>OX244029.2:80311267-82771267 GCA_945859785.2 Tridacna gigas
TAAAACTAGAAGGCATAGAGCTTTGATATTTGGTATGTAGCATCGCCTAGTAGACCTCTACTAAGTTTGTTCATATGATGCCCTTGGGGTCAAAATTGGCCCTGCCCCGGGGGTCACAAGTTCAAACATAGGAACAAAGAAGGAAAACTTTAATTTTTTTTTCTCTTAAATGGGAAGGCGTAGAGCTTTGATATTTGGTATGTAGCATCTCCTAGTGGACTTTAGCAGATTAAGGATTAGTATTTTACAGATTGTCAGACTGACTGAACTATTCCTTTTGGAATCCCTAAATACTACTCTCATAATTATGTATGAGCCATGCTCTGTGAAAAGGGGGCTTAATGCATTTGCGAAAAGTATCGTCCCATGTCAGCCTGTGCAGTCCATGCAGGCTGACCTGGGCTGAAACTTTTTTGCTATCGATCAATTTTCTGTATGTCAAAGGACCAGTCTAGTTTATCATAGAGTTGGTCGTTAGACATAATTGCATTTTATGGTTCCCTAATTATGTGATGACTTGCTTAGTATCATGCATTACGGGGATGCATGAAGCCCCATTTTGCTAGAGCATGGCTCATATGTAATTTTTGTCTTTCAGTTAAAACAAGAGTTGGATATGCGCCTTAATATTGATTCATATGAAGTTAAGGATTCAAAAGAAAATGGAGAAAACAGATTAGCTCAACATATTAAAGATGAGGAAGATAAACAGAAAAGTCATGACAAAAACAGTATTGGGGAATCCCCACAGGTGCAGTCAAACAAAGAAAGGAATAAGAAAACTCTTGAAATTCCATATGAAGTTTACAAAGCTACTAAGAAATGTAAGTTTTGTATTGTCTTGTTAGCTCCACTGGCCGAAGGCCAGCGGGCTAATGTCATGGCCCGGTGTCCGTCGTGCGTGCGTCCGTCCGTCCGTGCGTCCGGCCGTCCGTCCGTGCGTTAACTTTTATTTCAAACATCTTCTTCTTTGAAACTACCCATCCAATTTTCATGAAACTTCACAGAAATGATCCTGCCATGGTCCTCTTCAGAATTTCTTGAAAGAATTTGATTCCTTCAAAAACTCTGGTTGCCATGGCAACAAAACTGAAAAATATTGGAAATCTTTAAAAATCTTCTTGTCTGAAACCATAAGGCGTAGGGCTACCAAATTTGGCATGTAGCTTTATGTAGTAGACCTCTATCAAGTTTCTTCAAATTATAGCCCTGGGGTCAAAATTGGCTCTGCCCCAGGGGTCACAAGTTTTACATAGGCTTATATAGAGAAAACTTTAAAAAATCTTCCTGTACCTAGCCATAAGGCCTAGAGCTACCAAATTTTGCATGTTGCTATATCTAGTGGGCCTCTACCAAGCGGGCCAAAATTTTAGCCCTGGGGTCAAAATTGGCATAGATAAATAAATTAGCCTTGCATCAGGGGTCTTATTGTTTTATAGAGGCTTCATATGGACAAAACTTGAAAATCACCTTATTTATAACCATACAGCATAGACTTGTATTATTTTGGCATGTGGCTTTATCTTGTGGACCTCTACCAGGGTTCAAGTAATTATAGCTCTGGGATCAAAAATGGCTTTGCCTTGCAGGTCTCAACTTTCACATGGGCTTTTACAGAGAAAACTTTGTAAGTCTTCATTTTGAAACCATTTGGCTCAGAATTGAAATGTTTAGTATTTATGGTTTATATTTATAAGCCAGTGGAGCGATACAGGGCCATCATGGCCCTCTTGTATTTATAAGCCAGTGGAGCAATACAGGGCCATCATGGCCCTCTTGTTTATGCATGTAGAGTAATAGTTGCTCAGCCCTGTACAAAATCAATCACAAGATTGAATGAGCTAGAGAAAGGAGACTTTTAGCATTTTCTCCTTTTCCCACTGTGTTTTCAAGCCTATAAAGACAAATCCCTTGACATGAATCACTCTTTACTCACCGTCTGCCAACACTTAATTTCATTTTGGACAAGTCTAAAATAATGTCATCTGGTAAAGAGCCAGTAAAGGTGGTAAATACAGGTGGCCCTTAATATAGGTTAGAATATACTGCAGTTTGGTTTGGACAGTCAGAGGTTGTGTTACTTTTAAACTTAGAAAATTCTTAAGAATTTAACCCTTTACCACACAATCCAGAGTTTCAACAACCGTAAGAAAAAAAAAAAAAAAAAAAACACTTTTGAAACAATTTTGTGAAAAGGTAAAAATACTTGTAACCAGCATTTTCTCCTTGTCCCAAAATGTTTCCAGAGAACTTTTGCTGATTTGTCCAGATTTCAGATTTGTTGTCTGCAGATGTTTTGAATTTAAAAGAGTCTAAAATTTGCTCTATGGGAAGGGTCAAATTAGATTGTTATTTAGAATGGTTAGTACACGTGGGCCCAGGAGTCTTGGGTAAGAAAGTCAGCTAAGACAAGTTTTTTTGTGCTTTGCTAATGGTCATTGCAATAAGAGTTATTTGACTCTTACCTCTGAACATTGTTTCAATGATAGTTATGCAAGAATGCAGCCAGTAGCTTGAAAAGAGAGCTATTGAAAAGATTGGTAAAAGAAACTCCAGGTACGCATGGATAGGTGCACTGGCACCAAACAAGCAAAGTATACCAGTTGGTGATAATTCTTGCTAGAAATCAGAAATACACAAATCATACTCTGGCAAAAGAGGGCTTAATGCATTTCCATGATGCAGTATACCAAGCTAGTCATCACATAATTATGGATCCATAAAATCCGTTTTTTCTTTCAAACAAACAACTGAATCCTGAGGTACATGTAGAATGATCTTTGGACAAGCAGAAAATTGACCAAAAGCAAAAAGTTCCGACCCGGGTCAGCCTGCATGGACTGCGCAGGCTGACCTGGGTTGATACTTTTTGCTAATGCATTAACCCGCTTTTTACAGAGCAAGGCTTACATAAATTGACCTATCTGTTTGTCTTTTTTGTAGATGTATTTTCTGATGATGTCATGCGGAAGAAGTTTAGAGTAAAGATTTATAGAGGTAAGTTTACCAGTATTCCTTTTCTTAAGGGATTTTCTTGATATTAAATTAAAAGGACATACAGAAGGGCAGTGGCATTTTTATTAAGGAGCTAGTGGAGAAGTTAGAATGCAATTTTTGCTTTAAAATTATCTATACTCAATTTGCTTGGGAAGAAAAAGAAAATGGAGAAAGATATAGTTTTCCCATTTAAGAAACCTCTGTACTCATTTTCAGTCAGTTTTGACCTATTTCATCATTATTTTATGAAACTAAAATCATTCTTGTATCTTCATGCCAAACATTGCCCCTGATGGCTGCAAGGTTGCCAAGATTATGACGGATAGCAAGTGCATTTCGTTTATTTGGCAGCCTTCAAAGAAATCACTGTTGTCGTTTCTGGTTATAAATGAGGATAAATCCCTGGAGTTTCTCTGTCTCTTACTCCATATATATTGGTAATTTATCAGTGTTTACAGAGCTGAACAAATTCAGAGCCATTCTACACACTTAAGTTTTAACAGTGTAAGGCAGTAAGGATTTAACTTTAAAATTTAAGTTTTGGGTTGATGTATTACTAGAACTTTAAATTTAGGGGCACAAGAAGTTTGAATCCTTTACTGAAAGATTCCATGTTTGACCCCTACGATGAAGGCTTTCAGGCCATATGGGAAAAGAAGGAAAATGCTGGCAACTAGCATCAACTAGCATATGTTAACTCTTTACCAAACTACAAAATCTTAGACTTAACTGAATTGAAAACATTGAACTGTCAATGAATTCTGTATACATGTATTTCACTTGATATATTTAGCAACAACTTCTTTTTCCTTTTTGTCTTCTTTTGTGAAACCTGTAATTTGTTAGCTCGGCTGTCTTCAAAGGAAATTGTCGAAATCAGTATTGTGATAGACATTATGTCATCTGTTCTGTTATCGTCATTGTTGTGCAAAGACTGACATTTTTTCATGTCTCTCTTATTACTAAAGATATTTATTTCGAACTTGAGCTAGTTACCAATCAAGGGGAACCCAGACCAGAAGGGCAGGTGCTTTTTGACTCAGTTATGCCCCTTTTTCTACATGGACTTTTCACTGAAAAAGTATTCACAGCCATGTGCAGTGTTCTTGTAATTTGTTTTTTAGTGGACAACTTTGCAAAGATGTTGATAAAATATTGTTGATCAGTATGAATTAGGGTATTGTATCTTATGGCAAAAGGGCCAATTGATTGTGTTTCTGAAGTCCTTAAAGAACTTCATGTAAGGCTTCATGTAAATTTCATTACACATTGTACATGACTATGTCTATGTTTAAACACATTTTATCAAATAAAACCTCCTCCTGCAGTGTATTAAACCCATGACTTATTTTTGATAATACACTAGTGTATTATCATTTTTTGGGTCCCGGTTCTGATCAGTTTTTAGTCGTGAGTGTGTGAAGCTAGAGAAACCAGCCACAGCATGTGCCAGAATTTGTGCGACTACTCCGTTTGGCGGAAAAAATGACGTCATTGTTGCTAAGGCATATACGTGCGGAAAGGTTTTGATTTTCATGTTTAATAAAAACAAAGAAATGCAGCGAAAGTCTTTTAAATCAACAAAATTGCGGAAATATGTGGACTTATCCCCTCTAGAAACTGGTTCATTCTACTTTCAATGTAAATATCAAAGAACTATCTACTTGTGTATGTACACATTTGAAACCAAACTACAACGGTAACTATGGACCTGTGAATGGTGTATAGGCTAAAGGAGATGATGCAGGATATATTTTGCCTGTCATTCGTTTGATGTGATAAGTAGAATCTCACATTCGTGTTTATGTATTATCATTTTTATCAAACTTTCTGACTAAAATGTATATTATTTTGACGCTCGCCAAGGCTCGCGTCATACATTTTTAGTCAACTCGTTTGATAAAAATGATAATACATAAACACTCATGTAAGACTCTCTATATGGACTGTATAGCTTTTGTTATACTGTTATGTGTTAAAAAGAATCTGTCATTCGTTGGTTTTTGAGGTAAAAATTTATTAAACTTGTCCACAAAAAATGATGTTAAAGTCGCCAAAGGCTTGCTTAGTAACATTTTTTTGTAGACTCAAGTAATAAAATTTTATATCAAACACCAACTCATGCCAGATCCTACATGTCTGTAGATGGTAAAGAGCTGAAATGTTATTACAGAAACAAAAAAGCTAATGGGTGCAATGATAGAGGGTAATCCTGAGGATATTGAGTAAGTAAACAATTTACTTTATCCGAACAAACCCTTTAACACACAATCCCGAGTTTTAACAAACCTGAGAAAGAACTTTTGTGAAAACATTGTGGAAAAAGGAGAAAATGCTGGTAACCAGCAGTACACGCTGGCTAATCCGAGACGGCACTTTACAACTACACAAGATTTTTTCATACAATAGACTTTTTCGTGAAACAGAAAATCTTACAAAAACAGGAAGTGTTGTCTCGCATTAATCACAGACTGCACAGGCTGATCTGAGATGATAGACCTTCGTGAAACAGAAAATCTTACAAAAACAGGAAGTGTCGTCTTGCATTAATCATAGACTGCACAGGCTGATCTGAGGCAACACACTTTTATGCATATGTCTGAAGGCCCATTTTTAGCTCACCTGAGCACGAAGTGCTCATGGTGAGCTATTGTGATCGTGCTGTGTCCGTAGTGCGTCGTCAACTTTTTACCTTGTGTACGCTCTAGAGGCCACATTTCCCGTCCGATCCTCATGAAACTTGGTCAGAATATTTGTCTTGATAAAATCTCCAACGAGTTTGAAATTGGGTCATGTGGGGTCAAAAACTAGGTCACTAGGTCAAATCTTCGAAAAACCTTGTGTACGCTCTAGAGGCCACATTTTCAGTCCAATCCTCATGAAACTTGGTCAGAATGTTTGTCTTGATAAAATCTCGGACGAGTTTGAAACTGGGTCATGTGGGATCAAAAACTAGGTCACTAGGTCAAATCAAAGAAAAACCTTGTGTAAATGGTTTCAATTTGGAATCGTGTAGAATTTTGTTGTTTGGAAAAGGGTTAGGCAGCACTTTACAGGTTTAGCCCTTTACCTTACAACAGATTCTTGGACTGGTTCATATTGTAAGCATTTGCAGATGACATATATGGATCAAATAATGTGATTTGTTTGGCAAAGGGTAGAAAACATTACGGGAAATTGAGAAAATGCTGGTTACCAGCATTTTCTCCTTTCCCCTCAATGTTTTCTGAAGACTTCTCTGTCAGGGTCATTAAAAGTTGAGAATGTATGGTAGAGGGAAAACTCGGAAGCTGTTTTTGTGTTTGAACTAGATGTACATGTTAGTTTCTTAACCCTTTACCACACAATCAAGACTTTTAAAGACCCTGGGGAAAAAGCCTTTTGAAAACATTGTGGGAAATGGAGAAAATGCTGGTAACCTGTTAAACCAGCATTTTCTCCTTTTCCCACAATGTTTTCTACCTTTCCCAAAACAAATTTCAGTTTTTGAGTCACATTTATTTAGTCATCTGCCAATGCTTTCAATTTGGAAACGTCCAAAATGTTGTTGTTTGGTAAAGAGTTAAAAGCTAGGCCAAACCTCCACAGTTCTGACCAGAGTCAACTGAATCTTGGTTTGTCTGTCACAGAAAACCAGAATTTTCTGTGGTTTATCAGCATACACAGTTAACCCTTTACCACATAATGCTGACTTTCAAGGACCCTGAAAAAGAAGCCTATTGAAAAAATTGTGGGAAAAGGATAAAATGCTGATGACCAGCATTTTCTCTTTTTCCCACAATGTCCTCAGCCCTTCCTAAGACAATTTTCAGTTTTTGAGTTACATTTATTTTGTTGTTTGCAAATGCTTTCAATTTAGTCGAGTCTAAAATTTTGTTGTTTGGTAAAAAGTTTAAAAAAAGAAATAGCTCATTGGCACATTGTCTCGATATTGTATATAATGATGTAACAGTGTTTGAAAATTGACCAATGAAAATTTTGGTGTTCTGCAATGGACCAATGGAGCTGTATTCACCTGTGCTGTGATGATAACAGACAGACCTCTCAATACTGTATTTTCTTTCAGAGATCTAACAAGAAAAATAAGTTATTATAAAAACCAGCTTACCTGCCTACATATCAACATACCTTTGAAGAATTTCAATGAATCTGATTCTTTTCATATACAGGTAAGATAAAACATGCCATATGTTAGACTAAATCATATACCACACAGTCCCATGATTTAATTTTTTACCACACAATCCCGAGTTTTAACGACCCTGAGAAAGAGGCCTTTTAAAAACATTGTGAGAAAATGCTTGTAACCAGTATTTTCCCATTTTCCCACAATGTTTTCTGTCCTTTACATACAGATCTCTCCGCATGAGCCATATCTAATTTGTAATCTGTAAATGCTTTCAATTTGGACAAATGTAAAATTTTGTCATGCGGTAAAGGATTAATGACCAAATGGAAAACATTGTAAAGAAAAGGGGAAAATATTGGTAACCAGCATTTTCTCCTTTTCCAACAATGTTTTCTACCCTGTCATAGAGAAGTCCTGTAATTAGAGCTACAGTTGATTTGTCATCAGCAAATGCATTCATTATGGACGAGTCTAAAGAGTTGATAACAAGCATTCTCTTTTTCCCACAATGTTTTCAAAAGGATTCCCTCTCAGGGTGGTTAAAACTCAAGATTGTGTGATAAAGGGTTATTCAGAAACTGTTCTGTATTTTCCAGACAATAGGCTGCAGCCTATCCATCAAAAAAGTGGAAATTTTCAAGGATGCAGCCTATAAGACGAAGAGGCTTATACATTGATTTTATTTTTCTAATGATTTCCCGGTGCTGCCTGTAAAACTGAAAATAAAAGAAAACCAGTTTACAATCCCCATGTGGGCACCACTGATATTAACCTACCTTTTGTAGGTAGATAAATAATCTGCTTGCAAAATTAGGAATGTGTTAAAACTCATGATTAACCATAATTTTCACACCTGTTGATTGATGATGTTGATTGGTACTAATCAGTGGTTAACTGCAAATGTAATCGAAGGCGTTCTTCGGTGTATACCATAAATTAATCTCTCAAAGTGACAATTTGAAAATTACGAAATTCTTTAAAACATTCGACAAAGGACAAACAAATGATAATGGTCTCAAGTCATTTGAGTGATTTGATCTCAGGTCAGGGAAATCACTCCAATTGAATCAATGCAAAAACAACAGAAATTTCATGTGTTTATTATAATACATATAGAACAGTGCATATATCTAAAGATGGGTGATGTTGTACATTAACCAAGCATATCAACCGCGGCCTGTGTGCCGGAGCAGTTTATACAATATTTTTTATTTCTAAAACGGTTAAAATAAATGGATGGGGCCAATACAGTGCAGCTGCTTATTGCCCGGAAAATATGGTAGATGTGCAAGATTTTCTGAATAACTTTGGAGACTTGTGTACCATTGAACAAAGACATTTTAAGCTTGAAAATGAGCTGTGCTCTGTGAAAAGGGGGCTTAATGCATCTACACAGTCTGCGCAGGCTGACAGGGCTGAAACTTTTCGCTATTGGTCAATTTTCTGTATGTTTAAGCACCAGTCTACCTCAAGATTCAGTCGGTTGTGGAAAAAAGTGGCCATTATGGACCCATAATAATATGATGCTTGATTGGCACAATGCATTAAGCTCCCTTTTACCAGACCGTAGCTCAAATCTTTTTTCTCTGGTAACTCTTTACCAAACAAAAACATTTTGGATGTGTCCAATTTCAAAGATGTTGTTGGCGACAAATAAAGTATGGCTGAAATGATGGAATTTGTCTCTGGAAGGATAGAAAACGTGGGAAAAGGAGAAAATGCTGGTTACCAGCATTTTCTCCTTTTCCCACAATGTTTTCAAAAGGGATCTCCCTCAGATTCATTAAAACGCCGGATTTTGTGGTAGAGTCAAAGCACTGTGCAGACGGACATAAACTATACATAAACTTTTGTGACAGTTCTAGTCATGTATGCCATTATTATATTGGTCGGCCAATAGAACAATTGGTAAAATACAGGGCTAGATATCTTGAATGATAGGGTGGCTGGTTCAAATCTCCAGCTTGGCGGATTCCTTTTTGGGGATTGATGATAGCCGCTGCTGAAGGATTCATTCCTCTCTAACCACAGAACTCGGCTACTACAGTATTTATGCCAGTGGCTTGGAAAGAATACTGTGCAAAGTACTAGTAAAAGAAACTCCAGGAAAGGATGGATACTTGCTCTAATTTGGTTTGGTTTGTATTGGAGTTTAACGCCATTTTAACAGCTCAGGTCATATCATGGCGGTCAGTGACACACCCATGTGTTTCCTGGCTTTCTCCCACCAGTACTGACACATCTTTCTTTCCAAAGCCACCAACTACTTTTCTCACATGCATCAGAGATGATAGGCAAAAAATCGCTGGAAAGAAAGTTTGCCTCAACTGGGTATCGAACTCACAACCACCAGGTCACAAGTCAGATACGCAAACCACTGAGCTACCCGGGTGAGCAGATAGTTGCTCTGACCGCTGCCATATAAGTAAAATAATTTAAAGGCAAGGTAAAACCATACAAACAAATTATATTGGTCAGAATGTTATTTTTTATCTTCCAGGATTCTTTGGGCATAACTTTATTAGGGAAAGGAGGCAAAGGTTTTTTTATCATAGGAGAAGGAGCAGCTTGCAGAAAAGCATTTAAAGAAATAGAAGGAATTTCAGCTGGAAAGGTAGAAATTTGTCACTTACACAGGCCAATATATGAAGCATTAAGTGGGTCATTCAGAAAAACAAATTATTTCATGCTTTCTGGTAGGTTATCGAGAACTAATGGTGGATTATGGTTTGATATTTCATGGTTACGACCAGTAAAAATACTAATTTCATATTTTCTAACTCTTCAGTTGAAGGGGAAAACAGTCGTTCCAGCGCATTAGTTACCTATGTAAAAAGTGCGTGCGATTCAAATAGAGGGAAATACGGCATAATTTACGCTATATTTCTCACGCTTTACGTAACTTGTAATGCGTTGCTATGTGAGGGGGGGTATGCCACAGGGAATTACCAAAAACAACCGTACTGGATTTTGATGAAAGTCCCAACGAAAAAGGGGTTAGAAGCATGAAATGAATAGAATATTTGTTTTTGTCAGTGAAGGATCGAAACTTTTTTCATCTCATGAACGTCATCGGTAATATTTTCACTTGTGGCTGCACCACCCGTTAAAATATTACTGATGATGTTCACTCGATTAAATAAAGTTTTATCTTTCACTGAAAAAAACATATATCCTCTATATCACACATGGCTGGGGTTCTCTTAACTCTTTACCACACAATCCCGACTTTTAACGACCTTGAGAAAGAAGCCTTATGAAATCATTGTGGGAAAAGGAGAAAATGCTGGTTACCAGCATTTTCTCCTTTTCTCGTAATGTTTTCCAGCCTATCAAAGAAAAATGGCACCGTTTGAGCCACAATGAAATTGTCGTCTGCAAATACTTTCAATTTGGACTAGTCTAAAATTTTGTTGTCTGGTAAAGAGTTAACTCTTTACTCGATGAAAAGTTTTAGGGTACCCCGTATTTAAAGCATGTGCAGATGAGGTGACAGTGGTTCTGAAATGATTGAATTTGCATTTGAAAATAGAGAGAACATTGTGGGAAAGGGAGAAAATGATAACCTGCATTTTCATTTTTTCCAACAATGTTTTCAAAAGTCCAAGTTTTAAGTGGTCGTTTTTTATATTGTTTGTATCCGAGTAGTCATTTTGAAAACAGCGTTGCAAAGTTTTTTATCGTCTTTTGAATGATGAGTTACCTGCATATAAAGCAATGATAAATTATCACAAATGTGATGTTCTCTCTTTTACTGTATTAGCTTAAATTGGATATTTGGCCTGAAATGATGCCCATATTGTCATTCCTGATCTTTGCAGAAAATGGTGAAAGTGTGTGAAGAGATTTGTAACATAATACACTGTCAAAAATGAGATGTAGGGTGAACTTTCTGGGTTTATGATTTAAACATACAGTAAAACCTCGGTAGTTCGTAGCTCAACGGACCGGAGTATTTTATTCATACTAATGCTTATCAGTCTTAACTTTATCAGGACAGAGGTTTTCATTTCAACCAAAACCTTATCTTTAAACAAGACTTTTTGCTTTGAAAATTTATAAGATGTACTACCACTACTGGAATATAATAGAAGTTATGTAACCAATGTTATTCCTTCCTGCATTGCTGGTTATGGTGTAAAATAGGGATAATCAACTTTTGATTTGAGCCATGCTCTGAGAAAAGGAGGCTTAATGCATCTGCAAAAAGTATCGACCCATGTCAGCCTACATTGTCTGTGCAGTCTGACAGGGGTTGAAACCTTTTGCTATTTGTTAACCCTTTCCCAAACAAGCCCTGGTTTTCACGTGTCTGCGGTACAAGTCTTTTGAAAACACTGTGGGAAAAGGAGAAATTGCTCGTAACGAGCAATTTCTCCTTTTCCCACAGTGTTTTCTACCCTTTTTGAGACCTTTCTGCCATTTTCATCAAATTTAAAATTGTCGTCTGCAAACTCTTTCAATTTGGACCAGTCCAAAATTTGTCGTTTTGGAAAGGGTTAATGTTTTGCATGTCCAAGGACCAGTCCACCTCATGATTCAGTGGAATGTGAAACGAAATGGATTTTATGGATCCATAATTATGTGATGACTTGCCTGGGATAATGTATCATGGAGATGCATTAAGACCCCTTTTGCCAGAGCATAACTCATTCATAAATGAATGAATTGAAAAAAAGGTTTGGCAAATGTTTGAAACAGTTTGTTATGTCATATTTTTCCATTTACTTCACTATTTTCAAAGGTTATCTGCTGAAAGACAAAAAATTATCTGTAGGAACTAAATAGTTAACTCTTTACCACACGATGACTAGTTTCAACGCCTCTCGGAAATAAGACTTTTGAAAACATGGTGGGAAAAGGAGAAAATGCTGGAACCAGCATTTTCTCCTTTTTCCATGTTGTTTTCGAACCCTTTAGAAACAATCCTATCATTTTACCCACATTTAATAATCTTGTCTGCAAATGCTTTAAATTTTATTAAATGTCCAGGTTTAGTCGAAAATTATGCAGTGGTTCAGTCTCTACATAACTCTCAAATTTATCACATTATTTTCAAGATACATTAAAAATTTTCAATGAAATTTTTAGATGAATGTTTAGTCTAGTATGTAAATGTACATTGCAGGGACGTTTGTTGCCGTCAGTGCCGAAATGTATGACGTTACAAGAATATGTTGAGAAAACTTCACGTAAGTTTGAAAATGTCTAGTTTGGCTGACTTTTCTATGTTAAACACCATTTTAACTTTACTTCATTCATACTGCAGTAGGCAGAATACCTATCTATGTGTTTTTTAGAGCTTACTTCACCAGTATGTTACACGGCATGCTTTTGAAACTTTTTACTGCTTCCCCATAGTGGCTTTTGTTACATGTTCTTTTAACTCTTTACCTAACGACAAAATTTTGGATCTGTCCAAATTCAAGCATTTGCAGATAAAAACAAAAATGTGACTCAAAAATAGAAATTATTTTGTGGAAGGGGTAGAAAACAATGTGGGAAAAGGAGAAAATGCTGGTTACCAGCATTTTCTCCTTTTCCTACAATGTTTTCAAAAGGCTTCTTCTCTCTCATGGTCGTTAAAACTCAGGATTGTGTGGTAAAGGATTAACCCTTTACCAGAAAATCCCGACTTTTAACGACCCTGAGAAAGAAATCTTTTGAAAACATTGTGAGAAAAGGAGAAAATGCTGGTAACCAGAATTTTCTCCTTTTCCCACAATGTTTTCTACCCTTCCCAAAACAAATTTTAATTTTTGATTCACATTAAATATGTCGTCTGCAAATGGTTTCAATTTGGACTAGCCTAAAATTTTGCCATTTTGTAAAGAGTTAAGGTCTGCAGTTAGAGAAAGAAACTTAGTTGTGATGCTGAGTCTGCTGAAAAGCCACAAAATCAGGTCTGTTAAAGACAGAAATGTGTTATAAAATAGTTTGAAAATCACAAAATGATATTTGATATACTTTTGCAAAATTGAACACTTTGCTTGCATTTAAACTTTCATGAGCTCATTATAGCTCTATTAACAGTGCTTATGTCATGGAGTGGTTTCGGTCATCCATCCATCTATCCACTGGTTTCTAAGTCTCTTTTCTTTCGTTTTATGCATTTGTGGTGAGATTTTTGTGAAACTTGCACAATTTCTTTATATCATTAAAAGCTTGAGCCCTATTGTTTTGAAACAAAATCTGGCTCTTGATAAGGGAAAAGTAGCCATTTTAAGTTGAAAATTTTCTTTTTTATGTGATAAAGCCTGCATTTGCATTCAGATTTTCGTGAAACTTGTGCTACTGGTATTTCTGTATATCGTCAACAGCCTGAACCCTATAGATTATGAAAAAAGATTGACTATTATTAATGGAAAAGTAGCCATTTAAGGACAATGATTTATTGGTTTTGAGAAAATGTACTTTGATTATTTCACTATTTGCACAAGTTATCATGCCTGCTAACCCTTCCATCTTTGTTGGCTCAAGCCCAGTGGCACCCCCCTTCCCCCAATTTGTGTGTGTTTGTCTGTTTTCCTTTTGCATTATGAATTCATGATTTATGCAAGAAAATGAGCAAAGTCACTGCCAGAAAAGCAGTTCAGGCCCTCAAGGGCCTCTAGTCTTTTTTTTTTCCACATCTTACTACATGACAAAATTTAGACTTGATTGAATCAAGGGTACTTGCAGATGAAAAATTTAACTTAAAAAATAATTTTGTCTTTGAAATTGTAGACAGTATTGTGGAAAAGGGAAAAAAATGCTAGTTTCCAGCGTTTTCTCCTTTTTCCCATAATGTTTTCAAAAGCTTTCTTCCTCAGGGTTGTTTAAACACTGAATTGTTAGGTAAAGGGCTTAAGAAAATGTAGAGGTTTCAACTAAATGAGAATAACATCTATTTGACAGATGGTCAAAATAAGGATGTGTATTGGAACTGCCAGTACATTTAGTATAATTATTTAAAACATGACAAAAAGTTTCTATAAATGTTCTTACAGTTGATGAAACCTCTGTGTATTATTTTGAACTTGACAGAAGGTTTGAAAACACTTTCGGTCACTAAACAATTCAAGAGACCTGTAATTGAAAACTTTCTGAGTATTTTGTTAATAATTTTGTTAATAATGAAATTTTGTTAGTAAGATTTCAGCCACAAAAGGTAGGGTGTGAGTGGTATGTTCTACTGTGACATAAACTTCTAGAAAATTAAGGAACTATTAGAAGAACCCTTGCTCAGTGATAGGTTTCCAGTATGTCTATCTGTTCAGCTCATGCTTATTGCACAGTAACATAGTTTTTGAAGTCTGACAGAGCTACTGTGCCAACACATCCATCATATTCTTCAAATCTTGCACCATGCAACTTCTGTTTCCGTACTTGTGCTGTAATGGCTATGCATGACAGCAATGGCTTCTAAGTGCTATTAAGTCTGCTCAGTGCTATAGAGTCTGCCCAATTCTGTAACAGCTATTCAATGCTATAATGGCTACTCAGTGCTGTATGGCTAATCAATGCTGTTACAGCTATTCAGTGCTACAATGGCTACTCTGTGCTTTAATGGCTTCTAAGTGCTGAAACAGCTACTCAACACTATAAGGTCTGCACAATACTATAAGGTATAATCATTGCTGAAGTGATTACTCGGTACTCCAGCATTTACACAATTATTGTAATGGGTACTCAATACTGTAATGGCTACTCAGTGCTGTTAATAGCCTCTCAGTGCTGTAACATTTACTTGATGATGTAATGGGTACTCAGTACTCTAATGGCAACTTAATTCTGTAACAGTTTCTCAGTGCTGTAACATTTCCTCCATACTGTAACAAGTACTCAATACTGTAACAGCTTCCCAATGCTATAACATTTACCGAGTGCTGTATTGGCTACTCAATGCTGTAAAGTGTACAGCCTATTGCAGCAATTTAGATGTGTTTAAATTGGCAAGATTTTATTAGCTTGGGCATTTTTGAAGAAAATATTGAAGTATTGTAGCTCTGGTGTCCTTGTCAGCTGCATCTGCTACATCGTTAAAAAATTTTGACATTTTCAAAAACTTTGACATTATATATCTCTGTCTCTACTGAAGATATTTACCTCAGTCACTATCAAAAGGGGAACCCATTCAACAGGGACAAGTAACCATGAAAGTACTTTTGATACAGTTATACCCCTTTGTCAACTTTGAAATTTCTCTGAAAATCAAACAGCTACAGCTGAGCATTGCACTCACATGCCATGCTCTTGTTATAATTTCCAGGAAGTAAAGCTTCACAGAAATACATGTATCATTATTTGAAAGTGTAAGGTACTTTATTGCTTATTCAGAAAATCTGTGTTTTAGTTAAAAGATTACAGAAGAAGAAACCTGAAGTTCCAACAGAACAGGAAAAGAAGGCTGACCAGAAGCAGCAAAATCCTGAGGCAAAAGGTTAACCTTTTCTCATTGACCTTAAGATTCATATTGTATGATATGAAAGTACTGACCCATGCAAATGAAAGGTATTTACCAGTGACAAATGTGGCCAAATGATGGAATTTGTCTTTAACCCTTTACAAGATGACAAAATGTTAGCCTGGCCCAAATTGAAAGCATTTGCAGAAAACAAATTGAATGTTACTCACAACATAAAATGTGTCTGTCATACCGTAGAAAACATTGTGGGAAAAGGAGAAAATGCTGGTTACCAGCATTTCCTCCTTTTCCCACAATGTTTTCAAAAGGCTTCTTTCCCAGGGTCGTTAAAAGGTGGCATTGTACAGTAAAGGGTTAAATTTGTGGAAAACATCATTGAAAAAGGAGAAAATACTTGTGGATGTTTTCAAAAGCCTTTTTCCCTGGGTGAAAACAGGGACAATTGTGTGACAAAGGGTCACACTTATCTTTGATCGACAATGTATATCGTTGTATTTTTGCCTTTATATGTTCTGATAGACATTTTCAAAAAACCATTGTAATTCTTGAGTATAGGCTGTTTACCTGTAGTCATATGAGCCACTTGATCTTGCAGATGATCTAAATCTGTTATCATGTCTGTTTGTTATGGAGATTCCAAGTATTCAACAGCTTTAGATGGTGTGGGTAACTTGGAATAATCAAGAATTTGATTGCAACTTTGTTTTCATGTTTTGCAACTGTTTTTCCATTCAATACTTGTAATTTGGATATTGTTTTTGGATTAATCTATGTGAAGGTGTATTCCCTGAAAAGAGCTGCTAGAGGGCACATATGATTGTTTTGTTAGAAAAAGACCTGTTACTGCAAGAGCATTGTACCACTGAAATTGCATTTGTGACTGTATGGTGAATGTCAAGTTCAGCTGTTTTATGAATATTTTTCTTGTTTGGAACTTAAGGTTGGGAAAGCTCATAGCCTGTTCAAACTAAATTATGCCATATGACTTTGAAAACACCCTTGTGAAATATAAATAGTAAATATTTATCTTGGAAAAATAGAATTATGTGATTGAATGCATTTGAAAACATTGTGGCAAAAGAAGAAAGAAATTTCTCCTGTAGCAACTATGTTATCAATTTTTTCATCAAGGTAAAATAGAAACATGTGATTAAATGCATGTGAAAACATTGTGGCAAGAGAAAAAAGAAATTTCTCCTGTTGCAACTATGCTATTAAAGTTAGCAAGACCAATCAAAGTACTGAAAGTACTGACAGACTAGCAAATTTGATTGATTGATTGTTTGTATGGTGTTTAACCCTGTTTTCAACATTATTTCAGTTATGTAGCAGTGGACAGTGCACATATCCATGCTTTCCTGGAATTTCTTTTTCCAGTCCCCCGCACAATATTCTTTCCAAGCCACTGGCTGCTTTCCCACATTTATATCATAACCATCGTCGAAACGTGAGAGAGAAACGAATCCTGTCACAATGACTATCATTAATCCTCGGAAAGAAATTTGCCGAGTCAGGGATCGAACCAGCGATCTCCTGTTCCCAAGTCCTGTACACTACCGACTGAGCTGCTGGGGCTATGCATGCTATTGGTTAACTGTAATCCAGTTTAAGTTTAACCCTTAGCCTGATAAAAAATGTTAAAAGAAACTTTCAAGCCGATGGTAAACACCTGAATATTGCTATTTCAAAGTTACATTTTGGAGAAAATAATATATCCTCATATCGGACAATGTAGATCCAAGATCAGACTGCATGCTCTGCGCAGTCTGATCTTAATCCACACTGTCCGCAAAACGTCAATGATTCGCGGTAGTGCTGGTAAAAGAAACTCCAGGAAAGCATGGATAGGTGCTGTGGCCGCCGCAATATCACTGAACAAATGTTGAAAACTGCGTTAAACACCATGCAGTCAAGTAGTCAATATCTAATAGCACAAGATGTAGTTAACTATTTAACTCTCTTTACAAAACGAAAAATTTTACGCCAGTCCAAATTCAAAGCTGTTGCAGACCATAAATTAAAAGTGGCTGAACTGATGAAACCTGATTCCAAAAGGGTAGAAAACAATGTGGGAAAAGGAGAAAATGATGGTTACCAGCATTTCCTCCTTTTCCCCTCAATGTTTTCAAAGGGATTTTTCCTCAGTATCATTAAAACTTGGGATTGTTTGGTAAAGGGTTAATATTCAACACTAGAATAACAGTTTAACATTACAGTTTAACTGTACACAATTATCTAAATAATGAATGACTGAAGGAGTGACAAGGGTTCCCTTTCCAGTGAGGGTTAATGTAACTGGGATTTGCTACAAGTTACCTAGGTGTATCTATTAATAGATTCATTGATAATGTTACAGTTGTGTAAGAAAATGTGATTCTCTGCTTTGCATAGGTCACTTAATTTACATAAAACCAAAGATCTTGTACCTTGTAAATGACATCTTGTTCAGTTTATTACTTTGTAAGACGACATGTTCAAATTGGAGTGGTAGAGATTTAGTAGTTTTTGTCAAAATTGTCATATATAACAGAATTAAGATTTATAACAGAAAGAAGTATTTTTCTGTGTGGCAACTGTGGGGTTTTTTGTTTACTTTGACTCTAGGTCAATCTTGATGCCTGTAGACTAGCTTTGCTAGTCTAAAAATTCAACTGTGGATGGAATTTGATAATTTATTTAATGTCTTTGTAATTTTTCAGGACATGAAAAAGTAGAGACTGAACCAGCAGGAGAGATGAAACAGAAAGTAATAATGGAACAGATATCAAAAACTAAACAGAAAAGTGAGCAGAAGAGACAATCTCCTGTGAGAAAAGGTAAGATATTTTGTTTTTTATTTGTAAACAGAGCTGGTTTTGGGGGTAATCCTAGGTATTTACCATTTCACACTACATCCTGTAGAAATACTTATACAGGAGCTTTCTTTTAGCTCACCTAAGCACAAAGTGCGTAACTCTTTACCGAATGACAATTTTTTAGACTGGTCCAAATTCAAAGCATTTGCAGACGACAAATTAAATGTAGCTCAAATGATGGAATTTGTTTCCAAAAGAATAGAAAAAAATTGTGGGAAAAGGAGAAAATGCTGGTTACCAGCATTTTCTCCTTTTCCCACAATGTTTTCTAAAACCTTTTTTCGACAGGGTCGTTGAAAGTCAGGATTTTACGGTAAAGGGTTAAGCTGATATTTTGTAGTTGTGCTGTGTCTGGCATTGGTTATCTGCCATTTGGATGTCAACAATCACCTAGTGTGGACATTAGAGGACACATGTTTTGTCCAATTCTAATTAAACATGGTCAGAATGTTTGTCTTGATAATATTATGGACATGTTTGAAATTACAGGGTGACCCAAAAAAAGCAAAACAAAAAACAGCAGAACCCATAAGTGTCAGCAAATTTCTGGAAACCAGCTGGATTTAAGCCTCAGTGTGTCAGGGTTTTCCTTGTGACCCCTGTTTCTTTGAATTTGGACCCTCAAATTTTCTAAAATAAAAAGGGTTCAAATGATGAATGTGGAGTTCTATGTGGCAGTGCTGTAAACTTTAGAAGATCACTGGGATGCAGAGGGGTAAATCAAGATGAACATTGGTTCCAGTTAGAAGGGGCCAACCCCACACAGCAAATGACTCCCTAGCCTGACTTGAGAGAGCAGTTTCAGGAGTGACCGATCAGAAGGAAGTGTGACATTGAGTGGGCACTGCATTTACCAGACTTGAACTGCCCAGATTTTTATTTACAAGATCTGAAAGATAATGTATACCAGAGCAACCCTCAACCAATTGCTGAACTGAGGGCAGCAATCACAGCAAAAATCAGGGAAATCCCTAAAGAATAATTTGTTTGAGTAATTTACAATTTTGCATGATCTATGCAATTGAGCCTCCATTGTGCCAGAGGCCATTTGGAGCATGTTTTAGAAAGTTCATGACTTTTATGTAAAGTGATAAGATATTACTCAAAATGTAGGAAATGATTGTACACAGACTGATGTTTAAGTCAAGTTTCAAGAAAGTTGCTAGACATTTGTAGGAGGAAATAAAATTTTTATGGGTTCAGTATTTTTGGGTCACCCTGTAGAACAGGTAGGATCTGAAAGTAGGTCACTTGTACAAACCTAGGAAAAAGCCTTGTTTGCTTTCTAGAGGCCACATTTCAGTCGAACACTGAATGAAGATGGTTGGAATGTTTGTGTTGATGATATCTTGGATTAGTTTTAAAATGAGTGTTTGTCTTGATAATATCTTACGATAAGTGTATGGATGGGACAAATCTGACCACGAAGTAGTTCCCTTAGAGAAATTAGAGAAAAGCTTTGTGTGCACTCTAGAGGCCACATTGTGCAATGACCGTCTTCTTTTTTGTTCAGATTTTATTTAACTCTTTACCAAACAACAAAATTTTAGATCAGTCCAAATTGAAAAGCATGTGCAGACGACAAAATTAATATAAGTCAAAAATTGAAATTTATTTTGAGACAGGTAGAAAACATTGTTGGAAAAGGAGAAAATGCTGGTTACCAGCATTTTCTCCTTTTCCCACAATGTTTACAAAAGCTTTCTTTCTCTGGGTTGTTAAAAGTCAGGATTGTGTGGTAAAGGGTTAAATAATTCTCTCTGATAACAATGAAAGGAGGAAAGGTATCTATGCATGTTTGATTTGCAGAGTCTGGAAGCTCAGAAACGTAAAGGCTGGAAATACTAAAAGGATAAAAAGGGGACTGGCCAAGTGCCAGTTGCTACAATTAATATGTGTATAAAATCACAGGATTTTACTATAATGTCTCAAAAATATAACTTTGCAGAAAGACATGCATTTTTATTTCAAAATGAAAATGTAAAATAATTTGTTGCTTTTTCAGAAAAACTGGGTTTGCTAGTTGAAAGATTACAAGAGAAAAAACCTGAAGTATCAACAGAACAGAAACAGAAGGCTGACCATGGCCAGCACATACCCAAGGAAAAAGGTTGACTATTTGTCATTGAAATAAGATGCATATCATACAACAAAAGATGGGCTTATCCATGTGGAGAGCATTTGCAAGTGACAGTTAAGTGGGGCTCAAATTATGAAATTGTCTTTTATATTGTGGTAAAGATCATTTAAAAAGGGGAAAATGCTGGTTGATGTTTCCAAAGTGCTTTTCCTCAGGGATATAGTACAAAGGGTAAACCTTGTCTTTGATTGACAGCATGTAACTCTACCACACAATCCCGACTTTTACAGGCCCTGAGAAAGAAGCCTTTTGAAAACATTGTGGGAAAAGGAGAAAATGCAGTAACCAACACTTTCTCCTTTTCCAACAATGTTTTCAAGTCTATGAAAGGCAATTTTCATGTTTTGAGTCACATTTAATCTGTCATCTGCAAATGCTTTCAATTTCAAAATGTCCAACATTTTGTTGTTAGGTAAAGAAATAAACATTGTTTTTTTTTTTTAGCTCACCATATCCCAAAGTTTTGTGTCCCGCATCTGTTGTATGTCATCACCTTTTACACTTATGTATGCTCTTGAGGCCACATTTTCAGTCAGATACTTGTGAAACTTGGTTGGAATGCTTTTCTTGATGTTGTTTGAGATGAGTTTAAAAATGTCTTATTTCAGGTCAAATTAGTAGGTGGCTGGGATACATTTTTCAAACACATACTGTATTATATACCTAAGAGGCAACATTTAGAGCCTAATACTTACGGATACTGGTCAGAATATTTGTCTCGAAGATGTATGTGTCTGAGACAATTTAGAAAGTGGTTCATATTAACCCTTTACCACACAATCTCGAATTTTAACGACCACGAGAAAGAGGCCTTTCAAAAATATTGTGGGAAAAGAAGAAAATGCTGATAACCAGCATTTTTTTCTTTTCCAACAATTTTTTCGACTTTATCAAAGACAAAAATCATCATTTAAGCTGCATTTAAACTGTCGTCTGCAACTGCTTTCAATTTCGACCAGCCTAAAATTTTGTTGTTTGGTAAAGAATTAACTGACATAGTAGATCACTAGGTCAAATCTTTAAAAAAACCTCATGTATGCTCTTGCAGCCACATTTTAAGCCCAATACTCATATAAAAGTGGTCAGAATATTTATCATGGTTATTTCTCATATGAGATCTAACATTAGTCATGCAGGTCAAAAATTAGGTCACTTGGTCAGATTATTAAAAAATAGTTGTATAGTCTTGAAGCCATAATTTCAGCCCAATACTTGTGAAAGTTTGTCAGAATATATGCTTTTAGTGTTATCTCTCACTACTTCCAAGGTCAGCCCAGGAGCCCAGTTGTGCAGGACGTGATACCAGGAAATTACTGGTATCAATCTGCAGCTTAATGAATTACTTTCCAAGGAATGATGATAGTTATTGCAGCAAGATTCATTCCTCTCTCACTTTTGATCATTGTTTCAATGATGGTTATGTTGAAAAGCAGCCGCTGGGGAGAACACTGTGTGCATTTCCTTGGAATCAAGAGAAATTCCAGGAAAGCATGGTTAGGTGCACTGGCCACCACAATATAACTTAACTAAGGTTGAAAACAGCATTAAATACCATACAGAGATCACTTTGAAAATGAATCATGTCAGGTCAAAAAAGCATATCACTTGGGCAAATCTTTGACCAAGCTTACTACTTAGAGGTGGCAATGTCAAATACTCATGAAAGTTTGTCAGAATGTTTGTCTTGGTAATACCTCAAGATAAGTCCCAATAACAGGTCATGTGAGGTCAAATCTTTGGCAAACCTCTAGTACATTTTTGGGCCAACGATCTCAGTCCATTACCCATGAAAGTTGGCCAGAATGTTTGTCTTCATAATATCTTTGGTAAGGTGGAAAATTTGTCACATTGGGTCAAAAAGTAGGCCTTTGCAACAGATCTTTGAAAAACCTTTGGTAAACTCAAGAGGTCACATTTTCAGTCCAGTACTCTTTAAAATTGGTGAGAATTTTTGTCTTGATAAATCTTAGACAGGTTTGTAAAGGCTCTTAGTTGTATTTACAGTTAACAAAAGAAAAAAAAAACATGATCTTGCACATGTTTGAAATCTCATCTGTTGTCATGTCAGTTTGTTACTGAAAATTGCAAGTATTAAGGGATTTAAGCAGTGAGGGTTAAATGAAGTAAACAAGTAGGTGACCAGAATATTATTTTTGTTTTGAAAATGTTTTGCCATTTTAAACTTGTTTTTTGGGAATTGTTTTTCAATAAATCTTTTTCAAGGTTGATTGCCTGAAAAGAGCCACAATGCACCTATGTTGTGCTAGAAAAATAGTAGGGATGGGAGTGAATACAAACACTAGTATTCAAATATTTGGTTTTCAGTATTTGAATATATTCGAATATTCAATTATAGAATTCTAGAATTATTAAATATTTTGGTGTCCGAAATTTGAATATCCGAATACTGGTACACTTTTAGCTACATGTTGATCTAACAAAAGTTAAATATGTGCATCGGATACTTTAACCAGTGAACGCTGAACCAGTCAGATACCTTGCATAATTTACTTCTCCAGGGGTGAGAAATTTTCTTTCTCCCTGTATCAGAATGAAAGTGTGACATCAAAGTATGCAGAGTATTGCAAGTGCAGTAGTCTCACTCGCCATAAAAATTTCACTCGCCATAAAAACTACCTGTTATAAACTCAAAATAAATAACTTGTGAATAATTTCAGGTTTTAATTCTAAGGTTGATAAAATATTTAAACCTTCATGTAAAGAGTAGTTAATTATCATACAAGAACACAATCAATGACAACAACAACATCAGATGCTTCTCTTATATATATGTCATTTACACAGTTATGTCGGTAAATCTAACAGCGTAAAATATGACCGACAAAGACTGGATGATGGTAGTTTTAATAGAAGATGATAAACAGAAAACCAATCTAAGGTGTTACATACTTTAATAGGTATTAAAAACAGCATGACACATGTAAACAACACATTGACATATACACAGTTGAATGACAGAGTGTCAGATCATGGTGTTGTTTGAAACCTTTTTATTAAGCATTGTAGAAGTAGAACAAAAGAATATTCAAATATGAAATTCGTATTTGAACATTTGGAAGTTTTTAGAATATTGGAATGTTCGACTTTGCAGTCCCATCCCTAGAAAATACTAATTACCACTAGATCAATTTACCATTAAGATACCTTCTGTGACGGTGGTAAATGTCAAGTTGAGCTCTACTTCCTTAGTACAGTCACACTTCGATACATCAGCAAAGTTGGGTTTTTACCTCAAATCGTCTGGGACAAGTCCATTTCAGTATTATTTTGATCCAATTGATTGATTGTATGGTGTTTAACATCCTTTTCAACATTATTTCAGTTATATCTCTGTGGCTAGTGCACCTTTCCATGCTTTCCTGGAATGTTTTTACTAGTACTCCACACAATATTCTTCTCAAGCCACTGGCTGCTTTCCCACATAACCATCGTCAAAACAATGGTCGGAGGTGAGAGAGGAATTAATCCTGTTTCAATTGCTATCATCATTCCTCAGAAAGAAATTGGCAAAGCAGGGGATCCCACCGACCTCCTGTCCTGTATGCTACCGAGTGAGCTACCAGGGCTCAACTTGATCCATTTGAATGGAATATTGAATCACTGATACCTCTGGTACAATTTCTGGAACACAACTGAAAAATAAAATGAATTCTGCTGCATTTTATTGGACTGTTGGATAGATTTTTCTTATAAACATTGGATGATTATTTGACAGTTAATTGTGTTTTGTGAAAGGTGCTCCAAAATGTTCAGTGCTTTTTGTTGTAAAAACAGACTTTAATGCCCTATTGGCTTTTTGCACACTGGCATATAAACATTGGATGATTATTTGACAGTTGACTGTGTTTTGTGAAAGATGCTCCAAAATGTTCAGTGCTTTTTGTTGTAAACAATAGACTTTAATGACCTATTGGCTTTTTGCACCTGCCAGTGTCAAACGATTATTAAATAATTTGAAACAAGTTCATACTTTTTCACACCTCAAGATGAAAAGGTATTGTTTGTTAATTGCGTACAACTGTATCTGAATAAATATGACATTTAGAATGATATTGATCGAGAAGTTGAACAGAAGGAAGAAATTGCCGACTTCAAGAAAACACATCCAAAAATCACTCAAGAAGATTTACATTCACTTTTTTTCAAGGTTGTCTTTTGGTATGTTAGTGCGTTAGGTCCTCAAAATTTTGAATCATGTTTTAAGAAAAAGGAAAAAAAGATGATTGGAAAACAGTTTCCAATCTGAATATTTATTCCTAATAAAGCAATCTTTTTTCATTTGATACTAATATTGCCGACCCCTTTTGTTTTGCTTCCTTTCCGATTTTCAGTCAGTTCATGTTTACAATTTTCACTTCCATTCACACACACCCCATGCCCTGATCACCAGTGACATGTAAAAAATTTACAAAGAGGAAAAATTTATGACCCTTGTCATTCTGCACAGGCTGAAATGGGTCAATACTTTTTGCAGATTCATTAAGCCCCCTTTTTACTGAGCATGGCTCTGACATTTTTTAATTCACAAGATTCTATCATAATTTCTTGGGCTTAGGACTCTGTGAAAATACATGCACCTTTATATGAAAATGTAAATTACTTATTTGCTACTTCAGAAAATCTCTTTGTTTCAGCTGAAAGATTACAAAAGAGAAAACCTGAAGTACTAACAGAACAGAAACAGAAGGCTGATTACAGGCAGAAAACACCCATGGAAACAGGTTGATGTTTTCCCATTGATATTAGATTCATATTGTATGATAAAAAAAGAAAATGGACTTGTGCACATAGAAATATTTACAGGTGCCAATTTAAATGTGGCTCAAATGATGGAATCTGTATTTGAATTGGTGGAAAACATCGCTTAGGAAGGAGAAAATGCTGGTTTATATTTTATAAAAACCTTTTTTCCCCAGGGCGAAAACATGAAATTGTTTGATAAAAGAATAGCATCATCTTTGATCGACAATATATAACATTGTATTTTTGCTTTCCTACTGACTCAAAGTACTTACATGAAGTTTACATTTCTTGTAGTCTAATGGAAAATGACTTGATAATAGGAGCAGTGTGCATTATACAATAAACTGTTCACATTATCAGTTGCATCTAACTCTTCGAATTGGTTCCATTGTTTTATGATCATACCAAGGAAGGCATTTTTAACTCATCTCAAATATAGGAGAACATTTTTGGTAGGCAGTTATTTAAATATAGCTCAAGTGTAATTTAAAAATCATCCATTTGAATTGAATAGGAGCTATTTGCAGTAAATCTATTTCAGTAAAGATCAGTTGTATTTTTTGAAGTCTGCTTTAAAGTTTACTTAGTCAGATATAGTAGGTTAATAGAAACAGAGGTTCAGTATAGATTGTACTAGGGACCACTATAAGTAAAATGTCACAACAGCAAAACAATTTAAAGGGCGTTAGAACAGTAAATTTTATTGAGATTAATTCTGAAGCAAGGTAAATTGTTTTTTTTTTTTTTTTTTTAAATCAAATTTCATATTTTGTTCATTTTATCTATATTTCCATATTGGATGGCTACACATGTTTCAGTTTTAGCTAGTAGTAGAGATTTTTTTTTTTTTTTTTTTTTTAAAGAAAGAATACAAATAATAGCAACCCATTCCTAAGTTTGATCATAGAGAGAATTCTTTTCAGATTCTTATATTGCAAATACGAATATTTTGTTAAGCATTGGTCAATACAGAAAACATACTTTTCTGTGCAAATGTAAAGAAACTGGAAGGTTACAAGTAGTTAATATCAAGGTAAAATAGAAGTATGTAATTGAATGCATGTGAAAACATTGTGGTAAAAGAAGAAGGAAATTTCGTCAGTTGAAACAGTGTTTTCAAAGCTGGTGTTTAGCAAGACCAAAAATTCAACTTTGGTTAGAATTTGATGATTTATTTGATGTCTTTGTAGGACGTGAGAAAGTACAGACTGAACCAGCTGGAGAGATGAAACAGAAAGTAATAACTGATCAGATACCAAAATCTAAACAGAAAATGAAACAGGAGAGCCACTCCCCTGTAAAACAAGGTTAGATATTTTGTTTTCGATTAGTAAACAGAGTTTGTTTTTGGGGTACTGTGAAACTGCTTTAACTTGTCACTTACTGGATTTTCCAACTTTTTGCGTAAACTAGTTATAGATCTGCGATAAATTTATGATTTTGTACGACGTTTATTTCTGGATTATGTGTCCAGGTATTTTACATATACATCATGGACATGGCGACATGATTGGCTTATTGTACAAGCATATTAAACATTCGAACTCTGTTAGAATGAGGCAAATATCGGAAAACTGAACACTGTCACAGACAAGTGTGAGTGGTTTCATGATATCCTGGATTTGCTTGTTTTGCCTAGGTATTTACAATTTCACACAACATCCTGTAGAAATACTTTTACATGAGCTTGCTTATAGCGCACCTAAGCACAAAGTGCTCAAAGTGGGATTTTGTTATGGTGTTGGGTGCTTTGTGTGTCATCAGGATGAACAGTTACCTTGTGTGCGCCTTAGAGGCTAGTGTTCTGTTTCAATAGCCTTTACACATGGTCAGAATGTTTGTCTTGGTAATATCTTGGACAAGTTTGAAATAGGGTCATGAAGGATCAAAATGTATGGCACTTGGACAAACTTAAGAAAAAACTTGTATGCATGCTAGAGGCTGCATTTTCAGTTCAATACTCATTAAAGTTGATCAGAATGTTGGTTTTGATATTATTTTTGGCTATTTTTTAATCAGGTGATATCAGATGTAAAAGTATGTCATCGAGAAAAGTCTAAAAAAAAACTTATTACAAACTCTAGAGGCCATATTTTAAGTCTTATAATCATGAAAATTTGTCAGAATGTTTGTCTTGATGATATATTGGATGAGTTCTAAAATGGTTCATGTCAGGTCAAAAAGTAGGCCACTTGGAAAAATCTTAAAAAATAACATGTTAATCATTCTACAGTCCTCATTTTCCGTCCAGTACACATGAAATATGGTCAGTATGATAGTCAGGAAGATGTCTCAGAAGAGTTACAAAATGGGCCACGTCGGGTCAAAAAATAGGTCACTGGAGCTTATTTTAAAAAAAAAAAGCCTTGTTTGCAATTTAGAGGCCATATTATCAGTCAAATATCCATGATAATCAGTCAGAATGTTCATTTTCATATCTCAGACAAGTTTGAAATTTGGTCATTTTGTGTCAAAAGGTATGTTATTGTGAAAAATCTTAAGAAAACTGCGAGTGCATTCTACAGGCAATACTCATGAAAATTTGTCTGAATTTTTGTTTTGATGATACAGCTGATAAGTTTTTGAGTTGATCATATTTGGTTAAAAAGTAGGGAACTGTGATAAAGGTAAGAAAAACTTATGCACACAAGAGGTCACGTTTTCATCCCATTACTCTTATAAAGCAGTTAAATTGTTTGTCTTGACAATTTGTTGGAAAATGGGTTTTTTGGATCAGAAAGTAGGTTAATGGGACAAATACAAGAAAAAACATTGTATGCACTTTATAGGCCAAGCTTTTGGTCCAGTAATCTTGATGGTTGTTCAGAATGTTTGTCTTGATAATATCTTAGGTGTATGAATGGGACACATCTGATCACAAGCAGTCCACTTGGACAAATTTGAGAAAAACCTTGTGTGCACTCTAGAGGCCACGTTTTCAATCAGTCACTGTATGAATCTCAAATCACTTTCTGCTGTGGCTCTTTTGTTTTTCTTCAGATTTTATTCAGATACTTCTCTCTGATAACAATGATAACAAGGAAAAGTATGTATGTATGTATTTATGATTTGCAGAGCCTTGTAGCACAGACACATACAAGCTAGAAATAATAAAAGGATAAAAAAATTGAAAAAAAGAGGACTGGCCATAGCCTATTGCTGCAATTAAGATGTGTTTGAATTCACTAGATTTTACCAAAATTTCTTGGAAATATGACTCTGAGAAAGACATGAATTTTTATTTCCAATGAAAATGTGAAATAACTTGTTGCTATTTCAGAAAAACTGGGTGTCTTAGTTGAAAGATTACAAGAGAAGAAACCTGAATTACCAACAGAACAGAAACAGAAAGCTGACCATAGCCAGCATGTACCCAAGGAAAGAGGTTGACTTTATATCTTTAAAATAAGATGCATATTGTATGACAAAATATGGACTTATCTATGTGGAAAGCATTTGCAAGTTACACTTAAAAGGGACTCAAATTTTGGAAAATATCACTTGGAAAGGAGAAATTACTGATTGATGTGTCCAAGTCTTTTTTCAAAGGATTGTGTGGAAAAGGGTTAACCTGGTCTTTGATCAACAGTGTTTAGCATTGTTTCTTTAGCTTACCAAAGCATGAAGTGTCCAGTGTCTGTTGTATGTTGCCAACTTTAACTTTATGTATGCTGTTGATGTCACATTTTTAGCTCACCTGAGCACAAAGTGCTCATGGTGAGCTATTGTGATCGTGCTGTGTCCGTCGTCTGTCATCCGTCGTCCGTCGTCAACTTTTTACCTTGTGTACGCTCTAGAGGCCACATTTTCAGTTCGATCTTCATGAAACTTGATCAGAATGTTTGTCTTGATGAAATCTCGGACGAGTTCAAAATTGGGTCACGTGGTGTCAAAAACTAGGTCACTAGGTCAAATCTTAGAAAAACCTTGTGTACGCTATAGAGGCCACATTTTCTGCCAGATACTTGTGAAATTTGGTCAGAATGTTTGTCTTGATAAAATCTCGGACGAGTTCGAAATTTGGTCATGTGGGGTCAAAAACTAGGTCACTAGGTCAAATCTTAGAAAAACCTTGTGTACGCTCTAGAGGCCACATTTTCAGTCCGATCTTCATGAAACTTGATCAGAATGTTTGTCTTGATGAAATCTCGGACGAGTTCAAAGTTGGGTCACGTGGGGTCAAAAACTAGGTCACTAGGTCAAATCTTAGAAAAACCTTTTGTACGCTATAGAGGCCACATTTTCAGCCAGATACTTGTGAAATTTGGTCAGAATGTTTGTCTTGATAAAATCTCGGACGAGTTTGAAATTGGGTCATGTGGGGTCAAAAACTAGGTCACTAGGTCAAATCTTCGAAAAACCTTGTGTACGCTCTAGAGGCCACATTTTCAGTCCGATCCTCATGAAACTTGGTCAGAATGTTTGTCTTGATGAAATCTCGCAGGAGTTCGAAATTGGGTCATGTGGGGTCAAAAACTAGGTCACTAGGTCAAATCTTCGAAAAACCTTGTGTACGCTCTAGAGGCCACATTTTCAGTCCGATCCTCATGAAACTTGGTCAGAATGTTTGTCTTGATAAAATCTCAGACGAGTTCAAAATTGGGTCATGTGGGGTCAAAAACTAGGTCACTAGGTCAAATCTTAGTAAAACCTTGTGTACGCTCTAGAGGCCACATTTTCAGTCAGATACTTGGGAAACTTGGTCAAAATGTTTGTCTTGATAAAATCTCAGACGAGTTCGAAATTGGGTCATGTGGGGTCACAAACTAGGTCACTAGGTCAAATCTTAGTAAAACCTTGTGTACGCTCTAGAGGCCACATTTTCAGTCAGATACTTGTGAAATTTGGTCAGAATGTTTGTCTTGATAAAGTCTCGAACAAGTTTGAAATTGGGTCGTGTGGGGTCAAAAACTAGGTTACTAGGATAAATCTTAGAAAAACCTTTTGTACACTATAGAGGCCACATTTTCAGTCCAATACTCTTGAAAAATGGTCAGAATGTTTGTTTTGATTATATCTTGAAATAGTACGAAAATGTGCCATGTTGGGTCAAAAACTAGGTCACCAGGTCAAATCTAAGAAAAACATTGTGTATGCTGTAGAGGCCATATTTTCTGTCCAGTACTCTTGAAAGTTGGTCAGAATGTTTGCCTTGATAATATCTCTGACTAGTTTGAAATTGGGTCATGTCGGGTAAAAAACTAGGTCACTAGGTCAAATCTTAGAAAAACCTTGTGTAAGCTCCAGAAGCCACATTTTCTGTCTAATACTCTTGAAGGTGATCAGAATGTTTGTCTTGATGATATCTCAGTAGAATTTGAAAATGAGTCATATCGGGTCAAAAACTAGGTCACCTGGTCAAATCTTAGAAAAACCATGTGTACGCTGTTGTGGCCACATTTTTTGTTCAATACTCTTTTAAAGTTGCTCAGAATGTTTGCCTTGGTAATATCTTGGATGAGTTTGAAAATGGGTCATGTTGGGTCAAAATCTAGGTCACTAGGTCAGATCTTAGAAAAACCTTGTGTATGCTGTAGAGGCCACATTTTCAGTCCAATACTCTTGAAATTTGGTAAGAATGTTTGTCCTGATGATATCTTGGACCAGTTTGAAAATGTGTCATGTTGGCTGAAAAACTAGGTCACTAGGTCAAATCTTAGAAAAACCTAGTGTACGAATGACTCTCAGAAAGAAGCCTTTTGAAAACACTGTTTGAAAATGAGAAAATGCTGGTATCCAGCATTTTTTCCCTTTTTCACAATGTTTTCTACCCCTTTGAGAGACCAATCCCACAGCTTGATCCACATATTATTTGTCTTATGCAGAAGGTTCAGACTGATGAGTTTAAAATTTTATTGTTTGGTAATACATATATCTCACAAGATGTTGGAAATTGGTTGTGCTTGGTCAAAAGGCTCAGGTGAGCGACTCCAGGGCCATCATGGCCCTCTTGTTTGTCAGATAGTTATAAATCTTGGTTGGAATGTTCTGTAGCCCACCTGAGCACAAAGTGCTCAAGCTGAGCTTTCGTGATTGTGCTGTGTCAGGCATCTGTTATGCGACGTATGGTGTGGGGTCATCAAAATTTACCTTGTGTGCACTCTAGAGGCCACATTTTCAGTCTGATACTCATCGAAATTGGTCAGAATGTTTGCCTGGATGAAATCTTGGACAAGTTTGAAATTGGGTAAAAAATTAGGTCACTTGGCTAAATCATAGAAAAAGCTTGTGTGCTCTCTAGAGGCTACACTTTCAGCCTGATATTCATGAAACTTGGTCAGAATGGTTGTCTGGATGTAATCTTGGACAAGTTTAAATTTTGGTCATGTCAGGTCAAAAAGTAGGTAACTTGGCCAAATCTCAGAAAACCTTGTGTGCACTCTAGAGGCAACATTTTAAGACCAGTACTCATGAAACTTGGTCAGAATATTTGTCTGGATAATAACTTTGACAAATTTAAAAATTGGGTTGTGTCAGGTCTAAAAGTAGGACACTGGGCCATATCTTAAAAAAACATTGTGTGCATTCTAGAGGCTACATTTTCAGCCAAATACTCATGAAACTTGCTCAGAATAATTGTCCTGGTGATATTTCTTACAAGTTTGAAATTTGGTCATGTCTGGATAATAACTTTGACAAATTTAAATATTGGGTTGTGTCAGGTCTAAAAGTAGGACACTGGGCCAAATCTTAGAAAAATATTTTGTGCATTCTAGAGGCTACATTTTCAGCCAAATACTCATGAAACTTGCTAGGAATAATTGTCCTGGTGATATTTCTTACAAGTTTGAAATTTGGTCATGTCTGGATAATAACTTTGACAAATTTAAAAATTGGGTTGTGTCAGGTCTAAAAGTAGGATACTGGGCCAAATCTTAGAAAAACATTGTGTGCATTCTAGAGGCTACATTTTCAGCCAAATACTCATGAAACTTGCTCAGAATAATTGTCATGGTGATATTTCTTACAAGTTTGAAATTTGGTCATGTTGGTCCCCTAGCCTAGTACCGGTAAAACCCGGGAAATACATGAATATGTGAGCTGGTGCCGTGATATGACGTAAATAATGTAGAAAGTGGCGTAAAACACCATTCAATCAATCAATCAAGCAACAAGTAGGTCACATGACCACATCCTAGGCAAACCTTTTTTGCACTCTAGAGGCCTCATTTTCAGTTTGATACTCAAGAAACTTGGTCAGAATATTTGTCTTTATGATATATCTGACAAGCTCAAAATTAAGTCATATTGGGTCAAAAAGTAGGTCAGTGGGCCAGATCCTTGGAAAACCTTGGCAGTCTAAAGGCCACATTTTTAGTATTATACTCATGAAACATTGTCATAATGTTAGTCTTGATGATATCTCTGACAAATTCAAAAATAGGTCGATTGGGTCAAAAAATAGGTCACACTTATGTGTCTACATCATCACAACCAGGATCCTTTTAGCTTTATCAGTCCTAGATGGCCTTACCCAAGTGAGCACTTTAGGGCCAATGGCCCTCTTGTCTTGATGATGTTACGGATGAGTTTAAAAATGTCTTATCTCAGGTCAAATTAGTAGGTCACTGGGTCATATCTATCAAACGCATTTTGTATACTTAAGAGGCATACACTTTAGAGCTGAATACACTTGAATACTGATTAGAATATGGATAATCGATATTTAATCCTTTACCACACAATCCCGACTTTTAACGACCCTGCAGAAAGAAGCCTTTTGAAAGCATTGTGGGAAAAGGAGAAAATGCTGGTAACCAGCATTTTCTCCTTTTTCCACAATGTTGTCTACCCTTCCCGAAACAAATTTCAATTTTTTCAGTCACATATATTTGTCATCTGCAAATACTTTCAATTTGGACCAGTCTAAATTTTTGTCATTTGGTAAAGAGTTAACAATGTAAATAGCAGGATATGATTGAAAGCATTGTTGTAAAAGGAGGAAGTAATGCCGTCTTTTGCATTTTGTTTTCAGAACTTCAGTTGTGCAAGATTGAAAATTTATAGATGGGTGGGAATTTGATTTCTTTGCAATTTATCAGGACAAGAAAGAGAACTGGCTCAACCACCAAGAGAGGTAAAACAGAATTTAACATCGGTACAGATGCCAAAACCTAGCCAGAAAAGCAAGCAAAAGGAGCAAGCTCATGTAAAACAAGGTTAGACATTTTGTTTTCTGTTTGTACAGAAAGTTTGTTTGGGGCTTTCCTACGCATTTACCATTTTACATCTAAGTCTTTACCACACAACAAAATCATAGACTATTCCAAATTCAAACCATTTGCAGAGGACAAAATAAATGTGACAAAAAAATTGAAATTTGTTTGGGAAAGGGTAGAAAACATTGTGGGAAAAGGAGAAAATGCTGGTTACCAGCATTTTCTCCTTTTCCCACAATGTTTTCAAAAGGCTTCTTCTGCAGGGTTGTTAAAAGTCGGGATTGTGTGGTAAGGGGTTGTTAACCTTGTGAAAATTTTTCAACAGGATTTTTTTTTAGATTTTCTACTTACAAGTGTTTCTAATAACATTAATAGCAGAAAAGGTATGTATGTATAATTTCTCAGTCACATACAGGGCTGGAAATGATAAAGTATACTCTCGAAGAACTTTTCACTATTGGTCAATATTTTCTATGTCAGAGGACCAGTCTATCTTATGATACAGTCGCTTGTTGAAGAAAGTGGCCATTATGGATCCATAATTATGTGATGGCTTGAATGGTACAATGCATTATGGAGATGCATCAGGCCCCCTTTTGCCAGAGCATGGCCCAAATGCAATTTACATGTTTTTGAATGAATGAGATTCTTTTATAATTTCTTTGGCATAACACTTTGTGGGCATACATACACCTTTATATGAAATGCTCTTGCAAAGGGGAGCTCGATGCATCTCCGTGATAGATGATATCAAGCAAGTTGTCACGTTATTATGGATACATAAAATCCATTTGGTCGAACAACTGTCTATATCATGAGGAAGACTGGTCCTTTGACATACAGAAAATTGACCAACAGCAAAAAGTTTCGTCCCAAGTGCAAAGGGGGTCTAATGCATCTGGAGAAAAGGGGTCTAATGCATCTGGAGAAAGTATCGTTCCAGGTCAGCCTGCGCAGTCCGCGCAGGCTGACCTGGCATGATACTTTCTCCAGATGCATTAGACCCCCTTTGCACAGAGCACAGCTCAAATGTAAGTTACTCATTTGCTACTTCAGAAAATCTTTGTGTTTCAGCTGAGAGATTACAAGAGAAAAAATCTAAAGAACCAACAGAACAGAAACCAAAGACTGACTATAGGCAGAAAATACCCATGGAAAGAGGTTGATGATTTCCCATTGATATTAGATTCATATTATATGATAAGGAAGTATGGACAGATCTATAGGGAAAGCATTTACAAGTGCCCAAACAAATGTGGCTCAAATGATGGAATCTGTCTTTATATTGGCTGAAAACATTATTGAGGAAGGAGAAAATGCTGGTTAATGTTCTTTTACAAATTCTTTTTTCCCTAGGGTAAAAACATGGCATTGTATGATAAAGGAAACAACCTGGTCTTTCATCGACAATATATAACATTGTATTTTGGATTTCCTACTGGCTCAAAGTACTTACATGTAGTTTACTTTCCTTGTAGTTTAATGGAAAATGACATGACAATGTGAGCTTTATACAATAAATTGTTCATATTATCAGTTACATCTAACTTTCCAATTAGCTCCATTGTTTCATGACCATACGAAGGAAGGCTTTTTAACTCATTTCAAATAAAGGAGAAAATTTTTGATAGGCAGTCGTTTCAAGATACATCCTTACAGCAAGCAAGAAAAAAATGCTTTTAAAACTTGAAAGTGTGTAGAATGGCTCAGAATTAGCTCAACTGTGTAAACATAGATAAATTACTTACATATTATGGTGTTAGGGATAGAGAAACTCAAAGGATTTGTCTTCATTTAAAGCCGGAAACGTCAACAGTGATTTCTTCGGAGGCTGCCAAAAATTTAAAGGCATTTTATATCCATCGTAATCTATGCAACCCTGCAGCCATCAGTGGCAACATTTGGCATGAAGATACAAGAATGACTATAGTTGCATAAAATAAAGATGAAATAGATGGCTGAAAACGAGTACAGATATAGAGAATACGTACATAGTGTTGTCGTAGATCAAAAATATCGAACTCAGTTGTGAGAATTGATAATTGTCTCGCCAGGCGAGACAATTATCAATTCTCACAACCTTGTTAGATATTTTTGATCTATGACAACACTATGTACGTATTCTATTTTTCTTTTAACCTCTGATTTGTACTCATTGTGAAAAGATGTGAAAAATGTTGCTGACAAATACATTTTAAAAGTTTATTTTTATCTGAACTCCCATTTTAAAATTGCATTACCCACAGACACAGTACTTTATCATAGTAATTAAACGTCCAAAAATTGCGTCTGAGATCGCTTGGGATTATTCTATTTGAGAAGATGCGATAAACGAGCATTCAAATGATGTCACGTGCAGGAATTACATAGGCAGATCATCGGAAAGTAGCGCGCGTGCTATGACATCTTTCTTTTTTCGCGGGCTTTCTGTAGTAATCGTTACTATTTTTGGAATTCATTTCATTCATAAATGGTGATGGGGGCGGAGTCAGTGGAACTTACTGTTCTATAAATATCCGTGGTATATCAAAAATCTATAAATATCCGTGGTATGTCAAAAAAAATATCGCATGGGTGTTACTGCATGGATATCCGGTTAGTTGAAAGAGAAATATCTTTAAATATAGCTCAGGTGTGAGTTTTTGGCAGGATATCCATTTCAGTAAAGACTAGTCTTAATTTTTAGCTCCACTGGCCAAAGGCTAGCAGGCTTATGTCATGGCCCTGTGTCCATCATGCGTCCGTCTGTCAGTGTATCTGTCAGTGTGTGCATGCATGCGTTAACTTTTATTTCAAACATCTTCTTCTGTGAAACTGCCCATTGGATTTTAACAAAACTTCACAGAAATGATCCTCCCATGGCCCTTTCCAGAAACTCTTCAAAGAATATGATTCTAATTAAAACTGTGGTTGCCATGGCAACAAAACTGAAAAATATTGAAAATCTTTAAAAATCTTCTTGTCTGAAACCATAAGGCCTAGGGTTACCAAATTTGGTGTGTAGTTTCATCTATTGAACCTCTACAAAAACTCATCAAATTATAGCCCTGCGGTCAAAAATGGCCCAGTGGTCACAAGTTGTTGCAGACAATCTAAATTCACCATCATGTCTGATATTGGAATTGCGAGTGTTACAGAAAATACGTACATAGTATTGTCGTAGATCAAAAATATCTAACGAGGTTGGGAGAATTGATAATTGTCGAGCCTTGGCGAGACAATTATCAATTCTCACAACCGAGTTAGATATTTTTGATCTACGACAACACTATGTACGTATTCTATTTATCTTTTAACCTATGATTTGTACTCATTGTGAAGATGTGAAAAATGTTGCTGACAAATACATTTTAAAAGTTTTAAAAGTTTATTTATGTCAGAACTCCCATTTTAAAATTGCATTACCCACATACATAGTACTTTATCGTAGTAATTAAACGTCCAAAAATTGCAATTGAGATCACTTGGGATTATTCTATTTGAGAAGACGCGGTAAACGAGCATTCAAATGACGTCACGGGCAGGAATTACGTAGGCAGATCATCGGAAAGTAGCGCACGTGCTATGACATCGTTCTTTTTTCGTGAGCTTTCTGTAGTAATCGTTATTATATTTGGAATGCATTTCATTCATAAATGGTGATGGGGGCGGAGTCAGTGGAACTTACTGTTTTATAAATATCCGTGGTATATCAAAAATCTATAAATATTTGTGGTATATCAAAAAAAATATCGCATGAGTGTTATTGCATGGATATCCGGTTAGTTGAAAGATAAAAACAGTTTTTAGATGTACATAAATGGGAGTAAAGAAGTGGTCAATTGTAGCCTCTAGAAGGCATATGTGTATTTTCATAAAGAAAAAGACCTATAACTGCAAAAGCATTTTACCACTAAAATTGCTCTTGTGACTATGTATGGTGAATTTCAAGTTGAGCTTTGTTTTGTGAATAGTTCTTTTGTTTGGAAATTAAGCTTGAGAAAACTCATAGCCTCTTCAAATAAAATTGTGCTGGATGTCTTTGAAAACATCCTTGTAAAATAAAGATAAAAAATATTTGTCAAGATAAAATAAAAGCATGTGATTGAATGCATGTGAAAACATTATGGCTGAAGAAGAAAGAAATTTTGCCTGTTACAAATATGTATTCCAAGCTGGTGCTTAGCGAGACAAAAAATTCAACTGTGGGTGATAATATATTTGATGTCTTTTTTAATTTTTCAGGACATGAAAAAGTACAGACTAAGCTAGCAGGAGAGATGGAACAGAAAGTAATAACGGAACAGACACCAAAAACTAAACAGAAAAGTGAGCAGAAGAGCCAATCTTTTGTAACACAAGGTTAGATATTTTGTTTTCTATTAGTTAACAGAGTTTGGTTTTTGGGTATTGTGAAACTGCTTTAACATGTTGCTTAATGAATATTCCGTCCTTTTATAATATTATGAACTGTTTATAGATCTCCGATGAATTTACGATTTTATAGGATGTTACTTCGGAATCATGTGTCCTGGTATTTTACATCTACATCATCAACATGGCGACATGATAAGTTTATTATACAGACATATTAAACATTTTAACTGAATTTTTGCTAAAAATAGTGACAAGTTAAAGGGGTTAAACAATATCCTGGATTCGCCTGTTTTGCCTGAATATTTACCATTTCACAGTACATCTGTAGGAATATTTTTACAGGAGCTTTCTTTTAGTTCACCTTAGCTCAAAGTGCTAAAACTGAGATTTCTTTATTGTGTTGTGTGCGTTGCATGTCATCAGGATGAACAATTACCTTCTGTGCACCTTAGATGCCCCAGTTTTTGTTTCAATACTATTTACACATAGTCAGAATGTTTGTCTTGGTAATATTGTCCACAAGTTTAATATTTGGTCAGAAGGATGAAAATGTATGGCACTTTGACAAACTTTAGAAAAAACTTGTATGCACTCTAGAAGCCTCATTTTCAGCTGAATATTTAGTAAAGCTGATAATATCTCTGGCAAGTTTAAAATATGGGTGACATTAGATCAAAAAGTGGGTCATTGAGAAAAGTCTATGGAAAACTTTTTGTGCACTCTAAGGGCCACATTTTAAATGTAATACTCATGAATGTTTGTCAATGTTTGTCAAAATGATATAGTAGATGAGTTCTAAAATTGTTCTTGTCAGGTCAAAAAGTAGGTCACTGGGAAAAAAAATCTCTAAAAAACATTTAGTGCATTCTAGAGTCAACTCTTCCCATCCAATACTCATGAAAGATGGCAAGAATGATAGTCTTGAAAATATCTCAGGAGAGTTATAAAAAGGGTTATGTCAGGTAAAAAAATAGGTCAGTAGGGCTAATCCTAAAAAAAAGTCTTGTGTGCACTTTAGAGGGCACATTCTTTGTCAGATACTCATGAAAATTAGTCAGAATGTTCATTTCCATATTATCTCAGACAAGTTAGAAATTTGGTCATGTTGTGTCAAAAAGTATGCCATTGGCACAAATCTTAAAAAAACATTGTGTGCATTCTAGGGGCCACTTTTTCCATCCAATACTCCAGAACATTGGTCAGAGTGTTTTCTTGATGATGTCACCAATGATTTTTGTAACTGGGGTCACTTCCCATCAAAAAGGTCTTGGGACAAACCTTGAGAAAAACCTTGTATGCTTTCTGTAGGCCACATTTTCAGTGCAAAACTCAATGGTGTTTTGTCAGAATGTTTGTCTTGATCTTGGATAAGTGTATGAATGGGTCACATAGGACAATCTTGAATTAGTTTATGAATGGGACACATACATGTAGGATCACAAATTAGTTCAGAAATATAAGAAAACCTGTGTATGCTCTCAAGGCCATATTTTCAGACCATATGGCTTGAACCACACGAAAAGGGGCCTTTGGACACATGTGTAAAAGTGTGTCATCCCAGATCAGCCTGTGCAGTCTGTGACTAATCCTAGACTACAGTTCCTGTTTTTGTGCGATTTTTCTGTGTCACGAAAGTCTACTGTATGAAAAAATCATATGTAGTCGTAAAGTGCCGTCTCGGATTAGCCTGCATGGACTGCGCAGGCTAATCTGGCATGACACTTTATGCAAATGTCCAAAGGTCTCATTTTGCATGTTGTTGGGCCATATATTAAATCCCAGATCACTTTTCTCAGGAGAATGGTTTAGGTCAATGACCCTTTTGTTTTTGATCAGAATTTGCAGAGCCTGATGGGTCAGTCCCACACAGGGCTAGAAATGAGAAAAGAAAACTAAAAAGGACCAGCCACAGTCTGTTGATGCACTTCAGATGTGTTTGAATTCACAAGTTTGTACCATAATTCCTTGGAAATACAAATTTGCAGAAAAACATGTGTTTTTATTGAAAATGAAAATGTAAACTTCTATTGTGCATCTTCAGGAAAACTGAGTGTCTTAGTTGAAAAATTACAAGAGAAGAAACCTGAAATACTAACAGAACAGAAACAGAGGGCTGACCATAGGCGGCAAATACCCAAGGAAAGAGGTTGACTTTTTTTCATTGAAATAAAATACATATCATATGATAAGAAAATATGGACTCATTCATAGGGAAAGCATTTTCAAGGTGGTGACATTTGAATGTGGCTAAAATAATGGATGTTATGTTTAATTGTGGAAAATTTTATTGAGAAAAGAGAAAATGCTGGTGGATGTTTACAAAGTCTTTTTGTCCGAGGTGAAAACACAGGATTGTGTGGAAAAGAGTTCTAACATTAAACACTAAAGGTATGCTTTTGTTAGACTGCTATGTCTGGCAAGGCGTCTTAAGTTAGTACAGTGTCATTTTTTTAACCTTACCTATGCTCCTCAGGTTATATTTTCAGTTAGATACTTTTAAAACTTGGTAGGAATGTTTTTCTTGATGTCTCATTAAAGTTGATTAGTATGATTGCTTTGATGCACTTGGACGGGTTAACATCTGTTGAGTTTGGTTACATCTGAGGAAAAGGTAGGTTACTGAGACAAATCTGAAAAAAACCTGTTAGGCCATATTCATTCCTATGCTTTTCAAGCTCGATCAAAATGTTTGTTGTGATGATATTGTAAACAATTTTTAAAATAGGGCAGTCATGTATAAGAAAAAAAGGGTCACTTGGTCACATCACAGAAAAATATTGACTGTAGTATTATGATCTCCAAGTTACACAGGCTCAGGTTAGAGATTCAAGGCCATGATGGCCTTCGTGTTTGTCTTTGAATAAAAGATAAAGGAGGAACTGCTTCTAGCCAGTCAGTCAGATGTAGCACACATGAAAGTCTAAGAGTAAACCAACCATTTTAGCCAAATATGAATCGTCAGCAGCAAATGAATTCAGTATGGAAAAGTCTGGACTTTTGAAAGTCTGTACTGTTAAAATTGTATTGATGAGGTATATAGAAGCCTTTGGACAGAGGTTCAGTATAGCATGGGGCTCACCCTAGATGAAATGTAGCTATAACCACCAAGACAATGAAATTGACCATATAAAGGTGAATTGCAAAGAGAATGATTTTGATGCAACACAAATTGCTGACAAATTGACATTTTTTAACCAAATTTTATATTATGTTTCTTTTTAGCTGAGTTTTCATATAAGAAAGTGACACACACATTGGTTGTAGTAACAGTTTAAAAGAAAAAACAACTACAAAAAAAAATACCAGCCTTTTACTTACCTTATCTTTTACTTAGTTTTGGAGAAAATATTGCACAGGCATTTAAAGAATATTAATCTTGACCTTTATGACCCCCAGCCATTTTGAAATGGTTTTCAAAATCTTGTAGATAGTTTTTGAAAAGCCATTGTCCCTGCTGAGTGTAGATAATTTTTGAAAAGCCACTGTCCCTGCTGAGTGTAGGATCTAAGCTGTAGTCACATGCGACCAAATGATACTGCAGATGATCTAAGTCTGTTATGATTTTCATTTGTTATTCATCTTATCCATATTTTCATATAGGATGGTGAGACATGCTTCAGTTCTAGTTACAGTTTAATAAAAAAAAAATGACTTTTTATCAACAAAGATTACAAATGATAACAACATATTTCTTTGTTTTAGAATTAAAGGGGTCTTTTCAGATTTTTATGTTTCATAGTAAAATCTTTTGTTACACTCTGGTCAACACAGAAAACATACTTTTATGTGAAAACGTAAAGAAGCTGGAAGGTTACAAAGGATAAGCAGGTCCAGATTCTGTCTTCAAGGTAGGAGTTGGTCGCTTTGAAATCTGTAATCCTAAGTATTTTTATGAAGTCAACTATGACGCCGTCATCAGATTTTAGGTGTTGTTAAATGGAATTAACAAGTGGTCTGTCATAACGTTCATTTCATGTTTAATTTTTTTTCCATTAAAAACTTGTATTTTTGTATTTTGGATGTTGTCCATGGATTAATATGGGTGTATTTCTGAAAAGAGCCACTCGAGGGAACATATGTATGTTCAGATAAAAAAGACCTATTACTGCAATAGCCTTGTTCCACTAAAGTTGGTGTCCGTGGTTGTGAGGTAGAGTGTCGGCCTCATAATCAAAAGGTCCTGAGTTCGATACCCGGGAGCGGATGTCAACTTTGGGACTGTTCAATGGCCCACACATTCGGCACGAGTACTGGTGTAGTTTCCAGGAAGCAGAATCGAGAGAGATTAGTATAAGTTGTAAGAACTTGTTTCTCAATCGATGTAAAATAAATATGTTTAAACTAAAGTTGGTTTGTTGACTATGTATGGTGAATGTTAAGTTGAGCTCTTTTTTATGAAGTCCTGTTGTTTGGAACTTACGTTCAAGCTCATGACCTCTTCAAATATAATTGCACTAGACGACTTTGAAACATCCTTGTAAAATATAGATAATAAATAAACTCATTGCCTCTTGAAATAAAGTTGCACTGGATGACTGAAAAAATCCTTGTAAAATACAGAAAACAATTATGTATCTAGTTAAAATACAAGCATGTGAGTAAATGCATGTGAAAACATTGTGGTAAAAGAAGAAAGAAATTTCGCCTATTGCAACCATGTTTTCAAAGCTAGTGCTCAGTAAGATAAAAAATTCAGCTGTAGGTGGTAATTTGATAATATATTTGATGTCTGTATTATTTTTCAGGACATGAAAAAATACAGAGTGAACCAGCAGGAGAGATTAAGTGGAAAGTAATAACAGAACAGCCAAAAACTAAACAGAAAAGCGAGCAGAAGAGTCAGTCTCCTATAAAACAAGGTTAGATAGAACATGATGCCACATAATCACATGTATTACTGACCACTTGACATTCTCACAAACCTATGTGATACCTGTATCACATACGCACCAGCTTCATTAGCTGTGATAAACAGAGCCATGTGTGTCCTTAATTGATGATGACTGTGTTTATAGCTAATACTTCTTCTGTATGCGTGTGAGCTAATTTATTCAAGGCCGGTGATCTCATGTGTCAGATTGACGCTTAGGCAGATATTTTTGAATGTCAAAAATGGGTCATTTGAAATTTTCAAGTATCAAGACCTGGAGTCCCAGGTAAAATGGGAGCCCTGAATTTTTCAATACAGTGATTTCTGCTCCCTGAAGTCTAATATCAAGTACAGTAGTGTATATGCTACAAGTGAAAGAGTTTCGTGCGGTCAATTTATATGCGGGCAATTTTTATGAATCATGTCAGGGTTGTAACAAAAAGTAAAAATTGGTAGTGAAAAAAAAAAAAAAAAAAAAGTTAAGCTGTACGCTAGTGTTCTTTGAAAAGACGATGTTCATAAAACTTTTTGTCAATAAATATGGCTACTGGTCCTCGTTTGAGTTTGGAATCATACCATGACTGACCTTTGTCATGTGGCAGGGTCATCTTTGTTGGTGACACATTTCTAGTTTTGATGTGCAGTCGTCAATTTTCTTTTTCAAATCTTTGTCAAGGTGTATGCCCACAAAAGAGCCATTAGAGAGCACATTTGTTTGGTTTTTACAATAAAATACTAATCACTGCAAGAGCAGTATACTACTAAAAGTAGCTTTTGTGACTATATATAGTGATTGTCAAGTTGAGCTGTGTTTTGTTCATAGTACATTTGTTTAGAATTTAAGGTTGGTAAATTTACGGGGCTAGATATGACAAGAGAAAAAAAATTGGACCAGCCACAGCCTATTGCTACAATTAAGCTGTGTTTGAATTGACAAGATTTTAACATTATTTCTAGGAAATAAGCCATTGCAGATAGACATACAATTTTATTTGAAAGTGAAAATTTAACTTGGTTTTTTGCTTCTTCAGAAAATCTTTGTGTTTCAGTTGACAAGTTACAAGAGAGGAAACCTGAAGTTTCAATAGAACAGAAACAGAAGATTGACCAGAGGCAGCAGATGCCCAAGGAAAGAGGTTAACTTTTTTCATTGATATTAGGTGCATACTGTATGATAACTAAATATGGACTTATTTATAGGGAAAGCATTTGTGACTGATAATTTACATGTGGCTAAAATGATGGAATGTGTCCTAAAAATTGTTGAAAACATCATTAGGAAAAGAGGAAATGCTGGATGATGTTTTCAAAAGCCCTTTTAGTGGGATGAAAGCATGGGATTGTGTGATCAAGGGTTAACCCTTTACCACACAATCCGGACTTTAAACGACCCTGAGGAAAAAGCCTTTTGAAAACATTGTGGGAAAAGAAGAAAATGCTGGTAACCAGCATTTTCTCTTTTTCCCACAATGTTTTGTTCCCTATCATGGGCAAATTCCGCAATTGCTTTCAGTTTGGACAAGTCTACATTTTTGTTGTATGGTAAAGAGTGAACATTGTCGTTGTTCTACAATATATAAAATTGTACTTGTGGGTTGCCTACTGACTTAAAACTTACATTTAACTTACTTATCCATCAGTCTAATGGAAAATGACTTGACAATGGTCACAGTGTTTGATAAACTGTTCAAATTATTACTTACCTGTTAATCTTGCAAATATTTCCATTGTTTAAATGAAAATGTTTTCCTATTCAAAATGTTATTTGAAAACTGTCAAGGTGAATTCCATGAAAACAGCCCCGAGAGGGCACATATGTCTGTTTTTATGGAAAAATACCAATCACCACAAAATACCAATCACTGCCAAATACCAATCACTGCAAAATACCAATTACTGCAAGTGCAACATACTACTAAAAATAGCTTTTTTGATTATATGTGAGCCATGCTCTGTGAAAAGGGGGTTTTATGCATTTGTGAAACGTATCGACCCATGTCAGCCTGCCCGACTGCACAAGCTGACATTGGCCAAAACTTTTTGCTATCTTTAAGTTTTCTGCATTTCAAAAGATAATTCTGCCTCATGCATTAGTCAGTTGTTTTCAAAATGAATTTCCATAATTAGGTAATATCTAGCTTGGTATAATGCATTACGGAGGTGCATTAAGCCCCCTTTACCAGAGCATGGCTCATAATGTAAATGTAATGTTGAGCTCTGATTTGTTTATAGTCCAATATTGTTTAGAAATGAAGTTTCAGAATTCTGCAGATGCTTATCAGGAAGTATAGACAAAAAGAATGCCGCAGATGACTCTGAAAACATCTGTGTAAAATATGGCTTATCAATACTAATCGAAGTAAAAAGGCATGTTATTGAATGCAGTTGAAAATATTCCTAAAAAAAGAAGTCCTTTTCCTCTTGCAACTTTTTTTTTTTTAGTCTGGTGTTTAGAAAGACCAAAAGTTCACCCCTAGGTGGTGATATACTTAACCCTTATGCTGGTAAGTGTGACTCGCTGACCTTTTGTGGATAGTGCAGATCAAGATCAGACTGCACAGAAACGTGCAGTCTGATCTTTGATCTGCACTGTCCGATACGGTATTTTCTGTGCGATGAAATCAACTTTTAAAATGCAATATTTGGGTTTTTACTTTTGAATAGAAATTTTCATTTCATTTATTCAGCAGCTTAATGGTTAATTTGTTTGTATTTTTTTTTTCTTTAAGGACAAGAAAAAGTACTTATTGAACAGGCAGGGGAGTTGAAACATAAAGTAATGTTGGAACAGGTACCAAAAACAAGCCAGAAAAGTGAACAGAAGAATCCAGCTTCTGTGGATCTAGGTTAGACATTTTATTTTCTGTTTGTAAAGAAAGTTTATTAGGGAGTTTCCTTGAATTGTCTGTTTTGCTTAGGTATTTGCTTTTCAAAATGTATCTTGTTTTTGTATTGAAGGACATGTATGTATGTATAATGTGCAAAGCCTGATAGCTCAGACCTATACAGTGATAAAATGATGATAAAAAATTTTAGGTCCTACTGCAGTGTATTACTTTGATTAAGATACATGTATGTTTGAATTCAGAATATTTCAGCATAACTTCTTGGAAATATGACTTTGCAGAAAGACATGCTTCTTTATTTACAAATGAAAATGTAAACTTCTTTGGTGCTTTTTCAGAAAAACTGAATGTCCTAGTTGAAAGATTACAAGATAAGAAACCTGAAGTATCATCAGAGCAGAAACAGAAGGTTAACCATGAACAGTTCATGGAAAGAGGTTGACTTTTTCTCCCTGACATAAGATGCATGCATACCATATGATAGCAAAATATTGACTCATTCATAGTAAAAGCGTTTACAAATGACAATTCTAAATTCATTGGGAAAGTATTGTCAAATGACAATTTTCATTTGGCTCAAATGATGAAATTGGTCCTTCAAATGGTGAAAAAACAATATTGCGAAAGGAGAAAATGCAGGTTGATGTTTTGAAAAGCCTTTTCTTCAGGGTGAAAACATTGGATTGTGTTATAAAGGGTTAACCTGCATTCTAGCTCCACTGGCCAAAGGTCATTGAGTTATGTCATGGCCCTGTTCAGCTGTGTGTGTTTGTCTGTCCATCCATTGGTCCATAAATGCATTTGCCCCTAAGCTTTTATTTCAAACATCTTTGTCCATGAAACAGCCCATTCAAATTTATGGAAACTTCTCAGAAATGATCCTGCCATGGCCCTCTTTAAATTATTTTCAAAGAATTTGATTCCAGTAAAATTCTGGTTGCCATGGCAACAAAACTTAAAAAATCTTCCTGTCAGAAACCATCAGGCCTAGGGCTACTAAATTTGGCTTGTGACTTCATCTAATAGACCTCTACCAAAATTCTTCAAATTATAGTCCTTGGGTCAAAATTGGCCCTGCTCTTGGAGTCACAATTGGACATGGCTGTATGATAAAAAGAACTTTTGCAGCACTTGAAACTAGAGCACATGTTTTTGGGGAAAAATATTTTTTAAAAAAAATGAAAATAATATTCCTACCTACCTACCCTAATTCTCAAAAGTAAGTTTTTGGTCTTTGAATTAAAAAGAAAAATACTGAATAACAAAATTTTAGACTTGGTGACCAGCATTTTCTCCTTTTCCCACAAAGTTTTCTACCTTTTAATAGAAGCATTCCATTACTTCAGCCATATTTAAGTTGTCGTCTGCTAATGCTTTGATGTTTGCTAATGCTTTGAATTTGGACAAGTCTAGAATATTGCTCTGTAATAAAGAGTTATTATGGTGTTAAACATCATTATTAACATTGTATCTGTTATATATGGGACAATGTACCTATCCATGCTTTCCTGGGGTATCTTTTACCAGTACTTTCCACAATATTCTTACTAGGCCACTGACTACTTCCCCACTTAACCATTGTCCAAACAATGATCAGCAGTCAGAGAGGAATGAATCCTGTTGCAGTGACTATCATCAGTACTGGTAAAGAAATTGGCCAAGCTTAGGAATTAAACCAGTGACCCCTGTTCTCAAGTCCTGTATGCTACTGCGTGCTACACTGCAACAAGAAAAAAAAATAGAGACTGCATTTGGTAATGACTAGTAGCAGTTGCTCAGTTCTATGTTGTTTTTGTCAAAGCTTTTAGTATCATTGCAACCCCTCAGGAAGGATGGTTTTGAGAACTTTGTGGGAAAGGGTGAAAATGTTGGAAACTGGCATATTTCCTTTTGCACAAAGTTTCTTCACTTTAATTGACAAATCCCATCATATAACTCTACCAAACGACAAAATTTTAGGGTGGTCCAAATTGAAAGCATATGCAGACGACAAATTAAATGCGACTAGTAATTTGGGATTTGTCCTTGATAGAGTGGAAAACATTGTGGGAAAAGGAGAAAATGCTGGTTACCAGCATTTTCTCCTTTTCCCACTATGTTTTCCAAAAGCTTTTCTGTCAAGGTCGTTAAAACCCGTGATTGTGTGGTGGAGTTAAGCAATATTGACTTTGTCAGATCTGCAATACTTTCAATTTGGACAAAAGTCTGAAATTGTTCGTCTTGGTAGCAAGTTTCAAAACATTGCAGGAAATGTAACTTTTAACAAATTTTAACAGGTTCTTCTGAGACCACAAAAGCTGTCCTACAACTGATAGAATTATTGAATGAAACGAAACCTGAAGTGAAAACTGAGCATGCAGAAGGTAGACATTTTTTTTAACCGAAGTGAAGTGGAGCCTTCTTGTCTGAAACTTATAACAACTTTGTATTTTTGAAATTCCTTGATAAATGTCATAATCCACAATTCTTATCATGGCTCTAGTTGCCTTTGAAACGTTAGTCTTTTACATGCATTCACTGGCACAGCTAGACAATGTTGCTGCAGTTGGCTTCCTTTGTTAGGTTTTTTAACGCTTTACCACACAATCCCGACTTTAAACAACCGTAAAGAATAAGGCTTTTGAAAAGATTGTGGGGAAAGGAGAAAATGCTGGTAACCAGCATTTTCTCCTTTTTCCACGATGTTTCCATCCCTTTCAAAGACAATTTCCACCATTTAAGCCACGATTATTTTGTCTGCAATTGCTTTGAATTTAGAAAAGTTCCAAATTTTATCATTTGGTAAAGAGTTAAATCCTTACCAAACGACAAAATTTTAGAGTGGTCCAAATTGGAAGCATTTGCAGAAGACAAATGAAATGTCGCACAAATTATGAAAGTTGTCTTTGGAAGGATAGAAAACATTGTTGAAAAAGGAGAAAATGCTGGTAACAGGCATTTTCTCCTTTTCCCACAATGTTTTTGAAGGTCCTTTTCCTTGGGGTTGTTAAAATTCAGGATTGTGTGGTAAACTGTTAACTCAACTAAGCGTGGTGAGCTTCTGTGATCAGTCCTTTGTCTGTAGGCTATTTATGCTTCCTTCTTATTGTTTTCTTTAACCATTTACTACACAATTTGGAGTTTTAAAAATAACAAGATAGAGGAAGACAGCTTTTGAAAACATTGTGGGAAAGAAAATGCTGGTAACCAGCATTTTCTCCCATTTCCCACAATGTTTTCTACTCTTTCAAAGCAAATCCAACAATTTGAACCACATGTACAATTTTAGCTGCAAATGCTTTGGTTTTGGGCCCGATCATATGATCATCATATGCTCTGTACTCAAGGTCTAGTAACTTTGCATCTCTAAATACTTTGAAATGGAAAACAAATTTATGCAGGAAAGAGTGCTATCATTCTTTACCTTAGGTCACAATATTGCTAGAAAACTATTAAATTTCAAGACATTTTCAGTCTGGAAATGAGACCCAGATAATTGCAATTTCATGGTTGCTTTTGGCTAAAGTGAATATAGCAAAGGGAACTGTGTAAATCAAAGATCACATTGCATGTTTTATGCCATCTGATCTTGATTTACAATGGCCACAAAGGCAAATATAGTTGTAAAAGGCAATTTAAAGGTTACACCACTTATTTAAAATACTTCTGCTGAAATCTCAAAGCAAAAGTACCTTGCAGTACAACATGGATTGTTCTGCTACTGAATGTTTTAACTTAATGATACAGTGTGGAAGACTGAAGACAAGGAAATGACCAGAGATCACAAAAAGGAAGGTTCACAGACAATCAACGTGCCAAGGAGATTCCTTAGTTATGGTAATTATCAAACTAACTGAACTCTTTAACAAAAAAAAAAATTTAGACTTTTTCTAGTCTTTGAATTCATTAGGCACTTTCTACTCCTTGAATTCATTTTTACCCTTTAGTCATGAGTCACTTTCTGTGCCTTATCTCTTTACCAAACGACAAAATTTTAGACCAGTCCAAATTGAAAGCTTTTGCAGAATAGTTTGACTCAAAAATGGAAATTTGTTTCGGGAAAAGTAGAAAACGTTGTGGGAAAAGGAGAAAATGCTGGTTACCAGCATTTTCTCCTTTTTCTACAATGTTTTCAAAAGGCTTCTTCCTCAGGGTCTTTAAAAGTCGGGATTGTGTGGTAAAGGGTTATGTCTTAGGCACTTTCTAATCCTTGAAGGTATTTTCTACTCCTCAAAGTCATAAGGCACTTTTTACTTAGTCATAGGGCATTTTCTATGTCTCAAAATCATAAGACACTCTCTTCTCTTCAGTCATGAGGCACTTGATATTTCTGGAAGTCATAAGGTACTTTCTACTCTTTGAGGTCATAAGGCGCTTTCTACTTCTTGAAGTCATATGGCACTTTCTACCCTTAAGTCATAAAGCAACTTCTTATCCTTGAAGTCTTCAGGCATTCTTTACTTCTCAGTTATAAGGCTTTTTCTACTCCTAAAAGTTCCAGGGTGTGTTCTCTGTGAAGTCAAAGGGGTCTTAGTATTTCTTGAGGTGATAAATCATCTTTTACACCTTGGAATCATAACACCCTTGGTATTTCTTGGCAGTCATAAGACCTTTTGTACTCCTTATGGTCATAAGGAGATTTCTACTCTTTGAAGTCATGATGCATTTTCTACCCCTCAGAGTCATACGGCACTTTTTAATTGTAAAAGTGGTTAGGCACTCTCTACTTCTCAGTCATATGGCACTTTCTACACCTCAAAGTCACAAGGCACTTTCTCCTACTCAAAGTCAGAAGGCATTTTCAACTCCTTAGATTAGCTGCAACTCTGCTTATCCATCGCCAAACAATCCTTAGTGTATACAATCTTTAGGAAAAAGACTTTTAATAAACATAGCATGAAAAGGAAAAAATGTTCTTAACCCTTTACCACACAATCCCGACTTTTTTAATGACCCTGAGAAAGAAGCCTTTTGAAACATTGTCGGAAAAGGAGAAAATGCTGGTAAACAGCATTTTCTCCTTTTCCCACAATGTTTTCTACACTTCCCAGAACAAATTTCAATTTTTGAGCCACATTTATGTTGTCGTCTGCAAATGCTTTCAAAATTGACAAGGCTAAAATTTTGTCATTTGGTAAAGAGTTAACCAGCATGTTCTCCTATTCGGGCATTTTCTTTACTCTCAAAGACAAATTCCATCACTGACCTACAGTTAATTTGTCATTTGCTGGAGGCTTTCACCAGTGGCAAGTCTAAAATTTTGTCTGTCTCACAAAGGCTAAATAGGTGGAAACAGACATTGCCTTTGAAGGAGTATTTATGGTAAAACATGTACTTATTAACTCTTTACCAAATGACAAAATTTTAGACTAGTCCAAATTGAAAGCATTTGCAGACGACAAAATAAATGTGACTGAAAATTTGAAATTTGTTTTTGGAAAGATAGAAACATTGTGGGAAAAGGAGAAAGTGCTGGTTACCAGCATTTTCTCCTTTTCCCACAATGTTTTCAAAAGGCTTCTTTCTCAGGGTTGTTAAAAGTCGGGATTGCGTGGTAAAGAGTTAAGGAAACACCAGAAATGCAGGAATATATGCACTTCCTGCTGGGATTTGACTGAAATACATGTAACTTTAAAAATAGCTTCAAAACAGTAATCAAACAAACGTCTTTTTTTTTTTTCCTTTTGCAGTAAAAGATAATATCAGTGAGAAAATACAGATGCAGACCGGAGCAACTTTGAGTTTCAGAGGTAGGGCCTACAAATTTATATTGAACCCTGTAACCCTTTACAAGACAATCCTGACTTCAAACATCCCTGAGGAAGAAGCCTTTTGAAAACATTGTTGGAAAAGGAGAAAATGCTGGTAACCAGCATTTTCTCCTTTTTCCCACAATGTTTTCTACCCTATCAAAGACAAATCGTATCATTTGAGTCACATTGAAATTATTGTCTGCAAATGCTTTGAATTTGGACAGGTCTAAAATTTTGTTATGTGGTAAAGAGTTAAAGTCTGTAGTAGTATATAAGATCAATGTTTTATCTCTTTACCAAATAAAAAAATTTTAGACTTGTCAAAATTTGAAGCAATTTGTAGAAAACAATTTAAATGTGACTCAATTAATTAGATTTCGCTTTGAAAGAGTATACCAGCTGTCTGAAGGATTAACCCTTTGCCAAACAATTCCAAGTTGTAACAACCCGGAGAAAGAAGTCTTTTGAAAACACTGGGAAATGGTGAAAATGTTGGTAATCAGCATTTTCTCCTTTGTCCACAATGTTTTCTTCCCTTCTCGAAACAAATTTCAATTGTTGAGTCAAATTAAGTTTTATTTTTTCGTCTGCAGATGCTTTCAATTCTGGCAAGTCCAAAATTTTGTCATTTGGTAAAGAGTAAATGAAATTTAATGTTGAACGCAAAGTCAGCTGTCAGAACATGAACTCATGCTCATCAAGTATAAGCATGACCCCTGATCAGACTTAAACAAATTCAAACAATTAATCTGATCAGACTAAGAATTTAACTTTAATCTGTTGCACCATGAGGCAAATGATTTTGAAAAAAAAAAAAGATACTAATAATAGTAAAGCATTAATATGACAAGGTTTATAAATTGATATGCATTGAAAAAAAAAAGGGAGGTGTTTTTCACTGAAAGCAATTTCTCCTGTAACCATAATGTTGGATGATCAAATCTATGTCAGTGTTATGTTTGAGATTTGAGGACAGTTATTGGCACGGTTTCACAAAAAAACTTTAGTCTTTTGTTTTACTCAAATCTTCAAATGGTCTCAGGTTGTGACATGAGTTTGTTATTTGAGACACATTCCAGCAATATTAACAGACTGTAGGAACATTCTCAAATTCTAAACTGACACTACATTTCAGACTCAACTAAGCAAAATGTTTGGAACAGACTTAAGTCCATTATTCTGTCTAAGTTGAGTCTGAAACATTGTGCCAACACAGGACTTGAGGATGTTACAGAAGTCTGTTAATGCTGGTGTAATGCATCTGGAGTAACATACTCAACTTAAGAAGTCAGAGCCCGGGAAAGTCGGAAAATAAGTGTCTTTGCAAATTTTAGTAAAACAACAGACTTAAGTTTTTTCGTGAAACAGGGGCTTGGTTTGAAAGTCAATAAGTTTTTAATGTCAGAAAGTCCTTGTCAACTACAGAGCGGGGGTAGTGGGTCAGGGGTTGAGGTATAAGATTGTAAATGATGTGATAGGGAGTCTATTTGTGATTGCTGTGCTTTCTGTGATGGAATGTCCTTTGACAGGGCACTGCAGAACCCCAGGTGAATATTTTTGAAGGGCATTGACTAGATCTAGAAACAGAATTTGTTTTTGAAATTTTCAGGTGATAAACAAATTGCCATTTTAGGAGACTCAGAAAGTGTCAAGTAAGCTGTTTGCATTTATATTTATGAGTTTATTTTTTCTTCTGTTTTTTTTACTTCTCTCCTAATTTTCAAACCTTTCCCAAACAAGCCCTGGTTTTCATGTGTCTGCAATACAAGTCTTTTGAAAACACTGTGGGAAAAGGAGAAATTGCTCATAAGGAGCATTTTCTCCTTTTCCACAGTGTTTTCTACCCCTTTGGAGAACTTTCTGTCATTTCCATCAAATTTAAAATTGTCGTCTGCAAACTCTTTCAATTTGGACCAGTCTAAAATTTATCGTTTGGAAAAGGGTTAACTCACCAGAGCTTTTGTGATTGCTGCCTGTCTGTTGTCTGCTGTCCATCATCCCTTATCAACAATTTCTTTAGACATCTCCTAAACCACAAGACCAATTGCTACCAAACTTCACAGAAATATTACTTGGGCCAAAGTCTTTCAAAGTTGTTCAAAGAATTGGATTCCAAGCTGAACTCTGGTTGCCAAGGCAACAAAAATTGGAAATTGGGTGAATCTTAAAAACCTTCTTGTCCAAAAGCATAAGGCCTAAGGCTGCCAAATTTTGCATTCAGTTTAACTCTTTACAAGATGACAAAATTTAAGCCATGTCCAAATCGAAAGCATTTGCAGATGATAAATAAGTTGTTTCTCAGATATTGAAATTTGGCTTTCAAGGTTCCAAAACATCTTAAAGAAGAAAATGATAGCTACCAGCATTCGTTTCTGGGCTAGTTGTTCAAAAGTATGCTTTTTCAAGGTTCATAAAACTGGGGATTGTTTTGTAAAGTGATAAAGGACAGAAAAAATTGTAGGAAAAGGAGAAAATGCTGGTCATCAGTTTTTTCTGTTTTTTGTACAATGTTTTCAATTGGCCTTTTCCTCAAGGTCGTTAAAACTGGATTTTGTAATAAAGTGTTCGTAGTAGGGGCTCATCTTGCAATGGGCTACTTCAGGAAACATTGTTGCAAAAGGAGCTGTTACTTGTTACCAGCAATGTCTCTCTTTGCATCAAAGTTATTACAACTTAATTCATATTCATTATATGGGGGGGGGGGGATAATATAGTTTCTGCATGGTCCACCAATCAGTATTGTCAGATATCTTAAATTCATAGATGAAAATTCATGAAACTCCATACATGTATTCCTTATGATAGTCCGCCAATGTGTCTTTTTTTTTTTTTTTTTTTTATGCTGTGTCATAGAAAAAGTGGGCTTGATGTGTATTTCCATTATGGACCAATATCTCTTTAACTACTGGACAAACTATTATGAAACTTCATATTTTTATTGGTTATCATAAGCCACAGACAATCAATATTTGTTTTTATTTAATGAAATGCCATGTCATGGAAAAAGGGGGCTGAATGTATAATTTCATTATGGACCAATAACAAAGAGGCCACATAAACATGCATCAAAAAAGGTCTTTTTCAGTGGGGATATCATTTCAAAAAAAAATCTTGTTTATTTTAAAAATGCAACTGATCACTTTGAAAGAGTGAGTAGCATGGCATTTGTATAGAAACTACAGGAATATATGGATAGATGTAATGGCAGCCATGAAAGAATGATGGAAATACTATTGAAAATATTGAGGTTCAAACTAAAGGATAATTGAGCCATCCACTGTAAAAAGGGAGCTTAGCAAAAAGTATCCACCAAGGTCAGTCTGCGCAAACTGTGCAGGCTGACCTGGGCCAAAAGTTTTCGCTTTTGCCCAATTTTCTGCATGTCAAAGGACAGTGTACCTCATTAATCAGTATGTTGTAACACGAAATGGATTTTAGGGAAGTATATTGTATAATGCTGTGATGGCTGTCTTAGTATCATGTGTTATGGAGATGCATTATGCCCCCTTTTGCCATAGCATGGCTCAATTATTTGCGACCTTAATGATGAACTATTATTGAAAATGTTGTTAAACTTCAAACTACATGTAACAAAGTATCATTTCGCAACCTATCTTGTGTGTTTTTCAGGTCATGTAAGATAGAATTACAGGATGTTGCAAATCATACTCTAGTTGTGCAGTTCCCTGACACATTTTGGAAGAAACATTCATTTGAATTTAAGATAGAGCTCAATAGTTTGGAGGTGTGTGAATTGCAATATAGTTTCATTCTCCAAGTTTTTGTATTCAGTAACCGCTACCTAAGAACAATCTTGGTCTTATCCTTGCTGAGCCCCTGTAGCTGAGTAGATAGCATACAGGACTTGAGAAAAGGGGGTCGCTAGTTCGATCCCTGGCTTGGCCAATTTCATTCCGAGGACTGATGATAGTCACTGCCACAGGATTGATCCCTCTCTCACCGCTGACCATTGTTTCGAAGATGGTTATGTGGGAAAGCCGACAGTGGCTTGAAAAGAATATTGTGCTTAGTACTGGCAAAAGAACTTCAGGAGAGTATAGATAGGCGCACTGGCTGCTGCCATATGACTGAAATAATGTTGAAAATGTCATTTAATACCATACAATCAATCAATCAATTAGTTTATTCTCGAGATCTTTTTTTTTTTTAATTCAGAAGGAACTCATCTTCAGATTGGCAATACTGTGTATCTTAAGTTGTGTTACTTTCTGAATTTAGAATTAAGTTGGTTAATATGGACCCTGATTCTTGTTATTCTGCTTTCTTTTTTGAATATCTGGGCTTTGTCATCTCACAAGTATTAGACTTGTCAAAATTAAAAGCATCTATAGATGACAAATGAAGTGGAATTTGTCTTTGAAAGCAAAGAAAACATAGTGAGAAAAAGAGAAGGACTAGGAAAACAAACCCCAGAAAAGCATGGATAAGTGCACTGGCTGCCGTGATGTGATTGAAATCATCTTCAAGCCAATGTTACATACAAAAAAAGAATTGTTCTGTAATTATGTGACAACCAGTTGAATTGGAAAATATATGTCTGGGCTTTGTTATCTCGCATATTGTAGAAAAGCATTTGTAGATGACAGTTTAAGTCAAATTTGTCTTTGAAAGTGAAGAAAACATTGTGAGAAAGGAGAAGGACTGGGAAAAGAAACTCCCAGAAAGCATGGAAAAGTGCACTGGCTGCTGCTGTATAACTGAATAATGTTGAAACCAGTGTTACATACAAAAATAGATATGTTCTGTAATTATGTTGAATTGGAAAACATAGAAAGAATTTTTATTTGAACAGGCAGAACATGATGTAACATTTACATGGATGACTGATACAGATCTCTTCATATACGGCAAAGAACAGAATGTTTCTTCTACAAAAGAGGCTATTGCAAATTTTTTCACCCTGGTTAGTATATTTTTATGTAGCACTGATTTCACTGTCTGTGACAAAGTTATGGGAGAGGATATACTGGAATTAGGCTGACCATTTGTCTGTCCATCTTTAGATGCAGCATTGTGTCCTCTTTTCCTCCTTGGGACAGTTTTTAAGTCATGGATAAAAATTGAGTTTTAACAATGCTGAAAGAGAAAGCTTTTGAGAACATTGTGGGAAAAAGAGAAAATGCTGGTATCCAGCTTTTTCTCCTTTTCCCACAAGGTTTTCTACCATATCATATACAGAAATCACCATTTAAGCAACATCTACTTTGTCATCTGCAAATGCTTTCAATTTGGTCCACCCAAATATTTAGGTGCTTGGTAAAGAGTTAACCCTTTACCACAAAATGCCAACTTTTAACGACCTTAGGAAAGAAGCCTTTTGAAAACATAGTGGGAAAAGGAGAAAATGCTGTTAACCAGCATTTTCTCCTTTTCCCACAATGTTTTCTACTCTATCAAAGAAAAAGTGCCCCATTTGAGCCACACTAAAATTGTCATCTGCAAATGCTTCAATTTGTACAAGGCTAAAATTTTGTCATCTGGTAAAGGGTTAATCAAGTTGGCTGAAATTTTAATGGAAGTATTCCTGGTATGGGAACTTATGTATCTGTTGTGTTCATTTTTACAGAAGTTATGTCCCTTTGAATAACTATTTTGGGTAATCCAGTGAAAAGGCAACTGGTTGGGGGGAATACATGTTAGTCTTTGACAGTTCTAGCTATTTCATGTGTACCCTAATCTGGTACCCAGGTACCATATCTCATTAGCACTCATCAGACAGTCAGACAATCAGCAACACCAGGCTTTTGGATGTGAGCTGTCTGATGTGATAAATACCAATTAGGCAACATGGCAAAAAATGCTATAAATCAGTTTACTGTTTAATTACTAAACAACAAAACTTGGACTTTACCAAATTGAAAGCATTTGCAGATGACAAAATAAGAGTTGAATTAGTAAAGTCATTTATGCAATATGACCACCAGTACTAAAATAGGTAAAGCCTTAAATGATTATCCCTTTACCAAACAATTGTGAGTTTTAACATCTCTGAGGTAGAGGGCTTTTGGAAACCTTCTGGGAAAAGGAAAAAAACCAGCATTTTCTCCTTTTCCCACAATGTTTTCTACTCCTTCAAAAACAAATCTAATCATGTAATCATTTGAGCCAAATTCAATTTGTCGTCTGCAAATGCTTTCAATCAGGACTGGCCTAAATATTTTTTTGTTTGTTAAAGAGTTAATCTCAAAGATTAGATGGCGAAGAAACTTGACCCTGATAAATAGTATCATGTGACCACTGACCTATGATTGGCCACCATGGTCCTCTTGTAGAAATTGTGTTGACCCTTTGAGCGCCGAATAAACCAAATGAACATTTTTATTCTAGAAATAAGTCTCTGGTCAGAGAAATTGCAAGGTTGCTGTTGTTCAGAATGTATCAGTGTAGCAGACAGAGTAGATCAAAGATCAGACTTCTCATTTTGTGCAGTCTGATCTTGACCTACACTGACTGCAAAAGCAACTATCATTGTGAAAAAGGCTTTAGAGGTTAATCATTTTTTGCTTTATTTTATTTGCAGAAACAATTTGAGGTGTCGGGTATGTATCAATTACTTATGTTTCTATGGTATTCAAGTATTACCTCTATACTAAATTATCCCATGTCTTAACAAAACATTGTGGAAAAAAGGGGCTCTGCCAGTAACCAGCATTGCCTCCCTTTTCCAGTGTTTTTTAACCAGATCAAAGACAGATTCCATCATTTAACCCTTTACCTCACAATCCTTGGTGTAAGGACTCTGAGGAAAAAAGATTGAAAAAACATTGTAGGCAAAGGAGACAATGCTGGTAAATGATTTCGACCTTTTCAAAGACAGTTGTCACTCTTTCCCCAACATTCAACTTGTCTTCTGTAAATGCTTTGGATTGGGGCAAATCCAAATTGTTGGGCTTGTTTAAGAGTTAACCGTATACCCCCAAGACAAAATTTTACACTTGTCCAAAATGAAAACATTTGCAGACAACAAATTAAATATGACTCATATGGTTAGGTTTGTCTGTAAAAGGACAGAAAACATTGTGAGAAAAGGAGAAAATGCTGGTTACCAGCATTTTCTTCTTTTCCCACAATGTTTTCAGAAGGTCTCTTTTTCAGGGTCATTAAAAGATGGGATTGTGTTGTAAAGGGTAAACCATATTTCCTTTATCATTTGAAAAGTATGTTATAAGGGTGAGTCTAAAATTGTGCCATCAGGTAAAGAATTAAAAAGGAAGTAGAGTAAACTGTTTCAAACAAAACTGTTGTCCTTTGAAATAAAAAAAGAGAATGAATATCATTAATCCTTAGATCTCCATATAAACTCAGCAGACCTTTTCTTTGAAAAAAAAATAGCACCTCATAAAATCAGCAGACTTTTCTCTATAAAAGAAATAAGACCTGAATGAGAGCAATGTCAAAGATGCTCTATTCAAGAATATCTCATCAAAGCAGACAGAGTAGATCAAAGATCAGGCTGCACGTTTTGTGCAGTCTGGTCTTGATCTGCATATGCAACTATAGTTGTGAAAGCACTTTATGAATTAATAACTATTTAAATCTTTGTTCTTTCATGCTTTAAAGTTTTCTATAACCCTTTACCATACAATTCCAACTTTTACACTACCCTTTAGAAAAAGACTTGAAAACATTGTGGAAAAGAAACAAATGCTGGTAACCAGCATTTTCTCCTTTTCCCTCATGATTTCTTACCTTTCAAATACTTATTACTACATGTGAACCACTTTTTAAAGTGTAGGACTTTTTACCTGGAGCTGGGGTTAGAGCCTCACTGGAAGCACTGTTTTTTTTTTGTGGGTAGTGTCCTTGGGCAAGACACTGCAGAACCCTAGCCTTGTACTGGCAAAACCAAGGACATAGATGAATATGTGAGCTGTTGCCTTGATATGGCTGAAATAATATTTAACTCTTTACTAAACAGCCAAATCCAGGACTGCACCAAATTGAAAGCATTTGCACACGACACATTAAATGTAGCTCATTTGATGATTTCTGTCTTTGATAGGGTAGAAAACATTGTGGGGAAAGGAGAAAAAGCTGATTAACGGCCTTTTCTCCATTTTTCACAATTTTTCAAATGCTTTCCTCCTCAGGGTCATTTAAACTCGGGATTGTCGGGATTAACGGCCTTTTCTCCATTTTTCACAATTTTTCAAATGCTTTCCTCCTCAGGGTCATTTAAACTCGGGATTGTTTGGCAAAGAATTAATTAAAGTTGCGTAAAACACCATTCAATCAATCATTGAACCACATCTAAGTTGTAATCTGCAAATGCTATCAGTTTGGACAATTGTAAAATTTTGTAGTGGGATAAAGAAGTAATTTCTTTGTTGCTCTGTAATGATGTGAAGATGGAGATTTCTTGGTCTGTTATAAGATTTCTTTTATATATCCAAAATTCACAATTTCTCATTTTCTAATTCTTTCACAACCATTTTGTCTCATGGAATAAATCAATACTCCCTGTAGATAACTGTTACCTCTGTGCAGCAGACAGCTTCTTGAAACATTGTGGAGTCTTGTGTGGTCCAGTGGTAAAGTGTAGGACGTGTAACCTGGAGGACCAAGGTTTGCTTTTACAGGCAACAAATTCAGAGAGGCTCAGATGATGGCATTCAATTATGAAAGGAAAGAAAACATTGTAGTAAAAGTGAAAAATGCTCGTTACCAACATTTTCTCATCCCACAATGTTTTTAAAAGCTAGTTGTTTGGTAAAGGTTTATTGCATGTTTTTACTTTTCCTTTAAAAAAAAAATCCTGTATTTTAAATTGATTTTTGGGAAATTTTTATTGGAATGATGGAAAATAGCCTATATGCAGATGGACAAAGTGACCAATCTGGATAAAGTAAAGGAAGATGTTTTATTTATGTTGCAGGTAGGATCAGAAATGCTTTTTCTCCATTATGGATGGACGGTGTTTATTCAAGAGTTGATAGAGTTTACCCAAGAGTGAAAGAGAAAGAGTTTCAGGAACCTTTTATACAGAGTGATGAACATGTAAAGGAAGAAAAAGTGGAAAAAACTGAAACGTCAATAGATATGGCAGAAAATTTGCAACCAGCAAAAAGGATAAAGAGGTAAATTAGAATGGTAGTAAGAATGGTTTGGGAATTAATTCTTTACAAAATGGCAAAATTTTAGACTGCTCCAAATTGAAAGCATTTGCACACGACAAAATAAATGAGACTGAAAAAGTGAATTTTGTTTTCGAAAGGGTAGAAAACATTGTGGGAAAAGGAGAAAATGCTGGTTACCAGCACTTTTTCCTTTTTCCGCAATGTTTTCCAAAGGCTTCTTCTTGAAGGTCGTTAAAACTCGGGATTGTGTAGCAATGGATTAAGTGCCCTAATATTTGGGTTGTTGGGCACCAAGGGGGAGAAAAACTTATATTGCAAATGTAGAATACTTAAAATCTCAGGCAAAATTAACATTGATTTTGTTAGTCCAGATTTTTTGGTTTGATGGACTGGTCATGGGGAATTAAAGCGGAAGTAACTGTATATTACAAATGAACCATGCTCTGGCAAAAGAGGGCTTAATGCACCCCCACCCCACCCCACCCCATGATCTATGATACCGAGCAAGTCATCATAGTATTATGGATCCACAAAATTCATTTTGTCTAACAACCAACTTGATCATGAGGTAGACTGGTCCTTTGACTTGCAGAGAATTTACTAAAAACAAAAAGTTTCAGCCCGGGTCAGCCTGCATGGACTGTGCAGGCTAATCTGGGTTTACACTTTTTGCTCATGCATTAGGCCCTCTTTTCACAGAGCATGACTCAAATGTAGAATATATAAAATCTTAGGCAAAATGAACATTTGTTTGTCCAGATCTTTGGGTTTGATGGACGAGTTGTGGGGAAATAAAAGGGAAGGAAACTTAAAGTACAAATGTAGAATACATAAGACCTTCAGTAAAACAAACATTGTAAGTCTAGATTTTTGGTGTTGATGGATGGATTATGGGGAAGAAAACAGGAAGGAAACTTATGTTATGAGGGCCCATCATACATTTCTTGAACTAGGCTCACTTTTTGATAAAATTATGGTAGTGTAACAAAATTTGGTTTGATGAAAAAATAATCATCATCCAATTAAGCTGACATTTGTTTGTATAATTGACACCATTATCAGTGTCATGTCAATATTATGATGTCATACTGAGACTGTTTATTGTATAGTGGCACCAAACAGTGTAAAGTTGTAATAAAGTTTTCTACATTTGAGAGAATTTGTATAAAAGTTTATGGTAACTCTTGTTTATCAAATGTGCAATAAGAAAGTAGAGTATGCACTTTAAGGAAGGGAGAGAAACAACTGAAGATGACAAGCTTACTGCCAGGCCAGTGATAGTCAAAAAATGAAGCAAAATTGGCTGAAATTCAAACATTTTTGCCATATACAAGGTGTAATTTTAAGTCAGTTTGTTCCAGAAAATAAACAGATCAAAGCGCTGAAGACGCTGAGGGCCTAAGGGGTAAAGAAGTAGGAAGAAGAGGCCCACCAGAACTCAAGCTCAAAATTGCTATCACATTTAGCTTGAAACTGCTATAACATTTGTACAGACGAATGAAAAAACCTAGAAAGTCTCCCGCTGACAGTCTGTGGAGTTGGCAATAGAATGGGAAAAACATAAATTTGCACAGGCAGATATAATGTGTATTTTTAGCCTTGTGGTCTTTATGGATTTATGGAGATAATTTTCGATGGGTTTTATTTTTTGTTCTTTGGCTTGCCATGGCAACCAATCAAATTGCCGGGTTAAAAAAATATGGCCGATAGAGTACAACTCGGAGAACATTTCTGGAAAAGGTAAAAAAAAAATCCCTAATGTCTCAGAGTTAAATCCCATTTTTGTTTCCTTTTTTTCTATTTTTTTAGTCTATGGCAGCTTTTAAGTTGCCATATCAACCATCCATATTCTTTGAGCAATGAGAGGGAAAAATACAAAATCTGTAAAGGGTAATATCATAAGACGAATAATTTCATGAAGTCTCAGTCTTACAGAGCATATTGTTTCTGAGAAGATAATTTTCTTAGTATTTTTTCTACTTTTGCATTTTAATTTCTATGATAACAAATAAAATTAGCACCGCAGGAAGGTGCCAACGCACTGCAGCAGTTGCTTACAGACAAGATTTAGTCGAAAGGGGGCATAACAGTGTCAAAAATATCTTGATGGTTACCTGCCTTTGTTGCTTAAGTTCACCCCTTTTTGAGTTGCCATATCAACCATCCATATTCTTTGAGCAATGAGAGGGAAAAATACAATAGACTATTTGATATTTAACAAATAGTCCAAGCTAGACGTAAATATCTTCATTAATGACAGAGATATAATAAAACATCAGAGGTTTTGAAAATTCAGTTAAAAAAAGGCATAACTATGTCAAAAAATATTTTGATGGTTACCTGACCTTGACGTATGGGAACATCTTTTAATATAATGGTTAATGTAAATATTTCAAAAAAATAACCAATGATTGCGACGAATTCCAAATTGTTCGCCTATTACTGATGGCAAAGGTTCTAAGAAAACCATTGATTCACAGGTGTTTATTAAAGAAAAAGCAAAAAGGAAAAACGCATCATGCAATGAATTAAATGTGGGACAAACAAGCTCAGATGAAAGAGCCCAGGGAGGAACAAGCACAGGGCTAAACTAGTTATGGGACGAAGAAGCCCGTAACCAAACACATGTTCGGACGATAGAATGTTTTTGTTACACCATTCTTAGTCACAGTGTAGATTTATACAGTTGAATACTTAAATGTATATTGATGGTCTTGAATTGCCTGCACTCCAATACCTTAAAAAATTCACCAGCTTTGAAATATGTACCGATCATTTTGGAAGGTTCAGTTCATCTGCATGCAGTAGCTTTATTAATGAATTAACATCATTTTTTTCTGCGGAAAATGGCAGTAAAAATATCCACAAACAGTGTGTTTAAAACATAACTCTCTCACTGCCTATCAACACTGAAATATCTTGTATTGACAGCATAGATCAAGATCAGATTGCACGTAGTAAGAAGTCTGATCTTCAATATAAAATGCCCACCACCTGATGCAAAACTCAGGTCAAAATTCATCAGCACTTACCGATAAATACCTAAGGAAATCAAGAATCAAGATCAGATAGCATTTAATGGGAAGTCTGATCTTTGAAATAACACGCCTGCCCCCCTCATATTACAAACTTTTATACCTTGTGTAACTTTACATACTCGATTATGTGTGCCTAGTTTGTAATGGGTCGAAATTGTCATGGTCTGAGATGTCACACGATATCGGGACAACTCTGACAAGAAGAAATATGGCATGGTACATGCTGTGTCAGTCAAATATATATTTATACCTTTAGATACAAGTAGCACAGAAATCTTATCAAGGATTTGAAACAGCTACTTTGGGGGAATAAACACATTGTCTGCATTTTGTTATTCACATGGTGTAAATAGGAATAGACGACAAACATCGCTTGTCACAACTCGGTTGATTCCACAACTACATCTAAGCATTTGATCAACGGATCGCCAGAGGTTTGCCGAACGTTTCTTTCAATATTACAGCGCACTTATAAAAAAGCTCATTAAAGCTCGAAATTCTTAGTCAAACAGTCTCTTACAATTAACATCGCACATCTACCAAAGTTTTGTTTTGTCAACTGAAACCTAACTATGATGATGAAACTCAAATATGTTTTTCATTTTCATGGGTCATTTTTTTAAGCGTAATGAGATGCATTGCAAGCGGTACTTTGCACTTTCACACTGGTTTTTCCGTAAGTGCTTGGATAGGGGTTGAAATGTTGGTATACATAATTACTATGGCCTTCGGCTTGGTAAGCCAAGCCCAGGCCAACAATTACTAAAACCTTTTATGTAGCAGTAGTTAAGTAAGAGCTACTCCTGCTTATAACAAGAAGTGCCCACATCTCCTGTGCTATGTGATTCTTCTCACCATGATAACGCACCAAGCCGTAAGAGCGTTGTGTTAGACACAACAGGATCTATGTATAAAATTGTTACAGCATCGACCCTACAGTCCAGATCTTGCAATTTGTGACTTTTGACTATTTCCAGATGTCAAAAACAAGTCACAAGAGGAATCAGTGTGCATTGTTACTAGACATTTGTGGAACATATCACGTGACAGTCTGCAGCACCTGTTCAGTCATGGGTCAATCGGTACAGACCATGCACGGGGCAATACTACGAAGAGGAGCAGTGTTCAAATTTATATTAGATAATATGTACTTGTACTGTAGAAAGAGTCTATGAAATGATAGATGGGCCCTTATACAAATGTAGAATACTTAAAATCCTAGGCATACTGAAATTTGCCAGTCCAGATTTTTTCCATTTGATGGATGATAAGATATTCCATTTTGCTATGCTATGGAAGCAAACTTTAATTCCTATCTCTGTTTATACCAGGCTCTTATTTCTTATTTCAGCCAAACAAAACTGGTAGAGAAAGTTGCGGTGGACCTGAAACCTAGACCACCAGTAGTCACGATAATGGGACATGTAGACCATGGAAAGACAACTCTGCTAGATGCCCTGAGGAAGTCAAAGATCGTGGACCAGGAGTTTGGTGGGATTACACAGCATATTGGAGCATTTCAAGGTTAGAAACAGTTGTGTGTGTCACTCGGTCTACATACTGTTGACCTATAGCTAAATGATCCTGTGTTTTTTTGTTTTTTTTTTAAATTGTGGGTACCGGAGGATAAGCTGATAGGCAGGATTTTCTCTTTTTATCCCCCGCCGAAAGGCGGCGGGGGATATGGTAATAGTCTCCGTCCGTCCTTCCGTCATTCCGTCACTCCGTCATTCCGTCCTTCCGTCCCACATTTTTGTCTGGAGCATATCTCCAAAAGTATTTGAGATATCATCTTCAAACTTCACAAGTGGATAGATCTCATTAAGGAGGCGTGCAGTGTACAAGAACCATAACTCTATCTTCAGTATTTTTGGAGTTATTGCCGTTTGTACACTTTTTTTCTGGAATTTTTGTCCGGAGCATATCTCCAAAAGTATAAAAGCTAGGAACTTGAAACTTCACACACATATAGAACTCATTGAGGAGAAGTGCAGTGCACAAGAACCATAACTCTAACTTCAGTATTTTTGGAGTTATTGCCCTTTGTACATTTTTACTTTGGATTTTTGTCCGGAGCATATCTCCAAAAGTATACAAGCTAGGAACTTGAAACTTCACACATATATAGAACTCATTGAGGAGAAGTGCAGTGCACAAGAACCATAACTCTATCTTCAGTATTTTTGGAGTTATTGCCCTTTGTAAATTTTAATTTCGGATTTTTGTCCGGAGCATATCTCCAAAAGTATAAAAGCTAGGAACTTGAAACTTCACACACATATAGAACTCATTGAGGAGAAGTGCATTGCACAACAACCATAACTCTGTCTTCTGTATTTTTGGAGTTATTGCCCTTTGTAAATTTTAACTTTGGATTTTTGTCCGGAGCATATCTTCAAAAGTATAAAAGCTAGGAACTTGAAACTTTACACACATATAGAACTAATTGAGGAGAAGTGCAGTGCACAAGAACCATAACTCTATCTTCAGTATTTTTGGAATTATTGCCCTTTGTAAATTTTAACTTTGGATTTTTGTCCGGAGCATATCTCCAAAAGTATAAAAGCTAGGAACTTGAAACTTCACACACATATAGAACTAATTGAGGAGAAGTGCAGTGCACAAGAACCATAACTCTATCTTCAGTATTTTTGGAGTTATTGCCCTTTGTAAATTTTTACTTTGGATTTTTGTTCGCACATTTCTATGTAGATTCACAGGCTTTTTTTGACTGATTACCATTTGATGAATTGATCCTGTTCTGGAACAAGTGCTAGTTTATTTTTCATACTTATTATCCCCTGGGGGGGGGGGGGGGGGGGGGGGCGGATATGGTAATAGTCTCTGTCAGTCCCTCCTTCCGTCCCCGATTTTTAACCGGAAGATAACTTAACCAGTATTTCAGATACCAATTTCATTCTTTGTAAGTGGATAGATCTCGTTAAGGAGGAGTGCAGTGTACATGAATGACAACTCTTTCCTTCAAATTTTTGGAGTTATTGCCCTTCGTTATTTTTCAGGCTTAATTTTTTTTCTCTAGCACATAACTTGAAAATTGTTTCACATATCAACATGAAAATTTGTATGTGTCTAGATTTCAATAAGGAGAAATGCAGTACAGAAGAATAATAACTCTAACTTTCATAATTTTTGAGTTATTACCCCTTCTTATTTTTCAGGCTTAACTTTTGTCCAGAACATAATTGAAAAACTATTTCAAATATGAACATGTAACTTAATCGGTGGATGGATCTTACTGTGAGGAGTGCAGTGTACAAGAACGATAACTCTGGCAATATAATTTTTGAATTATTGCCCTTTGTTATTTTTTAGGCTCAATTTTTGTCCAGGACATAACTCAAAAATTATTTCAGTTAATGACATGTTTCTTCATACGTGGATAGATTTTATTGTGGGGGACTGCATTGTACAAGAATGATAACTCTGCTTTTTATGATTTTTGAGTTATTATGTAATGAAATCCTGTGCCATGGAACAAGGGAGCTTAATGTATAATTTTATCATGGACCAATAACAAAAAGGCCACATGTACATGCAAAACACAATACCTCTTATACGTTTGTATCAAAAAAGGTCTTTTTCGGCGGGGGATATCATTTCAACGAAATTGCTTGTTCCAACAATGTTTTCTACCTTGTCATCTTTACTAGACTACTGAATTTTAGACACCTCTGCATTGAAAGCATTTGCAGACAACAGATTAAATATGGCTTACATGATTGATATTTTTTTGAAAGGGTAGATAACATAGTGAAAAAAGGAGAAAATGCTAGTTTCTAGCATCTTTAGTGCATCAGATGCTTTTTTAATAGCTTATTCCCACAGGGTTATAAAAACAAAGGAACTTCCTGTAAAGGGTTAACTTTTTACCAGATCACAAAATTTAAGACAAGACCCAATTGTAGGCATTTGCAAATTACAAGTTAAATTTGATGCAAGTAGTGGAATATTTCTTTGAAAGGGTACCAGCATTTTCTTCTTTTCCCACAATGTTTTCAAAAGACTTTTTCTAAGGGGCCATTGAAACTTTGGACTGTTTGGTAAAGGGTAACTGGTCATAGTTTGTGAAGTCTTAGCATGTTTACAGCAACATTAAGTGCCGTGGTAGAATGTGTAGGTCATGATCAGTTCTATGCAGTCTGACCATGGATCTGCACTGTCTGATCTCTTAGAGAGATTCCGATCGAAACATCTATAGAATTTCTGCCAGTGTTTTTTTCCTACCTGAAACTACGGAAGGTTTATGTTTCATTTACTGAGCACTCTGAGAGTTACCAGTATGAAAATGCCAGGTGTTTGATAAATGAGTATTTGACTTTTAACCAAACAAAAGAAAAACTTGACTGGTCCGAATCCAAAGTATTTGTAGACGACAAATTTAATGTGGCTGGAGCTTCAAGTGATAGGGATCATCCGCGGAAGGGTAGAAAACATTCTGGGATTAGGAGAAAATGCTGGCTACCATCATTATCTCCATTTTCCTCCATGTTTTTAACAGCTCTCTTTCTCATAGACATTAAACCCTTTTCCACATAATCCAAACATTTAATGACCCTGATAAAGAAAGCTATTGAAAACATTGTGGGAAAAGGAGAAAATGCTGGTAATCAGCATTTCTCCTTTTCCCATAGTGTTTTCTAAGTTTTCAGGGACAAAGCTAATCTTTTGATCTACATGTAATTTGTTGTCCTAAAATGCTTTTAGTTTTGAACAGTCTAAATTTCTTCCTTGTGGTAAAGGATTAAAATTCAGTATTGTGTGGCAAATGATTAAAGAGAATTTATATTCTTACTTTCAGTCCAATTCAAGACTGGACACTCCATTACTTTCTTGGACACACCTGGTCATGCTGCTTTCAGCAGTATGAGGTCTCGTGGGGCAAGTGTAACAGATATTGTTGTGCTGGTTGTTGCAGCTGAGGACGGTATTATGGATCAGACACTGGAATCTATAAGACACGCCAAGAGGGCAAAAGGTATGTTGTCTCTTTATAAGACAACAAAACATTTAGACTTGGCTAAATTGTAAGCATTGGCACATGACAAATTAAATTTTGCTCAAATGAAGGAATTGTCTTTGAAGGGGTAGGAAACATTGTGGGAAACAGGAGAAAATGTGTGTTTGCCACATTTTTTTTTTATTTCTGAAAATGTTTTTTATCCTTTTAAAGATAAAATCCCATCATATGAGCTGTGATTAATTTGTTGTTTGCAGGTACAGATAAATCTGAAATTTTATCACCCAGCAGTTGGACAACTATTCAATTACTTTTTTACTGTAATGACCATTTGTCAGTTGTTGTTGCTTTTATACCAGAATTTTATCCTGATTGTCTTGCAATATGTCCTGTTCTTTTTTTATCACAAAGGGAAGGAGGATTAAGGTTGATGAAAGGAAGGAAGAAAGTATAGAAAAGATAATTGCAAACTAGCCTCTGACCTGTCACATATTAATTTTGTTATCTAACAACAGGGTGTCATGTGAAACAAATGCTGTAATAGACCAACATATTTTCTGTTTTTCTTAGAATTTTTTTTTTTGTTAAATGCATATCCCAAGAATTTCAGTATGCATGCAGGGTTGTGATATAACTTTAATGTAGATATTTAACTCCAAGCATTAATATTGAACATACACACGAAATAGCCCTATGTTTTGTTTTCCATTGCTACTACATGTATGTCATAAATATTTTACACTGAAGTCAATGTCGAAAAAATAGTTATATTCATAAGATGACCTACTGCACTACAGTAATGTGAACCCATTGAATATTTTGGGTATCAAATGGGTAACTGTTACACTAGTGTAATAACTTGCAAGTGAACAGAATCACTATTCATACATGCTGTCAGAAGAAAAATATTCTAGAGTCTTCAAATGACAAACTCAAACAGTCACATATCTGGTGGATTTCAAAGCATCTGTAGCTCTCCTAGTAATGGAGGGACATTCAATAGACACCTTCATTGAGCAACTCCTTCTATAGAAGCAGCTAAACCTAGAAAAAATTGTTTTTGATATAAATTGAAAGTGATAGGGAAAAGTGACATCAACAGTTTAGATTCTTATGCATTCTCCAATCTGCTTAAGTAAAAGATGTATACATTGTGACAGTGATATAACAGTGATAGTAATGGTGATGTTTAAACTTCTGGAACTGTTGAATCTAAAATATGTGTAGCAACTTGAATAATTCCCCTCCCCCCACACACAAAGTTTGCCAACAAGTACACTTTAATTGCTGGAATTTTTACCTCTTGTTGTTATTCAATACAAAATCAATTTAGATATTTATAAAATATTAACTTAAAGATATGGGACAGATCTACTTTTTACACCAATGTCTCCATGAGAATTGCATAACAAATCTTCCTAGTTGCCCTATTGTGGGACTCCAGGTAAGACCATTTGAATTTTAGGGTTTTCTCAAACAATTTCTCGTTGTAAGTAGAGTCAAACATTTGTGTACATTTTATACTGAACTTGCTAAACTTGACACTTAAAACAAGGTAAAAACTTGGCAAGCCTCATTTTATCTTGTTTTAAATAACTTACTTAACCCTTTATTAGACGGCAAAATTTTAGCCTTATCCAAGTTTCAAGAATTTGCAGACGACTATTTCATTGTGGCTCGATTGTTGCAGTTTTTCTTTGATAGGGTAGAAAACATTGTGGGAAAAGGAGAAAATGCTGGTTACTAGTATTTTCTTCTTTTCCCAAAATGTTTTCAAAAGGCTTCTTTCCCAGGGTCGTTAAAAGGCGGCATTGTGCAGTAAAGGGTTAATAAGTAATAAATTCAATGTAACATGAACGCTCATGTTAGATCCTCTATGTATGCAGTGTTGCTGATATAACTTTAATGCACATATTTTCTTAATGTTAAAATTCAAAACTTGTATTTTACAGAAGCAAATTAACATATGTTATTCTTTTCCAGTGCCAGTTATTGTTGCCATCAATAAGATAGATCTTCCTCATGCAGATCCTGTAAGTATCCATGAGCTACTGTTAAACACTCACCAGGTCACAAATAGACAAGTTTTGAATCATTAAAAAAAAATCTTTTGACCAATGACCAAATTTTAGATTAATCCTTATTCCAAGCATTTACACGCAACTAATTGGAATATGGCTTCAGTTATAGGATTTGTGTCTGAAAGGGTAGATAACATCATAGAAAAAAGGAGAAAATGCTAGTAACCAGCATCATTTTACTGGCATTTTCTGCTTTTCCCACAATAGTTTAAAAAGCCCTCTTCCTCAGTGATGTAAAAACATGGAATTGTTTGGTAAAGGATTATTAGAAAATATACTCTAGTTTTTATGTACGTGTACTTGTCTAATACTGTTTGCTTTTATAATGTAAGTTGTATAGAATGCAAACTGCAATATATGAAGGTTAGTTTAAAGTTAACTCTTGCAAACAACTTTCTGTATGTTAGACCAAACACTGTCTGAAGTGATGGTTGTAAACAGTTAATTTCTCCTTTTACAAATAGAGAATCTTACATGAGTGTATATGTATTATCATTTTTTTTTTTAAGCCCAGCTGGGTAGCTCAGCGGTTAGCATATCTGACTTGTGACCTGGTGGTTGCGAGTTCGATACCCGGTTGAGGCAAACCTTCGCTCCAGCGATTTTTTGCCTCTTACCCCTGATGCATGTGAGAAAAGTAGTCAGTGGCTTTGGACAGGAAGTTGTGTCAGTACAGGTGTGAGAAAGCCAAGAAACACATGGTGTGTCACTGACCGCCACGATACGACCTGAGCTGTTAAAATGGCGTTAAACTTCAATACAAACAAACAATTATCATTTCTATCAAATGAGTTGACTAAAAATGTATGATGTGAGCCTTGGCGATACATTTTAGTCAACGAGTTTGATAAAAATGATAATACATAAACACGAATGTGAGATTCTAATTATCACATAAAACAAATGACAGGCAAAAAATATCCTGCATCATCACCTTTAGCCTATACAACATTTACAGTTGTAGTTTGGTTTCAAATGTGTACATACACAAGTAGATAGGTTTTTGACATGTACACTGAAAGTAAAATGAAACAATTTCTAAAGGGGGTAAGTCCTTGTATTTCTGCAATTTTGTTGATTTAAAAGACTTTCACTGGATTTCTTGGTCTTTATTCAACACTTTCCACACATATACGTCATAGCAAAAATGACGTCATTTTTCTGTGAAACAGCGCAGTCGTACAAATTCGGGTACGTGCTGTGGCTGATGTCCCCTGCTTCACATGCTCAAGACTAAAAACAGGATTTTAAAAAAAAAAAAAACGATAATACACAACCAAATTATCAAAAATAAGTTATGGGTTTAACACTGCTGGAGGAGATTTTATGTGTTAAACAGAGTTTTTCAAATGTTTTCTTGTATAAAACCCTACTTCATATTAATTGTCAAAATGTACCAGAACATTTTTCAAAGCAGTCTGCTGTAAGTTTGTTTTAACTAATAATTTAATTATAAGTTTTTTGACAAAATATACTTGTAAAGTGAGTAGAGTGTCAAGCCTGGTAGCTCAGTCAGTAGCATACAAGGCTCAAAAACCAGGGGATCTCTGGGTGGATTCCCAAGTAGAACAATTTCTTTCCCAGGATTGATGATAGCCAGTGTGACAGGATTCATTCTTGTCTCAACAATGAACATTGGTTTGACAGTTTTTATTGCAGGAGGCAGCTAGTGCCCTGAAAATAATTTTGTTTGAAATGCTGGTTAAGAAAACTCCAGGACAGTATGGATAGGTGAACTGGCCATCCCCATGTAACTGAAATAATGTTGAAAACAGCTAGGACCACTATACAAACAAACAATAAATTGAATGATTGTCAGCTGTCAATTAGTTTGATCTAAAAGATAAACATTCATTTCAGTAAAATATATATTTTTACAGGAAAAGGTAAAATATGACCTGTCTTGTAATGGGTTAATAGCAGAGGAGCTAGGGGGCGATGTTCAAGTTATCCCAATATCAGCGTTAAAGGTAAGATCACCATATCTCTTTATCAGATGACAAAATTTTATGCCCATCCATATTGAAAGCAATTGCCCATGACACATTTATTGTTCCTTAAATTATGGGATTTGTATATGATAGGATAGAAAACATTTTGGGAAAAGCAGAAGATGCTGGATACCAGCATTTTCTCCTTTTTCAAAAATGTTTTCAAAAGCCTTTTTCCTATAGGTCGGTTACATACAAGACTGTTCAGTGTTCGGTTGGAAGGGTAACCGTTAACCCACCAGGCCCCAAGATCAGGATATGCCTTAACCAAATGACAAATTTTTAAACTCATCCACATTTGCACACAAAACATTTAATGTGCCTTGAAAGATAGGATTTGGCCTTGATAGGATAGAAAAGATTTTTGGAAAGAGAGAAAATACTGGATACCAGCATTTTCTTTTCTTATATGATGTTTTCAAAGCCTTTTCTTCTCATGGTCATTACAACATGGAATTGTTTTGGAAAGGGTTTAACTCTTCATCACACAGTCCGGACTTTTAACGAGTTTGAGAAAGAACATGTTTGAAAACATTGTGGGAAAAGGAGAAAATGCTGGGAACTATCATTTTCTCCTTTTCCCACAGTGTTTTCTACCCTATAAAAGACAACTTCGAAAATTTGAGCCTCATCTAATGTGTCATCTGCAAATGCTTTGGGTTTGGACATATCTAAAATTTTGTTATGTGGTAAAGGGTTAACCTCCCAATAACAGAGGGAGAGGGTTTTGGGGTTTGTCCTTCAGGTTGTCCATTACAGGTGCAGTTTTGTCTCTTCTTCTTCTACAGTTTAAAAAAAAAATGCCATCTTTCAAAGAAAACTTGTGCACCTGTAGTTGTCATTATGACCATTCAATTATTACAGGAGTTATGTCCCTTTGAATTCTTTTCCAGTAGCAAGGGAACTGGTGGGGATTGGTTGTTGGCCTGTGACAGTTCTATTGATGATCTTTGGTGTAATTATTTGATGCACATGACAGTTGATCAGACAGCAATTTTTATACGTTTTTATATGAGGAGCATTTTCAGGTGATCAAGGAAATGTCATTCAGATAATAGACTGTGTCTCAGTATAAGAATGAAACATTAATATGTATCCTTTCTTTGAAAATCTGTATCTCTATTTTGTGATCATTTTTGTATGATTATCAAGAAAGGGTGGAAGACGTATGAGCCATGCTTCTGCAAAAAATATTGACCCATATCAGTCTGCAATCCACACAGGCTGACATGGGTCGAAACTTTTTGTTATTGGTCAATTTTTTGCATGTCAAAAGACCAGTCAGTTGTGAAACAAAATTGATTTTATGAATCTATTATGTGATGATTTGCCTGGTATAATACATCAAAGAGATGCATTAAACCCCTTTTTCCCAGAGAGTCACTCATATTTTCTGTCTTAGAGTAGCTGTGACCAAATTTTGATGCCATCTTTTTGTGATGATCAAGACATACTTACTCATTTATTGCATGAAAATGTTTTTGCAGGGATTAAACCTTGATAAACTCCAAGAAAGTATTATAGCACAAGCTGAGGTCCTGGAATTGAAAGCAGATCCAAAGAGTAAAGTGAAAGCCAGAGTGATTGAATCTAAGGTGGACATAAGAAGAGGTAAACAGGTCACTGCCGTTATAGAGAATGGAACATTGGGTAAAGGAGACCTTTTGGTTTCAGGGACATCCAGTGCGAAGGTAAATAATCTCTTTACCATACGATAAACCCTTTACCACACTATCCACAGTTTTAACCACCCTGAAGAAGGCTTTTGAAAATTTTGTGGGAAAAGGAGAAAATGCTGGTAACCAGCAGTTTCTCCATTTTCCACTATGTCTTCTACCCTATCATTGATAAGAATAATCACTTCAGACACATTCAATTTGTCATGTATAAATGCTTTTAACTTGATAGGGTACAAATTTTGTCCTTTGGTAATGGGCCAAATTTTTGACTTGTCCAAAGTGATTTAGCATTTGCTGACCACAAATTAAATCTGGCTCAAATTATGGAATATTTTCTTTGAAAGGATAGAAACCATTGCTAGAAATGGAGAAAATGCTGGTTACTAGCATTTTCTCCATTTGCACAATGTTTTCAAAGTCCTCTCTCTTAAGCTTGTTAAAACCTGGAATGGTTTTGTAAAAAGGTCCATTTAGTTTTGCAAGTTAGCTTTAGTACAAAATATATGAGCCATGCTCTGTGGAAAGGGTGCTTAATGCATCTGCAGAAAGTATCGACTGAGGTCAGTCTGTGCAATCTACACAGGCTGATCTTGACCAAAACTATTTGCTATTGGTCAATTTTCTGCAGTTAAAAGGACGAGTGTATCTCAAAATTCAGTCAGTTGTTATACAAAAAGGAATTTAAGGATCCATGATAGTGTGATGACTTGATTATTATCATGCATCGTGGATATGCATTAAGCCCCCTTTTATCATAGCATGGCTGGTATACAGTTTAACCATAGTAGCACTTATTTCAAGGAAAGGAAATCAATAGTTTAGGAAACAATGGGAAAAGAAGCAATAACTTGGTACAAGCCTTTGTTAATTTGCCCAGAATGTTTTTTCTAAGGACTTCTTCTGTAGGATCTTACAATGGTGCAATTATACAGTAACGTACCGTTTAGCAGATAAATGCAAAATTTACCTTGGTGGAAATGAACAGCCAGTTGTACTGTATAAATTTCCAGGTCAGACAGATGTTAAATGAGCATGGGAAAAGTATCAAAGAAGCCACACCTGGAACCCCGGTAGTGGTGACAGGATGGGACAGTCTTCCTTCTGCAGGGGAATTCATTGAGGAAGTGGAAAATGAGGCAAGATTTCTTTTGTTCAGCTGTATATTTTGGAGATAGATATGATAAACGTTTGAGTGTAATATAAGCAAAGCAGATATTTTGAGTACACGTACATGATAACAATAAAAAAAGTTCTTCATGTCAGGATATTTTAAGTTATTACTGTACCATCCTGACTTTTAACAACCATGAAGAAGAAACCTTTTGGAAAAGATTGTTGAAAAGGGAGAAATGTTGATGACCAGCATTTTCTCCATTTCTCACAATGTTGTTGATCCTTCAAAAGACAAATATCAGTCATTGAGTAACGTTTATTTTGTCATCTGCAGATGCTTTCAATATGGGAAAGACTAAAATTTCGTCAGCTGGTAAAAAGTTCAACCATTTGTCCAGGAAGAAATACATCTTAATGCAGCTAAAGATTTCTACAGCACCAAAAGAGTCAGAGAAATTGAAACTCTAACTCTCTACTAAGAAACAAAATTTTGGAGCCATCCAAATTGCAAGCATTTGCGGACAATAAATGAAAAATATGGCTCAAATGATGAAATATGTCTCTGATAGAATAGAAAACATTGATGGAAAAGGAGAAAAAGATGCTGGATACCAGCATTTTCTCTTTTTCCCACAATGTTTTCAAAAGCTTTCTTCCTCAGGGTTGTTAAAACTCAGGATCATGTTGTAAAGGGTTAACCTTTTTCTGATGCAGTTTCTAATGCAGTTTTAAGTAGAAGAACTCTTTCATCGTATCAACATAAGAATGGAGTTAACTCTTTCCGTGCCAAATATATGAGCCATGCTCTTTGAAAAGGGGGCTTAGTGCCTCTGCAAAAAGTATTGACCTAGGTCAGCCCACGCGGTTAGCACAGGCTGACCTGGCCCAAAACTTTTTGCTATTGGTAAATTTTACGTATGTCCAAGGATCAGTTAGAATTAATGGATTTAATAGATCCATAATTATGTGATACTTGCTTGATATAATGCATTATGGAGATGCATTAAGCCCCCTTTTGCCAGAGCATGACTCATATAAACTTGACCTCATTCAATGACTGAAAGAACAATCTACTTAAACTCAGGAAGGTTTTCAGCTTGGCTATTTTTTGCAAGAAAACATCAAGGTATTGTCATAGCCCTGGCGTCATTTGTGCCATTGTCATGCAAAAACTGACATTTTATAATATCTCTGTGTTGAATGAAGATATTTACTTCAAACTGTTGAATTATATTTTAGAAGTTGCTCCATTCATCTTAGAACTTTAACCCTTTCCCAAACGACAAATTTTAGACTGGTCCTAATTGAAAGAGTTTGCAGACAACAATTTTAAATTTGATGAAAATGGCAGAAAGGTCTCTAAACGGGTAGAAAACACTGGGGGAAAAGGAGAAATTGCTCGTTTCAAAAGACTTGTACTGCAGACATGTGAAAACCAGGGCTTGTTTGGGAATGGGTTAATAAATAAATTTCCATGTAAAGATGCATAGAGTGGAACAGGCTTCCATTGAACAGCTCTCTTTCCGTTATATTCTTGCATGTTGTTTTTCTAGAGAAATGTTCATTGACAAACCCTGCTATAATGCTAATTTACAAAATGTGGACATGAATGAGGAGAAAGATATTTATGACTTCTAATTTGAAATTGTAGGTAGAAATGAGGAAAATGACAGCTGAGAGGGAGAGACTTGAACAAGAGAAGTTAACAGAGGACTCCATGTCACTAGCCGAAGAAAGAAGAACAAAATTTCATGCAGATTACATGAACATGAGGAAGCTGAAAAGAGAACTGCACTGGAAACAGTATAATAAAATACGGGAACAAAGGAAAGGCGATATAGTGGAGACCGGGCTGCCTAAATTTCCTGTCATTTTGAAAGGTACCTGATGGTCTATTATACTCTGACAAAATAGATGCTTTATGGAAGTACACTAAGATCAGCCTCTCTATTCATCTGTCTGTTCTTCCATTTTTCCATCAGTCTGTATGTCAATGGGCATGTTCATAGCTACATTTGCTTAGTACTGCTGTAATTTTATTGAAACATTCTACATCTGTTAGACCAAAAATTAAGATGCAGAAGATGCAGATTTTGGATATTTAAGATTAACCCTTTACCATCCAATCCCAAGTTTTAAAGACCTTAAGCAAGAAGCCTTTTGGAAACAATGTGGGAAAAGGAGGAAATGCTGGTAACCAACATTTTCTTCTTTTCCTTTAATGTTTTCTACCCCTGTCAAAGGAAAATTTAGTTTGTTGAGACACATTCATTTTGTCAGCTGCAAATGGTTAGAATATGGACTAATGTAAAATTTCACTGTTTGGTAATGAATTGACCAGCTTATCACAGAGCGTGACTCATATAGATATGGTAGAATAACTCTTTGTTAGAGATCATTGGTATTTGGTATGAATGATCCTTGATTAGACCTGCTTTTATTCATTGACATCATCTTGGGATGAGAAAAACGTATAACTCCTTTTTTTTTTTTTTTTTTTTTTTTTTTTTTTTTTTTTTTTTTTTTTAAGGGGGAAGGGTTTGGCTTATTTTCTCCATGAAATTTTATTGGCAGACAGACTTCTTATGGTTTGATGTCTCTGTCAATTCAAATTAACTCTTAACCATACAACAAAATTTTAGACTTGCCTAAATTGAAAGCTTTTGAAGATGACAATTCAAATGTGGCTCACACGATGGAATTTGTCTATAATACAGCAGAAGACATTGTGGGAAAAGGAGAAAATGCTGGTTACCGGCATTTTCTCCTTTTCCAACAATGTTTTTGAAAGGCTTTCTCCTTAGGGTCGTTAACTCTTCTCCTGCCAGTTGTGACCTTAGATTTTTTTTTGCAACGCATATAAAGCAAGACCAGCTTGCATATAGTCTGATTTTGCAATACACACTGTCTATTAGTAGCTTTGGTCATGTAAACCCAGTTAAATGCCAAGAAACTTGATGAAATCTATATTTGTAATCATCAACACGTTCATGTTGGCAGGATAAGGATCAAGTGTATGGCACTTTTTTTTAATAGACAGCGGTGTGATACAGGGCCATGATAGCTCTCTTTTTGTGAGCATGACACCAACATGTTGTGCTCTTGTGTTTCTTTTATGTATCAAGGAATTTTATCTTACATAGAGGATAATTGTCTGTTGTGGTGATCGAAATTTCTTTCATCGAGTGAAAAGTGAAGGTTATAATTTCACGACTGGCAAAGCCCCAAGTGAAAATATGGCCTTTGCTTTTCACTGAAACAAACAATTATCCTATTTCTTTTATGCTGTTCACTTTAACCTTTCTTTTCACATCTTACTTTTACTAATATGAAAAATATATGCGTTTTTTAAAGCGAAATATATCTATTGAATCTAGTCGGATATGGACTTGCTGTAATAATGATGTCATGAGTGATGTTGACTATGTCGGAAAACATGACATTAAACCTTACCCAAACAAGCCCTGGTTTTCACGTGTCTGCAGTACAAGTCTTTTGAAAACACTGTGGGAAAAGGAGAAATTGCTCGTAACGAGCAATTTCTCCTTTTCCCACAGTGTTTTCTACCCTTTTTGAGAACTTCCTGCCATTTTCATCAAATTTAAAATTGTCGTCTGCAGACTCTTTCAATTTGGACCAGTCCAAAATTTGTCATTTGGGAAAGGGTTAAATAGCCCGCTAAAAATTCATGCATGTTCTGTAAATAACCGTAGTATTTTAAAAATAAAAGTTGTAACATTCACCAGTGAATTGTAATATTCACTGGTGAATTATAAGAATATAATTCACTGTTACATGTTTATAAATCACTGAAAAGCATAAAAGAAAATTCGGTACCTGCACCCTGCTAACACCTTTGTTTTTCTGGATAGGCCATGCTTAACCCCTGTCCTGCCAATGCCATCAATAGATAGCCCTATTAACTCACGAGTTTTAATGATCTTGAGAAAGAAGCCTTTTGAAAACATTGTGGAAAAAGGAGAAAATGCTGGTAACCAGCATTTTCTCCTTTTCCCACAATGTTTTCTAACCTTTCAGAAACAAATCCAATAATTTCAGCCAAGTTTAATTTGTCGTCTGCAAATGCTTTGAATTTGGACCAGTCTAACTTACTGTTGTGTGGTGAAGAGTTAAACTCATTTATATCATGACTATTTTACCTCGCAAAGTGGGCAGAAAATCAGTAAATGATATTTACTTTCAGCGGATGTAGATGGCTCTCTTGAAGTATTAGAAGAGACTCTGGCTGGTTTCTATTCTGAACATGTAGAATTGTCCATCGTTAGCTCAGGGGTTGGTGATGTCAATGAAGGGGATTATACTCTAGCACAGTCCGTTGGTGGTAAGAAATATTGATACTGATATAAATAAATTTTGATATTGATAGAAAGATAAATAGATTTTTTCAGTTTTACTAAAATAAAAAAAAAAAGAAAAGATATGGAGAATTTTATATGAGTGTGTTTGTCTTACTGGTAAGTTAGCCATCTTTGTTGAGACTTCCTAGGAAACTTGTGACATCAATGCTTGTTTGATGCCCCTCGTGTCATGGCATGGTTTTCCATTCCTCTAATAGTTATACTTGTGTTTTAGTTATATTCTTGTGTATGCAATCAAGTCAACATTTTAATCTGATTTTTGCAAAACTAGCACATTTTTAGCTTGGCTGTTTTCGAAGAAAACTCTCAGGTATTTCTGTAGCCCTGGTAACCAGCATTTTCTCCTTTTTCCACAATTTTTTTTATGGTATGAAAGACAGAAATCATCATTTTAGCCACATTCAATTTGTCATCTGCAAATGCTTTCAATTTGGTAAAGTACAAAATTTTGTTGTTGGGTAGAGACCTCAGATACCTTGAAAAGTCTTAACCCTTATGGTGCCTTTCATTACTGTAGTAGTTTATGTAGCTGTTGTTGATAAAGATTAGATTAGACTGCACAAAAACCTACAATCTGATCTTTCATCTTTTGGTTTACATTGTTGCTATGCTCAGACATTCTGGACAGATTTTGAATTTGCTACTATTGAGGTTATATTTCTGAACTGAAACTGTCTGTTTGATTCATTGGGTGCTTTAACTAGTTACCATGCTACAAAATTTTAGACTAGTCCAGATTGAAAGGATTTGCTGTGGACAAATTAAATATAACCTACACTTGAGATTTATCTTTCATAGAGTAGAAAGCATTGTGGAAAGACGAGAAAATGCTGGTTACAACAATGTTCTCAGAAGCCTTCCTCATGGTCATTAAAAGTCAGGATCGTGTGGTAAATTTAACTCTTTACCACACAATCCCGACTTTTAACGACCCTGGGAAAGAAGCCTTTTGAAAACATTGTGGGAAAAGGAGAAAATGCTGGTAACCAGCATTTTCTCCTTTTCCCACAATGTTTTCTACCCTTTCCAAAACAAGTTTCAATTTTTGAGTTGCACTTGATTTGTTGTCTGCAAATGCTTTCGATTTGGACTGGTCTAAAATTTTGTTGTTTGGTAAAGAGTTAAACTGTTTGTAGAGGTTCACTGTTACAACATTTTAATTTCTGGATTTCAGCAAGAATCTATGGATTTAATGTGAAAGAGGCATCTATGCATCGTGAGGGACCTAGTGTCCCTGTAACATTAGACAATGTGATATACGACCTGTTTGACAATATGGTGGATGACATAAAAGAAACACTGCCTATTATTGAAACCACAAATGAAATAGGTAATATTTTTTAAAATACTTCTCGTGCAAACTTATGTTGCTAGGGCAACAATAAAATGGTAACTTGGCAGATCATTTAGTTTTTTTGTTCAGAATTCTGAGGCCTAGGTCTACTTAACTTAACCCTTTTCAACACAATCCTGAGTTTGAATGACCCAAATGGAGAAGACTTTGGAAAACATTGTGGAAAAAGGAGAAAATGGTGCTAACCTAGCATTTTCTCCTTTCTCCACAGTGTTTTCTATCCCTTTACTCACAATTTTCATCATTTTAGCCTCATTTAAGTTGTCGTCTGCAAATGCTTTGAAATTGGACCAGTCTAAAATTTTGCTGTTTGATAAAGTGTTAAAATTTCATCAGGTTGGTATCTGCCAAGATGTTCCTAATGATATGCTCTGACTCGAACATTCAACATAAGCTTATATCGAGTAACTTCAAAAATTAAACCCTTAGGCTTAGAGCAGTCAGACTTCATCTGTTTCACCATTGATTGGGTCGCTTTCAAAACTGCCCAAATATAAGCCCATGGCCACATGTATAATGTACAAGTCATAATTTTAGCATGAGCTTAAATATTATAATCTGCAAAGGTCATCTTGTCAGAAGTCCAAGCTCCTTTTTGGCTAAAGGCTTTGAGCTGTTTTATTTTATGGATATTATCACCTGGTTGACCTCTACTAAGATCTTATTGTTATCAAGGTATAGCCCTGGGGCCTGAATTGGCCATGAGAAGGTTCAGTTCTTGTTTTTCTCCAGTTGTATGAGCCATGCTTTGTGAAAAGGGGGCTAAATGCATCTGTGAAAAGTATCAACCCAGATGCATTAAGCCTCCTTTTACCAGAGCATGGCTTGTATTTTTTTTTTTTTATGATAGATGTAAGAATAATGTGTGACATATAATAAATAAAAGTATTTTCTCCTGTTTGAAACCTTGAACTCATAATTTCTTCCATATGAAAGTGGTTGAGATACATTCCTTATTTTTGTCTTTTTTTTTATTTTCTTAGGTAGAGGAGAAGTGGTGCAGACATTTGTTGTTACTGATGCAGAACATGGTAAAACAACAGTAGCTGGTTGTAGATGTAAATCCGGAATGTTCAAAAAAGACTGCCTGTATAGAATTATTCGTAATAACCAAGTTGTTTATGAAGGTATGCCTTATTTCGTTTGGCTTTTTTTAAGAAAACATCGAGGTATTGTCCTAGCCCTGGCATTGTGGTCAAGCAAAAGCTTTGACATTTTCAAAAACTTTGACATTTTTGTCATTACTCAAGATATTTACTTCGAATATGGGTAGGTCACTGACTATCAAAAGGGCAACCCATACAAGAAAGAACCATCAAAGTATTTTTGACACAGTTCTGCCCCTTTTTTGACTTTAAATTTTCTCTGAAAATCAAGTAACTGCAGCCAAGAGTTGGAATCCACATGCAATGCTCTTTTCCTTACTCTTGCAGTGAGTTGAACAATTTTTTTTTTTTTGTTAATATCTAAGGATTGTCACTACTCAAATGGGCTTGGGTCTTGAAAGCTAACGATTCTATATTTAATATAATGCAAGATTTTAAGGTCATGAAAGAAATGAAATAAATAAGCTTTGGCCATGATAGGTTTTAACTCTTTACTAAACAGCACAATTTCTAGTTTCTGGTTTCCAGCATTTACTCTTTTTATCCCCTGCTGTAGGCCTGGGGATAATTATAGTTCTTGCATTGTCTGTTTGTTTGTCTGTTAATCCGTCCGTCCGTCCGGACAGATATCTTCTAAAATCAGGGCAGATATCTTCAGTGAAATACATGTAGCTTGTTCCCAATATTTTTTTCAAACAAATCTCTTGCAGGATGTTGGAACACAGGATTGTGTAGTATAGAGTTAAATTCTATTGAAAGCAGCAGAAAACATCAGTTAAAAGCAGTTTCCAAGTACATGTATTAAAGAACAAATTCGTTTTATTCAAATGCTTTTTTTGAGACAACAGAATTAGTCATAGGACCACTTGCTAGTTTTCTTCTGCATTGAATTGACTGGATGTGAACAGAGTATTTTTCGTTTTATCAAACTACTATGTTGAGATGATAATCAATGCATTTGATAGAAATAGGATTTCGTAATAAAAATTTAATATTTCACAATGTCAAATTGATGATTCCTCAAAACAAATTAAAAAATTTGTGATACATGACATTTACGGATATGGTGACTGGCAAGTTAATGGTTCTTAATAATCAAGGTGAAAATGAATGTGTTAACCAGAGGAGCATTTTAGGTATTTTCACCTTGTATTGCAACTTTTTGTTGAACACAGAGAAGTTTTACTAAATAAATTTTCAGTGCACATGTAAAGGAACTGAATTACTAACGTGCAGTTTTAGTGTTCGAGTAACAGGATTGTCGCTGTGCAATTGGGACCTCCATACATCAGTAGGCCTTTTCTTTTTTTTTCTAGTAGACTTCTCCAGTGTGAAGACTGCCATTTTCTTTGTCAACATTTTCCACTATGATAGTCTTTATCTTTGGTGTTTCATTTTATTTGGAAATTATTTAGATTTTATAAGAGCCACAGCTTTTGTTAGAAAAAGAAGCAGAGGCAATGAGTCACTTCTCTTTACAGGAAATTTGTAAAGTATGTAAAAGGTAACAGTAAACTCTTTACTGAATGAGAAAATTTTGAACTTGTCCAAATTAAAGGAGATCTTCAAATGACAAAATAAGCCTAACTCAAAAATTGAAATTTCTTACTTCTTTTTGAAAAGGTAGAAAACAGTGTGAGAAAAGGAGAACAGAATGTTTTCAAAAGCCTTTTTCCTTGGGGTTGTTAAAAGTCGGGATTGTTTGGTAAAGGGTTGATGAAGGAATGTTGTCAGGAAGTCACATGGTTCTTTTTTTCTGTTTTTTCCCTAGGAAATTTAACCAGTATGAGAATATTAAAAAACTCTGTTACAACAGCAAATGAAGGATCAGAGTGTGGACTTGGATTGGCAGAGAAAACAGATATACAGGAAAAAGATGAAGTGATATGTTTAGAAAAAGTGTCTCAGAGAGCAGACCTTGAATGGGATCATGGATTACAACATGGATGATGTTCGCTGAAGTGTAGGACATGTTTTAATAATTAGGATGCTAAGCACAACCTCAAATTGCTTTTGCCGACAATGTAGATCAAGATCAGACTGCACAATTTGTGCAGTCTGATCTTGGATCTACACTGTCTGATATGTTGTGATATATTTAAACTTGTGTGATAGGTCAGGAAAAAGTTGTTTTTCGAAATGCGAGGCTTTAATTGGATCATGTTTTACAAGAAAATATGAATTATGTGTAATAGGAGAGTTTTTGTGTAAACACTAAGGGTGCCAAGCAAGACTTCAGGTTGCTTTTGAAGACAGTTTAGATCAAGATCAGATTAGACAAAATTTGCAGTCTGATTTTGGATCTGCAATGTCTGATGTATTGTGAGATATTTACACTAATGTGATATGTCCTGAGAAAGTTTCTCAGAAAGCACAGGTCAACTCTTTACCAAGCAATCTTGTGTTTTCATGAATGTTATAACAGATGCATTTGGAAACATGGTAACCAGCACTTTCTTCTTTACCTACAATATGTTCAACCCTTAAAAAACACATTCCATTGTTTGGTCCTGTGCTAATTTGTCCTCTGGAAATGCATTCGGTATGGAAGAGTCCAAAATTTTGTTGTCTTTTAAAGAGTTGAATTGGACTGTTGGTTACAACATTGTTCAGTATATCTTACGGGTGCTTGCCATGTCATGAAAAACATTTAGAAACCAAGGCTAAATATGAGATCCAGTTCAATATAACATCTATGGAATGAGAAAATGAGGACAGTGGAATGGAATCTTTTTTGTCACTTGGCAATGAATGCTTTGAAGTAGAGGATCAGTTTCTTAACCATTTACTAGATAGTCACGAGCTTCAACAAACGTGAAGAAAATGGCTTTTGAAAACTTAGTGGGGAAACAGAAATGCTGATAAACAGCATTTCCTCCTTTTTCCACCCACTTTTCCTCTTCAAACACAAATCCAATGGAGCTACATTTAATATTTTGTCTGTGTAAAATTTTGTCATCCGGTAAAGGTTTAACCCTTTACCGAACGACAAAATTTTAGACTAGTCCAAATTGAAAGCATTAGCTGTTGACAAAATGATTGTAACTGAAAAATTGAAATTTGTTTTGGAAAGGGTAGAAAACATTGTGGGAAAAGGAGAAAATGCTGGTTACCAGCATTTTCTCCTTTTCCCACAATGTTTTGCAAAAGGCCTCTGTCTCAGGGTCGTTAAAAGTTGGGATTGTGTGGGAAAGGGTTAAGTCATGGATGTAAGAGAATGTCAGAGTCATTCAAACATGTGGTCTTATGCATTAGAAATACGAAAACATTCATAAAACCACTCTACTAAGCTCAAGATTGGCTGTGTGGAAAAGAGTAAATAGCTTTATCCAATTGAAAGGCTAGTTCTGAAATAAGAAAATGGCTTGTAAGAGCTGAAAAAACTGGCAAAGTACCTTATTTCCTTTTGGCTCTCTGGTCTAGAAGACACTAATAAAAACAATTGACGGTGGATTCTTTTGTATAGATAGATTTTTATTAAAATTTATTTGTTGTTCATGTTTTATCTATTAACCATTTGCAGAATGTTGAATAAATGAAATAGGTGAACTTTTTTGAAGAGTGCGTACTCATATGTCATCCATTTCCTACTTTTTTTCCCCTCTTTTTCTCTTCATTTTTTATTAATGCCATGTTACTCTTTACCAGATTATAAAATTTTAGACTCGCCCACATTCAAAACTTTTGCAAACGACAAGGAAGTATTGTTGGAATGATGGATATTGTCTTTGAAAGAGGAGAAAACTTTGTGGGAAAAGGAGAAAGTGCTGGATTAATTAAAAAATGAATTACGTCAATAACTAGGTCACAGGGCCAAATCTCGGAAAAACCTTGTTTACGCTTTAGAGGCCACATTTTTCGTCCAGTACTAATGACAGTGGTCAGAATGTTTGTCTTGATATCTACAAGTTTGAAAATGGGCCATGTTGGGCTAAAAAGTAGGTCACTGAGACAAATTCCAGAAAAAGCATGTGTACACTGTAGAGACCACATTTTCAGTCCAATACGCATGAACTGAGAATGTTTGTATTCATAATATCATGCATGAGTTTGAAAATTGCTCATGTCAAGTCAAAAACTAGGTCATCAGGTCTAATCGTGGAAAAACCTTGTGCGTTCTCTAAAGGCCACAGTTTCAGTCCAATACTCGTGAAACTTGGTCACAACGTTTTTTTTTGAAATCCCAGTTTAGTTTGAAAAAAAGTCACATCCGATCAAAAACTAGGTTACCTAGTCAAATCGTTGGATACCGCGTGTACACTCTTGAGGCCACATTGTCCAATATTATGAAAACTAGTCGGAATGTTTGTCTTGATAATATCTTAGACGATTTTAAAGTGGGTCATGTGGATAAAAACTAGGTCATCAGGTCAAATCGTAGAAAAACCTCATGTACACTCTGTAGGCTACATTTTCAGTTCAGTACTCATGAAAGTTGGTCAGAATGTGTGTGTTGATATCTCAGGTGAGATTGAAAATGGGTCATATCAGCTCAAAAACTAGGTCAGTGGTCAAATCTTAGAAAAAACCTTTTTTACACGTTAGAAGCCGCATTTTCGGTCCAATACTCAAGAAAGGTTGTCAGAATGTTTGTCTTGATAATATCTACAAGTTTGAAAAAGTACACATTAAAGGCCTTATTTTCAGTTCGGTACTCATGAAAGTTTGTAGAATTTTTGTCATAATATCTCGGAAGATTTACTAGTTACCAGCATTTTCTCCTTTTCCCATGACGAGTTTCAACGCATTCTCCCCCAGGGTTATTTTAACACGGGAGAGTCTGATAAAGGGTTAATTGTCGCATTTAGAACAAAAAGCAATCCTACACAATGCAATGGTTTCGGCAATATCCATTTTGTCGACTTGGAAATATTACAAAGTCTTGCATGGAAATTGCGTTTAAGCCTCGGCTAGAGCTAAGAGAGGACAAGTTTTTTTTTTTCACTGGTTAGATCTGGTGGGTCGCGTTCTTCAATTAAGGGCTACAGTGCGAATTGACTCGTACTTAGTAGCCAGGCTACTAAGTAGGAATCAATGCGCTTTTGTTTGTAATGTAAATCCAAATCGTACTTAACAGAACGGTCGTTTTGCGATCAGGGCCGTATTCACCAACCGTTACTACATGTCTTTATATTTGAAATTTTCTCAATTTGAAAATAACACAACTTCTGATTGGCTAAACCAAATGGTTTAACCAATCAGAAGTTGTGTTACTTTTAAATTTAGACAATTCTATAGAATATGACTGAGAATATTCTTAAAAACGGTTGCTGGATACGGACACGGGAACTCCATTTTTATGAGACCAGATGTGACGTCACCTTACTAATTTGAATTCGACCACACATAATAGACGCGTACTGTTGATGACGTGACATTACCACATGCCATTGCAGAGTTCTGGCGCTAATTCCGAAAGTACTTGAAGAGGCTGACTTTCTTGAAGCAATATCGTAAGTCATGAAAGGCAATTCATTGATGTACATGTTATACACTATTTTATTGCTATTTTAGTGTTGATCTACACATGAATAAAAACGAAGTTTTGCGTAGGTGAAATTGAACAACTTGCCATAGTAAAAAAAAAGTCACGTGAATACTGAAAATGTATATCCTTGAGTGTCACTTAGCCATCATCATTTCCACAAATTCTGAAAAATAAGACAAAAATAATAATAATGTAAAAGCTCTATACGAGTACTGTTTGTCAACATGGGTTTTGTTAAGAAGTACTGAATTGAAACATTAACTCTGTTCCAGGCGACAACGTTTCAGACTTGTCAGTGTTTTAGTCGTGTAGTCAAAATTAGCTCTGCTCTAAGGTCACAAGTTTTACATGGGCTTATGCTCTGAAAACTTGAAAAACTTGTTCCTAACCATAAGGTCTAGGGCCAGCAAATTTGACATGCAGCTTTATCTGGAAGACTTCTTCAGTGGTTGTTAGAATTATAGCCCAATGGTCAAAATTTGCCCTGTCCGCTATCTATAAGGTTTCGAGCTACCAAATCTGGCATACAGCTTCATATAGATGTCTTCTACCAAGACTGTTCAACTTTTAGTACTGGGCTTAAAACTGGCCCAGGTTCAAAAGTTTTACATGGGCGTTACATGAGGGTAGAATCTGCTCTTTCCTAACCATAAAGATTAGGGCCACCAAATTGTAATATCGTCTTGTGTACCTCGATCAACATTGTACAAATAGCATGCCCTAGGGTTAAAATTGGCCATGCCCCGGGATCACAAGTTTTATTCAGAGTGATATAGTGAAAACTATAAAAATCTACAAGTTCCTAACCGTGAGAGCCTGAGCTGTCATATTTTGTATGTAGCGTCAAACAGCCAAACCCAACTAATGTTGTTCATCTTGTAGCCCTGTGATCAAAACTGACCCTGCCCAATGTGTGACAAATTTTACGTGGGCTTAATATAGTGGATTTTTTTTAAAAAAAAATCTTTCTCAACCATTTGGCTTTGAGCCGTAACATTTGGTATACAGCATCATATCACGGACCCCTACAAAGAATGTTCAAATTATTGCCCTAGGGACTGGATAGAAAACTAAGAGATATAGCATTTTACTCCAAACATAGACGCCATGCCCTACCATCATAGTCTATTTGCCCGTCCCCGTCTTTGTCCGCTTCCCGGACCATTTCATCCACTTCTTCGTCCGTCATTTTCTCCCCCAAATTCGTCATTACAAACCGTAACTCAGCGGCTGTGATAAATCCGTTTCCGTCTTTGTCAAAAACCTGAAAAGAATAAATGAGCCATGCTGTTGCAAAAGGGGGCTTAAGGCATCTCCGTAATGCATGATACCAAATGAGCTATCACATAATTAGGGATCCATAAAATCCAGTATGTCTAACAACCGACTGTATCATAAAGTAGAGTGGTCCTTTGACATACAGAAAATTGACCTCTAGCGAAAAGTTTTGACCCAGGTCAGCCTGCCCGGACTGCGCACGCTGACCTGGGTCGCTACTTTTCGTAGATGCATTTTAGCCCCCTTTTCACAGAGCATGGCTCAAATAATTGAGGCATTCTGTGTCAGGTTTACTCGTAGTTTGATGCGTCTGCAAAACGTATCGACCCAGGTCAGCCTTTGCAGTCCGTGCAGTCTGACCTGAGTCAAAAACCTTATGTTATTGGTACAATTTCTGCATGTCAAAGGACCAATCTACGTCATGATTCGAAAGACGGAACTTTGGCTACCTCAAACAGAGACCAAGTAAGCTATCTGCCAACTGATTGATTGCACTGTTTCATTGACAATAGCAACTTTGCTCTTTACCAAGGGGCAAAATTTTAGACTTGTCCAAATTGAAAGCATTTGCAGACGACAAATTAACACTTTACCACACAATCCCGACTTTTAACGACCCTGAGAAAGAAGCCTTTTGAAAACATTGTGGGAAAAGGAGAAAATGCTGGTAACCAGCATTTTCTCTTTTCCCACAATGTTTTCTACCCTTTCCAAAACAAATTTCAATTTTCCAATCACATTTATTTTGTCGTCTGCAAATGCTTTCAATTTGGACCAGTCTAAAATTTTGTCGTTAGGTAAAGAGTTAACAATGACAAATCATGGAATTTGTCCGTGATAGAGTAGAAAATATATTGGGAAAACGGGAAAAAAAGGGAGGTTCTGTTATAAAAGTCGAATTGGCTCTGATTTGGTAAAAGGGGGTTTAATGCATCTGTGTAGCGCGTCATACCAACCTAGTCGTCGCATTGCATGGATCCATTTTTGTCCAAGAAAAGAGCCATGAATCTATCACCTTGTAGAAACGGTCCCTTGACATACAGAAAATTTACCAATAGCAAAAAGTTTCGATCCAGGTCAGCCTGCGCGGATTGCGCAGGCTGACCTGAGTCGAAACTTTTTGCAGATGTGTTAATCCACCTTTACACAGAGTATGTCATCATTCAGTTAGTTGCGAAAGAGCCATTGAAGTTACAGCGACCTATGACTAAACTCACTTTAAAGGCCTCCCTCATTTCGTCTTCTGCGTCCTCTTGGGATGTCATTTTGTCGCCCATCAATTTCACAAATTCATCGAAGTCTATCGTGCCGTTACCTGTCAAAAGTCATTTACAAGTCTTTGACTGACTGACGAACAGGTTCTGTGCTAAATAAGACATTTTCGTACTCAACTCAGTTAAGCAAGAAATTTCAAAGTTATATAAATGAAATTTGCACTTTTTATAAGAAAGTTATTTCTTGCATTCCAGATTTTTTTTCCGCACTTTCCATCTTTATCGCCGAGCCCCGTTAGCGCAGTCGGTAGCGTGCAAGACTTGAGAACAGGGGATCGCTGCTTCGAGTCCCCAGCTCAGCCATATTTTTCCGAGGATTAATAAAAGTCATTGTGACAGGATTCATTCCTCTCTCACCGATGATCATTGTTACGATGATTGTTATGTAGGAAAGCAGCCAGTGGCTTGGGAAGAACACTGTGCTAAGTACTGGTAAAAGAAACTCCAGGGAACATGGTTAGGTGCACTGGCCGCCGCTCTATAACTATTTTAATGTTGAAAACGGCGTTAAACACTACACAGTTAATCAATTCAATCTATCACGGGTTTCAGGTGCGATTTCCCATTTGCTACAATATTTTAGGGTGGTCTGCTGTGAGACGAAAAAATCGTGTGCACTAGTAGATATGTTCAGATTGCTTTACAGGTTCACATAGAGGCTATATCACTCAGACCGTGATATATGTGCCGAGCCTGGCTGCATAATTGGTAATATAGTAATAAAGGGCCAGTCTGTTCGAATCCTAGCTCGACAATTCTTTTTGAGAATTGACAATGATCTTTGTGACAGTATTTTTCAAAGTTTTGAAATATTGTTTCATTCTCGGACAAGCACAGTTTCAAGCTGCTTGATACTTCATAGGTGGATATGAGAAGCTGAAATTCGAACCTACAACTCATTAGAAGCAATTCTCTATGGTATTAGGGTCAGGAATCCATTGAATATCGAATTAAAGCTTTAATAAACAGTACTGACTTTCAACAGGGCTCGTATAGACGATGGCTGCTTTCAACGACCCTGACAAGAAGACTTTTGAGAACACCGTTGGAAAAGGAGAAAATGCTGATTGCCAACATATTTTTCCTTTGACCATCAAGTTTACTATTCTTTCAAGTACAAATCTAATCGCCTGAATCGTATTCATTTTCTTGTCAATGGAGTTTGGATGAAGCCCGGATTTTTTTTGCGTGGCAGAGAGTTACGAAGCATTGAGGTAACTGGATACTCTACCGTCTACATCTACTTCAGCTATCATGTCCTTTAGTTCCTCTTCTGTTGGATTTTGCCCCATCGTTCTCATCACCTGACCCAGTTCTGATGTTGAAATAGTGCCGTCGCCATCTTTGTCAAATAACGCAAATGCTTCTCGAAAGTCTGCAAAAGAAATTTATATAAATTAGATTTTGTATTACCCACAATCCTTGATGCATGTCCTTCAGTTTGATTGGAAGCTGAACAGGGTTTGTATTCATTATCCATTCTTAATAACATTTTTAATCTGATTTCTAAATAATTTTCTACATTTGGAAGTAACATAGTTTCTGATTGGCTAAACCAAATGCTTTATCCAATCAGAAATTGCGTTACTTTCTAATTCTACATGTATACTTGGACAAAGAATGCGATCTAGATGGTAATTGACTACGGGCCAAGAAGATGCTACCATTAGATGAGAGTCATGTTAGAATTCAGAAAGGTACACATTAGAGGGACTGTTCAGGTTTTTTTTTTTTTTTTTTATTTCTTAATAATCTCACCAACCTCGAAAAATGATCCATCACTAAATTAAGTAAGGTGAGAGCTGGCAAAAGAAGACAGAAAAGCATCAGAAAAACTATTTCAATGGTATTTCCTCAGTGGGCTACCTAACCTCTTAAAGTTATTTTTAATTCCGCGACAGAGTTTCGCAAGGACTTGTGGGAATGTCACATGGTCAGTCACATGGGTAGATTATGAGGTTTCGTATTCAAAGGAGTTCCGTAACGTCATATCTGCTTTCATAAAAATAAACGGAGTTACCGATTGCAAAAACGACTTTCTCGTTCATTATTGATCAAAATTTTACCGTTTTACCTAGTTTAACAGTACAGTTTCTTAATTCTTGCAAAGAAAAATGTTTTTGGTTGTGATTTATCAGTGTTTTGCATGAAAAAAACTGAACTGGCTATTTCAAAATTGAAAGTGCCAGGTAAGCAAGTACCTCGTAGCCGTGCACGGCTTTAACTCTTTACCGAACGACTTAAATTTAGACAAGTCCAAATTCAAAGCATTTGCAGACGACAAATTCTATGTGACTCAAAAATTACCAGCATTTTCTCCTTTTCCCCCAATGTTTTTAAAAGACTTTTTCTTCAGGGTTGTTGAAAGTCTTGATTGTGTGGTAAAGACTTGAATAGGTACCACCTTAACTCTTTCGGCGCCAAATAAGCAAACTCGGCTTCTTTTGAAGGCTGTAAATGGAATCCACTGAGTCTCCGGAAGATTTTTATCATATAGGCTTGACCAAACAAGCGGTAGGTATAAATCAAAGATCAGGCTGTACGTTCTGTGCAGTCTGATCTTGATCTATGCCGTCCGCAAAAGTCCCTGTTTTCGCCTATGGCGCTGAAAGGGTTAAGAAAGTAGATTATGTTACATAATGACCCATTTGATGTATAAATTACCTTGTTATGGAATATACGAAATGGCAATTGTAGAATAATGAGATCGGCTCACAGGCGGTCGTTTTAACCCTTTCCCAAACAAGCCCTGGTTTTCACGTGTCTGCAGTACAAGCCTTTTGAAAACACTGTGAGAAAAGGAGAAATTGCACGTAACGAGCAATTTCTCCTTTTCCCACAGTGTTTTCTACCCTTTTTGATAACTTTCTGCCATTTTCATCAAATTTAAAATTGTTGTCTGCAAACTCTTTGAATTTGGACCAGTCCGAAATTTGTCGTTTGGGAAAGAGTTAAGACAAACTTCGCCATCTCTCTAATGTAATATATATTACATTATATAGATTGCGAATTCGTTAGAAAACGAACGCCTGTGGATCGGTTTAATTAAAAACGTCGATAAATCGGCATAACAAGTTACGATTCCTTTTATTTTACACACCCTCTTTACATTACTTGTGGCCTCTTCAACGAAGGCCACTACACAGGTAGAAAAGCTGATTGACGAAAGTCCTTCCAAATAAAGCATGGGAATGTAAAAAGAGCCGTGCTGTGGCAATTGGGGGCTTAATGCATCTACGCGATGCATTCTCTGCAATTCATTATATAAATATAGATCCAATTAATCCATTTTCTCTGGCAACCGACTGAATCATGGGGTAAACTGGTCCTTTGGCACGCAGAAAATGGACCAAAGGAAAAACGTTTCGGTTCATGTCTGCCTGCGCAGTCCGCGCAGGCCGACCTGGATCGATACTTTTTTTTAACAATTGCATTAAGCCCCCTTTTCACAGAACACGCCTAATATATTATTATATGAAGGAAAAACATTTGCGCAAATTTTCATAAGAAATTTTATCTTTGTTTGTCCGGCTTTATTCTACCGATTAATTCTTTAAGCGCCTAATATATAAACCCTACCGCTTTCGACGACTGGAAAGAAAAAAAAATCATTGAAATTCTAAAAAAAAAAAATATCTAATAACTTGTGACTGAGGAAGCGGACGGTATAGATCCAAGATCAGACTGCACGTTCTGTTCAGACTGATCTTGATCTATGCCACCTGACAAAGGAAAAAAAAAAATACTTGTTTTCGCGTATGGTGCTGACAGGGTTCTTACTAACTTGCAATTATTCATACAAAGGTTATATCAAAATATATTAATTACCCTTAGTCTGATAAGCGCTTCTTAATATGTTTTTGAGGACAGTGTAGATCAAGATCACACTGTACAGAACGAGCAGTCTGATTTTTGGATCTTCACTTTCTGATATGTCGTGCCTTTTTTTTTTTTCGAAATGGATGACTTTGAAAGCGCAATATCAAGGTATTTATAATCGTCTCGAGAATTTCATTTAATCCTTAGGCTGCTAAGCGCGACTCACTGGTCTTTTGCGGACAGTGTAGATCAAGATCAGACTGCACAGAACGTGCAGTCTGATCTTGGGTCTACACTGTCCTATAAGGAGATAATTTTCTCCAAAAAATAAATTTGAAATAGCAGTATTCTGGTTTTTTACTATCCGCATGAAAGTTCCATTCAAGTTATATAGCAGGATAAGAGTTAATTCATACTCGTTTAAAGTAATAGACAAGAGGTACATATCTGAGGGCTAATGTTACGAACCTATATTAAAGTGATCGTTGAATTCAAATAGGTGTCAAAATGGAATTGTCATTGGACGCATTCATTGAAGGCACTCAACTCTTTTTTTGCTTTTACCCTTTGATCAAATAATCCTATATTTAACAACCCAAGGAAAAAGTCATTTGAAAACATTTTGGGAAAAGGAGAAAATGCTGGTAACCAGCATTTTCTCCTTTTCCCAAAATGTTTTCTACCTGTTAAAACGCAGACACGTCCCATCATCTGAGCCACATTTAATTTGTCGTCTGCGAGATTTGTAAATCTGCAGGAGGCTATTTTTTGTCGTGTGGAAAAGAGTTAAAGAAACAGAATTCGAAACCTTTTTTACGTGCGGTCTCTGTTCTGGTCATATATATATACAGTGAAAAAAAAGTCCTGCACTCCCGTGTGTTTTTCACCGACTTTGGTTTTCTGGCGCGTATAATATAAAGTTGGGTAGGAATTAGAATCTGGCTGCTGCATACACTAACAGACCAGTCTTTTGCCTATGAAATAAACTAAACTGAAGTATCCCTTGACCTCATGGTAAGTAGGAATTTTTTGCTTGGATATTGCTTTCAAATTTAAGAAAAACGAGAAGGTTTGAAATTTTGTTAAAACTCGCAATTGAATGTCGAAATAAAACTTACGACAAGTTGAACGTGACTTGCAGAGAAAGGGCACACACAATCAGTCAATATTGCGTACTTCCGCCCAGTCCTTGCAGAACGGCTTGCAGTCTGCGTCTCATACCTCTCTGAAGAGGTTGAAACAGCTCGATCCGTATATTTAATTGAATTAGTCATGCAGATGATTGTTTTGCGGTTTTTGTTTTAGGAAAAAAGACACCATGTGATTACTGAGCACTCCCATTTAACAGACACCGTCAGCTGTGATCAAACCCAGAACGTTAGGTTTTATAAATGCAGCAACTTCATGACTGAACTACGCAAGACTCCTTAAAGTGTAAACGGATTAAGAAGTGATTTAAAAATCTCAATACAGCGGATACGGGCGGGTAAAAAATGTTTCGCTTCAGTTGAAAAAAAAATCGAAATATAAGCGTAGGAGCTCGAAGGAACTCGAAGGTAGCAAAGGCCTGTTCTCCCCCGTGCCTCCCCAACTTTGGTGGTAGTGGAGGAAGAGCACAGGCTATTTGACCTATTCCCCCCTCCATCCCTCATTTGAATGTTTTGCCATTTTATTCTACACCTAAATACCATTTTCTCCGGGCTTTACACCAAGTGTTAACATCCCAACATTTGACCCTTAAGCAAACAATCACATATTTCAATGATTGTCGAAGCTTGAAAGTTTCTTACCAGCTAGCATTTCCTCCGTCATCTGGCCAGCCTAAGAAAAGAAATAAACGAGTCTGTGATGATAAAAAATAAGATTTATTTGTTTGGTGTTTAAAATTGCTACAACAGTGCTTTCAGTTATATTACGGTAGGCAGTGCACCTACTTAAGCTTTCCTGGAGTTTTCTTTTCTACCAGAAATATACACAACACTATGTCCAAACTGACGCCTGCTTTCTATTTGACCCGAAAACACACCACCACCAACGACAATAACTTGCCTTTTCTTTACAAAAATAAACACTAGGTGCGATTCATAACTTCCAGTATACTAGGTGAGCCATTCTCTGACAAAAAGGGGTTTAACGCATCTCCATGTTGCATTTACCCAAGCAAGTCACACATAATTTTGGTTCAAGAATCCATTTTGTTTAAGAACCGACTGAATCATTGAGTAAACTGATCCTTTGACATGCGGAAAGTTGACCTATAGCAAACAATTTCTACCCAGATCAGCCTGCGCGGACTGTGCAGGCTGACCTGAGTCGATACTTTTTGCAGATGCATCATACCACCTTTTCACAGAGCCGGACCTCTTTCGACAACTGAAAATACTATCCGCCAGAACTGGCTTAGTTTTTTCTATCTTGCAGGCTTGACTAAATAGCGGACGATATAGATTGAAGACCCGATTGCACGTTCTGAGCAGTCCGATCTTGATCTATGCAGTTCGCACAGGCCCCTGTCTTTGCTTATGACGTAGGTTGATTCAACCAAAGTCTGACTTAAGTTTAACCCTTGGGCTGTTAAGCGAAACTTGGTGTGCCTTTTTGGTCAGTGTATATCAAGATCAGACTGCACAAAACGTGCAGTCTGATCTTTAATATACACTGTCCAACACGGTATTTTCTTTCTTGTGAAATCAACTGGGAAATTGCAATATTTGGGCTTTAACTATTGATTAAAATTGTTCGTGTCTTTATTTAGCAATTTAAAAGTTAAATTCTTAAAATAGCAATTCAATTGACTGAAACTTCACATTACAAACTCTTTGAAATATTGTAATTAACAACCAGTCTTTATATTATTATATATCGATTCTACTTAACCCTTTACCACACAATCCCGCATTTTAACAATCCTTGAAAAAACGACTTTTGAAAATTTTCTCCTTTTCCCACAATGTTTTCTACGCATCCGAAGACAAATTTACATTTTTGACTCACACTTTTGTCGTGTGCAAATGCTTTCAATGCATACAAGCCGAAAATTGTTTCGTCTTGTAAAGAGTCAAAATAAGGTATGAGCAATGGAGAATAGATATGCTATATAGTATACGAGTCTAGTATGTTAATTCGCATTTTCGGTATACTATTGCTATCTACAATAGGAAAAAAAAAAAAAGGTTTTAGGTGCCTACTTGACCAAGCCACTTTTTTGAGTTTAACTTCATCAAAAACATTCGATTATCAGAAAATAACCTCTTTAGTTTATAACAAGGTTGTTAGTAATTATCTTCATTGGCAGGAAATTGACAAGAACACATTAGAACAATCAAATCTGTCTTAACAAATATTCGTCCATTGTATACATACCGAATACTATGTTTTATTATATACCGACTACAACATAATATTCCGTATGTAGCAGCTTTCCTGGTGCTTGTATTTAATTCGAGCAGCGTGAGGAAATTTGATATTGAGATCGAAAGTCGAGTGACATGTCAAAATTTTCTAAAGCAGCGAGCAGCAAATACAAGCACCAGGAAAGTTACAACAACATAATATTCCTTTTATTGTATACCTAACAACTTTCATAGACAAAAACTTCGCTATAATAGATATTCTATTCGAGAACGGTAATCAAAATGACACAATTAATGGTGTAGAGGGTCGTAGCTTCGTTTCCATGAAGGGCGGATGCATATCATAGCGTAACGTTTCGACAAATCAAATTGCAAATCAATGCATATGTATTCCGCGCCATAGACACGCCATCATACCATATTTGGAACCGTATTTGACACTGTGTAGATACGGATTTTTTCTGTCGTGTATTTTACTTTACCCATATGCGACACGTGTATTTGAGCTGAAAACTTTTCAGGCATATAATAAAAAAAGAATACTCTAGTTTTTTTTTTTACTTTTCAGAAATGTGCTATAAGGATTATTCTTACTGAATGTGTTGGTTCATTTAATTAAGCATTCTACCAGATAACCTATTGGGGCTTACTTTGCATTGATCAGAGATTGCCTTTAGCAACAGTTCTAACTTATGCTCTGAATTTGTCATCCATGACTAGCGTTTTGCCTGGGCCAATCAATTGGCTAGTCTATCGCAGCAAGGTTGGTGAAGATTAACACAGACATTCGATGCTCAATATAAACTGTTTTGGATTTAAAGCCCGAATGGTAATGTTAAACTGGTGAGAGTGTCGATCACACAGAGTGATAGGCCGGAGGTCGCGTGTTCGAGTCACAGCATTGTCTTAGTTTCATGGATCATAGATCCATTATTGTGTGATGACTTGCTTGGTATCATGCATCACGGAGATGCATGCAACCCCCTTTTACCGTAGCATGGCTCATAAACATTACAATTTATACAGAAAAAAGGAGAAACTATTAGACTACATTTTACGGATGTCTATCGATGATGTTAAATAAGATTGTTTATCTCTTTACCAAACGACAAGTCCAAATTGAAAGTATTTGCAGACGACAAATTAATGTTGCTCAAAAATTGAAATTTGTATTAGGAAGGGCATAAAACATTGTGGTAAAAGGAGAAAATGCTGGTTACCAATATTTTTCCTCTTCCCACAATGTTTTCAAAAGGCTTCTTTCTCAGGGTCGTAAAAAGTCGGGATCGTGTGGTAAAGGGTTGAAAAGTATTTGGCACATTTTGAACAATTATCACATTTGTTTTGTCGTCTGCAAAGCCTTTCACTTCGGACAAGTCTAAAATTTTGCCGTTCTGCAAAAAGTTAAAACAAAGAACTGGGTCCCTATTCACCAACCTTTCTTTAGAATATTCTTAGTCTAATTCTCAAGTATTTTCTTGATTTAAATATAATACATCTCTTCTGATTGGCTAAACCAAATGGTTTAGACAGTCATAAGTTGTGTTACTTTCAAATTTAGAAAATTGTTTAGCATAAGACTAAGAATATTCTACAGAATGGTTGGTGAATACGGATCTTGGTAATACATGCTAAAGAGGACAAAACGGGGTATAACAATGTAAATCTAAGCGACAACAAACACAAAAAGCATCAAGCAAAGAGGCTATGCATGCGCTCCAGTAACAAATTTCTGTCGTATTTCCGTTATGTTATATATTTTTTTTTAAAAACAGGAATATGTTTTGTTCTAGTCTATTGGAATTGTGACGATTTTAGGTTCGATATCGAGACTACTTGAAAGCATTTTTTACTTTACCCATAGAAAAGTACACAATCAGCGTGACGCTCTAAAACAAGGTATGTAAAAGCATCGAAAACTTGTTGATAGTCCAAGATTATTTGTATGAATTAACAATTCCGTATCCCTTGAATATTTCCAGACATTTAGTTAATTTTGATCTGAAATTTCTATCGAGAAATCGCCGTAGAAACAGTGTTCATGCAAGCGCTTGATTCCCTATTTGTAAGCGTTGTAAAGACCGGTAACTTTGCACTCGTTATAAACCGGGTACCATCGGTACAATCCGAAGGCCGGACCCAAGCCAAGTAGTATAAAAGGCGAGAATTTTGGTGAAATCATTCAGTCTGTTTTTCGCTGCAAGAGAGACAGGTCGCTTAACAGTGGATAAATAGCTGTTAAATATTTAGAATTGCTGTGCAATTTGACGTCTTAGTAAGGTGACAGAGAGCCGAAAAGTGGATACTGGTGTCTATCCTAGTAAGTTCTCTAGTCGCTCGAACCGCGACAGTAGACCAGCATATTCTAATTACATAAGCTAGGCACTGTTGATAAGCTATCACGGATAGTAGTATAGTACACTGGCTATCGTTGATAGGACCAACGAACGATAGCTGAGCAACGTAGGTTCAGCTAGGCAGTTGGTAGGCATTTATTGCGAAGCTGAGCGGAATAAGGTTCAGCTTGGTTTAGGTTTACCAAAGATCGCCGAGAGATTGGCTTGGGCTCATAGGGTTTGGATGAGCGACTAGTCAAAGTTACATCACGGAGATTAGCTTGGCTGTGTACATAGATTGTTATAACCTTTTTGTCGTGTAAATAGTTGTTTAACCTAGGCAAAGTAGCCCCTCCATGTTAAGATGTAAATATTCGTAGTTTTACTGTTGACTTTGATTTGATTTCATTACGCTCTACCGAAAACACGTTACATATTTTTGGCGCCCAACGGGGGACTATTCAATCTATTACTTTAATTAATAGACTTACCCACCTGTATAGAAAAACTGCTCGCATGATGGCAGACGGTAGTTATGTGGACCTAGACAGCCTGTATCGAGAGGTTGAAGAATTAAGAAGACAGAATTCGATTCTGAAAATGGAGAGAGAAATTTCCGATTTTAAGCGAGAGCTGGACGAATATCCAGATCAGAAACGTTCTTCAACGCCAGTACCTATCAAGCCAGAGCCTATCAGTGGTTCAAAGCCTTTAAGGCTAAATATACCACCTGGAAGGGTTGAGCCAGGTCGCAGACCATCGACAGGCAGAGTTGATGACACTTTGCCAGAAAATCATGATCAACCATTCAAGTTTGTTACACAACGGAGCAAGAAACAACCTAAGCCTAGCAACTCCCCGAAGAGTGTAGCCATGAAACCAGCTACTTTTGATGGGACCGGAGCATGGTTGGACTATAAAGCGCATTTTGATGCATGTGCTGAGCTGAACGGCTGGACAGATGAACAGAAGGGCTTGTATCTCTCTGTTTCGCTAAGAGGGCAGGCTCAAGGTGTCTTTGGTAATCTTGGTCCCGGGAAACATGATTATCACGATCTCGTGATTGCCCTTGAAGAAAGATTCGCTCCGCCTAATCAGACAGAATTATATAGAGTTCAACTCAGGGAACGTCGACAAAAGGCATCAGAGTCCATAGCTGAACTAGGCCAAGACATACGACGTTTAACTAATTTAGCCTATCCCAGAGCACCCAGTGATGTCAGAGAAACACTGGCGATGGAGCAGTTCGTAGACTCTCTAGTCAACTCAGACATGCGTCTGAAAATTAAACAGGCACGACCTGTTGATCTAAACGATGCGGTTAGGCATGCCGTTGAGCTAGAAGCTTTCTACCGTGCTGAAAGCAAACATTTGGGACAGGGCTATATCAAGGCAGCAACCATAAATGCTCATGATGAGTCTTCGAAAGATCCTGAGTGGAAAGAGGCGTTTTCAACGCTCCAGAAGTCTGTCAATGACATGGTTCAGACCATGAATAAATTAATGACTCAGCAACACTCCAACCAAAACAAAAACCAGACAGATCGTCGCAACGACGACAAGAATAAATCAAATTATAACAATCAGAATAACAGACCAGTACGCAAGTGTTATATCTGTGGTTCAGAAAAACACTTGAAGAGAAGGTGTCCAAAACAAGGCAAAGATGGTGACCAAAGGAACAATTCAACCAATAATGAAAATAATGAGAAAGCTGCTGTGAACGTCAGTGGTAGTCACCATGCTGGTCTTTTCATACAAGCTAAGCTTGAAGGCTTAAATCTGGATTGTCTCATTGATACCGGAGCGACTCTAACCCTGGTCTCAAGGCAAATTTGGGACAAGATCACACACTCAAGTGAGTTGCAAGCGTTTGACAGGGAAATCATATCAGCGAGTGGGAACGTTTTGAAAACACTTGGCAAAACGAAGATGTCCCTAGGGATCCATGGCACTACCAGTACAATGGAGGTAGTTGTAGCCGAGATGGATGTGGACGCAATCTTGGGTCTTGACTTCATGATAGCACAATCTGTGCAGGTAGATCTTGAGACGATGACTTTGCGGGTCAAAGGCAAGTCATGTCCATTAATTGAGACCGGAAAAATAGGCTGCTTTAGGGTAGTAGTGGCCGAGCAAGTTCCCGTTCCTGGTAGATCAGAGGTGATTTTGAGAGGCAAACTCGTAGATTGGGATAAGCAGGAAGGAAAAGTTGGCATGTTGGAAACTTCAGATAGTTTCTTAAACTCAAATAGGGGCATGGTTGCTAGAACACTTGTTCAAGCTGGAGACTATGTCCCAATTAGATATGCCAATTTCTCAAATGAATCTAAGACAATATATCCAGGGACAAACATAGCCACGTTTAGCCCTGTTCGTGTGATTAAGACCATTGACAAGTCTCATGACGAGACATATAAGCAGGTCCCCAAGCATCTGCAAGATCTTTATGAAAGATCAACTGATGGGATGTCATCTGCTCAGAAGAAGCAGGTGGCTAAGCTATTGTCAAAATACGGAGAAACCTTCTCTAAATCAGACACTGATCTGGGAAGGACTGGTATCATAGAGCACAAAATTCCTACTGGAAATGCATCAGCTATAAAACAGCCAATGCGAAGAGTGCCAGTGCATTTGCAAGGAGAAGTTGACAAGCAAATTGATGATATGCTCGAGAATGGTATCATCCAACCATCAACTAGTCCTTGGGCGAGTGGAATTGTTCTTGTCAAGAAGAAAGACGGGACTAGACGTTTTTGTGTAGACTACAGGCGTCTTAATGATGCAACGATAAAGGACGCTTACCCACTGCCAAGAATTGATGAGTCACTTGACCAACTTGCTGGCTCAAAATGGTTTTCATGTCTTGACTTAAGTTCGGGATACTGGCAAGTTGAGGTTGATGCAGAGGACAAAGCAAAGACTGCTTTTGTGACAAGACGAGGCTTCTTTGAATTCAACGTAATGGCATTTGGTCTTTGTAATGCTCCTGCCACATTCGAAAGACTTATGGAGACCGTTTTGTCAGGCCTACACTGGCAAATTTGCCTTATATATCTAGATGATATAATCGTCTATGGAAAAAGCTTCGAAGAAATGATCGACAATCTTGATCAGGTCCTTCGAAGATTTGCTGATGCTGGTCTGAAGTTAAAACCCAGGAAGTGCCAGTTGTTCAAGAAAGAAGTTGAATTTCTTGGTCATATCATAAATGAGTCAGGAGTAAGCACTGATCCCGGCAAGATAGACTGTATAAAACAGTGGCCAGAGCCGAGCAATGTAAAGGAAATTCGCTCTTTTCTCGGCCTCTGTAGTTACTATCGACGTTTCATACCCGACTATTCTCATGTAGCCAAACCACTTACGAGGCTGACGGAGAAGAATAAAAGTTTTGATTGGACTGATGAATGCCAACATGCGTTCGACTGTCTCAAGAAGTTATTAATGGCCACACCTGTTCTAGCTCATCCAGATTTTACCAAGACTTTCATTTTGGACACTGACGCCAGTGATAATGCTATTGGAGCAGTGTTATCACAGAAGTTTGGTAAAACTGAAAGGGTTGTAGCGTATGCCAGTCGGACTCTGACCAAGTCCGAAAGAAAGTATTGCGTCACAAGGAAGGAGTTGCTGGCACTTGTGAATTTTGTCAAGTACTTCCGACATTATCTTTACGGACGAAAATTCATTGCAAGAACCGACCACAGCTCATTACGATGGATTCTCAATTTTAAGAACCCAGAAGGGCAAGTCGCTCGATGGCTTGAAGTACTTTCAACATTTCCAATGGAAATAGAACATAGACCAGGTAGACTTCACGGAAATGCAGATGGTCTGAGTCGAATACCATGCAGACAATGTGAGGCTATGTCAAAGAAGTATGGTAGTGACGAACCGAGTACTGATACCCACCAGTGCCTTCAAGTTACAACACAGGCAGAACAACACACTGACCAATTTGATATAGCCAGTCTGCAGGCCAGGGATGAGGAGTTAACAGAAATTCGTTCATGGGTAAACAACAAGGAAAGGCCAATTTTTAAAGACATAGCTGCTCGTGGCTACTCAATCAAAGCACTATGGAATCAATTCCAAAGGCTTGAGGTACACCACGATGTCTTAGTCAGGCGCTTTGATAACTTCTCTGATGGTACAACAATCTATCAGGCACTAGTACCAAGCAAAAGTAGAAGAGATGTACTGCAGTTTTGTCATGATACCAAGACTGCTGGCCACCTTGGAATAAAGAAAACCCTAAGCAGAATTAGGCAGAGATTCTATTGGCCAGGACTACGAACGGATGTACAAAGTTACATAGCTGGTTGTGAAGCATGTGCTAAGAGAAAAGAACCAAATCCAACAAAAAGGGCCCCAATGGGTATTGTTAGGAGTGGATACCCAATGGAAAGAATTGCAATAGACATACTAGGTGAATTACCGTTAACAGGAAATGGCAACAAATACATCTTGGTCATATCAGATTATTTTACCAAGTGGACTGAGGCCCTTCCGATGCCAAATATGGAGGCCTGTACTGTTGCAAATCTTTTGGTGAATGAGGTATTAACACGATTTGGTATACCGCGAAAAATTCACTCCGATCAAGGCCGACAATTCGAAAGCAATCTTTTTCAAGAGATGTGCAAACTTTTAGATATTGATAAAACGAGAACGACCCCCTACCATCCTCAGAGTGATGGTATGGTTGAAAGGTTCAACCGAACGTTGGTAACCATGCTCAGTGCTTATGTTGACAAAAATCATAAAGACTGGGATGAACAGTTACCATACGTAATGATGGCCTATCGTAGTACCGATCACGAAACTACTGGAATGAGTCCAAATAAACTCATGTTTGGTCGCGAAGTTTCGACACCGTTAGACTTAATGTTTGAAATGCCGTCATTTGTAAAGCCAGTACCTAATAATCAATGGGTCTGGGAGTTACAAGAAAGAATTGAGACCGCTCACGCGCTCGTTAGGCAAACTACTCAGCAGGAGATGCATAGACAAAAGTTGATACACGATACCCGTATTTCTTATGAAAAATTTCAAATAGGAGACCAAGTGCTTGTATTTTTCCCTGTAAAGCAAATTGGAACTTCGTCCAAACTTACTCAGTTTTGGAAAGGTCCTTTCAAAATAGTAGACAAGATATCAGATCTTCTTTACAAGGTTAACTGTGGTAGAAACGGGTCTGATCAAGTGATACATTGTGATAGATTAAGAGCTTGTAAGAAACAGTTACTGATGGGAGAGAATGAATTTGATGATAATAAGATGAATGAAGAAAGTTTAGATGAAGCTAATGGCGATGATAATAGGAGTGGTGAAGATAGTAGTGAGAAAGAAGTTTTGAATGATGGAAAAAGAATACGTAGAAAGCCAGTTTGGGCAAAAGACTATGTTTTCTCTTGTAGATCCAATATGGTAAAGACAAAGACGACTGAAAGGAAGCCGCCCATGCAGATTTGCCCGTTGTGCAAAGATCTCATACCGAGGAGTGAAACATTTGAAGGCCATGTCTTACGGTGTTCGAAGGAACGGGTGACCTGTGGAAAGTGTGGGAAGACATTTAAGAAGAGGGCTTACTTAGTTAAACATGAGCACACTCAGCACGCTTCAAAGGACAGTGAACCTGTGTGCACTATCACTAAACCAGATGATGGAGAAGAACTGGATTGGGGAGAGGATCCAGATATATCCATAGAAGCTGACTGCGAAGTAAGCTCTGACGAGGAAGACCGGGAAGATACCACAGCAACAGAGGAAAAGGACACTTCCGATGAAAGAGCCACTGATGTGGTTTCACCCGATCTTCTTGTCGGACGTGTTATCAGGAAGACTACTGAGCCTGTTCCACCCGTCACCCCGAAAAAGTTAAGGACCGAGCAGGTAGTAGAACCTGAGCTATGTGTAGCTGCTCCTGCCGAAGCATCCAGGGTGAAGTCCTACAACGTGAGGTCTAGTGTTAAGAGAGATGGACCACTAACTGAGAAGATGACATTGGTCTTGGAAAACAACGAGACTTTTTATGAGAACAATGTCAAGTCCAGAAAGCAGGAAGTTACCAAGACTGATATTGACCTTGGGGAATTACTACCAAGTGGGGTTGTGAACGTATCAGATATTAAGTTATCTTTTGTTGGGGAAAGTGATGTGAGCCTTATGCTTAAGTATATCCCAGACACTGATTAATAATTGTGAACATTCATGATGGTAATTTTCTTTGTTTTTGTTTGACGATCTAGGTATGATCATGTCATGTGTCAGTTTTGAATGTTTAAAGTTTATATTGTCAATGATTTTGAGTTGTTTATTTTTCAATTGTTTTCATGCGGGTCGCATGAACCCGGAGGCGTGGGTAATGTGACGATTTTAGGTTCGATATCGAGACTACTTGAAAGCATTTTTTACTTTACCCATAGAAAAGTACACAATCAGCGTGACGCTCTAAAACAAGGTATGTAAAAGCATCGAAAACTTGTTGATAGTCCAAGATTATTTGTATGAATTAACAATTCCGTATCCCTTGAATATTTCCAGACATTTAGTTAATTTTGATCTGAAATTTCTATCGAGAAATCGCCGTAGAAACAGTGTTCATGCAAGCGCTTGATTCCCTATTTGTAAGCGTTGTAAAGACCGGTAACTTTGCACTCGTTATAAACCGGGTACCATCGGTACAATCCGAAGGCCGGACCCAAGCCAAGTAGTATAAAAGGCGAGAATTTTGGTGAAATCATTCAGTCTGTTTTTCGCTGCAAGAGAGACAGGTCGCTTAACAGTGGATAAATAGCTGTTAAATATTTAGAATTGCTGTGCAATTTGACGTCTTAGTAAGGTGACAGAGAGCCGAAAAGTGGATACTGGTGTCTATCCTAGTAAGTTCTCTAGTCGCTCGAACCGCGACAGTAGACCAGCATATTCTAATTACATAAGCTAGGCACTGTTGATAAGCTATCACGGATAGTAGTATAGTACACTGGCTATCGTTGATAGGACCAACGAACGATAGCTGAGCAACGTAGGTTCAGCTAGGCAGTTGGTAGGCATTTATTGCGAAGCTGAGCGGAATAAGGTTCAGCTTGGTTTAGGTTTACCAAAGATCGCCGAGAGATTGGCTTGGGCTCATAGGGTTTGGATGAGCGACTAGTCAAAGTTACATCACGGAGATTAGCTTGGCTGTGTACATAGATTGTTATAACCTTTTTGTCGTGTAAATAGTTGTTTAACCTAGGCAAAGTAGCCCCTCCATGTTAAGATGTAAATATTCGTAGTTTTACTGTTGACTTTGATTTGATTTCATTACGCTCTACCGAAAACACGTTACAGAATCAAGCACTTTTAAAATACAAGGCTTATATACTGTGGTGAAAATAGCCAAATATTACGAATAAAAAATGTTTTTAAACAGCGGTTGTCCTATATAGATCGATGAACTTATAAAGCTTATTAAATTTGATTGAAAATCATAAATTTTCTATCAAAGATTTTTGCTTTATTCATAACGGAAATAGTTAGGCAACAGCGTCCATTCGTACCTCATCACATTCGATCTGTTGCTGCTCTATACTCTGAAATATATGTGATTAAGAGGTTGGTTTGGGAGTTAAAAAAAAACTTTTAAGAATATAAATTACGAATGCGTGTGAAAATATTGCAGGAAAACGATTGCATATTTCGAGCATTTCTTTTCTTTAACCGCAACATATGGGAAAGTAGTGCATGATGCAAATATCTGGCAACCATAGGTAACCTTAGTGCCATCCGTCACATGCCTGCTGTGATGAAATACTGGTTTAATCCCACTTGGTCTACTCCCATTTCGTCTACAGATTTTTTTGTGTAGTCAGTCCCATTTCGTCTACAGTCCCAGTTCGTCTAATCTCATTTCGTCTACACCCATTTTGTCTACAATAAGATATGTTTGAATGTATTTGTATAAATTAACTTTTAAAATGAATTTGAATGATGCATTTAAATTTTATATATATTTTTTTCCATATTTGGTGCTTTTATATGTACAAATCTACAAATAAATAGAAATGTGTAGATACAAGTGTGTTTAATCATCTGAGTTATTGCATAAGTCATGATATATATTATCCTTACAAAAAGTAAATAGATAAATAATAAATAAAGCAGTTTATTCTTTTCCCGCATTGATTTCAGCCTAAAAAACTTGAATTACCACAAGTCCAAAATTTTGTTGTCTAGTTTTGGTTTGGTTTTTGGCATTGTTGTCTAGTAATTTGTATGCTAAACAGAAAAATTAAAACGTTTACTTAACATTAGTGAATATGACAGGTGTAAACTTGCAAATTAGGTGTCATAATCCCTTCTCTACACCTGTCTTGCCCAAGTCTGCATAGGTGTTAATATATCAATAGAAACTATCAACAAACTTGCAGTACAAATTAAAATAAGATAATATCTAAATCATTTTTTGGGGAGTAAAAATTGGAAATAAATAATTTATTAGTGAAAAACATCATGAAAAAAATAAAATGTAGATGAAATGGGATTACTGGGCAAAACAGGTGTAGACGAAATGGGACTGTTGCGCAAATTTGTAGACGAAATGGGAGTAGACGACATGGGAGTAGACCAACTGGGATGTTACCGAAATACTAGCATTGAACTATGCCTTTGCTTAAAGATACATACGAGTACCTACAGAGGAAAGAAAACGCTGTTAAAACTTGAAAGTGTGTAGAAAGCTTGTGTAAACATAGATAAATTACCAATATACGAGAGATGTTAAAAGATTATCCGGATATAATAATTATAAAAATTTATTTTCGAAGCAATCATGCTAAATTTTACATCATTCTCTATTCGAGTTCAATCCACGCATGTCTATGCCTGTTTGATATACTTCTCTTATAAACTCGCAGTTGCTATCGAAAATGCCATGGTAACGTGTTCCCGGCGCAGCGCAAAATATATCTATACTCGCCCTTCTTCTGTACATATTGTTTCTTTCGTTATCGTTGACGTTATGAAATTTAAGCAGAATACAAGATTTGGCGCTACTTACGTCATGTGCAAATTTGACGTCATTTGACGGTTAAATGCCTCGAAAAATCGGGTTTAAATAGCGTTGGAGTAAACGTTTGGAACGTTAAAGATGGCGTCAACTGACCGTCTGGAAATTCGGTCCATAATAAAATTTTGCCAGCAGCTAGGAGAAACACTGACAGACACTTACAAAAAAAATTATCACGGCGAAAGGGAAGAATTCGGTCTGCCGGTCATTGGTGTTTAATTGGCATGGACGCTTCAAAGAAGGGGAAGAGAGCATTAACGACGGAGAAGGAACAGGAAGAAAGAAGGAAATTCCGGCGACGTTGGTGACGTCCATTGGCGAGGCCCTGAGGCAAAATCGGCGTTTGACAGTGCGGACCTTATCAGAGACCTTCGACATCAGCGTTGGAAGCGTCCATTCAATTCTAACCAATGAATTGAAAATCACAATGGTAAATTCAAACAAAAAATATTTACTTTTAAAACAGATACGAACATATATTATGTAAAAACTGTAAAATGTGTAGCTATTAAAAACAATATCACATATCTAAAATTTATGATGGCGATTGTGATGATGAATTTAGATGATTCAACGTATACTTTTGACTGGTTTCAGGTCCACGCACGATGGGTTCCCCGCCTTTTGAAAGATGAGGAGAAGCGGTGGCGAGTCAGCGAGTCCCGGGCGTTTCTGCGGAGGGTCGACAGAGAAGAGGAAACATTCCTATCGCGCATTATCACCATGGACGAAACATGCCTATGGCTTCACGATCCGGAAACGAAGAACCAGTCAGCAATGTGGAAGAACGTCGGATCACCCCCTCCCAAGAAAGCCCGAGTATGCAGGAGTGTAGGTAAATACGTGTTTGTGATGTTTGCCGATATGCAGGGGGTGATTCTGCAGCACGCAGTTCCGAAAGGCGCTACAGTCAACGCCGACTATTTTGCAAGGTGCTTCGTCGACACATCGTACACACCCTAAGCAAAAAGCAGCCCGGTATGCCTCTAGAGCACTTTCTATTACATATGGACAACACCTCATCCCACACTGCAGGGGCCACAGATCTGGAGCTGGCTTGACTTGGACTTGAGACCGTGTCCCATCCGCCTTACTCTCCCGATTTGGCACCATTTGACTTTGCCATTTTCCCAACCATAATGGCACAACTAAAGGGTGAGAAGTTTCAGTCCCTCTAAGAACTGCGATTTGCAACACGTTTAATTACGAAGCAGTACAAGTCCGAGTGGTACAGGGATGTGTACAGCCAGTGGGTACGCCGTCACAGAGCATAGGAGCGAGCACTTGAAAAAGAATAGGTAATGTTGCCTGATGACTTTCCGACGACGTTGATGACGTCGTATATTGCGTTTTGTGCTCCGGTTCCTAGTACCTGTGTATATTTGATTGCGTGTAAAATCAATATCTGTTGTCCGATTGTTTCAATTTTTTGCACTTTTGTACATATTGAATGTCGTTTTAAGATGTGTTTTGTCGCATTACGATTACTCATTAAAAATTTATTGGCTTAATCCGGATAATATTTGAACGACCCTCGCATATGGTGTAAAGGATAGAAAGGATAGAAAAAAACACAAGGGATTTGTCCTCATTTAAAATCGGAAACGACAACAGTGACTACTTGGAAGGTCTCCAAAACATGAAATGCATGTTCTATCCTTCATAACCTGTGAAACCTCGCTACCGTCAGGGGCAACATTTGGCATGAAGCTATAAGAATGATTATAGTTACATAAAATAAGGATGAAATGGGTTAAGAACTGGCTGAAAATGAGTATAGATGAATCCGTAAAGAATAGACAAAAAAATAAGTAAAATTTAATGCAGATCTTTGGATTACTATTCCCTAGCACTGGACGCTGGCATCTATCATTTCAGTATTTCTAGTAGGCAAAGCTTTAGTCACTTTTTTTGGAGAGTGTAGATCCAAGACCAAACTGCACAAAACTTTCCGCTATTTGGTGAATCATGCTGTCCAAAACAAGCCTTGAAATCCTTAGGTTTGGTTGGAAATGTCCGTTTCGTTTATATAGAAATCTAGGGGTTAATTCATTAAACAGTCCACTCATAAGGAATGTGCATTTGAGCAATGCTCTGTGATAAAGGGGCTTAACCCTTTACCAGACGACAAAACTTTAGCCCTGTCAAAAATGAAAGCATTTGCAGACAACAATTTCAATGTGGCTCAAATGGTACAACTTTTCTTTGATTGGCTAGAAAGCATTGTGGGAAAAGGAGAAAATGCTGGTTACCAGCATTTTCTCCTTTTCCCACAATGTTTTCAAAAGGCTTCTTTCCCAGGGGCGTCAAAAGGCGTCATTGTGCGGTAAAGGGTTTTAATGCATCTGGGGAAAAAAAAGAATTGACCCAGGTCAGCCTGCGCAGTCCGCATGCCGAAAGACCAGTCTACCTCATGATTCAGTCGGTTGTTAGACAAAATGGACTTTATGGATCCATGATAATGTGATGACTTGCTTGGTATCATAAATTACGAAGATGCATTAAGTCCCCTTTTGCCAGGGCATGGCGTATTTGCTTGCTTGAAAATGCTCATTTCAATTATTTTTTAGACAAGATTAGACAGCATTTTTGTAGAGTCTGCTCTTGATCTATACGGTCCCGTGTTTTGCATATGGCGCTGAAGGGTAAAACAGAGGTACAGTATAGATCCAGGAAAGTCTGATCTTGATCTTCTCCCCTGGCCACAAGAACTACTTGTGTCGCATACATCGATGAAAAGATTCGGTCAGTAAACAGCCCTGACACGAACCTTGTCCATTTCTTTAAATATATCTTCTATAACAAAAGTAAACATCATTTAGATAAGGTCTTTCATTAGGTATTTTCGTTGTTTGACTCTTTCTCTCTCTCTCTTCCAACATATTTCTGCATCCCATCCTCTCTCTCTCTCTCTCTCTCTCTCTCTCTCTGATTTTTTTTCACAGTGCATCGCTCATATTGTTTTGTTATGTATCAAACATTTGACAAAGAACATTCTATCTTCATTAACCCTTTACCAAAACAATCCCGACTTTTGACGACCCTGAGAAACATGCCATTTGAAAACATTGTTGGAAAAGGAGAAAATGCTGGTTACCAGCATTTTCTCCTTTTCCCACAATGTTTTCTACTCTGTCAGGGAGAAATTTCCTCATTTGGGCCAACTTTAATTTTTCGTCTGCAAATGCTTTCAATTTGGACCAGTCTACAATTTTTTCGTTTGGTAAAGGGTTAAAGTGTAAGTATGTGCCAAATGTAGGACGTGCGAGCTTATAGTATTACGAAGAAATGGTGTAGGGTGATATTACACTTGGGCCAAAACTGGCAAAAACGGACTTTTAAATGTATCTCTGTGATTAATTATACTAAGCCATTCTTCACATATACTACTCAAAATTTGCTACGGATCACCATATAGGATTCAGCCAATATATTTGTCTAACATGTATAAGGTATAGTTTTTCAATATGTCACACTACCACACTGATGAGTAAACCCACCAGGGGAAACGAGTGTTTTTTAATACAAAATTGTGTTGTTGTAACATATACCAGTATTTAGATATCTCAATGATCCCTACCAAAGTTTGAGTAGTATAAGTAGGGATCCATAAAATCTATTTTTGTCTAACAACCAAATGAATCATGAGGTAGAATGTCCTTCAAAATGCAGAAAATTTACCAAAAGCAAAGAATTTCGACCCATTTCGGCCTGCACGACTGTGCAAGCTGACACTGGTCGATACTTTTTGCAGATGCATTAAGTCCCATTTTCACAGAGTGTGGCTCATTTTTTAAAATTTTTTTTCATAAGAATGATTCTGATATGATTGTTCAATGATAGACTTTTTACCTATATTTTAACGACCCTAAAGATAAAAGTTCTTTGAAATAGTGTAAGATAAGGAGAAAATGCTGGAAACCAGAATTTTCTCCTTTCTCTTACAAATATGTTAAGCTCTCCAAACACCTGTCCCATTGTATGAGCCACTTTAAATTTATCGTCTGCAAATGCTTTACAATCCGAACAAGTCATAAATGTTTTTCGTTTGGTGGAGACTTAAGTCTATTTTACAATGCATACAAATATAGAAAATAAACGTACTCACCATGTTGCGTTTTTTTTTTCTATAATTTATCCTTGGAAATCCAAATGAAAAATTTTAATTTTCCCTCCTTAACGGTTGAAAAATGATTATATGATAAAAACAACAATTTCACTAGTTTTTCCTTTATTTTATCTCTCTATATAAAAAGTATGTATAAATGGCAGGACTTAAAAAGATTCAGCTATATCTTCACAAAGTGCATCTTTGAGGCACGGCTTTGTTAAATTAACATACAAAGTCTTAACTTTGAAACAGTTTGAACGAAAGATTCTTTTGTTATCCGAATGGTAAGCAAATATAAACAGACTTATGCGCCTATATTATTAGATAGTGATTAACTCTAAAGAGTAAATATCAAATATTCCGTTCAGGGCTGCCCTTGTATGTACAGTTCCTCTATTCAAAAAGAAATGTTCTCTATAATTCCATTGTTGACATTAAGTATTGGGATTCATAAATATAAGTAAAAACGGACGGAATGTACAATGTAATTTGTAGTCTGTTTTCCGCGGGATTTCGACTTGTGTACATGAACCAATACAGTGTACCGAAGTAAATGTAAAAACCCTTTATCAAAAATTTCCGCGGAGGAAAAAAGAAACTCTTTTGAAAACATTATGTCATTATGGGAAAGGAAGAAAATGCTGGTAAACAATCTGCGGATGCTTTGAAATTGGACAGCCCAGTCGGGCCAGTGTTTTTAGGGTATCTGCCTCGTAATCTGGTGGTTGTGAGTTCGATAACCAGTTGAGATAAACTTCATTTCAGGCGATTTTTCGTCTCTCGCCTCTGATGCATGTAAGAAAGGTAGTCAGTGGCTTGGAAAAAAAGTTGTGTCAGTTCTGGTATGAGAAAGCCAGGAAACACATGCATAGGTGCACTGACCGCCGTGATATGACAAAAACTGTTAAAACGGCTTTGAACTTCCAATTCATACATACATTGAAATTGTACAAGCCTAACCTTGTATTCTGGTAAAGGATCAGTAAACCCTACCCCTACTCTTTTGTGATTCCGAGGCTCTTGAAATATCTAATTTTGAATGCCACTATCAAATGATCAACAGTGTAGATTCGGCAGGGTACGGTTTAACCCTTAGGCTGCTGAGTGCGACTCGGGAACCTTTTGCGAACAGTGTAGATCAAGATCAGTCTGCACAGAATGTGCAGTCTGATCTTGAATCTACACTCTCCGAAAAGGAGATATTTTTTCACCAAAACATAACTTTGTTTTCTACCATTTCACAGATAGAATCATCGATTGGGCCACGCTTTATTTGTCGTCTGCAAATCCTTTCAATTTTGACAAATTTTTGATTTTGTCGTTTGGTAAAGAGGTAACCAAACAACAGTCTTGGATTCAACTGTATTCGAAACATTTGCAGACGAAATGTTAAATGTGGTTAAAACGATGGAATTCATCTTGAAAATGATAGAAAATATTGTGTGAAAAGGAGAAAATGCTGATGAGCAAAATGCACTGTGATATCACATATGTATATGCACATACTTGTTTTCTCCCCATAAAACGCAACGTGGGAAAAGGAGCACTTGGACGTTTCATGCAGTTGATACTTTTCCCCAAAGTGCCTTAACCCTTTACCACATAATCCCGAATTTTAACGATTTTGAAGAAGGTGTTTGAAAACATTATGGGTAAAGCATTCTCTCCGTTTCCCTCAAAGTTTCCTACCATATCAATTTGATTAAGTCCAAAATCTTGTCGTTTAGTAAATAGCTAAAAACTGTCTGCTGTCAGAGCGTAAAAAAGGAATTGGTCGATTGAAGGTTAAGTTATAAACATCAAAAGACAAGACTATATGCTTTTTTCGCCCCAGTTCTTTGTATTACAGTAGGGTCATTGATAAGTTTATAGTACTACAGTCTAACCTTTCAACTAACACTTGCTCACTTACATATGTGAAAATAGATAGAGGGCCCTTGTTCGCCATGGGTATCTACTATTTGAATTAAGATTCGTGTATCTTACTGAAAGAAGGGCGAATATTAAAGGAAGGGGCGAGCCTTACGAAAGAAAGAAAGAAAGAAAAAGCAAGAAAACAAAAGAAAGAAATAAAGCTTTTTCAGTGTAAACGCCATGTTTTGTTTTTGATATGTTATTTCAAGAAAACAAAGGCTTTTTGTGTGCTTTCTTTGTACTTCGTAACACATTTTTCTGTGCGTCCTTCGTGTTTCGCAATGCGTACCGCTATGCGTTCCAGTACAGGTATATCGCAACACTGCACAATAAAAGCCACTAGCTGCTTTTCATGTGTGCTTAATCACGTGTAGCTCTTTCTTTTTTGTCAGACCTTGACCAGCACAGTCCGAAAAATACAAATGACGCCCATTTAAGTCAAAGAGTTAAAACAGTTTTTAGTTTGCGAATTGTTTTCAAAATAATGGTTATGTTAAAGACGGACGACCTAAGTTTTGAGCACGATTTTCTGGTACTTAAAGCTTTGGTAAAAACTAGACGAGGGCGTGGCAACTTGAACAAAATTAATGTACACATTGTAAAGAAATAATAAAGGATAATGTACTGGAATTTATTTGACGAAAGAAATATGCTCAATTACGCAATTATTTAGGATAGTAGTAAATAACTTGGGGGGGGGGGGGGGGGGTCATCACACAATAAAACTGCACTCTAACAGGAACTAATGAAGTTAGGCAACGACACACTTTTTAATGATTTAATCCTTTACCACGGAATCCCGAAATGTAACGACCCGAGGTAAAGTCCTCTGAAAAACATTGCGCGAAAAGGAGAAAATGCTGGTAACCAGCATTTTCTCCTTTTCTCACAAGGTTTTCTACCCTTCCAGACACAAATTTCAAGTTTTGAGTCATATTTACATGTATTTTGTAGTCGGCAAATGCTTTCAATTTGGACTAGTCAAGGAAAGAAATTTCGGTTTCTCTTTACTAAACAACAAAGTAGTTAGACTTGTCCATATTAAAGTTATTTGCAGACAACAAATTAAACGTGGTCCAAATGACAAGAAGTTGTATTGGAAAGGGAAGAAAACATTGCAAGGAAAAGAAGTAAATGCTTGTTACCAGCATTTTCTCTTTAACAACTCAGTATTCTCAAAGGGTCTCAAAGGGCCAAAACTAAAAAAAAAAAAAAAAGGGGGGGGGGGATGAACCACTAATTTAAGACAGGAGACAGCTGGTAAACCATTAGTAAATGTGAAGACAATTGAAAAAAATAATGCTATTTTCCAGTGGTATTTCTTAATGGGCTATTGAGTCTGTTAAAGTATTTTTAGATTTCAAGCCAGAATTTCGCAATGGTTTGTGGGAATGTCACGTGATCGATTATGTAAGATCGTATTCAAATAGTACGCTGACGTCATATTTGATCTCAAAGGAATAGACAGAGATACCAACGGCAAAACAACCAACTCGTCAATTGAACGCCAGGTTTGCACCTTTTTACTGTATTATTCTCGTTCAATTTTTAAGGCTGCAGTACATATATTTTGTAGTATTTTTATCAGTGTTAAGAAAAAAGATAATAGCGGTAAAATAAATCTTAAGAAACCCCTTTAAGCCTGAGGTCGAATCCTTAACTAATGCCGTTGGCAAAAACTTAAATGTAGCGATTTAAAGTTCTTTTCAATGGAATGAATATTCATGCACCACCATGTTCTGTGCAGTCTGATCTTGATCGACACTGTACGCAAAAATCGCATTGAGTCGCCCCCTCGAACAAGACCCGAGATGTTTTGCCATCGATTATATTTCCTGTTGAAATAAACTGGGAAAAATACTGTCGCTATTAATACACGTTTGACCAATTTGACCATGTTTCTCTCACTTTTGAGTAATATTACAGTACAATTCTCTAGCAATAATGTAACTGTATCAACCCTTAGGTTGCTCAACCAGACTAAAAGACCTTTTGCGGACAGTGTGAATGCCTAGAACGTGCAGTCTGATCTTAGATCTACACTGTCCGATGAGGAGTTTTTTTTTTTTCCAAAATATACCGTTGAAATAGCAACCTTTGAGGTTTTTGCTATCGGCTTGAAAGTTTAATTTCACTTACTTGGCAGGTTAAAGGTTGAAGGAACAGACACAACACTATTAACCCTTAGGCTGCTTATCGCGACTCACTGACCTTTTGCGGACAGCGTAGATCAAGATCAGACTGCACAAAACGTGCAGTCTGATCTTAGATCTACACTGTCCGATAAGGAGATATCTTTCCTCCAAAAATCCCTTTGAAACGGGAAAGTTTTGGGCTTATACTATCGGCTTGAAAGTTTCATTTCTTTTATTCCGCAGAATAAGGGTTAACTTGTATAGGAAAGACTATTTCTCATGTTATAAGTTTGTATTCGCGTATGATGAATATGAGCCGCGCTCTGGCAAACGCGGGTTCAACTCCTTACCAAACAAGAAAATTTTAGACATGTCCAAATTGAAAGCATTTGCAGACGACAAAATAAATGTGACCCAAAAATTGAAATTTGTTTTGGGAAGGATAGAAAACATTGTGGGAAAAGGAGAAAATGCTGGTTACCAGCATTTTCTCCTTTACCCACAAGGTTTTCAAAAGGCCTCTTTCTCAAAGTCGTTAAAACACGGGATTGTGTGGTAAAGGGTTAATTAATACATCTGCACGAAGCATTATACCAATCAAGCCATCATATACTTGTGTATTCACAATAGCCACCTTTTGTAACAGCCGACTTAATCATAACGTAGAATAGTCCTTGGGCTTACGGAAAATTGACCAATAGCGAAATGTTTCGATCAAGGTCATTCTGCGCGGACTTCGTTGGCTGACCTTGGCCGATACTATAAGCCCCCTTTTCACAGAGCATGGTTCATACGTATGCAGAACCTAGTATCTGATATGGTAATAGAAAAGGAAATTTAAATAAAACTGAGCCATGCTTTGTGAAAAGGGGGATAAATGCACCTCCGTGATGCATGATAACAAGCAAGTAATAACATAATTTGGAATCCATGAGATCCAATATAACAATCGACTGAATCATGAGGTTCACTGGTCTTTGGATATGCAGAAAATTAACCAAAAACAAAAAAAGTTTCGATTCAGGCCAGCCTGTGTATTGTAAATATTAGGGCCCCTATTCACATTCTTATAGTCTTATCCTAGATTTGGAAAGTAACCGAATTTCTGATTGGCTATACCATTCAGTTAACCCAATCAGAAAGTGCGTTACTTTGGAAGACTGAAAATTTCTTGAGATGAGCTTAAAATACTATTAAGAATGTTAGGTAAATACGGACCCAGAAATCTTAATCTACTCAGTAGGTTAAAGTTTTGAGTTCTATTGACAAACAGTCAAAATAAGCCTGATCATATTTTGATCTTTCTGGTCTTGTCTCGGGTTTCCTAATCCGTTAGAATACGGGACACGTGTTAAACAGAACTTAATTTATAGGTGTATCGTATTCGACAGCTTTCAAATTTTGTTTGGGTTTCTAACGGAACTTTCGACACTTGATCGTCGACTTGAGTCGGTGTGTAACCTTTCAACGAAGTTTATAATTAACACTTTCCGCGCCAAATATACTAACTTGACCCCTTTCATTGGCTGAAACTGCAATTTACGGAAACTAAGATATTTTTTTCCCATCTTACAGGCCTTACTAGGCAAGCGGAAGATATAAATCCAAGATCAGACTCTGTGTTCTGTGCAGTCTGATCTTGGATATATGCCTTCCGCAAAAGAACCCTTTTTGCCTATGGTGCTCAAACCTGCCCTATTGAGAGTCCGGATTGAACACTTTACCCCATATTTTCTTGTTTTACTCCGTCTTTGCCCTAGGCTGCTATGCGCGACTCACTAACCTTTTGCGGACAGTGTAAATCAAGATCTGGATCCGTATTCACCAACCATTCTTAAGAATATTCTTAGTCTTATTCTCCAAAATTTTCTACATTTGAAAGTAACACAACTACTGATTGGCTAAACCAAATGGTTTAGCCAATCAGATGTTGTGTTACTTTCAAATGTAGAAAATTCTGGAGAACAAGACACAGAACGTTCTTAAGAATGGTTGGTGAATACGGACCATGATCGTGCAACTAAATTGTCTGATAAGGAGATATTTTCCTCCAAATTTGAAATAGCAACATTTGGGTTCTTACTGTCGACTTGAAAGTTTCATTTAACTTATTTAGCAAGTTAATAGTTATTCCTTAAACTGCTAAATAAACGAAACGAAAATTCCCACTCAATAATAACAAGAAATATCTTTAAAAAAGTTAGACGGCGTAAAAGAAACTGGAAAATGAATATTTAAACCTTTTCATGATTGGCGTCAAACTGAAGAAAATTAGTAAAAAACCTCTGGAAATTCTTTAACTAGGTATTTCTTTGAAGATATATCTCAAGATTTCATGTTAAACCAAAACATCGTTGAAAAAAAAAATTAAGGACACACATCAGTATCGCATCACGATTTAGTCACCCATCCAAGCACTGACCTTAGTGTACGCTGCTCAGCTTCATCGAGGAGCCGTGCATCATACCGTACTGCTGTTACAGCATCTTGAACATGTACTGCGCAGGGTTCCGCCGAATAAACATGTGCACATTTTTTACCAGTCACATATCACCATGTATTCATTCGGTTTCGTTATACCAAGAAGTAGGTCAAAAACCAGCGCAATCAGCTACGACGAAAAACCGAAATACTGCATTTTCAAAGATGATTTCACCAGACAAATACTGTATCGGACAGTGTAGATCCACGATCGGACTGCGCGTTTTGTGCAGTCTGATCTTGATCTTCACTGTCTGCAAATGCGCTCCCAGTCGCGCCTTTCATCTTAAGTGTTAACTGAAGACATTTTCAACAGAGATTGTTTCTTGTTACAACATTTGCTTACTCAGAATATTTTACGAATGGCAGTGAGTATATGCCTGTATTTCTAGCACCTGGGTTGCATAGCAACACGCATTTTTACCATGATCCCTTGGATAACGTCGTCATACGAAGAGAGTCAACACATCTCGAAAGCGAGACATCTCTTTTTTCTTCTCTTTCCAAATTCAGGTAGAATGCGGACCGAGTTGTTTCCTTGGTTTTCCGTTGGATTTATCGTCGTCACCCCCGCCCCCCCCCCCCCCCCCCCACCCCCGAGGGCTGTTAATTTTGTTACGGGGGATAGTACAAGATACATGACGAAACCCATCCTCCCTGGTTCTTTAACGTGCTCGGTGTATAGAACCGTCACTCATGACCCCGGTTTAACGTCTCATCCGAAAGACATAAGTAATTTCAGATTGCCAGCCGTGGAGCTCGAATCCACACCCTGAAGTGACCAAAGACTGGACGTTTTCATGTCTAACGCTCTACCACATGAGCTATCCAGGCTGGTCTGGACCGACTTGTGCCTGCACCGAACGTCTACATAGAACAATAGCAGTCGGTGATATATAGCCAGTATCTGCATGGAAAGTATACCTAAATCAAAATGTGCCCTTTGCGAACACTGTGTCTGCCGAACGAGGGAGAATACTTAAGCGAAGTCTCGGCACATAAATAACAAGTGTTACAATATTGGCTTCTATCAAGTAGCTGCTATATGTACACAGTGTTAACACTTAAGCTTCTGAATAAATGAAACACAAACTTCTACTCAATACTAAAAGCCCAAACATTGCGATTTCAAAGTTGATTTCACAGGAAAGAAAATACCATATCGGACAGTGTAGATCAAAGATCAGACTGCACGTTCTGTGCAGTCTGATCTTGATCTACACTGTCCGCAAAAGGTCAGTGGGTCGCGATAAGCAGCTTAAGGGTTAAAGATTCCTTTTAACCCTTGGGTCGCTAAGCCTGACTCAACGACCTTTTCCGGACAGTGTAGATCAAGATCAGACTTCACAGAACGTACAGTCTGATTTCGCATCTACCCTGTCCGATAAAAAAGATATTTTCCCCCTAAAATACCTTTGAAATAGCAACGTTTGGGTTTTTCCTATCAGCTTGACAGTTTCCTTTCACCAATTTAGCAGGTTAAAAGTTATCGCTTTACCGTTGAACCAAATTTGAAACCTGTCCGCATTCAAACCATTATGGATGTCAAATCAACTTTGGCTCAACTGATAGGGTTAGTCTTTCAAAAGGTAGAGGGCATTGTGGAAAAGGAGAACATTCTGATTTTCTCCTCCCAAAAGTTTTCAAAAGTCTTCGTTCTTTGGGTGGAAAAAAGATACGGAACAGTTTGTCAAATTATGAGAAGGTTTAATACAGATTCCCCCCCTTGATTTCGGTTGACTAGTAGATACATTTGTTATAGTGCAAGAAATGGAAAAAAAAAAAAAAAACCACACACACACACGCACAAACAAATCCCTTTTTGCTTTTAATTATTTAGACTGTTATGTAAATATACGTAGCTTTTTCAGTGATATGTAGGCGAGGAAACAATGTTGCAATTTGAAAGGCTTCTTTGGCTAGAATTATCCACAAAAAATATTGGGCGCTGTAGATTAAAGATCAGACTGCACGCTCTGTGGACGGTTTAACCTAGTGTCAGGCGCCTCTTGTCAAGATTGAAAGCAAACCCAATGGGTTTAAAACCAATGCCTTGATACTTTACTGTCAAAAGGCGAAAACACGGGCTCTTGCGGAAGGCTAAGATCAAGATCAGACTGCACCTAACGTGCAGTCAGATCTTTTTATCTTTACCATCCGCTTGTTTAGGCAAGATTGTCGGATAAAAAAAAATCTGATTTTCAGTGGTTCATGCATCACGGAGATGCATTAAGCCCCCTTTAGCCAGAGCGCGGCTCTTATATATTTTACTGAGAGAGATGACGACTGAGTCACAAATGACCCCAGGAATGCTTTCGGAAACTACTGTATTTCATCAAATGCAGCGGTCGATTTCGCCTGTTATTCAAATCATTTGGATAGCAATAAAACTTGATCAAATACAACTTTATCTTCATATAGAACAAACAAACAATATCGAAATGAAATATGCCGGATCCCGTGAATAGACCAAATCACAGTGAGAGTAGGAGTCACATCAGGTCTCCTCTTCCTTGACCAAAGCCGCAAGTGTAAATCGATACCGGGATCTTCTGATTACAAATCACATACATGAACCGCTAAATCACGGTGGATCTTGCACAAGGCAAGCGGAAACCAGAAATAGCGTTGTCGGTAGTCCACAGGACTTGAAAACATGGGGTCACTGGTTCGAAACCCTTGCCCGACCAATTTCTTCTCGAGGATTGATGATTGACATTGCAACAAGATTCATTGTTTCGACGATGGTTATCAGCCAATGGCTTGGGAAGAATATTGTGCAAAATACTGGTAAAAGAAACTCCAGGAAAGCACCTACAGGTGCACTAGCTGTCGCGATATAAATGAAATAATGTTGAAAACGGTGTTGAACACCCTTGAAACAAACTCACTGTCTGTAGAAGGTCACTTGCATGGAGTGGGTGTTGGAACAAGGGAAACAACTCATTTGGCACGTTCAAAACTCGGAAAAATAACGTCCCATTACCTTTATTCTTTACGTATATTTTATCATCAGTTTTGTCCAGAGTTTAACCTTCTAAAGCTGGGCTCGTGTTTTAAATCACCATGAGGACTACTGCTGTTACGGACCGGGGGCATTAAAGCTTTAGTTTTAAACAATAAGTTATGGACCCGATTTCTTTTGGCTGCGATTGTCGTGTGGAATTGTGTTTGAGCAAGGTACTTAGAACTGCTGTTATCAAGGAAACACACTAGTAAGTGACGAGCCCCCGTGATAAAGCAGGCGTATTGTTGAAAGCAGAACTCAAAGTTAATCTAATCGACAGTTTGTCCTGCAACTTCACTCTGGGCCCTGACCGTCAACACGCTGGTTAATTGCTAGGTATTATTTGCCGAAGGAAATTCAATTTGCTTTTGTGGTAAGCGTAGATCAACAACGTTCTGTCCGATTTTGGATCTAAACTTTTTTTTTTTTTTTTTTTAAGCTTACTCTTACCCCAAAAAAGCAGTGAAATGGAATCATCTGTTGTTTTCTCGCCAACTGTATGTCCTGTGATTTCGGATATTTAGCGATCAAATCTTTGACCAACCGATGACAAACTGTTAGAGGTACCACAAAATCGTTTATCATTTTACAAAAAGGACAACCATTTTAAAAGATTTTGGCCGAGCTGGAGACCAAACCGGTGACCATAGAATGATAAAAGACACATCATACAGGAAAAAGTTCAGTTTATTAACAAAAACAATATTAATGGCAATGTAGCAAGAAAATATATTAATACTGATAATACTCACAAGGGCGTTGATGATGATGATGATGAAAAATTCCCTTGTAGAATTAAGCATGAGTTGATCTAGATATATATAAATATTTCTACAAAATTATTTTTTAACACAGGAAATACTTGAGAACGCGAGAATCGGCCGTTAATAACATTTGAAAATGTCAGGGAAATGTAGATAGATATTGCATATTGTGATCCTTATAATATGAGCCATGCTCTTTGAAAAGGGGGCCTAACACATCTACAAAATGTATTGACCCAGGTCAGCCTGTGAAGTCCTTGCAGGCTGATCTGGACCGAAACATTTTGCTTTCGGTCAAATTTCTGCATGTCAAAGAACCAGTGTGCTTCGTAATTCTGTCGATTGTAAAAGAAAATGGATTTTATGGATCCATAATGATGTGATGACTTGCGTGGTATAATGCATCACGGAGATACGTTAACCCTTTCCCAAACGACAAATTTTGGACTGGTCCAAATTGAAAGAGTTTGCAGACGACAATTTTGAATTTGATGAAAATGGCAGAAAGGTCTCAAAAAGGGTAGAAAACACTGTGGGAAAAGGAGAAATTGCTCGTTCCGAGCAATTTCTTCTTTTCCCACAGTGTGTTCAAAAGACTTGTACTGCAGACACGTGAAAACCAGGGCTTGTTTGGGAAAGGGTTAAGGCCTCTTTTGCCAGAGCATGGCTCATTATCATAAGGCATGTTGGCATTTTCAGTAGGTCTATTAGTGGACGCTATCGTTTCTCCTTATGTTTCCTACCATGCCAAAGACAAATCATGCTCATTTGAACCACATTTATTTTGTCGCCTTAAAATGCTTTCAAACAGGACAAGTCGAAAGTTTTGAGGTCTGGAAAAGATTTAAACCAGCCTTTTCTCCTTTTCTCTTAATGTTTTCAAAAGCCGCCTTTCCCAGAATGGTGAAAATCTTGGATTGTTTGGTAACGGCCACGGGTTAACTCTTTACCAGACGTCAGAATTTTAGACACATCTACATTGAGATCACTCGCAGGCGACGAATTGAATGTGGCTCAAATACTAACATTTGCTCTTCAAAGCGTAGGAAACATTGGGGAAAGAAGGAAAGCTGGTTACCAGCATTTTCTACTTTTCCGACGATGTGCTCAAAATACGTCTACTTCAGGGTCATTTAAACGTGAAATTAAGTTATAAAGCGTATAATACGAAACTAAAGGTACACTGTACATTTCAAAGAAGCACCAACAATGCTTAGAACGGAAGAGGTATGTCACTTAAAGCTGTTTCCAAGATGATTAAACCAGTCATACTACTGCAGGAGGATTTTGATGAATTCTGAAATAGAAAAAAGAAAGCATTTAGTGGGAGCTATTTAACTATGAGAAAAATCGGTGGTATTTCCTTAATTCGCTTCCTAGCCTCTTTAGGTATATTTTTAGATTTCTCGCTAGAATTTCGCAAAGGTTTGTGGGAATGTCACAATAAGTATATGCAAATAAGTTTGATGACGTCATACGTTATATTTGATCTAATAAAAATAGACCAGGTTACCGATTGAAAAGGGACTAACCTATTTTTTGAACGCCAAATTTGTATCTTTTTTACTGCATGTAACAATTTCTTTACGATTGAATAGAAAAGTGTATTTTGAAGTATTTACCAATGTTTAACAAAAACAAAAAGAAAAATATTTGCAGCAAACAAATCTAAAAATATCCCTTTAAGAATTTTAGATGGTTTAATTCTACCAAACGGCAACATTTCATACTTTCCCACGGTGAAGGTATTTAGTGAATGCTGGCGCAAATGACGAGAATCGTGTTTGAACGAGCGCAAAGCATTGTTGGAAAAGGAGAAAATGCTGGTAACCAGCATTTTCTCCTTTTCACACAATATTTTCAGAAGTCTTCTTTCCCAGGGTCGTTAAAACAACAAATTGTTTGGTAAAGGGTTTACAAGGGTTAAATGTTCAAAACGCTGTTCTGCCAAAGGAAATTAATACTCTGTTTAACATCTGAGTCATTCTCGGTGAAAAGATGGTTTAAGGCATCAGCAGAAGTATGCGCAGTCCGCACAGGCTGATCTGGATCGAAACGTTGTGCTTTTGGCAAGTTCTCTGGATGTCAAAGGACCTTTCTACCTCATGATTCAGCCTCTTTAGATAAGATCGATCAATATCACGCGGTTAATTGCTTTGTATAATGCATTACGAAGATGCATAAAGCCACCTTTTCCCAGAGCGCCGCTTATTTCGTTTCATGTAAGAGACATTTTTACTAAACCAGCTTTAAGTTGATAGTTTGGGCGGTTGGAGGGGAGTAGCTGGCTTAGAATGTCGACAGTCTAATGGTGTGATGGGGTCCAACGGGGCTCTATGGTAAGGTGTGAAGGTGTAGGATTCGAAAGCTGGAGCCCTTGAGTTCGATCCTCACCAGAAGCAGTAGTTTCTTTGTAGGAGTTTCCTTGGGCAAAACACTTCATTGCCCTAATTTAGTGCTGGTGAAACCTGGAACGCGTATGGATAAGTCAGTTTTCGCCGAGATATGACTACAATGGTGTTGAAAACGACGCGAAACACCATTTAATCAAACTTTCGATCAATAAATTAATCTAACGGTATATTTAACAAATTCCTCACGACGAACGTGTACATGTATCAAAAATGAAGTTTTTGGAGTAGAGCTTTGGTTTTACCTTCATATTTTATTTTCCCATCATCGTCGAAGTCTGCTAGACTGAACATATGATCGACTTCAGATTCTGTAAAATGTTCTCCCAGTTCCTTTAAAGCGATGGACAACTCTTTTCTATCTATGTATCCATTGCCGTCTTTGTCGAATACCTGCAATCATTTAGTGCCGTTATTTCTATCCTTTGTCTAGAGAATATTCTTGCATTTTTCTTTCTTTGATAAATAGATGATTATATAGTGTCCATATTCACCAAACATTCTTGAGATCATGTTTAGTCTTATTGTCCAAGATTTTTTAATATTGAAAGTAACACAAAATGTGATTGGCTAAACCAAATGGTTTAGCCAATCAGAAGTTGTGTTACTTTCAAATATACAAAATTCTAGAGAACAAGACTAAGAATGTCTTGTCCGCTGAATATTCTTGTATTTTTCTTTCTTTGATAAATAATCATACAGTGTATGCTGACCCAAGTTCTACTCCCGTGATGAGCAGGGGTCTACCTTTGGAACTACCGACATTGCAGAGCAAGTGCATGTGCCGATTAAGGTTTCCAGAAAACAATCGTTGAGTGTGATTGATATAACTTGTCAGAACCCGTTTCACAATCGATTAAGAGAAGACGGGGGAAAAAACTATGAGCATTACTCTAGGGAAAAGGGGGTTTAATGCATAATCATAATGAGCTTGACCAAAAAAGTCGTTACATGATATGACTTCACTATGTCTAAAAACATTCTCAATTACGAAGTACACTGATCCTTTGCCAACCATAAGTTTTACCAGTAGCAAAAAGTTTGCGCGGACTGCGCAGGCTGACATGGGTCGATACTTTTTGCGGATGCATAAAAACACCTTTTCACAGAAAATTTCTAAACTAACCCGGAATGCTTCCTTGAGTTCTCTTTCTCCTTGAAGACAATCTTCTGATTCCAGAGCTTTCATACACCTTTCAAAGCCTTTGTAATCTACAGTACCTGTAACCAAGGAACCATAAAATTATTACAGAAGTTACTTTTGTTACAACAGTGTCGCGCTCCCCACCCCCCCCTCTCTTAATATATATAGTACATGCTAACGTTAGTCCAAAGGCAAAAGCTGGTGTTCCAATAATAAAAAATTACAATCTATGTATTATAAATATCAAATATTATTATATTATTAAATATTGTTGTTTCAGGGCAGTGTGGCGGTATTGTTCTGGAAGGAACAACTACCTGTATTGGCGGTTAATGTTATTCTCACAACATTTTCAAAAGCTGCCATCTGCTAATTGAGTATCTCTGGCTTGCCCTCCAACGAGGTTTTTTTATTTCCCGCTAGAATACAGCTGCATTATATTATGGAATTTTCCAGTTAATATGACAAGTAAATTGTCATGAGTTTTTCTCAATAAAGTATTTTGTTCGTTCATTCATATTCAAGAGAGTATACAGGTATTGTATTTTATCTGATTGAAATTTCCAGAACGATTGTATTTTTTCTGATTCAAATTTCCAGAACGACCCGTCTGATTGGCCGCGACAGAAAGTCTTAGCCAATTGAATAGCTAATCTGACAGGTTAGAATTGAAATTGAGTTTAGAATGGTTGCTTAATTATGCAACAGCAGAATCCCGAATTATCGACTGCAAGAAGGGCCAAGAAACAAGTTCGAATAAACTTCCCCCGACACCCCTGAACCGTGTGAAATTATCTTCACTTAACCTGCTAAATAAATGAAACGAAACCTTCAACCCAAATTTTGTTATTTCAAAGATATATTTTTGGGGAAAATATTTCCGTATCGGACAATGTAGATGCAAGATCAGACTGCACGTTCTGTGCATTCTGATATAAATCGCATAAGGTCCTTGGCACGCTTAGCAGCCTAAGGGTTAAGAACCACCTTAGTACATAATAAACTTCCGGTTACCATACAGGAAGTGTAGATAAAATATAGCAATTCAAAGTGACAGACACGTGGACAGGCAGGCAGACAGACAGACAAACAGACGGACGACGCTCGGAAAGGTGGACGGGCAAACAGAAAGACACGGAACAGAGAAACAGACCACCTTACAAATCTGTTGTTCCTACCAGTTACACCTAATTCGGACATTATATCGTCCACTTGTTGCACTGTTGGGTTATGCCCCAGTATCTGAAATCCTTTCCTAAGCTCTTCTCGTGACAGACAACCTTTTCCTTCTTTGTCTAACATCTCAAAGGCTGTTTTTATCACTAAAATGAAAACATAAGTAGGTAAAGTGTAAAGAAAGCTTCTCTGTACTCAGTCAATAACAACTGCAAAAAACAATACTCTGCCTTAAAAAAAAAAAAATCCGTGGCCCCTTGACAGAGAAAACGGGACGTGATCTAAGCTATATACAATATGTTGAACTACAAAACAATTTATACGTATTTATAAGGAAAAGTCTTCTGAAAATTACAGTAGGCTTTGTAAAATTTGACCTTTGATCATACAGCCGAGTTGACCTTTTCATGTCTTAGTTAACAGACAATAATTCTGCGACATGATGACACATATTTAGAATTTAATGGTTCAAAGTTGATGAGCATACACGATACTTTAAGCCTTTACCAAACGACAAAATTCTAGGCTAATCCAAATTCAAAGAATTTGCAGACGACAAATTAAATGTGGCTGAAATGATGGAATCTGTCTTGAAAATGGTAGTGCACATCGTGGTAAAAGGAGAAAATGCTGGTCACCAGCATTTTCTCCTTTTACAACAATGTTTTCAACAGCCGTCTATCTCAGGATGGTGAAAACACCGGGGATTGTTTGATGACGGGTCAGCTTGCCTTACAGGAGTTTCTTTCAAGAGAAGGTGTCTCTCGAAATAAGCGCAATTAAGTTGGATATTTAGCAGACGGTATAACTTAAACCTTCTCTATATTGAAAGCAGTTGCAGACGACACGTGAAATGAAGCTTAAATGACGGGACTTGTCTTTTAAACAGTAGAAAATCTTGGGAGAAAAAGGAAGAAAATGCTGTTTACCAGCATTTTCTCTTTTTCCAACGATGTTTTAAGTGCCAACCTCCTTAGTATCGTAAAATAAGCAATTTGTTGGTTGAAACATTAATTCAATTATTGCAAAACAATATTAAAGGTTATTATTTGAGATCCACAATTTAGCACCAAAAACAGCGAGAGATTTCAGTTTGGCACAGTGACACGCCAAGTGACGAGGAAAAAAAAAAGCGCGCTCTGTGCAGTTTAATCTTCATCTAAAAAGCAGCTGATGCTGTTTATGTCGCTAATGTATAGCAAAGGGTTTCAATCAAACATCAAAGAATTTGGATTAAAAAAAAAAAAAACGCGGAAGAATCTCTTCGGACGCAATATCTGTCGGGATTCTCATCCATGTACCATCTCTCTCTCATCTGATGCAATTATCTAAGATTTTTACTCACAGTTTTTCTCGCTATTTTTCTCCTGTTTTGCCTGAAAACAAAGATGAGGATTAAGTATTCTGCTCTACATATGATACTAGGCCAGTTATAAATGGCGAAAACCAAACCAAGAAAACACGAATACCTCATGTTTGTTTGTACAGCTGCAACATTTAATAAATAACAAGGAAGAAGTAATTTTTATGTCGAGGGTCGGTAGATAGATAGATAGATAGATGGATAGATAGATAGACAGATAGATAGATAGATAGATAGATAGATAGATGGACGGACAAACAGACACACAGACTGACAAAGATAGAGAAAGAGAGAGGACAGACCGACATAGACACATGTGGATTTCGACGAGTCAGATTAAATCAACTGATAGCAATACATTAATAGACTCAAACTTTTTTTTTTTTAAATAAACAGCTACTAAAGACATCGAACTATGAGAGAATACGTACCATTTGTATTCAATCCAACATGTATCTACAACATATTCCATGCATGTGTAAACACTATAGCTTCACATTCTAAATACAATCATATGGAAGTAAATCCTATTCAATAGTTTTAGATCTTTCACGTAATACCTGTTTAATCCCTTGAACTGGATTTGGTTAAATTACAATTTAGCTTGTCCTTTGGACTACAACTCAAAGCTATTGCGGCAGCAACATCATTATAAGAAACACATGCTGTAATAATTTCGCCTGAGCTCTTTCACCGCCTATCAACTTTGTTTCTGAGGTCTAAAAAGCTACTCTAGAGCTATGCCAGTGTCCTTGCTTACGCCTATGGCGGTGGATGGGTTAGTTTTTTCATATAAAATCAGTACATAACCCCCATTCCCTGTTCGTTTTTTCTTTTCTTTTTCATTTTCTCCAAGTGGTTGGAAAGTCCACCATGATTATCTGAAAAAAATGAATAAAGTGGTAGAATCAAACTTATACGGCTCATTTTTGTTGGTGGAGATTCCGTCGTAAAAATGGCCCACGCCAAAGAAAGAAGATGAGATTTCAGCCATGTTCTGTGAAAAGGGGGATTAAAGCATCTGCAAAAAGTATCGACGCAGGTAAGCCTGCACAGTTCGCGCAGGCTGACCTGGATCGAAACTATTTGCTTTCGGTCTATTTTCTGCATGTCAGAGGACCAGTCTGCCTCATGATTCAGTTGCTCGTTAGACAAAATGAGTTTTAAGGTTCAATAATTATATGATGACTTGCTTTGTATAATGAATTACTGAGATGCATTAAGACCCTTTTGCCAAGCATGGCTCATTTATGTGTTGCACCATTTTGTTCTTTCATTTGAAAATGTCGATATCCCTTCAAAAATCAATAGTATAACCTCAAAATTTACATTAGTTTTCTATTAATGTCAATTTAAGTTCTTGCTCAAATACTGTTGTGCACCTATACCTTACCTAAACAGTAGAATGTCTATAACTGATTTGTTTATAGAAAACAAAGAAGAAATCGATAAAGCTTAATCGAATCACATGTGATTTATTTGTCTGTGACCTCAATTATAGACTTGAGTTGGCCTATGTGTTCGTTTCTGACCTTTTGCAAATCTACCTTTTGATGCCTTAGAATAGTATTAATTGATTGATATTTTGTATGGTATTCAGTTATATCCTGAGGTTGGTGCACTTATCCATGCTTTCCTGGAGTTTCTGTTTCCAGTGCTACGCACAATATTCTCCCAAACCACTGGCTGCTTTCCCACATAACCATCATCAAAAAGTTGATCAGCGGTGAGAGGTGAATGAACCCTGAGGCATTGACTATGATCAATCCTCGAAGTGAAATTGGCAGAGCTTGGGATTCGAGCCAACGAGCCCCTGTTCTCAAGTCCCCTACGCTACCGTCTGCGCTTCTGGGGCTCTGCCCTTAGAATAGTAAGGTCGTATGTGTTACTTAAATAATGTATATATATTTGAAAGAAAACTTAAAGCTCTATCATTCAGTGGTAATTTCGCAGAAATCGAGACCATGATATGTTGATTAAAACAGGCGCTGAACAGGGCTATAAATGGAAGGTTATCATAGTTGTAAGATGTGTCTTTTTTTTCCGAGTTTTTCCCAAAACAGTCACTTTTTCAATTTATTACTCTCAGCTATCGATTCCTTTGTCTGAATGAAATTTTTGCGCCGTTTTCAATCTCTTTCCAGTTATATCTGGGAGGCGGCTTAGTTATTTATGTCTTTCCTGCGTTTTACCTGTTCGAGACTAAAACTCTTCAATACTTTGCCCAAAAACACTCCAGCGTGACGAAGTCACATGTTGGGGATCAAACAGGGATTTTATTGATAACTAATCTAACACCTTGACCACTGACTAACAAATGATTTTTCCTACCACATGTAGACATTAAGGTAAAAAAAAGAAACGTAAGAGAAACGGCAAAACTAAGAGACAGATGCCTCATCAAGGTAGCGCTGCCATTAAATTACCAAGAACGATAAAGTATGAGACTGTGTGTTGAAATTACTGCTCACCAAATCATTATCTCCGCCAGAAGGCATGCGATTAAAGGCACACTGAGTACCGTTCTCAAGAAACAGGACGTCGATGGACAGAATGGCGGCCATCACTACAGTCCAACAGGAAACTAGACATATAGGAAACATGGTATCCCAGTTTTGTCTCCTGAATCGAATGTTATGCAAAAAATGCCAAAAGAGCTCCACAGTGGTGAAGACGTAAGGCCGGTCGTTGACCTGGAATGCTGGGACCAAGGACAGGAGCTGTCTCACAGCTGTTCGCTTTGGGCGAATGTGGATATCTGGACCTAGTTGTTGGTTATCTTAAACACTGTTTGTGTTTGGGTAGCGTTTCCGTAGAACTTATATAGCGTGCAACACACGAAAAGAGGCCTTCGGACATATGCGTAAAAGTGTGCCGTTCCAGATCAGCCTGTGCATTCTGTGACTAATCCGAGACGACGCTTCCCGTTTTTGTGCAATTTTCTGTTTCACGAAAGTCTGCTGTATGAAAAAATCTTATGTAGTCGTAAAGTGCCGTCTCGAATTAGCCTGCGCTGACTGCGCAGGCTAATTCAAGACGACACTTTACCTAAATGTCCGAAGGTCTCATTTCGCATGTTGCGGGCCATATAGTGTTTCTTTGCACTCGAAACACCCTTTTTTTTTGGGGGGGGGGGGGGGGGGGGGTTCTGTGTTTCAAGCCTGCCGACGGCCTATATATATTAATTTCGGATAGACGTGGCATCTATCTTACACATCAGTGTGGAGTCCGTGATTGTGAGGTAGAGCGTCGGCCTTGTAACCAGGAGATCCCGAGTTCGATTTTCCGGGAGCGGGTGAAAACTTTGGGACTGTTCATTGGTCCACACATTTAGCGCGAGTGCTGGTGTAGTTTCCAGAAAGCAGAATCGAGAGAGATAAGTATAAGTTGTAAGAACTTGTTTCTCTATCGATGTAGAATAAATATGTTTAAACTCAAACTATCTCACGCATTAGAAAACCATCCACTTACTCTTTCAGACTTTCACTAAGGTGCTCAAAGAAAGGTCGGGAATGATCAGAATAACACTTCTAGGCACTTGCTGAAACAACATTGAAGTCATATTATATGTTCATCAATTGAGTCATGCTCTGGCAAAAGGGGGCTTAATGCATCTCCGTGATGCATTGTACCAAGCAAGCCATCACATAATTGTGGATCCATAATAGCCACTTTTTTTAACAACCGACTGAATCATGAGGTAGACTGGTCCTTGGACAAACAGAAAATTGAATAATAGCGAAAAGCATCGGCTCAGGTCAGCCTGCGCGTACTGCGCAGGCTGGCCTGAGTCGATACTTTTCGCAGATGCATTAAGCCCCTTTCCACAGAGTATGGTTCAAATATCTAGATCTCTAAACAGGTAATATGACAAAATAGAGTAATCTATCTCATAATTTATTGATTTTGCCCATTCGGAAAGCTGAAATTCTTCAAAATGGGCAGTGACAATAAATAGATAATAAATAAGTGAATAATCTTTTTGCACTATAATAACAAAAGAAAATGAGCCGTGCTCTGTGAAAAAAGGGGCTTAATGCGTCTGCAAAAAGTATCGACCGTGTCAGCCTGCGCATTCAGGGGCTGAAATTAGTCGAAACTGTTTGCTGTCATGCATATACAGTCAGTTGTCAGACAAAATGGATTATATGGGTCCCTAATTGTACGATGACTTGCTTCGTATGATGCATCACGGAGATTCGTTAAACCTCCTTTTGTCAGAACATGACTCAATCGTCTGTTTGATTAACCCATCTGTGAGTTGTCTCAAAGAGGTCTTGCATCGTTTAAACGTCAAAAAGGTAGACTTGTCCAAACTGAAAGCAGTTGCAGACGACAAATCATTTAGGTATCAAACAATGGTTTTTGTACATGACAGGTAAAAAACATGGTGGGAAAGGGAGAAAATGCTGGCTACCAGCATTTTCTCCTTTTCCCACCATGCTTTCATAATCGTTTTTCCCTTAGGTCGTTGAAACTTGGAACTGTGTGATAAAGTGTTAACCTTGATTTCCATCCCTCAGTTTCGCAGTGTGTTTCTGCTAATAGAAGGGTTTGGACCTTTACTACCTGATCTTGAATTACCCCGGTCATGAAGAGTAAAAGGGTTTTGGAAACATCGTAGGAAAAGGATGAAATCTGGTAACTAAGCATTTTCTCCCTTTCCCTAGCGTTTCAAACACTCATCACATTAACTGATAAATGTGGTCACGTCTAAAATCTTGTTGTGTGGTAAAAATCTAACTAGGTCACGATTTTACAGGTAAACAAAATTCTCTACGTTGTCTAAAATCAAAATCAATAGCGTTCAATACCCAATTATTCGACATATCTAATTCATGATATGCGTGTATTGGAAAATCCCGGGTGTATCAAAAATAGCAAATACCACCCTGTACTCACCTGTAAAGCACTCTTCACAATTGTAGTTGCCTTTGCGACGGAGTAGATCAAAGTTCAGATTGCAGGTATTGTGCAGTCTGATGTTTGATCTAAACTGTCCGCTTTGCTGTAGTACTACAGACAACAGCAACGATGAAACTGCGCTTGTTTGAGTCTCATTTATAGATTAAAAATGTCAGTCTGTTTATTCAGCGCTCTCTTGGTTAACGGTTGATCGACTGATTCCGTAAAATTGAAGTTGCCTGGCATAAATTAGCAAGTTTTTGAAATTACCTTTTTTTTTTCAGCGTAGCTGAGTGTGCTGGCTTTTGATCTACTTTTTGGCTCTGATAACAAATGAATAAACAGAAATTTGTAATTGGTAAAAAATGTAGACATGTTTATTTTAAGGGTTCCTGCCTATTTGTGGGCAAATTTACGCCGTCTATCTGTTTTAAAGATATTTCTTGTTTTTCATTCTATGTGCAAAAGATATCCACTCAAGTGATGCAGCAAGGAAAGCAATGACCTTTGTCATATATTGTTTTGAACCGTTTATTCTGTGAATTATTTATGTCTGTTATCTATCTAACAAACCCGAAAGATTAACACTCCACATTCCGTGACTTTTACAATTTGCAGCAGACGAATTTTGAAAACATCGTGACGAAAGGAGAAATTGCTCGTTACGAGCAATTTCTCATTTTGTCACAATGTCTTCAAATTTATTAATGATTACCTATGCTTTACTGCGTCGTTTATTATTTGTTTCAACAAGGTCTGTTGCAAATTTGTTTAAGGAGGAAATGCGAGATTTTGCGTAAAGTGAAAATATCGAGTACGTAGCGACTTGTCAATATTAACTCCTGTGTTGATCTCGGGCGCGTTTTCAACAGCGTTCCATGTGTGATTTTTATCAGTGGATCGATGAAATAGTTCGTGTATAAAAATAAACAAGTTTAAACTCTGTCTAGGAATATCAAGGATCTTGCAAACATGGTAAGATAAATGGTGTTATTTTTTCTCTCTCTGCATAGTTTAAACAGCGCTTTCACAGTTTCGGTTTAGATTTATTTACATTTCGATATAGAAATTCTTTGACACAAACGACAAACTATCATGTTATGTAGCTCATAATTAATCTTTTATTTCTCTGTGTTAACTCTTTACCACACGACAAAATTTTAGACCCATCCAAATTGAAAGCATTTGCAGACGACAATTTTAGTGTGACTCAAATGATGCCATTTCTCTTTAATAGGGTAGAAAACATTGCGGGTAAAAGAGAAATTTACCAGTATTTTCTCCTTTTCCCACAATGTTTTCAAAAGGCTTCTACATAAGGGTCGTTAAAAGTCGGGATTGTGTGGTAAAGGCTTAACATTGTATTGATCTTTCAAATCTTTACCACACAACAAAAATTTGGACTGGTCCAAACTTAAAGCATTTGCAGACGATTAGTGAAATGTAACTCAAAAGATAAGATTTGACTTTATGTACGGGAAGAAAACATTGTGGGAAAAGGAGTAAATGCTGGTTACAAGCATTTTCTACTTTTCCCATAATGTTTTCAAAAGCCTTTTTTCCAAGGGTCGTTGAAACAAAGGTCGTTTGGTAATGGGTTATTGATCGATTGAATGGTGTGTTATGCCGATTTCAACAGCATTTTAGTAATATTACGGCGATGGCAATGGGTTAAAGCAGGTATTAGGTGTTAACATTTTACCGCACAATGCCACCTTTTGACGACCCTGGGAAAGAAGCCTTTTGAAAACATTGTGGGAAAAGGAGAAAATGCTGGTAACCAGCATTTTCTCCTTTACCCACAATGTTTTCTGCCCTATCAAAGAAAAATTGTACCATTTCAGCTGCACTGAAATTGTCGTCTGCAAATGCTTTCAATTTGGACAAGGCTAAAATTTTGTCGTCTGGTAAAGGGTTAATCTGTATGCACAGAATAATGCGATGTTTAGCCGTTCGTCTTCATCGTATACTTCTGTTTATTTCCAAATAGTTTGCGTCTGATTATGCACTTCGCTAAATACTTTGCTTTTATTTTAAGGCTTACTCAAGATATCAAATTTTAGCTCCACTGACCGAAGACCAGCAAACTTACAGCATTGCTCTGTGTCCGCCGAGCGTCCACTCATGCGTCCGTGCGTGACCTAGCTTTTTTCCCCTTTTGTTAAACATCTTCTCTGATAGACCTACCATGTATCCAATTTCGACCAAACTTCAGAGAAGTGATCCTACCATGGTCCTCTTCAGGGTTCCATCAAATGATTTAATTCTTGTAGAAACTCTGGTTGCCATGGCAACAACACAAAATCTTTAAAAATCTTCTGGTATGAAACCATAAGGCCAAGGGCTACCAAGCTTCGAATGTAGCCTAGATTTATATTATTCGTTACGTAACTACGGTTTGTGGACCCCTACCAGGATTTAACTTATTATAACCCCTGGGGTCAAACTTTGCCCAACCTTTGGGGTCACAACTTTTATATAGGCTTTTATAAAGAAAACTTAGAAAGTCTTCTTGTTCCAAACCATTTGGGCTATAATTGTAACGTTTGGTGTGTAACATGGTATCAGGTACCTCTAGCAAGATTGTTCAAATTATTGCTAGTGGATCAAAAATTGGTCCCAACCGAGCAGGTGGGCAGTCACAAATTATTCTCTTGTGAGCGATTAAGGGCTATTCCTGCCTTTTTTGACTGAAATATTCTTGTAGAAATACTCTTTGTCAGAGGTCAAAGACACTTGGTATGAATGTGAGACTGGATTAGACCTGCTTGTATTCATTAAAATTATCTTGGCGGCATGTGAAAAAGACGTTTTTCTTTTTAGGTCTAAGCTTATCTTCACTATGAAAATTCATTGCAATAAAGTTTGTAAAAGTTCGATAATTGTCGATGCCAATTAAGTGTATGGCACATGCAATTTATTAGGAAGTGGTGCGATAGTGGGCCACCATGGCCTTCTTGTTAGACTTCTTTGTATTTCAAGTTATACTCTTCACTTGAAATCTATATCATAATTATTATGTTTTACTTGTATATTTCTGTTCGTGTCACTGGTTTTACATGTGTATTTTCGTTTGTCTTTGTTTTGCTTGTTCTTGTGTGTAATTCTTTTAGTATTCAAACGCGTCTATTATTGTCTTCTTACATGTTGTTTTGGGTTTTTGTTTATGTTAATGGTATCATAAACTAGTATACGTGTATGTTTCACTGACCATTTCTAGCGTTATACTTTTGTTTTATATATCTCTTTAAACCTTTTCTAATGGGTAGATATCCAGAAGTCTTTGTCGGAATCCTGTTTTTCATTGCTTTAGTTTGCTTATGATCTGTATATACCACGGTAAGAAAACGTGTAGCTGTATTTAAAGCTAGTGTATGTAGTTAGGCATATATTATTTACCCACATATTTTAACCTTTTGTTTTCATAGGGAAATTATTAACCCTTAGGCTGCTAAGCGCGACTCAAGGACCTTTTGCGGACAGTGTAGATCAAGATCATTGTGCACATAACGTGCAATCAGATCTTGGATCTACACTGTCCGATAAGGATATATTTATCCTCCCAAAAATACCTTTAAAATGGCAAAATTTGGGTTTTTACTATCAGCCTGAAAGTTTCATTTCACTTATCTAGCAGGATAAGGGTTAAAAGGACATGCATCACTTTACCATTCCTACTCAATATACACTCCATACAACTCCGAGAGCATATTTTACCCAGGGTCGGAAAAGGAGAAGATGCTGGTAACCAGCATATTCTCCTTTTCCAACACTGTGTAAAGGATGCTCTTGGAGTTGTGTGGCGTTTTAGTAATTTCAAACTATTTTGTACACTTTAAGAAGCAATCTCATCATTTGAACCGCATTTAATTTTTCGTCTGAAATGCTATCCATTTGCGCAAGACTGAAGTTTTTGTGTCCGATAAAGGATTAAGGAAGTTTCTTGGCTATGTAAAATTTTGTACGACAATTTATCCCAGAGATTGATGCTACAACTTTTCTTATCGCTCGTGTAAAAAGTCCTCTTGTTACACAATTTCTTTAGCTCCTCACCAAACAAGAAACTTTTAGACCAGTCGAAATTAAAAGCAGTTGCAGACGACAGAATATATGTGACTGAAAAATTGAAATTTGTGTTGTAAAGGGTTGAAAAAATTGTGGGAAAAGGAGAAAATGCTGGTTACCAGCATTTTCTTCTTTTCCCACAATGTTTTCAAAAGGCTTCTTTCTCAGGGTCGTTAAAAGTCGGGATTGTGTGGTAAAGGGTTAGACACGCTCGCTTTAACCATCACATCGACTAACCGACGAAATATTTAGTTAACGACCGGACTGGACCGGATAAAGTTCAAATAAATCGGGTTATCTGAGTTTATATAGAATTGAAAAATTGAAACGTAAACAAGATTATACATCTTCTCGTACTTGAATTATAGAATTATACGTAGGTATACAAAGTCATGTCAATGATATTAACTAATTTATTTTTGAAATGATCCGACTGAAAGGGAACTATTCAGATTTTTTTTTTTATAATCCCACCAAACTTAAAATTGATTTATTTCTGAATTAAGTAAGCCGATAGCCGGCAAATCATCCATAAAAACAAAAGACAAAAAAAAAAAGTTCAAAGGTATGTCCTTATTTGGCTACTCAGACCTTTTATATGAATGTTACATGGTCAACCACTCGTCACAACTCGGTCGATTCCGTACCTACATCTAACCTCGTCTGTATAAGGGAGGCTTCCATTTTGAACTACCAATCACATGATCTTAAACATGGCGGCGCCCCTGTAGATCGCTTAGCAACGACATGAACAACCACTGTGAAGTTATTCACTTCTATCGATCTGTCGATGAAAGCTCCTAACGGAATTGATAAACCACGCTAAAAATTGAATGTACAAACTGTTTGCCGACTGAAATACTCTTAGAAAGATAACGATAGAAAATTTACTCACGCGTTCTTTCTAAAGAGGAGCCTTACAATATCAATTACGGTAAAGCGGTGTGCTTCCGGAGATGTGCGAAATGTACCGTGTAGGTGCATATCAAGCTACGTGATACAGCCGAGGGATTTGATCACCGGATCACCCGAGGTATGCCGAATGATGGTCAACAACAAGCGTCCATTACGAGGGTGCGCTTTCATTTCAGTATGATGACGTCATATCTGATGTAATGAAAAAATTAGTTTCCGGTTGCAAAATGACCATTCCGTTATTCAAATGCACAGAACTGCTCCTTTTAATCGAATGTTACCTTACAGTTTATAAGATTGCATAGAAAAATATATCTATAAGTATATGTCGATATTTTGCAAGAAATTTTGATTTAGGGCATAAAAATAAATTAGTCCCTCTAAAGCCTACGATGATAATAATCAAAGAAAAAAGCACAGATACCAAACAACAATTTGAATGTCTAACCTTGCCGAGCTGGCAGCTTAGATAGCTATGTTCAGGGCTAATAATCCAGGGGTGGTGAGGTCGAATCCTTGCTCGGCCAGGTATTTTCCGGGATTGATGATCTTCGTGGCGACAGGAATCATTTCTTTCTCAGCGTTGATTATTACTTGACCGAAGTAAATGTGAAAGCAGCCAGTGACGCCGAAAGAGGCTTTAGGGAAGCACTGGTAATAGTAATAGAATTTTATGTTGCGCTTCGATAGCTGTACGTTTTGCCAAAATAGGAATGAGCCATGGTCTGTGAAAAGGAGGCTTAATGCATCTGCAAATAGTATTGACCCAGATCAGCCTGCGCAATCCGCGCAGGCTAAAGTGAGCCGATATTTTTTTGCTATAGGTCAATTTTCTGCATGTCCAAGAACCGATTTATCTCATGATTCTATCCGTCGTATTTAATTGATCCATAATTATGTGATTACTTGCTGCGTATCATGCCTCACGCAGATGCATTAAGCCCTCTTTTGCCAGAGCATGGCTCAAATTGTATTTTAAATGGTGTTCAACACAAAAATAATTCTTTAATCAGATTTTTTACTTATTACAGGCACAGTTAACAAAGCAGGAAGAGCTAGGTAAGAACACTGTGTTTACATGATTATAAAACATTTAATTAACGTGTAAAGTTCTGGGGAAAAAACCAAGAAGTAATGTTATAGGACCATGTTTTGTGAAAAAGAAGTTTAATGCATCTGCAATAAGTATTGACCAGGTCAGCCTGCGCAGTCCGCGCAGGCTGACCTGGGCCGAAACCTTTTGCTATTGGTCAATTTTCTGCATGTCAAAGGACCAGTCCACCTCATGAATCACTCGGTTGTTAGACAAAATAGGTATTATCGATACATGATTAAGTGATCACTTGCTTTGTATAATGCATCACGGAGATTCAGTAAACCTCCATTTCCCAGAGCATGCCTCAACCATAGAACCGCTCTTTTAACCCTTTACCACACGACACAATTTTATACCAGTCCAAATTGAAAGAATTTGCAGACGACAATTTCAGTGTGGTTCAAATGATGTGATTTTTGTTTGATAGGGTACAAAACATTGTGGGAAAAGGAGAAAATGCTGGTTGCCAGCATTTTCTCCTTTTCCCACAATGTTTTCAAAAGGCTTCTTTCTCAAGGGTGTGAAAAGTCGGGATTGTGTGGTAAAGAGTTAAGGAATGTTATTATTATCCTTAATAATTCTAGCCAAAATGCCTCGAAACATCAGGCACAGCTGGTCAATGTTTAGCAGTGTCATCGGCACAGGTGAAAACAGGCATAGAAAGTGCAATCTTATATTTTATCTGTACCACCTGCTTTCTTCATTCAAGCCTACAAGACGAAACATATTTCGGAATTTCATTGGGCTTTTTTTTCAACTGTCTAATTATGCCGTTGTTACATGTTAGGCGCTAAAAGAGCTATGCCGTACTATCTTGATCTGGGCTGATGAAATGTTCCAATAAACAAACAAAAAAAACACACATTTTAAAATTTGTTTCAACGTTTCTGTCATTATTTCACCCAACTTACTACAGCTATTTTCTAGTCAAACAATCATTAAAAGTTGCCGGTAGATGGTATTCTTCTACAGCATTCTTTTTTGGTAAAGAACTAAATATTTCTCCGTTTCGACAACTGTATTTATTATCAGTATTCATAAAAGGTCTGTAAAGTAATAAGCCAATTCTTTCTGTTCTTTCATATTTAAAAAAAAAACAAACTGTTTTACCCCTTCCAAAACGACAAATTTTAGACTCTTCTGAATTGGAAACATCTGCAGACAGTAATTTTCAAAATTGGTACAACTGGGCTTAGGATTTCTGATAAGTTACCAGCATTTTCTCCTTTTCTCACTATGTTTTCACAAGAACTTCTTTCTCAGGGTAGTTAAAAGTCGGGATTGTGTAGTCAAGGGTGAAAAAAAAAAATAAATAAAAATCGCGGACGTTAGGGCAACGTGCTTCTTAAATGAAATCAACATTTGTCATACATGCACCTGTCATTTGGCATGACTAAAAACAACATACATGGTACAGGATCAGATTTTATGTTCAACACCTTTCAGAAGAGCAGAAAGAATAGCAAGTGCTTTCTTTTTTTTATACGATCAAGATACCTTTCCATATCATCCCAACAGTTTATCAGTTCAAGCCGTACCTGGTGGCTTTATCAGAACTGTACTGGGCTTAAAATCAGGTATTCACTGGTTTGATTCCACCGCTCTGTCAGTCTCTTTCCGAAGATTAATAATAGTCATTACGACAGGATTCATTCCTGTTTCACCACTGGCCATTGTTTCGACGAGGGTTATGTGGGAAAGCAGCCATCGTGGAGAAAAGTATTCGAAGTACTGGTAAAAGAAACTCTAGAATAGCATGAATAGATGCGCTTCCCGTGGCAATATCATTTATATAATTTCAAAACAGCTTTAAACACAAACCCAGCAAAAATGCATCAAAAGCGCAGACAAACACATCGCTGAGTAGAAATTGAAGACAACATTGCGTTTTACTTAACCCTGTATCAAGCAATACCGAGTCTGAACGACAATGACAAATTAGTCGCATGAAAACATTGTGGAAAAAGGTTACCAGCATTTTCTCCTCTTTCCGCAATATTTTTTACCCTTAATGCAATAATTTCATCGTTTTAGCCAGATTTGATAAGTCGTCTGTAAATGCTTCCTCTTCGGACAAGTCTATAATTTGTCGTTTGGAAAAGTGTTAACCCTTATCCTGCTGAATAAAAGAAATGAAACTTTATAGTAGATAGTATAAGCCCAAAACTTTCTTGTTTCAAAGGTATTATTGGAGGAAAGATATCTCCTTATCGGACAGTGTAGATCAAAGATCAGACTGCACGTTCTGTGCAGGCTGATCTTGATCTACGCTGTCCGCAAAAGGTCGGTGGGTCGCGATAAGCAGCCTAAGGGTTAAAAAAGTGTCTTTGATAGCAGTTAGACACATGCCGGAAATTGGAGTATATTGTTATAGTTTTCCCCCCTCTCTCTGGCTTCCTTTCCAGATATCAAGAAACTTTTCGAAGTATTCGACAAGGACAAAAATAATTTTATCACACTGAAGGAGTTGAAGGCAGGACTTCGAGTTTTCCATGGTGAAAATCCAACAGAAACGCAGATAAAAGACATCTATGAGAGTATGAATTTGAAAGAGGGTAAGTTTGTTTTTACATACACCCCGCCTGGGTGGCTCAGTGGTGAGCGTGTCGGACTCATGACCTGGTGGTTGTGAGTTCGATACCCGGTTGAGGCGAACTTTCTTTCCGGCGTATTTTCGCCTCTCACCTCTGCTGAAGCATGTGAGAAAAGTAGTCGGTGGCTTTGGAAAGAAAGTTGTGTTAGTACTGGTGTGAGAAAGCCAGGAAACATATGTGCGTCACCGACCGCCATGATATGACCTTAGCTGTTAAAGTGGCGTTAAACCCCAATACAACCAATACAACCAATTTTACATACAAAAGCAAATCCTCCACCTCCTCCTCCTCATGGTCGTCGTCGTGATGATGATCATCATCGCTTTGATCATTGTCATCATCAGTTTAATTTGAGCCATGCTCTTTGAAAAGAGGGTTTAATGCATCTACAAAAATGTATCGACACATGTCAGCCTGCGCAGTCCGCGGAGGCTGACTTCCAAGGGCCGAAACTTTTTTGCTATTGGTCAATTTTCTGCAGTTATTTCATGATTCAGTAGGTTGCTAGACAAAATGGATTACAGATTCATAATACATGTACTGTGATGACTTGCTTGGTATCATGCATCACGGAGATGCATTAAAACACCTTTTTGCCAGAGCATGGCTCATATACATGTATATATGCCCACGGTGCTTATGATGACTACTTTCACAGGCAAGATTTTGACTCGTAGAAGGATTTTTGGTGACAATAGTATTAGAGGAATGAAAAAAAAAATCGTTATTAAAGATCCCATAGCGACCAAATATAAACACTTCAGTTCAGTTTAGGTATGACTATCTATTATAGTACGATTTATCAAAGTCCCATTCGCTGGCAGGGCAATGAATATCAAAACTAGAACTGAAGTTGGCATTCTTTAATTCTAGTTTTACACTTTACTCTTCTACTAACGTGTGTGACAGACTGTACGGTACCCATTGTCAGACCCATACTGGTATTTACACTTCTTAATGATCTGGACTAAATTTGTCTGTAGTTGTGGTTGGGTTGAGACCAGCGAACATTTCTTTTTCGAATGCAATAATTATGATGCTATTAGGACTAGACTATTTAATACAATATCTACGTTTGGTAATATTGATCTTGAGATGTTACTCTTTGGGAAATGTAATCTAGTATATCGTGACAATGAGGACATTAAGAAAATTCTTCTTGAGGTCCAAAACTTTATAAGGGATAGTAACCGATTTCTAGAATGACAATTTTGTTTCTGTTTTTTATACAAATTTAGCAAGAATAATGAAGCTCATTATAAGATGGAACAGATTCATTTTTGTACCGTATAAGAGACTTTGAAGAACACTACTTTACCGTGTTTCTTGCATTACCTCATCTCTTCCCCTTCTCTTTCTGTACTTCTCAATCTTCATGTTTTCCCATTAAAACATCTCTCCTCTATGCCTTATAAGTTATTAATTTTCCTCTCGATGTTTAGTATTAGCTTAAATGACTTGTACTCGTTCAAGCCACCAGTTTGGAGAAGAACACTATAAGCTCTGCTTTTGTTCTGATCCATTTTGTACAAAAAATGTTGTATTATTTGTAAATTATTATGTACCTTTCATAAGAATATGCAAATAAAATATGTTTCAACTAAATTTGTCTGCATTTGGACTCCGGAACTGTATACTATTGTCCGCCTCTGAACCTTTAATTTTTCCTCATTGAGTCGTCTACATCAGCGGTATTGTCAAATATAGGAGCCATGCTCTGGCAAAACGGGACTTAATGCATCCCCGTGATGCACTATACCATAGTCATCACATAATTATAGGATCCATAAAATACATTTAGTCTGACAGTCGACTGGATCTGGAGGTAAAATAGTCTATGGACACGTCACTGGCGTCATATGCGAAGAGTTAGTCTAAAGTCCACATGCACATCTGCTCAGTCTGATCTTTGTCTATAGTCGATGCAAATTTAATTGTTTAGGCCTACGTTAAGTCATATGAAACCTATTTTTTTTACCAAACAACAACGTATTTTAAGCTGGTTCAAACTGTTCCCAATATAAGTTTGTTACTCGCAAATATTTTTTATGTAGAAAAAAAAAAAAGAGTAGTAATCCTTCATGTTATCACGGTTGATTGATTGCTGATACTTTGTTACAGGTCTAGTAATAACATTTTGCAACGTATTTGAAACGTTTTTCATTGCAGGTTCAAAAATTTCTTTCGATGATTTCCGAAATTGTTTGGCGACGTTCACGCAAAAGAAAAAAGTGCAGAGCAAGGAGGAAAAAATGGCCAGTTTACGAGCAGCATTTAAAGTGTTTGACAGAGACGATAACGGTTTCATAGATAAACAAGAACTGAGACGAGCTTTACAGAAGTTCGGTGACGAGATGACCGATTCAGAAATTAACGACATGTTTAGGACAGCGGATGTTAATAACGACGGGAAAATAAATTATAACGGTAAGGTCAATGGCTAATTTAGTACGGTTTTAAGTATGCTCTTGTTATTGTTTAAAGCGGAAGTAAGGGGAAATTACCGCCGCGTGCTTAAGCAATGAAAAGTAGAATTGGGCGGGGTTCCGGGCAAAAGGGGGTTGGATGAATCTGTGTGATGCATTATACCTAGTAAGTCAACACGTAATATAAATATAATAAACGTTAAAAGAAAGGCTCACAACAATTTAATCACAATAAATTAAATCCAAAACAGAACAATCAAAATTTCACCATTTCATTAAATTCTGTAAATGTTAAGTCTACCAAAGAATATTGAGTTTATTCATGACCATTATTCCATACTGTTCTCACAAGTGACACAACCATCAAAACCAAATTTCACAGATAGTCAATATCGAGTATGACCTCCACTAGCTGCAACACAAGCGACACAGCGTCTTCACATGGATCTGGGCCCGTATTCACCGACCATTCATAAGAACATTCTCAGTCTTATTCTCCAGAATTTTCTAAATTTGAAAGTAACCCAACTTTTGATTGGCTAAACCATTTGTTTTAGCCAATCAGAAGTTGTGTTACTTTCAAATTTAGAAAATGGTTTAGCCAATCAGAAGTTGCGTTACTTTCAAATTTAGAAAATTCTGGAGAATAAGACTCAGAACGTTCTTAAGAATGGTCGGTGAATACGGGCCCCGATCTACTTGAACGACTCGACGTAACTCAGCGTCGTATCGCAGTGGATGAGGACAAGTGTTGATCCTTTGCCCGGCAAATGCTCGATCGGACTCAGACCAGAAGACATCAAACGCCATGGTAGGAGATCAATATCATTCTGCTGTGAAAACTGTGTTGTGGTTATTGCAGTGTGTGGCCGACCATTGTCCTGCTGGAACGTCATCCTTTGAGTTACGTCAAGTCGCTGAGGCACAGTGGAACGCCTTACCACAGTTAACCCTTATCCTGCTGTGTAACTTAACTGAAACTTTTAAGGCGACGGTAAACACCAAAATGTCGGTATTTTCAAAGTTATGGGGGTTGGGGAAATATGGGGGTTGGGGAAATAATCGGACAGTGTAGATCCAAGATCAGACTGCACGTTGTGTGCAGTCTGATCTTGATCTACACTGTCCGCAAAAGGTCACTGAGTCGCGCTCAGCAGCCGAAGGGTTACAAATCCATACATTAATCAAAATCCATGAGAAGACGCCCTGTCGCTTGAGTTGGAGTTCATACTTGACACTGACTAAAACTTGCATTTCAGTGGTCAAGGCCTACGAAAAACACAGTTTGGAACTTTACCAATGCAAAACGACCGGTTCAGTTTAACATTATGGTGTTAAACCTCACTCTTAACATTATTTCAACTATTCCAGGGTGGACAATTCAAGTCCACCTACCACTGCATTATATATATACCCGGTGGCCGTGATATGTCATGCGCGTCCTGGGTATTACACGGGCTCTGAAATATTTCAGCCATGGACATTCGCGCGCAAAACTCGGCGCCTCGAGTAAAGATCGAACCGGAGATAACTTGATTGCGAAGCATACAGCTGCCCCACTGAGCCACATAGAATCCCAACCTTTGGAAAACAGACTATCCTGTACATCGAATTGACTTAACATTTACCCTGCTATATAAAAGAAATTAAACTTTCAAACTAATAGTAAATACCCAAATTTTCCTATTTTAAAGGTCTTGTTGGAGGATAGATATCTTCATATCGGACAGTGTAGATCCAAGATCAGACTGCACGTTCTGTGCAGTCTGATCTTGATCTACGCTGTCTGCAAAAGATCATTGAGTCGCGCTTAGCAGCCTAAGGGTTAAATCCTGAATTCACTCCGATTTGAGTTTGAATAAATCAACTGACCCACGTTACTTCCGCAAATTAGATTTAAACCAAACCCTAGCATTTGAAATGAAACAAATCGTATCTATAATTCGATACTATTTCTCTACTTTATAATATCATTGTTGCGTGTATGGAGTGCTGTCCTTTATATTGTAACGATGAACTGATATGCAGTTCAAGTTCTGGCAACAAAATCTAGTTGTGTTGTATATCACTTCCCGATACATTTGAGCCGCGCTCTATGAAAAGGGGGCTTAATGCATCTGTTAAAAGTATCGACTCGGGTCAGCCTTCTCAGTCCGCGCAGGCTGACCTCGGTCGAAACTTTTCGCTGTGGGTCAATTTTCTGCATGTCGAAGGACCAGTGTACCACATGAATCAGTCGGTTGTTATACAAAATGGATTTTATGGATCCAAAATTATGCAATAACTTGCTTTGTATCATAGATCGAGTAGATTCATTAAGCACCCTTTTGCCAGAGTATGGCTCATATACATGTTCGTATGAGACGTTTAACATTTTAGGCTTTCTTTTTATTGCAGAATACGTCGAGATTATCCACCAAGAGGTCAAAATATCCTGAAAGCTGCTCAATAAACCATATTGTATTTAAGGATGACGATTTAAAGCCTCGTACCCTCTTAGATTAAAGAAAAAATGGCACAGAAGTAAAGTAAGCAGTTAAATGGGTAGACAATACTTTCAGAAAAGATACCAGAACTGTGTTTACTTCAATGAAGTTTTAATCAATAGGATAATTGTAGTCTGGATTACCTGCCCCTACCTCTACGTTATCGGGTCAGGGAAAGCGCAATAATGGCGGCCTCCTTAGTGGCGTCAAGCGTTGCCCTTAGTGCTTTCCTGTTGTTCCCAATTTCATGTGATCTATTTTGGTTAATGAATAAAATGAGACCAATCTTGTACAAAATATACATTACTGAATCTAAAACGTGCTGTTTCAGTATGGTTTTAATATAAATTAGACTATGAACCATTTTTTTAAAAGTAGCCCTATTTTCGGACGGGACGTTATATAGATCCATTGACATTTTTGGATACTCAAAGTATTTTTGATATGTAGCTTTTCTCGTTAAATGCGAACAATCATTAAAAAGAAACTCACTGCCATTACTTTATTGCAACCAATCTGTTTTGAATTCAGCCTACAGTCTGATTTGATCAAGTGAAATAACAATTTCCCGTTAGCTCTGGATATTACCAACGAGGGGGCGCCATTATTGTGCTTTGCCTGACATACTTTTGAAGTATGGCGGTGTACCAGACTAAGATAATTGAAAAAAAAAAAACCCTTTTATGCATTTTTCGAGGCAAGACCCGAAATATGGTAATGAGATGTAAGGTAATTTGCATATTGCAGGGATATCTTAAGATTTAGAATTGCACGCAGAACGTATACCTCCACTATGTGCGCGCATCTCTCCGTCTCCTCTTCTGTTTTCGCCGAGGTCTATATTACAAAGGAATCTCCGTAACCCAAAATGCGCATTATTAGTTTGCTGTTACCAAGGTCATGGATTTTTTTTTTCACTTACTCTTGATGATTTTTTTACCATTTTCTTTCAATTAAAATGGGAAAAAAAAAAAAGAGTGCGCGACGCTTTGAATATTTAAATGATAAAAGGAGAATCTAAATGCCTTAAAATTTTCCATCCCTTTCCTAGAGAAATCTCAATGTTTGAGTCACAGCCAGTTTGTCGTCTGCAAATGCCCTGGATTTGGACAATTGCAAAAAATTATCGTTTGATAGAGTTAACAGTATACCAGACGACGAGTTATTGAATACTCCGTATTGAAAGCATTTGCAGTAAAAAATATTGAATGTCAATCAAACACTTGGGTTTGTGTTTGGAAGCCTTTTGAAAACATTGTGGAAAAGGAGAAAATGCTGGTAACCAGCATTTTCTCCTTTTCCTGCAATGTTTTCTAACCCATCATAGACAAATCTCTCCATTTACATCACATTTGATTTTTCGTCTGCAGATGGTATCAAATTGGACAAGTCTAAAATATTGTATTATGGGAAAGAGTTAAAAGTTGAAATACTCTTATGTTGCCATATCTGTTAATTATAAATAAACCCGCATGATTGACGATTTTGTTCTAGTTGTGCATTTTGTCTAGTTCTGAACCTTTGAGTTAGAATTCAAAGAGGAGGACTAGTTTTACGAGAGAGAGAGAGCGATAGATTTACTACGCAGGCACGCATTCTTCATCTGATTTATAGTCATGCCTCAGATCTGGGTTGGTGGTTCTAAAACTGTTTTTGACGCTCAACTCAACTGGTAACACATTTTCAAAATCGTACTGATTATACACCCCACAGAGTAACTTTTTTAACTTTTAAACTTGTCTTTCAGTCTTGTTATTCGATTAAAATCTCCATTTCTCATCGTCTTGCTTGCAAAAGCACTAATGAAGTTTTGACAGTTTGAGAAAAAACTTAATTAAGCGTGAACTTAAGTCTTATCTAAGCACGGGCCCTGGTATCTGAAATTTTAGGGATGTTAAGATCGGAATGTACAATATTTGTATTTTTTTCTTGGCATTGGTAACATGATTCCAGTCCACACTTCACATGGTTACCGGTAGATCAGTTACAGATCGATATTATGTGAACTGTTATGACGAATGTGAAAATGCTACAAAATGTGTACTTGTCTTAACACTTAGGCTGCTAAGCGCGACTCACTGGCCTTTTGCGGACGGTGTAGATCAAGATCAGACTGCACAGAACGTGCAGTCTGATCTTTGATCTACACTGTCCAATAAGGAGATATTTTTTCTCCAAAACATAAGTTTGAAATAGCATTATTCTGGTTTTTACTATCAGCTTGAAAGTTTCATTTAACTTATTTAGCAGGATATGGTAAAACATTCACCGGAAAATCTCGAGTTTTGACGATCATGAAAAAAAAAAAGGCATTTGAAAACATTGTGGAAAAAGGAGAAAATGCTGGTAATGTTTCCTTTCCTATCAAAAACAAATTTCAAAATTTTTGCCACATTAAATCTGTCGTCTGCATGTGCTTTGAATTTGGACAAGTCTGAAATGTTGTCGTCTGGTAAAGAGTTAGCCAAGAGAGCACAACTTTTTTTTTAGGACTTTGTCGATCAAGTTCAGATTGCGCAAAAGTAAGATCTGTTCCTGAACCTAAACTGTCTTATGTTTTGTGAAACTGTATGAGAAAATATCTTGAAATTGAGCCATGCTCTGTGAAAAATAGAGTTTGATGCGCTTCTAAAAAATTAGAGACTCAGAGCAGCCTGCACCGTCCGCGAAACTCTTTCCTACTTGCCAAGTTTCTGCATGGCACAGGACCAGTCTACCTCATGAGTCAGTCGATTGTTAGATATAATGGATTTTATGGATCCATAATTATATGATAACTTGCTTGGTACAATGCATCAACGAGATACACTAGACCCTCTTTTACCGGAGTGCCGCTTAAGCAGTTTTTTTTTTTTTTTTTTTTCAATTTACCCTTTACCACAATCCCGATTTCTAACTATCCTGCAAGAGAAGGCTTTTGAAAACATTGCGGGAAAAGGAGACAATGCTGGTAACCAGCATTGTCTCCTTTTCCCACAATGTTTTCTACCCTTTCAAAGAAAAATTTCCTAATTTGTGCAACATTTGATTTGTCGTCTGCAAATGCTTTCAGTTTGTACCAGTCTAACATTTTGTCGTTTGGTAAAGAGTTAATCCTTTACCGCACAATCCCGGGTTTTAACGACCCCCCAGGAAGAAGCCTTTTGAAAACATAGTGGGGAAAGGAGAAAATGCTGGAAACCAGCACTTTCTCCTTTTCCCACAATGTTTTCTACCCTTCCAAACACAACTTTTACTTTTTGAGTAACATTTATTTTGTCGTCTGCAAATGCTTTCAATTTGGTCTGGTCTAAAATTTTGTTGTTTGGTAAAGAGTTAACTGAAAATGTTCATTTTATCTGGCAATACTTCTGTCGCCGACGTAATTCTCTAGTGGTTGTGTTGTTCAATTTAATGTAAATTGTCAAACAAAATTCTATACTTCACTATATAAATGATAAGATATTTCATAAATTGCACATTGTGGGTATTTTTCTTTGTATTTTTCCCTTTATTCTTTTTAAGGTTCACGATTATTGCTTTCTAACTCATCTAAGCACATACGGCTCAAAGTACTCGTAAGATATTATGTGATCTCAGCTTTCATCGTCCGTCTAAAGTTCGTCTGCCAACACCCTTGACGATGTTTTTCTCGGAAATTTTTCGGCCAGTCATGTGAAACTTAATCTGCAGCCTTTAGTGGGAAAGTCTTGTCAAATTACAGAGACTGTTAATTTCAGTGCTTGTAAAAGAAAGAAAAATCATTTTAAGTACTATAGATTGACCTTTGAAATTGTTTCTTGGTTGGTCGAACTTTTGAGCACGGAGTTCAATGATTTGTCTTGGAAAATTAAAAAGGATTCTCTTTTCTTGAAGCACTAGTCCCCGAGGCTTTACTGTTTTCTTCCAAGCCTTTAACTCTTTACCAAACGACAAAAATGTAGACTTGTCCAAATTGAAAGCATTTGCAGACGACAATTTAAATGTTGTTCAAATGATGGAATTTGTCATTAATAGGGTAGAAAACGTTGTGGGAAAAGGAGAAAATGCTGGTTACCAGCATTTTCTCCTTTTCCCACAATGTTTTCAAAAGGCTTCTTGCTCAGGGTCGTTAAAACTCGGGATTGTTTGGTAAAGAGTTAACAGACTACAAAATTATAGACCCTTTCATATTGAAAGTTTTTGAAGACAGCATATTGAACCTTACTAAAATGATGAAATTTGGATTTCATAGAGTAGAAAACATTGTGGTTACCAGCATTTTCTCCTTTTCCTACAATGTTTTCAAAAGCCTAATTTCTTGGGGGTCCTTAAACCCCGGGATTTCGTGGTAAAGAGTATTAATCTGACTTCAGAAAGGATATCCTTTCCATGCCCAGGCGCTGGTGATGGCCACACAAGCTTGGATAAGTGTCCCTTTGTCACGATATGACCGTTCCAGTGATGTAAATTGCAAAAAAGTAACAAAATGCAAAACACCGTTCTTGCATGAATTTTATATTTATTATTACAGTGCAAAAAAATAAGATGAATAAACACAAACACAATGTTGTTTTTGGGTTAATTCACGTTTTTGAGGTCGTTAACATTCACAGAGGCTCGAAAAATGGTTTAACGCCCGAATGATAATGTAAACGACCGAAAAAAAAAAAAAACGTATTGCGGCTATTATTGCATAAAATGAACGCATTTTATCAAAAATTTGCAACAAAAGCAAATATATTTCCATAGAAATGCAAAGATACGGACTTGAAATGTACCGGTCAAAACCGATAATATTTTTGTTACGCGCGGTGAAGGGCCATAGTCCTATGCAAGTGTTTCGGTCACTCGCCGTAATTCACTTCTAATGGTGTTTAATACATAGTGGACTTTTGTGGGACTACCTTGCACAGTTTTGGATCGATTACAACTAGGATGAATGGGTGGATATGAAATTTCTGTAACTGAAAGACGTCAAAAGGATATATCAAACAAAGAAATTGCCGACCACGTTAAGAAAGCGGGTGGGGTGTAGAGTGCATCACGATTGATTTTTTGCTCAGATCTCGATAATACTGAGATATTGCGTAAGATTTCGTTTGTGGTGTACTAAAATCATCAAAGAAAAGCCATAATAAGGGTTTAATTTGGTACAAGTTCCCACAGCTTGGTTGGTTGGAGTCTGGGATGTATGACAAGAACAAATGTTCTGCTTACATTGTAGGCTCGGATCGTGGATATTTAAAGTACAAAGCCAGGCGTTAATACGTTTCCGACCCGTTAACGCCCGTTTTTCCCCGTTAATACATTCTTATAACGGCCCGGAAACGTTCATTTTTATGCAATAATATTCTATAATCATAACGTTATATTCAGTACAGCTTAAACAAAAAAAGAAAAAGCGGTTTCTTTTACCGACTGGTGACATAAATGAAATGGATGTCCCCAGTTTCCCGTTTATTAGACCATTTGAGCAAGTAAAATGAAAAGTAACAACAACCACTATGGCAAAAACAAACGATATTATAGTTTCTTCGTTATTTTGGTCATATCATTAATCAAAAATGCAAAATGCATCCAACCAGTTTGACAGGGTTTTTTCCCATTACTTTAGCGTAAAAAATAATAGTTAGATGGACAAAGACAAACGTTAAATGTTGTTAAATAAAGTACGATTTAAAAAAAAAGAAATAAAACAAACAGGTTCTGTTTGTCATGTTGTGACATTAATGAAGTAAATATCCCCGAGTTTACCGTTGATTCAACCCTTGAACAAATAAAACAAATTGTGACAATAAGAAAACTGACATTTATTTTTTGTAACAAAATCTTACAGAAATAGAAGACTATGGATAACAAGATAAAACATAGCTCTACGTTTGTTCAGTCTGACTTTGATGTACACTGCATCATCAGCTAAACAACATCTTCAGCGCTGAAGGTTCAACCCTTTACCAGACGCCAAAATTATAGCTTTGTCCAAATTGAAAGCATTTGCAGACGACAATTGCAATGTGGCTAAAATGGTGCAATTTTTTTTTGATAAGGTAGAAAACGTGGGAAGAGGAGAAAATACTGGTCACGAGCATTTTCTTCTTTTCCAACAATGTTTTCAAAAGCCTTCTTTCCAAGGGTCGTTAAAAGGCGTCATTGTGCGGTAAAGGTTTAAAACACCATTTCCTTGAAAAACATGAGCACAATTTTGTGAATTATGGCAAAACAGTGATAAAATGAAGATCGTTCCTGATGATACATTGGTGATAATGGACTCTTCGGCTGATACTAGTCGGCCAATATTTTGGACATTTCTGAAATGAAAAATGTTACAGCGAATACGTAGAAATCTATACAATAAATTCTCTTGCAAAACTAAACTATCTGAACCGTGCTCCGTAAACAGGGGGCTTAATGCATCTGCAAAAAATATCGACCCAGGTCAGCCTGCGCAGCCCGCGCAGATTGACCTGGGTTGAAACTTTTTGCTTGTGGTCAATTTTATGCATGTCAACCTCACGATTTAGTCGGTTGTTAGACAAAAATGGATTTACTTGATCTCTAATTATGTGATGACTTACTTGGTATAACAAGTCACGGAGATGGACGAAAACCACTTTTTCCAAAAGCACGGCTCAAATACAAAATCAAAGCGTTGAAAGCACCGCTGTGGCATTTGTGAAGGGAACCATTGTGTGAAATTAATAATTTGAAAAATAAACAAACAATAATGTGGGACGAACAAGCCAAGGGAGGGACGAACAAGCCCAGGGACGAACTGGTTTTGGGGCGAACACGGTCAGGAGACAAAGGTAGACGTATCATTGCGCAAATAGAAGGCCATAGCGGGTATAGATATTAAAAAAAAAAAGTATTCCCATGATCGATGGCCCAAACCAGTTTATATTTAATACGCCGTTGTTAATTATATATTGGAGTGCTATCGAAACACTTATTTGTCTTAGAAAAATTGAGTGTAATTGGGTTTACTTCCTTCGGTTTTTGCACAAACTACGCTACATGATTTTCAAAATACCTTATTGAGCTTGTAGTGGCATTGTCTTCGATAAATGCCACAAAACTGTGTTCAGTCCTATGTGCAGGCCAATCTTCTATAAAGATCCAACAAATTACCAAACGCTTATAAATGCTATTGAGCCTCCCGTTGTCTTTCAGACGAATACAGGTAATTCTTTTGACACCTACCATTATCATTCGGCTCATGAAAAACTTTCCAAGATCATTAATCTCATCAAATTTAACCCTTTACCACACAAACCTGACTTGTAACGATCTTAAGGAAGAAGCCTTTTAAAAAAATTGTGGGGAAAAGGAGACAATGCCGGTTACCAGCATTTTCTCAAATTTCAGATTTTGATTCACATGTAATAATATGTCGTCTGCAAATGCTCTCAATTTGAACCAGTCTAAAATTAGGTCGTTTGGCAAAGAGTTAAAGGACAGAAATGAGCTTTGACATAGGATCGTATCCATAATTTTTCTAATGGATACAATGTATGTTAACAAAGCAGAAAACGTTAACAGTTGCCATTAATTGCTTATTCTTGCAATGATGAAGTGTCGCTATGACAACTTTGTTATTTTCCTGTGTTTAAGCTGCCTTCCTTGCAAGTCAGTTGAAGAAAGGAATACGAGATGTTGAATATCATGACCTTGATATGGAAAAGAGCATGGTAGCAAGTGAGGAAATGCTATTCGAAGTGTTTTATATTTTCCATCGTGTTTTGTAAATATAATCCCTGGAAAATTTGTCAAGCTAGTTACAGTCATGTAAAATGTTTGTCAATATGAACTTAAAATATATGCTTCTATGTTAATTATAACATCAGCAAATCCAAGCTATTTCATAGATCTAACATGTAGTCCTGACTGGCATTTTTTAAACAAACATTTCATTCAGTGTGAATCAGCATTGTGTATCATACATAGTTTTAAACTTGGGACCGTATTCACCAACCATTCTTAAGAAAGTTCTCAATCTTTATATCTGAGATTTTCTGAATTTGAAAGTAACACAACTTCTGACTGGCAAAACCATTTGGTTTTCTGGGGAATAAGACTAAAAATGTTCATATGAGTTGTTGGTGAATACAGACCTTAGTTTCTTTGCTGTCATTACACAGACAGTTTTATGAGCAGAGCTAAGGTCTGTTGCATTTTGATTGTGGAAGCCGAGTTTAAAATGCAGGATAATTTAGTTTGTACGTTACATACGGGGAAAAAAACCTGACCCAGACGTCAGCCATTAACCCTTAGGCTACTAAGCGCGACTCAAGGACCTTTCGCGGACAGTGTAGATCAAAGATCAGGCTGCACAGAACGTGCAGTCTGAGCTTTGATCTACACTGTCCGATAAGGAGACATTTTTTCACCCAAAATAACTGAAATAGCGACATTCGGGTTTATATTCTCCCGCTTAAAAGTTTCATTTAACTTATTTAGCAGGAAAGGATTGAATTATAGCGTACACTTCTCGTAAATATAACACAAATCGGCTGGTACTTACCCATGACGCTTAGCCGTCCATTGTTATCGGCGTCCAGACAAGAGAAAAGTTCGTCAATCTCACACTCGGACATTTGTTCACCCATCGTTGTGAGATAGTGCGATAGTTCTTTCTTGTCAAGATAGCCATCGTTATCTCTGTCGAATATGCTGCAGGAATAAAAATGAAAACTAATCCCCGTTCGAAAACGATGGGGGTTTATTATTTATCTCGTTTCAGCTCTGTTCTATTTGACCGCCAGTCTGTCAGTCCAAAACTTGTCCAGACAATAAGTAGAAACTGCTTTGATTTATTTCTTTTTAAGCTCTGTTTACACTTATCATCGATTGAATTCCAACAGATATTGATGCATCAGTTTTAACTTTCTAGACAATCTTAGACTTGTCCAAATTGAAAGCATTTGCAGACGACAAAATAAATGTGACTGAAAAATTGAACTTTCGGTTGGGAAGGGTAGAAAGCATTGCGGAAAAAGGAGAAAATACTGATTACCAGCATGTTCCCCTTTTCCAATAATGGTTTCAAAAGTCTTTTCTTCAGAGCTGTTCAAACTCGGGATCGTGTGGAAAATGGGTCAATGTTATGGGCACAGTGGCTTTCAACAAAAACTGAACCTTTTCCGAACAATGTGTAGGCAATAGCTGATAAACTTGCTTCTAAACTTAATACAGCTAAATGTAATTAGTATGCAGTCTAATTGATCCATATCGATTTTAAAGATACATCTTTACATTCAGAGAGAAAACGCTGTTAAACCACGAAAGTGCGTAGAATGGCTCAGAAGTTAGTCATCTGAGTAAATATAGATAAAATACCAATATATATGGTGTAAGGGATACAGAAACTCAAGGGATTTTGTCCTTATTTGAAACCGAAACGAAAGCAGTGATTTCTTTGACGGCTGCGAAAAAAAAAAATCATTTTTTTTATCTGTGTAAACTGTGCAACCTTGCAGCCGTCAGGGACAAAATTTGGCATGAAGGTACAACATTGATTATAAGTTCATGAAATAAAAATAAAATGGGTTGAAAACGAGTATACATGTATATGTGGATGTATCTTTAAGGTAAAGACGTAAATGGTCTTAAATATTTTTACTTTCATAAATAATGTAGATTGCAATGAAAACGCCATACCTAAAAGCTGTGAAGAGATCGACATACTTGTCCGTTTTACTCAAAAGCTTGTCTTTCATAATTTCTTCGAATTCTTCATAGCCGATTTTTCCTGAAATGTAATAATTCTAGCTCTTGTTCAGACAGTATCATTCCGATTTGCATAGATGTGTTCTAACGAAATTTTGCATTGAATTTTGGAACAGACTGAGATGTGTTATTTCTAACTGGCGTGCAACACACGAAAAGGGGCCTTCGGACATATGCGTAGTAGTGTGTCGTCTCAGATCAGCCTGTGCAGTCTGTGACTAATCTAAGATGACACTTCCCGTTTTTGTGCGATTTTCTGTTTCACGAAAGTCTGCTGTATGAAAAAATCTTTTATAGTCGTAAAGTGCCGTCTCGGATTAGCCTGCGTGGACTGCGTGGGCTAATCCGGGACGACACTTTACGCAAATGTCTGAAAGTCTCATTTCGCATGTTGCAGGCCAGCTAGTCTTTTTTATTTGAACCGAACTTTTCCTTTTAGTCTAAGTATACACAGAGAAATAAGTTAAGCACCCCTAGCGTTTTTAGTCGTCGAGGCAAATACACTTACAAATTGACAGACCATGGTCAAGTAGACTTGAGTAATTGAGATAGTTCATCAAGGAGCAGAATTTTGGGAATACAAGAACACCTGAAGTGTCTTATTCACAGTGACATTTATTGCTTTACACGGTGGTATATAAAGGTGTAAATTGCATGAAAATGCAAACGGTATGAAACTATTAAGGTAATAAGTCTATAAATGAACATGCGTCGATGAATTTGTCTAAGAGCTCGCACAGGGTGTCCAATTGTCCAACACAGTGCACAGTCAGTAACGAGCACACCCCTCATTTGCCCGGATGACGGCGCCAATCCTTCGTCGCTGCCTGGATGACGGCGCCAACCCTTCGTAGCACCCCCATCAATACGCTGAAACTGAATCATGGGTATTCTTTGCCGTTGCCCGTGCAGTATTGCCTCCAGTTCGCCCAGGTTCTGTACTGGAGGGTCTCGCAATTGCATATGACGACCGATGATGTCCGAAATGTGCTCAATAGGATTGAGATCGGGACTTTTAGCGGGACTGTCACACCTCTCTACAGCATTCTGGTGGATGAAACGATTCACTGCGCTGAAACGGCGGTGCCTGGCGTCATCATCCATGGACATAAGCCTGGAGGCAAGAACGTCATTGTCAAAATGGGGAACAACATTTGGCTGCATCGCTTCCTGGATGCACCGTACACCTGTCAGATTGCCCCGTATAGTCAGCATGTCCAACTTGAAATAATGTAAAAAAACATCCCAAAACATTACAAAGCCTCTCCCGAGAGGAAAATTGGGAAGGATGTTCTTGGGAGTATAAGCTGTCTTTCTACGCCTCCAGACTCGTATTCGACCGTCGTTTGTATACTCTATGAAGTGACTTTTAACAATTCAATTCTTTATTCTGCCTCTGGCCCATTATACAAACGGACCAGTAGATCCTTCTCCAAGACCTCAGATTCCAGTTCATTCTCGTCTGACAGCCCGCCCTGATAGCTCAGTGGATAGTGTATGTGACTTGTGACCTGGTGGTTGCGAGTTCGATACCCGGTTGAGGTAAACTTTTTTCCAGTGATTTTCGCCTCTCTCCTCTGATTCATGTGGGAAAAGTACGAGTGACTTGGAAAGAAAGTTGTGTCCGTACTAGTGTGAGAAAACCAGGCAAAACGATGTTGGTAGATGTCAATGGCTTGTTTTTTGTTTTCAACCAATACTTGATTACAGCTATTTCATTATGGGGATACTTAACTTTTTTTTCTTTCTATAATTAGGATACATGTATTCTCTTTCTCTTTAGCGGGACAGACATTTTTCTGCCTGTGAGACCCTTGCATGTGCATTTAGAGGGCTAGGCACCGTTGAACTTAAATTTTAAGTCAGGACGGACTGGGTTTTTTTTTCTGTTTTTTTTCGCGCACAATGTAGATCAAGATCAGATTGCACGACACATCGGTAGATAAAACCAGTACAAAGTACGGTAAAAAGAAAGAGAAACGGTTGAATGAATTTTGAAAATGAGCGGTTACTTTTGACAATCAAGTAATTTCTAGCTTTCCAATAATGTGTCAAAAGCTGTCACCGAGTTAAAACTAAAAAACCCATGCTCTGTGAAAAGGGAGCTTGATGCATCTGCGAAAAGTATCGACCCAGGTCAGCCTGCGCAGTCCGCGTAGGCTGACCTGGAGCGAAACTTTTCGCTTTTGGTCAATTTTCTGTATTTCCAAGGACCAGTGTACCTCATGATTCAGTCAAATGATGAAAAAAGTAGCTATTATGGATCCATAATTATGTGATGGCTTGCATGGTATCATGCATCACGGAGTCGGTTTTTAGACAAAAAAAGAATTTTACAGATCCATAATTATGTATGACTTGCTTGGTATTATGGATCACGGGGATTCATTAAGTCCCCTTTTGCCAGAGCATGGCTCAAATATTCAGTTAGTAGGTTACCGCGCTTCGAAACCCTTGGTGAGCCTGGCCAACCTTTGAACCGTTCATATTACGACCTGAGTACTGGTTAAGGTTTCTAGGAAGCAAGTGTTGAGAGTATCGAACTTTAAACCTTAAGGCTGCTAGGCGCGACTCACAGACCTTTTGCGGACAGTGTAGATCAAGATCAGACTGTACAGAACGTGCAGTCTGATCTTGGATCTACACTGTCCGATAAGGAGATATTTTCCAAACCCCTATAACGCTGAAGCATTAACATGTTGGCTTTTACCATCGGCTTGAAAGTTTCAATCAAGTTATATATTAGGATAGAGGTTTAAGCACCTTTCACAACTACAGTTGCCTTTGCGGCCAATGTAGATCACTCTCAGGCTACACAAAACGTGCAGTTTAATCTTTAACCTACAACAGCCGCTTTGCTGAAACATTCTGGACAATTGCAACCCTAGAGTACACTTATCTAGGTTTTATTTCTAGACCAAAAATTTCTGTTAAGTTTTTTCACGGCGTGATAAGGGTCAACTTGTTTAACCGTCGGTGCTAAGTAAACAGTTTAACCTTTAGCCGGCCGAGCGCGACTCACCGACATTTTGCGGACAGTGTAGATCAAGATCAGACTGCACAGAACGTTCAGTCTGAACTTGGATCTACAATGTCCAATAAGGATATATTTCCTAACCTCCATGACCCTTTACCGCACAATGCCGCCTTTTAACACCCCTGAGAAAGAAGCCTTATTAAAACATTGTGGGAAAAGGAGAAAATGCTGGTAACCAGCATTTTCTCCTTTTCCCACAATGTTTTCTACCCTATCGAAGAAAAATTGCAGCATTTGATCCACATTGAAATTGTCGTCTGCAAATGCTTTCAATTTGGACAAGGCTAAAATTTTGTCGTCTGGTAAAGGGATAATTATGAAATACCAACAGTTTGGTTTTTATTTACGGCTTGAAAGTTTCATTTAAGTTATTCAGCAGGCTAAGGGTTAAAGCTGTCTCGTGAGAGCACATATTTATCATCCATAATGAAAGCATCAGAAGCTGTCACGAGTTTTCACTCACTTTTTTCAAGTTTATATTTCTTGAATATCTCCTTCACTTCTTTCACAGTCGGGTTCAAGCCAAGATGTTGAAGGCCTTTCCTTAACTCACCAAATGATAGAGAACCATTCCCATCTAAATCGAACCTGTTGTAAACTTCCTTTATACCTGAAATGTATTTTTCAAAGTTAGTTCACTTTTTTAGTTATCGAACTCTGTACCATGCATCGAAATTTTAAAAATGCCAGTATCGAAAGCATCTGCAGATTACAGATTAAATGCAGCTCAAAGATGGGATTCGCCTTATATCCGATATACATCATTGTTGGGAAAGTAAATATAACTAATGCATAATATGGCGTGCAACACACGAAAAGTGGCCTTCGGACATATGGGCAAATGTGTGTCATCTCAAATCAGCCTATGTAGACTGTGACTAATCCGAGACGATACTTCCCGTTTTTGTGCGATTTTCTGTTTCACGAAAGTCTACTGTATGAAAAAATCTTATGTAGCCGTAAAGTGCCGTCTCGGATTAGCTTGCGCGGACTGCGCAGGCTAATCCGGGACGACACTTTACGCAAATGTCCAAAGGTCTCATATCGCATGTTGCGGGCCATATTGTATTGCTATATTTTTCCACGATGTTATAGCCGTCTACGCCCGGGCAAAAATTATTAAAAGTTCGTTTTAAGGCATATTCGCGGCCAAAAGTAAAGTTGGGGTGTAAAAATGCGTTTGAATTTAAATCATACCTTTTAAACGCATGGAAATTAATTTGGAGATGACAATCTGCTATTGTACGGTCCATCCAAGTGCTAGTCGCTGGCGGAAAAATGAATTTCAGTACCAATTAAAAAGTAAACAAAAGGTAGAGCGACCTGGCAACTTTTGACCTACTTTTAATATTCATTGTTCTGCCAGGAACCAACACTAGGACAGCCGGTTTAATAACAGCTTGCCATCTTCACAATATTTTCTATATTTTTAAGTGGTATGATTTGAATTTAGATGCATTTTAACACATGCGTTGCCTTTTTTGACCGCTATTTGGCCTTTAATAAAGGGTTAGCCCGTTACCAAACAAACCATTTATAACCCTTATGCTGTCGAATTTATTCTGTTCATATTCACCCGATCTGCCCGGATTTATTAGCTGTACTTGGATAAAAAGAGACATCCTTGCCATAGGAAATTTCAATCATAACCAGCATCAGCAGAGATCGGACACGGACAACCCGGTTTAAATAGAGAGCGACCTATATGTGAGACAGAACCTCAACTCAACAGTAACAGTAATTTAACGATACTTTTTGCAGATGCACAAGCTTAACAGTAATTCTTGTAATATTATTCTGCGTATGCGATTCAAAATTGAAAGTTACAAGTGAGCCATGCTCTGTGAAAAGGGGGCTTAATACATCCCCGTGATTCATTATACCAAGCAAGTCATCACAGAATTATGAATCGATGAAATCCATTTTGTCTAACAACCAACTGAATTCTGGGGTAGAATGGTCCTTTGACATGCAGAAAATTGACCAAAAGCAAAACAGTTTGAAACAAGTAAGCCTGAGTAGGCTAACCTGGGTCAAAACTTTTTGCAGATGCATTAAGCCGCCTTTCCACAGAGCATGGCTCAAATGTAATCGGTACAAAATCGATTTATGAGTGATCAAGGAATCTTCTGTGGCTATTTGGTTTAGCCGTTGAATTTGTAATGATAAAATTCTTGTTTTACTCTCTCTTCTTTGCGGCCTTAATCACACGGTAGTGTTGATTGGTAAGGCGCTACATAAGCCCAATCTAGTGCTGATAAAACCAAGGAAACGAGTGAAGGAAAGCTTGCCTCAACCGGGTATCGAGCCTGCAACCACCAGGTCACGAGTCAGATACGCTAACCACTGAGATACACAACTGGGATTAAAAAGTATAACTGAAATTCAGTTGAAAGAAGTATAACACACTATTCATACATACAAATGAATGATCAAAAACACGAGAGTCATGCTCTGTGAAACGGGGGCGCAGTCGGCGCAAGCTGATTTGGGTTGAAACTTTTTGCTAAATTTTCTGCATGTCAAAGGACCATTGTACCTCACGAATCAGTCGATTATTAGACAGGAATGATTTAACGGATACATAATTAACTCTTTACCAAACGACAAAATTTTAGACTGGTCCAAATTGAAAGCACTTGCAGACGACAAAATAAATGTGATTGAAAAATTGAAATTTATTTTGGGAAGGGTAGAAAACATTGTGGGAAAAGGAGAAAATGCTGGTTACCAGCATTTTCTCCTTTTTCCACAATGTTTTCAATAGATTCCTTTCTCAGGGTCGTTAAAAGTCGGGATTGTGTGGTAAAGAGTTAAATGATGATCGCCTTGTATAATACATCTCGGAGATGCAGTAAATCTCCTTTTGTCAGAGTGCCGCTCACGTGATTTGTTTTTCAACTTAAGAGGTCATAACGCCGCTTAAGCAATGTCTGAGTACATACGTAGAAGATCAATATAAGACTGCATAGCACTTGCAGTCTGATCTTTGGTTTACATTCTCATATTGTTCTTTTCAAATACTCTTGTAAAACAGGCTTGAAGTGCATTTGAAATGTCCAATCTATTTACCAGAGCTTCAAGGGATAATGTACTTATTCAATAAAGTAAGTTTTCACAATATTTTCATTTCTGATCGACTAATCATGAATTGACTTGTGAATATTAGGATTAAATATTCTGTTCTATTGAATGTTTTTAATACTCACTGAGTTATCAAAGGAGAAATCCAAACGATTAAAACATTAATCCTCGCGTTCGTTTGAATATCTGCGAGATTGAATAAATAACTAAAAGGACGGATTAAAGCTTAATGAACGAAAAAGAGAGAGTGAGAGACAGAGAGAGAGACAGAGAGACAGAGAAAGACAGAGACCGAGACAGAGAGAGAGAGAGAGAGAGACAGACAGACAGACAGACAGACAGACAGACAGACAGACTACTTTTCTTCTGAATTTCATCCAAATCACTTTGCTGTTGTTCACATTCATCTTCTTCCTCATACAGTTGGGCCTCGTCTTCGTCCTTTAGAATACGAAATAAAAGTGAAACGAGTAGACCAAGATCAGACCGCGGAAATATCTAATATACGATTTTATGAAAAAAAAAAAAAAAAAGGTTATAGATTATTGTATGAAAAGGAGCAAATGTTGAAGGGAAAAAAAAAACACTTTGATTGTCTTCAAATATTTACACACACACACACACACACACACACACACACACACACACACACACACACACACACATATATATATATATATATATATATATATATATATATATATATATATATGGAAGGTCGAGAGAAAGCTTTTTACAAAATAAATTTCGATACCGATATGATATAATAAATACCTACCATGTTTGTTTCATCAATATCCCACTGATTTTATCTGAAAGAAGTTTTGGTACACGGAACGATATCAGTTAAAGTTCGTTTCGAAGGGAAAATAGGTCGAACTCCCTTTTTAGTTATTCATCAGATTTGAAAGCTCGTCAAAGACGCATGAATAACGATGCTCATCTACTCTCTAATCATCCTTTTTGTATCTTTCAAAATATCAAGTCCAATTCAACAGTAATCATATCTAAACGTAAGACACGTCACAACATATAGTCTATATAGGCTAGTACTGCTCTATTTCCTATATTGGTATTTATCGGTATAGTTCAGTGAAGTTGAAGTGTCACCTATATATGGGCTTGTGAAAAATGGGTTTAATGCAGTGGCAAAAAGTGTCGACACATGTCAGCCTGCGCAGTCTGCGCAGGCTGACCTGTGTCGAAACCTTTTTGCTTTGGGTAAAATTTCCGAATGTCAAAGGACCAGTCTACCTCGTGAATGCTCGACACAATGGATTCCATGGAGCCATAATTATGTGATGGCTTGCTCGGTATAGTCCATCAAGGAGATGCGTTAACCCTTTACCAAACGACAAAATTTTAGACTGGTCCAAATTGAACTCAATTGCAGACGACAAATTAAAGGTAGCCCAAATGATGAAATCTGCCCTCGACATATTAGAAAACATTGTGGGAAAAGGAGAAAATGCTGGTTACCAGCATTTTCTCCTTTTCCCACAATGTTTTCAAAAGCCTTCTTCCACAGGGTCGTTAAAACTCGGGATTGTGTGGTAAAGAGTTAAACCCCTTTTTCTCAGAGAACGGCTCAATTGTATAACTGAATGGCACGCTGGGAATATGAGGTTATCATACATCCTTAGGTACAATACTGAATTCTATTGAATGATTACATGTCAGAACCTATTAGACGAGGCGTATTTACTCGAAACAACAAATATCTCTGCTATTTCATAAAAAAAAAAAAAATGGTAGAAAACAAAAAAGTTTTTAATCCAATAATGAAGACTGATGACCACGGATTTCGGTACACTACTCGTCCGTGAAAATATCGATATTCGGGACAATAGTCTCATTTTGAAAGATTCATTTTCTGGACTATAGCCTCTAAATCTGTGTTTGGGACTCTATAGAGTCCATTATGAATTCATATATTTTGCAATCACTCGGTGGTATTGATGCAATTTCATTGGTCGTTATAATGTAGGTTTTACATAAAAAAGGGGTTTCGTGCATCTTTGTAATGCATTATACCATGTATATCGCTGCATTATATGAATTTGAGCCATGCTCTGGGAAAAGGGGGCTTAATACACCTCCATTAAACCAAAGAAGTCATTCACATAACTAGGGATCCTTAAAATCCATTAAGTCCGATGACTGACTGAATCTGGAAGAAGAGTGGTCCTCGGACATGCAGAAGATTTGTAAATAGCAAACATTTCGCCCCAGGTCAGCCTGCAGACGTATTCAGCCCCCTTTCTCAGAGCATGGCTTTTTTATTGTGACTAAAACTCGACTGAGTCATAAGTTTGGACCCAGGTCAGCCTGCGCAGACTTAGTCTGGTACCCCGCCGTACTACAAGAGTACGTCAGGCAAAGCGCAATAATGGCGGACCCCGTTTGTAATATGCAGAGGAGACGGGATATTGTTATTTCACATGATCAAATCGGATCATAGGCTGAATTCAAAACAGATCGCTTGCAATAAAGTCATGGCAGTGAGTTTTTCTACATGTCGTTCTTATTTAGCGAGAAAAACTAGATATCAGAAATGCTTTAAGTATCCGAAATGTCAATGGACCTATATAACGTCCGAAAACAGGGCTACTTTTAAAATGATTCATAGTCAAGTTTATATTTAAACCACACCCCAACAGCACGTTTTAGATTCGGTAATGTATTTTTGGTACAAAATTGATCTCATTTTATTTCCTGATCAGACTGGATCACATGAAATTGGGGAAAACAGGTAAGCATGTAGGGGTACGCTTGAGGACGGTGTCTTCCCAGTTCGCCCAATTCCATTTCGCCCATTCCCATTACGCCAAACTTTTCTTCCCATTTCGCCCTTTGCCGTCTTGTCCCCTACCCATTTTGCCCTTTTTCATTTTGCCCCATTGCCACCTCGCCCAATCATCTTTTCGCCCAATTACCGTTTCGCCCTTTTGCCAATTCACCCTTTGCCGATTCGCCCAATGCCATCTCGCCCCTTTATCATTTCGCCCCTTCACCACTTCGCCCAATGCCATTTTGCCGAGTTATCAGCTCGCCCCATCACCATTTTGGCCCTTACGTGTTGTAGCCTACACTCTGTTCCTTCACCACTAAATTGAGGAATTAACTTATTAGAGAACTTTTCACTAGTTTTGGGCCCAGATATCAGAAAAATGGCGTTTGGGCGAAATGGGAAGGGGCCTTGTGGGAAAAGGGCGAAATGGTCTTTGGGCGAAATGGGAAAGTTGGGCGAGATGGCTTCTGGGCGAAATGAAAAGTGGGTGAAAATGAATTTGGGCAAAACGGGAAAAGGGCAGGACAGATATTTGGCGAAATGGGAAAAGGGCGAAGTTGGAAAGGGCGAAAAAAGAATGGGCAAAACGGGAAAAATTCTGGCGAAATGGGAATGGGCGAAATGGGATGGGCAAACTGGGAATAAACCCTTGAGGATACTAGGAGGCAACCATTTTTACGCTTTGCCTGACCCGACAACGAAGTGGTAGGGGCAGGTAATCCAGACTAGCGCAGACTGCACAGGTTGTTGTGGCTCCATACTTTTTGCAGATGCCTTAAATCACCTACTCACCGAGCATGACTTGTATACAAACGAACTCTAATGAAATAATACAGACTATGTACTATGTGTTTCAAAATATTTTAAATTAATATTTAGGAATGCAATTTATTGTTTAGAAGATCGATTTTAAGTGTTCTTCAATACTTTACACTGACTAGGTGACACGCCATTGTCGCCAAATTATAATACGAAGGGATATTCGATACGTGTTTACCCGTGGACTACCGAATATTAACGTTAGTACACAAAAGGAACATTACAGCTTAAAGGTAAAAGACCGAAATACTTGCACATTTCAAGACTGTTTTTAGCCAGAAATCCAACCATAACAGACAGTTTAGATATGAGATCAGTCTGCACGAAATGTTCATATGCGGTCTGTTCTCAGTCTACATTATTTGCAAACGCGTGAAACGCACACTTAGGGTTAATTCTTATCGTGCTATTAGCAACTAAACCCTTTAAGGGCCGAAGGCGAAAACACTGAACGTGCAATCTGATCTTGACCATTGCCGGCCGCTTGTTTAATCTTGCCTATAAAGTAAATATACTTTGTAGTTTCAATGGGTTGTGTTTTTCAGCCGCAGAAAGTAGTAAAATTTATTTGAGCCATGCTCTGTTAAAAAGGGGTCTAAATTAATGTATCTCCGTGATCCATGATACCAAGCAAGTCATCACATAATTATTCATCCAAAAAATCTGTTTTGTATTACAACCCACTGAATCCTGAAGTAAACCGGTCCTGTGACGTGCAAAAAAATTATCAAAAGCAAAAAGTATCGGCCAGGTCAGCCTGCGCGGACTGCGCAGGCTGACCTGGGTCGATACTTTTTGCAAATGCCGTAAGCCCCTTTTTTCACGGCATGGCTTATTTATTGGGTACTCAGAGAATTAGAAATGTAAAACTCGGCAAATTCGTTCGTGTATTCAAAATCTTTCGGCGCCAGGATCGATTTCATTTGTGTTTGCGGACGGTGTAGACCAATTTCAGTTTGCGAATACAGCTTAGTCGGGCCGGGAATCTTCTACACTGTTTTTATTTTTACGTCCCTTTGCCAAACGACAACATTTTTGAACTCTTCAAATTAAAAGCATTTGCAGACGACAGATTAATTGCAGCTCAAGTGATTGGATTTGTAGATTTGTCTCTGAAAGGGAAGACAAAATTTTAGACAAGCAAAAAATTGAAAGCATTTGCAGACTAAAGATTAACTGTGGCTCAAATGAAGGAATTTTTCAATTAAAGAGAAGAAAACAGGTGGGAAAAGAAGAAAATATTGTTCTTTGCCCATATGTTTTCAGATGCTTTCAAAAGCTTTCTTCAAGGAATACTATTGGGTTAAACTGAAATTAGTGGTGTTAATGTATGTATAAACCCCACCCCGCAGGACGGAATGTTAAATAATTGTTTTAAGGGGGAAGGGATTTCACATACATAAACATTGACAAGTACATTTTGTTCTTTTTAACTCCAATAATCTGGAATTATGTTCTTCCATAGAAGAGCCGCTTTTTTTTTTTGCTTTTTCGAGCGTTTTGTGGCAAAATCTACGTAACAAGAAGTCACATTGTCGGAGTACTATGTTGTCCGTTATAAAAAGTTTTCGGATTTAACACTTAGGCTGCTAAGCGCGAGTCAGTGACCTTTTGCGGACAGTGTAGATCAAGATCAGACTGCACAGAACGTGCAGTCTGATCTTGGATCTACACTGTCCGATAAGGAGATATTTTTCTCCATACTATAAGCTTGAAATAGCATTATTCGAGTTTTTACTATCGACTTGAACATTTTATGTTAGTTATTTAGCAGAATATGGGTTAAAATTCATACGTGAGGTAATCTGAGCTACGGAGAATGTCCGGGCAAGACAATTAAGTTTGTTTGTTTGTTTGTTTTGGGTTTTAACACCGTTTTAACAGCTTAGATCATATCACGGCGGTCAGTGCACCTACGCATATTTTCCCTGGCTTTCTCACACCAGTACTGACACACCTTTCTTTCCAAGTCACTGACTACTTTTCCCACATGATATCAGAGGTGAGGGGGAAAAATCGCCGGGAAGAAAGTCTGCCTCAACCGGGTATCGAACTCACAAACACCAGGTCACGAGTCAGATACGCTAACCATTGAGCTACCCGTGCGGGCAAAGACAATTAAGAGTCCTTAGCCTAGGACACATATGAGTATGTAAGCTGTCACCGTGATTTGTCTGATGTAATGTTAAAAGCGGCGTTAAACACCATACGAACCAACAAACAAATCAATTGGCCTTTGAAATTTTGTTGTTGAACATATATTTTATTTTAGCGAACTAATTTGGTTCAATTCCTTTTAATTTTCGAATCCGGGACCATCTAAATTTTTCTGAAACCCCAAAACACGCCGCTGATTAAAATTCAAAAGATGATTATCGATATTGTAATATAATTGCATCTTTTTAAGATTCACAATAGATTATTTTATAATCTGATATTTATCTCTCTCAAAAATGCATGGCTTACAAAAGCTTAAGATATCAAATTATAATGAAGACGTAATTTGTGCAACCAATTTGTGGAGGATATTCCCGCACACTTCACCCAGTTTAACCCTTAGGCTGCCAAGCGCGAGTCAATGACCTTTTGCGGACAGTGTAGATCAAGATCAGACTGCACAGAACGTGCAGTCTGATCTTGGATCTACACTGTCCGATTGAAGGTTTCATTTAACTGTTTTAGTAGAATAAAGATTAAACGACAGAAAAAAGAGAAAAGGGTGCTTTGAGATCCAATGACTAGTTCAGTGACAATTGCTTCCATCGTTTTGCAGTATCAGTTACAAGTCTTATCATGTGGGAGACAGAGGTCTGATTCAACGTCGGAGATCAAATTGTTTCGAATAGTAATAAACTGTGTTTTGTTCATGATTGGTTGATTGTGTGGTGTTTAACGCCGCTTTCAACATTATTGTAGTCATATCTCGGCAACAGCTCACATATATTCTTGTTTGTCATTGGCTTTACCAGTACTAGGCTAAGGCTCTGAAGTGTCACAAACCCACTGACACTCTCAAAAGTCCAGTAATTCCAATGAGGCTCAAACTCGGGACCCAAAGGTCACGAGTCCTACACTTTACCACCGAGCCACGAAGGACCTCTGTGGTTTTTTTTTCAGGTCATGAAAAAAAGCTAATTTTGACAAAGTAGATCTAATATCGCTTTATATAATATGCAAAGTACAGGACTGCATAACAAAATATGAGACTTCAGAAATTACAAATAACATGTTTCATAAATCAAACAAGCCACGCTCTGTGAACAGGGAGTTAATGACTGCAAAAACTATCGACCCTCGTTAGCCTGCTTGGACCTCGCAGGGTAACCTGGGTCCTAACTTTTTGCTATTGATCAATTTCTGCATGTCAAAAGACCAGTCTACCTTATGATTCAGTCGGTTGTTAGAAAAAACGGGTATTATGCATTCAACGAGATGCATTAAACCCCCTAATGCCAGTGCGCCGCTCAAATGAATTGAGCCATGCTCTGTGAAAATGGAGCTTAATGCATGTCCGTGATGCATTATACCAAGCAAGTCATCACCGTATCATAGATCCCTAAAATAAGTTTTGTTTAACAATCAACCGGATCATCAGGTAGACTGGTCCTTAGACATGCAGAAAATTTACCAAATGCAAATAATTTCAGCCCATGTCAGCCTGCGCATACTGCGCAATACTTTTTGCAAATGCATTAAGCCCTCTTTTCATACTGCATGACTCAATTGTAAACGTCAATTAAAATATTACAACACAGTTAGACCATATCCTGCGGAATTTATTTTTGGCTGTTACTTAAGCATAATATATATAAAAAAAAGACAAAGCCTCAATAAGAGCGACATGAATGATTCCTAGAATAAATATCTAGATCTAATAATTCAAACGACAAACTAGATCTAGAAATCATAGGATTTTGAGTTCGAAACCTGGCCTTGCCAAAACTAATTTTGAGGGATTTAAAAACTCATTCAAGCAATAGAAGTTGCCAGGTACATCTATCTTTTGTTTACTTTTTTCCTGATTTTAATTTTTTTTTCTGCCAGCGACTAATACTTGGACCGACCACGCAGTAACAGATTACCACCTTCACACTATTTTCCCTACTTTTAAAAGGTATGATTTAAAATCTGAGTCATGCTCTGGCAAAAAGGGGCTTAAAGCATCTCCGTGACGTAATGTACCAAGCATGTCATTTCGTAATCGTATCCATAAAATCCATTTTGTGTAACAACCGACTGATTCATGAGGTAGATCTACACTGATCCTTTGGCATACAGAAAACTGACCAGTAACGAAAAGTTTCGGCCCAGGTCAGCCTGCGCGGACTGCGCAGGCTGACCTGGATCGATAATTTTCGCAGATGCATAAAGCCATCTTTCACAGAGCATGGCTCATTAATTTAAATGCATTTTAATATCCGCATTGTCTTTTCGACCGCTTTGAAACAGTCCAAAAAAACATCCTCGTTGACTCAGTTCCGATGCATTCCGTAAGCTGCATTCATCGCCCCTGGGTTATCTCGCGTATGTTTTCTCGCTCTCATGAATTATTCATGATGCATTTTAATCCCAATTTTTTCAGTGAGAAAATTTAATCTATTTTTATCAACCATATGCCATCATTTCTATTTTTACCTCGTCTACAACCAATCAAATTGATGAATGTAGTTTACGGAATACATCAGAACTGGGTCAACAAGGATGACTTCACCCCTTCTACATACCCCTAAGGACTGCAACAGCACGCTGTATTTCTGAATATTTGCCTTCGTATACAAGGATTCGTTCTGTCTGTCCTGGATTGTCGTAAGGCAAATTCCACAGGAAGGCCCACCGGCGGCCGCCATATTTGTTGATAATGATGTGGGTTTTACCCGGTTTATTCATAACAACGGAAGAAATGTGATCATCCTCCACTACAAGAGAGTATCATTTTGTTATCGATAATTCGATTGGCTATTGGGTGCAATTCGCAATCTTATGAATATTCATAGAAACGACGGTTTCGCAACTGAATGTCCCAGGGGTGATGAATGGTAATACTTCTCACCTGGGTTAACAAGGGTGTCAAAAAATAGCTTTGTCAATTCTTCGACACAACATTTTTACCGCGAGAAAACTGCTGATGCTTGACGTAAATGCAGAATGATTTATGACGTCATTATTTTCTGGCTCATGATACATTTGGCTGTTATACAAAACACATTTTAGCGATATATGGACCGCAGCATGCGAAATGAGATCTTCGGACATTTGCGTCAAATGTCGTCCCGGATTAGCCTGCGCAGGCTAATCCGAGACGGCACTTTACGACTACATAAGATTTTTTCATACAGTAGACTTTCGTGAAACAGAAAATCGCACAAAAACGGGAAGTGTCGTCGCGGATTAGTCATAGACTGCACAGGCTGATCTGACACACTTTTACGCACATGTCCGAAGGCCCCTTTTCGTGTGTTGCACCCATATAATACTGTGACAACTTTCTTGGTATAAAGGAGAAGCATCCTTTTCCCAAAACATGGCTCATATGCTCTTTACCAGACGACAAAATTTTATGCGGATCTAGATCTACATCGAAAGCACTTTCGAATGACAATTCAAATTTTGTCGAAATCTTTGGCTTGTCTTCGAAAGAACGAGAAACACAGAGGGTGAAGAGGAAAATGCTGATTACCAGCATTTTCTCATTTTCCCACAATATTTTCAAAAGCTTTTATTCTCAGGGTTGTCGAAATTCAGGATTGTGTGGTAACGGGTTGAAGAATATAATTAACACACATCGCTATAGGGTCATTAGCCTACGTGTGCATGCAAATGTGTATGATTTAACTCTTTACCGAACGACAAAATTTTCGATTAGACCGAATTCAAAGCTTTTGCAGACGACAAATTATATGTAACTTAAATGATGTTTTTTGTAAGTGATAAGGTAGAAAACATTTTGGGCAAAGGAGAAAATGCTGGTTCCCAGCATTTTCTCCTTTTCCAACAATGTTTTCAAAAGGCTTTTTCCTCAGACTCGTTAAAAGTCGGGACTGTGTGGTAAAGGGTTAAGTAATTGGACAAGTTTTGCCTGTTCAAAAAAAAAAAAAATTCCTATGTCATGAAATTAACTCTTATCCTGCTTGTAGAATTGTAGAACATGTTTTTCAAAATCTCCCATGAGCCAGTATAGAATATAGATATATTACAAGGTAACCAAACAAACGATATGCTACAGTGTATAAACATTTACAAATACATGTATATTATTTTTCTTAACCAAGTTTCATTTTCCTTACTCGATATATACACCCCCAAACACACACATTTACATAATAGTTTCCTTTTTGTTCTTGTATGTTTGTTTGTTTTTGGTTGTTTCTCTCTCTCTCTCAATAAAGCCACATTTAAGGGATAGAATAGTTACGTAATAATACAATCTTGGTTAATATTAAGAGACAAATCTTTTTGTATATTAGTATTTAAAGCTTTCTTCTTTAAGTGACTATTTTCTATACCATTATAAGCAATATGAATTATTAACCAAAACTTTCTACTAACATTGAATTGTAAGGTATGGTGGGAGGTGGCCATGACTCCATCATACCAGTTGACGTGGCAAGTAAAACAACAACAACAACAACAACAACAAAAACTTTTATCCTACTGAATATGTTAGATAATATCTTCAAGTCGACTGCAAAACCCAAATGTTGCTATTTCAAAGTTATTTTTGGGAAGGAAAAATCTCCTTATCGGAAAGCGTAGATCAAAGATTAGGCTGCACATTCTGTGCAGTCCGATCTTGATCTACACTGTCCGCAAAAGGTCTAAGAGTCGCGCTTTTTAGCCTAAAGGTTAATGTGCAGAATGTGCAGTCTGATCTTGATTCTATACTGTTTGATAAAGAGATATTTTTCTCCAAAAATAAGTTTGAAGTACCATTATTCGGGTTTTTACTATCGGCTTGAAAGTTAAACTTATTTAGCAGGATAAGCATTAAAACATTACAGCCATGCTATAGGCGTTTAATGCGTCACCGTGATGCATGATAGCAAGCAAGTCCTCACATATCTATGGATCTATCATCCTCGTTAACCCAGGTGTGAAGTAGGCCTATTACCATTCATCACCCCTGGGACATTCAATTGCGAAACCGTCGTTTCTATGAATATTCATAAGATTGCGAATTACACCCAATAGCCAATCGATTGTCGATGTAACAATACTCTCTTGTAGTGGGGGATAATCAAATTTTTTCCGTTACTATAAATAAACTGGGTAAAACCCAAATCATTATCAACGAATACGGCAGCTCACTCCGAACAGATGGGAAACCATGATACCATAGACTTTTCCCGCCGCTTGTTCTTGTTGTCAGAAACACATCATGTTCTCTAACCAAAGCTGCTTTGGCTTCAAGCAGGAACTCTTTCGGGATGACGCCGAATGTTTTTTGTAAACTGTTGTCAATGATGTTCACGGCCTCAGCCATACTCAAAGTATCGCCAAGCTTGATTTGAAACAAGGGATTTGATTGGTTGTAGACGAGGTAAAACTAGAAATGATCGCACATGGTTGATAAAAAATAGTTTACATTTTTCCACTTAAAACTGAGATTGCCAATCAAAATGCCTCATGAATAATTCATGAGAACGAGAAAACATACGCGAGATAACCCAGGGGCGATGAATGTAGTTTACGGAATACACCGGAACTGGGTCAAAGAGATTGTCGATCTATAAACTTCATTTTACCTAACACTTGACTGAGTCATAAGGCAGAGTGGTCCTTTGACATGCAGAAAATGACCGATAGCAAAAAGCTTAGGTTCAGGTCAGCCTGCGCAGGCTGCACAGGCTGACATTGGTTGATTCTTTTTGCAGATACATTAAGCCCCTTTTCACGGAGCATAGCTCATACACGTATCTCTAGTTTAACTCTTTCGATACCGATAATGACTTATCCAGCTTTTGCGGACGGTTTAGATCAAGATCAGACTGTACAGAACGCGCAGTTTGATCCTTGATCAACACCGTCCAGTACTTGAATGATAACATTTTGAACAAAATTATCACCAGTTGCAGAGGAAATCTAATTTTATAATCCGAAAATACTCGAACTGGTTCAACAGGCAGACTCATTTTATAGAACGTTTGTTTAGATGGGGGATGATCAAATATTTCATTGCTTGCCGTTAAAGATACATCTATATCCGTTTTCAACCAGTTTTTAATCCATACCATCTTTATCATATCAAACGATAATTACTCTTGTTCCTTCATGCCAAATGTTGTCCCTGACGGTTGCAAGGTTGCATAGAATATGACCGATAGAAAACGTATTTAATTGTTTGGAGGCCATCAAAGAAATCGCTGTTTTGTCATGTCTCTGAATTGAAGATTTGCAATATATGTATTTATCCCTTACACCATATATATCGGTAATTTATGTAAGTTTACACAGCTGACTAAATTTTCAAGCATTCTTCAATCTAGATAATTTTTACAGCGTTTTTTTCTCCAGTAAGCTAAGGACGTATGAATAGTTTATCGAGTGGTTTCGTTTTCGTTAAAAAAACTGAAGAAGCATGCAAAAAGACTTAAATATCTCATTTACTGATCAATTTCAAACTGATTCATTCATATTCTGGAATCCCAACAAAATTTTTCATGTCAGAGATGTACTCGGAAGTATTCAGGATTCATCCATCCGGAGGAGCGATAACAAAAACTATATGAGACATGTTCTGTGAAAAGGGGGCTTGATGCATTTGCAAAAAGTATCCACCTATGTCAGCCTGCGCAGTTAGCACAGGCTGACACGGGTCGACACGTTTTAGTATTTGTAAGTTTTCTGCATATCCAAGAACCGGGTCCGTATTCACCAACCATTCTTAGGAACGTTCTTAGTCTTATTCTCCAGAATTTTCTATATTTGAAAGTAACACAACTTCTGATTGGCTAAACCATTCGGTTTAGCCAATCAGAAGTTGTGTTACTTTCAAATATAGAAAATCTTGGAGAGTAAGACTAAGAATGTTCTCAAGAATGGTTGGTGAATACGTACCCCGTACTACCTTATTATCCAGTCAGTTGGTGGACAAAATCGATTGTATAGACCTTTAAGTATGCTTTGACTTGCCATGTATAGTGTATTATGGGGCTGCATTAGGGCCACTTCTTCCAGTGCATGTCTCATACAGAGCTCCAGATAAGAGGGAGTGATGGTATTCTAAATCCATTATTTCTCTTCCAAACCCTATGTTGTGGGTACTCATTAGAATCGTCTCGATGAGACGATTCTACTGAATACCCACAACATAGGGTTTAGTGGAGAATAAGTGATATTTTCAATTTTGAAATCAAAATCACTCCCTCTATCTGGAGCTCTGTCATATATATATATATATATATAAAGAAATCTTCACTTCTTGGCTTTATCAGAAGTACGTCTCAAAGCTTTCATCCACTTGCGAATATACTCGTCCCACTGTATGCTGTGTACGTCAAAAGGAAACTCCTGTAAAATAGAGTAATAATTTAGTAAATCAATGGCTTGCAACAGAAAGATAGCCAAAAGGTTAATACCTTCAGCGCCATTGGCGAAGCCTTTCTTATGGGAAAAAAATGACCCCTTCGACAAAAATGCAAACGAAAATCAAATTTTCTGAATTTTAGATAAAGATATACAAATATTTAGCTCTGATTTTATATGAATTATAAAACCAAAGCTGTCTGACAATGTTATCATCATTTTCAAGCAAAAATCACAATTTTAGAATTTGAGGGTATACTGTTACCAGGGAAACAGGCATTCAACAATAAAACGAATTCATTAAGATATCATTTTCTTTTTATTTTTGTATTCAGCATTTTTTTTTCATAATACATGTATATGTGAAAACAGTAAATTTCTATGGAAGAATTATAACTTAATAAGAAAACGTCCGTAAAAGGGAGAAAATGAAATATGGGGCGTAATGTTTGTTGTGTTTGATGCCAAAGGTTTTATTAAAATATTGAAACGCCCCAGTGTTTCTGTGACTTTATAAAACAGTCTTTACTATATACTTATACACAGAGTGACGAGAGACAAAACTAACAGTAGCTTTACCTTTTATTCTACATGTTTTTTTTTGTTACATTTTAACTTGTCTTTTAGCTGTACAAGATCTCTGTCTTTTAGTGTAGAATGTGGCGATCTACCATACATCAGATATGCATTCTGACTGTTCAACCAGCTACACGTGAAATAAACATTAGAAGCCTTTAGTCTAAAAGGTTGTTCACAATGGTTATCGTGTGTATAATCCATGTTAATCTTGCGAATGATCTTTGATCCTAGCCACTTGACTGCATCACTATTCCACTTCAATGCACTATTATTCCTTTGTATTTTATAATGTTAAGATTTATTGTGCAAACTACATTAATTTAAGTCACATCTGGCGAAGTCTTGGTTTCAGAACAAATGATTTGAGCACTTTATCACATTTAAAAACATGTTGTATAGTCCAAAATTTACAAGAGACAGCCAGCATTACTTTGCATTGTGGGACCGTAGCGCTTGAGGCGAACGCTTCTGAATTAGTGCTGATAGCTTTATTGCAGTTTTAAATGTTTTTTTCTACTGGTTGGTAAAATCAGACATTATATTTTAACTGTTTTTCCCTTGCAAAGTATACGGTTAAAGCTTGTTTTTTTTTGGCGGCCATTTTTTGGCTCTCTAAATAGATGCATTTTTTTACCATTTTTCGGTAGCAGTTTCTACCAAAGAAGTATATCTACCCGTTTTCGGTAGGGGCCGTCAACTAGATATTGGTCAGTCCTACCACATTCAGGTAGTTGTACCTTTTCTTTTTTTTTTGGTCAGCCACGGGGATTCTAGCCTAGCAAACTAAGTGTAGTTGTGACTTCAAGTTTGGCAAGCTCAGTGAAGATCCGCGATATTTTCGATCTTCTGCTTTTCCAAACATGGAATAGTGAACTATAAGTCTAGTTAACTGTAAGTTATTCCTTTGGTGAAACCAAAATTACAGACCTGCAATTTATTGAAATAGTAAACATTTCAGAAGCTAGAGTCTGCTTCTTTTGATATCGCTTTTATCTCTTACATTGTAGAATAATTGTTGACATACTGTTCAGTGTTTAAAATATTGGTGCCATTTTAAGTTATGTGTAGTAGAACACGGACCAAATCGTTGTGCACAGAGATCTTGAGCCACGCTAAAAGAGTAGGAACTTCGTAATAAATGTTACCAGTTTCCACTTGAATGGATCATTTTATCGTTTAAATCAATAAAAGCTTAACCTTGCTGCATATCGCACAAATCTGGGTGTTAGTTTATCGTTTAATAATCAGATCCAGTAATACGAACCAAACCTCCAGCTCAGCCGGCTGGTTTAAGTCAACACATTTGGTAAAATTTAAGCTACGTATTTCTAAATAAAATGTCAAGTCCTGTCCAAGTAGATGGCGAGATTAGTCTCAGGTCAAAAGTACAACAAAGCGAGCACACTGGTCGACAGGGTGGTGATATGGATCCGAAGGACTCAGTATCGGAGAGCGGATCTCGTTACAGTGGATATGCTTATCAGGCTGTAAACAATTCTAGTCTGGAAGAAAATACTTTACATGAGCAAATAGCAAATATGGCCGTTTTGTTAAAAGACGTCGTGCAAGAACTGAGGTATATTTAATCAGGGGGCAGTGACGGCACAGATCAGACGTATCGAAGTACATGTAATAGTGCTGGAAATTAGCAAAGTCCCGGACTTAGGTACAAGAATCTTTCCAAGGAAGGTCAGGTAGCAGCAGTACGGGTAAACGATTTAACGGACCACCACCCATTGAAAACTCTGTCCAGAACGCAGCAAGCTAGCCCTTCAGGTAACAGTTGCCATAGGAATAGGTCCGAATCTTCCTATCGTTCAGAAGGGAACCTAAATAGAACCGGTTTCACTGGGAGAGAGTCTGACAGGATCGGGAGCAACAGCGTCCCAAGCAGTCAAGGTATTTCCTGTAACCGGGATTATTCCCAGTCAAACAGAAATGACCAAGCCTATGCAAGACCCCAGTATGTAAGGTTCGAGACACCTTTTGCCCACAGCCGCGCAGATTATCCTTTAACTATAATGCAACTTTTTAATCGCGAGAATGAATGTTCGACGTGGGTTGCTCAGTTTGAGGCAATAGCGAGGAGGAACGGCTTGTCTGTAAATGAAATGTGGGACACATTATTACCACAGCTAGTAGAAGGGCCGGACAATAGTAGTAGACGGTTAAGACGTGTCGTAGCTGATGATGGTAGGCTGCTTAGACAAGCTGAAGCAGTTGTAGATATGTATATTCAGAGGTTCGAAGAAGATTAAAAACACCAAAGACACTAAATATCATGGAACAAATGGCGTGTACACTTGTAAGTGCAAGTGACAGCCCTACCTGCAAGGTACGTTTTCTTATCCCAATTCAGCGTGACAACATGCACATTACTGAATTAGCCGAAACAATAGAGAAGCTCGTAAGCATTATATCAAAGGCAGAGCACACAGACGAGACGCAAAATGACGAATATTTACCGAGAATACAGGTGAATGAAAATAAGTTAGAAACTTTTGATTCTGGTTCAGCCTCAAAAGCTAGTGAAAATGATGTTCCTGATCTTCTTAAAGACCTGTTTCAAAAGTCAGCCGCTGGGAGGTCAAGCCATGAGACCAAGCCATTGCTAATTTGCTGATAAAATATTAGGGTGCACTTTCAAAATCAGAGTAGGACAATGGCCTCACGAACTTAGTTGAACACAGCATTAACACTGGTAACGAATCCCCAATAAAACAGCATCCTAGACGGGTACCCTTAGCCCAACCTGGTGAGAAAAAGAAAGCCATTGAAAGTTTGTTGCATAAAGGCGTTATTCGCAAAAGCACTTCTCCTTAGGCTTCACCAATTGTCCTGGTGAAAATGAAGTCTGGTGCTATCATGCCGTGTGTAGACTATCGTTAACTAAATGCCCTGGTCAAGCCTGATGGTTTCCCTTTACCATGCATACAAGATTGTTTAGATGCAGTTCCTGGTGTTACTTTGTTCAGTAGTTTTGATCCTACAAGCAGGTATTTTCAAATTTCCCTCAAAGAAAAAGACGTCGCTAAGAGGGCTTTTTGTTGTAAGTTCGGTAACTTTCAATTGACCCGGATGCCATACGGACTCAAAAATGCAGCTAGTGCGTTCCAGAGAAAGATGGAAGTTTTTCTTCAGGTGTTCCAATGGGAGACACGTCTAGTCTATATTGATGATATCATAGTATATGGCTCCGAAAGTTTAACAAAAAAATTTGCAACGATTAGAGCAAAATACTCGATCGCATCCAGAAAGCTGGATTGAAACTTAAGCCTGACAAGTGCCATTTGTCGCAAACTAAATTACAAAGTTTAGGCCATGTTGTATCTAATGTGAGTGTTCAACCAAACCAAGCAAACACTTTAAAGTTCCCGTTAAATGCCAAGCAGGTGAAGCAATTTGTAGCAACAGAGTCGTTTTATCGCCATTTGTAAGGGACTTTGACAAGATAACTTGCCCCTTAGTGAACTGACGAACTGAACTTTCGTACGGAGTAGTAACTGCGAAAATGCTTTCAACTGGATCAAGAAAGCTCTGACCGGTCCTGATATCATGGGTTATCCACTTACTTATGCTAGGAGTTTCGATCTCGATACTGACGCGTCTGGAACAGGCACAGGAGCAGTACTTTCCCAAATACAGTCTTGCACGGAAAGAGTAATTGCAAGTCGAGGTATGAATGAGAAAAAAAAAAAAAAAAAAGCTACCAAGAACTACTAGCAGTCGTTTCCTCTATACAGTACTTTCGTCAATACCTGTTAGGTCGACATTTTGAGGTTCAAACCGATCACCAGGCCATTGTATGATTATTTAGGTTAAAAGAGCCTAAAAGTGGTGCAGCTTGGGATACCTTAACTCTTGATTATTTAGGACCATTTCCTATTACTCCAAGGGGCAAACATTACATATTGGTGATGACTGACACTTTCACAGTCTGTCGATGATCTAGCAGTACCAATTCAGAAAACAGAAAGTGTGCCAGGCATATAGTGAATGACCTTTTGTCTCGTTGGGGTACTCCTTTGCGTATTCATTGCGACCAAGGAGTAACATTCGAAAGCAGAAAATTTTAGGAGCTGTGTCACCTGCTGATGTTGTCTACGGCCATTTTGAGAATGCCAGTCAGTCTTAAGTACCACTCTATTGTGACTATGTAGAGCGCTTTAGAGATCGCATGTTGCAGGGACACGTGGTTTGTATGTAGCACGCAAATATTTGGAGACCAGTGCTAAACGAAGTAAGGAAGTATAATTATAACACAAGGGTAGCTCTAAACAATTATTCACGTGGTGACCCATTTTGGTGTTTGCAGTAGACCACAACAAGCTAAAACTCTATGAAGGAAAGCGCCCCTCAAAATGGACGAGTTCCGCGTCTAAACGGTTTAAAAGATGTGTTTAGATTCGAGGGGCATGTTTGTGTTTAGTTATGAATCGGTTTTATTAGCTTTCTCTGTTCAAATTCGGAATGAAGAAATGAAAATTGTGCTTTATATTATTTGTACCCTTCAATTCACAACTGTAGGGTGGTATTTGTGCTCAAAGTTTATGTTGTTGACTACTATACTATTTTGAGAACGTGAACGATAGGAACAGAAATTTAACAAACAACAAACAGTATTAAAAATTAGCACAAAAAAACGGTGGTTTAAAGGTTTAAATAAACTGAAGTATAGTAATTGAAGATGCTGGCAAGCGTATAAACTAAACAAGGTACTGTATAAAAGAATAAGGGGTACCCCTGCATACGTCGTAGATGTAGTTTTAATAGTTAACCGTTGAAGAAACTCCTTAATACAACCTATTGCCTTAATTGACAATTCTGCAGTGCAGTCGAGACTTCTGTGCAAAATTAAACCTATATAGGGTCACTTAGAGCTTCCTTGCACTACTTGTATGCTGGATGTAATGTCTAAAGAGGAAGATCTGAGCAGTTGAAAAGGTACCAGATCAATTGGTTCAGGGCACAAGTACATAACTGTTTACCTTGTGTATTGCAGAATCATGCTTTCAAGGAAAAGTTTAACTGATGCTCAACATCGAATGTACCGATGGAAGATCTGTGGGAGAGAGGACCGCAGGGGACGTTTGCCTGGGCATGTGCTCACGTACCACGTACTGATGGAGAGGGTACCATTTTCATGCAGCCTATGCAACTTTTGCTGCCGCGACAGAACAACCTTGGTTGGCAAAGTACCAGAGGAACAAGGATGAGGCGACAAAGTCCGGAGTTACAAATCGGTCGTCCGTACTGAACAAGAATCAGAAAGATGTCAGTACCAGCAGTGTTAACTTGCCAGACAAAGCTGTAGTCAAAAGAAGGCAAACTGAGAAACAGTGATAACAAGTTCAGTGTGTTACTCAATGGACGTGCCAAACAAGCCAGCAGTAGGGCTAGCAGATATCCTGAGAGCAATTATGTCGAATGGTAACAAGTTGCACGCTGTAAACAGGAATCTGTGGGTCGTTTAAGATGAAGTACACTGTCTTCATCGAGCCGTCCTGTCCCTTGAGAGAATTGTCGACCGAAACCAGGGCATGTTCAACAGGCGGAGGTCCAAAACTCCTTTTTCTGGGGATGATGTAAGGAAGAGGAGGAAGGAGACCAGAAAAGAGTGCCTAAAAGGCACTGTGAAAAAGGTTAAAAAGAATTAGATATAACTGTTTTTAGGACTGTTCTTAACATGTTTGAATATGGTGCAACATAATTTTATCATGAATTCAAAGTGTCAGTTTAGTGTATATTTTCATTATAAAGATTAACCGAGCCTGAATATTTCATCGGCATTGGTGGACTGCTATATAACAGTTTGACATATAATTAGTGTTATATTGATTTTCAAAGAAGCTTTTTCAGACTGTTTACTATTTATTGTTATTTATAAGTTCATTATACTAACCTTTTACATGTTAAAACATATCTTGTAATTGTGGCAACAGGATCGATTACGATGGAACATCTAATACAGTTCACCACACCAAGGGGTTTAGCCACTAGTCCCCGGGGGCAGTGAAACGCCCCAATGTTCATGTGACTTTATAAAACAGTCTTTACAATATATTTATACACAGTGTGACGAGAGACAAAACGGAAAGTAGCTTTACCTTTTATCCAACATGTTGTTTACATTTTAACTTGACTTTTAGCTGTACAAGATCTCTGTGTTTTAGTGTAGAATGTGGCGATCTACCATACATTAGATATGCAATCTGACTGTTTGATGTCCTGCCAGGCCACACATGAAATAAACTGTAGAACCCTTTAGTCTAAAAGGTTGCTCACAATGGTTATCGTGTGAATAATCCATGTCTTTCTTGTGAATGACCTTTGATCCCAGCCACATGATTGCAGAGTTAACATCATTATTCCACTCCAATGCCCTATTATTCCTTTGTATTTTATAATGTTAAGATTTCTTGTGCAAACTTTATTAATTTCAGTCAACTCTGGCAAAGTCTTGGTTCCAAAACAAATGATTTGAGCACTTTATCATATTAGAAAACATGTTGTACAGTCCAAAATTTACTCGAGAAAGCCATCATTACTTTGCATTGTGGGACGCTTGAGGTGAACGCTTACGATTTCAAAGTGCTGATAGCTTTATTGCAGTTTTGGAGTTTTGTTCTTACTGGTTGGTAAATCCAGACATCGCATTTTAGCTGTCTTTTCCCTTGCGAAGCATAGGGTTAGGGCTTAATAATGGTTTTTTGGAGGTCATTTTTAGCTATCTCGGTAGATTCATTTTCTACCATTTTTCGATTACAGTTTCTATCAAACAGTTTCTACCCGTTTTCGGTAGCGGCCATCAACCAGATATTGGTCAGTTCTACCACATTCAGATAGTTATACATTTCTTTGGTCAGTCACGCGTCTGAGTACTATAAAGGAAAAGGATTTTCTGAGATCGGAGATTCAAACCTAGCAAACTCAGTTTGGCAAGCTCATTGAAGATCGGTGATATTTTAGATCTTTTGATTTTCAAAATAGGGAAGGACAATTTTAAGTCCAGTTGTTATTGGGTGGAACCAAAATTACAGAGCTGCAATTTATTGCAATTTAGTGCAATAGTAAGCATTTTAGAAGCTACAGTCTGGTTCTTTTGATATCGCTTTTATCTTATACATTTTTGAAGAATTGTTGCCATACTGTTCAATGCTTGAAATATTGGTGCCATGTTAAGTTATGTGTAGTAGAACACAGTTGGACCAAATCGTTGTGTCACAGAGAGCCACGTTAAAAGAGTAGGAGCTTCTTAATAAATGTTACCTGTTTTCACTTGAATGGATCATTTTATCGTTTAAACTGATAGAAGAAGCTTACCTTAATCCTTGTTGTTAGTTTATCGTTGACCTACCCAGCTGACTTACCTTGTTTCCCACTCGACAAAGAAGTTACGCGTACGCTCTACCAATTCCCTATCTATCGGAGCTCATCAATATTGATTTCTCTTATATTAACCGACTGGGCAGTGACGTTTTGATTTGGTTAGTAACTGGAAGAGCCATGGTTGATTCAAAGTGTAGAAAAATTAGTTACGTAAAAGTTCGGGTTACGGGAATTGCCCGAGTCTTGGCAAAGACTTTTTGACAAACAATTCTAGGCAACTACCACTGACAACCCAGCTGCCCATCCTGCGCATGTGCAGGCGTTAACCTGGGCTTGCACCAAACCAGGATTTGGCGCACTTGACGTTACTCTGCTCACCTTAACAGACCTATAACGGTACAGCTCCCAAAGAGGAAACTTGATACATCGCGTACAACAGGCTGGCCGGTCAGGAACTCGGATTTCCGTATCCAGAATACGGTAAGTTACCGTCTGAGCTTTTATTTATTTATTCTTGTAGAGAGCAGGTTTTCTATAAAGGGAATTAGTGCGCATCTGCTTTTGTATACTAAGTATAAACTTCTTTCCCATTGATCAAGTGTTTGCCATGTTAGAATAGAAGTAAACTTCTTTTTTATCGTGTTTGGTCGTTCAATAAACTACGGTTGCGAGTTATAAGGCATAATGAATAAACCATTCGGGCTATTATTGCCCATGTTGTTTATTTATTGTGCCTCATAATTCACAACCAAGTTCAACTTCAACTTCACTTTAATTTCACAATGTACAAAGAGGCCACTGGCCTAATATACAAAATACACAGTTGCAGATGTTATCAATTTGGGATGACATTAATTATGAAAACAAAATCATTATCAATATGGGTATATAATTTGAAAAGGAAAATTCTAGACTAGCCTAATTTTCATGGTAGCAGCGATAGAAGATTGAACTGTCCATCTTCATTAAACGTTCTAGACTAGCCCAATTTTCATGGTAGTAACGATAGAAGATTTAACTTTCTTCTTCATTAAACGTTTACCAGTCAATCCCTATGTGATAACTATTTTTCTTTTAGGAATAGATCCATTCTAGTGTACATAAAGGCCACCGGCCTAAAAGCATGATGGCAAAATGTTAATATAGGGAGTTACCATACATAATAAGAAAAACAATATGAAGATAGACACGCAAAATTAGGTGTTAGGAAAAAAAATAGACTCGTCCGTTTTTGCATTGAAGAAACTAAATTTTGGGCTCTTTCATTTCAGGATTACAATAAAAAAGGTTCAACTTACGTTGTTTATTAACCCTTAACCGTGGTTTATTGAACGAACAACCGCAATTAAAAGAAGATTAACTCTTAAATAAGTCATTCTGTGTGAAAAAGTAGTCTGATGCATCTGCAAACAAGTATCGACCCATGTCAGCCTGTGCAGTCTGCTACTATTCGTAAAATTTCTGCCTGTCAATGGACTATTCTTCCCTATGATTTAGCCGGGAGTAGACAAGTTGAAACAGTATTATGCGACAAATTCCGTAGCAAAATGAATTAAGAAGATGAATCAAACTACATTTACTTAGTAAGGGTGTTTTATGAATGTATTCTATCTTTGATCCCTACCAGTTTATCTGATTTGCTGAGTGTATTGTGAACCATTTTGGCATTGTTGTAGTCTTTGGTTGCATTTCTAAAGGTTGTTTTCTCTAAATACTTCAAACCTCTTCGTATAAGGCGGTGAGTAGCAAGATTTCTGCAAGGGAAAAAAGAATTTTAACCCATAGATCACAAAGTTTATATAAAATCTTTCTTTTTTTAAATACTGAATCGTTACTTGAACCTTTACATGCACTCTTGGTATTTGATTATACATTTCGAAAAATAACCAACGATGAGTTTCCTTCAAGATTTCAGAAAATAGTACGCTGTAAATTGTACATTCTGCCCCTTAACCTTTGGCTTGCGCTGGTAAGCAGCATCGTTACAGGCTACAACCAGCGCTGGAAGCGATCTCGTCTTCGCTGGTTGAAACAACTACCAGAGAGCTAAATTGATTGAATGGGTAATCTCAGTCTTCAATAAGACCAAAAATCTTTTCATCACTGTAACTTTAATGCAGAATACATTCACCACCGTATTAAAAAAGATCGTCGTAGCCTAGATTGAATAAAAATATGATTACAAGAATACTGCTACTTCAAACAACAACAACAACAACAACTACAACAATAATTTGTATACATGGAATAATATTAACCCTTTCAACGCCATATACTAAAACAGAGCCCTTTGCGGACGGCATATATCAAGATCAGAACTTGCAGTCTGATCATGGATGTTTTTCGTCCATTTGTTTAGTCAAGCCTATTTAAAAAAAGAAAAAAAAAAAAAAAAAAAATGATTTTAAGCATATTGTCTTTTCAGCGGTCGAAAGATTTCGAGTTTATATGGAGGTGAAAGAGTTATTAATTTTGTAGCACAGATTGAACTTACCGCGGCTGTTCACCGCGCATCACGGCTACTGAATCTTTCAATAAGCACGGAAGCAAGTACTTGATCAGGATCAGAAGTGTATGTACGAATCTGTATGTATGTAAGAAATATATATGAGCCATGCTCCGGCAAAAGGGCACCTAATGCATCTCCTTAATGCGTGATACACAGTATTATGGATTCATAAAATAAGTTTGTCTAACAACCGAATAACTCATAATGTTCACCGGTCCTTTGACATGCAGAAAATTGGCCGAAAGCAAAAGGTTTCAGTCCAGTTCAGCCTGCGCGGACTACGCAGGCTGACATGGTTCGATACTTTTTGCAGATGCATTAAGCCCCCTTTTCACAGAGCATGGCCCAATTTATATGGACTGGCTTTGAAAATGTTGAGCTACAGTATCTATCGTATATGTTTCGAAGTTTTGGAATGAACTTGTTTTCAATTAATATTTCACCTATTGCTGCACAAACTAGTCTTAGATATTTTAAATCGGGTTACAAATTATACAAGCATATGAGAGAAATGATTTTTTTTCTTTAAAATGAGCCAGTTAATTGATAACCATTTTCTCAGTTAAGTTTATGGACCTTACGTTAACAAAGAATTTTCTTGTGGTCGACGAGGCTAAACATCACAATTTTGGCAATTCGGGAAAACTGCCATTCGGAGAAAAAAAAAAAAAAAAAAAAAATCGACCATCGTCATAAAAAGATCAATTTTGAAAGATGACTTATGTCGAATATTACATGTAACCATTGTCTCGTCTTTGGTCTCGAAGCATAATTATGATAGATAAATTTATGGTTAAGATTTTACTTTGGAGTAAGGGATTTCATTTTTCAAACAGGTGATGAACGGAACTATTAATGCTGTACAGCCTAATGCACTCTTGTACAGGTTGTTTTCTGGCAACATAAACGTATTGATACTCAAACAAACGACACACATTTAATGCAAAGGAAGGTAATGTCTTCAGTGTCATGGGAAAATTGTTAAAAACATTCATTTCCTTTTTTCTTAAGTGTGAATATAAAACGAAGTACAAAAAGCTAATTCAGAGAAAGAAAGGGGCATATAATGTTAAACAATAAAAAAGTATCGAAGATCTCGGCCATAAAAAACCCGAGATTTTTGGAATTTATTCCGCAAAAAGAAAAATGTCTCTAATACAAGTATCTCTGTGGAAGATTCTTTTGATAATTTTTCCACATTACACCATGAAATCAAACAGGTAGCTGATGAAAATGCCAAACTTTTTTGAAAAAAGAAGGACCAAAGCGATTACAATAATTTAAGTAGTTCTTTTGAGCAATTAGAGCGACCAATCTCTATCCAAGAAGTTGATAATATAATCAAAGGCTTAACAAGCATAAAGCAACGGGTATAGACCGTCTCCTAAATGATTTTTTTTTCGAGTCACAGGATATTATTTCATCACACATAATTGACCTTTTCAGTTGTATTTTCAACTCCGGCTGTTACCCGAATGAGTCGGCTAAAGGTATAATTATCCTGCTACATGAGAAAAAAGATCAGAACGATGTTCATAAATATCGAGACATTACATTTGTAAGTTGTTTGGCAAAAATATTTACAGGCGTTTTAAATCAAATACTTATGGCGCTGTGCGACCAGGAGAATATTTTATCTGACACACAATTTGGCTTCCGTTCAGGCTGCTCAACTACTGATGCTATCTTTGTCTTAAATTCTGTACTTTAGAATTTTAAAACAAACGGGGTTAAGTTGCGCATTTATCAATATGAAAAAAGCTTTTGAAGTGTCTTATAGGAACGGAATTTCAAATATTGATACTAATGGTAAAATTGTACGCTTTTTTCGCGTTATGTATTCCAAAGTTAATTTACGTATTAAAACCAGTCACTCTTTTACAGACTTCTTCGACATGTTGTAATTTTCATTATGATTTAAAAACTGTTATGTGTACATGTATTATGTATATCATGCATGTATAACTAGAGGTTGTATGAGCTTACGTCAATAAAGATTGTTTTTTATCTTTCAACTAACTGGATATCCATGCAATAACACCCATGCGATATATTTTTTTGATATACCACGGATATTTATAGATTTTTGATATACCACGGATATTTTTAGCACAACACGTGGGGCCGGAACTACTTTCGACCTAAAACATGACCTCTTGTTGACATTCTGTCAATACACAAATCAAAGAAAAAAGTCGGTAGGAAAAAATGATGATGCAAGAACAATTTTGTTGTTTTCTTTGTTTGAATGAAAAAAAAAAAAAAAAAAAATGATTATTTAATTAAATATGAAGCACATTCTCAATTTCATTTAAGTAAATATCCTAAGTCACAATATTCACTGCTTTGTATCGCTCGTAGCAGACGATCAATTGATGCAATCAATAAAAATGTCAGAGTTTGCGGGCGTAAACTTCACTCTTTCACTTGATGATTTCCTCAATAGCAATGAGGATGTCGACGGGTATGTTGAATTCGATATCGACCCTTCTGTTTTTGACGAAGAAATGCCCATTCCAGACAGTCCTAAGCCATCTACAAGCTTCGAACCCCCCACTGCTAGTGTAGACATACCTGTTCCATCACCTTCCCGTATTGACCTAGAGGACATAGAACAGTTCATTAGTGAACAAGAAAATCAAAACACAATGAAAAAAACTTTGTCTGACATAAAAAAACTTGAAAAATACATGGCAGAAAAAGGAGAAACCAGAAAATTACATGAAATACCCATGGAAGAACTTGATGAAAAAATTGCTGGTTTTCTCATGACCACCAAAAAACCAGATGGAGATGACTGTGAGTCCTGTTCAATACGGAACATGATTTCAAGCTTTGACAGGAAGCTGAGAAGGCATGGCTATGAACACTCAATAATCAGGAGTCAAACAAATGCTTTCACTCTCACCAGAGAAACTTTAAAGGTAATTAACCCCTTATGTCCTAATACCCAGCCTGTAAAGCCCTTTTCCAGTAAAAATAATTAGAAAAATTAACCCCTTACCAAGCAGAAAAATTTTAGACACATCCATTTTGAAAGAAATTATAGTAAAAATTCAAATGTTTTTCATATGGTAGTATTTGTCCCTGAAAATTAAAAAAAAATGTGGAAAAATGAGAAAATGATTGTTACTATGCTATTTGTTCTTGAATATGCTGAAAAAAATGTGGAAAAATGAGAAAATGCTTGTTAAAGAAATTTTCTCAATGTCCCATATTGTTTTCAAAAGCCATCAATCTCAGGGTCGTGAAAACATGGGCTTGTGTGGTAAAGGGTTAACACTTTTCTTGATAAATAAACATTCTAACAGAATGAAGGTGATGAATTCAGAAAATATTGTTTAAAACTCTTTACCAAAAGAAAAAAAATTGGACTGATCAAAACTGAAAGCATAAGCGGATAACAAATTTAAAGTGGCTCAAATGGTAAAAATTGAAAGGTAGAAAACTTTGTGGGAAAAGAAGAAAATGCTGGTTACCAGCACTTTTTCCTTTTCCTACAATGTTTTCAAAAGCCTTCTCTCCCAGGGCTACTAAAAGTGGGGAATTGTGTGGTAAAGGGTTAAAAAGGCAAAATAGCCTTTATTCAGCAACATTCCACCTTTTCTCACAATGTTTCCTTCCAAACCATTAAACTCCCATTCCTCCCAATTTTGACAGTTTTTCAGTGTCCTAGAAATATCACAGTTCTATCCTAATACCTTTTAAAATAATCAAGGATTGGGAAAATTTTTCAAGCAAAATTCTTGCTTTGTTTTTCCATGTTTTGTGAAACGTGAGTATAACGATGCATCAGTTTATTAAAAGAGTCAAAGTATTTCATGTTTTTCTATGTCTATACAGGCTAAATTAAAGTTGTTGAAAAGGCGTGGAAAGGGAAATCGTCCTCAGGAGGCTGAGCCACTATCAGATGAAGATATAAACTTGTTTCACCAAAAGAATCTGTTAGGATTAGAAAGTCCATCTGCATTAATAAATTCTCTCTGGCTGAACAACTGCTTACACTTTGGAATGAGAGGTGTTAAAGAACACTATGAATCGAGGTATGTATACATTTGCAAGGACTGAATGTCACACTGATAGTCTGGTGTGGTTCTGTATGCAGATTAAATGATCTTAGTGGCTGTTTTCTAAGTTTTAAGTTCTTCTTCTTTATCTTCTCATATTTCGGTCATACTTTCGAATTATCTTGCACTGAAATTAGAATAAAATAATTACAAATTAAGTGCAAAACATATAACCCTTTACCACACAATCCTGGGTTTTCACAACCCTGGGGAAGAGGCTTTTGAAAACATTTTCCTCTTTTCCCACAATGTTTTCTTCCCTTCCAAAGGTTAATTTTAGTTTCTGAGTCATGCTTAATTTGTCGGCTGCAAATGCTTTCAATTTAGGTAAGTCTAAATTGTTGTCAAATGGTAAAGAGATAATAAAAAAAATCAGCAGTGTAACCCTTCTTATCATATGCTTTTTTAAAAGAGTCTGTGAAGTTTTCCAGTAGAAAACATCATAGTACAGGAAAATTGATTATAATAAGCATGTTTCCCCATTACTACAAAGTTTCATAAATGTAAATTTACAGTTTAACAAGATTAGGATGACAAATCTATCTATATACTTATCTAGGCCTATGTGAAAAAAAAAATAACTAACACTGAATACAACTTCATAACGATCAACAAACAATATTTAATGAAACTTTCCTCTCTTTTAATTACAGATGGGGAGATGTTATGCTGAAGAATAATGGTGACTGTGATTACCTTGAACTAAATGAAAGGCAAACAAAAACTAGAACAGGGGAGAATGTGACCGATACTAGAAAAGTTAAACCCAAAATTTTCTCAAATAAAACTGCAAGGGACCCCATAGATGTTTACAAAAAGTATGCCGCGATGAGACCCATAGATTTTAATTTTGCAGATGCTCCTTTTTATCTTGCTCCAAGGACTATTCCTGTGAGCACTTATTCTGACCAGTGGTTTCTGAGGCAGAGGATTGGCATGAACAAGTTGTCATCCCTAATGAAATCCATGTGTGACAAAGCCCAAATAACAAACAGAAAGCTGACCAATCACTCTGCCCGGAAACACCTGGTTCAGAAACTACGGGACAATAATATACCTCCCACAGAAATAATGCAGATCACAGGCCATAAAAACATTCAATCAGTCCTCAACTATTCCTCCATTTTCTTTTGAAAATCAGAAAAAATGCTCAAACATATTAGCAAATACAAGCTGCAGTGCCACATACCTGTCAAGTGATGATCAGCGTACAAATCGTTGTTCTCTGCCCAGTAGTAATAGTGTGTCGCAAACCTTCACAGGTCAGTCTCAGCCTTCCGACGAATCGGTTTTGCCAAATGAAGTTATGGCTCAAGTTATCCCAGTTTGTGAAGCCCAAGTTATTGAACTTACATCACCCGCTCGACCCGAACAGTTCCATATTCCAAACTTGAATATATCCACAAGGAATAGTAGTGCTACAACTCCAATTTTCTACGGAGCTGTCTTGAATGTTGGCACATTAAATGTATATCCGTTTCAATATCCACCTGACCAAGAAAACTGAAAAAATTCCGATGTGTCTTCCTCTTGTTACGTGATTTGCACTGCACGACCGTTTGAAAATACACGGTCAGTGTGACCTAGTTCTTGAGACGACGGCTTATTCGACTTAATACTGGTCAAATGCACAATCATTTTTTGTTGACATATTGACGATCAATAAATTTCTGTCAGTTTATTTCTTGAAAAGACTGAATAAAGTACAAATATGCAATAAACAGCTAGATCTCTTTTCTTTTGAACTGAACACATACGGTAATGGGTACTTTGTCTGTGTATTGAATATAAGTACGCGCACTGTGTTATTAGCTAATTTGCATATACTGTTAGATTCGTGTTTTTTTGTTGTTAGGTAATAATAAATAATGATTAACACAACAAATCAGACGTTGAAAGATAAATAGAATACGTACACAGTGTTGTCGTAGATCAAAAATATCTAACTCGGTTGTGAGAATTGATAATTGTCTCGCCAAGGCTCGACAATTATCAATTTTCCCAACCTCGTTAGATATTTTTGATCTACGACAACACTATGTACGTATTCTCTATGTCTTGTCTTTTCCAAAACCCCTGGCTTCGAACTCTAGGGGCGTAAAAAATCATAAATTTATACAAATGTGCACTTACATGAATCTGTGCAATTTAGTGACAAAAATACGATAATTACATTAATATACTATTTTATCTGATCACTGCTGAAGTCCATGAACTGTTAAACGAAAAATAGACGTATCTGCATCCTCTACATCTATTACTGTAAAAAGATATTGAAAGTAATTGGGCTACGGCAGATTCACAATTTGCCATCGGATGGAATCCCAGTCTGGCAAATTTCGTTTATCAAAAGCAGACGGTAATAAAAAAAAAAGACTAAAGCATTCCCTAGGTGATTTACGACCGTAATTATTATTTTCATGACAACTTTTGAAAATCTAGTTTTGACAAGGTGTATTGTATAATGACCTAATAGCTTTGAACAGTATAAATACCTGTTGGAAACGACTTTGAGTTTTATATTTACATCTGTCCCACCATCTTCGTTGACAACCTTCTCTGCAAAATGTAAGTAAAAAGATTTTTGATGTACTTCGTTATCAGCTAAATCGATATCTTACTATGACAATCAAACTTAAATGCCAAACTGATCATGAAAAGACTAAACACATTTAATGCTTCTGTCAACTGCAGTAGTCTTTGTTGAATTTTGAATATTTAGATAACAGGTTGAATTTTGCATGCATGCGTAACTGACGTTACATGAATTTCTATGGATGTATCGATACGCAGTAAAAGAACTGAAACATTCGGGAATTAGATCTTCTTTTGCAAATTAATCTACAGAATCTACAGAACAACAGTTCATGTAGAATAAATTTACTCTTTATTTACGTTCTAAAAGTTAAGTAACGATCTGAGACTATCTTTGTGTCTTATTACGTATCTTTTGAAATTATGCAAAAATGGTGATTTCAAAAGAATTGATATTGTCACTGTAAAAGTGATATCATTGGCAATTTCAAGTATACCGTATCTGAAGTTATCGATCTGATAAGGAACTTTAACCGTGGTCAGGTGTGTGATATAATACGAGCAAAGCTGCATGAAAAGGAGATTTAATGCATCTCCGTAATGCACTAAACAAAGCAAGTGTTGGTGTAATATAGATCCATTTGGTCTAAAACCGACTGAATCATGAGGCAAGACTTTCTAATGACAAGCAGAAATTTACCAAAAGCGAAAATTTTGATTCCGGTCGGCCTGCGCAGGCTGACTTGGATCTACAGTTATTGGAAATACATTAAACAAGAGTTTCACAATGAATGACGATACAACTGCGAATTTCCTCGTTACTTGTATAAATTCGAGCTTCCACAGCTCGGTAGGATTTCAGCCTTTAAGTCCCTGCTCGACCATATTTTCTCCAAGGACTGACAAGGGGTCCTGCGTGACTTAGTTGTAAAGTGTAGGACTCGTGACCTGGAGGCCCCGGGTTTGAGTCTCACTGGGCCCACTGAGCGTTTCGTGGGAGTTACCATTGGCAAGACACTTCAGAGCTCTAGCCAAGTACTTGTGAAACCCAGGAAATACATGAATATGTGAGCCTCGCCGTGATATGACTTTAATGATGATGAAAGCGGCGTAAAACGACATACAAGCAATCGATCAATCAACTAAGGACTGATTAGATTCACTGCAGCAGGACCTATTCCCGTTACACCACTAACCATTGTTTCACTTTATTTTATTTCGCTGAAATGCTGCCGGTGACTTGCAAAGGATGTTGAGCGTTTACTGGTAATGAAACTTAAACTCATTGGTCGATGTATTGACGACCGTAATGTATCTGTATTACTTTTGAATACGGCGTTACATGCCAGCTGAACAGACAGGTAAGAAATAAATCATTGTTTCGAATTAATCCATGTGTTTCTGCATACTTTGATAGTGTTCAACGTCATTTTCAATCGTATTGTAGTTGTTTCGTGCCGATAGAAGACTTAATTTCCCGTGTCACCTACAGCTATAAAGGAGAAGCTTTTGTTGACCATTGTCGACTCTCAAAGCTGAGATCTAAATCGGTTCGGCGGTTTAAAAGTGCAGCTCCTTGTCTACCCATATAAATTTTCATAAATACTTTAAACACCTACCTAACATACTCATAGTGACACAATTTTCTGTACTACTATGAACATTAAGGACTAGAACGTTGTCGTGTTTGTGTCTACCCGTTCCAAGGTACCAGCCCACACTTAGTAAAGAATTAACTATCAAGTCTACTGGTAACAATTCTATCGGGTTGTCTGGATTGCCGGCTACATGTCTAATCATGCCGTCATTGACCTGTAAATGACACGAACGGTCAATTAAACAAAAGTCAAATAAGAGTAGGACCAGAAGAATATGTATGCTATTCGAACGAGTAGAAATTAGTTCTAATTTTATTTTTGTATTTGTGTAACTATCATCGAAAAATCCTCTTTAACCCCCAATCTGCTATAAGATATTATATATTAGATATTATATACGAAATATTTTGTACATTCTCTTTTGCAAATGATAAGCTCAGACTTGGGTCCGTATTCGCCAGCCATTCTTAAGAACATTTTTTATCCTCCAGAATTTTCAAAATTTGAAAGTGACACAATTTCTGATTGGCTTAACCATACAGTTTAGCAAGTCAGAAGTTGTGTTACTTTCAAATTCAGAAAGTTCTGGGAAATAAGACTATGAGTTTTCTGAATATATTTGTGAAATACGGACCTTGGAATTATCGTCGCTTTGAAATGCTCCAACACTTTGAAACGACGACCAATTGCCTGAACCCTACGAAGTTATGCATTATACAGGCAAGAGTAATGTTGTTGCTCGAATCAAAAGTGAAATGGAAAAAAAGGAGTAAGCTATTCTTACATTACGCAATATTCCACAGTAACCTCCGTAACCAAATGTCCAAACTGGGAATGGTTCATGCAGGGAAGGTGAAATAAAACAGGCACGGAATACAGCTGTCGGTGTGTTTATACTTTCATGTCTAAAGACGTTTTCTGCCACTTTTTTTGAGTAAATATACACCATCGGAGAAGTCTCGATCAGCCGTTTTTCGTTTCGGCTAAGAGCCTCATCGCTCTGGTTTCTGTTGTAAAGCAAAGATGAATCTGATTATCATTCATTCGATTATTTTAGCATTTGAGCCATGTTCTAGCAAAAGGGAGCTCAATGCATCTCCGTGATGCATGATACCATGCAAGCCATCACATAATTATGGATCCATAATAGCTACTTTTTTCATCATTCGACAGAACCATGAGGTAGACTGGTCCTTTGACATACAGAAAATTGACCAATAGCGAAAAGTTTCGGCCCAGATCAGCCTGCGCGGACTGCACAGGCTGACCCGGGTCGATACCTTTTCCGCAGGTGCATTAGGCGCCCTTTTCACAGAGCACGGCTCATTTACCATTTGACAAGGATACCAAGATTGTTTTTTTTTAATCTGCTGCCAAATTACTCAAAACGTAAAGAGGACCACAAAAGTAATTAAAAGAAAAAAAAGCAAAGTACAAGTGTAAATCAGAAATCGTAACGATACGTTGTTTTTATCTTATTCTAAATGATTCTGAGTCTTCAATTTCAGTATGATTTACCTGATAGTTTACCCGTGTTTTCATTTTACAACTTCCAAGTGGTGCAAACATTATGTCTTTAATTCACAATAAAATCTCAAATACTTGAATATGCTTTTGATCGAATATTTCGTTTATTTGAACCAATTCGAAGAAAGGAAATGTATCGAGACAACACTTCTAATTGGTCATGCGAGCAATAAAGTTTGCCTCTGCATTTTGATCCATAAAATACATCGATCCTCGTTAGTATGAAAGACAACTGACGCAGGAAAGCCTTCAACTGTTGAATGAATTAGACAGGGATGGCAAGCCTACGGTAAAAAACTCAAACTTTTCGATTCCAAAGTTCGCATCCGTAAATCTTATCGTATCGGATGTTGTAGATCCAAGATCAAACTGCTAAAAAAACGCGTAGTTTGGTTTTGATCTACGTTGTCCATAGAGGCCCCATGGAGTCGCGCAAAGGCGCCTGAAGGTTAATGTCTATCTTTATAGGCCTGTACTCAATTTTCTTAGTGCTCTTTTCTACCAGTAATTGGTATTAAACCTTCGAAGTCATTAACATTGCGCTGCAGTATTTTCCATGAGACGTAGATAATAAATCCTTTTACAATTATGAGTTCATTCCGAACGGATGATTGGCGAAATATACATTAAACTATTAGTCACTGTGGCACCATTACAAAGCATACGGCCGAAATCCACACTGCAACTGAAAAAGATTGAAACGCTTTTCTCGTAGTTTTGGGTCAGAATCGACGCACCTGACACCTAACGTGGGAGGTTTTAGGACAAAGTCGAAAAAACAGGATCAACAGGTCAAGACATAATAAGGTACATAACTGACGATACAAACTTGACAAGGTTTATAAGTTCATCTGGACTCTTGACAGTAGGGTAGATTTCCTCTTTGATATGATCGAATTCCATGTTTGTAAAAACACTGGAAACGTGAATGTAGGCCTGCAGTAAAGTGTGATAACATTTCTAATTAGTTTATTTACCTAAAATTTCGTTTAATGTTACACGAATTGATATCTGCTTTGAATTGTATTTCAGAAGTGGGAATATAATTAGTAAAGACCTTTTCCTAAGATAGCCATGTTGTTATGGACTGGACAAATTTATGCATTCTGCATTTCGGCAGCTTTTCCTCTTAGATTTAATCGGCTCTGTAGACTTGTTGGGTTGCACGCTAATAATGATTTTACGACTGTTCTAAAATAACAATATTTAATTACCAGGTACTGCTTATGGCGAGTACCTTCTGAGAATCTCTTTGCGACACAATAGTTTGGAAAAATTCTCTGAATAGATACCACCGTATAACTTATCAATAATAATAATAAAATGATAATGAATAAAAAAAAAAAAAAAAAAAGAAATAAATAAATAAAAAAAAGTTGAGAAAAAGGCCAATCCATTCCTACTCGTATAATGAAAAGTGTCGATTCATGATTGTTTTTCAAACTAAATGCTATTTATAATATGAATAGCAATGATTTTTTCTCCCTAACCTTACCGTTGTAACTTTTATACTTTTAAGTATACAAACATTTGCAGATAAACAGCAGAATTATGGCAATTTCATTTGCAACCTTAAATTCTATTACACACCAGTGAAACTAAGAAATGACTCTCCAAATTGTTTTGAGTGTGATACGATACATAATTTAAACCTGCGACTCTATAATACAATATATAGGGGCTTCCATTTTTGTTATACATTTTATCATCAAGTTTTCAGCCAGCTTTGGTTCAATATCGTAATACAATAACTGAAACCATGTGTCGCTCTTCGGACCTTTTAGGCAACATAGTTATAAATTCAACTCGGGAAAAATACTTTTGATCCCACATATTTTACTTACACATAAATTTCTACACTGTTTTCCGAATTGAAGCACATTCTTCGACGCTATCAGGTTTGCTTCGACGGACTCCCTGAGATAAAGAATGTAGGATACATAAGCACTTGGGACTACGCCTACAACTCTCAATTATGAGAAAAGAGGGCTTAATGAATCTGCGAAAAGTATCGACCCACAGACCGCGCAGGGTGACCTGGGCATAAACTTTTCGCTATTGGTAAATTTTCTGTATGTCCAAGGACTAGGCTACCTCATGATTAAGTCGGTTGTTAAAAATGTGGCTATTATGGATCAGCAAATATGTAGTGGCTTGATTTGTATCAAGAATCACGGAGATGCATTAAGCCCCTTTTTTCAGAGCAAGTCTCAATTTATTGCTGTCGTGAACGTCAGAAAATCTTATGGATCGACCTTTGGACCGCCAGCTAAAGTGTCCTACATATTCTGTGCTTTGCCATGCAAAATCCACAGAAATGACATAGGCTCATCAACAAAGTTAACAACAGTACAAAGAAAAACAGCTAGCTGGTTTAACTACTTCACACAGTTCATATGTCTCTATTTGGTTTTCATGTAAACAGTTTATATTTGAAACACACTCTATAGAAAATGTACATATGACATCAAACTTTCCCCTTTTTCAGTCACATGCATGCAGGCACTGTACAGCAACAGTACTTGGGAAATACTTTGTAAAGGTATACGCTGTAAAAGTTCCATACCTAAGTGAGGGATTCAACTTAATCAACGCAGCACTGTGGAATATAACGGAAACTTCGTTAATCATTCGGGCGAAGACTTCACCCCCCAGCCCCATATTCTCATGTGTGAGATCTCCGTCAAATGGAACAAGTTTCTGTGAGAAGCTCGGGTTTAACTTTCGAAGTTCATCAAAAACCTGGAAAGCAAATAAAGTCATACAATCAAAAGACTTCCAAGCTCGTTTTTATGATCTTCGTCCTTAATAACGGGTACTGCAGCAGCGACATGGTTTGCATAAGACAGCCATTACATTTCAGGGCCGCTCTGGTAAAAGAGTCCAATGCACCTTCGTGATGCCTTGTACCAAGAGAAGTCATCATATAATCATAGATTCATAATATCCAGTTTTTCTAAGAAGTTACTAAATCATGAGGTAGAATCGTCCTATGACATGCAGAAAATTAACGAATAGCAAAATATTTCGACCCAGGTAAGCCTGTGGGGACTCCAAAGGCTGACCTGGATCGGTATGTTTTGCAGATGCATTAAGCCTTCTTTTAACAGAGCATGGCTCATTCATGTTATGATAATTATAACAGTGCTAGAACTACCCGACACTGACAGACAGATTCTACTAAGTTCAATCTCCAGTACAAAGCACAGCGGCACTGAAAAGCATACAAAGTCGTTCGTATTGTCCTAGTATTGGTTTGACTATAACTAAGTGATATACTTCATTTTCCTATTGTTATATGCAGACATTAAGAATACTACCAATTCAAGGGGATTTAACTTGAATTGTAGTTTTAAGAGTTATCTGTCATGACTTGTGGCCGTATGCTTTGTTCGGAAACTTGGAAATGACATGTTTTTAAAGCTGTTCGGTAGAATGTCTTTTACTCATAATTAGGAGAGTAGTGGAGAGTATAATTATAATTCTGAGAATGTCATTTATATGTATATATAATATTTTTTTGTTAATGATGGACGGATTACCTTAATTATTCGAGTGCCTATCCAGACCGAAAAATCTGGTACATCAAATAATCAGAACGGATTTCCCATTGTAGAATTCCCATATCTTTACGCTTGCTCCATGGATAAATGTCTCGCGGTTGATGAAACATAATGCAAGGTTTAACCAACCATCATCGAGACCGCGACACGTTTCCAGAATACTTAAGACGATTTGTGTCACTGTCTGAATTCTTGACTGAACAATGTTCGCGCGCCTCGTGTTTTTCTGTGCAATATTGCAGTTTTGGCGAATATAACCCGAGTCGGACACTTGACGCGGTATGTAAAACTAAAGGAGTAAATCTCCTTAGACTAAAAGGAACACAGGAATTTTTGATGTTCTAAAGAAACCTACAAATACACGAATATTATGTTTACAGAAAAATCTCAATTTAGAAAAAAGAATAAAGAATTCGGACACACATATTCACTCTTTACCAAATAATCCCGTGGTTTTACGACCATGAGGTGGAGTCTCTGCGAAAATTTGTAGCAAATTGGAAAAATGCTAATAGAGAGTAATATGAAATCCTTTTAGCCGAGAAAGAAATCTCTCAAAACCACTTATTTCTTTTTAGCTAGGGTGAGCTTTTGTGATCATGCTGTGTCCGTCGTGCGTCTTCAGTCGTCAACTTTTTCCTTGTGTACGCTCTAGAAGTATACAGAACACACTTAGATTGACTGACTGACTGGCTGGCTGGCTGGCTGGTTGGATGGTTGATTGATTGATTGATTGAATGATTGATTGGTTGATTGATTGATTGAACGGTGTTTTACAGGGCTTCAACATTATTCAGTCATATATATCGTATGTCCTGGGTTTCATCAGTACTATTTAGTATATCGCGCAGTCTAATGGTAAATTTAGATTAACAACAGTTATTTTCTTCGCAAGCTATGTAATTAGGCACAAGTAGAAAACGTCGTTCTTCAATCAGACCTGAATGTAGACTTTATACTTCAACTGACTATTTTTAGGATCTTTCAAATTGAAAGCATCTGCAGGTGACAAATCTGAAAGTGGAACAAATGAACTGACGTTCTTTGCCAGGGCAGAAAACATTGTGGAAAAAGTAGAAAATGTTGATTAGCAGCCTTTTCTACTTTTCCCACAATGTTTTCAAAAGACCTCTACCTAAGGGTCGTTAAAACTCGGAGTTGTGTGGTAAAGGAGTTAAGACTGAGTGTCTGTTTGAAATTAGTCGATGGACCTAAATCAAAATATAACTTTGTTATTGAAGCGTCAGTTTTCATACTGATCTGTAATGGAATCGTATCCTGTATTTTCTGTGTCGTATTTATGTGTGTGTTTATAATCTTTCTAAAATTGCTGTCACATGAACAACAGTATTTACTATCTTAGAACGAAATTCATAATTATAAAGTCATTACATGGTAGCTATTTGACTGATATGTTTACACGTCATAATAAAAGAGCGAAAAATCCCCGGACGAAAAGTGATTTGAGAGGACGAGGCAAGCGACGGGAAAACGGGCTCTCTTTACAGTATTTCCATGCATGCATCTATATCACTACTAAAAAAAAAAAAGACATTAATATTCCATTATCAAGTCATTTCACGCGCTGTAGCTTCAGCTTTAGATAAAGTTTCATTCCTAGCGAGAAATCAGAGTGTCTGATTTATATACCTCCAATTGGACAGTTCAGAAAATTTTGCGACAAATACTTACTCAAGCTTTGTAAAACGCGCGCAAGAATTTCGTAACTTTTGCGTAAGTGAAAACTTACGAAAAAACTTACATAAGTGTTAGTAAAACGGGACCCAGGTCAAGTTTGAGAAAATTCTTGTGTAGGCCTACATCTAGAGGGCGTATTTTCAGCCCAATGTTCATCAAAGTTTATCTGAATGTTTGTAATCTTTCTAAAACCTTGCATTTATTTTAAAGGCCACATTTTCAGTTCAAAAGTCAACTAAAATTTGGTCAGAATGTTTTTCTTGGTAATATCTATCACGAAATTGAAAGTTGGCAAAGTTTTGTCAAAACGTCACAGAGACCAATGTTAGAAAAAGCGTGTGTACACTCTAGAGGCCATAGTTTCAGTCTAACACCCGTGAAAGTTTGTTAGAATGTTTGTCTTAATATCTTGGAAGAAACTGGAAATAGGTCATGCTTTGTCAAAAGGCTTAGGTGAGCGACTCGAGGACTATCATGACCCTCTTGTTTTGTCCACAATGATTAAGAAAGGGGTCTACTGTCAGTTTAAAGAAATTACAGGAGGAAATAGGCTCGAATGGAAGCTTCAGATTTTATGTGTATAGGAAGAGGAATGTCATAAAAAAATATTCTAACATGATACGTGAATTCGGCTCTATAAACACAGTGCAGCGGAAGCGTGATAAAGTCGACGTCATTTTGTATAAAGTGACGTCACTGTATGTAAAGTAAGTCGCCCGTGGCTGTTTCATGTCTCCGCCCTCGGATACTTTATCAGTGAAAGTCGATTGTCGTAAACAACTCGTCATTTTCCGTTACTCGACTAAGAAAGAAGGAAAAACTGAAGGATTTACTGATATTTACAGTTTTTGATAAAAATTGACAATAATGGAACTATTAAATCAAAGTACTGAAAGTACTGACAGACTAGCTAATTTGATTGATTGATTGTTTGTATGGTGTTTAACCCTGTTTTCAACATTATTTCAGTTATGTAGCAGTGGACAGTGCACATATCCATGCTTTCCTGGAGTTTCTTTTACCAGTACTCCGCACAATATTCTTTTCAAGCCACTGGCTGCTTTCCCACATTTATATTACAACCATCGTCGAAACGTGAGAGAGGAATGAATCCTGTTATAATGACTATCATCAATCCTAGGAAAGAAATTTTCCAAGTCGGGGATCGAACCAGCGATCTCCTGTTCCCAAGTCCTGTACACTACCGACTGAGCTGCTGGGGCTATGCGTGCTATTGGTTAACTGTAATCCAGTTTAACCCTTAACCTGCTAGAATGTTAGACGAAACTTTCAAGCCGATGGTAAACACCTGAGTATTGCTATTTCAAAGTTACATTTTGGAGAAAATAATATATCCTCTCATCGGACAGTGTAGATCCAACATCAGACTGCATGCTCTGAGCAGTCTGATCTTAATCCACACTGTCCGCAAAGCGTCATTGAGTCGCGGTAGTGCTGGTAAAAGAAAGTCCAGGAAATTATGGATAGGTGCTCTGGCCGCCGCAATATCACTGAAATAATGTTGAGAACGGCGTTAAACACCATGCATTTAAATAGCCACTATCAAATAGCACAAAATGTAGTTAACTATTTAACTCTCTTTACAAAACGAAAAATTTTACGCCAGTCCAAATTCAAAGCTGTTGCAGACCATAAATTAAAAGTGGCTGAACTGATGAAACCTGATTCCAACAGGGTAGAAAACAATGTTGGAAACGGAGAAAACGATGGTTGCCAGCATTTTCTCCTTTTCCTGCAATGTTTTCAAAGGGATTTTTCCCCAGTATCGTTAAAACTTGGGATTGTGTGGTAAAGGGTAAATATTCAAGACTAGAATAACAGTTTAACATTACAGTTTAACTGTACACAATGATTTGAATAATGAATGACTGAAGGAATGACAAGGGGTGAGGTGAATTATAATTGAATAAATGACTGTCGAACTTTGAAAATCTACCCCTATATAATAAAGCCGGGTGGGGAACTGCTTTCTTTTGGGAGAATATCCGGGAGTCACGTTAAAATTTTCCGGATTATCATTTCTGATTACCATCGCTGTTAGTTTCTACCTGATATAGGACTCATCCGAGTTTTGACGGATACATTGGCGGATACCGTTATACATCTTAACATCTAGCATAAGGGACACGGTGGATCGCAGGGATCACCTTTATCTGCCCTTCTTCTACTTACCATCAACTTACATCGGAATGCTTCTAAACACCGATATGCCTTCTACTCGCAATGAAAGAGCATGCTCATCAACCACCAGCGGATTGGATACGACTAGTAGCGAAACTACACTAGACCAAACCACCATTCAAGATCACTCAAATTCACAGTCCAAAAACGGGAAAAAAAAGGCTTAATCAACTTCTGACAAGTAAAGGAAATTAGATGAGTATCTGGGTAAAGATGGACAAGAAGCCACATGGAGTACAGATATCGCAGTGATAGAGGGAAAAATAGATGACATGAACAGAAGACTGTCAAAAATGCTGACAAAGGATGATTTTAATTTCAATCAAGAGATAATTAGATCCACAATTGAAAGTATGAAAGACAAACTTTTAGGGTCCGTGATAAAAAGACTAGATACCCTTGAATGCCAGGTTCTTGACAAAACCATCGAGGCAGATTCTTTAAAGAAAGACTTGAAGAAAAAGACGAAGTGATTCGGAGTTTAACTCACAGGAAGAAAACATATTTCTCAAACAGAAAGTGGAAAGCGAGTAGAGAGAGAGAGAGAGAGACAAAAAGGGTTCAATGGCGTAGAATAGTATAGTAGGCCAAATAATGTCAGAATACTTAACTTTCACACCACAATGACAAACAACAATCTTCAGAAGCAACCGAACTCGTGGTCAAAACACTTAAGGAGAACAACAATCTAGAATTACGACCTGAGGACATAGAGATTGCGCGTCGACTCGAGAGATGGGAACAAGGAAAAACAGACATATTATCGTTAACTTTGTAAGAAGACAAACAAAAATAAATCTGATGCAAAAATCCAAACATTTGGGAAAAATGAATTTTTGTGAACAAAGACCTCACCAAACTATTTCAACATGTCTTTGCATCTCTGCGCCTCAAAGGGAACGGTGAAGCGGACAAGTGATGGTCTGGCGAGGGTAAACGCACTATAGAGGTTAAATTCCAAGACTATGCAAAATCGATTGAAAAACCCTTGCCAAAAGGAACGACTCAAAGCAACCATCTTCAAAATTCCAGTTAAAAAAAAAAAAAAAAAAGAGACAGATAAGAGTAATCATCATTTCCAAACGAGCCTTTCATAATTTTAGTTGTGTAGGCGGCCAGCGAAGATCGAGATCGAGAAGCACAAAACGTCCGTTCTTATCGCCAGTCTTTACTGACTGCATTGCTGAGTCAATTTTACACACAAGCAGCCTTAAACACTTTGGTCTTATTTCTTGACAGAAAGCGCCAGGTGGGTTTATTCAACGCTCTAAGGATTAAAACACAAAAAAAGTCAATGTGAAGACGCCAATGGAAGAATACAGTGTCACATCCATCCTTCAACAGGAAAAGAAAACGTGAACCACTTACCTCTAGATACTTACTCACAGGCATGTGTCATATTAATTTGGTGTGAATTCTCTTAAGGCTGGGCTGAAGATTGCAACAAATGATAGATTGCCTACCTACTTTTTTTTAATGTCACGGTGTATTCGAATCTATTTTTTGACATTTTAAAACAGTTTGTGTTCTCTTTCATACATTACTGTTTCCTTGCGAACAAAATTGCAATAAGATTCCATGTGCTTTTAAAGCAGCAGGATTTAAGGACAGTAAGAAGTAGAGCTGTCACGATATACCGGTTTACTGGTATATTGCAATATAATTCATAGTCAGTATGTAACGCGATACAAATTTCACGTCCCTTTTTTCGCGGTGTTTTCTAGTTCCGATGTATTTTCGATTTATTTTGATAGTGTCGCTTCTAAAACGTCGCGGTCATGCAAACGCTTATCACTATTATAAATTGTAGTGCGTATGGAAGCAGACTAGGGCATACTTGATTTGTGATTTTCAATATTTTATGGTCACAATCAATTAAATCCGAACCACGCAATGCCGAGTCGTCGACATGGTGTTCAAAACGTCTAAAGTTACAGATTTTTAAAAACAGGAATGCGAGAATAAAATTCATTAATATGATAACTGAATTAATGGAAAATGTGTGCAAATTATACTGAAGTATTTCTCGTCATCCTACTTGATTGCATCAGTATTTTCTGAATCGACCATAGATTGCGTCTGCATTTTCTGAATCGTGTACAACCATAGCAACAATGGTTGCCTACGCAACCGAGGACGGTTACGCGAAGATACCAAATAAGAAGGCCAAATCTGATATTTGGAATCATTTTTGGCTCAAAAAAGATAAAAACTCAAACAAGATCATTGTTTGAGTTGCACTGAGCAAGCATTGTGATGTAGTTGTTAAATATAGTGGTGGTACGACAAATCTTACAACACACATAAATCGCCATCACCCGGGATAGCAGGGGTCGAACCAAAAGTTAATATATCAGTTCAGTTACAACTGGAACAATCTTTCAGAAACAACCAACTTTACATGGGATATTTAATACAAAGTATCAGCTGAAATCCGATCTTGCAACAGCTATAACAAATGCTGTAGCTTACTACATCATTGATGACCCAAGGCCTTTGAGTGTCGTCGAAGGTAGTGGCTTTAAAAAAAAATGGTTGAAATGTTTTACCCTCGTTATTCTCTTCCTGGAAGGACATACTTCTCACAAACTCTCATTCCAAAACTGTATGATGAATCTGTAGAGTAAGTAAAGTCATGTTTGTCCAAAGCTAGTGTGGTAGCATTGACCACAGATGGGTGGACTAGTCGGGCGACAGAGCCTTATGTTACCATCACATCATTCATGTTACTCCTGACTGGAAATTGCAGACATTTTTTCTACAGACCAGGGCTATGCCAGAAAGTCCCACGGGCACAAATATTGATGGAGTCATTGAGTGGGGTTTACCTAATGCTATCCCCCCACCACACTGGCTACTAACAATGCTGCGAACATGGTAGTGGCTGCACAAGAATTGCAGAGCAGGCCACACATTGGTTGCTTTGCACAGAGTTTAAATTTTGCTGCCCAAAAAGCATTGACGATCAACGCTGTTTCTAGATTGCTAGGCACAGTAAGAAGAATTGTGACTTTTTTCACCAAAGTACAACTGCTGCAGCTATGCTAAAGAGCAAGATTCAACTTTTGGACTTCAAAATCTAAAACTTATCCAAGATGTCCCTACAAGATGGAACTCTGCAGCAGATATGCTTGAACGTTATCTACGATTGCAGCAGCTATCTATGCCACACTTGTAACGAAGGATCTGAAAAAAGCAAGGAGTCTGATATTAAAACCCTGATTGAGACAGATACTAGGCTGGCTGAAGATATCATGGAATGTTTGGTTCCACTGAGGGATATGACAACAGCAATCTGCACAGAGCAGACTCCTACAGTCTCTATCATACAGCCATTGATTCAAATTATAAAAAGGATCATGACCACCAAGGAGACAGACACATCCATTACAACCCAGATTAAGGAGGCTGTCACAAGCGATCTTGCTACTAGGTATAACAAATAATTTTGTGAAATTATATACAATATGAAATTAGAAAAATTGAGTTTTCAGATGACGAGGCCGAAGCATCACATACAACTAACAAGACAAGAATTTGAAACATAAACACACAATTAACTTGATACACTATGAAAACGGAATTACCAAAATAGCAACTAATCCAGAACTCTGCGCAAGTCATTTTGTAAACAGCTACAAATGTATAGAGATTACTTAATAATAAATAGATGAAATAATACGTATAAATGTTTAAATCACAGATATGCTTTTGCAGAGGTGTGGAAATTGCAGTTTTGCAAAAGCTGTAAAATAAATTTGTTTATATCATTAACAAATTTATTTTATAGCCTTGCATAGAGTTATAAAAAAAGTCAACATTGGAAATTCTAAATTACTTTTTTTATTCATACACTTTTAATCTTTTATCGCAGATATGCTTCTGAAGAAATGCAAAACTTCCTGGAAGAATGCGCAGTACTGGGCACCGGGTTCAAGGACAGCTACTTCGAGTCAGACAAACAATACACAATCTATAACAGACTAGCTGCCATATGCTCTGCCTCCGTTGGAAATGTTCAGGTGAAAGTTGAGCCAGGGCCTCAAGCAGTAGAGACACCTGCGCCGGAGTTTCCCCAACTGCATCAGCTTCTGGATGTAGACCAGTCTTAAACACAAAGTAAAAGCTCCATGTCTGATAAATAAAGTAGTAAACATTAACTATTAATATAATGAAGGAAGCATGATTCAAATTTTCAGTCCGTTTATTTTTTCAACAGGCATGATTAACATAAATTTGACATTGACAATGTATAATTTAGAATGCTAGCGATGCACATAATAGAAAGTACCAATTTATTATAAAAATATATGTCTATCAGTGTCTGTCTGCCTGTCTATCTATTTAAAATACATTTATTTAACCACAGGAAGCACCTGATTAAGCAAACTTCACTGTGATACAACTGAAAAATGGTTGAAAGTGGCAAAGAACAATATTTAAAAAGACAAAATACATTTCAGAACCAGTTCAGGAGAAAGGTACAGTATCGGAAGTTGCTCCAAAGAAAACAGGGGGCTGGCTGCAATATTTGACGATGTGGTCCTAGTGAAACAGGAAAAGGACAATAGAACACCCATTGAGAAGGCTAGCGTGGAAATGCATGCCTATAAGGAACAGCCACAGATCACTCTCGCTAGTGACTCACTGTTGTGGTGGAAAGAGGGCTGTCTTCTATCCACTTCTTTCCAACCTCGCTAAGCAAAGACTGTGCATATCAGCCACATCTGTTCCCTTGTGAACGTATTTTCAGTACTGCGGGGGATATTGTCACAGCCCAAAGAGAGGCCCTAAATTCTGACATTGTTCACAAGTTAATTTTCTTGAAAAAAAAATCACACCTGTGAAAGTATTAGACATTATTTTTTGTCATAATTGCTGTTTTCATTTTTTTTTTCTGATTTTAACTCTAACACCCAATCCGACTTTTAAAGACCCTGAGGAAAAAAGGCTTTTGAAAACATTCTAACTTGAATTATGTGATAAACCAAGTGGTTGAAACTTTACTAATTGTACTCAGTAGATGCGGCCAGAGGCCTTTACCTATGGCAAACTGTTCGCTAAAACCCGAGATTGTTTGGTCAAGGGTTAATCAACACCGTTAATTGAACCTATTACTGCTATCTTATAAATTAAAGAGCCCATAAGTTTCTGTAGTGCAAGTACGGGCGAGTCTAAAATTTCTATGTCATTATTGTGTGTATAATAATAAAATAACATTTTGCCAGTATGTTTCAAGGCAGGTGGCCTTTAAGGATACCCTGGTAAAGTTTGTTATCAAATACAGATTGTTTGGAAAAGGGTTAACCAGGTCCGAATATTCAACATCTAATGTTACTTTCATGAAAATTGGGCGAGTCTTATGATTTTCTTTTTTTCCATATAGCATACACATATCATTTAATGACAACTAAAATTGTTATCTTGTATTTTGTATGTTGGGCCGGTGGCCTTTATGTACATTAATTAAAGCTGAATTGAATTTATGATACGTATACAATTGCTGCAGCAGAACTCAACCAAGGTTTTGCCAAATGCATTGATCCGTGAAATCTCTTTTTTTTTTTTTTGGTAAGTTCAAAGTTTCACCAAAAAATAAGCTTAAATCATCAGAAGGTATATAACTAGAAAATCTTTCATTCGTGCATTGCGATCACCCCCACAAAGTAATTTGCATTTGGATAGTCATTCTAAATGATGTTGAAACTTTCCGGTATAAATTTAATGACATCTTTTTCATCTTCATTTTCATAAATAGGCGATCCTTCCGCTACAACATAAGCAAAATACATAATCAGATCTGTTCCACCAGTGAAATAATTGCCTTCCAAAATAATGACAATGCAATCTTTGAAATAATTATACACTTGTTTTATAATGCCACTGTTGACTATTTCATCCTGTACAAATATGCTATCACCACCAGTATTTCCCATGAAATTGGTCTGTTTCCTCACCTTTCCATAATGTATATGCCTAAGGAGAAAATTATCAAAATCGTTAATCTTTTTTTCCTCATGTTTCACCAAACCATATGATGCTAAATTGTTTCAGATAGTTTTTCTCCTCATAGTTATCCACATATTTATAAATTCCTTCTATATGTCATGTTAAAATGTCAAATGTCTGATCTGTAACGTTTGTTGAAGTGGGTTCGACAGGTTTGCTAAGTGCAATGCTTTCAAAATCATCATCTACCGGGCCTTGACCCCCCCCCCTCCAGAGAGTAACACCACTTTAACCTTCTCCACCCGTTTCTCATTCAATTTCTCCATCAGGACTGTCCTCAATTTGATTGTTTTGTTTATATCTCTCGAGACTACCTTGTGCCGCCAGTGCACTAACTTTGCCCTTTCCATTCTGGGGCGTACCCACGCAGACAACCGCTTCAGTATCATCATCATATTTGTAGATCTGGTTTTCAATTATTAGTTTCTCACACCTAATCGATGCATACAATCCTTTTTTCCTTGCCTCAGTCATTTCATTAACAAGTTCTCGTCATTGCCTTTTTACCTTTTCTGTGAAGTATTGCCGGACTGAGACTCTTTACTTAAGACCCCCTTTGATTTCTGTAATACACTGTCAGAATCTTAATATCTAGAGAATTTGACAAGTGTAGTTCTACTCTCAGCTGTACCACCTCTTTTCAATCTATGTGCTCTATCTATTTCTACATCCTTCAACTCAGGCATATGTAATTCTTCTGTTATGAATTTCCGAACTTTATCTTCACTTTCATTCCAGCTCTCATTTTGATTACCTTCAGTTCCATTAAACCTAAATTTACTCACTATGAAGTTTTTTATTTATTGCAGAGATTTCCCTGTTCAGTTCATTTTTAGCTTTCTTAAGGCACTCATTCTCCTTCTTCAAGTCAGATATTGAACTGTTTATACTATACAATCAATTTTCCGATTCATACATGACAGTTCCTTCATAACTGTGTCATTCTGACCGGCCAACTCTGTTTTCATACTGAACATCTGTTCATAATTGTCATCATTGTCGCTATTTTTAGTCCCCTACCGGCGAAGCCGAAGGGGACTTTAGGTTTGCACTCCGTCCGTCCGTCTGTGCGTCAGTCCGGCAATTCAGTTTTCCGGACTTTTTTTTCTAAACGCTGGTACATATTGAGCTGAGTTTTGGTGTGTAAGTCACCCGCCATCACTTACAGATCAAGTTCGACTTTCGTTCCGGTCCACTGGTTTTCACGGATTTACGGGCCTTGGACTTACAAAATTTCACTGATAAATCAGTTTTCCGGACTTTTTTCCTAAACGCTAGTAGGTATTAATCTCAGATTTGATGTGTAACTCAACCACCATGACTTATAGATCAAGTTCGACTTTCATTCCGGTCCACTGGTTTTTCACGGATTTACGGGCCTTGGACTTACAAAATTTCACTGAACATCTGTTCATAATTGTCATCATTGTCGCTATTTTTAGTCCCCTACCGGCGAAGCCGAAGGGGACTTTAGGTTTGCACTCCGTCCGTCCATCTGTGCGTCAGTCCGGCAATTCAGTTTTCCGGACTTTTTTTTCTAAATGCTGGTAGATATTTACCTGACTTTTGCTGTGTAAGTCAACCACCATGACTTACAGATCAAGTTCGAGTTTCGTCCCGCTCCACTGCTTTTTCACACATTTACGGGCCTTGGACTTACAAAATTTCACTGATAAAACATTTTTCCGCACTTTTTTTCTAAACGCTGCTACATGTAGAGCTGATTTTTGGTGTGTACATCAACCACCATGACTTACACATCAAGTTCGAGTTTCGTCCTGCTCCACTGCTTTTTGACGCATTTACGGGCTTTGGACTTTAAAAATTTCACTGACATGCCAGCGATACATACGGCCGGTAGGGGACTGTGTATTGCTATGCAATACTATCAGAATGCTTGTTAATGTTTAAACTTGTATTTCTACGATGAGCACCATTACTGGCTGAACCTTTATCTTGTTTATCCACTGGGAATGTTAAGGCAGTCTGCCTAATATTTCTATGTGCAGGTTGCTGACGTGGCGGGTCCGGGTTGCTCTCTGTATCTCCGCATACCAAAAGCGCCAACAACAGAAAAAAGTCTAATTGAGACCTATTCTTGCCCTCCAGGCGCCCAGTCCTACACCCATTGTACCTTTTTTTCTTGTCTACCTATGCCAAGCGTCAAAAATACGTCCGTCATTAACCAGGGGCGAAAACAGAGAGAGAGAGAGAGAGAGAGAGAGAGATCCACAACGTTAAGATAAATCAATATATGAAAGCGATGATGGTATCCTATCTAATGTAAAATATTCTTTGCAATTATGAATTATAATAAAGTGAAATAGTGGATAAAATTTGAAAAAAAGACTAAGATTTCGAGTCATAGGCAAGGTGCAAGCCCATTTTTAAGAACAACTAGCATAACTTTATATCGTATTGATTGCAGTACCCAAATACTAAACAGAAAATAATATTTTGGACTAACACTAGGCAAATTAATGCTTTTATTGAAATAATCAGTGGATACGTAGGTAAATGTATGTTGACGAACATCTATGGAAAATTACCTTTAGGCCTCATTATTGCTTTTTTATATAATCCATAGGTCGGTAATTTTTTGTTGAGGAACGTCTATGGCTGAGACCCAAGGGAAGTTTCCTACTTCTCTCAATTCATGAAACCTGTGACATTCATTCTTGGTATGCTGTTCAATTTCATAAACCTTTGTTGGGTTTCCTAGTCAATTTATTGCCTGCGATTTGAAAAACTATCTCTTTTTCAAAGGTGATTCTTCACGTTCAATAACAGTTGAAATATTACCAATCATGTTTCTTGTAATCACAGTAATAAATTGCAGCCGTTTTCTTAGAGCAGCATAAAGCAACAAAATTCTAAATGTTCTTTTTGTGTAATGCCAGTTACTCAAAGTTTCGACGATGGTTATGCAGAAAAGCAGTCAGTGGTTTGGGAAGAATATAATGCAAAGTACTGTTGATAGAAACCCAAAGAAAACAGAGATGGGTACACTGACTGTAGCGATATAAGTGAAATAATTTTGATAATGCCGTTTAAAAACTATGTAAACAGACTTGTAAAGTGCCAGATATTATAAAAAAAAAAAAAAAACCTGTTCAAATACCAATGTATGACCTTTGATCAATAACAACAAAAATGTAAGAATGCAACTTAAGACATGTAGATTTGATGTTTTTCCTCAATGTATTGGTTCACTTATGTGCAACGCAATATTTCTTTTTGATACAGATGCCAATTTTGTATAAATACACCTGTCATATTTCAAAAAATGGCAGAATTATTGTAACCATATTGTAACCATATAGATTTTGTTTCGATTTCGATAGCTTTTGTAATAGAATTTCGACTTGTAGCTTTTGATTGTTTTCTTTTTTTACTCGTGTGGTTATGTTTGTGCCATGCATCTGATACTGCTATGTTGTTGGTGAATTATATAATTTTCTTGACCAATTTTGCTTGTATGTTGCCTTTAAAAGCTTCAGAAGGGGAGACGTCCCAGGAAAGACACAAATGAGTGGACTGTGGGTGTCATATGACTGATATGTAATGCAGAAAACTGCATAAAACACAATTCACATAGTAAAAAACAACTTGTTCATACATGTGTTGGATGTTTCCTCGTTAGTTTTAGAGATAAGAAGAGTACAATTGAATGCATTTACATCCTTCATTGTGTAATACAGAAAATTTTATCATGAGAAATGTTTCGAAACTATCAATAGGGAATTTTTGATACAGAAACTTGTTACTTCAGGGTTAAGTCTTTATACAATAATGTGAAATCAAAGCGATATAGAATATTTGTCAGTTTATATGCTTATGTTTGCAGATGACATGGTTCTCTTTACAACAGATAAGAATAGTCTCCAAAAACAACTTAATGATCTCTCGGATTATGCCAAACAATGGGATTTAAAAATTAATGTCGGAAAAAGCAAAATTTGTATTTTTGAAAAAAGAAAAAGAAAACATAATTTTACTTGGTCTATTGATAACGAAGAGCTAGAAATTGTAGAACACTTTTGTTATCTCAGTATCAAATTTTCAAAAAACGGTTTATTCAAACAAACAGTTTCAGCGTTACACGATCAGGCAAATAGAGCGATGATGAATTTATTTCAATTATCTAAAAGAACAAAATTTGATATTAAAACAAAACTACATTTATTCGATAGATTGATATCACCAATTTTGCTATATGCCGCAGAGGTTTGGGGAATATATGGTTTAAAACAGGTCGACAGACTGCATATGAAATTCTGCAATAGTATCCTAGGTGTTCATACACAGACCCCAAACTTTGCGGTACATGGTGAACTTGGTAGGTATCCTCTTTCTATTATAGCAAAAATATATAACGAGCAAAATTTAATCACTAGTCAGTCGCGCACTTTATGGGTCAAGAAGATAAGGCAGATTTTGAATAATAGAGGTCTAACATACCTTTTAGAGAACAATAATTTGAATAACGTGGACTTTTTACTAATACAACGTCGTCTGAGAGATAATTTTATACAAGAATGGCACAGCAGTATAAACGATTGTTCTAAATTAGAGTATTACTGCAAGTTTAAAGATTGTTTCGGGTACGAATCATATTTGAATAATGTGTTTAATGAAACACTGAGAATAAAACTTACACAATGCAGATTAGCATCCCACAAACTCGAAATTGAACGGGGAGAATTCTCAATATAGAAAGAAGCCAAAGAATATGTAAACTCTGCGATCGTTCGTTAAATGAATCTGAGTATCACTTTCTTTGCAAATGCAGTAAATTTGGTGATCTTAGAACTAAGTACTTTTCATGTACTAGGCCTAATTTCAATAAATTTATCCGCATCTTATCGTCAAAAAACAAGAGAACACAAATCAATACAGCAAAATTCATAAAGGAAGCTTTACAAAGGAGGAAATGTTTAATCGCGTCGATCAATTCGGAATAATCTTTTTTGTATAATGGTAGTTAATGTTAAATGTATTTGTATGTATACTTTATACGTCTGTCATTGCCATATATCCATGTTTTATGTAAATGGCCAATGGCATATTTGTTTGCCGAATGCCTAATAAAATTGAGTTGAGTTGTTAATAATTATGAAACCTGTTATATGCCTAAAGGGGTGTAAAGTTCTAGGTTATGCCCTAGAGTATGAATATGAGTTTTCCTTCTTACAAAGGAAAAAAAAAAGGGAAAATCCATATGAAGCTCATGGGGATATGCTTAGCATTTTTTTAATTTACCATATTACATGTACGTAAACGTTGACGTTATTTCCTCCCCTCTCATACGAATTTTCCTTAATCGTATCCCCTGTTATGCCCCTGGTCATTCATCTTTCTGTTAGCTATTTCATTTCTGTTTTAAGCGGCCTGACTTTGAAAATATAAACACATAAGTATGTGCTCCTTGTTAAGACGACATGCAGGTCCAGGGTCAGGGTTACAACAGGGGCCAAAAATAAATTGTGCGCTTAAAAATCGTGTCCACTCATTAACGCTTAAACCTTTTGTCTGATTTAAAAAAAAAAAAAAACAGACGTATATTATACATGTTCGCCTTAATGAGAAATTGCGCAGAGCACAGATTTTAAATGCGAGGCCCAAAGGCCACGGCCACAGCGACGGGACATAGGTTATTCCCTTCTTTTGGTTTCTTTAGGGCGTATGATGCTCCGCTTTTCAGAGCTTTTGTTGTTTTTTTGTTGATAATTTTTTTCTAATGTCACGATTTGCTTCATTTTCAGTCTAAGAATAAGACAAATTTTACTGAAAATAGACTAAAATGAATTATGTGTGTGTGTGTGTGTGTGTGTGTGTATATATATATATATATATATATATATGATTTCTCCATGATTGCTCAAACTACTCTGACAAGTCATACCGCATCTTTATTAAATACTTAATTCTACAACCCCGAAACTTATATCAGATTTTACTTACTGGCATTGCCAGTTCTCTGCCACTTACTAAGTTTTGCCAAAGTGTAAATGTGAAAATTTTGGCTATAGATTACAAAATGCAAAGTATTCACACTCTGAACTTTAAGGCTAGTTAGTATCCGTACTAAAATGCCACAAAACACTTCATCAAAGGCAAGCCCTAACTGTCCTATATTATTGAATGATTTTGATACGTTACGTTTGAATGTGTCCTTTGAATATCAAATACATCTCATGTTGTTCATTTCTGTCAAAAATATATCGCTGTAAATAAACTGTTTTCATGTTTACAGCTATCTGAATGTGCTTGTGTAAGTCAAACAGTAAAATGATACAGCTGGCAATTCTCCAAAAAGTTGCTCCGGATTACATTTTGGTTTCTGTGCAAAAAGTGCTGTGTTGAACAATTTTAGCAAATGAAAAAATGTTGACTTTCTTTCTCTGTCTTTCTAAATGGGTATCAGGTGTGCAGCACCATTCAAACACATTTACATTATCTCAATAAATATTGTTGCAAACTTACTAGCCAGACACCCGTTTTCTTTGTCAGATATTCATACCTGACTACTGAGCGTGGTCTTTTATTCAGTTGGAATCAACATAGAATTCTTTTACTACAAAAGAAATTAGACTTACCTATACTTACAGTACTTTCAATTGAAAACTGTTGCCCAAATGTTCTGATTTATCTCTGATACAGTTAAGAACAAGAACTGTTCCACAGTTGGGTGGTTTTTTTTGTTTGAAAGCTGTCTCCCTTGGGGCCCCAGAGACATGACATACGATGGATGGTGTCAAGACACTCTTCCCTGAATCAATTATTGCTTGAAACCTGTCACCAGATTATTAATCGCCAGATCGCTGGTTTTTTTTGAGTACTTTGATTGTTTTATGAAACAGAACACTTGTGAGGACAGTGTGGCAATGAGGGAGATTAATAATTCAACAATACCCCATCTGCCACACTGTTACCACACATTCTTGTGCTGAAGCTAAATCTATACCTGAACATCGAAATTTCGCTTATAAAGTATTACCGCGAGTTGACTTTTTGGATGCCCTATGGAGAGGGCTTGAGGTTGAAGAAAGCATTAAGAATTCGTCCCTTTGTCACAATGTTTGTATATATTTATGAGTTGAATTTGATAGATATAGTTTATTCATTGTTCATATGCTACTACTTCTCGCTGACATGTTTGATATTGTGACAAAGGGAGAAATTGCTTGTTATGAGTTTTCCCCTCCGCCAAAGTGTTCTCAAATGAGCTAAACTGTTCGTTAAAGCAAAATTTACATTGTTTGTCCAATTTCCATTTGACGTTGTATCTCAGGTATATTTGAGGACATTTTGATAGAGAAAGTGAAGGTTGTTCATTATGGGGGGTTCTCTTTTTGTCAAGATGTTTTTTCCTCAAATATTTATGTATTATGTAGGTTTATCAAAGTTGTTATCACCTGTTTTGCTTATCGTGTTCTCTTTCTGACGTTAAATGGAACCTTGTGGGGAAGAGAGAAAATGTTCTTGTAATCGGTTTCTTAACTCTCCTTAACACTTATTCACGTATAAAACTTTAATCCTTTTTTAGTTTAATGTTAACATCCTGTAACTTTGTCAGTAAGTTGTGACAGAGAGTGAAATTTTACTCAATACAACAGATCTCTCCATACGTCACAGTTGTTTAACCCTGTACAACAACCTCGAGTTTTAAGGAGAAAAGATTGATAGTCGACATTTTTTCTTCTACCCTCAGGAAAGACAGAATCTTTTGAACTTCATTTAAATTGTCGCTTGCAAATGTTTTTATGGACGCGTCAAAAATTTTGAAGTTTGTAAGAGAGTAGGGCGAATTCATGCATAAACCAACACTTTATTTTGTCCATGCAATTTATCTCTCTAATTTTTACAGACGCTTTTTGTTACCTGTCTTAAAATCAGACCAGATTTAAGGAAATTATGACGGGATGGAGGTTGTGCGATGAGAGCAATTTCTCCTTTCTTCATTATGTTAGTTTCACTTGTGCTTGTAAAGCAAACCTTAATCATTTTTATGTTATTACCCCTTTCCATCTCCAACAAGCGTCAAAACGCGTTTTTACAACATATCTTGAGGTACCTGTTTTTCACCTGTATTGAAAACTATTTATATGGCACTTTATAGCATAATGTTTTGGGAGAGAGAGGGAGAGAAATTTCACTTCAATCTTTTTTTTTTTATTTTCGCTTTCTAAATAAAACTATGATCTGCTTTTTATTTTTATTTATTGGTGCATTTTAAGTTTATACCAGAGACAGAGTGACAAGGTGAGAGAGAGAGAGAGAGAGAGAGAAAGGCAAAAGCTGTATTATTTGGGAGCTGTTTTATTTTGATAGAGCCGTGACCAAGATCTACCAATGCTTTTGTTTTAATTCCGTTGTTTATCCATTGTATTTTGCTGCGTAGATTTTGCACAATGTTTTGGCTAATCATTTTCTTACGGTTCACATAGAAAAAAAGTGAAAACCAAAGGAGAGCTACAAATTCATAAAAAAATAAAACTCTTGTAACAGAATCTCAGTCAAAGCAGTTCAGACGAATACTGTTCATTAAGAAACGAAATTTAACAATTACAACACGAAAAACTGAAAGGTTCGATCTACGATGAAGAATCAAATGGAACATCGAAGGTGAAAAGCCAACAAGATATTTTTGTGGCCTTGAAAAATCAAACACAATTTCAGAAATTGTACAAAAATAAAGAAGATGGATCTGAAATAACAAATCAAAAACAAATTCTTGAAGAAATCAAAGTATTTTACGAGACTCTTTTTACCTCAAATCAATCCGACTTTTTTAATATATATTTTGATAGCTTTATTTTCAATTCAGAAACCTCGAAATTTTCAGTTTGGTAAGGAATCTGAAAGCATTTAGGGTAGAATTACAATAACAGAAGCATATCACATCCTGAAAAAATATGAAAAATAATAAAAGTCCAGGAACATCCGGTTTTAATGCTGCTTTCTAAACAGTCTTTTCGGTGTAAATTGGAGATTTTGTAAGAGCGCTGAACGAGGCATACACCGTAAATTCCATATCTGAAACGTATACACAAGGTTTGATAACTTGCATTCCAAGAGGAAATAAACCAAAATAATACCTAAAAAAATGGCGGCCAATTACTCTGTTGAATACACTTTATAGAATTGGAACAGGATGCATTTCAAACAAAATCAAGTCATTCCTTCCTAGATTGATCCACACTGACCAATCCGGATTTATAAAAGGCAGATACATCAGAGAAAATTTACGATTGTTATACGATCTATTACACTACACTGAAGAAAATGATAATCCTGGAATTTTAATTTTAATTGACTTTGAAAGAGCCTTTGACCCTTCTTCTGTGTCTTTTGTCAACGTAACTCTTGAAACGTTCCAATTTGGACCATCAATAAAAGATAGTTTAAAAGTTTTTATCACGATGCAAATCAGCAGTTTCTCAATGTGGATTTCTATTTAACTTTTTTTTTTTTCAAATACGAAAGAGGATGTCGTCAAGGGGACCTTTTTTCCAGCTATATCTTGTTTTTATGTGCCGAAGTATTATCTCTTAACATTGGAAATAACAAACATGTAAACAAAACAAACAAACAAACAAGAATTTTAAACTATCACAATTTGCTGACGATACAAGTATAAATCTTGACGGATCTAAAAGGTTTTTTAAACAAAACGTTAAACGTTCAAGCGAAATTTTCGAAACTATCAGGTTTAAACATTAATTTTGAGAAGACTAAAGTTATTGGATTGGAAAGAAAAAATACGATTCTGACACTACCAAAACAAAGCGGAAACTAAGAGTATGAAATCCGGATAAATTTGAATTACTAGGTATAGCTTTTCATGAAGACTTGAATAGAATGATTGATTTAAATTTTTTGGCAAAACTAAAGGAAATAGAACACATGGTAAAAATGGAATCGACATGTCCTTAAACCAGTAGGTAAAATTAAAATCTAAAGAGTCTACTGATTTCGAAGATGAACCATTCGTTTTTAGCTCACCTGAGCACAACGTGCTCAAGGTGAGCTTTTGTGGTTGTCCGATGTCCGTCGTTCGTCGGCCGTCGTCAACATTTACCTTGTGGACACTCTAGAGTCCACATTTCTCACTCAATTGACGAGAAAATTTGTCAGAATCTTTGTCTTGATAAAATCTTGAATGAGTTTGAATTTGGGTCACCTAGGGGTATAAACTAGGTCACTATGTCAAATTAAAGAAATACATTGTTGGCACTCTAGAGGCCACATTTTTTTGTTCAATTGACTTGAAAACTGGTCAAAGTGTTTGTCTTAATTAAATCTCTGATGACTTTGAAATTGGGTCACCTGGGATGATAAACTAGGACACTGGGTCAAATTAAAGAAATATCTTGTGGACACTCTAGAGGTCACATTTCTTACTCAATTGACCAGAAAATTAGTCAGAATGTTTGTCTTGGTAGAATCTCGGATGAGTTTGAAATTGGGTCACCTGGGGTCATAAACTAGGTCACTAGGTCAAATTAAAGAAATACCTTGTGGACAGTCTAGAGGCCGCATTTCATACTCAATAGACCTGAAAATTGGTCGGAATATTTGTCTTTGTGAATTTCGGTTGAGTTCGAATTTGGGTCACCTAGGGTCATAAACTAGGTCAAATTAAAGATATACCTTGTGGGCACGCTAAAGGCTACATTATGTGCTCAATTGACTTGAAAATTAGTCAGAATGTTTGTCTTAATTAAATTTTGGATGACTTTGAAATTGAGTCACCTGGGGTCATAAACTAGGTCACTAGGTCAAATTTAAGTAATACCATGTGGGCACTCTAGAGGCCACATTACTGCTCAATTGACCTGAAGATTGGTCAGAATGTTTGTCTTGATGAAATATAGAATGAGTTCAAAATTGGGTCAGCTGGGGACATAATCTAGATCACTAGGTCGAATTAAAGAAATATCTTGTGGGCACTCTAAAGGCCACATTATTTGCTCAATTGACTTGAAAATTAGTCAGAATGTTTATCTTAATTAAATCTCGGATGAGTTTAAAATTGGGTCACCTGGGGTCATTAACTAGGTCACTTGGTCAAATTTGAGTAATACCTCTAGAGGCCATATTTATTGCTTAATTGACCTTAGGACTGGTAGGAATGTTTGTCTTGATAAAATATAGAATGAGTTCGAAATTGGGTCACTGGGGACTTAATCTAGGTCAAATTTAAGAAATACCTTGTGGCCAGTCTAGAGGCCACATTTATTGCTCAATTGACTTGAAAATTGGTCAGAATCTTTGTCTTAATAAAATCTCGGATGAATTCGAATTTTGGATACCTTGGGTCATAAACTAGAACACAAGGTCAAATTAAAGAAATACATTGTGGGCACTTTAGAGGCCACATTTATTGCTCATTTGACTTGAAAATTGGTCGGAATCTTTTTTTTTTTGATGAAATTTCGGATGAGTTAGAATTTGGGTCACCCTGGGTCATAAACTAGGTCACAAGGTCAAATTACAGAAATTCATTGTGGGCGCTCTAGAGGCTACAATTCTTACTCAATCGGCATGAAAATTGATCAGCATGCTTGTCTTGATAAAGTCTTGGATGAGTTCAAACTTGGGTCACATAGGATTATAAACTAGGTCACTAGGTCAAATTTAAAGAAATATCTTTTGGGCGCTCTAGTGACCACTATTCTTGCTCAATTGACCTGAAAATTGGTCAGCGTGTTTGTCTTGATGAAGGTAAAGTGTAGGACTCGTAACCTGGAGGCCACGGGTTCCAGCCCCGCCTGGAACCGCTGGGTTTTTCGTGGGTGTGTCCTTGGGCAAGACACTTCAGAGCCCTAGCCTGGTACTGGTAAAACCAAGGAAATACATGAATATGTGAGCTGTCGCCGTGATATGTCTGAAATAAATTTTAAATGCGGCCTAAAATACCATCCAATGAATCAATCATTGTCTTGATTATATCTCGGATGATTTCAAAATTGGGTTACATTGGGTCATAAACAAGGTCACCGGGTCACACTGAAGAAATAACTGTTGGGCACTCTAGAGACCACAATTCTAGCTAAATTGACCTGAAAATTAGTCTACATATTTGACTTGATGATATCTTGGATCAGTTAGAAATTGGGTCTCATAGGGTCATAAACTAGGTCACTAGGTCAAATTAAAGAAATGTATTGTGGGCGCTTAAGGGGCCACAGTTCATGCCCAATTCACCTGAAAATGTGTCAGCATGTTTGACTTGATGATATCTTGAATGGGTTTAAAACTGGGTCACAGAGGTTCATAATCTAAGTCACTAGGTAAAAGTCACTCTAGAGGCCACATTTTCAGCTCAGCTGACCTGACAACTGGTAATAATGTTTGTCTTAATAATATCTCAGATGAGTTTAAATTTCGTCATTATGACCCTGGAGTGAAATTTCGCCTATTGACTCAGGAGAGCGATCCAGGGCCTATATTGCCCTCTTGTTTTCTTTACCTAATCCTTCCGAAAAAAAAAAAAAAAAAACTGATTTCGCAACTAAACAAGGTTTTCAACACATTCTTTTGGGAGGGTTAAAAGAAATCAGTATCACAAAAGATCATGTAGAAGGTGAACTGAAAATGTAAAATGTTGAAGATTATACTAACCCACTTAAAAATCACTTGGATAAGGCGCTTATTTAAAGATAATGGTGGATTGGCAAACATCATTAAGGAATTGATCGATAGTAAAAAGTTGTGTTTATTGGAAAAGATTGTGTAAAAAAAAGACCTACTTAATAAATCTGCTTAAGTTTGGACAAGTTTGAAAAGGGATCATGTCGGGTAATAAACTAGGTCACTGTTTCAAATCTTGGAAAAACCTTGTGCACACTCTAGAGGGAACATTTTCTGTCCAATAGTTACAAGAGTCGGTCAGAATAATGCAAAATGTCAGGTCAGGTCATAAACTGGGTCACCAGGTCAAATATTTCTAAAACCTTGTGTACATTTTAAAGGCCACATTTTTAGTTCAAAAGTCAATTGAACTTTGGTCAGGATGTTAGTCTTGGTGATATCTATCACGAGATTGAAAATTGGCAATGCCACAGTTTGTGTCCAATACTGATGAATATTTTTTAGAATATTTGTCTAAATAAAGGGGTCTGCTATCAGTTTAAAGAAATTACAGCAGGAAATAAGCTCGAATGAAATTTTCCAATTGTATGCAAGTAGGAGGAGGAATGCCATAAAATTAATATTTACCATGATACGTGAATTCGGCTCTATATACACAGTGCAAGGGAAGCATGGTAAAATCGACGTCATTCCATATAAAGTGACGTCATTGTACCTAAAGTAAGTTGCCAGTGGCTGTTCCGTGCCTCCGCCCTCTGATATTTTATAAATGAAAGTCGCTTGACGTAAACAAATCGTCATTTTCCTCTACTCGACCAAGAAAGAAGGAAAAACCCACGGATTTACCGATATTTACAGTTTTTGATAAAAATTGACAATGATGGAACTCTTTGAAATGTTACCAGTAAACATTTGGTTTTTTTTTGCTTTTTTTGTTGTGTTTGATGTCTAAGTTTTTATTGATATTCTTTTATTCACCGACTTCACGGTAGGTTTTGTTTTGGTTAGTAACTGGAACAGCCATGGTTTATTCAAGGGAATTAATCCGCATCCGCTCTCGTATACGAAGTATACAGAACTTTTTTTTTTTTACCAAGAGTCGATCATGTTAAAATCGAAATCATGTTTTTCTATCGTGATTTATTGCTCAATAAACCACGGTTGTGAGTTATGAGGCGCGATTAATAAAAGCACTCGGTCCTATCACCCTCGTAGTTTATTTGTTGTGCCTCATAATTCACAACCGAGGTTTATTGACCAATAAACCATGGTAGAAAGAAGGTTGTTTCTTAACTGAGCACCAGAAATTGTAAGGTAATCATACATTGTATTTCATTCAAGAGCATCGGGCATATATGTAGTCTAACACTTTTGTTTAAGGTACTTGGTACAGACCGTTTGAACACAAAGAAATTAACATTATGTTAGAAGAAAATTCAAGACAGATCTCCAAATAAACCAGATTTAAGAGAAGCGCTATAAATATGTTTGATAGTCAGCCATTTCAAGCCGTTTTATTTGACTTGCGCCCTGGAAAAGGGGGTTTTCGTAATGTATTATACCAAACAAATCGTTGCTTTGTTTGCATCCGTTATGTCTGACATCAGTCTTGTTCATTATGTAGAATGGCCTTTTGACATACAAAAAATGAACCATCAGCAAAAAGCTTTCGACCCACGTGAGCCTACGACGGCTGACATAAGTCGGTGCTTTTTTGCAGATGCATTGAAACATCTGTTCACAGAGCGCCACTAATTTTCTAATGTACTATAGCCGTCGAGCATGATGCACTAGTTACATTTGCGGGCAATGTGGATCAGGATCAGACTGCAGAGAAATACCAGACCTCTATACATACCAGTAGCACAATTTCTAGGTTTCGGCATAATAACATGATAAAATAGTTGGTCGTTGAAATTCTGGATTATTTGGTACAGGGTTAAGTCTCGATTGCAGTATCAGAGGAAAATCCCTTGCAGGAGGTAAATTGCATGAGAGGAAGTCCGAAGAAACCTGGACAAAGTCAGGTTAGTAGGGCTCTGAGGCAACTGTGAAATCCAGAAGATTCATCTCCAGCCGCGCAGATTTTGCCCGACCAGTCAGCCCGTTGTCTTGGTTGAAAATTGTTCGCCCGTCATCCAAATCCGGTCACATTCTATTAAAATTAAGAGAGAGGTCGAGGATTCCAACGGCAGTATACTTTGATTGTGCCAAGTTTTTCCGTTAGAATGGTCTTTACAAGCGTCCTTCCGACACCGAGCCATGCTTCAATGTCACGGGTACTCACGCAACGATCTACAGAAAGTGACATTGATGTCCTAATGAGTCAAACAGCAAAGTTTGGCAGACGACATACGTCTTGGAAGGAGGAAGTATTTGGTCAAATTACCTATTTTGTTTGACATGCCCAGGCACGCCGTATACGTAGCATATGAAATGCCAATAAAGTAAAATCATTTGCACAGAGAGACTTAATTTCGTGTCTGTATATTGGTAAATGCTATGCTCACACGCACAAGAAAGTGTGCATAGAATTTTAGGATACTTTCCCAGGATTCCATGAATGAAAGTATGCAAATCTGTTACAGAATATTAGTTTATCTAATTGCCTACAAAGTGGTATAACTTTTTTTTCAAATATCAATTTGCATAGACGCGTGTTAATCGTTAAAACGTTGTAGGGGTCAAAATAAAAAAAGAAAGAAAAAAAAAAAAAAAAAGTGATGCTGGTGTTATTGTGAGTACAATTAAGGTTAAAGACTCTCCTAATGGCGTAGTCGTGATAATTTCATTAATACCAGGCATGACCGCCATTTTGGCGAATTATCTGTACAATACGACATCTCATGGAATTTAAGTACAACGCTGCACGACGTGCGGATGAATGTTATTCAATTCCACCTGCAGAGCCTGCTCTAGGTCCTGCAAATTGTTTACATGATGCCTTGATCTTGCTCTACGACCAAGAAGGTCCCACGTGTGCTTAATGGGATTTAGGTCTGGGGAAAGCGCAGGCAAAGGCCTAACGATAACACATTAGCCTTCAGATATTGCCTCGTGATGCGAGCCGTATGCGGACGCGTGTTGCCATGCATCAATGTGGCAGGAGCATGTTGGCGGATGAATGGAACAGCTACAGGTCTCAACACCTGATTTATGTTCCCAACAGCATTGAGATTGCTACTCGCAATTCCCATTCCCCTTTATCCCACCCTACACCATCACGCCGCCCCGCCAAACCTGTTTCTTTCAACAACGCAGGCGTTACCATATCGCTCGCCTCTCCTTCTAAACACCCTCACTCTACCATCATGGTGATTGAGGTTGAATCTGGATTCATCAGAGAAAACCAAACAGTTTCATTCCACTGACGCCTTCGCCAACGGAGATGTTGTCGAGGCTAGTTCGGACGAGCAACGCGATGACGTCGAGTCTTATGGGCCGAACACATTGACCTCAGAGTCACTGCTTATACCGTACTGTGTCGCTGCACATAGTGGTATCCGTTTGGAATCGACGTCTGGTGTGTGTCAGTTCCAAGAAGCGGTCTAATCTGGCGTCAGTAACGCGAGGCCGGCCGCTTCGAGGCTGATCTGCAACTGCACCTTTTTGCTGGAAACTTGCTCCCAGATTACTGATAGTGTTTCCGTGGCAATTAAAGGTCCGCGCGAAATTATCAGTAGAGTCGTCTCTATTGAGCATCATCAACACCTCAGTTCGTTGACGTTCAGATAGTGTCATCTTCGCAAGCCAAGGATACTAAGGTAGTACCCTTGGCCGCTCGCCTCTTTAAAAATCGAAACTCCCGCTGCGCCATTTCATTGGATGCGATCAAAACCCATCGCGTCCAATCAAACCATCCGTAACAAGAAATCTTCTGCGAAACAGAAAACAATAATGGCGGCGCCCGTCAAAAACGAAAGTTGTCGTGTTTGTGATGAAAATTTGCCAAACAAGATAGACGATCGATATTTAATGAGTTTTTTATAGTTCATGATCAATTATTTGAAATATTAGGACGGGTTCCACAGCCAAATGATTGCGAATCATCGTATGTCTGTTCGTCTTGTTTTAACAAGCTCAACAAGCTTAACAAACTGGAGCGGAGCCAGCCATATTTGATGCATAGCCTAGCAAATTTTATTACTAGCATTTTGATTGGTCAGAAATAACATCAGCAAAGGTTACGCAACTCGTGATATTCGATAGGTGGCGCAGCGGGAGTTTCGATTTTTAAAGAGGCGAGTGGCCAAGGGTACGTAACGAACAAAGTGGAGTTAGTATCCTTGGCTTGCGAAGATGAAATAGTCTTTGCATTGCGGGTTTTGAATTTTCTGTAATCACTGTATTTTTCTTACTCCTTGGATTCGCAAGAAAGAAATGAGAGTTTATCCGACCGATTTCGCATTTGACAAGTAGTTACATGGGTACATCTTGCGATTTGCCTGGTTTGGATACTGACCGGATGTGTCCAGTGCTTGACAAAATGACGCAGATGCTTCACATGGTACAAAAATGAAATGCCTTTGGCCAATATAACTATAAATATCCAATCTTGAAACATGCACATTTTTTTTGAATGCGAGTATATGTTAAGATAACCGTGAAAAATAATATCGGTTATTTTGTATTTAATCTGCACGGGTTGTCCATCAACTTTACGGACATAGCTCGTAGGAAAGCGGCAAATGGCTTGGGAAGAATGTTGTGCGAAAAACTAGAAAAAATAAACCACAGGAGAGCATGACTAGCTAGACTGGCCGCCGCGATATAAATGTATATATGTTGAAAACTGCGTTAAACATCATACAAATAAATATCGTGATAATTGTGATTTACTCTTTACAAGCATTTTCCCACAGTTTTTTTTTTTTTTTTTTATGCCCTTTCAAGACCCTTTCAAAGACAAACCCGATTATATTGGCTGGATGTTCCCGTTCCCTCTGGCTATCTTCTTTGGTGAAATTCAGATCAATTACATGTGAACAAACTTTCTCAAACCCTATCCGTGTTATACACTTTGCAAAACTTATAAACGGACATCTGATATTTGGCGGTATTGTTTGTAAATCTCAAGTACAAATTGACAAACACTTCATGTGTTTTAAGTTCATTTAATTTTGTAGAAAACTGCGAAATTCCATTCAAATTGGAAAAGATTTAACAACGTAACAAGTTGGTCGAACATGGTACCCCACAAAACGGAAAGTCACAGATGAAGTGAAATTAGTGGGTCTGTTTCGTCAATAGCGTGTATGGCTCTCATTTGGTGCAATGATCGCCCTACACCTGGTCATCATTGAAATGATGTAATTTCTGATATCATTTTGAGCTAGGTTAGCCCACTCAGTATTTACATCACGGGCAAGCTCAGTGATATTTTGCTGTTGCCAAACATCTCTTGCCTGTCTTTTCAGCACGTCCCAAACATTTTCTTTTGGGTTAAAGTCCAGGCTTTTGGCCGGCCAAGGCATGACATGGACATTGTTAGCTGCCAACATATCCTGGGTAGCTCTGCCTCTATGGCAGGTGGCATTAACCTGTGCCAAAAGCATACCGCGATTGGCACAAATATGGAGTACAATGACAGGCTATATCAACTTTGCGCTAATACTTTCAGGCGTTGAGATAACCCGAATTTGCACAATTGGTGTGTTCGTATGCATGGAAATTCCTGCCAAAATCATTATGGACCCACCGCCAAAGCGATCGTGTTGTAAAACACAATTCTGGTTTTTTCTCTCCCAACATCGCCGGTAGACCCTAACACGGCCATCACTCCAGCGGAGCTGTATCTGAACTTTGTCTACAAAAAAGACATCGGCCCCATCGGCTCACGTGATATGGCCGGGTTCAGGCTAACCTTTCCTGATGATGCCTTGCATTAAGGAAGGGTACCTTTCTTGGGTGACGAGGCTTCAGGCCATGGAATCTGAGACGATTTTGAATGGATTGTGCAGAAACATGACGATTGTTTACGCCAACTGTCTGACAAGCGCTCACCGTTTCATACAAGAAAGAACAAGGTATGAGTCCTGGTTTCTTGTTATCACTCTTCCTCGAGGGCCTCGCGGTCCGTTATTCACTCTTCCGGTCGCTTTAAACTTCACCCAGAGTTGATGGAGGTTTGAATGACCCCTCGCCTTGACTCTTACAACCTGAAACAGCAATGAGAACATAATACGACATTATAAGCACGGAATCATATACAGACAAATTCAGCTGGTAAATTCATCATCTACATCAAGTCAAACGTACCTGTCGTACAGACATGCCAGATTGGAGCGTTTCCATCGCGCTGCTTTTGTCCCCAACGGAAATCATTGCCGTGTTTTATGAATTTACGATACTGTATACACCAGCGACAAAATTGAAGTGTGTTTTATAGGAAGTTATGAAATGCACAAAATTCGCGTGCAGATTCATTGAATTCGAGCGATGAATCCTCCGAAGGAATTTTGAAAAAAATGAATTTTCATTTTGATTGTGTAGAAAGTTAGGTGTTTGAGTGTGTCTCATAAAATAATCATCATATTTTGAAAGACATGTATTTAGCAGTTTCCGAGAAATATCGGTGTAGATACTATCCGTTTCTAAGTCTCACTTTGTCAGCAAGATCGAGTTACTGGAATGATACAGACTGGCGCTGTCATGTACAACGTTGCACGTCAGTTTGGATGCTTACAACATACTATCTATCTCCGTACCCGGTATGCTGGGAGCGGATACGTTCGTGAATACCTAAATCCCGACATTCGAGGCGTAATGACGTTATGTGATTACCGCGTCATTACGTTATTTCACCTTTATGATCGTTTTAGCTAGAAACAGGAACTTCTCACCAGCTAGGGATTAGTGCTCAGATCGTCGAAAATCGTCTTCAGCAACAGTACGTTCGTATTCGAGCCCGGAGGCCGTATAACAGGCAAATTCAAGAGCCCATCAAAAAGCTGCAAGGCTAGCACAGGCACCACGTCACTTGCATCCGACACGGTACCAATAAAACCATGTTGTGTTTAGGAATGAATCAAGGTTCATCGAGAGTCATGGAGATGGTAATGTGTAATTATATACGGAATCCTGTTTCCGCCATCCACTTTTCGACCTACGAGGAACTCGAAAAGTAGAAATTAGGCACACTAACTTCCACTTTTCTAGCAAAAAAGTTACCTCGAAAAGTCGAAATGTTGAAGTTTTTGACCTGACAATTGTCAAAAAACTTTCGACTTTTCGACCTCACGTTTGTCTAGAAAAGTAGAAATTAGGAAGTACTAATTTCAACCTTTCGCGTTAAACTGCTAGGTCGAAAAGTAGAAAAGTGGAAGTTTTTCACATGACAATTGTCAATAAAACTTCCACTTTTCGACCTAGAAAAGTCGAAAAGTCGAAAAGTTGAAAAGTCGAAAAGTTGAAAAGTCGAAATTAGCCGATTAAAACTTCCACTTTTCTAGTTAGGACTGATTATCACGGGATGTTTGTTTATCAGCACCGAATAATGTTGGAGCCGGTGTAGGGGTAAAAATAAACTGGTACCCGTTGTATCTCCCGTAGCCGTCCGATAGACCATAAAATAAAGATCGATAACAGACTGCCAGTTTAGGGTAAAAATTCCTGTGTCACCGGTCCCGCGGCCAATTTATCCTACGAAAATTTAGTCCTATCTAGAAAAGTGGAAGTTTTAATCGGCTAATTTCGACTTTTCAACTTTTCGACTTTTCTAGGTCGAAAAGTGGAAGTTTTATTGATAATTGTCATGTGAAAAACTTCCACTTTTCTACTTTTCGACCTAGCAGTTTAACGCGAAAACTCGAAGTTAGTACTTCCTAATTTCTACTTTTCTAGACAAACGTGAGGTCGAAAAGTCGAACGTTTTTTGACAATTGTCAGGTCAAAAACTTCAACATTTCGACTTTTCGAGGTAACTTTTTTGCTAGAAAAGTGGAAGTTAGTGTGCCTAATTTCTACTTTTCAAGTTCCTCGTAGGTCGAAAAGTGGATGGCGGAAATATGATTCCGTAAATTATATCATCCCTGCAGATTGCTGCATTCGAGAAAAGGAAGGGCTCGGTGGCGGTGCAGTTATTGTATGAGAAGGAATAATACGGGGTGATAAGAAAAATCGGGTGATTTTGCAGGGACGTATCAATGCACGTGGATACATTCCGAACAATCACTTGCTGCCCTAAATTTAGATCCACGGGCCTTGTTTACCTCCCAGAACAACGCCACTCTGCCTACTGCTTGCATAAATAGGAATTCCTTTGCACTAATCAATGTCGACGTCTAGCCCTAGTTGTCTATATCCACAGGCTGGTCACGTTGAATGGCGGTCTATCCCTAACGTCCTTATTAGGCGTTACGTCAATTCCATGTGGAATCGCATTTTTGAACCTATTTGAAAAAAAGGCGGGCTCACACGATACTAAGTTTGTACTAAGCTTTCAGTGAACTAATATTGTTTGAAAATTCTTCAAACCCATTTCGTTTTCTTTCTTCAGTTCTTTAGATTTTTTTTTTTTTCATAATTTTGACTTCTATTTCATTTTTTTTTTTTGTTATAGGAAACGTTGTTCCGTTGAATTACTGTACCAAACGTTCAATGGTCTATTTAAATTGCTTCCATTTCATCAGAACTATAACACCATCTGCACCAAATTATCACTGAAATGAAAAATCTGATATTGAATATGATGATACAGAGGTAATTTATGCTGAGTATAACGGATCTCTTCCTGAAAAGGGAAGTTATTCCCTTTTTTTTGTAATTTATCAGATTAAATGTGACGATTGAAAACATGTTCATTTTTGTGATGTACTTATACCGAAGTAAATCTATTTTGTTGCTTACACAGAGTTTTTACAGGGTCATTTTGCTGTTCATGAAATGATAAAGGTATTTTTCCGTGGCTAAAGACAAGCTCGCAAACAAAATGATGCAATTATTAACACTTAGGCTGCTAAGCGCGAGTTTTTTTGGCTTTTGCGGACTGTGTAAATTAAGATCAAACTGCACAGAACGTGTGATCTAACTTTTATCTACCCTGTCCGATAAGGTGAGATTTCCTCGACAAATTTCTAAGCACATTTTTGAAATCATAAACTAAAGGTTTTCAGTAATGGCTGGAAATCTTAACCCGTAAGGTGCTAAGCGCGACTTACTGACGCTTTGCGGACAGTGTAGATCAAGTTCAGACTGCACAGAACGTGCAGTCTGATCTTAGATCTTTGGTCTACACTGTCCGATATGGATTACGCAATATTTGGATTTTTACAAAATGTTCGTTTCATTTATTTAGCATTTTAATGGTTAAGTTTGATTTATTTAGCGGCTTAGGGGTAAACGAGGTGTCATTAGCCGTGCGCCAGATTAAATAGCTCCAGGTCTAGGAGGGTAATGAGATGAGAATTAAGTTTTCTTGTAAATGAGCCATGCTCTGGTAAAAGGGAGCTTAATGCATCTCTTAATGTATAATAGCAACAAAGCCATCCTATAATTTTAGATCGATAACAGGCTCCCTTTTTTTATTAAACCGACTGTATCATAAGACAGACTGGGCCTTTAATATACAGAAAACTGACCAGTAGCGAAAAGTTTCGGCGCAGACTGCGCAGGCTGACCTGAATCGATATTTTCGCAGATGCATTAAGCCCCCTTTTCAGAGCATGGCTCAAATGTGTTTCGTGATATATTTGGACTAAATATAGATACACTAAAAAGAGCAAATGCCCTTTCCAGTTCAGAAAGAACTCTTTCGAAAAGTTTTCAAAGTAAGAACAAATATGATTGTTTGTTTCTTTCGTGTTTAATGTTTCAATATTATTTTAGTATTCTCGTGGCAACCAATGCATCTATCAGTGCTTTCCTACAATTTCTCAGACCAGTACTTCACACAACATCTTTACAAGCCAATTGCTGCTTTCCTGCTTAAATATTGTAAAAAAAATAAATAAATTATGCACTGTATATATTTGCTTCTATTGAATGATAAACTTGTCTGTGCAGACCACAGGTTCGTGAACTCGTTGCACAAGATATGATTTCAAAGCGCCAACAAGCATGAACTAGAATTTTGGCTTATGACATAGCATTGATCCCATTATTTGAAAATTAAACGGAATCTTATTTTTCCAAAGCTGGGAGGTGTTTTTTTTTTTACCATAATCTGCAAAAATTGCTTTAGGCATTTAAGCCCTAAAGAAATTAAAAAAAAAAAAAAAAAAAAAATGCTTGGGCTTATGACCTTGACCTTGGAGCCTAGGCTCTTGACTACTACATAATTTTTCTTCTACCCAAGGAAAACCTTTTTTGAAAGATTTAAAAAGATCAAAATAAGATTATGGCTTGTGCAGCAATCACAAGGTAAGTCTGGCTAATTGCACAAGATGGACAGGCAGTTGGAAAGACAGACAGTCAGACATACGGACGGACGGAAGGAAACAAGAGGATGTCACTCGACGGAGGTACTATTACTATGCCCAACAGATTCCTTAAGGCTTACATAATGATTTTCGGGTATACGAAATGTGTGATTTTATTAGATAAAAAATTGAAAGATATGTAAAAAACAAAACTCGAGCATTTCGTTTATTTATTTATTTATTTTTTTTTTTGTGGCCGCCATAAAAAAGCAAAAAAATTCACTTGGCACTTAATTTCATTTTAAAGTACATGCCAGATACTTGCTATCTTGAATTTTTATTTTTCATGCTTGTATAATAAGGTTTTATTGGAAACATTAAAAGATACGTAAAAAAGTAAAGAAAAGAAAAATGAATAAATAAATAAATAACATATAACATGATTATTTTCAGCTTGAATATTTGTTTCAAGTCAAAGCCTACTCTGATCGGTAAGGGGCTGGAAAAAATGGCATTGCTTTTAGGACTTTTATTAACATATGTGCATGTATTAAAAATTTAACACGGATTTCATTAATATTGTATATAAAGTGTTTACATTTTTTTTTATCATGGTTAGTTTGGGTTTTATCCATATAGAAAATTAGAAAGTCATGGGCTACGAAAAGTACTTGAACAATATTCAATCCTACAAAACCATGCAAAACACTCTATTTTGTTGTTTCATTAATAGAATTTACAAGGAATTTTAATCAGTGGGCTAGGTCGAAGAGTTATTGTTTATGATTTGAAGCCCCCTGCTTTGTTCGGATATTTAGAAATTACATATCTTGAAAACCAGCTTGTATATTTTTTTCTTTAAATTTGGATGAAAAATGAGGATTACAGTTATGAGAAAAAAATCATTTGTACTGGTTCAATGATATTTTAATGCTAGATGGATTGCCTAAATTATACGGATAGTTATCCAATCACTTCAAGCATACCTCGTACTGTATCAGCTGCAGAAATCTCTGTTCTGTACTCCCGTATTTGTTTGGTTTGATAGAAACATAAATCCTACCAATATCAGGGCAACTTCTAAGTAACTTTTCGATCAGACCTTGACCGAGAAATCCGGTACATCCAGTGATCAGAACGGACTTTCCTTTGTAGAATTCCGGTATCGTCATGGCTCCTATAGAGCTAAATGTCTTGCGGTTCATGAAACATACAGAACTTTGCAAACAACGTTTAAGAAACATCATCAAGACCAAGGAACGCTCACAGAAGACGATGTAGTTTAGTTTCTGAAGCACAATACTGCTACGTTTAGCACATCAGTTATCACGACAAACTTAGACTTACTATGATAGCACTATATTTCACAGAGACAATGTCTGTGAGCCTCGTAAAGTTCCTTGTCTCTCAAGCAAAATTGATAGGTCTGTTGATTCTTTAAACTTGCCTAGTAAGACCCTAGAAAATTTTAAGGCTAATGCTTATTTCCGATGAGAGGGGCTCCACAAGCAGACACCTGTAATGAAATTGTTGTGTTCGAGCTCCGGTCTGGATTACGATTATTTAACTTCCTTGTTAAAGTCAATTCCACATGTAGCAACTCCACAAGGTTTCGGATTTTTTTTTTAATCTTAATGACATGTATTTGCCTACTACAAGCTGTTCTCTTTGTACATCCTTGAGTTCTACGGCTATACAAACAAGTACTTTTAAACTTAACACAGTAAGGACTTTTTTAGGGTTTCAAGAAAGTGTAGGAAAAAGTAAGATTATTTTCAACGAGCCATTTCTATTTTTAACACAGTGTTTTCGACAGGTATCTGCTACTGTACGTATGATATCGCACCGTAATGTTAGGCGGCAGTAACTGCAAAACGTTAATTAAAATGAATTCAACCACAGTTAAAAAACTTCGATAAACATATTGCTCTTTCAGAATGTTCACCTATTTCCATAAAAGAATTCAACCACAGTTAAAAAACTTCGATAAACATATTGCTCTTTCAGAATGTTCACCTATTTCCTTTATGGATTACTGTCTGATATGTTTGATCTGTAGTATAAATTGCGAATGCACGCTCCAATCAAGTTTCGTTTTACCGCGCAACTCACACAGGACATCATTTGCTGAAACAGCACCTCTAACTTGTCAGCTTGATGTGTATCTTTTAGGCAATAATTCAGTTTGACAGATCTGTATACGAGTATAATTAAAATCGGAGACTTCGGACTAGGTGTGTGAAATTATTGACATATATCACAGTTTTTTTTTTTCATTTTTGCTCAGATGATAATGTAATGTTATGCGAAAAAAAAAAGAAAAACATTATCTTGCGGTGATAAATACAAAAATACAGATCTTCTAAGGGGGTTACTCTTGTCAAAATTACAGAAAATAGGCTTTAATTTCAAACCTAAAAAAGAAGGGTTCTTAAGGTAACATCTCCTGCTCAAATGAATAATTATTCCAAGAAATCTGATACTAGTATTTACCAATAGTACAAAGGATTAATAGAAAGAATTAAGGCAGTACAAAGGTCACAGTGGCAATTAGAAATGTTCTTACGTGTCAACAAAGACTTAATTTCTGACCAATTTTCTCCAACAAAAAAAGGGAAAATCAGCAGACAGATTTTCTTGAAAACTTTTCACAGCAATAGTGCTTTCTTATATCTTGTAAAAAGATTTTAAAGAAATTTATCAAGCTGAACACTTTTAAAAGATGCGGTGTGATTTTAAATGTTATTGCCATAAAGAATAACCTCCCTTTATAATAAATGCCTATTTTGGCGTGATTTGGCACCCCGATTATTTGTAAATCTCCCATTTTTCTTCCGCATCTGTGATTATCTGATATTTAAAAGGCAACATATTATAGATACAAATATATCATCCTTCTGTCATACTAACCCAGTGGATTATAATAAATGATATAAAAGATAAACATTAACAGGTCAGTGTGCAAGTAAACCTGTGGTATATGTCCTTAAGGAAGTACGCAAGTTCAGATAAATGCGGTTGGTAGGAACATCCTAAGTAAACGTGTACCTTCACGGGAAAATCCGGATAAAAAGAAACGAAGAATTCAAACACACCTGTGGACTGCTTACCTTCCCCTGATACAGCAAGTGTGTATAGGGATCGATACAGGCTACTTAAAACGGGTAGAGTTCTGCACGTCTTTTTCTAGAACAGCAAAGTAGAGATTGAGTGGAGGTCAACCTCACTCCTTGAGCAGTAAATTTTTCAGTATTTTTTACCTTACGAATAAGCCAATCGTGTTTTTGGTATCACCTTTTAATGTTTATTTCAGCTAATATTGTTTTAGTTTCGATTACCAATTTCAAATTGTGCAAAAAAAATCGCCATGTTACCTACAGCCAAAATGGAAATGTGTGAGATGCTTTGATTGGTTATGATGTACATGTAGCCCAATGAAAAGTAACGACACAATACCAGATGTAATATGCAAATCTACAACGGGGACCAGTTTAGTATACCTGATCATTCTTTACCGAACAATCCTTTTTTTTTTTTTTACGACACTCTTTCATTCAAAACTTCACCAGCTAAATTAATGCAATGAAATTTTTACGCCGATATTAAAAAAAACAAATTTTGATATTTACAGTAATTTTTCGGGAAAACTATTTCCTTATCGGACAGTGAAGATCCAAGATCAGACTGCATCTTGATCTACACTATCCAGTAGAGGTCCTTGAAATGCGCTTCTCAGCCTAAGGGTTAAAAGATGGCTTATGGCAAACTCAGGGTAAAAATGCCGGGTAAAAATAGGCCAAATAAGTAAATGAATCGATCTGACTGACTGCCGACTGGGACCAAAAGGAGACTCTTCACATAATACTGTTTTCACATGAACCTCGAAAATTTAATGGAATTTGGCCTTTTCGGGTTTGGGAAGGGGCAGTTTTAGGTATTTATCTCGACAGTCTGCAGTATTCACCCTTTCAACCGTGCACAAACTTTTTTGGTCTGGAACTTTGATCATTCTTTTTACTTTCGGTTGAAACTTTACGGTTGACTGCGTAAGTTGGAGTACAAAGGTCCCGAAATTCGAAATTATGGCAAAGGGTAAGTAAGTGAGCAGTGCTCTGGCAAAAAGGGGCTTGATGCATGTCTGTGATGCATTATACCAAGCAGAGTCATTACATGAATATGGAGCCACGAAGTCCATCTTGTCTAACAACCGACTGAATCATGAGGTAGACCGGTCGTTTGAGATACAGAAAATTGACCAATAGTGAAAAGTTTTGGCCCAGGCGCGCAGGCTGACCTGTATTTATTAATCCCCTTTCCACAGAGCTTGGCTCAAATAAAAGGAACTTGAAAGTCAGGAAATCTCATACAAAGGGTTACTAGTGGGTGATATTTCTAGAACATTTAGCAGAAAATGCTCTCTTGTCACTAGAATTTCGAAGTCGACTGAGCAGTGCAATAATAACCTTTTGGTTTGGATCTATGACGAAGATATTCCGCTGTTTATCAAAGGAACAATTTGAATCAGAATCACAATCTTTACTGACTTATAGATATATGTACATCGTCAGACAGCAAACTGCTTTTACAAATAATATGGTACGAAATAGAGTCGTAGAGTCTCTCTCTCTCTTTCTGTCTGTCTGTCTGTATGTATGTCTGTCTGTCTGTCTGTCTGTCTGTCTCTCTCTCTCTCTCTCACACACACACAGCAGCGCTCGGACGCACGCACAGACTAATCTTCATAAATCTACTCGTTTTTTGATCGAAAGAAATCTTTGAATATAAGATAACATTCGCAAATTCATTGATAAAGTTGTCACTAATCAGTTGGTCTCGGCTTGTTACACCGAACACAACAGCCTTTGGCAAAATTAACGAGCTAGTATTAAATCACCCGATTATTAACATTTAAACCCTGAAAAAAAAAATTAACATAGTTTAATGACCCTGAGGGAAAAGCCATTAGAAAACATTATGGGTAAAGAACATGTTAAAAATTCTGATAAACAGCATTTTCCACAATGTTTTCACACTAACATAGACAAAGTCCTTCATTCGAGTCACTCTGAACTTGTCGTCTGCAAATATTTTCAATTTGGAGGGAGTCTAAGATTTTGTGTGTGGTAAAAAGTTAAAAGGTCAAACGCCAACAGTTTTTATTGTTTGTCATGTTATAAAAACTTACATGTGAATACTATACTTGAGGGACATTTGCTTATGTGAGATGTTGCGAGACTGCAAAGTACATGTGTTTTCGACTTGAGTCATGCTCTGTGAAAATGGGGCTTAATGCATCTGCCAAAAAGTATCGACCAGTTCAGCCTGCGCAGTTTGCGCAGGCTGACCTGGACTGAAACTATTTTCTATTGGTCAATTTTCTGCGTGTCCAAGGACGAGTTTACCTCATCATTCAATCGGTTGTTAAACAAAATGGATTTTATGGACCCATGATTAAGTGATGACTGGCTTGGTATCATGCATCACGGAGATGCATTAAAACCCCATTAAACCCCCTTTTCATAGAGCATGGCTCATTTATGTTACATTGATCTTTCATTTTTATCAATTTCTATAACATAAATTAGGCTAATTTGCCTCTATAAATCATGAATCCCTAAAAGAGCCAGTACCTTAATTAACGAAGAATCTTACACGTGGCATCAGGCGGGGGCATCTGCGTCCCTTGGACAAATTTTTACTTTTTCAAGTTCAGGGCGAATATTTATCTATGGTATATGTATGAAATTTTGGGAACGCAGTGATTTTGTGGGCATTTCTCACGTTTGTTGAAGTATGAAATTAGTTTTATTTAAGAAGTAATCTCTTTCTATCGTCGTTTGTGGTTCAGTAATGCATTATTTATTATGAGTTATGAGGCGCAATGAATAAACCACTCGGGCCAAAGGGCGATAGCCCGTGAGGTTTATTCATTGTGCCTAATAACTCACAACCGTGCTTTATTGAACGACAAACCACAATAGAAAGAAGATTATTTCGATTCTGACCGGCGCACATCTCGTCGAAAGGGTGTTTCGTCGAAATCCATGCAGGTGTTAAAATATCGATTGCCTAACTCCTATGTTTATATTTTGAAAAACTCTGTCTGAGAGCAAGATTTGAGCCACAATTCGTCTGGGTTAGGGTAAGGGTCAGTGCTCGGGATCGTTTTCAACGAACGTGGTGTTTGACGAATGCCGCGGATCCAATTCTAACTTGACCAACACTTGATCAAAGGGAAACAAGTTCGAATTGGTATAAACAAAATTGATGCGGATCAATTCCCTTGAATAAACCACAATGGCTGTTCCAGTTACTAGCCAAAACATAAACCCACTGCTCAGTCGGAAAATATTAAAAAAACATGTATTTTAATAAAACCATGGGCATAAAATACAACAAAAATACACATGTTTTTATTGTTTCATTTTCTCCCTTTCGAACGACAAAGAAAATGAATTAAGATGCACCTTGTGTTAAAATTGAAAACTTGACGTGAGGTCAAGGTTAACGTTACTCGACCAAGGACTGAAAGGGGGAAGGGAAAACTGAGGGATTTACCGATAATTAGGCTTACTGTTTTGTAAAATATCCTATGTTTTGATGGTGGATGATCAAATACTTAATTGCTGGCCTTCAGGATAAATAATTCCTCTTCTGGTTTCGTTTTTTTAAATTAATCATGAAACATTTGAGAAACACATAAAAAGACCTTTTAGATTTCATTTATTTATCCATTGCAAACTGAAATTTACACCAAACTTGTTCATTTTTCTTGGATCCCTTCAATTTAGCATTCAAAATTCATCCATCCAGAGGAAGAGAATAAAAAGTTTATAAAACAACTATTCACTTCTTGGCTTTATCAGAAGTACGTCTCAAAGCTTTCATCCACTTGCGAATATACTCGTCCCACTGTATGCTCTGTACGTCAAAAGGAAACTCCTTTAAAATAGAATAATAATTTAGTAAATCAATGGCTTGGAACCGACAGAGAGCCAAAAAGTCAATACCTTCAGCGAAAATAGGACTTTGAAATGGACGGCATAGATCAAGATCTGAGAGCACAGACTGTGCAGTCAGATCCTTAAGCTATGACATCCACTTTTTCTGGTTAAGCCTTTAAAAAAAAAAAAAAAATATATATATATATATATATATATATATATATATATATATATATATCTCTTTTTTTTTTCTTTGTTCATTTGGATTTCAGTCAATTTGAATTTAAGCTAAGAAAAGATGTCCAGTTAATAAATTTTGCGCTCAAAGAGATACAAAAATTTAATCAGAACTTCTCAATAGTACCAACTTTCAAATATTGAATAATTTGTCTCTATTCTGCATGAAAGTTTTATATGTAGGAAAAGAGAACATATAAATACACAAGAAATTTATTTACTAAGAAAAGCATTTACTCCCCCCCCCCCCGCAAAAAAAAAAAACTTCTGTTGAGGTAGCCTCTTCCGCTTACATACCCTTTTCTTTTCAATTTCCATTTTCCACATTCTTTTCATTGTTTCTTTGTTTGATTCCATTTGAGCCATGCTCTATGGAAAGGGAATTTAGTAATGCATTTGCAAAAATATCGACCCAGGTCAGCCTGTGCAGGCTGACCTTGGCCGAAACATTTTGCTTTTGGTATTTTTTTCTGTATGTCAAAGAACCAGTGTACCTCATGATTCAGTCGATTGTTAGACAAACTGGATTTTATGAATCCATAATAATAAGATGACTTGCTTGGTATCGTAAACCACGAAGATGCATTTACCCCCCTTTTGTACATGTAATTGACGAGGATGTTCACTACAAAACCCAGAAATCAAACTTTTTTTTTCCAATTTCTGCCATTGAAAACGAATTTTGTCATTGTTCAATGACAGAACAGAACAGAACATTTTATTTTTACATAAATATAGACCACTCTCCCAAAATACATGTCATACTTACAAATAAATATTGATAATACCCTTGTCAAAAAAAAAAAAAAAAAACATCAAAATCTTAGATAGGAGTAAAGAAAAATAACGAACACTCCTTCAAAGCTTTTGATTGGAACAGCTTTTAGATAGTCAGCACGAGCTCCTATTATTCGATGATCAATTTAGAGCAATCTTGACCAGTACTTTGTATCTTTAACAATGAATAATAATTGACCTGAATGAATGGAAGACATGCTTACATGTGATGTGTGTTTGACAGACCAAATACGCTCTTATTCTCATTCAGAAGTATTTCTGTAGTGAAAACGTTATGGGTTACATTACAGGTTTACACTAGGGACAACAAATACATAATAAGGTTAGATTTTTTTCTATACTGAATGTACATTTATCTGATATGCAGTTAGACAATGATTATCCGTCTACTATACGTGACAGTTCGGATATATACAGGGACAGGGATTTCAATTTTCTTGGGCAATGTGTTTGAAGAATATCAAAAAGGTCGTTTGCACCATCGCCTTTGTCATACCACGTTAACAGAAAGTTCGACCGAGCAATTTCAAATGTTGGACAATAGAAGAATACATGTATTTCGTCCTCGATAACCCGTAAACCGTTGCGTTGGAAAGAAAATTCACATAACCTATCTTGTCTTGGGATGTTGCGGTGACGACCGTTTTCATTTCTAGGTTTATGGCCAGAACAACGGAACTTTTCCAGCGTTTTTCTTAAATCAAGTCTTAAATCAATTATTAAGTATTTTCTGGGATCAACATAAAAATCGCACCTACTCGAGTCATTAATAGAAGAATGCCAATCTTGCTTTGCACAATGTGTAAGTCTTTGTTTAAACAGCTTTATAAAGTGGTTACACTCTCCAACAGTTTGTGATATCTATACCATTCCATATCCATATCGAAAAAAGGGATTTTTATTTTGGCCATGTTATTGGACCTACATTGTCTAGATATTTTAACACTTCATAACAGGGAAGTGGAAGGTGTAGATCAAGATCAGACTGCACCTTTTATGCAGTCTGATTTTGATCTACGCCGTCCGCATTAGCTATTCAAGTCGTCATTGGTAAGGAAAGAGTTAATATAATAAAGGAATGGGTTCGGGGTAGCTAAATCTCCGTTGTTGATGTAGAAAGCCAGTATTTACATTCTGAAGAACAGAATGAAGTATAACGAAGTCCTGCTGTATGAAAAAGTTGTACAATACATCTGCAAAACATATCGATCCATGCCAGCCTGTGCAGTCCGCACAGGCTGACCTGATTCGAAAGCTTTTTTGCTTTTTGCAAAGTTTCCGCCGTTAAAAGGACCATGTCCCTTTATTATATAGCCGGCTTTAGACAAGATGAATCAATATTATGCGACGAATTCCAAGGTAAACCAGTTAAAGAGATGAATCAATCTCCCTTTACCCAGAGGGTGGTTTATAAAATTAATGTACTCGCATTCTATCTTTTGATTCCTTACTAGTTTATCTGATTCGCTGAGTGTATTGTGAACCATTTTGGCGTTGTTGTAGTCTTTGGCTGCATTTTGGAAGGTTGATTTTTCTAAGTATTTCAAACCTCTTTGTAGACGGCGGTGAGTAGCAAGATTTCTGAAAGAGGAAAAAGAATTTTGACCCATTAAGCTTGTATAAAAGTGTGTGTGTGTGTGTGTGTGTGTGTGTGTCCCTCTCTTCTAAAATCATTAATTGAAGCGTAACATGCACTCATGGTATTTGATGATATATTTCGAAAAATAGGCAATAAATGAGTTTCAATGAAGATTTCCCGAAATGATATACTGTAAATTATGCAATCCTCCCCCTTTATCTATGGTTTGCGCTGGTACGCAGAATCGTTCTAGGAAGTAATACTTATGACCAGTGCTCGTAGCGGTCTCTTTTTCGCTTGTTGAAACAATTATCAAAGAGCTACACTAATGGAATGTGTACTCTTCATCCTCAATAAGACCAGAAATAATTTGTTCGTTTTTGTAACTTTGCTGCAAAATATATACAAGTGTAACAGAAAACCGATACAGCTTAGAGAGAGTAAAATATGATGACAATAATAGTAATTCTTATAACAACAACAGTAACAGCAACAACAATAATGATAACAATAAATTATATACACGAATTAATATTAACCCTTCCAGCGCCATAGGCGAAAAAAGAACCTTTTGCGGACGGCATAGATCAAGATCAGACTGCAAAGAACGTGTGGTCAGATTTTGGTTCTATTTCATCTGCTTGTTTAGTCAAGCCTATGAAATAAAATTTTTTTTTATGTTTCGAAATATTGTCTTTTCAGCGGTCGAAAGATTTCGAGTTTATGTATATGGCGGTGAAAGAGTTATTAATTTTGTAGCACAGATTGAACTTACCGCGGCTGTTCACCGCGCACCACGGCTACTGTATCTTTCAACAAGCATGGAAGCAAGTACTTGGTCAGGATCAGTAGTTGATGTACAAATCTGTATTTATGTAACAAATATTAACATTTTGGAGCTTAACTGCTGGCTTTCAGTGTGCAGAGTTACAATGTCTGCTATCTACATTTCGATTTCTTTTGGAATTAACTTGTTTTCAATTAATAGTTAACCTGTTGCTGCACAACCTAGTCTCTTAGATCTGCTTAAAAGTGTTACAAATTGTACAACCGGTAAACATTTTTTCTTTCAAATAAACCATTGATCGTTACAAGTAATTGCTCTTTTCCGACAATAATATCCAAGGGGCGCAATAGTCAGGAAGATATCACAGTTACATGCACATGCATACACGTTTACGATCATTAATTCAGTCATTAATGCAAACTTTAGAGATAACGGTACATCCTTACACAGAGAGAGAGAGAGCTGTTAAAGCTTGACAATGTGTAAAATGGCTCAAATTTGGTCAGCTGTGTAAACATAGCTAGATTGCCAACATGTATGGTGTAAGGGAATGAGACACTCGAGGGATCTGTTCTCATCTAGGACCGGAAACGATCACAATGGTTTCTTTTCAGGAAGCTATAAAAAATGAAGTGTATTTTCCGTCGTAATCTATACAATCTTGCAGCCGTCGGGGGCAACATTTGGCATGAAGATACAAAAATGATTATAGTTTCATAAAATAAAGATGATGTGGGTTCAAAACTGGCTGGAATATAAGATGAAATGGGTTAAAAACCGACTGAAACGAGTGTAGATGTATCTTTAAGCCAACTTCTTTCATTTGGCCTTACGCGGTAAATAGGTACTCAAGCGTGAGCAAACAAGTTCTATTTTATATTCATATGTAACCAGGTTGATTTTTCCCATTAAAGAGGAATAACCATTGCAAAACTATGTCAATTGCTTTACGAGGTTATTCCTCAATTTACGTATATTTTGCTTTCAATCAAGTGAAATCAATGATGCATCAAGTTTTCCGCCATATTTCATTTGTGCATGAGTTTTTCTTGTGAGATTTTCATTTTGGAAGTTCACTTCAAAGGGTTAGCATCAGAAGTTTTGTCTTGCTAAACTTGAAGATTACTTGTTGGTACATTATTTGGGTGTGGATCAGCTTTTGTCTTAAAAAGTAGGTTTGAGGTTTTTGCTTGGTTTTTATTTCTCTTGTTTTATTTGAATTCATCTTTCACATAAATCATTGTGGAGAAGGGCCACTGGCGTGACTGGGAAAGCATAGGAATGGATAGAAATTTGGACTTGGAGCTGAATTCAGTATGGCAGCATAGCTTTTTCTCTGACTAGTAATAAAGCCCTTAACAATAAAACCTCTTTAGCCACCTTACATCCCCTAGTTAGATGCCTATACACTTTTTCTTACTTTTGCAGTTGAAGAAATAAGCTACTCCACAGGCTTGAGAGAACTAGTACAAAGAGACTGAGAGTTGTGATTAGCCCGGTCCGGTATGTTATAACTGTGTATTTCTGAAAGCTAACTCCTTTGTATTCGTTAACTTTCATCTTGGTAACTTTTGGAGGTAGATGCATTACAATCTGTAAGTTGTCAGATATTTGTTTTTGTTAATAACTCTTTGTTGGTCACTAGAACAGAAGCTTCATCGGATAAATCTAGAACAGGAAGCTTCATGTGAAACATGAATAGGTGAACATTTCATTATTCTTTTAGACTGTTTAACTTATTACTTGTCAACTTGTTATTTCAGGGCTTTACGTAACTGGTAAAAAAATAGACTGAGGAATCCGAAGCCGACTTTTTTATTTGATTTCCCCCCTACGCTCTACCACTGACTACCGAGTCACACATACACACTTTGCCTTAATTTAGTTCAATTTTAGGCGTAGAGTTAGAACAGGATTTGAAAAAAAAATTAAATTTTCTAGCTTTCTAGCTCACTGGGCGGAAGGTGCGCTAAGGTGCGCTATAGGAAAATCCATGTGTCCGTTGTGTTTCGTCAAGATTGAGTTTTCGTTTAAGTTGACCATAGCCACTTTTTCCTTACAAGTTGAAGCCTGTGTTACTACGATTAGAAATAAAAATTAAAAAAAAAAAACCTTCAATATAATAAAGCCTTGTGGAAACTCTAGAGGAAGTTTTTTATTGTACCAATCTCCTTGAAATTCAGACGTCGTCAAACAAATGTCTCAAATCTCAGACAAATATCTCTAACTACACCTCCTGATGAAATTAAACTACATTTAAATCACAGAGCAAAATCTCAACAGAAAAGGTATAAAGAAGATTGCTGGACGGACCAGACATAAGTTGCGAACATATGGAAAGAAAACCGATCTTATAATCAAAGAGAAGCATAAGCATTGAAAGCATAAAGAAATTATAAACAATATAGAAGTGCCAAGTACCTTTAATAACTTTTTCAGCGCCACAGACGTAAACATACAAGCTTTTGAGGACGGCATAGATTAAGATGAAAATGCACAGAATGTATGTGCTGTCTGATCTTGGATCGATACCTTCCGTTTGTTTAGTACAGTGTTTAAGATTTAAAAAAAAAATCTGAATTTCAGGGTATTCTCTTTTTAACCTTTGAAAGAGTTCGAGCCTGAAAGAATCAAAGGACAAAAACAGAAATGGAAAGCACTAATGCCAACATAAAGGTAAAAGAGTACAACAACTTTGACAAAGTAGTCGACAAAAGGCGTTACAACCCGGTCTCTCAAGGAAAGAAGGGGTAGGCCACAGAAATGAAAACCTACTGCCTCATGAGAATATACCTAAGGTACATTGTTTTTAAAGGTAATAAAATTTGTACCATTTGATAAGTTCAAGAATACAGTTTTATGGCATGTACAGTATGTAAGGTAACACTGAACAATAGAGGCATCTAAAGCCTTTCAAAACATACTTCAAATGTTCAAGATAACGTCCATGCAAATGACTTCGCGGTGCATTCAGTGTCTTAGTGAAATTCGATTGCATTGATCTGCACGTCTAGGTTATACCATTTTCGTCCCTGGAACTATTGATGCCTTAAGTTCTTTTGTTGTCTGAGACTGGACTTTATGTACCTTGTATGGGATGCTTTGAGTGTGAGTGATGTAACTGGGTCTCCCTTCCTTGAAGACAGTAATAAAAATGCTGCAACAGTTACAGGGAACAAAATTGGTAGCTATTTCCGTAGGGCAAAAGTTTATGCCTACACTTCGTGGTGAAGTGTCTAGAGCTAAAGGAAATGTGGTTTCAGCAGGATGATACAACACCGAACACAGGCCATAGCGTAATGAAATGCCAAGTTTGATTGGAGAATGATCATACAAACAGAGTGACCATGACTCTCCTCAATCGCCAGACATGAACCCATTGCACTTTTTCTGCGAGTTATTCCTCAATGGCAGTGTCCATGAAGTCCAGCCTCAGGTACCAGATGAGATTAATCAATAGTTTCAGAGACTGGTCACAACCTAAACGTTCAGATTAATGAAGGCAAATTTCATGAAAAGACCGAATGCGCTATGTCGTCAAAATGCATGTCATTTTTGAATAGTTGATGTAAATCGATGTTTGTTTTTAAAGGCGCTAACCGCTTTTACTGGTCAATGTTTACTTACTTACGGTGCATGTCATAAAACTGTATTCTTAATCTTATTAAACGGTTATAAATTCTATTGTGTCATCTTTACAAACGATATACTTTAAGCATATTTGAAAGTATAACATGTATTAAGAGGCACCCTGTAGTTGTATCTCAGAAAATCGGTGATTAAATGAGTATCTACAAAGGAAAACTATTATCTAAGAATGATGAATTAACTAAAACTGATTCAGATTAAATTAGGTGGTTCGATTCGAAGAAACAGACAATAAGTGAAGAAAAAGAGGTCTTGTTATGGGTTTACAATAAAGATTCTAAACTTATAATGTATATGACTTTTTGAACAGGGCTGTAACGTTAGCATGACGTAACGCATTATACTTGCCAACAAATGTTTAAATGGTCAATTAACATTTGTTTTCGAAACTCTCATATAGCGTAAGACATTCAGATCGACGTTTGAAATACACTGTTGTCGATTGTTTAACCTCCCCTTTTACATTAAATATTAAGTAAGATTTTCAAAGTAAGATATATTCTCATGGTCAGCTAATAATTGGTCATTCGGCGTAGGCTTCGAAATAAATGTGTGTGTGTGTGTGCTTTGCATTGGACAGTATTTTATTGATAGCCAATCTTTTAGTTAAGTTAATGGACCTTATGATAACAATCAACTTGAAGGGTTTTGCTTGTGGCCGACCATGCTTAACACCACAATTGCGACAGTTCGGTAAAATTGCCATTGATAACATATCGACCATTGTTATAAAACCAGATAAATTTTGTATAATTTTGTATAATTGTGTTGAAAAAGATAAATTTGACTTGTGTTAAATATTATATGCCTAACCACTATCTCGTTTTTGGCATGGAAGCATAATTATGATTACTACAGTTATGATCAAGATCGTACTTTGCAATAAGGGATTGCATTTTTTTTCAAACAGGTAAGGAACAAAACTATTACATCTGTACTGGCTAACGCACTATTGTACAGGTTATTCTCGGGCAACACGCACGTATTGAAACTCAAACAAATGGCACACATTTAATGCAAATGAAGTATTGTCTGCAGTTCATGGGAAAATTGTTAAAAACATTCAATTGCTTTTCCAACAGCCAAGCTCCGGAATCTAGGAGCATAAGAAATCACACTTTTATACTTATGTGCATGTATATGAATCTATACGATTTAGTGAACTACATATTTCTGCATTAATATACCATTTAATCTGATCATTGCTGAATTCCATGGACTGTTAAAACGAACAATACACGTATCTGCATCCTCTAGTTTCATTATTGCAAATACAAATATTGAAAGTAAACTTGGCTACGGAAGATTCACAATCTGAATGGAATCCCAGTCTTGCAAATTTCGTTCATCAAAAGTAGGGAAAAAACTACAGTATTCCAGGGATAATTTATGATGCATTAATGACCTAATAGCTTTGAACGATCTAAATACCTGTTAGAAACGACTTTAACTTTACTGTTTTCACCTCTCCTACCATCTTCGTTGACAGCTTTCTCTGCAAAATGTAATTAAAAAGATTTTTGATGTATTTCGTCATCAGCTGAATCAATATTTTCTAATTAGAAACTTAACCATTTCCCAAATGACAAATTTTAGCCCCCTTCCAAATTGAAAAAATTTGCAGACGACAAATTTTAAAGTGGTACAAATGAGCTTTTATTGACAGGGTAGAAAACATTGTGAAAAAAGGAGGAAATGCTAGTTGTCAGCATTTTCTTCTTTTTCCACAATGTTTTCAATAGGCTTCTTCCTCAGGGACGTGAAAACACGGGATTGTTTGGTAAATGGTTAAATGCAAAACTGATCGTGAAATAATTTAACAATTTTACGGCTTCTGTCGACTCCAGCAGCCTTTGCATAATTTTGAATATTTAGATAACAGGTTAAACTCTGCATGCATTCGTAAATGGGGTTATATAAATTTCTGCGTGAGAAACGATACGCAGTCAAAAAGAACTGGAAAATTCGGGAATAAGATCCTTCTTTTTTCTGAAGATAGATCCACAAAATGTACAGATCAACCGTTCAAGTAGAATACATTTACGCTTTATTTACTTTCAAAAGTTAAGTAAAGAACTGAGAATATCTCTGTGTCTTATTACTCTTCTTTTGAAACTATGCATAATTGTGATTAAAAAAAAAAGGGTATCGTCACTGTAAAAGTGATATGTACTAGTAACGATAGGAAGTACATGTGTAGCATATCTCAAGTTATTGATCTGATAAGCAATTTTTAACCATAGGCAGGTGTATGATGTAATATGAACAACGCTCCGTGAAAAGGGCATTGAATGCATCTTCGCATTATACAGAGCAAGTCTACGTGTAGTAAAGATCCAATTGGTCAAAAAACGACTGAATCGTGAGGTTTAATTGTCCTTTGACATGCAAAAAAATATCAAAAGCAAAAGTTGCGACTCCGTTCAGACTGCGCAGGCTTACTTGGATTTACGCTTATTGCAGATGCATTAAATCAGATTTTCACTGCGGATGGCTAACATATCATTGCCAATATAAGTGTAAATACCTCGTTACCTGTATAAAGCATAGCTTCCATAGTTCGGTGGAGTTTCTACCCTTAGGACCCTGCTCGGCCATGTTTTCTCCCAGGACTGGTTAGAGTCACTGCTACAGGACCGATTCCCTTCTTACCACTTATCTTTGTTCCCCCCCCCCCCCTTTTTTTAAAAATTTTATTATGCTGAAATGCAGCCAGTGACTTGAAAATAATTTTGAGCGTGTACTGGTAAAAAAACTTAGGAACTCATGGGTCGATGTATTGACCGCCGTGACATATCTATACAAGTATTTAAAACGGCGTTACATACCAGCTGGCTAGAAATAAACCATTATTCCAAAATAATCCAGATTTTTCTAACTATTCTACAATTTTGATTAATTTTGATTTCATTGTGTTTAACTTCATTTTCAGGAGATTAATCTCCTGAGTCATCTACAACTATAAAGGAGATGCTTTTATTGATTATTGTTTACTATCGAAGCCGGACCTAAATCGGAACTTCGATTAACAAGTGTCTACCAAAACGAATTTTCATAAATACTTTAAACACCTACCTAACATACTCATAGTGACACAATTTTCTGTACTACTATGAACATTAAGGACTAGAACGTTGTCGTGTTTGTGTCTACCCGTTCCAAGGTACCAGCCCACACTTAGTAAAGAATTAACTATCAAGTCTACTGGTAATATTTCTATTGGGTTGTCTGGATTGCCGGCTACATGTCTAATTGTGCCGTCATTTACCTGTCAGTGAAAGATCAATTAAACACAAGTCAACCAAGAGTAGGACCAGACACATATGTAGATTATTCGAACGTGCAGGATTTAGTTTGAATTATATTTGTGTATTTATGTAAATATTATTGAGACATCCTCTGGAACCTTTATCTGCTATCAAATATATGTTATGGACGACATATTTGGTACATTCTCTGTTGGAAGTGATATGCTCAGACCTGGGTCCGTATTCATCAACCACTCTTAACAACATTCTTCGTCTAATCCTCCAGATTATTATTTTTTTAAAGTAACACAATTTCTGATCAGCTAAACCATGTGGTTACTTTCAAATTCAGAAAATTCTCGAGAATAAGACCAAGAAAGTTCTTAAGAATATTTGTTGAATATGGACCCTGAACTTTAACATCGCTTTGAAATGCTCCAACAGCTTGAAACTGCCTATTGCCTGAGCCCTATACAGGCAAGAGTAATGTTGTTGCCCGAATCAATAGTGAAATGAAAAGAAAACAGGTATAAGCTATTCTTACATTACGCAATATTCCACAGTAACCTCCGTAACCAAATGTCCAAATTGGAAATGGTTCATGCAGGGAAGGTGAAATAAAACAGGCACGGAATACAGCTGTCGGTGTGTTTATACTATCATGTCTAAAGATGTTTTCTGCGATTTTTTTGGAGTAAAGATACACCATCGGAGAAGTCTCGATCAGCCGTTTTTCGTTTCGGCTAAGAGCGTCATCGCTCTGGTCCCTGTTGTAAAGTAGAGATGAATTTGATTATTATTCATTTGGTTATTTTAGCAATTATGGTGTAGACGAAGGTTCTAGCACCATATACTTGAGTTTAACTTGCTGCAAAATTACTCCAAACGTTAAGATGAACACAAAAGTAGTTAAAAGAAAACATACAAGTGTAAATCAGAGATCATATACCAGTACATTGTTTCATTCTTATTCTACAAGATACAGGCTATTTGATTTCAATATGAGCTAGGTAATTGTAATCACGTGTTTTCATGACCAGTGTGCTCTTTGCAATTTTGTAGTGGTGCATTGTGTTTTTAATTTACAGTAAAATGTCAACTATTTGAACACATGTTTAGACCGAATATTTCGATTATTTGAACCAATTCCTAGGAAGGAAATGTGTCGAGAAAACACTTCTAATTGGTAATGCGAGCATTAAAATTGCCCATGTATTTTTGTCCGTAAAGATTTCAATTCACGTTAGTATGAAAGACAACAGACGCAAGAAAGCCTTTAACTGCTGAATAAATTAGGCCGGCATGGCAAGCATTTCGTAAAAAAGTCAAACATTGCGATATCAAAGTTCTCGTCGGTAAATCTTATCGGATGTTGTAGATTTAGGATTAGACTGAAAAAAAAAAAGGTTTTATCTACGTTGTCCCTAGAAGACCCGTGAAATCGCGCAAAGGAGCCTGAAGCTCAATGTATATTTATTGGCCCGCACTGAATTTTCCCAGTGACTTTTATTCTAGACCGATTTTGGTCGATACCCTTTACAGATGTATTAAACCACCTTTTCACAGAGCACTGCTCATAAATAATAAACTGTTAGTCTTTGATCGAAACTGTAGCACCATTATAAAGCATATTGCCGAAATGCTAAAAAAAACTAACGATACAAACTTGACAAGGTTTATAAGTTCAGCTGGACTCATGGCAGTAGGGTAGATTTCCTCTTTAATGTGATCCAACTCCATGTTCGTAAAAACACTGGAAACGTGAATGTAGGCCTGAAGTAAAAAGTGATATTACGATAAAACGTTCATCTAAATGTCCGTCTAATGATACACAAATTAACATCTTCTTTGAAGTAAACTTCAGAAGTGGGATTACAACTAGTAACGATCCTTTCTTAAGGTAGCCATGTTGTTATAAACTGGACATGTTTCTGCATTCTGCATCTCGACAGCTTTTATTTTTAAATTTAATCGACTCTGGGTTGCACGCTAATAATGAGTTTTACAACTGTTCTAAAATATCTACGGAAATAGCAATATCATATTTGAGTACCAGGTACTACTTTTGGCGGGTACCTTCTAACAAAATATCTTTGCGACACAAAAGTTTGAAAAAAAAAAATCTCTGTAACTTGTCAACAAAAACAACAACAATTCCAAATTTAGAAAAATGCAAATACATGCTTACTCGTATGATTAAATGAAAAGTGTCGATTCATGCTTTTTTTGTTTTTAGTTTTTTTTAAATCTAATACCTATTTATAATATGAATTGTAATTATCTTTTTCTCCCTAAACCTACAGTTTTAACTTTGAGCCATTTATTTTAATTTTAAATATAGAATTATTTGCAGATAAGCTTCAGAATTACGGAAATTTTATTTGTCATCTTAAATAACACCGGTGAAATTAAAATTTGACTCTCCAATTTTTTTTAGGGTGATACGATATCTAATTCAAACAAGCGACTTATAATACAATGTTTAGGAGATTCCATCATTTGTTATACATGTACATTTTATCATCAAGTTTTCAGCCAATTTTGCTTCATCGCCTAAATACAAAAACTCAAACTGATCATTTTCGCACCTTTAATGTAATATGTTTACCGATTCACTTAAGAAAAGATACCTTTAATGCTACATATTGTACTTACACATAAATTTCTACACTGTTTTCCAAATTGAATCACATTCTTGGACGCTATCACGTTTGCTTCAACGGACTCCCTAAGATGAAGAATACAAGGTCACCGTATGCGGGTGCCAACGCTCGGCTGCAGTTGCTTGATTTTCAGGGAAAATTTTAGGTCGAAAAAGGAGCATAATTTCGTCAAAATACTCTTTTGTAAAGGTTTGCGGTTTGATACTGAACACTTTGTTTGAGTTTGAAGTAAATATATTGAACAATACTAGAGATATTATAAAATGTCCAGGTTTTTGAACGACGATGCAGACGACACAGACGCAGATGACGGCGTTGTCAAGGCTACGACAGTAATTCGACGTTTTCTTCGAAAAGAGCCGAGCTTATAAGATACATAACCATTTGGGACTACGCCCATTACTCCAATTAAATGGAGAATTGTGTAATTATGTTTCCTAATGGAGATAAGACAATCACATGGATCGATCCTTGGACGGCAAGTACCGCGTGATCCATAGAATAAGTCGGGTTCAACAACAAAGTTAACAACTGTAACAAAGGAAGAGAAGCTAGGCAATGTAACTACTTCACACATTTCATAGGTATCTATCTATTTTGATTAAAAAATATATATATATATATTTGAAACATACTCAAGGAGTAAAATGGACATTATGGCATCGATCTGTCCGCCTTTTGAATCACATACATGCAGACATTCTTCAGCGGCAGCACTTTGGAAATATTTATTTAGGTATAAGCTGTTAACCCTTAGGCTGCTTAGCGCGACTCAAGCCGCTCTTGCCGCCATTGTAGATCAAGATCAGACTGCACAAAAGATGCAGTCTGATCTTTGATCTACACCGTCCGATATGGAATTTTCTTTCCAGTGAAATCAAATTTTAAGTCTCAAAATTTGCGTTTTTACTATTGAGTGGATATTTCCATTTCATTTATTTAGCAGTTTAAGGGTTAAAGTTCCATACCTAAGTGAGGGATTTAACTTGATCAATGCCGCGCTGTGGAATATAACGGAAACTTCGTCTATCATTTGGGCGAAGACTTCACCCTTCAGTCCCATATTCTCATGTGTGAGATCTCCGTCAAATGGAACAAGTTTCTGTGAGAAGCTCGGGTTTAATTTTCGAAGTTCATCAAAAACCTGGAAAACATATACACTCAATGAATCAAAAGACGTACAAACTTGTCATTATGAACTTCGTCCTTAATAACCGGCATTGCAAGAACGACAGGATATGCATAAGACAACGACTGCATTTAAGGGGCGCTCTGGCAAAAAACTTTAATGCATCTCTGTGACACGTTCTACCAAGCAAGTTATCCTATTATCATAGATTCGAAAATCATTTTTTTCTGACGAGTAACTTAATCACGAAGCAGAACGGTCCTATGACATGCAGAAAATGGCCAGTAGCAAAATGTTTCGACCCACGTAAGCCCGTGCGGACTGCACAGGCTAACCTAGATCGATATTTTTGCAAATACATTAAATCCCTTTTTTAAAAGCATAGCTCATTATGATAATTACAATAGTGCCTGAACTACTTGACCCTGACAGACCAATTCTCGTAGGTTCCATTGATAATCACATTAGTGCTAGAACCGGACAACGACAGATTATAGTAAGTTCAAGTTGCAGTACAAAGCGCTGCGGCGTTGAAAAGCACATAAATCGTTCTTGTTTTTAGCATTGGTTTGACGGTATCTAATGATTAGAGTTGTGTAGTATGTGACGTAAGTTGTTTTTCTTATCCTTTGACGAAATTTCATGAGTGAGTCAATAACTCATTTTGTGGATGTGTTCGATTTAAGTATTTTATCACTTAAAGCGTCCTATAGCAGTATATTAAACCCATGAGTTATATTTCATAATACACTGACAACTGCACTCGTATGATCGTTTTCTTTGTCCCGATTCTGTTTTGTCTGCAATCATGAGCTTGTAAATATGACGAAACCTACCACAACACGCGTTGAACTTTGTATTATTTCACCGTATCGCGAAAAAAATGAAGTCACAGTTGCTAAGACTTAAACGAATGGATAGTTCTATGATTCCCATGTTTTATTAAACGTTAAATTCAGAGAAAGTTGTTTAAAAACAAAAGAAGTGGAACTATTTCAATTCACTCCACCAATAAACCGTTTTATTCGACAGTCGGTGTGTCACTAAGCTTTCATGTTGTGTATGTTCAAATTCCAAACTGAACCCCTTCAGTAAAACGGACCTGTGAACGGTATTTAGGCTAATAGTTATGATGCAGGATACAAGTTTGTCTGTCATTCGTTTTTATGTGACAACTAGAATAACATATATCACATTTTAATGAAAGTAATATAGCGCTCGCCAAAGCTCGCGTATTAAAATATTGGTCAACTCGTTTGATAAAAGGTACGCTACATAAACACTCATGTAAGGTCCTCAATTAAAACATCAATGTCCAATTTGAATTTGAAGTAAATATCACCTACTTTAGATACGTGTGAATAGTATCGGTTTGGGGCCGTATTCCTACACCTTCTATCTGAATCTTAAGACTATCCGTCTGATTAGCTAAGACTCAGCCATTCAGATGGCTAGTCTTGGAATTTTGAATGAGAAAAAGTGTAGAATGTTTTGAGTGCCTGGGCCCGTATTCATAAGTACGACTAAACCTTAGGTATCATGCCTTACCAGTTATGTTACTTATGTTGGAATTCACAAACCTGCCTATGTATCATACCTAGCTTAGTATAATGCGAAAAGTCAGGCATTATGTAAACCCTTCCAGGCCGGTCGTTGTTAGGTCACGAGTATTATATATCATTTCAAACACAACAATGTAAGTTTTTGTTGGTTGGAGTTGAGCCAGCGCATGGAAAAGTGACAAGGTCACTGTCTAGATGAGTATAAGACCGTAACCGTCCGAGCACTGAAGTGAAGTTTTCATTAGCAATGGCTTAAGTGAAACTATCAGTAGGGCATTGTATCTCAATGTTTTTGGGTCAAGCTTATCTCCCATCGCATCAGTTAATTGCAACACTGTTTCACGATCGAGCCTATACCTTTGGTATAGTTCTAAGTCATTGTTTGCATCCAAAGGATGCAGGCGATAGCAGAAAACTATTTTTCTATCAATAGCACGCCGTCTTACCATCTTCTCTTGAATCGCTAGCATTAACCCTTATCCCGCTAAATAAGTTAAATGAAAATTTCAAACCGATGGTAAGACCATGAATGTGGCTGTTTCAAAGTTTCTTTCGTATTGGACAATATAGATCCAAGGTTAGACTGCACGTTCTGTGCACTCTGATATTGATCTACACTGCAAAAAGTCAATGGGTCGCGCTCAGCAGCCTAAGGGTTACTGCAGCCATACTGCTCAAATAGCTGTTCAAGGATGCCTTTGAATAACCAGCTTTATTTCATGCTTTTTGGTAGTTTATCGAGAAATAATGGTGGCTTATGGTTTGATATAATACAAACTTTATATTTTCTAACTCTTCAGTTGAAGGCGGAAATACAAACTTTATATTTTCTAACTCTTCAGTTGAAGGCGGAAATGTAGTTCCCGCGCACTAGTTACATGGACCTAGGAAATCAGCGCGTGTCATTCAAATGGAGGTAATTATGACGTAATTTACGCTATATTATAGTGTAATCCGTTGTTATGTGAGGGGGGTACGCAGCGGGGAATTACCGAAAACAACTGTACTGGATTTTGATGAAAGTTCCAACAAAATAGGGGTTAGAAGCATGAAATAAATAGATTTTTTTCGCTGAAAGATCGAAATTTATTTCACCTCGTGAACATCATCTGTAATATTTTCACTCGTGGCTGAGCCACTATTGAAAATATTACCAATGATGTTCACTTGATGAAATAAATTTCGATCTTCCACCGAAAAAAGCAAATATCCTCAATGTAACATACTTACGACTGCCCAGGAGGTGTCTCAGATATATCTTTGAGCTTTACAAAAAAGGCAAGTACTTTAATGAATTCCGCTTAGGTATTGTTCTTGAGTTAGGTAGAAATATAGGCATTATTTTTGACTTGGGTACGTTTATGAATATGGGTCCTGATGTTTTCAGATATGATCCCTAAATCCCCCAAATTTGCTGTGTAGTTGTACTATTTTTCGGCTTCAACGAAAATTACATACATACATAGTGACGCCAAGTTGTCTGGGAACCTAAACAAAACAAGCCAATTTAGCTAGGTACATTCATAACGTCATTTCATAATTCAAAAATTAAATTCTCGTAAATGGTAGACTTTGCACTGAAAAAGTGCTCAAGCACACTTAATGTGCCGTGAAAAATGTCGATTATTACGAAAAAAAGTAATTCATAACCCAAGCCCACACAAGCACTGTTGAAATTTTTGATGATTACAAAAACAGGTAAGTAAATTTCTGAAGTGTTGAGTTTACTCTCCGAAAATATTTAGTCAGTGTGATATACCGATATGTATATGTTTGTGCTTTCATTATTACTTGTTTGCATGTACATGTTCGGCACGTTAAAGATTTGGGCTCCCTGGTAGATCGATCGTGATTGCAGGTGGTTAGCTTGAACCAAGAATGTGGGAAGTGAAGTGAGGAAATAAAGTGTCAAACCCATTACCTTTTGAAACAAAACTGCAGCGGAAGACGTCGATAGTATACTACATTGAATGTCTATGGTTAAAACAAACACTATTCGAAGTGGGTATACGGAGAAAAAAAGATAAACTACTCAAAAGAAGCTACTTTTCCTAATGCTACAGCCTTTTGAAAAATCTCGACTGCATTAAATGAGAAAAGTAAATCGCGGGGATATGAGGTGAGAGGTAGTCCAATAAATCAGGTTTTTTTTTTTCAAGCAGAACACTGTTTTAGAAATTAAATAATTCTTTCTGTCAGTAGGAAAATCAAAATATTGCAAGTTGATGGATGTTACTGCGACATCATACCGTGATATGATATTTATGATTTACGTCTTGACAAAACGATGTTTTACAACCAAAGGCAGAGGGCCGTTTTTCCTCGATGCAATTTGCCCTTTCAAGTACACCTTTAAAGACAATCCAATCATTTGAATTGTATTTTTACATTCTACAAACAGCTTTTCTTCAGTAAATTTGCCTTGTGGAAAATTTTTACATACATTTCGTAACCTTTTCCTTATTATGCCATTATCAGACTTTTTAGATATAAAGCCAAGAAACAAATAAGAAATGAGAAAAAAAGGTGTAATTTTGGTGGAGTAAAATATCTTGGAACTTATGAGGAATTGATAGTAAAGATGTCTTCAACAGTTATCAACACCAGAGTCATAGAAAGTGAAAGAGAAAAGTTTGTCTAAAGATTGCTTCACTTTTATTTAATTTGAAACATTAAATGATGTGTGCCGGAAAAAATGTGATTTTAATTAAACATGAGTATTGTTAAAATGAATAATTGTTACCATTTAAAGATCTGGTGTAACGAGTGAAGCTTGGAAAGGAAAAAATGTATTTTTACCATTAAACTAGATCAATTGCATATTTAAAAGATTTCTAACCACACATGCATGGACCATGCTCTGATAAAAGGGGGCTTAATACTTCTCCAAGACGGATTATACTGAGCAAAGTCATCGCCGTATTGAAGATCCACAAAATCCATTTCGTAAAACAACCGACTGAATCCTGAGGTAGAGTTGTCCTTTGAAATATAGAAAATTGACCAAAAGCAAAAGGTTTCGGCCCAGGTCGGTCTGCTCGGCCTGTGCAAGCTGACCTGGGTTGATACTTTTTGCAGATGCATTAAGCCCCCTTTTCACAGCGCATGGTTCATATGTCAATAACTAACGATAATTATTTGATTGTATCGATACTGCTATTTTTCTATAATTTATAAGTTTATTTCTAATAATGGTTAGTAAAAGTATTTACCCATATAAAAGATTTCAAGGTCATGGGTTGCGAAGTGTATCATATTTTGGCTTAAATGTTCCGTAATATGGAACTATGTGAAACACTTCATTGTCCTACTTCCGAGCCCCAGTAGCTCAGTCGGTAGCGTACATGACTTGAGAATAGGGGGTCGCTGGTTCGATCCCCGGCTCGGTCAATTTCTTTCCGAGGATTGATGATAGTCATTGCGAAAGCATTCATTTCTCTCTCACCGCTGACCACTGTTTAACGATGGTTATGTTGGAAAGCAGCTAGTGGCTTTGAAAGACTATTGTACGTAGTACTGGTGAAATAAATTCCGGGAAAGCATGGATAGGTAAATTGGCCGCTGTGAACTGACATAGAGTTGATAATGGCGGTAAACACCATACAATACATGGATCCGTGGCGATGTGATAAACCGACTTCCTTGGTTACCGTCGCTAAGGCCTCCCAAACAAACGCAGTAAATACATACACAGTGTATACCAGAAAAGCTACTTAAATCGTGCTGTCATGGTTGTTTTTGTCGATTAAATTCCGGAAAAATATTCCTTTTTATATTTCTGCCGATGATGAATTCTCGGTAAGAAATCTATGGATACTTGAACTACTTTACATAAGGATATGTACAAAAAGTGTGAAATTTAGGGGCTAAGGACAATGTAATACCTGTGCCAGCAAAGTTTTGAGAAAGAAGGAAACACCTCATAAAGGTCAGTTTTGCCTGAGAATAATAGAATTAATGGTGCTTAATATTTTTGTAAGGCTTGTTAAATTGTCTCAACACCATATTTAGATTACACTAAATTACAAGCATGTTGAAAACATTATAGATTGTCTCAATCAACAGAGATGTGTAAGTCTAGGAAAAGTTTCAATTTCAAGTTAAGATAAAATGGTTGCCAGATGATTTTAAAATGCTTAAAGTGTGCTGTCAAGTAACAAACTTGTTAAAATCATTGACTGTAATTTATTTTATCTTACGATATACTGAAGACAACGAGTGGTCGAGTGGATCACAGCGGCAATCAAACGCACATCCCATCAGTTAACAGTTTACCGACATACCCTATAAAATGGCAGATGTGCTAATCCACTTAAATATGGCTAAGTCAGAAGTGGATTTAATTAACAGAAGTTTGGAACTAAGAATAAACTTCATGTGTTTTGCACTTTGATCTGTATCTACACCTTCAGCATTCTTCACGCACCAAGGGTTAATGTTAACGTCAAACTGAAACATTGATGACATGTGCCTCTTTTTCGATGTGCATTGGTTATTAAACAAGGTAAAATATTTTAGTGAAGGTACTTCCTTTTTATTAGTATTTCATTTATTTCTACCTTTGTTTTCCACGGCAAAACATGTTATGACTCTTTCAAAGAAAAGAACTAACATTCATTAATCCATTGCGTAATATATAGCACTGATCGAAACTCTTTGCTCGTGTCCCATTGTCAATCTTAATCATAATGCAAACTTGTGGCCTTTGCGTATATCTTACGTAAGCCGTACACGTTCACAAAGCACTTCTTAAATTTTTTTCTTAAATTCAAGCATTGCAAACACACATAATATCGCATTTCTCCAACATTATTTACAGTCGCTTGTTTGGGAGCCGAAATAGCAGACAGCAAGGCTGTATATCAGGCCAAATAAATGCGATGACCCGATTGGCCAAATATCGATTTCCACGGATCTATGTATCAATCAATCACTTTACCAATTCAAATGGACTTAACTTGAATCGTAGTTTTAATTAAGAGTTATTGCTTATGATTTGTGCTCTTTTTTTCGCAAATTTGAAAGTTACATATTTTGAAAGTCATTCTGTGGAATGTTTATAAAGGAGTGTAATGGAGAATATGACAACAATTATGAGAATATTATCATTTTTTTGTCTTTGTTACTGATGGATGGATTACCTTTATAATACGCTTATCCAACCACTTATCTGTAAGCATACCTCGTTTTGTTTCAGCTGCAGAAATCCCTGCTCTGTACTCCTATAGTTGTTTGGTTTGATGAAAACATAAATTCTGACAATATCAGAACAACGTCTACGTAACTGTTCGATCAGACCTTGACCGAGAATTAAAGTACATCCAGTAATCAGAACAGATTTCCCCTTGTAGAATACCGGTATCTTTAACTTTCTTCAGGAATAAATGTCTTTATGAAAAATGGAATCTAGAACACAATCTTAAAGAACCATCATCGAGACCAGGACACGATCACAGAAAATCTAAGAGGAACATAGGAATATCCAGCGTTCAAAGGAAACCTGCAACTACATGAATATTATCTGTGCAGTAGATTCTCAATTAAAAAAAGAAAAAAGATTCAGACACATCTGTTCACTCTTTACCAAACAATCACGTGATTAAACGACTATTAGGTAGAATCCATCTGAAAAACATCAGAGGAAATTAAGCAAACGCTTGCAGAGAGTTATGTGAAACCATTTAAGCAATCAAAAAAATCTCTCAAAACCAGATCTTTTTTTTGTTTTGATAAGAGGTCTGCTGTCAGTTAATTGAAGTTGACGGAGGAAATAAGTCGAGTGAAATCTTCAGATTTGTATCTAATTAAGGAGAGGAACACCATAAAACCATTACTGGGCACATGAAGTTTCATTCAAATGCACCCGGCATATGTAGTATCGGACTCATGTTTAAGGTACTGTGGTAGAGAGCGTCTATATGTTTGGAGAAATTCAAAACAGATATCCAAATAAAACAGATTAGAGAGAGGCGGTAGAAAAGTGTTTGAAAGTCATTTCAAGCTCCTATATTTGACCGGCGCTCTCCGAAAAGGTGGTTTAATGCATCTTCGTAATGCATTATACCAAACAAGTCGATGCATAGTATAGAACCATTTTGTCAGACGACAAGCTGAATCATTATGTAGAATGGTCCTTTGACATATAGAACAAGAGCTAAATGCTTTCGGCCCACGTGAGCCTACGCAAGCTGACATAAGTCGGTGCTTTTTGCAGAGCATTGAAACACATCTCCACAGAGCGCCGCTTATTTTCTCATATGCTATAACCCTCGAGCATGATGCTCTAGTTACTTTTGCTGACAATGTAGATCAAGCTCAAACTGCAGAGAGCTAGCAGACCTCTTTATGTAGCAGTAAGAAATCTGTAGATCTCAGTGTATTAACATATTAAAACACCAGTAGTAGGTCGTTAAAACTCGAGATTATGCGGTAAAGGGTTAAGTCTTGATTGCAGTATGATAGAAAAATCCTTTGCAGGAGGTAAGAGGATGAGGGGAAGTTCAAAGAAACAATTTGAGAGGGAATTTCAAAGTCCGTCGGGGCAAAGTCAGGAGAGTAGGGTTGTGAAGCAACTCTTTGAAACCCAGCAGATCCATGTTCAGCCGGGTAGACTCTGCCAGATGAGCGAAAGTGTTGTCTTGGTGGAATATTACTCGCCAAAAATCCAAATTCGGTCACTTTTTCCTGAGCGCTTTAAGGTAGAGTCGAGAAATCCAACGGCAGCATACTTTGTTCATGCAAGGTTTTAGTGTGTGTGTACAAGCGTCCTTCCGACACCGAACCATGCTTTAATATGAATGATACCCACGCATCGATCGGCATTAATTAAGGGGTTTGACGTCAACATGTCTAACAATCGACCGGATCTTGAGTTAGAAAGGTCCTTTGACATGCAGAAAATAGACCCAAAACAAAAGGTTTCGCACCTGGTCAGCCTGCAGGGACTGCGCAGGCTGACCTGAGTCGATTTTTTTTCCTCACATGCATTAATCCCCCTTTTCAAAGAGTGTGACTCAGGTATCATTATACCTAAAATACGAAGTTAGAGAGGTAAACGTAAATTGTTGTCCGTCTGTCCGCCTGGTGTCCATGGACACTAAATCTTGTTTCCTCTTTCCTTGCAACAGCTATTAACCAACTGGCTTGAAATTTTATGGCAGGAATTCTTACCATAATAACTAGTGCACCTGTAATTTGCATCCTGATTTGTTGCCATTTAGAAATCTTATGGCCCTCTGGATGATTTCCTGACACGGTTACATGGGGACATGTGGAGGGGGAGGGACTTATTCGTCAGCCTGTGCAACAGTCCTAATCGGTTTTATGTTGAACCACTTTATTGTCAAACATCCACAAATTGATAGCTACCATAATATTATGGAATGGCTTCCGCATTTTTAATTATCACCATTTGAGAGGCATTGACTGTTAATAGAATCCAGGTACCAATTCACAAACCATTCTTTAGAACAATCTTAGTCTTATTCTCAAGAGTTTTCATAACTGGAAAGAACGCAATTTTTGCTTGGCTAAACTAATTAGGTTAGCGTAGCAGAAGTTGTGTTAGTGTCTTAATCTAGATTTAGACCCAGAAGGTTCTTAAAAATGGTTCGTGAATACAGAACCAGATAAACTGAAACCATTATGCTACTGATACTCAACAAAAATGAAAACTCTTTGCTCCATTGGCCTGTCATTTTCCAGTTCTAAAATTTATACAATAAAGCAGACCATCTCACATGACTGACCAGACAACGCACATGTATGTATACAAAAATATATGGCACTTTCCAAACAGCTAACGAGCCGCACAGCGCTGAATAATAATATTCGGTATTAACTACTTCGTACATGTATGCCCAAGTACTGTTACTGGTGTCAAGTGTCTGTACCTGGGCTAAAACTTATGTTTATCACAACAACAAAACAGAATTATTTAATTGTCACACATCTAAAGGGAGTGCCACGGTTCTCACATTGTCAACGTGATCGAATTACTTGAATGATACAGACTGACCCTGTCATTAACAACGTTGCACGTCAGTTTGAATGCTTACGACATATCTATCTTCGTAGCCGGTAGGCTCATAGGGGATACGTTCGTGACTGCCTACAACCCAGCATTCGAAGTGTAACGACGTTGTGTTTAACGCGACATTGCGTTATTTTACCTTCATGATCGTTTCGTGCCAACAACAGTCACTTCTTGCCAGCTAGAGATTACTGATCAGACCATCGGAAACCGTCTTCACTAACAAAACGTCCCAATTCGAGGATATTGATTTATAGATAATAGAATTATATATGTTGCTTAAACTTTCAATTGAAGCAGTTTCGGTCGGTCGATGGGCAGAATTAGATAAAAAGAAAAAGGAAAAATTGTTACACTTTCACATTTTGTGGATTGTTAATTTCTGTTTTGATGTTTGGAACAACTGTTTCAACTAAGTACACATAGATACATGTAAATGACACTTTCTTTACTGTAACTTTTTCATCGCTAGTAAGAAGGAAAGAAGAGAAGGCATTTAGCCAAATATTAATGAATTGTTATGTACTAGGTGTGTTTAAAACGGCAATGTCAAGCAAAACATCAAGTGAATGCAAAGGATGACAACGTTCAGGTTGATTACTTACTGGTTTAATTGATTCACATAAGTAAAGTAGGAATTGTATTCCTGATAGAATAATTTGAATTAATACACTAAAACTTTTGTCCTCATACTGGAAACCATATGTGTATTTTAACAGGTGCCAGCGTTACAACTGTGTAGTTGTTGATGGGTAGATTAAGGCTGAAGATTTAGTCTGTATTTCACAACATGAAGGATTCAGGGCGAATTGTCTGAATATCCAAGTGTTGAAAGTGGCTTAAAATGATCTTGTACCGCAGTCAGGTCCACCTGAGGAAGACCAAAGAATTCAGGTGGAAATAAATTTGCACGTCTCAATTTATCATTTATTCATCATGCTATATTCAATCACTTTGAGCAAACTCTGCTGTTTCTGTGAATGAAGCCAGATTATAGTGTAAAGGTTACCGGTACTTTGCTACTTAGCTAATATTTTCAGCAACACAAAAGAGTGCTTGCTATGTGCTTTACCTGCAGCGGGTTAAATCCCGAGGTAGGTTATTTGTTCGATGACCATGTGACAGAACTTTCTTTTCTTACTTGATTAGTGCATGAAAGACAGTACTATTACACTATGCAGATGAATTGACAAGACAATCTTCCAAGCATGGTTTAAAGATTCAAATATTAAATACGGGTGCATTGTTATAGAATTTAAACCATAAATAAAGTGATTCAAGCTTGAACACTATTTTGTAAAATTCTTTTTGCCAGAATTGAACAGGGACCCATACATGTGAATTACATGTGAAAGATTGCCTATTCTGTCAGTAACAAATTTCCCTGCCATGAAATCGCTATATAATTGGAAATTGTTTTAGATTTCAGACTGTGTAGACACCCGACCTTCAGGAGAATTGTGAGATGGGTATTTTGACTGCTTGGAAAGGGGTGGGGAAAATTATACCTTCATGTGCAGTGCTACTCTGCTAGTATTTTCAGCAACACAAAAGGAATGTATTTACTTCAGAGAATTACAGTGGATTTAGTTAAATACCCACAGTAATTTGGGCACTTACTCAAATTACTAAATGACATGACCTTGAAACTGTCAAATGACAATTGATTTAGTTTATAGGTTTGGAACACTAGCTTTCTCCAGCCAAAGGGTATATCTTTTTATTTGAATTAACCATTTAACACACAATGCAGAGTTCAAACGGCCATGAGGAAAAAAGCATTGTGGGAAAGGGAGTAAATGCTATTAACCAGCATTTAATCCTTTCCCCACAATGTTTTCTATCCTTTTTAAAACAAATTCCATTCTTTGGACCACAGTTAAACCTTTAACACACAAATCTGAGCTTTTACAATCCTGAAATAGAAGGGTTTTGAAAACATTTTTTTGAAAAGAAGAAAATGCTGGTAACCAGCATTATCTCTTTTTCCCACAATTTTTCCACTCTTTCAAAAACAAATTTCATGATTTGGGTCACATTCATTGTTACCTGCAAACATCTTAAATTTGGATAAGACTAAGATTTTATCATCTGGTAAAGAATTAATTTGTTATCTTTAAATGCTTCGATTTAATAGACAAGTCTAAAATGTTCTCGCTTGGTAAGGGCTTAATTATTTTCTGACTTCCATATTTATAAAAAAAAAAAAAAAAAAAAAACTTATTGAGGAGTCAAAAGTGGTATAAACTGGATTAAAAATTTCCAACAGAAACATTGTGTAAGATGAGAAATTTTGTAATTTCTCATTTTAGCACAACGTTTTCAGATTTGCGCATATATATATATATCTATATATATTAAACATTAATTACTATAGAATATTCTTATCAACAGACGAAAACAATACACTCATCCTCTGATACTAAAGTTTCTTTACAAGCTATTATCTATCCCATGACCAGTCGCTAAAATTTGAGAATCCTCTGGACTTGGAGCATTTGAAGAAGATTAAAAAAAAAAAGGGGGGGGGGGGCACAAATGATGAGATTTGCATGACATACTTCCTTAGCCTTTAACAAAGCAAACCTTGGTCAAGGGTGTCAAAAATATTTTTTTGTAAGGGGGAAATTTCTTGTAATGAACAACTGCTTTTTCGGAATATTTCATATCCTTTCAACGAGCTGAAATTCTTCAGAACCAGGATTTGAATGGTCATGCGCAGATTCAATCCAAAGTTTTGAGGATCCCTAGAAACAAAGCATGTTAAAACATTGAAGCAAAAGAAGAAATTACTGTTAACCAACATTTTTTTCCATTCCAAACATTGTTTTTTACCCTTTCAAAGACAAATACTATCATTTTTAAATTTACAGTGTTGCCTATAAATGCTCTTAAAATGAACAATTCTACAATTTTGTTGTCAGATTAAGAGTTGAAATAGCGATATGCATTAAAAAAATGTAAAATGTAAATTATGAAATGAAGTTATGTTTTGACGATTCTTTATTTGAAACTAGTACTATATAATTACATAATTATATACCAAATATATACGTGTCATGGTCTCTGAAAAAAGGAGCTTAATGAATCTCTGAAGGTATCAACCCCTGTCAGCCTGCACAGTCCGCACAGGCTGACATGGGTCGAAACGTTTAGCTATATATCAAATTTTTGCATGTCTAAGGACCAGTCTACCCAGGGAATTAGGTAGTATAATGTAACTTGATCCCACACCCATTTAAAGTTACAAAGCTTATCTTTTAAGTAAAAATGTTTATGAGTCATGCTCTCTGCACAGGGGGCTTAATGCATCTTGTTACGGGAGATCAAACCTTCCTTACTGCATGGCTTCTTCCCGTATAAATCAATACCTGACAACTGCATTAGGAAGAATCCTCTTTAGCTCAGTGGTTAGTGTATTGGTCTTTTAAACCTCGATAAACGAGGATCTTTGCCGCACGGGTTCGAATCCCAGCCGAAGCGGTTTATATTTGAGCTATGCATTTGTTGCGGACTTTCTTGTTAGTAAGATGGGGACTCGTCCGGGATTGGCTTTTGAGCCACTTGTTGTCTATAAAAATGCCCGCTTTTGGCCATTGAGCCACTTGTTGTCTAAGTAATAGACTTACTGCCTAATAAGGCTTTCCGTTATCAATTGATGACTTCTCTTAAGAGGGGGTGTTTTACGGGAGATCATTCCTTCCTTACTGCATAGCTTCTTCACGTGTAAAATCAATACCTGACAACTGCGTTAGGGAGAATTCTCTTTAGCTCAGTGGTTACTGTATTGGTCTTTTAAACCTCGATAAACGAGGACCTTTGCCGCACGGGTTCGAAGCCAAGCCGGAGCGGTTTATATGGGCTATACATTTGTTGCGAACTTTCATGTTCGTAAGAATCTGCAAAAAGTATTTGTCCATGTCAGCCTGCACAGTCTGGATTTGGTTATCATTCATTTTTCTGCCTGTCAAAGGACCAGTCCACCTTGCGATTCAGCTGTTTGTTACATAAAATGAAAACATTATGTGAGAATGAGAAAATGCTTGTAACAGTCTTAACACACAATGTTTTGTAAATTTTCAAAGACAATTTCCATCATTTTAGCCATGCTTCACTTGTGTCTGGAAATGCTTTCAATTGGACAGGTCTTTTTTTTTTTCTTTTAACTGCTAAAGAGTTAAAAAATATTGTGGGAAATGGAGAAAATACTGGTACCCTGCCTTTAACCTCAATACCGACAATTGAGCCACAAGTTATTTGCTGTCAATAAATGTATTGAAATTTGACAAATCTTGTCGCATGATTTATAGTGTAATGGCTGTTAAACTATTAGCAATGAGAATGTATCCGTAAAGAAACAGACAAGCCAATTTTACAGCCCAAGACACCATGTCTTGTCTAAATGTATAGACTATACAGTCAGTTTATGGTGATGCATAAATAAGGATATAATGTGATATGTTCTATCATACACTTCTAAATGGTGAATACAACAATTTCTACTAACTTTTTTACAACGACGAAAGATGGAAAAATCATGGGTACATTTTGCCTTCACATTGACAAGTACATTTTGACTTCACTTGTACATATACGTTTCTACTCCACTTACGTGCATTTTGACTTAGGTACGTCTTCGCTTGGGTACGCATTGACTGTAAACCAGTGTTCTCGGGTTACTTTTCCGTATAATATAGATCTACACCGTGCAGAACTTGACGAGATGATTCAGAAAAGGGTTTAAAAAGTACGAATATCAATTTAAAGCATTCACATTTCAAGAAAAACATTTTTTCCTCATGTTGAAGTTTCTTTTAAAATATTTGCTTTCGCGGAGTGTCTGCATTTCGGTTTTACCGCTCGCAGACTTGGAGTATCTGATAATGTTGGCACAGCGCCAAGTTTTCATCGCAGCGCACAATTTCTTAACCCAGCTTCCTTTGCGAGTGTTGGATGTACTAAAAACTGACAATCCAAAGTGATTCAGACAGTGTGGAATAATCCGATGGCACAAAATCCGTTGTTACTGTCCGACCCCAGTTTTGAATGTTGAATTCAGTTTTCTCCCTTGTAATTCTCTAGGAAATTTGAGTACACAGATTCTGTAAATCTCATTATCGACAATGCAGCCGTAGGCAGCGCAAATTATCCTTTTTTTTCCCCCAACTGAATTTCATTAAATCCTTAGATAACTGAGCTCGATCAACAGAACTTCTATGTAACGGAAGACCGACTACTTCCCATATGACGTCACACAAGGACGGGAAGCGAATCAGGGGACGTAAACGATGCACCATTCTAGGACTGCGAAACATCGTGACAATTTAACGGTGATTTATTGCATGTTAGTGGGTGCTAATTGTGGAAAATAGGTATAGATGTTTTACTGACATCATTTGCAGATGATTAAAGGAAAACAAAACAACAACAACAACAAACACCCCCCCCCCCCAAAAAAAAAAAAAAAAAAACAGTTAAGTCAAGGAATTTTCGGATTTGCCCTTTAAAGTAAATGCCAGATAATTCCTATCCTGACTTTTTATGTTTGTATCATCAAGTGGAGTATTTTTTCTATAAGACGGCTTCATGGAAACATTAGACAATTTGTAAAAAGAAAAGCATGTAACATGAGTATTGTGAGCTTGAATAAGTCAAAAACCTGCCCTGGTGTGTAAAGAGGGTTGAAAGGGGAAAAAATCCCTTTATCTATATTTTTAAGGACTCTAATGAATTTATGTGCATGTCCTTAGAATTCAAAATATTGTATATTTGATGTTTACCTTTTTTTTGAATCATGGTTAGTTGGCGTATTCATTCAAATAGAAAATTCGAAAATCTTGGATTACGAAAAGTATCATACATGAACTATATTCGGTACTACAAAACCATCCAAAACACTTTACTTTCTTATTTCATTCTCCAGATTTTTGGAATATCACCATTTACAGGGGCTTTAACTAATAGGTTAGTTCGAAAAAATGTTTTTTTTTTTTTATTTGTAGCCTTATGCCTTGTTTGTAAATTTGTAATTTTGAAAATCAGCTGGTAGATTATTTTTTAATTTGGATGAAAAGTGAGAATAGTAATTATGACACTATAACATTTGTACTGGTTCTTTATTATATTAATGTTAGATGAACTGCCTAAATTTAAACACGGATAGTTATCCAATCATTTCAAGCATACCTCGTACTGTATCAGCTGCAGAAATCTCTGTTCTGTATTCCCGTATTTGTTTGGTTTGATGGAAACATAAATCCTACCAATATCAGGGCAACTTCTAAGTAGCTTCTCGATCAGACCTTGACCGAGAAATCCGGTACAGCCGGTGATCAAAACGGACTTTCCCTCGTAGAATTCCGGTATCGTCGTGGTTCGTCTTGAACTTAATGTCTTGCGGTTCATTAAAAATATGGAACCTTGCACACAACGTTTAAGATACATCATCAAGATCAGGACAAGCTCACAGAATTAAAGACGGTGATTTTGGTTTTTGAAGCACACGACTGCTACGTTTAGTACAATTTTAGGTTATCACGACAAACTTCTACTTATAAGACACTGTATTTGACGTAGACAATGTCTGTGAGCCTCTTGAAGTTCCTTGTCTCCCAAGCAAAGGTAATTATCTTGCCTAATAAGACCCTAGAAAATAGTAAGGCTTAGATTTATTTCCCATGAGAGGGGCTCCACAAGCAGACACCTGTAATGAAATTGTTGGTTTCGAGCTCCAGTTTGAATTACGATTACGGAAGTGGCAATTCCTCAAGACTTCGTAAGTTTCGAAAATATTTCTATTAATCTTAACTTGATGATGCATATTTGCCTACTACATGTACCTCTCTTCATACATCCTTGAATTCTACGGCTGTACAAACGAGTACTTTTGATTTTTTACCGCAAAAAGTACCTTTGGAGGAATTCAAAAAAGTGTAGGAAAAAGTAAATTTCTGTTCAAAAAGCATTTCTCTTTTTTTCCACAGCGTTTTCAATGAGTATCTGCAACAAATACGCAGGGTATCGCACTTTACTGCTAGGAGGCAATAACTGCAAAACATTATTTAGAATGAATTCAACCACAATTTAAAAAAAAAACATCAATATACAAAATGCACATTAAAAATGTAGTTCAATGTTCACCTAATTCTCTCTATGGATTACTATCGTATATGTATGATATGAACTGTGAATGGCAAATTCACGCTCCAATAAAGTTTCGTTTTACTGCACAACTCGCACTGGATATCAGTGATGCAGTTTCTCTAAATTGTTAGCTTGATATGTATCGTTTTAGCAATAATTCAGTTTGACAGATCTGTATACGAGCATAATTTGATTTGGTGTGTTGAACTAAAGAAGTAGACCATATTTACATAAATTCGATTGACAGGAATATCATAATTTCGAAATAGGCCTGAAGCTACATCGATATTATTTGTGCGGTAAAGACGCAATTTAATCAAACAGAGAATTAACCCTTTCCCAAACAAGCCCTGGTTTTCACGTGTCTGCAGTAAAAGTCTATTGAAAACACTGTGGGAAAAGGAGAAATTGCTCGTAGCGAGCAATTTCTCCTTTTCCCACAATGTTTTTTACCCTTTTTGATAACTTTCTGCCATTTTCATCAAATTTGAAATTGTCGTCTGCAAACTCTTTCAATTTGGACCAGTCCAAAATTTGTCGTTTGGGAAAGGGTTAAAATACACATGTTCACTCTTTACCAAACAATCATGTGCTTTTTGATACAATATTTAGTTTGAATTAAGAAAAAGGGATTATGACAAATTGTGGGTCATTACGTAAAATTAGATCCACTAAGTAAATGAGTATATCTGACTGCCCAATTTCACGTGATCCAGTTTGATCAGTTAATAAAATGAGATCTGTATTGTACAAAAAATACATTACCGAATCTAAAACGTGCTGTTGGGGTATGGTTTAAATATAAATTCCACTATGAATCATTACAAAAGTAGCCCTGTTTTCGGACTTCACATAGGTCAATTGACATTTCGGATACTTAAAGCATTTCTGATATGCACTTTTCCTCGCTAAATAAGAATGACATGTAGAAAAACTCACTGCTATGACTTTATTGCAATCGATCTGTTTTGAATTTAGCCTATGATTCGATTTGATCAGGTGAAATAACACTATCCAATCTCCTCTGCATATTACCAACGAGGGCCGCCATTATTGTGCTTTGCCTGACGTACTCTTGCAGTACGGCGGGGTACCAAACTACATTCTACTTTTCAATAGTTCACAAAATTTACCAGTGTGTTGTTGTTTTTTTTTTTGCATTCGGTTGAAATTTTATTGTTGACTGCATTTCGTTTCCGCTATTGCAGTACAAAGGTCCTGGGCCCCGTTTTACTAAAATTTATTGAAAGTTACGAAATTCTTACGTGCGTTTTACAAAGCTTGCGTAAGTACTTTCGTAAACTTTTCGTAACTCTCCAATTGGAGGTATATAAATCAGACATTCTGATTTCTCGCTAGAAATGGAACTTTATCTAAATTTTGAGATACAGCGCGTGAAATGACTTGATCATGGAATAAAGATATCTTTATTACAGTAGTGATATAGATGCATGTATGGAAATACTGTAAAGAAAGTCCGTTTCCCGTCGCTTGCCTCGTCCTTCTCAGATCACTTTTCGTCCGGGGATTGTTTGCTCTTTATTGTCACGTGTAAATACATCAGTCAAAAGTTACCTTGTAATATATATATATATATATATATATTAATGAATTTTGTTTCAAGATAGTAAATACTGTTGCAAATGTGACCGCAATTTTAGAAAGATTAGAAACACAACTGACTCAACACACAGATAAATACGACACAGAAAATACAAGATACGGTACAATTAAAGATCAGTATGAAAACTGACACTTCAATAGCAAATTTATATTTTGATTTAGGTCCATCGACCGATTTCAAACAGACACCCAATCTTTATCCCTTTACCACACAACCCCTACCCTGAGGTAGAGGTCTTTTGAAAACATTGTGGGAAAAGTAGAAAAGGCTGGTAATTAATATTTTCTACATTTTCCACAATGTTTTCTACCCTAGCAAATAAGGTTAGTTCATTTGTTCCTCTTTCAGATTTGTAGATGCTTTCAATTTGAAAGAGCCTGCAATTTGTCAGTTGAAGTATAGAGTCTACATTCAGGTCTGATTTACTAACTACGTTTTTTATTTGTGCCTTATTACATTGCATGCAAAGAAAATAAAAACCGATGATCATCGAATTTAACCATTAGACTGTGCAGTATACTAAATGTTTTTTTTTAATCAAAGTAGCAAAAATCCGACTATTGTAAGCTTAACCATGTTTTTCGAGGGAGTATCCTTGGGCAAGACATTTCAAAGCCCTAGCCTAGCACTGGTGAAACCCAGGACATACGTGTGTGTGTGATATGACTGACATAATGTTAAAGCGCTGTAATACACCGTTCATCCAACCAACCAACCAACCAATCAATCAATCAATCAATCATCTGTCCATCATCAATCAATCAATCAATTAATCAATCAATCAATCAATCAAAATTTGTTCTGTATATTTCTAACGATACATCCATCTCCTGTAAATACATGAAGATAATTCCAGAATACGAATAACCATCTGCATCGCTAGTCCTTTCTTTAACCCTTCTCCTGCTGAACAAGTGAAATTAAACTTTCAAGCCGATAGTAAAAACCCAAACGTTGTTATTTCAAAGTCATTTTGAGAGAAAATATCTCCATATCGGCCAGTGAAGATTCAGATCAGACTGCACGTTCTGTGCAGTCTGATCTTGATCTAGACTGTCCCCTAAAAGGTCCTTGAGTCGCGCTTAGCAGCCAGAGGGTTAATCCAAGACTCACTTGGTCTTGTCTAATTAGTGATATAAAGCAATAGGGTACAGATGTAACGTTTAAAGATACTATTTGTTTTCTTATAAAATGATAAAATTGTTGAATAGCAACATCGGCAAGGTCGTCCGAGGCTCGGTGCTAATGTATTGTTGGAGAGTTTCTGGGTTCGATCCTTAGTGGAGTCGCCCTTAACATGAAATGTTTAGTTCACAAGGCATTGTTTGGCTCTGACCTAGTGCAGGCAAAACACATTAAACATTCGCAAGAGTGTGCCGTGCCCTTCATTCAACAGTGAGAAAATAGTTTTCACAAGCTGCAGAAATCGCCTTATTTAGAGTTAGATGTCATCCAGGATGATCTACTTCAACCAAATTCTGTACTTCACCAATCCGTATTTTTATTTCAGTTGTTTATCGCTTAATTATTCTATAACTAGTTCGAACCCCTCTGAAATCGGTAACACTTACGCAAAAGTTAAGGCAGGTTTTTTTGTTCGTAAAGTTACGCAAAAACTTACACTTGCATCAGTTACGAACTTTTTCAGTAAAACACACTTACGCATTTTCTTTAAAGTTACGTAAAAACTTACGAAAATGTTGTTCGTAACTACCTTAGTATAACGGGGCCCAGCTGGTGTACACCATTTGGGAATTAGGGCAAAGGGTAAGTAAATAAAACGAGCTTGAAGGTCAAGAAATGTTAGACTTGCTGGTGGGTGACATTTCTAGAACAACAGAAAATAATCTGTCTGGTCAGTAGAATTTTGAAGGCGATTCGGTAGTGCAAGAACTTCTGGTTTGGATCTATGACGAAGATATTCCGCCGTGTATCAAAGAAGCAATCTCGAAATCTAACTTTTGCAATTATCTGATAGAATTGTCGTCATGTGACTTCATTTTGGCCCTATCAATTTACCATCGACTTGTAACGCCAAACACGTCAGTCCTTAGCCAAATTACCGGGCTAGTATTGCATCATCTGATTATTAACACATAAACCTTCACCGAATAATCCCTGAGGGAAAAGGGTTTATAGAACATTGTGGACAAGAACAAAATAATGGAAATGCTGATAAACAGTATTTCCCTCTTTTCTCACAACGTTTTTCACACTAACATAAACAGAGTCCTTCATTTGAGCCACACTGCTTGAACTTGTCGTCTGCAAATGCATTTAATTTTTAGACTAGTTTAAAATTGTGTGCGTGTTAAAAAGTTTAAAGTTCAAACAACAATAATTATTATTGTTTTTCATGTTGTGAACACCTTATATATGAACACTATACTGGAGGGACATACGCTTGTGTGATTTGTTTGTTTGAGAATTATATGTGTTTTCGACCTATATCTATGTACCCTGATCTTTCGAATCCTATAATACAAATCTGTTTTTATACTTCAAGAGAGAGTACCGTAAACAACGCAGAATCTTACATGTCACATCAGGTGGGGGCATCCGCATCCCATAGACATAGTTTTAGTTTTTAAGTTCTGGATGAATAATAATTTTATGAGCCATGTACTGTTAAAAAGGGGGGGGGGGCTTAACACATCTTCAAAATCTTCAAAAAGTATCGCCTCATGTCAGCTTGCGCAGCCCGTGCAGGTTGATTTGGCTCGACACTTTTTGCTTTCGTTAAATTTTCTGCATGTTTTAGGACGATTCTACCTCTAGATTCAGTCGGTTGTCAAGCAGTTGTATTTTGGAAATCCATAGTTATGCGAAGACTTGCTTGGTACGAGGAGTGTTCAAATATGAATGCATCTAAGCTCCTAAAATTTGATTCTTAATAGGTTTCGCTAAAATTATTATTTTGTTCCCTCAAAGTATTCATCTCCAACAGATATACAATCTTTCAGTCTCCGGATCCAATCTTTGAAGGCATGTTCATTGTCTTTTTTTGTCATACTAGGAAGACACTGGAATTCATTTTCTGTCAACTCTGTTTCAACGTGTGTAAACCATCAATCTCAGTCATTGTCTTTTGTACGGGGTGAAACACTTTCTGAAGCAGGAAGAAGTCGTTGTGCTCCCCCCTCCTTATACACCTGACCTTGTCCCTTGTGACTTCTTTTTGTTTCTAAAGAAAAAAAAAAAAAAAACACCTTCCATGTCGAAAATTTGTTCAGCGTAAACACATTGGTTCTGCACTGTTCAAGTATATTCATAGCATACACAAAAAAGAGTATAAAAATGCCTTCAAAGATTTGATCCGGAGACTGAAACGTTGTATATCTGTTTGAGGTGAATACTTTGAGGGAACAAATCAAAATTTCAGTGAAACCTCTGAAGAATCAAATTTTAGGTGCTGAGATGCATTCATATTTAAACACTCCTCGAATAACACATCACAGAGATGCATTAAACCCCATGGCAGGGCTCATACACATGTATAACATTTCAGGGACTTCGTGATTCTGTTGATATTTTTCACGTTTGTTTGAGTTTGATATGATTTTTGGTTAATCCATAATTGCTTGTGATTTATTTTCAATCAGTAGCATACTAATCAAAGAACGTGAACTCAGGTCTAAGATCATCACTGTGCGCTACCTTGCAACATATTCAAACCGAAACGACCTTGAAATCAAAAGGCTTGGGCTGTTTCAAGTTGAGAATGGTCTGTTCTATAAATTTAGCCTTGCATGCTGTTCAAGTTTTTAATAACATTTCAACCATCTGTAGTTACTAATACATTGAACGAACTATAGTGATTAGATCATTTCAATAGCTTTTTGTACATAATGCACTGCCAAAAACATAAAGCTCTGAAAGCATTGCTTTACGACTTTCCTTTCATAAAATTGAAGGTATGTGAAATATCTCCGCTTATATAAAGCGAGCGTGCCAATTAAATATAAAATTATATTGGGGTCCCTGTGAAGTAAGAAGCGGAACCGAAAGGAAAAGCAATGGAACGAAACGAAATTACATTAAATTGCAATGTAACCATGGATCTGCTGATAAAACTCGAACATATGTGAATGAGAAATAACGTAACTCGTGGACTATATCGTAAATTTAACACTTTATCACACCTTCCCGAGTTTTAACAGCGTTTTCGGAGAGGGCTTTCGAAAACAAAGTAGAAAGGAGAAAATGCTAGTAACTAGCTTTTTCTGCCTTTCCTAGTATGTTTTCTACCCTATCAAAAACAAATTTCATCACTTGAGCCACATTTAAATTTTTGTCTGCAAATGCTTTGAATTTGGACTAGTCCAAAATTGTATCGTTTGGTAAAGAGTTAACACTTTGCATTTGAATGGACAAGATATAGATTTCAGCAAATGAACATTTTCTGTGGTATTTTAAAGTGTGGTTACTGGCACAAAAAGCTACACAAGTAAAAAAGCTGAAAACAAAACCTGACAAACATTCGTGAGCGAACTTTGTGACACTTAGATGAGACATATATATTAAACCCGTCCCTCCCTGACACACACAAACACACACTCTCACTCTCACTCTCACTCACTCTCTCTCTCTCTCTCCAGTTTTTTTTTTTTTCGTTTTGCTTTGGTCACCTTTTTTATCTCGCCACCTCTTGCTCTTTCTTTTTTGATCTATTAACACTGAAAATGACACAACTAGTAAAGGGAGGTTATTTAACTTGTATTAGTGTTCTGAAGCAATTAATCATGAACACCAGCAAACCGCTTTAACCCTTTACAAGACAAACCCCAGAGTTTTATTGAGCATAAGGAATAATGCTTTTGGAAACATTATGGGAAAAGGAGAAATTGCTGTTAACCAGCATTTTCTCCTTTCCCCACGTTTTCAACCATGTCGAAGGAATCTGCCATCTTTTGAACAACTTTGCTTTTGTCGTCTGGTGCTTCCAGATCGGATCCGCCCATTTTTTTTTCTTGTGGTAAAGATTCAACAAACGGAGTTATAATACTGACAATACTTTTCAGATATGGCTTTGGTGTATCGATATGGTAAAATGGATTTGAATTTAAATCGTAATATTTAAAATTTCATTTTTGGGTCATTTACTAAGAGATCCTTGTGTGGCGCTTAGCAACCTAAGGGTTAAGGTCAGTGTCCGATAATAACTTTTGACTTGTGTCTCATAAAAGTCATTTCATTAAGAGAATTATACAGCATATGATGTATGGAAGTTGGTCTGTCACTGGTTCTAACCCCACTTACAAGACAAATTTTCATCCGAATATTACATAAATTTTCAAATGCAATATATGTCACATTTCCCCTCATTTTAGAATTCCGTGACAGAACGATCTTACACTAAAATGTGTGACGACAGTATTACAATTTAGGTTACTGTGGAAGCGTGGCTGCTTCGAATCAACTAAAAGTATAATTGGATCCCCAGGGCTGTTTAGCTAAATTCTATTTACTTTGTAGTATGTTTTAGAAATGGGCATAAAAGAAGTTTTGTTTAGTTTTTATCAACTTATGACTGAAAATATATATCAACACATTCACACATAATCTATTTGTTTATCCATATAATCCTGATAAATTTGTATCGGTCGCTGTTTGATATAAAATATCTGTGGCCAACGGTAACAATCTACCACCAAAGCATTCCTGTGGTCACATAATCTATCGTTCGTATTGTAATGGTGGCTGCTGCTTAGCATATTTTGCATTTTTGGTATTAGAAAATATGTTAGTGTCACACTTTCTGTATGGCGATGATTAATAGTCTTGTAGAAGCTGTATTTTAAGCTTCACATGCGACCGCAAAGGGGGCCTCTAAGAGCACGAACAGTTTAAAGCAATGGTACAACAGTTTTGGCTGCCCTTAGGCTTGATTATGAAGATGTTCTATAAAGTAATAAGAGGCTGTTTCGCCTGTTCACGTTTCTTCTACATTGCTCACAAGTAAATACGCACAATAGAGCTTGTTTGCGTAAAATGTGCTTTGACAGTGTTTTGTAAGTTTGCGTAATGTGCGTTATGGACGCTACGCCCTTTAACATGAGGAAAAGTGGTGCTGGTGGTGGGAAGAATACAAACATAGTCGCTTTAGAGCCAGAGAAGCACCCATTCACAGAGGGGAAAAAACGAATAAGAGCAATCCGCAAGTAGCCTTACCTTAGCCGTAATAAAATATCCGGTGCCATCCTAGTATAACATAGCCTATTTCCTACAATCAGTTTGGTATAAACGAACAGTTGAAATACGTATGAAAATCACATGTGATATCATCGAACAACCTAAGTTCAGTCACCGTTCTACACATTTACATGAATGGTGCGCCTACAGCGTGTTTTATGCTAGAGCGGTCATAGAAAATGAGTAAATCATGCTATAAAGCGTTGGCGACCCTTCGACCTGGAAGACGGATACAGCGCACGATGAGCCGTAGACCATCTTTGACCTCTACAAGTATCTCTCAACTTCAGCGATACACGGTTGCCATGCCCTGGCAGTAGATCAAAAGTAACTACGGCATACATAAGACCGACATAATGATGAAATCTTAATTGCTGCGATGGTTTGAAATCATTTGTCGGCGGAAAGGTCTCCGTAGAATTGTGCAGTACTCAGCAGTTACCATCATCGATACATTTTAGAGTGTATACACATTATGAGAGTACGACATAAACAGCTAAAAGAAATACGTCGTATCTTTGAGCGATTAAACTTTAAAATGACTCTTCGATAGTCTGAATATACAGATAGTTTGATCTATTTGCTGTTGTTAGTACGATTTGTACAAGTGAAAGCCTTTCCAGGGAGATAAAGCGGCTTTGCTGTCAGCAAAATGTCTTACATTTAAAAAAAGCTGCGATGGCATTAGTCAGAACAACCACACGAGGTAGAATACATTGATCGATCCAAAGCTTTCTTTCCCCCGTGCTTATCAATTAACACTTCAGCCGTTGATCAAGTGAAGTAGATATAAATTCAGAATAATTCTAAAAATAGCCCAACAGACAAACAATTCCGATTTCAACCGTCTCTTTATCTCCCTTAATACCAGATAGTCAAGATACCAGATGATCTGTGGTAGCGGCGAGTCTAATGCTTTAGTAGACATGTCCCTATACACGAAACAAAATAAATCCCTACCAGTTAATCTTTCCAATTTGGTCAATGATTACAATTTAATGGAAAAAAACAAAAAAAACAGGGTGATTAACTTCATAAATAATACGCTCACATTATCAGATATATTCCACTATAATGCTTTATTGCATTAATGTCAGTGAGATCAAAAGTGGAAAGTTCATCACTCTGTTATCACAGGGACTATCAAGTTTTTTAGTAAACAACCCTTCCTTCGCATGTATCTTTCTGACATACGATTTATTGGTTATTGGCACTTAGGTCCCTTCTTTGTCTAAAACGAAAAACAATAGGGAATTACAGAAGAAATAATGGTTTGAGCTTCACTAGACTAGACAACCATTGTGTCTAGCTTTTAACCTGCCAATCAAGAACTTGGTTTGTGACAATGTACATGTTGGCTACATTTCCTCTCGGTTACTAATTTCGGACTAATTATCGTTGTAAAATTTCTCATTGTGTTTAACCCTTTCTAAAACAGCTCTCTTTGTCTCCTAAAAGAAATGAAAGGCACTTTTATGGATGACACTTTTGCCTTTGAAGGTAAAAGCAGAAGCTGCCGGTAACTTGTCGTTCACTTTCAGTCTATGGTAGCGTACCAGATTTGTTGTGCTTATTTTTACTCATGATCGTCTTGTGAAATTCCATAATAACAAATTCATGAGATAACATTAATCGGGTTACAAAACAACTAATTTATTACAATCGTCTCATTTATCGATATCATAACTACGTTACAACTACGCGTATGAGGGGTGTTTATTTCGAGATGAAATATTCTACTATTCTCTGCAGAATTGAGTTTGTTCGCGTAAAATGTGCTTTGACAGTGTTTCGTGTATAGATGGAGAATTATAAACGGCGTAAGTTTCACATTTTTTTCTTCTATATCAATATTCATAATTTTCATTTTCAGTATCATTATTATTATCACACAGCTTGTAATGTCCCTTCGTGTTCCAGTTATATTTGGTAAAGGGAAAATTAATATACATGGACCGGAAACATGTTTTCTTTGCTTTACCGGAGAAAATAACATAATGTAATGTTAAGATAACATACAGATTTTGCATAACGATACAGTGTAAGTAGGTAATAAGGCATATGTACGGGCACCCTCAGTCTACCCCTCCTCCTAAAAGACGGACCTAGCCGGAGAGTACTATAAGCCCCCCTTATCTTTTTAAAAAAGTGACGTTTGCGCGAGGTCATAAAGCACTCATTGACCTTTTTTGCGTGCGTGTGTACTTATTGACCTTTTTGCGAGCGTCCTACCTTCCCTATAGTACTTACCCATCCGCCTTATTACTTTTTTCTTTAGGTTACTTACCCTACCCGACTTTAAAAAATTTATAACCTTTCCCGGATTATAAATTTCTAAGAAAAAAATTTTTGAAAATTCTAGGAATTTTTATCGGCAAAAAGCGTAATAATGTTGAAATTAAAGGGATGTCTCGAATCTTTTACCGTTATGAAAAGAAATTTTAATGGTAATATACACGAAAGTTCTCTCCATTTTCATCAGCGGAGACTCGCTAATGACTATTTAGAATATTTTTTTGATGATGACTTTTTAAGCGACGTAATGGATGTAATTGATATACCCAGCGTTTTTCTTTTTCGCAATTTTCGATCGATTAAAAGTTATATATATTATTTATATAGTAGCGCGAGGGAAGAATATAAGGAAGAGGCAGAAATTATCGGTATGAATTTTATGTTTTTTTGCTCCGAATCGCTCGATTCGCTCGAGGAAAAAGAAATTGTATTTGACGAGTCGGTTAGTATATTAAACGAATTAGATATTTTTTTACGATTAATAATATTGCTTTCTTTTAAATACGATTTTGAAGTTATAAATTTTCACGTTACATTTAATTATCGGTTTTTCGAGCCGGATTTGGTCGATGCGAATAAGGGAGAATTAATTGATAAACTCGTACCGACATATGACGAGAGAATGCGTAGTCTGCTTAGTTGGTAAATCGTGCGTACTTTTTTCTGAATGCGGTCATATTCCTTTATGCGAAACTTGTAATAGAATAAAAAAAATGCCCTATCTGTAGAAAGATAAGTTATAAAAAATTTAAAATCGATTTTTTAAAAAATTTATAACTCCAACGAGTTATAAATTATCTTTTTTATAAAGAGTTAATAAAAATTTTTTTCTTCGCCTAAAATAACTGTTTTCTTCTTTAAGTTTTTTTATTTCGGCTAATAATGCCGCGATAAGATCATTATTCTTATCGATTTTTTCGTTATAAAACGATTCCGGGTCTGTCTTAAACATTGGGTCTCCGTTATTCATTCTTAATGTGATTTAAAAAATCAAAAAATATATAAAAAGATAATGGAAGATTTCTTAGGAATTACGATTAATAATAATTTAGATGACCTTTTATCCGAACACGGTAAAAAACTTCTCGAAGGTTATTATTACCAGTATGATGATGATAAACCCCAAAGAGTATTCGCTCGCGCTGCGGTTAGTTATTCCGATAATTTAAAACACGCGCAAAGAATTTACGATTACGCTTCGACTCAATTATTTATGTTTTCCACTCCTATCTTGGCGAATGCGGGTAAATCTTCTAAAAAAGGTTTACCTATTTCTTGTTTCGTTTCTCATATTCCGGATAAGATAGACGGCATTATCGAGCATTTAGCGGATACATGCTGGTCTTTCGTCGTAGGGGGAGGCGTAGGAGCCGATTGGAGTTCGGTAAGATCAGCCGATAGCAAGTCATCCGGTCCGGTATCCTTTTTATCGTCCATTAATTCCGTAGTAACTTCTTACAGGCAAGGAAAAACTAGAAGGGGAAGTTACGCGGCCTATTTAGATATTACTCATCCCGAAATAGTAGAATTTATTACTATGAGAACGCCTACTGGAGGGGATATTAATCGGAAAAATCTTAATTTATTTAACGGGATTAATATTACCGACGACTTTATGTGCGCCGTAAAAAATGGAACGGATTACGATTTAATAGATCCTAAAACCGAGAAACGAACGCCTACGAACGCTAGGAAAATATGGGAAATGATTTTAGAAACTAGAAGTAGAACCGGAACTCCGTATTTAAATTTTATCGATACTATTAATAATTTTCTCCCCAAAGAGATGAAAGAAAAAGGATTAAAAATTTATAGCAGTAATTTATGTAACGAAATCCATTTACCGACGGACGAAAATACTACGGCGGTATGCTGTTTAGCTTCTTTAAACGCGGAATACCATCATAAATGGACGCCGCGAGTAGTCGAAGATATCGTTCGTTTTTTGGATAACGTTTTAGAATTTTTTATTAAAAACTGTCCTCCGGAATTATATAAAGCTAAAAAAAGGAGCGATAAGAGATCGGTCTTTAGGAATAGGAGTTATGGGTTTTGGTTCCGCTTGTCGTAAGTTTGATTTGCCGTTCGAGTCTCTTGGAGCGAAAAATTTTAATATAGAATTATTTTCTAAATTAAAAAAATACGCGGATATGGCTACTTTAAAACTAGGGAAAGAACGAGGTGAATGTCCGTCTATGGAAGGAACGGGAAAAAGGAATTCGCATTTAATAGCGGTCGCGCCTACCGCTAATATTTCGATTATCGCGAATTGTTCTCCTTCGATCGAGCCTGTTGTAGCCAACGCTTTTATATCTAAAACGCGAGCCGGCATGTTTCTCTCGAAAGAAAAAAATATAGAGCGAGTTTTACGCGAGCAGAAATTAGATACGAAAGAAACGTGGGATAGTATTTTGCGTAATAACGGTTCGATAGAACATATTTATTTTCCGAGGGATTATGACGGGGGTAGTAAGATAATTTTTAAAATTGCACAGGAAATAGATCAACTAAAAGTGATCGAATATGCGGCTGATAGGCAGAAGTATATATGTCAAGGCCAGTCTCTAAATATTTTTATTCCTCCGGGCGTGAATAAAAAATATGTTCACGATATTCATTATAAAGCCTGGGAGTTAGGATGTAAAGGATTATATTATTTTCGGGGAGACGCGAAAGAAAAACCGGAAGATATTTCCACTTTAGAATGTTCTTTTTGCGCTTCTTAATACGCGAAAAATTTATAACTTTTTAAAAAAGTTATAAATTTGTTTTAAAAGACGATTTTGCGTAAAAAATAGGGAATAATGTCCTTTGAATTGTTTAGAAAAGTCAATAAAAAAAGCGATGACGAATTAAAACTCGTTGCGCCCAAAATAAAAAGTTTAACTTTCAAATTATTGGATTACATCGAGGATAGTTTTAAATTTATTAGAGAAATTTTAATTCGTATTTCTAAAATAACCGGTCCTTTTTGGGTTCATATTCACAGTCCGATTTTAGAAGATGCTCGTCACGAAATAGCGGGTGTTCTTTTGTTTATTAATAGCTATCTTTTTTCTCGCGTGGAAAACTGGGAAATTGCGAAGGAGTGGGGTACTTATGTCTTGGAAGATACGATCGAAGAATTGCATTATGTTATAGGAGGTCGAATCAGAGGGATTGTCCCTAGAGTACGCGCGGAATGGAGAAATATTAAAAACGAAGCTATTCGAGAAAAAGTTCGCGCTGGTGTTAATTACGTCGTTCACGTCCTCGTCGAACTTCTTACCGATCTAAGAAAAGGAGAGAAAGAATTAGCTAGTTTATTCGTAAAAAATTTATAAATTTGATTTTTTATAAAAAAGACTTTAAAGCGATTGTCTAAAATGGCGAGTGTTAACGAATTTATAAAATATGAAGATTTCGATATAGAAAAACTGAACCTTTGCAAGGGTAAAAAAAATGATAAGTACGGGTTTCAAACATTTAATATCGAATATACGTACCCGGATGGGGAAACAAAAAGTTTACGACTACGTTCTCCTCTCCTATTTTCTTACGGAATAAGAAAAAATAAAATGGGGGACGACTATTATATGCATTTAAAAAATTTTTACGATGAATCGAATTTAGAAGAAAAAGAAAAAAAGTTTTGCGAGACGTTAAACAGTATTTCGAGATTTTTAATACAAAAATTACGAGATATAGATCCGAAGAAAAAATATATGGGAGTGAGTCTAGCTAATTTAGAAAAAATGGATATTATTACGGATAGCGGATCTTTTTTTCCGAAACTAAGAGAAACAAAAATTTACGAAAATAAAAAAGTTATAGGGAGCGAAATAGCCAGCATTTTTTACGGGAAAGAAAAAGATGGAAATCTCGCAATAAAAGATCCTCTTTTTTTTAAGGAAAAACCTTGTAAAGCAATCGTTTACCTAGATATAGCGGATATTTTCGTTAAAAGTCCTACAATATTTAAAATACGAACTTATATTTCCGAAGCTATCGTCGTTTAAACGAACGTTTCGTTTCCATTTTCGAGTAAATATTGGGTAAAAACATCGAATGTAAGTATAGGGTCCGACGACGAGGACGACGAAGACGAATAATTTTTTAAAACTTTTTAAAAAATATAAATTTATAACTTTTTAAAAAAGTTATAAATTTTTTAATTTAAAACGGCGGTTCGCGTTTTCTAATAATATTTTTCAAAATATTTTTTTTAACTCTTTAAAAAATATAAATTTATAACTTTTTAAAAAAAAGTTATAAATTTTTTAATTTAAAACGGTGGTTCGCGTTCTCTAATATGCCGATATTTTTCTTCGTAATCGTCTATATCGAGCGTGAAAAGCTTCGATTCTTCCGCTTTCCCGTATCTCGTGAGTCTGAAAAATCTTAGACGTTCTATCGCTTTTTCTAAACATTCTTTTTCATTACGAGTGAGAGTTTTTCGTTCGCACGACTTAAACATAATATCGCGATAAAGTTTTCTTTTAAGTTCTTCATGAAACAAAACCATTTTTCCCCCCGAAATATTTTTTGTAACTTTCGGGATTCCGGCAAAGATAGGCAAGATCGTAAAAATGTTCTCTACAGGCATCCTCTATATCTTTTAAAGTTTTTCCGGACAAAAGCCACAAATCGTAATGATCTATAATTTTAAAATTAAAAGATCCGTGCTTCTCTTCGAATTTTTCTTTTAAATTTTCGATATCCATCGTGTTAGGTAATAATATTTTTTTATTAAGTTTTCATTTTTTTACGCGAAACGAAAAAAAAGTTATACATTTTTTGTCTTCTCGATACTATCAGTTTCTGTACCCTCAGGTAGCCAGGTTCTGGTGACCTCAACGGTTTTAATAGTATTATCAATCTCTTCTTTTATCTCGGGTAAAGCTTCAACCTCTTCGGGAAAAATATTTTCGATCTCTTTTCTATACAGATCTGGTAAAAAAGATCTACAATATCTTATTAAACGCTCGTATTGTTCGTTAATATATTTTAAGTAAGATTCGCGGAAATAAGCTCCGTCGTCAAACAAAGCCGCGTATTTAACGACTTCCATAGAGGCTGACGTGATAGAGTCGAATAAATCTTCCGGATCGGTTCCGATAATATCTTTTATTTTATTTTCCATTTTTAATAGGGATATATTTTTATTTAATAGATTTTTATAAATCTAGTTCTACGAGTAACGTAATATAAGAATTTTTCGCGTTATCGTGATTCGTCTTCGTTAAAAAGTTTATAACGTCGCATTGATTTAATTCTAAAGGCCGAGGAAAAACTATGCAACTACATATTTTTTCTTTTTCTTTTATTAAGGAATAGTCGAGTTTTTCGACGCCGTTTATTACTAGGTTAATTTTAACTTCTTCGTTTAAAAAATCGGTTCCTTTTAAAACCGTTATGCTACCTCTTATAATCCTGCCGGGAGCGGACATGCAATAACCGCCTAAACCGTGCGATCTTCCGGTACTACCGTTACCGAAAGAAAATTCGAATTCTCCGTTCTTTAAACGACCCTGTTCTTCCGCATGAATACTTATTATAGGTTTAGTTTTTTCCTTTCTATACTCGTTTATTATATGCGCTGATGTAGCTAATAACCGCTTAGTTAAAAAAAAATTTCGTTACGGGATCGTAATTTCCGTACGGCTCGGGTAAGTTCGTAATTCTTTTTCCGCTCATATTTATTTCTCCGTTCGCGGTAAAAGTGCCGTCGGGATTTCTCGTTAAAATTTCTCCTCCTATAGACGCTAAAACCGTCGAGTCTACGTAATTTTTATTAGCGGCTTGGTTCCCTTCTAAAGGCGTACCGATATTATTAATTTTTCGTCCTCCCATAGAAATTTCCGATTTAGCCGTATATCCGCCGCTTTTATCGTAAACGAAAGCTCCTGTGAAGGAATCTACGTATTTTTTATTAGCGGCTTCGCTGGGTTCCGACGGATCGAATAAGTTTTTTATTTTATTAAATCCCATGTTTAAATGCCCTAAAATATGATAACCCCCATTCTCCGATAATAATCCTGTGCTGGAATCTACATAATCTTTAGTCGCTACGTCTTGAGGATTCGCGGGATTACTAACTCTAGTTAACGTATTACTATTCATATTTATAGAACCGGTAACTTCCGTCGTTCCGTCTTTATGTAAAAAATTATTATTGACGTAAGAGATCGAAATACTGTCTTCGCTAGGTTTAACTTCGTCCATTTTTCCGAATTTATCGACTGGCATCCTTTTTTAATAAACTAAAAAAGTTTATTTAAAAAGATTTTTAAAAAAAAGATCTATCTCTTTTTTATCAAAACACTTTCTGTTAGGAGGAAAACCCTCGTTTTTAAAATATTCGTAATTAATTACTAAGTTTATAACTGCTCGAGTAACGGATGGGTTGTATGTTTCTTGTTTAATTCTTAAAGATTCGTACGAAAAAATTTTAATATAACTCTCTTTGTTCTTACGTTTTTTACAATCTTCCCCGCAAATAACGATATACTCGTTCGGAAGATCGATATCGATAACTTTATAAGGCTCGTTAATTTCGATTTCCTGATAGAAACTATCACCCTCTACCGTTATTCTTAAAGGAAAATCTTTTCCCTCGACCGAGCAAATTATTTTTTTTAATACCGCTCCGCTCGTCATATAATAACTATTAGAACCGTAAAAATCGTAATAATCTCCTCGATTAAACGGTTTATCTTTCGAAGCCGTTATTACGTAGTCATTCGGTTTTAACGAAGGTTTATTATCAACGTCCATCTTTTTTAAATAAACTAAAAAAGTTTATTCAAAACGCGCTGGAATTCGTTACCGGAAGTTAGCTCTTTTAGTACGAACAAACATAAATGACCGCAAAATACTTGATCGTCCCGCTGTAATTTATCCGTATTATAAAGTATCGGATTACCTAAGTATTTTTCTATTTCGATAGGAGGTCTCAAACCGTAACTATCGAAATAATTTTTTATCTCGTCATTCTTATACCAAGCGACCCAATGCGTACCGGGTCCGCTCGAATCGTCTAAATTTAATATACCGCATTCTTTTTTTCTAGGCTTTTTAGGTAGGTCGTTTCTCACGAACACTCCTCTAAAATAAGGTATTCTTAGCCTTTTAGCCGCGCTTTCTAAGTCGAAGTTACTTAACGGTTTATTAGGTAAAATTACGTTTTTAATAGCTATATCCCGCATTTTTAAAAAAAAATTAAATAGTTTTAATGTTCTCGTTATCGATCCAAGAATTAAATTCGTCGGAATATCCTTTCCATTTTACTAAAGATTTATTTTTCCCTTTTTTAATAATCTTTTCTATTCTAAATAACTCCTGGCTAGTTTTTTGTAGTTCGGGTTCGTAAAAGGAACCTCGTATTTCTTCTCCGTTAAGGTCCTTAATTTTATACGTTACGGGAGAAGTATTTTTTATCTCGGAAATCGTAAAAACTTCTTCGGTCCATCTAGTAGTATAACCCTTTTCGAAGGTCTTTTTCTTTTTAGTTATCCTTACTTTATCGCCGATGGAAAACTTAGGATTTATATTCCTCCTTATTTCGTGTCCTTCCGGATAACGGGTTCTCCAGACTATTTTTTCGTTTACCTTTTTACTAGCGTTTACGGGCGTCATCTTAATAGAAGAATGTTTCGCGTTATTGTATTCTTTAACGAGATCGGTTAACGCAAACGTTAGTAGAATTAGCGGAAAAATATTTCCACATTTTTTCTTTCATCGTTCTAATCCATCTCTCGACGACGCTAGATTTTTCCTTGTTTTCGGTAGAATACAATTCTATTAGTTTTTTAACGTCCGCGTTATAAAACTCTTTACCCTTATCTACCCATATTTTTTCGGGTTTTCTCTCTTTAAAAATAACCTTTAACGCTTCGGCAACGGATTTTCCCGTTTTATTTTTTAACGGTATTAGCCATCCGTACTTGGAAAAGATATCGATAACGGCGAGAAGATATTTTATACCTCGATTATATTTAGAAAATGCTTGCATGTCTACTAAATCCGCGGCCCATATCCTATCGATTCCGTTTACTAAGACTCACCTTTTTTTAAATTTTCTTTTTACGGGTTTATGTAATTCTTCCGATAAATTTACGATTTTTTTTTTTTATTAACTCCCATTCCGAATCTTTTCTTCGCTCCGATTAGATTACCTTCAACCGAACGTTCTATTTTTTCCCTAAGCGTCGGATTATAAATTCCTTTTAATTCCTTTAACATATTAGCGTCGCAAATAGAATTTCTCGTAGCCGTATCGTCGTATTTAAGGTAACAAACGTCGTGATGATACGCGGCTTTATCTACGCGGTTTATAGGTTTACTGCATTCTTTCGGCGTTAAATCCGCGTTAAGCCTTTTATTTAATTTCGTACCCGGACCGGTAAAATTATGGCCGGGAAGGTGCATTTCGACAGGTAAATTATTTATGAACTTATTTAATAATGATCCGCCTTTTTTTTTTTTAACGAACTTAGTTTTCGTTGTTCCGCATACTACGCATTTACCGCGCTTCATATTTCTTCCGTTTCTAGCAACGGCGTCCTGTACGTTACTGGTTTCTGTAACCTTTTTACATTTAACGCAATACATTTTTTATTAAGTTATTTTTTTTATTTAAAATAAAAATGGATATTGCCGATTTATCGTGGGACGATATATTAGCGAAAAGACGCAATAATCCCCTTCTACCTAAAAGCGTAAGGGGATTAATCGTCGGTAAATCGGGGTGTGGCAAGACTACGCTTTTAATGAACCATTTAATAAGACCGGGATGGCTCGATTACGATAATTTAATGGTTTTCGGGAGAAGCCTTTTTCAGCCTGAATTTCGTCTGCTTAAAAAAGCGTTCGAAGAAAAATTACCGAATGAAAGAATTTTACAGTTATTTAACGCGCGAGATTTAGTTTTGAATGAGAACGTTACTTCCGAATCTTTGATCGATGAATGGTCTAAAACCTTAGCTAATAAATCGGATATAAGATGTAGTTTTTTCGAACGTACCGACGACGTACCCGATCCTAAAAATTTAAAATCGGAAAATAAAAATTTAATGATATTCGACGACTTACTTTTAGAAAAACAAAATAAGTGCGAGTGTTACTACGTACGAGGAAGACATAGTAACGTCGATTGTTTTTATCTTTCCCAAAACTATTTTAGGCTACCTAGGCAAACTATAAGAGAAAACGCGAATTTTATTTGCCTTTTTAGGCAGGACAATAAAAATATTAATCATATTTATAGCGATCATGTAAGCGGAGATATGACTATAGAAGAGTTTAGCGATTTTTGTAGAAAAGTCTGGGAAAAACCTTACGGTTTTATCGTTATCGATTTATCGAGTAAAGAAGACGCGGGAAGATACAGAGACGGGCTAGATAATTTTTATGTTCCGAGTAAATAAAGAAAATGAAAATGGTTTATTAAAAATTAAATAATAATCGTGAAAAATGAACGAATCGGATAAAATAGAGTTTAAAAAAGAGTATGGGATAGATAATTATCTTATTATAAATAAGTATGCTTTATGGAACGTAGATCCTTTTATCTTATTCGATCTAGATCACGATGTTACTAATTATTGTATGAAAAAAAATTTAAATAATTCGAAAACATATCACTACTATACTGATGTACTCGGATTAGAAAATTGGGGCAAAAAAAAATTAGTCGATTTAGAAAAGGCTATTTGCTATTTAATAATTTTTAGATTGGAAAATTTTAAAAGCGGTGAAGTCTTTAAAGAAAAATTGAGATTAGAAAAATTTTTTAATTAAACGATAATTATGAAAATGGACGAAGACACCAAAAATGTTTTTGGAATGAGGTACGGGAAAGAATCGTATATGCCTATTAACGATAACGATTTATGGGATTCGCATCCCCATTTTTTAGAAGAACTTACGTACGCGATTCGAAAGACATCGCAAATTTATCGTCGCGGTTTTACGGGCGATTATTTTAGGTTAAATCCGAAAGAATATTATATCGATAATTACGAATTAAAAAGTTTTACGGAAGTTGAATTATTTAGATTATGGAAAGCGATCGATAATTTAATAGAATTTAGAGAAAAGGTTTAAAGACGGACTGGCCATACTTTTAATTTAAAAATATATATTTTTTTTTAAAAAAAAAATAAATTTCCGACGTGGGTTAGATAATTTTTATGTTCCGAGTAAATAAAAAAATGAAAATGAATTATTAAAAATTAAATAATAATCGCGAAAAATGGATGAATCGGATAAAATAGCGTTTGAAAAAAAGTATGGAATAGATAATTATCTTATTATAAATAAGTATAATTTATGGAATGTAGATCCTAATATTTTATACGATTTAAATTATGCGATTATTGATTATTGTACGAAATTTTCTAATAATTTGAAAGTTTATTACGATTACGTTGGTATACTCCGATTAGAAAATTGGGACAAAGAAAAATTATACGATTTAGAAAGGGCTATTTTCTATTTAATAATTTTTAGACCGGGAACTTTTATGAACTGTGCCTTTAAAGAAGAATTGAAATTAGAAAGTTTTAAAACGAACGAGTTTATAATAATAAATTGACCAAATCGTAATGTCTAGGAAAAAAGATAAAATATATTTTTTTTTTAAAAAAATATTTCCTTTTTTTAAAAAAAAATATGGATGAAATAAATTTCGAAGAGTTTAAAGAATTTTTTAAAAATAACGGTATAGAATGGGAATATTATTACGGTATTAAAATAAAAGAATTACCGCGCAGCTTTAAAAGCCACGATAGTTTAATAAAATATTTACGCGGATGCGAACCGGGTCAAAACCCTGATTCCATCGAAGCGTTAATTTATTTGCGGAAAGCGCTCGAAAAAATGTCATATTAAAAATATATATTTTTTTAAACGAAAAATATATATTTTATAAATGGAAGATCTTTTAAAAAAAATAGCCGAAAACACGCGACCGAAAGAATCTTTACAAATTATAGTAAGCGACGATAAAATGCTTTTTACGACAAATTTTAACCCCCCGATTCGTTTGGATCGCGAAAGAAAATACGAAATAGCTTTAGTAAACCTCGAAACGTATTACTCTTTTCCTAATATTAACGGGTCGAATGACGCGTTTATTTATTCTCCGGACAATGGCGCTTCTTGGTTTAAAATATTAATACCCGTAGGAAGTTACAACCTTACAGACATTAACGATACCATTCATCAGGAAATGAGAAAAAATGGGCACGCTGATTTAGTTAATGACGTTTACCCTATTAATATTTCCGCGAACACGAATACTCTAAAATCTATTCTCGTCTTAGAAGACGGTTACGAAGTAGATTTTAATCACCCGAATTCCATTTCCAAAGTATTAGGTTTTACTCACGCGAAATACGCGAGAGGTTTTCACGAATCCGAAAACGTAGTAAATATTCTCAATATAAATTCCGTGTTCGTTAACATTAATATCGTGTCGGGAAGCTACGTTAACGGGTTAATGCGAAATACTATTTACTCTTTTTTCCCGAACGTTGCGCTGGGATATAAAATAATAGAGACTCCGCTTAATTTAGTATATTTACCGATAACTCTTCGCGATATACATAATATGGAAGTAAAAATTACGGATCAAGACGGTAATTTATTAAATCTCAGAGGAGAAAATATAACGATCAGATTTCATATTAGAGAAACGTAAAATAAAAGCGCTTTTTAAAAAAAATAAAAAACGTATAAAAAAACATGAGTAATTACACTAATGTTAAAGTTAATATATCGGAAGGACAAAAGCAAAAACTTAAATCCGCTATTAAAAAAAGTTGTCAAGTTAGTATTCGTTTAACGTGAAAAGATTTAAACGGTAACGACGTTTTAGCGGTTACTCCATCTCAAGCGAAGAAAATAGCTAAAGCTTTCGAAAAAGATGGGGGAGTAACGATCAGAATGTCCGTTAAACAGCTTAAACATAACGCTAAAATAGAAGGATGTTTTTTAGGAATGTTAGCCGGTTTAGCCGCACGCGCTTTACCGGCTTTAGCTAAAACCGTTTTACCCGCGTTAGGAATCGGAGCTCTTACTGGTTTAACGTCATCCGGAGTACAAAAAGCTATGGGATCCGGCCTTTATCTTAAAAAAGGAGGTTGCGTTTGTAGGGTACAAACCGACGGAGAAGGACTTTATTTAAGTCCGTATAAAGGTAAAGGATTAAAATCCGCCAGTAACGGTTTATATTTAAAACGGGGAGAAAATTTTATGACGGGAAAGGACTTATTTTAGGACCTAATAGTCCTTTCGCTAATATTCCTATTTTAGGAGCTATATTATAAGTTTATTAAGCGAAACTTATAATATGAAAAAGGATGAACGTGCGAAAATTTAGCGAGAAATCAAAAATTTATAACCCAAAAACGATTCAATGGCGGCTCATAAATGATAATGATTTTAAATATCCTCCGGTAAAGATAAACCCGATAACTTGGAAAACCTTTTCCCAAAAGAAGATTACGTTAACTCCCAAACAAGCATTTCACGCAGCATTAGGTTTAGGCTTTACGTCGACTAAAGGGGTAATTCTAACCTCTTTAGATTACCATCTAAGATACAAAGAATGTAGTTTACAAAACGAAATTAGCTACGGAGGTGCAGCGAATATTTTAGTCACTATTATTAATAATTCGGAACAAAACGTAACGATAAAAGAAAACGAACTTTTGTGTTTCGTTTATTATCAGTATTAAAAAATTAACTTTCGCGTTTTTTTTTAAAAAAAAAATCGACCATTAAAAAATGGAGATGAAAGATGTTATTAGATATCCGGAATTACCCACGGCTCCGCCGGCCGATGAAGGACATAGTTATCGTTTACAAAAAATTAACGATATACAAACTTTTCTAGAAGGCGAGGTTACTAAAAGGGAAGCTTTAAGTAAGAAATATTTTAGATCCGCTAAAATAGTAGATAATATAGATACCGTTTTAATAATGCTGACAATGGCGGGCGGAATAGGCGGTATAGGGTTATTAACTACGGTAGTCGCGATACCCGCGGTTATAGCGATAGAAAGTTTCGCGGGTGTTTGTGGTTTTTTAAGTTTAATCGGAAAGTACGCCGTTAAAAACTCGACGTCAAAAGCGGAAAAACACGAAAAGATTAAAACGATCGCGGATACTAAGTTAAATACTATATCCTCGCACGTCTCGAAAGCTTTATCGGACGATAAAGTCACGGACGAAGAGTTTAAACTAATCGTCGAGGAATTGGAGAAATATAAGAAGATGAAGAAAGAAATTAGGTCAAAATTTAAGAAAAAGATTACGAGCGAAACGGAAGCGACTTTAATAGAGAGGGGGAGAAGAGAACAGCGCGAGTCCTTTCGGAAGTTGGTTGAAAAGCATCACGGTGGGCCGCTGGAATATTAAAAAGCCTAAAATTAAGTTTTCGTGCAGTTTTAGTTACGAAACGGGATAAAAAAAAAATCCTAATAAAAAATGTCTTTCTTAAAAATTAAAGATCCTAGAGAAAGGGAACGAGTCGTAAAAGAATTTCTCGAGATAAAAAAAAATATTCGCGCTAACGAATTAGCAGAAAAAACGGGTAAAATAGAATTTCAAGAGGGCCTTTCAGAGATATTTAAACCCGTTACCGAAGCGCAAAAAACTACCGCGAAAGAGATTACTAAGAGCCTCGAACCTATTAAAAAAGGTATAGAAGAATTACCGCAAGCTATTAAGCTTAAAGCCTTTCCTTCTATAAAAGCTTACTCGCAAGAAGGGTTAACTGATGAGGAGATCGAAGAAATTAAGTATTTCCTTGAAGAGAAAGGTGATGATGATGATCCGCTTTTACTTATTGGTCCACTCGCAGCGCAGCAACTAAGAAGGTATACTAATAAAGATGAAGCTGATACAACGTACGGGATATACGACAAAAAAGGTACATTTTATATCGGCAGCGAGCCAGTTGAAATTTTAGGAGATGATATTTTAGTTAAAAATAAAACTTATGAAGGTACCCCGGGTTTATGGGAACTTATTGTAGCTAAAAAACCGGACAAAAATAAATATGATGAAGAGGACTTAGATAATTACAAGGAGATAATGGGAAAAACTAATTCCCTTCACCGCAATAATGATCCGAAAAGTAAATTACCAAAAAGCGGTAAAAGTTGGAAATGGAAAAATCTTCTTACTCACATTTGGTATGATACCGAAACCTACGGAAGTGGGATCGTTATTCCTAGCGATCCTAACGCGCTACTAAAAAGACTCGACTTACTTATGGCGAGTAAAGCCGCCGGTCATACGGGTTTAAGAAACGAGTTAGTAAGCGTGTGCGACGAATTAAAAAGACAAGGCATTTTCGATAATAAAAGTTATAAAAGAATAATGTCCTTATTATAAAGAATGTATGTTTATAAAAAACAAGGATTAACTAGAAGGAAAAGATACAACGGAGCCGGAATTTTTGACAGCTTAGCTAACTTTCTCGCGAGACTTTTTAGTAGTAGCGCGGCTAAACAAATCGCGTCCACCGCGGTAGATGTAGGAAAGAGCGTCGCTAAGGAAGGAGCGAAAAAAGCTTTAGAAGCCGGAAAAAGCGCCGCGGTAGACGCGGGTAAAAAGTTAATAGAAAAGGCTTTAACGCCAAAATCTAAAAAAATTTTGAAAAAGTATGATGCGATACCCGCGGTAACGACGCCCGCGACTTCTAAAAATATAAACGCTTTAATAGCCGGAAGCGGCAACGATCCGATCGCGATACAAAAATTAGTTAAAAAATTAAATAGCGGCGCTGGGATTAAAACGACTTAAAATTATAATAATTTAAAAAATTATTATAATTTAAAAAATTATTATAATCTAAAAAATGAGTATTTTAGACATCACCGAAACGCCTTTAGAAGACGATAGTATCCGAGAGTGCGAATATGTCGAGTATTTACCGGTCGCTGGTGACGTTAATAATCTTAATAATTCGGGTGGAGATATAACGATTACTATCGAAACTCAAGATGTTTTTACACACCCTAGCGAAAGCTATTTACTTAGAAGGAAAATTAATAAAAGAAGATGATACACTATACGCGGATGCGGATGATATCGCTTTAACGAACAACGGTCTAATGTATCTTTTTAATAGCATTAGGTACGAGCTTTCGGGTACGGAGATCGAAAGAATAGCTCACCCGGGATGGGCTACTACGATGCTCGGATTGTTAAAATACGACGATAATTTTACTAAATCGCGAGGATTGAATCAGTTATGGCATAAGGATACGATGGCGACAACACATGCTGATAATATCGGTTGGCAAACTAGAAAACATTTTCTTATTAATAGTATTGCCGATGCGGACGCTAATAAAGGCAAATTCGAATTTAGAATCCCGTTAAAACATATTTTCGGTTTTTGCGAAGATTACAATAAAGTATTATACGGAATAAAACATAATCTTATCTTAACGAGAAAGAATGATAATGACGCTATTTATAAAGTTAATGCCGCCGCTGACGGTAAAGTCTTGCTACAAAAAATAGCGTGGTATGTTCCGCATGTGTTAGCTACGGATAAATATAAAATGCAACTTTATAAGCATATCGAAAGCAAAGGTTCCTTCCAAGTTAATTATAGGATGATACAATGCGATACTCACGCGGTTCCTCAATCATCGACACATTTAACTGGAGACTTTCCGTTAAAACGTCACCCGAGATTCCTCGTTTCATTATCATCGGTTTTCAAAAGGGAAAAATAAATCATCAAGAACAAAACCCGGCTTTATTCGATCACGTCCGCATTACGGGTATTCACGTCACGTTAATTTCTGATAAATACCCTAAAAAGGATTACAAACTTTCTTTCATTAATCAGCAATTTAGTAGAGCGTACGGGGATGTTAGCGAGTTTAAATCTAAGTTTTTTCTTACATCTTATTTAGACTCGAACCCTAATTTTACTCCGATAGAGTACAGAGATTTGTATCCTTTGTTTTTATTCGATGTTAGAGCGCAAAGCGACAGGTTAAAATACAGCATATCAGATATTCGTATTAAGGCGACTTTCGATGATCCTGGCAATGCTAACGGGATCGGAGATAATACGCAAGCATATTGCGTTCTTATTAGCGACAGATTAATAAAATTACAGTCCGACGGAAATAAAATGACCGTAGTAATTTAAGGAAAAATATTTTAATATAATAAATGGGAATTTTAGATATTACCGACGCGCCTTTTAAAGATGATAGTATCGAAAAGTACGAATATTTCGAGTATTTACCGGGCATTCTCGAGCGTGATTATCTTAATAATCCCGGCTGGGATATTACGATAATCATCGAAACTCAAGATATTTTCACGCACCCGAGCGAAAGCTATTTAATTATAGAAGGTAAATTAGTAAAAAAAGATAATAGCGAGTATAAAAACGAAGACAATATCGCTTTAACGAACAACGGTTTAATGTATCTTTTTAGTAATATTAGGTACAGCCTTTCGAATACAGAAATCGAAAGAATAGCTCACCCGGGATGGGCTACTACAATGCTCGGATTGTTAAAATACGACGATAATTTTACTAAATCACGGGGATTAAACCAATTGTGGAATAAGGATACGACGAACTTAGCGGAAAATGCTAATCTAGGTTGGCTTCTTAGAAAAAATTTCGTTATTAACGATATTACGTCCGATGGCCTCGTACCTGGAAAAAAGTGTTCGTTTAGATTTAAAATTCCATTAAAACATATTTTTGGTTTTTGCGCGGATTACGATAAGGTATTATACGGTATAAAACATACTCTTCGCTTAACGAGAGCGGGAGATAACGACGCTATTTTTAAAAGCGATGCTGCGGATGGCAAAATTGTACTAGAAAAAATGTCGTGGTATATGCCTCACGTGATGCCTAATGATGAACATAAAATACGACTCTATGAACATATCAAAAACGAGGAAACCTTTCCGGTTAATTATAGGATGATACAATGCGAATCTTCGACCGTTCTTCCATCAACGTCATTTAACTGGAGACTTTCCGTTAGAACAGCGCCGAATATTCCGCGTTTTATTATCATCGGTTTTCAGACTGGAAAAAAGAATAACCAAACCCAAAATCCCGCGTTATTCGATCACGTTTTTGTACAGAACATTCGCGTTAATTTGAATAGTTATAAATAACCTATAATGGACTACGCGCTTTCTTTCGAAAACAATAAATTTTGTAGAGCGTACGACGATGCCGCCGCATTTAGATCTAAGTTTTTTCTTATGGACGATTTAGCCTCGAATCCTAATTTTAATCCGTTAGAGTATAAAAATCTTTATCCTTTGTTTGTGTTCGATATTAGTAAATGGAGCGAGAGACTAAAATATTGTACTATTAGCGATATTATCGTGCACGCAGATTTTAGAGTAAATGTACCCTGGAATACGATGGCGTACGCTGTTGTACTTAGCGACGCGCGATTAATCTCGCAGTCCGACGGTCATAAAATGATAGTAACTTATTAAAATTTTATTACGATTGCCGTAATAAAATTGAATAAAGTTTTTTAATTAAATATTCGACTCATTTAAAAATATGGAATTAAATAGATTTACGGTAAAAGGACTAAAAAATTTAGCTATGACGAGGGGCATTAGAGGGTACTCTAGACTTACTAAAAATCAATTAATCGATCTTTTAAGTAATCCTGGCGCACCGATATTAGATAGAGATAACGAAAATATAGGAACTCCCGTTTTAAGGCCGACTATCGTTCCGTCTAGTCGGCAGCGACGAGTAACTCCGTCTAGACAACGGCGACGAGTAAATCCGTATAGACGGCAGCGACAGTTGAGCGGTTTATTAGAAAGTTTAAATAAAATTAAAAAAGTTCCTAAAAGTATTTCCCCCGAGCTTACCGCTCTTAAAAAAAAAATCGAGAAGTTATACGACGATCAAAACCCGTTGAAGGTAGAAACGCATTGCTCGTCTCTAAAAAAATGGACAGAAGAATATAAAATACCGGGAGTAGGAATCACTATTCCGCAAGAATTTTTAGAACTTTCGAGACCTAAGATTGTAAAAGTTCTAAAAAGTAAACGGAATACGAAAGTAAAAATGGTTCTTCAGTGTATTATGTATAGAAGAAACGATGAAAACATGAAAGAAATGGCGGAAGCTAATTTTTCTTCGGAAATAAACGAAATTAATTTAGAAGGAACTGACGCGAACGAATTATACGGCATTATGATAGCGAGAATTAGAGAAAATTTTGAGAACTTCGTAATGGGCGGCAGCGGCTGGGCTATTTATTCCATTAATCATTTAAAGTTACATACTTCCGTTTACGAACCTTTAAGAGCTACGGGGCATATACCGCTACCCGACTGGATTTCGAATAAAAACGCGTGTATCAATCCGATAAATAACGATAACGAATGTTTTTTATGGGCCGTTTTAATAGCGTTAGATCCGAATAGAAAAAATGCCGGACGAATCGGTACGTATTTACGATCTAAGAAAAATAGCTTAAACGTCGAAAGAATAAAATTTCCCGTTACGTTTCGCGATATAGATAAGTTCAAAAAACAAAATCGAGAAATTAGCATAAATGTTTATAGTTTTAACGAGGGAAAAAAAATTTATCCGTTAAGAATTATGAAAAACGAACGGGAAAAACACGTCGACTTACTTTTCTTTAAAAACGAAACGAATTGTCACTACGCCGTTATAAAAAATTTTAGTCGCTTAATGAGTAGACAAATATCGAAATATACGCGAAAAAAGTATTTTTGTAAAAGATGCGCGAATCCTTTCGGAAGCGAAGAACTTTTAGAAAAACATAAAAAATACTGCGTCGATCACGAAGCAGTTTTTTTAACGATACCGGAAAAGGGTACCGTATTACGGTTTAATGATCACGATAGAAAAATAAAGTTTCCTTTCGCTATATACGCCGATTTCGAAAGCGTACTATTACCTATAGAAACTTGTCGAGCTAGCGAAAAGGAAAGTTATACTATAAAAACGCAAAAACACGTTCCTTGTAGTTTTTACTACGTTATAATATTTTCCGACGGGATAAGTCCGCCTATAGAAAGAAATTATACCGGGAAAAATGCGGATAAAGAATTTATAAAAACGTTAACCTACGACGTCGCGAAAATCGTTAGAAAATATCACGAAGACCCGGCTCCTATTAAAATAACCGAAGAAGAAGAAATAAAACACGAAAGAGAAACTAATTGTTATATTTGTAACGAGGAATTTACTCGCGAAAATTATAAAGTAAAAGATCATTGTCATTTTACTGGTAAATATAGAGGGGCTGCGCACACGAAATGTAATCTTAAAGCGAGAAGTCCTTGCTTTACGCCCGTTTATTTCCATAATTTAAGCGGTTACGACGCGCATCTTTTTATTAAAATCCTCGGTAAAACCGAAGGTTACATCGACTGTATAGCGAGTAACGAAGAAAAATACATTAGCTTCAGTAAAACTATTCGCGTAGGGGAAAAAATATTCCATAAAATTAGGTTTCTCGATAGCTTTAAATTTATGGCTTCGAGCTTAGATAATCTCTCTAAAAATTTAAGCGAAAACCAGTTAAATATTTTATCGCGGTTTTTTTCGAAAGAACATTTACCGTTAGTCAGAAGAAAGGGAGTTTTTCCTTACGATTACTTAGACTCTTTCGAAAGATTAAAAGAAACGCGATTACCGCCTAAAGAAAAATATTATTCGAGTTTAAATAAGGAAAACATTAGCGACGAAGATTACGAACACGCGAAAAATGTCTGGGATACTTTTAACGTGAAAACTTTAAAAGATTATTTAGAACTTTACAATAAGATAGACGTTTTACTTTTAGCGGACGTATTCGAAAACTTTAGGAACCTTTGCCGCGAGCATTACGAATTAGACCCTTGCTGGTATTTTACTACTCTGGGATTAGCGTACGACGCTATGTTAAAAATAAGCGAAGTAGAGATCGAACTTTTATCGGATATCGATGCGCTTTTAATGTTCGAAAAAGGCATCAGAGGAGGTATATCAATGTGTAGTAAAAGGTATTCTAAGGCTAATAACACATACATGGGTAAAGATTACGATGAGAATAAACCGTCTAAATACTTAATTTATATAGACGCGAATAGTCTTTACCCTTGGGCTATGAGTCAACCGTTACCCGTTAGCGGTTTTAAATGGATGAGTAAAGAAGAATTGGATAATTGGAAAAATATACCCTGTTTTTTAGAAGTAGATTTAGAATATCCCGAAGAGTTACACGATTTACATAACGATTTTCCTTTAGCTCCCGAACGTTTTAAGGTAGAAAAGGTAGAAAAATTAATTCCTAATTTATACGATAAAGAAAATTACGTTATACATCACGAAGTTTTAAAAACGTCTTTAACGTTGGGTTTAAAGATTAAAAAAATACATCGCGGAATTAAATTCGCGGAAAATTCGGATATTGAAAAATATATCGATTTAAATATCGAGTTAAGAAAAAACGCGAAAAACGAATTCGAAAAAGACTTTTTCAAGTTAATGATGAATTCCGTTTTCGGTAAGACTATAGAAAATTTAAGAAATAGAGTAAATATACAATTAGTCGACGGAGCGCATAGTTATCGCTATAAAAAACTTACCGCTAAACCGAATTACCGTCATACTACGATATTCGACGAAAATTTAGTCGCCGTTCACATGAAGAAAATAAAAATAAACTATAATAAACCCATTTATTTAGGCGCGAGTATATTAGACGTTAGTAAAATTCTCATGCATAAAACTTGTTATAATTATTTTAAAGCTAAATACGGAGAAAAAGTAAGAATGTGCTATACCGACACGGATAGCTTTATTCTCGAAATAGAAACGGAGGATTTATATAAAGATATTAGCGGGGATATCGATAGGATGTTCGATACGAGCGCTTATCCTAAAGAACACGAGTTACATAGTCAAAAGAATAAAAAGGTATTAGGTATGTTTAAAGACGAATTAAACGGTAACATTATGACGGAGTTTGTCGGCTTAAGCGCTAAATTGTATGCTTACGGGCAATTAAATATTAAAATAGACGATAACGGTAAATTAATATATGAAAGCGAAGACGAGTATAAAAAATGTGAGGGAATAAAACGCTCGGTAGTAAAAACCGATCTAAAATTAGAAAATTATAAAGATTGTTTATTTTCGGGAAAACCTCATTATAAAACTATGAGCGTAATAAGGAGTCGCCAACACGAAATTTACACGGAGGAGATAAATAAAAAAGCGTTAAGTTCCGATGACGATAAAAGATACGTATTAGAAAATAATATAGATACTCTCGCTCGGGGACATTATAGGTTAAAAAAATAATAAATTTATAACTTTAGCCAGTTATAAATTTTTAAAAATTTTTCTATTTTATAAAATTTTTGTTCTCCACCCGTTTCCCATAAAAGAATAACCAACCGTCCCATCTTTTACAAAATTTTTAATACCATCATCTTTTTCCGAGTTTTCGTATTTAGCTAATACGTTAACAACTCTAGCAAGAAAGAACACATAAAAAACACCAAATTCTCTTACAATAGGTATGATATTTAATATATATTTACGATGCCGCTTGTTCTTTCTATCTTCCTCTTCAGTTTCAAAAATTCTCGTATTTTTTAGTAAATTTTCTCTTATCCTACATAAAAATGTTTTCACGTAAGGAGTATATAATACCGCTTCATCATTGCACCCTTTAGCAAAACTAGAAAAATCTTTTCTTAAATTTAAATTCCTTAAAAAATCATAAAAAACCCCTTTCGAGATTTTTTTGCGCGATAAACAATGAAAAACCCTTTCTAATTCCTCGTTTACAAATTTTACGACCTCTTTTACGGAAAAACCGTTTAAACTATAACTTATATTCGCAAAATCAAATTTATCTTGTGCGCTGATATGTCTTTGTTCACTCATTATTCTACGCCTTTTTGCCGATAAAAATTCCTAGAATTTTCAAAATTTTTTTCGTCGATATTTTTTTAAAAAAATAAATTTATAACCCGGAAAAGGTTATAAATTTTTTAAAAGTAAAAAAAAAATATAACCGAGGAATAGCTCTTCTAAAATATTATTTTACGCGTAATATCCGAACGTATTTTGCATATAGGACAATATCTCGAATCATACTCATCATTACACTCCTCGCAAATGCATATATGTCCGCAATTGCAAAACATTATATTCGGTTTTGAGTCTTTACAAACGACGCATTCTTCTTCTCGAAACGAAGAAATATCGTTTACGATCTTTTTTTCTTTTTCTTCGATTTGCTTCTTCCATCGCACTTATTTGTGCGGTAGCCTCCATTTCCATTTCTTCCTCCTCGGAATCGCGCCATATAATATTTTCATTTTCTGACAAAGAAACACTCCTATTCATATTAAAAATACGCAATGTTTCCATCTCTCTATTTAAGGCTCTTTCTGCCTCTTCTTCCTCGGACCTTTCGAGCCATGATTTAAACATGGTATATGTTCCATTTTGCCAAAAGTATCTCGGAACATCATTCCGCGAAAATTCGATACCGTGGAGTACAATATTTAAATAAAAATGTATATCATGACGAGCATTTCCTCGCGTTAAATATTTTAAAACGATATCATCATATTTTATATTTTCGCTTAATTTTTCTATTCTATAATCATCACTAAACATATTAATTCCTAAAAAAAGAACTAACGTTATTTCGCCTAATGAACCCGCTCTACTAATTTTGTAGTAAACGGCAGGTTTTAAATGTAATAACGCTATACCGTAGTTTCTGCATCTAAACGTGGGAAATGCTATAATATTCGGAGAACGATATCTCTTCCTCCCTTTAATGAGATTAATTTTATTTTCGAGAAGTCTAACTAAATGTAAAATAAAAACGTTTTTAAGATTCTTTAATACACTCATTATTACACGTCTTTTGCCGATAAAAATTCCTAGAATTTTCAAAAAATTTTTTCTTAGAAATTTATAATCCGGGAAAGGTTATACATTTTTTAAAGTCGGGTAGGGTAAGTAACCTAAAGAAAAAAGTAATAAGGCGGATGGGTAAGTACTATAGGGAAGGTGGGACGCTCGCAAAAAGGTCAATAAGTACACACGCACGCAAAAAAGGTCAATGAGTGCTTTATGACCTCGCGCAAACGTCACTTTTTTAAAAAGATAAGGGGGGCTTATAGTACTCTCCGGCTAGGTCCGTCTTTTAGGAGGAGGGGTAGACTGAGGGTGCCCGTACATATGCCTTATTACCTACTAGTGTACCATCTGAACAACATATATTTAACAACAGCTGCAAAAAGTAAACAAAGCGGGTGTTAAAATGCATCTGAAGTTAAATCCTACCATTTAAAAGTATGGAAATTATTGTGACGATGAAGACGACAAGCTGTTATTGTACGGTCGGCCCCAGTGTTAGTTGTTTACAGAGAAATTAATTTAAAAACTAGGTTAGAAGTTGCCAAACCAGTTTATCTTTTGTTTACTTTTTGTCTGATTTTAGAATTCATTTTTCTGTCAGCGACCAACACTTGGTCCGAACACACAATATCAGATTGTCATCTTCACAATATTTTCCATACCTTTAAATGTATAATTTAAATTCAAATGCATTTGGGAAAAGGAGAAAATTCTAGTTACCATCATTTTCTCCTATTCCCAAAATTTGTTCAAAAGGCTTTTTCCTCAGGATCGTGAAATGCCTTCATTTTAGGGCCCTACTGGGCCTTTAACAACGTAATTTCAGTGATACATGCATGACATAAGGGTGTGTAGAAATTCTAGTGAAATGTCTTTAATTACGCACCATTGCCGTTAGACAAGTGCACAGAATGCTTCCATGATGTGGCAGTTAGCGTGCTTATGTAGTTTGCCAACGCTATGATAAAACTGAATGATCTTTTTTCAGAACATGGTAACCGAAAATATATGGACGTTTTTTTTTTTTTTTTTGTTACATAATGACAAAATAACACTGAAATTTACAAGATACATTATGATGGGCAAAATGGATCACGGCATTGATAAAATAATGTAATCCTAGGCGCGATTAAAAAATCAAGGATCTCCACAATGTATACATCAGTGAGCTGGCACTGTAGTAGGACTAAAATTGCAAAGGAAAAAGCGTTAAACACTATGAAATAAATGCATCTACACTAGGACGTTAATGTCGAATTTATTATGGTAAGCAGTCATTCTATGACAGATTTCGTTACATTTATTAACAGTTCATTATGATTGATATGCATGCAACTTATTACTCTTTCAGCGTCAAATATGCTCTGTGAAAGGGGGTTTAATGCATTTTCAAAAAGTATCGAGCCAGGTCAGCCTGCGCAGGCTGACCTGGAGCGAAATATTTTGCTTTTGGTAAGTTGTTTGCGTATCAAGGGAACATTGTTCTTCATGCTTCAGTCAGTTGTTATATAAAACGAATTTTATAGATCTATAATACTGTGATGAGTTGCTTGGTATAATACATCACGGAGATGCATTAAGTCCCCTTTTTAAGGAGCATGGATGATATAAACTCGATCTCTCGCGACGGCTGAAAATCAAATCCACTAAAACTAAAGATTTTTGGCGAAACAAGCGAACGGCATAAATCCAGTTGCGTTCCGTGCAGTCTGAACTTGATCTGTGCGGTCCACAAAAGCCCTTTTATTTTCCTTATGGCGCTGAAAGGGTTTAAAAAGGACTTGAGCCTGATCTTGGTCTACCATATCTGATTTGTATATCCAATATTGTAGGACAAGGTTTACTAATAATGTAGATTTATCCATTTCAGTAATGGACTGATGGTTGTGAAGCTATACAAGTACATAAATAGTCAAAGAAAGCATATAGCGAAGTCACACATTTACAAGTAAAAATGTCTGAGGAAAATGTTTCTAAAAATCCGCAGGATTCCTCAGATTCCGATGGTAACACAACTGTGGATAAAGGACAGAGTGCCCACTATGTTGTAACTGAGCTGTCTAGCGATGTTGTTGGTGTATGTGACTCTATGAAAGACGACAAAAACGAAAAAGAGGTCATTAATATATCAATAAAGCAACACTTAAAACCTATTTTAAATTGTCTATCAGTTAGTGGATGTTATCATATTTATGCTGGAAACAAGAACACGTTTCAGATAATTATTGTGCACATCTATAGGGTAATGGTGTTTCTGGTCCTTGCCTCCACCATTTTAAAATTCATCTCCGCGTTTTTCTATCTAAAAAAAACTGATCTGATGATGAATGGTTTATACCTTACTTGGCTCTGCTTGTGTGCGTCGTACTTTGCTGTGCATGTAAAATCTACCAGCATTAGGTTTGGATTCCAAGAGGCAACTTTTAAGGCATTCGATGATATTGTTGAAAATCTTTCCAAAACTGGTTGTCAGTGCCCAGTGGTCACCATCAAAAGACGAGTGCTACTTGGAACCACAATAGGATGCGTTCTTGTGTTGACTAACATGATCGGTATCGGACTGCAAATTATATTTCATCCTGCGAGTAAAGCATTTTATTCGTCTCCCTTTCAGCCAACATGGGTTGCCGTAACACTTTTCCTCGTGGCGGAATTTATTATTACCCTTATTTGGATATTTCCTGTGGTTTATGTGATCCTAATATGCGATATTATTAAACACGTATTAAATGCATACAACTCATTTCTAGAAAAGGTCGTTGGAAGGAAAGATTCTACAGGGCTTACTGACATTCAGCAGTTACGAGTTCAACATCTGACACTCTGTAAGCTTGTCAGTAATTTAGACGCTGATATGGGTTGGTTCTTCGCTTCTACGTGTTTGCTGAATTTAGGACTATCTTGTTTTTCCCTTTACGAATTAATTAAGATTTCGTTAGATGGATTCAGCCTGTTTTTGTTCATCTTCTGGTTGACTGCTTCATTGGCGGCACTTGGATTTGTCACTATATTCGCTGCAATGGTGAATGAGAAGGTAAGAACGTGATTAACTATAATATGCATACACACACAAGTACATACCTAGAAGTGGTATCCAATTAACGGATACTTTATGTAACTCCACTTTTTACAGGAAAACAGCAGGATTACAAACAACTCTTATTTGTATTGTACTCTTTTATCCTAATGCATTGTACATCTGACATCGGCGTCCATGCCAGTTCATTACAGTTTATACGGCAAAACTATGCTGACTATCTGTTATCAGACAACGTGCACTATGCCTTCTTTTTCCTTGATTTTGATAATACTTTATATCCAAAATCATATACATGTATTGTTAACATGACTGTAACGGCTTCACCGAAACTTGTACAAACATTTACGCATCAGAATACACACTTTTGGTATACCTTCGAAACAGAATACAAGATAGTAGAAACAACTTTTTGTTTAACATTTTATTTTTCGTATAAGTGATCAAAATTGAGCAAACAATAATATGATAATGTATCAAAGTGTTTCGATATTAACTTATTAATTGCAACTGACATTCCTTTTCAGGCTCATGCACCTCTCGACATACTATATTACATTGATACTTTACATGCTAGTCTGGATCAAGTTACTGAGGTAAACTGAAATGTTAAACTTTATTTTTTAATTTTCAGTCTTCTTCAGTCAGTCTAGATGCACTTTTGTCCTTGCCATCTCAGAAAAGCTATTTATGCTCTGTATTGCCGTTCTCTGTAAATAATTTTGGATGGGACGTCAAGGGCAATTATTACAGTAACATGTTAAGTTTTTATAATTATTTCGTATCAAGTCCGCTGAACACTAAGGTGTTACACAGACAGAGAACAAATATCGAGCTAGTGACGCATATAAAACATTTACAATCTCCTCCAAATGAAGACAAACGAGGCAATGTAGCATCAACGTCTCTATGCATAGCAGATTCTTGAAAGCAGTCAAAACCAGAGGAATCGTTACTTGCAAATCATTTACCAAACAATTTTGGCATAGTCAAGGAAAGTAGCAAAGGCTGATGGACAGATCTTTTTCTGTTTTTGCCCATTCATTAGCAAATCGTATCATTTGAATCTTATTTGTCATCTTATACGAAGGAGTCCAAATAAGATATGTAACCGTATTTTATGAATACTCGGTAGCATTGTTTTATTTCAGCTGAATCTTTTCATATCGAAGTTGACAAACGCCAAAGTAGGATTCACAACATGCGGACTTCTTACAATAACTAAAGATTTCATTTTGACTGTAAGTATCTTTAAACACGTCAACACTTAGCTTGCAGCATTCATGAACTAGGTAAGTATATGAACGTATTCAGTTTTAGCGAAGTTTTTTTTTAATAACACATTATACAGTGAGTAGCGTGAGTCCAAGAAGAGATGACACGCTTTGTCCAGTCTTGATCTACACTCTTCCACGGCCTTTGATCCCTTGCTTTACTTATAACACGAGATATATTGAAAATTGAATCAGTGCAAGTTCCGAGGTAAGGCTAAATATATATGAGCCAAGCTCTGTGAGAAGGGGGCTTAATGCATCTGCGAAAATTGTCGACCCAGACTAGCCTGCGCAAGCTGACCTGGGCCGAAATTTCGCTATTGGTCAATTTTCTGTATGTCCAAGGACCTGTGCAAGTCATGATATAGTCGGTTGTTATAAAAAATGGATTTTATGGATTCGTAATTATGTGATAACTTGCTTGGAAGCATGATTCATGGAGATACATTAAACCCGCTTTCCCAGAGTATTGCTCATATAGAAAAGGTGAAAGAGACTGGGCCATGAATTTTAGACCGTGTATTCGTAACCTTAAAGTGTAGGCCACATTCTTAAGGTAAAACAAATCCTTGCAGGCAACCGTTTCTCAAACATAGAAATATTTTTAAAATGTGGTATAACATTTCATGCTTTTTTTTTTTATTTACCACTTATCTAGTGGTATCATGGCTGAATGAAAATCCTCACCAAGGGATACGTTCTAGTGCCTCAGTGGGGCCGATTTCGGAGTACTGTAGCAACGAGCATCATGTATGAACCTTTAAACCATAGAGAATAGACAAACATTTGAAACTATATAAGTACTGTAATTTTCAGTTATAATATTCTTCAAACGATCACATTATTTTCCAATGTTCCTGCGTAGGCATTGTAATGCCAAATATCTACTTTTGTCAATCCAACACATATTGGTATATGTAGGTTTCACACACATACCGTTAGATATATACCTTAACATTTTTTCCCATGGAGTTTACTCCCTTTCAAACAGTAATCACGATTTGAGCCCTGCCTCTTAACTTTTAGGCTGCTAAGCATGACTCAAGGTACTTTTGCGGCTAGTGTAGATCAAGATGAGACTGCACGGTACGTGCAGTCTGATCTTGGATCTACAATGTCCGATAAGGAGATATTCTCCCCCCCCCCCCCCCAAAGAAAAGGGGCTTAGAAAATGCAATATTTCGGTATTTTTACTAATGGCTAGAACGTTTCATGTCACTTTTTTATCTGGATAAGGGTTAACACGATGCTAATTTACTACGTGTCAGAACAGTCAAGTTCATAGATGTAGAAGTGTCATTACACACCGGCTCCTTTGTTTGGACCAGGTCTATATTTTTCAGAACGACCCGTCTTAACAATAGAATGCACTAGCGCACGTTTATCTGTGCACGTGCACAGGTTTTTTTCTGTAGATAGAAAACCTGCCCACGTGCAAGAAAGACCTGCTCACGTGCGAGAAAGACCCGTCAACGTGCACTGACGGACACAAGTTGGTGCAGACAGGGTCGTGAAGGACATTAGTACTCTCGCGACCTCGATTATGTTTAAGAATTTGTTAATAAGTAGGAAGAATCTTGCAAATAGATCTATTTTTCTTTTGGAAAGATATATTTTAGTATGATTTTTATTGGTGACCAACTCAACAGTTTTTAAAAGCATATTTCTTAAAGATATCATCAAAAAGTCTATCCCTCCCTATCTAAAGCATGTGCGATAACATTTAAAACATTGTCGGAAAAATGCATTATCATACGTTTCTATTCAAATAATGTCATCTTTAAGTCCCGTTATTACAATAATTCATTCATATTTAAAACCAGCTCATTTTTAATGTTGTTTTGGTATTCTCATCCGTGTAAAATAGAAAAAAAAAAAAAGTTTTTCATCATTTAATTAGAACCTTTAATGAGCAATTAGTTCACTTGTGCGGCATCAACAAACCCACCAAATAAAAGAAATCCAAAGGTCGATGCTCATGAGTACGGAACACCGTTAGGGCTATCGCCTTTGAATGTGTTAATTTAAAACGCGATACTCGGTGATAATGCGAAATCACGAAACGATGATGAAAACGCGACAGTACGATGACGACAACGCGATACTATGATGGTGAAAACGCGACAATACGATGATGAAAGTGCGATATAATATCGTGTTTTCAACATCGTACTGTCGCGTTTTCATCACCGCAGTATCGTAGTATCGCGTTATCACTATCGTACTGTCGCGTTACCATCATCGTACTATCGTGTTTTCATCATTGTACCTTCGCGTTTTCACCATCGCACTATCGTGATTTCATCATCACACTGTCGTGTTATCATCATCGTACTATCGAGTTTTCACCATCGTACTATCGTATTTTCATCATCGTACTGTCGCGTTATCACCATCGTACTTTCGCGTTTTCACCATCGTACAATCGCCTTCCGGTGCGCATGTGGCGATTGCCCTAACGGTATTCCGTATAACTCTACTAGACTGCATTTTTATTTTGGCCATGCAGAAAACTTCACAGGAAAATGGGAAATAAATCTGTGTGTTGTTGTAGGGGGGGAAAGGTTAACTTGTTTGTCTATAGAAATATAAGATTAGCGCATTAGTCCTTATCCTGCCGATTGCAATAATGCATTTATTTTGCGGAGAGTGTAGGGCAAGATCAGCCTGCATGTACCTGCAGTCTGATATTGCTCTGCACTCTGCGCTACCTATACCATTAATATCTGTCAACGAAACCCCATCCATTGCCATTTAATCAATTGAAATCTGTGTTATCGCCAACAATTTAAATTCGACGGGATAAGGGTTAATACATCTGAATTTTTGACGAAGACCTTTTTTAATCAATTTTGCTGGGAAAATAAGTGTTATTTGACGTGTTCCATTTGCCAAACTTTGAAGTGTCTTTTTTCTTAAATATTGTAGCCAAAGAATGTGCGATTTGTTTATTTGGTATTTAATGCCAATTTCAACATTTTTTCAGCTATATTGCGACGGCCAGTACACCTATCAATGATTTCTTGGAGTTCCATATACCAGAATATCATTTCCAAGCTGATAACCGGCATTTTCTCCATTCCCCACAATTTTTTCTACCTTATAAAGGACAGAAGTAAGATTTTGAGCTACATTTTAGTTGTCATCCGCAAATACTTTCTATCTGATCAAGTCAAAAAATGTGTCGTTTGGTAAAGAGTTAAGATGGAACTCAACAAAACGTGTGGTGTGATCTTATTTTACCCCGTACAGTGTGTTGTGAGATATTTTGGCTCAAACTGTCTCAGCTCACATAATGTCTCACAATATCCAACAATGATGATTCAAGAGCACTAAACATGTCCGTTGCAGTCTGATCTTTACCTAAAATGTCGATTTCACCTCTTTAAATACTACAAAATCCCGAGTTTATATGACCCTTAGAAATAAGGATTTGGAAAACATTGTGGGAAAAGGAAAAATGCTGGCGACAAGCATTTTTTTCCTTTTTCTATAGTATTTTTTACCCGTTCTAAGACAAATATGTCCATTTGAACCACAATTAATTTGTCGTCTGCAAATGCTTTCAGTTTAGACAAGTATAATTTTTTTTCTATTGGTAACGTGACAGTAAATGTCCAGTCTAGCGCTCTGTGATCTAAAAAAAAAAATATTGATTTTTGAGTCGCCTGGTTGCATAGCAACCAGGCTCTCATTGTTATCATCCTGATCTATGGGGTGACTTAGGCATACCTCCGGCCTTGTACTGCTTCCTGGCCGAGTTCCGGTTTACGAGATAAAACATAGTTTTCTAATTATTCGGTAAACAACCCAGTTTCTGTCGTAAATAACTTACAATTGTGCCTTTGTGATTATGAATATGTCTACAAAGACTTAGCTTTTTAACGGTTTAAAACTTTGAAACAATCTTTTCGTCCACATGGGTACACGATATCCTATCGCTTACACAGACGTCATCTCTAAATATAGCGCATTATGTATATATCTAAAAATAGCCGTCGTGACCTAAACAAGTTTGCGGACACGCTGAAAAATACTCTCCGACAACAAGCGTCTTTACCACGACACGCTTTTATTTGTGGACAGTTCTCAGTGAAAATGGTTCGATAATTACCCATTAGACGTACATTCTAAATCTCACAATCTGTTCTTAATTGTTAAAAGTCTCATTACAATTCAACACTCAACTTATGATCGGAAAGAGAAAGGCGATACCGAGTTGACATTGAAGATTTCAATGGAGATTTTTCCCAACAGTTGGCTATTTTTTTAAAACAAATTTATAACGACTTGGAATGGTTGCATTGCCTTCTTAAACATTCTTACACGTTGCTTCTTCAGGGCTTTTTATTCTAGACTTTAAATACTTAGCACACCCACATACTAGGTGCAAAGAGATCGTACATAGCGTATGTAATGCGCACGGTTCTAGGCTGTACCAAGTCATCGCTTAGCAGGTGCTTTCTGGAATGTAACTGTGCGACAAATATAGATCCTATAATCACGTGACGTGTAACGTCATTTGCACCACGGAATTCTTTATAAATTTACATATTTATGAATCAGTCGCTGTTCAAAGCGGCCCTTACTTTCAGCGTACACCGACCTAACGCATTACCGATCCATGCAGAGAGAGTGTTTAAAGTATACTTTTTTTGATTAATTGTTTTTCGTTTTTAAAGAGGTGAATTTGTAAAAGTCTGCTTTTTTTTTTTTTTTTTTTAAATGTGCGATTAACGTAGATCTAGTACTTATGAAACAACAATTTATTAGTGCGGGTGTCAGAATGCAAGGTGTTTTCGTAACTGCCAAAATCTGAATTCACACGGGAATTCGACTTGAAACTACGCAGTTCTAACACCAGCAATCTGAGAACTTGACTTTTTACTCCACTTTTATAAAGTTTTAGCAAAATGTGTAAGAATGAAGATATACATGTAAGTTAAGTCACCCAGATTCTGCGCTAGAAAAACATTTTTATCAAACTAGAACCATAAGTTTTGTCCACATTCTTTACAGGCATTATCAAGCTAGGGAGGAACTGTAAATATTGATTTAACTTAGACAGTTATTACGCCCCGTTGAATTTTGGGGTGAGGGGGGGAGAGATATGGTTTTCATGTTGTCTGTCCGTCCGTCTGTTCGTCCGTCCGATCTTCCGTCCATTCAGACAGATATGTTCTAAAATCATCGACGAAAGTTAATGAAACTTCATACATGTGGTCCTCATGATAGTCCGCCGATACACTTTTTTTTTTTAAATGTAATGCCTTGTCATGGAAGAAGGGCGCTTGATGTCTTTCGGTTGTATTTTGTTTTTGTTTTTAAAGCGGTGTCATAGCAAAAGGGGGTTTGATGTATATTTCCATTCTGGACCAATCTCTTTTAACTACTGGACAAAATTTTATGAAAATTCATATTTATATTGTTTATCACAAGCCACAGACATTCAGTATTTGTTTTTATTTAATGAAATTCCCTATCATGGAAAAAGGGGGCTTAATGTATATTTTCACCAATAACAGAAAAAGGTCATCTCCATGCAAAACAAAATACCTCTTATAATTATGTTGATATAAAAAAAAAAAAGGTTCTTTTTTCGGAGGTGGATATCATTTCAACGAAATGACATGTTTTGTATTGATTGTACCTTTTGAAAACCATTTTTTAAATGAAGTCGCCTGGGGTAAGAGACTTTTTAAACCTGTTCCTTGTGCCTAAATTTTAATTCTCACCACATATATTTGTTTTAATGTAAATTTTAATATGTTTGTAATTTTAGGATGACAACTTAAAGATATGCTTGCATATAATACTGCCTTATAGTTGAGTTATTTTGTATCTCGAATGCGTTTAATAGATTTGAACAAAAAAGCGTGAAAACTTCTAACCCATTACCATCCAGGCGACTCTCAGGACTATCAGTCCTTTGATTAACCTTTAGATTGCCATTAAGCCAAATGGATATTTTCATTCTAAAAATAAAGGAATGAAATGAAAGCAACCTCAAGATTGGCTTTGTACAAAATGTCTCTGCAAATCGATCAATATTAATTAAAGATCAGACTGCGTATTTTATGCAGTCTTATTCCTAGAGGTTATTACATGGCTAATGAGCACGGAATACCGTTGGGGCAATCGCCTTTGAATGTGTATGCGCATGCGCACCGGAAGGCGATAGTGCGATGATGATAACACGATAGTACATGTACGATGGTGATAATGTGACAGTACAATAATGAAAACACGATAGTACAATGATGAAAACAAGATAGTACGATGGTGAAAACGCGAAAGTACGATGATGAAAACACGATAGTATGTGATGAAAACACGATAGTACGATGGTGGAAACGCGAAAGTACGATGGTGAAAACACAATAGTACAATGGTGATAACGCGATACTACGATAGTAGGATGGTGAAAACGCGACAGTACGATAGTGAAAACATGATATTATATCGCGCTATCATCATCGTACTATTGTATTGTCGCGTTTTCACCATCGTAATATCGCGTTATCGTCATCGTACTATGGTGTTTTCATCATCGCAGTTCTGATTTCGCATTGTCATCATCGTACTTTCGAGTATCGTGTTTCAAATTAACACATTTACAGGCGAGGTGAGGTATTCCGGTACATGAGAGAGGTATCAATTTCTAGCCACGATTCATCCATATTCAAGTGAGAAAATTAATAAATAAATGAAAATACCAAAACGTTGTTTTCGATAAAACATGTCAAATGTTTCTCTTTTCATCGAACAGGTCCAAACTTTTCAACATATTGGTTTTGTCGTCTACTCAATGCTGATGGTGGCTGGTGTGTAAGTCGGATATCGACCTTGTACATCGGCCTTTCCGTATAAAAAAGCCCTGGGCACGAGCTTCACAAAACACATCGAGCGCTTCGGTGTTACGTGAAGCTCGTGCCCAGGTCTTTCCTAGACAGAAAGACCGCGTACTCGGTCGATATCCTATACATCTATAACAACTGTTAAATGATCTTCGTTGATGTACTTCAAAATATCAATAGAATACTTCTTAATCTCGACCAGAATAAAAAAACCCTGGTGAAATCCTGTGTCTAAAATTCATATTTGAAAGAAGCCTTTAAATATATAGCAAATATTTACCAGAAACATCTCGGTTAAAAAAAACTATGGTCGAGCAAATTGTACGGCCCTGTCATGTCAGGAGAAGGAACTACATGGAACTACAGGCTAATAATAAACAGAGCTACAGATTTAGTGCTTTGCAGTAGTTCATGACGCTATTGTTCGGAAGTACCCACTAAAAGTCCTTTCAATTTAGATTCAAAACCTTTGTTTTTGCGCCCCCCCCCCCCTTTTGAAAACATTGAGTGAAAAGGAGAAAATGTTGGTTTCCTTTTCCAACAATGTTTTCCACCCTTCCAAAGACAAATCACATCATATGAATAAATTCAAATCTGCTGCATACAAAATGTAATGCTTTAGTTTGAATGAGTCTAAAATGTTGTCATGTGGTAACAAGCTTACAGTTGTCAGCCAATTTTAAGTTTATGAACATTCCAATAAGTTTGATTAGAAATATTGAAATGTTGATGCTGTTTTTTTTTTTTTTTTTGTCCATAATTTCTATCAGAATAGTATCTGAACGCAATTTCACAGTAATCTGTCGGTTCTGATCTTCACAGCGCTACTCATGTAAAAATGATATAAGGCTATGAACTGGACTGACATTTGACAGCATTTCATACTTTCGACGGTAGACTATAAACTATGTCACGTCGAGTCACTCCATGGCAAAGCTGCATAGACTATTTGACGAGAAGTGTTTCGTAAGGCTATCACGGTACGAGTGTTTTTTTGAAAAATAATTCTTTGCCACTGACTTTTTAGCTCACCTGAGCACAAATGGTGAGCGTTTGTGATCATGCTGTGTCCGTCGTCCGTCATGCAGTCGTTAACATTCACCTTGTGTACACTCTAGAAGCCACATTTCAGCCAGATCCTCATGAAACTTGGTCAGAATGTTTGCCATGATAAAATCTTGGACAGGTTCGAAATTGGGTCACAAGGGGTCAAAAAATAGGTCACAGGGCCAGATCTTAGAAAAACCTTCTGTGCACTCTAGACGCCACATTTTCAGCCTGATACTCATGAAACTTGGTCGGAATGTTTATAGGGATAAAATCTTCGACAAGTTCGAAATTGGGTCATGTGGGGTCAAAAAGCAGGTCACAGGGCCAAATCTTAGAAAAGCCTGTGTGCACTCTAACGGCCACATTTTCAGCCTGATCATCATGAAACTTGGTCAGATTGCTTGTCTGGATAATATTTCGACAAGTTCGGAATTGGGTCACGTCGGGTCAAAAACTAAGTCACGGCGCCAAATGTTAGAAAAAAAACATTGACCTCTAACGGCCACATTTTCAGCCTTATACTCATGAAATTTGGTCAGAATGTTTGTTTGGATGAAATCTCGAAAAAGAATGATATCGAGTCACGTCAGCTCAAAGAGTAGGTCACGGGGCCAAATCTTAGAAAAACCTTGTGTTACTCTAGATGCCAAGTTTTGAGCCAGATTAGAAATTCAAAACTAGGCTAAACAAGTCAAAAAGTAGGTCACTCACCTTCATGCGTTATACATCATAACGTCCAGGATCTTATCAGCATTATCAATCCTAGATGACCTTACTCAGGTGAGCGCTTTAGGACCAATGGCCCTCTTGTTTCTTTTGATACTTACAGCTGGAAATGAAAGACTTTTGAGGCTGTTGTCTAATCAAGGTGTGTAAATATTACATACCATACTGATGATGCAAGTGTTAAGCTACTCTATGTATACTTTGTAAGTCGCGTTCTATTTTCAGATTGTGGGGGCGTTCTTGACGTATTTTGCAGTGCTGTACACGTTATGAGAGACATTAAAAGACAAAACAAACACAAGACCTAAGTCCGTCAACTACCTATGCCATTGAAAGGCGAAACAGTTAGTTATATTGGATCAAGCATGAAAAAAGCGCGAAGTAAAAACATAGTTCGACAAATGCTAACATCAGTAGCACTTGAGTGAGAAATCTGGTTTGTTGTTCATTTAATGTGAGACAATACTGTCACCTGCACTATTCGTCATGGTGAATCTGAAAAGGATGTATCTGACAGTATTACTTATTTGGGTTTTTTGACAGACACATTTAAGTGCACGGGTGCTTTTTTCACAAATCATTTCCTAACTCACTACCTAGATGACGTAGGGTAACGCAACCTCAAAACAGTGTTGCCATGGGGAAGAACTACGTGGTTCTTACGTCAGGAGGATCAATGTTTAAGATCATTGACTTTGTTCAAAATCAGACTTTTTTGTGCACGAATATCATCAGCGCTACCGTCTCTGAGCGTTTAGAGTAGATTTCATATTAATCATCAATTAGTAATTTTGGAATTATAGTTATACATGTTAATTGAAAATAGCCTATTTGCACCGACAAAATAGCCTATTTGCACCGACATTTATTGTAGAAAAAACTGCCTTACCTTGAAAATATTATATTATTACATCAGGTGTATTAGAAAATATCAGCAATGCAATCAGATATTTTTGTTGTGAACTGACATTAAGCGGCATCAGGTGTCTTGTGAATTTTACAAAATACACAGACAAGCAACGGATGAGGGAAGTAAATATTTAGGCATTGATGTGTTAATCCTGTGATTCGCAAACAAAGCTAATGGTTCTAAACCCGTAAGTTGCTAGGCGCGACTCACTGACCTTTTGCTGACAGTGTAGATCAAGATCAGACTGCACAGAACGTGCAGTCTGATCTTGAATCTACACTGTCCGATAAGGAGATGTTTTTTCTCTAAAAGTTAGTTTGAAATAACATTATTCGGGTTTTTACTATCGGATTGAAAGTTTTATTTCACTTATTTAGCTGGATAAGGATTAAAACGTCTCTTTCCTTTCGATCAATTCTCTCTGTCATGTAATGCAGCACCACATACCTACGACAGTTGGATACCAAATAGAGTTGGCGTAAATACACCTCACCTCAGCAGTGCTCTCAATTAAGGCTAAGAAGTTTTATGGCTGTGGTGAAAAATAAACAATTTCAATATTTATCATTTTACTCTATGCTGGTTATGGTCGACCGACCTATTTTCGAGGGCCATCTGTTTATCGAGCCTGAAATGATATCCGCGTTGTCTTGAAAACAATAAAGTGAAGGACGTCACCCTTTCGGCATACCTCGGGTGATCCGGTGATCAGATCCCTCGGCTGTATCACGTAGCTTGATATGCACCTACACGGTACATTTCGCACGTCTCCTGAAGCACGCCGTTTACCGTTATTGAAATTGTAAGGCTCCTCTTAAAAAAGAAAACACGAGTCAGTTTTCTATCGTTGTCTTTCTAAGAATATTTCAGTCGGAAAACAGTTTGTACATTCAATTTTAAGCGTGATTTATCTATTCCGTTGGGAGCTTTCATTGACAGATCGATAGATGTGAGTAACTTCATCGTGGTTGTTCTTATCGTTGCTAAGCGATTTACAGGATTGCCGCCATGTTTAAATTTATGTGACTGGTAGTTCAAAATGGAAGCCACCTTTATACGGACGAGGTTAAATGTAGGTACGGAGTCGGCCGAGTTGTGACGAGTGGGACGTCAACGTATTGTGTGAACCGCTGTTTGAATGAAAACAACGGTGTCACTGCTATTAATTTACGAAATTCAACAAAATAACACAGTATGCATGTTTCAAAATGAAAGATCGCTTTTAGTTACACATTTCTCATCACATTTTACAATCCGATACGTGTTTAATTTGAATTCTCCGTCTAACATTTAGTTTTGATCCTGAAAAGTTCCCGACATGTGAGATAGTCAGTGTTGATACAAAAAAGTTAAGTGACCATACTGGAAAAATGTGACAAGATTCTGATCTGTAATTAGATCAGAAATTTTCGTAGCCTATGTTGTTATGTCACTTATAACTGAATATTTTTTTCCATAACATTTGACGCTACTGAAAGATGTTTCCAACCTATATATTTGACACTCAATATCTTCAGGGTCCCTATTCACCAACCATTCTTAAGAATATTCTTAGTCTTGTTCTCCAAGATTTTCTACGTTTGAAAATAATATAACTTCTGATTGGCTAAACCATTTGGTTTAGCCAATTAGAAGTTGTGGTACTTTTAAATGTAGAAAATCTTGGAGAACAAGACAAAGAATATTCTTCAGAAATGGTTGGTGAATACGGACCCAGATGTTTTAAGATAAAATGGTGTTTAAAACAACTCCTAATCCCCTAACTCATAGGTACATATAATTTGACAGAAGGGACCAAAATGCCTTATGTTTTGCCATTCTTCTATTCTTGTGCTGCTGTCACGAGAGGGCCGATGGCTGTCATGACACTAGTTCGTCCATATCATTCGCTTCAAAAACTGAAGATAATTGACTTCGAACTGTCTATCTATGTTGTAAACATTTTAGTTGAGTGTTTTGGTGTGCATGATGTTTTTCGGTTTTTTCTTTACGGCCTATTCTGTAGATATTGCAAACATCTAAATGGGGATTTCCCATGCGTGATTCCAGCGTCCGGCACAAGATAGAAGGTTCAAACATGTTGTTATCGTTGAATGTGCATGACTCAAACAGAGTTTATGGTTATAGAGGCGTTTGTGATAGATCTTTTGAATCTTTGTCTCTTTTATAAGATTTTTTTTGTTGTTTTTGTTGTTGTTGTAATGAGTAATTCATTTAGATATGCGTAAACGAAAATAGTCAATTGAGTTCCTCGAAAACTTGATAGACCAGCATATATTAAGCCACAAAGTTTTAAAAATGAGTATTTGAAATAAATTACCCCTTAACCGCAAAAACAACCAAGATAAACTGAGTACGAATATTGAACGGTATACACTTGCGTGGAAAAAAAAAGATCTGGACAAAAGACGCAAACTTAAAAGTAAGAGGTTGAAGAAATGGTTTAAACCAGCTTTGAAGTAAACAGTAATAGTTCTCGTCAATTCAGGGGAAAACAGTGAGTTCTGAAGTCTAAAATATCCTTTACTTAATAAGATAAAGACGAAAAATGAAAGCTGAAATTAAACTATTTCACAATTATGTTTTTCCATTTGTACTTGGATAAGTAATTACCAAGTTATACAGCTGATCTCGTTTGAATTCCATTTGCTGATCCTTCGCCGTAAATTGTTTCACCCATTAGATTCTAAGCACGTCACTGGAATTTAGCTTTAGTATTAATCAAGATCGGATTGCAAAGAGCAAGCTGTCTAATTTTCAATCAATAGTTTTTCATAACATGTGTGATTTGTTAATAAGAACAAACCATTAAATGCAATGACTGATTAATTTCGTCCGAACTGTTCACTAAATTAAATAGCTAAGGATTACAAGACCTTACTGACGTTTTGTTCCATTTTCATTTCTCGTTGGTGAATCGTTCGCCGGTAAATTACCAAGAGAATTAACAATTTTAACGTTTTATTGATGTGATAGCTGTGTCGATCAGGTTTTCACATTTAAACAATTTGCTTAATGTTCTAGTGATGCGTGTTACAAATTATAGCTTAACACGAACCAAGCCTATTTTTACTAATTAGCACGAAACTGTTACTTTCACATTAAATGTTAGAGAGCTTCTCTCATTTACACTTAGCATGCAGAGGAAAGGCACTCTTGCGGACATTGCACATCAAGATGAGATAGCACAAAACTTGGTCTAGCCCTTGATCTTTTTCAGTATGCTGTGAGATAATCGGAAAATTGCAGCTTACGAAGTATATAGGCCCTACTAAACGTATTTAGGGTTCTTCCCCAGGATTGAAAAATACCAGATGCCATTCCGACCCTTTTACTAAACAGTCCTGCGTTTTAACGACTTTAAAAAAAAAAGAAGCTTTTGAAAAATGGTGGATAGATGAGAAAATGCAAATACGCAGCATTTTTATATTTTCCACATTTTTTTTTTTACGACACCAATAACAAGTACGATATTCCCGAACAATCATCTGGGTTTTAGTTTAATGATTCCGAAATTGATACTTGTAAAAAAAAAAAAGGTTCTTGTGTCAGTATTTCATAATCCAGAGTGCATAATATGGAACACAAGTTAACAACCTTGTTTCGCATTTTCAGTAATTTCTATTAGAACTTCGTGTGCCACTTCGAAAATTTACGTTAATGATACGCACGTCAACCTATAACATTTATAACTGAACTGTTCGGAAGCAAAATCTATCTGTGTAATTTAAAACGGAAATACGTAACCGTCCACAAAACGTGTAAAACTACGTGTGTTCAGCGGTTTTATGGTACTGATAATCAGTGCAATTTACAGCTAGTGCTTGTTTTGAATTGTTCGCAATAACTTTAGTATGTGATGGCATACGGCTGCTCGTTAAAATATTACTGGATCTTTAATTTCAAATTAATAGAGTAGGTTAAAGCCGGTAAGAAAAATATTTTGTTCTCTGCGTGGGAGAAGATGTATTTTACAGAAGAGACTAATCACCAGTTATCCAATACGAGTATTTGACAAATTAACTTGGAAACACAGTCTTATTTCCTCAGAACTATTATGACTGGATTCTACGCAGAGTTAAAGTTATGTTCATATTATAGTGCACAGTGTGGACTGATATCTATTTTAGTGTTGTCAGACGGTAGAAGGTCATGAAAATATAAAACGGAAATATAATGGTATATTAAGTCTTTGTATTTATTATAAAACACGCACAGCAGTTCACATTAATTGAACTTACGTGTATACTGTCTTAATCTTGAAGCAACGCGATATCGTTTTAAAACTTTTGAATTGGTGTTACACAATTGTACAACGTATGTTACCACAAGTACTTTCTTCTGATTGCAACACTAACGCATCAATATCGATCTGCAAACACACGTTGACACAGAAAATCGAGTCAAGTACTGAGAATATCAGTTGGGGTATACCGGAATTATCATACAATATTGTTTTTGAATTAAATGATGGTAACGGTAAAAGCAAACCAGAAGTTTGCGGCAAATATGGACCCAACCAGAGAACAGTATTGGACTGCAAAGACTGACAGCGTTGATAATGGAAAACACACTGATAATTCTGTTGGAGATACAGAAGCAATTATCCAAGATTTGAAATGCCATTCAGTCGCTGATGCTAATGTCTCTGGTGGCAATGGAAATCTCAAAAGTGACGGAGTTCAAATGCAAGATTCAAGAGGACGTAGATATAACCAGTCATCAATCAGAAGTTTCCTACATCCACTTTTAGTATGTTTATCTATGTTTGGTTGCTATGACTTTTATAAACTTGATAAAGGCTATAGTAAAGAGTCAAGATACCTGAAATCGAAGGTGGTTGGAGTTTATAGGATTCTCTTATTTCTGGTGATTGTTCTAGCAATTGCAAAGTTTGTTTCAGCATTTTTCTACCTGACGAAACCCAACATCATTCCAAATTCTTTGTTTGTAGCCTGGCTATTGATGTGTTTAACATATTTCGTCGGACAACTTAAAGCCTCAAACAAGAAACATGGACATCAGGAGAAAATGTTCGATCAGTTCGACAGTTTTGTAGACAGTATCCAACATCGTGGCATTAATTTCCCGGTGGCACAGGTTAGAAGGCGTGTTATTGTCGGTACAATATTTGGATCTGCCTTAGTTTTAACGAATCTAATTGGGATCGGATTGCAAATTAGATTTCATACTCCAAGCAAGGAATTCTATACTGCACCCTTTGAGCCAACCCTACTTGCTGTATCGCTGTTCATTTTCAGTGAATTTATTCTGGCACTTGTTTTTATATTTTCTTTGATATATAACGTCACAATGTGCTATATAACAAAGCAGGTATGTAAACTTTACAATACATACTTACAGGCGTCAGTTTGTAATACGAACTTTGCAGGTGAAAACGACATTCAAAAAATGCGTGTGCTTCACCTTAAGTTGTGTGACATAGTCAGATGTGCCGACGCTGATATGAGTTGGTTCTTTGCCTCAGCTTGTGTATGTAATCTTGCACTGGCATGCTTCTCTCTCTATCAACTTGTTAAAGCACCGCTAGAAGAATTCAGTGTATTTCTGTATGCACTTTGGCTGCTTACGGCAATGGTAACTCTTGGACTCGTGACGATTTTTGCTGCAATGGTTCACGAACAGGTAGGTATAATATAAAACAACGTTATAATTTTTAGAATGCAATGGATGATTTTGAAACTCTTTTGGGAGACAGCGAGGACCAAGATCAGACTGCATAGGGTGTTCCGTCTGATCGTAAATCTGCACGTTCTAATGTTTTAGACCTCGTAGGAATAATTGTCTGAGAATGTCAAGCTTAGTTTCATTTTTTTTTTTGCACTGTTTCCTTTCTGTAAATTAGGTTAAGCCTCACCTTTGTGTTGAGGATCTTTTATTACGAAATCGCACCAGGATCAACTATATAAATTTTCCCTAATAACTCAAAATCTGTATACTCAGTACTAATATGCCAAATTGTTTGTTACACCAAATAAAGTCTTGATGTACACTCTCAGGCAAAAAGTAGATTCATATTCAGCAGTTTTCGAGTGCAAAGATTCGAGGGTACGTCACATTAAGTCTTACATTTCCACAACATTCTTTTCATTTTACTTTTACAAGTAAACACGAGGCATAGTCATTATTAAAGAGGATAAAATACCAAAATGAAAACAGTACAATCATAATTGTAGTAAGCCTTGAATTATTAAAACATTTGTAGTTGGATTGAAACACCAATGTTCTGTAAATTTTGACCGATATATTCAGCAAAATAAAGGAAAGTGTAGATTTAAGTTCCAACGGTACATTCGATTTCAATTTATATTGCGTCAAACCATTCATAATCTATAAAAAAAAAAAAAAAAAAAAAAAAAAAAATCAGCTTTTTAAGGTTTGAGTGTACAAATTCCATCGTAACTAAAAACGAGTTGCGGTCGTATATTTAACGTCAGTTAGCCGACGTTCTGTACTGCCTGATTTTTATTTAAGTCTTACACCAAAGATACTTAAGTCACCATAGGCAGTGACAGAAAGTGTTACCTTTAATACATGCACGCACCGCAAAAACAGTATGCACGATAACAGCAAGAAGCACATTTATAAATAATGTATTTTTTCTTTTCTCACTTTCAGGCGCATGCTCCACTTGACATAATTTGCAATATTAAAGTGAAAAACGCGGGTTTAGACCAGGTAACACAGGTACAGTATTCAAGCAGGTCATTTGTTGACAAGTTCCTTTGACAGTATATGAACATGAAGGAGGCTATTGGAACCATTCTGAAGCGCTCTTGCTAGCCTGGGTTCCAGTCCGATCATTTTTTCCTCTTTTATATTCGGACTTTACTTTGCCAAAGTAAAGTCCGAATATAAAAGAGGAAAAACAATTATCGGCCTGGAATCCAGGCTAACAAGATAAAGTAAAGTCCAAATATAAAATAAGTAAAACAGATCGGACTGGAAACAAGGCTAGCCTTCAGGATGGTTCCCATAGCCTCGGTTTTTTTTGACAAAGTAAAATCTGAATATAAAAAAAAGGAAAATGATCGGACTGGAACCCAGGCTACGCTCTTGCTGACAGTTTGCATTAAGATTAAACTGCATAATATATCGGTTTCGATCTTTATTTAACAATCTGCACCAACAAATCAACGTAAAAAAAATGATAAAAAAATAAATGGTTGGTAACAACCATCCGGATATTACGTGACCGGTGTTACAAAAACAAGCTTAAACATATTGAAACGTATGATCAGAAACAATCAGCAAGATAGGTTCACTTGTTTATATTCATGTTCTACCCTGAACATCATTTCAGTAAAATAACTATAAATGTTCATTTTTTTTAATCAATTCGTTGGAGAACAAAAGCAAACAAATGTCTGTGGTTGAAACATAACTCTTTCATGAAATAAAAGTCACGAAGATATATGTAGGAATTGCACCAAGAAGATATAAACTTTCAACGATATTGCTAGTGTTAGATGACCTTTGGTGCAGGATTTCTTTATAAATGGGATGATCGAAAGTTTACACTATCAACGTATATTGCTTCACTTTAGCAGGCTATAGGAGGACCGCATGGAAAAGATACAATCCGGCTGATTTCCTTTTTATTTTCAAACAATTTACCGGAGATGCTCAATGTAAGCAGGTGAATGGGTGTTGTATAAACGAATAGTTAACAGTATGCCGCTATTGCAACGAAACCTTAAATGGCGAACTTTAATGCAGAGTCTGAAAACTGTATCTTTGGTCTACAATCAGAAAGGAAATACGAAATTAAAACGTGTATTACACGAGTATAACCATAAATTCGTTATTTTTCAGTTGCAGCTATTTTTATCAAAGCTGACTGGAACAGAACTTGGATTCACGACATGCGGACTTTTGACTATCACCAAGGAGTTTATCTTATCTGTAAGAACATTACCAACGTTTAATCTATCCTTGACCTTCTATTGATTGAATGGTGTTTTACGGTACTTTCAACATCATCTCTTTTTAATTTTGTCATGAGTGTCCTTGATTTCAGCAGTACTAGGCAAGGGCTCCCAAATGTCTTACTAAAAGATAATTCCGCGGAAACCTCATTGCCTTATAAGAGAGGATCTAAACATCTGACTCAGATTGCTAATCTAAACCTTCATTATTGAACAACACAGGACTCTTTTATGACGGGAATTGAAAGCATCAAGGAAAAAGCAGAAAATGCTGGTAACAAACGTTTTGTCATTTTCTCACGCCACTTTGTTCAGGTACTTTCAATATGGATGTGTGTATGTTTGTGTGTCTGCTTAAGAGTTTTAAAAACGCTGTAAACTTAGGATACTTGTTTCATTTATGTAACTAACACCTGATATAGCGGTAAGTCTTGTGTTCTTCAAAAACAATCTAAAATCAACAGTCCATTTTGATAAAATGATATGGTCTATTTTATTGAAAACATCAATAAAGCATACAGCAGCACCGTTAATTCTGAGAAAAAAAGTGATTATAGGTGAAGAAAAGACGAAACATTGTCTCCATGTCTTTCAATAGCTTACAAGTAAGACATTAAGACAGATATTTAGGATAGTTTACATTTCTAAAGCGTTTACTGTAATGCTCTCGTTTTATACCAATACAATAAAGAATTAATGAACAGGAGATAAATTTTAAGGAAAGGAAAAAGAAGTTAGAATATCATAACCTGTAGTGAGGCAAATCCCAGTAGTCTTACAGTAAGGGAATAATTTATTATGAAACGGCATTGCAACAACTTTGGTGGTTATTATCAAAATTTAGTGCTCCTCTAGCGAACGTGACATCATGGGTTTAAACTTTGGCAGAAGGAATACCTTAAACCAGTGTGGAAGTAACGGTCTCTTTTTATTGTGTTTTGTTTAGTGTGACTAAATCGGCGATATTTAATGATATTTATCAATTTAAAGATAAGCACATTAACATGTTTAACTCTGTTTAATGCCTTTTACAAGGTATTCTCTTATGTGGTGATCGGTCCTGCTCCTAGAGTTGCAAACTTGCCCATCGAGTTGAACCATGATTGTGACATCCAAAACCATGACACGGACTTTGAACTCGGAGATTTTGACAAAATTCGCTCAGCATAGCTTTCCAACATGAATACAAGACCAAGCAGAGCTAACTTAGAACGGAAAACGTGTCTTTGGCACAAAATATTGAAACTTTATAACCCAAACTTTTTTTTTTTTTTTTTTTGTCTTGGATCTGTGTTACAACTTCTGTTAAATCTGACGGAAAAAAAGTGCTGTTGTTTATCTGTAATCATCAAACATGTAAATGCCTACTATCGACCAAAAGTAAAACAATACAAGGTTTAAATTGCCACAAAATTTAAATTATACATTTAAATGTATGAGTATTTTCATCAGTCTGTGTTACAGTGTGATCTGTCAAAATTCCGGTCACTGGCAGTAATATGAACTTAGAACTAGAATTATCTTTCGGAAATTAAATTCTAATTTTGCAGTCAGCGACTGGGAGTTAAACCGTCCATACCGTGTGCGTGGCAGTGTCACACTCATTATAATATCCATACCTTTAAATAGATAATAGTTTAGACAATGATTGCATTTTATCATGTTCAGTTATTTCATTTACCTTATTTTCATTTAAATATATACTCTTGAATTCATTTTCTTACCAAATCGAGTTGACTTGTTATTTTGAATGCTGGTTATCTCTTTTGATGATTTGTTTCCTCGCAAATTATCGTTTAATAAAATTTGAATCGTTAAAATTCGCGTACAAATAGTTAATTTCCTCGAACATGTTTTTCATATAGTCTTCATGGAAGTCAAGCCTAAACAACCTCCATCAGTAAACCATTAAAAACGCTGATCTCATTGGTCTCTATATTTTTACACTCTTATGAATACAAACTTTAAGCCTGTTAAATAAAAGACGATATCCCACCCTATATATTACCATCTTCCCCATCCGCTTATTTTCAATCTTTTAATCTCCCTCAAACTATTATTTATATATCGAAAATCAAAGGGAAACCAATCAAGCCGTTTTCGTTTGATTTGTGATACATGTTGCCACTTTTTTACGCAAAACGTGGAGCAAGGGTTATATAAATGCGGTATTCCTTTGATATCCGTATACCACGCCAAAAGCGTCCGGTACTGCCCTTCTTGTAAGATTACACGCACGTGTCATATCAGTCTGATACTTTGTGACAGTCTATAACCCCCTTTCAACGATTATTAGTGATTGAAATGTGGATTATACATGTTCAATGTGTAGGTCAATTTATTTTTCTATTATTCTTACAGAATAGTATTTAGCGGCGAATGCTTAGAAATATATTCATGTTTTCATTTTTTTCATTCTTCTCCTCGGGTTTTTCCCATGAACTTGAAAAAAATCAGTTTGGTAACCTATCATTTGTTGATGTATCTTCTAATTTCGATTCAACTATCTGATAATCATATTACCCTGTTAAAATCATGTATATTTTGTTAAGTAATGTAAAAGTTTTGCAATTGTGGTGAAATTATTGAAGCATATATCACGGACTAAGTAATGGAGTCTCTGTGATTAAAGTCAGAACTTTGAGAAAAAGCTTATTTTTGTCCAGGTAAATGATTAATGGTATTAGAAGACCAATGACTTTTAGAAATATTTAGGGAGCACGAGTTACATGTCCACGCATTATACCTACATTATCAAATGTAAGTGGTGTAAGTCAACTGACTTCGAAATAAACAGCCTCTATTTCAATTTTCACCTCTAAAACTTCGAAAAACCTAAATTCAAAAGATGTAACTACCTTTTCTCAAATTGTTCCCATGCTTATTTTATCTTGAACAATTAGTTCGTGTTAAAATATCTTATGGTAACTTGAATATGTTTTCTAGTTGAGCCGTCGTGTCTGGGTAATGTTTGTCTAGGTTTTTAGATTCGCAGGTCAGGTGACATCAGTGGGAGGAGCGATCTATCGTCTGTCGTTTGGTTAATTGTTTGCTGTTAGCCATTAGTACGAGTGTTTCTATATGGTACCAAGCTATCTGACGCTCGAAGCAAGGACTTGTTAGTGATCAGTATTTTTTTTATATTTTCTTGAGTTCATTGCTTGCCTTTGACTTCTTCTCGGAGTTTTTATTCGCCCATTTGTAAATGCGTTGCAGAAAAGAGGCAAAAGGCCAAAGGTCACAGGCCAAAGATATGAGTTTTGTTTCTTTTTTTCAGATAGCTGGCGTATTCTTGACGTATTTCGCAGTTTTGTACACCCTTTAAGCCCGTCCTGACAGAAAACAGACATATGAGTGGACAATCCTGTCAACCCTTGTACAATATACATTTCAAAGGAACGAGTTCTAATCAGCCAAAAGGCACAAAATATTACAATTTTATAACAAAAATGAACGACGGCGCTCTGGCAAAGGGGGCTTAATGTACCTCTGTGATGCATTATACAAAGCCAGTCAGTATATAATTACTGACACATAAAATCAATTTTGTCTAGCAACCAGCTGAATCATAAGGTAGAAAGGTCGTTTGACATAAAGAGAACTTACAAAAACCGAAAAGTTTTGACATAGGTCAGTCAGCCTGCGCGGACAGAGCAGGCTGACCATGGGTTGATACTTTTGTCGGGACATTAAAACCCTTTTCACAGAGCATGGCGCAAATATTATAGCTGTACAGATTGATTTAGCCATTGTCTTGCTCTTCCACTTTTGCTTCTACTTCGGCTGCACCCCCCTCCCGTTACTCTGTAGTCTAAGTAATAAAGGTTGTAGAAGGAACTTCGAATTTATTTTATCACTTATTATGATATCGCCTACAGCCTGTACGCATATCAAAAAGGTTTTGTGTTGTACTGGCCAATACCTTTAATTAGCTCGTCTGTTTTCGAAGAAAACATCGAAGTATCATAATTACACTTTCATCGTCGTCGTCTGCGTCGTCGTCATGCAAAAACTCTGATATTTTTTAATGTTTCTGTTATTACTGAGGATATCTACTTTATACTCGGACTAGTTGATAACTATCAAGAGGGGAACCCATACCATTACGGCAGGTAACCATCAACATTTTTTGACACGTTGATGCCCTTTATTCGAGCAAGAATTTATTTATTTCTAAAAGTAACAGCAGCCGATGGTTGGCACCTGCATGCGGTGCTCTAATTTCATTCTATGGACAATGACCAACACTGTATAAACCTCGGTCATCGAAATGCGGTGACTGATCGGTGTCAACACTATTCAACCCTTTGGAGGGCGACTTAACCCTTAAGCTGCTAATCGAGACCTACTGACCTTTTGCGGACAGTGTAGATCAAGATCAGACTGCACAGAACGTGCAGTCTGATCTTTGATCTACACTGTCCGATACGGTGTTTTCTTTCCGGTGAAATCAACCTTGAAACCGCAATGTTTGGGCTTTTAGTATTAAGTAGAAATTTGGGTTTCATTTATTCAGCAGCTTAAGTGTTAAGTGTTAAGATGCAGTCTGATCTACACAGCCCGATACAATAATATTTCTCCGGCAAAAAGAAAAACCCTTTTGAAATCAAGTTTTGGTTGTTATAATTGGCTCAAACATTACATTGACTTGTTCTGCTGTTGAATATTGAGTAGGATTTGAGACTTTCATTGGTGGTATACAGCAGCTCTATTGTCATCTCCTAATGGTTGATTGATTGATTGAATGGCGTTTTACGCCGCTTTCAACATTATTTTATTCATATGACGGCGACAGCTCACATATTCATGTATTTCCTGGGTTTCACCAGTACTAGGCTGGGGCTCTGAAGTGTCAAGGACATCTCCTAATAGTACTCGCCGATTTCTTTATATATGAATTGACTTGGTGTCGTAAGGATTATGAGAGTGGCTCATAGAATAAGGGCGCACGATGAGTACAGTCAACAAAATAAATACGGTACCGTGACTGAAGCAATAACTGTATTTATGTTTGTGTTTAAAAAAGTCGCAAGTACGGAAAAATAAAATATTTAGACTTTACATTTCCCGCTAAACATTTTTTTTGTTCCCGTTTTAAAGTTTGAAAAATATATATATATTACGAAACAAGAGCTTAACTTTCAAGGCCCGACAACCCCCCCCCCCCCCCCGCACTTACCTTTGGGTACCTTGTCAATAATTGAGAAAACAATTTAAAGGGCAATAACTCCTGTAAGAATCTACTTTGATTTAAACTTATTTATTATTTTTCATACCTATTTATTATCTATTATTTATCACTTATAAAGTAGTATCTTACAAATTATTTCATCATGCAATAATGATTCTTTCCTGGAAACCTTAACTATTACCCGCGCCAAGATGTGGGTAGTTCTAAAGATTTACCCCGCTCATCATGGCATTCAGAACCAAATACATGTGAGCCGTGCTCTGGCAAAAGGGGGATTAATGCATCATCGTAATGCATTATACCGAGCAAGAGCTCGCCTCATTATGGATCCATAAAATCCATTTTGTCAAAAAAACCGACTGAATTATAAGGTAGAGTTATCCTTTGAAACGCAGAAAATTCAAAGCAGAAAGTTTCGGCCTATGTCAGCCTGCGGAGGCTGACATGAATCGATACTTTTTGCAAATGCATTAAGCCTCCATTTCACAGAGCATGTCTCATTTATGTGAGAGGCTGTAATAGTCGATTACCGGTATTTATAATGAAAATTGCAACAAAACAAGATCGTATTGCAGGACCCGTTTTCAAAGGGGAGATCACGCTGCTGCCATCAGCTTTTCAGTCATGTACCGGTGGTAGCTCACTTCTCCATGCCTTTCCTTTGTTTTCTTTAGTAAAAGGCAAGGGCTCCCTTTCCCATTGGTCACTCCCACGTAACAAGTTGTGCAAGCGGAAATCGATTGATAATTTTATGAGTTGTCAAATCCAATACTCTAACCACATGACTACGTAGGGCAAAACGATGCTTTGATAAATAACATAACTTGCACGTAACACTGAGAAGCATCTCAACTGGTTAACACTCAAATTGCCAAAGTCGAGTTCTCGTGCTTTAGCGAACAATGCAGATTACAATCAAATTGCAGGGAATCATTTGTCTGATCTTGAATATTCATTGACAAATCCTTACAATTGGCAGTTATACTTTCTGAAAGTCATGAAAGTCATTTATCCTGGTCGTTTTATGACTCAAAACTGAATATTGAATTAACACACACACACACACACACACACACATGCATACTTATCGACATCTTTTTAACTATGAATAAAATGAAGAACTGTTTAATTAAATGTCCTCATACTGTATATGCAGATGTTATTATGAATAATGTATGATTACGTCATGACATGAATTTCTCTGTTTTTAGTGTTTTAACATGCAAAAAAACGAACATATAATAATAGATTGTCATCTCCACAATATTTTTCCATACTTTCAAAAGGCATTTTTTATTTCATTTTAACACCTGCATTGTTTTTTGGTCACTATACGCACTAGAAAAGGATTTTCCTCTACCACATTCATTTGCCATGGTGTCAATAAGAGCCTCAGGCTATAGATTAGCTGTAGCAGCTCTTGTAATTATCCTATTGCTTTCATAGGTATTCTGAAAATAGTCCTGAGTCGGCTTGCATATCGGTGACATAAATGTACACGCCAAAGAGCTTTCAGAGAGCCGTCAAATGAACATCTTCACATTTTGAACCAGTCACAAATTATTCTACAGTAATACTTAATAATTCGAATATATTATACCAAGAAGTAGATCAAAAGCCAGCGCAAAAAATGGCGAAAGCCTGCTAATCAGTTCTGACAGTTCTAGGTAATTTTATGTCCATAACATATCTGTAAAACCCTGTGAATGAGTCATCGTAGCCTAAAGCGTTTAGATACGTATAGATGATTCGACATTGACTAATTTACCATCCAGAAACTCTACGTCAGGCTTCAAGTTTCTACCAAGGTCAGCCTGTGCAGTCCAAGCAGGTTAACCTGGGTCGATACTTTTAGCGCAGATGCCCCAAGGCACAGATCATTAAATCTTTACCATACAATCCCGAGTTTTAACGACTCTTACATAGGTTATCGCTTGTACATCTGTAATATATAATACGGCATTTTATCGCAGAATGGAGGAAAATTTGGCATAAAACACATTCTGCTGTTGGAACCACAAATGATGCAAGCCAAAAATACACCGACCAATTCAAAACCAACAACAGTTTTATTCTGGCCTTAGAATTTGTCAATGCCCTCATACACAAATTATCGTTGATAATGAACGTATGGAAAGATATACTAGGACTGAGTCTAGGTTTCTTGACCATCAGAATGACGCCTAAGCTTACAGACTTGTGTGTCAAATAGGCACACAAGACCTACTTTTCCTGCAGATTTTGTTCTGCTGGTGGACAAAATTTATCCAAATGGACACCCTATCGTAACGCGATATAGCACAACCCATCCCCGCAGAACACATGGCCAGGAAAGGGCTGTGTGTTACAGGTACAACAGATACTACAGGAACATGCCATGTCAAGTAAAAGGGGCACCAAAGCGGGCTGCGCAGGCTGACCTTGGTCAATACTTTTTGCAGATGTACGGCTCAACTATATAGTGATTCACCCCCCCCCCCCCCCCCACACACACACACACACACACACTTTTTTTCCAATATTTCCAATATCTACGCTTTTGGTTTGTTTTGCATGTGCTCGAACCCAAAATCACACTATCTATAAGGATCGGAGATCTTTATCCTTCTCTGAATCGACATTAATCCTTAAGCTGGTACGCGCGACTCAAGGACCATTTGCGGACAGTGTGGATCAAAATCAAACTGCACAGAAAGTGCAGTCTGATCTTGGATCTACAGTGTCCGCTAAGGAGATATCTTCCCCCCACCTCAAAGTACCTTTGAAATAGCAAAATTTGGGTTTTTACTATCGGCTTGAAAATTTCATTTCACTTATTTAGCAGAATAAAGGTTAATACAAGAAAATATTGATGCTGAACATCAATGGCGCCGCAAACTAGTTGTTTCTGTAACAGGGCACAATGCACTGGGTTATTTCCTAACACGCATCTCTTGCACAATCTTCGTAGAGGTCCAAGTGATGATACTGTATTTAAACTCTGGGCCATCTGGTTTTTGACAAGATTTTTAAATTTCATATCATTGAAGGCTATTTGCAAACTTCTTATCCATGGACTGGGCCATTTCTTTATCCACAGGACATCATTTGGACACAATTGGTAGATAGAAATGTTAGAGCTGTTGCCTTTCTGATATTTGATAGAAGATTTTGAAAAGTGTGCAACAAATATGGCTATGCGCAAATTTGTGACATCTGGGTGGAGGGGAGCATATGGCAACTTTTGACCCGAAGGCCACCATTTGAACATACTAGTACTTGGTAGAGGTCATTGTAGCGATACTACACATGAAATATCAAAACTCTCGACCGTCTGATTTTGAACAGGAAGATTTTACATTAACAAAAGAAAAGTCTGTTATCGGATTGTGCTAAATCTGACACTCCAACACATATGTCTGGTATCATACAACCCCTCTTTATTATAGATATAATAAAGACTTGAATGAAGTCCTTATATCTATATAGACTAGAGAGGTTGTATGATGAGATTTACGGATGTTTCGGTAACAGACGAGTTCGGTAAATTGGACTTATAGAGGAAATCGATTGGATGTTTCGGTAACAAGGCAATAATATAGTGCCATGACGTTTCTTCGTTTGTGCAAACGTTTTTTTTTTTTTAATTTGCAATTGCCACTCGTTTTCTGACATAATTATATTTGTTATGTTGTTCCTTCCATGCTGTATACATAAATACCTGAAATTAGTAAGTTTTGATCACCATATCTTATTTATGTAATGAATGATATCCAACCCTAAGCTTGTACCCGTAGTACTTAGCCGTCCTGCAGTAACAGACTCCGCCTCTAAGCCAATTCTCAAGTTTTATAAAAATGTTTCATCAAAAATGACACAACGTTTTCTGTGTGAAAATAATTTCTTTCGGAAACAAATTGGTCAACTTCCAAACCAGCCATTTACCCTCAGAGCACCTTTCACTCTTGTTGCCCTTGCGGCCGATTCAGACAAAGATCAAACAGCACAAGACACAGAGTCTGATCGCTGATTTACGCTGCCAACTTTTCTAAGACATTATGATGAAGGACAACCTTGAAATGGTTAATATTAGATCATGGATCGTATATATATTGTAATATACGATCCCTGATTAGACGTTTTGTTTCTAAAATGAAAATAGCCTTTAGTTTATTCGATGCTCTAAGGGTTAGAATTATGGATAATTAACTTGAATTCAGAAATAAAGATAATACATTTGAAACATTGTGGCCAATGAAGAGAGGGAGTGAGAGATAGAGAGAGAGGCCTTGACAATGCTTTGGTGCATACTTCTTGTGATTTTGATCATGTACATTTGTGCCCATTAAAAAAAAAAAAAAAAAAAAAAAAAAAAAATTATCTGTTCTGTATTGTTCCTCTGCTTTTTCCACAATGTTTTCAAATCTGGTCTGGTGCACAAAAATCGTCGTCTGCTGGTTTTAAAGTGCGTTCATCAAGACAACACTGCATTAAAAATCATCTACGTAGTATGTGAGAGCGAAGGGAGTACTGTATATTGTATAAATACACGTTTTTACAGCCTGTTTCCACACCTCCCATTGCCAACATGATAAAGAAGTTTCCCATAGATCTTAAAGAAGAACCTCGCAGATCAGACTGCACACGCAAAAGTTAAGGGGGTAGGTCATGTTTAGATCACACACTGCTTGTGCAGTTTGAAAAAAAAAGAAAAGTATTTGTCAAAAAAGTGCTTGTTACTATCTATCTCTCGCGCTCACTCTCTTCTTTTGCCACAATATTTTTACCTGTATTACCTGTGTTTCTGAACTCAATTTAACTATCCATAATTTTAAATCTAAGAGCCTCGAATAAACCCAACGGTCATTTTCACTCTAGAAATAAAACCCTTATTTGAGCAATGTCAAGGGTTTTCTTGTTCAGAATGTCCTAAGAAAGTGACAAATGAAGATCAAAGATCAAACTCCGTGTTTGGTGTAGTCTTATCTGGATCTGCACCGGCCGCAATGGCAACAAAAGTAATGACTGACGCTCTAAGGGTTAATGGCTGGTTTGGAAGTCTTTCAGTAAGAAAATATTTTCACACTGAAATGTTTATAACACATTGATTTAAAAGGAGATACAACGGGTTTCAAGTTTAGGACTGGGTGCTATTCATTACCTCAACTTTGGTTGAAGTGATAAAAAATTAGACAAATTGATTTCAGGTATTATTTTACGAACAGCATGACTGTAGCAACATAACAAAAATATTATGTCTTATAGTGTGTGGGGAAAGAAACATTGAACGAATCAGAACCAAGACTTTATTTGGTGTGAAAAACGTCACGGTGCATTACCATTATTTAATTACCTTGTTACCGAAACATCCAATCGATTTACTGTGTAAGTCCAATTTACCGAACTCGTCTGTTACCGAAACATCTGTCACCCTATGATACCAGTCATGTTAGGCGCTCCAACATTGACCTAGTTACAGTTAGCTGGTCTTAAAAACACGATCGCGAAAGGAAAACAATATTTTTACAATCCATACAATACTAGAACAAAAATATAAGTGGGGTCACAAGTACCACATAGGGTGCTCTAGGGTCAAAGAGCTTGAAAATGCCTCTTAACCTTTTCCAACGTAGGATATTAAAAATGGTGGCTTCGAAAATTTGTGACAGATAATTTTTGATCACGTGAGTTATTATTCGAAATGCTTTTTTTATTTTTCGAAAGGAAAATGTTGATATGTCTACGATCCGTGTTTTTATCCATCTAACAATGAAAGTGCAATATACAAAAAAAAAAAAAAAAAAATCCCCACAAATAAATAAAAAAGTTATTATGGACCCCGATCTGGTAATCAAAGTACAGTAGATATAGGTGGATGTTAAAGCATGGAACCAGTTCAATATGGCTGCCTCCATAGGCATTTTACAAAACCGAATAAAAATATAGTGCCGCCGCTCATGCAGCGCCACAACAAAAAATTATACCATTTCGACTCTCAGAGAATTAAGTTTTGAACGTAGGCTGTTAAAATGTGCTTTGCAGAAGCAGACGATCGCCAGCGAACCATCTCTAAAAATGGATTACGATCTGAAATACAGCACTCCGTGTCCATATTCCTTATTCAGTTATCAGCTTGTACATCTCTAATAAGGCTTTCAGTCATCAAAAATGATGACTTCTCTTAAGAAGGGGTGTATTACGGGAGATCACTCCTTCCTTACGGCATAGCTTCTTCCCGTTTAAAATCAATACCTGACAACTGCGTTAGAGAGAATTCTCTTTAGCTCAGGGGTTACTGTATTGGTCTTTCAAACCTCGATAAACGAGAATCTTGGCCCGCACGGGTTCAAATCCCAGCCGTTGCGATTTGTATTTGAGCCATGCATTTGTTGCGGACTTCCATTTTCGTAAGAATCAAAGACACCAACAATCTGTTCTATGGATCCTTTTTCTCATTCTTACTGTCTCGGAAAAAAAAAAAAAAAACATTTACATGTATGGATCCGTATCTTTTTAACTATGGATAAAGATCAAATGTTAATTTAAAAGGTCCTTATAACGAGCGACAGCGAGTTACATGCGAAGCCCTTAACGAGCGAAGCTCGTTTTGCGGTAGCACCCGCTTAGATTAAAAAAAAAGAAAAAAAAATATTTGACTTTGTTCTTGGTTTTAGTCTTAATCTAGATGGGGATGGATAAAAATCGTATGCCTTTAGGCACAGCGTCATACGCATCACAATCTTTCGAGCATTCACTTGATTGCTCTAAAATGAGATTAATTATCCACTGATAGGATGATTACTTAAAAATCAGGCTAAGTAGTAAAGATTATCTTTCCAACTTACTGTCATCGTATTAAACGTTTATTTTTGTGTCGGTATCCGTAATGTTCCATGCGAGAAAATAATGACATATTGAATCATACTAGTTTTACGTCATGCACGAGCCGTTTTGTTCGCGAAAAAATATTGAGTCGAAGAAATCATGACAAGACTAGTTATTTGACTGTTTCAAAATGCAATTAATAGAGAAAGCGTTTTTTTTTTTTTTGTAATATATTTCTATTCATGTGTTAAGTAAGCTTTTTAATAGATCTACATCTATGTTTTTTTTTATCCATAAACCGGATATCTACCCGACAGCTCAGCAAATTTCTTTCCAGGGATTGATGATAGATCTAGTCATTGCGACAGGATTTATTCCTCTCTCACCAATGATAATTGTTTCGACGACGGACGTGCGGGAAAGTGGGTAGGGAAAAGTATAAGAAAGGAGCTTAAAACAAAAATCTTATTTTTGCAATCGACACACGCTGATGAAAGAACTCAAGGTAAAGCATGGGTAGATGAACTGACCGCTATGGCAGATCTGTAAGTGAAATGTCGAAAAACGGCGTTAAATATCATAAAAAATCAGAGTGCGTAGATGGCCTCAATTAGATTATTTGTAGTCTTTTTTGTCTGCATTTGTCTCTTATCAGCACAGCAATCGACTTCTATGTGAATATACAGGTCCCGCTCAATTACAGGTACAAATCATCCGTTTCAACCCACGTAGATCTATCCCTAATCATCCAAATACTGAATGATATTAACTGCGGAATGTTATTTGAATCTGGGAATTTTCTTCAAATCCGTCTCTAAAAACATTCTATCTAAGTTTTCGTTGAAGGAATCTAAACACTTATATTGGTATTGTATCGATACATTTAAAGCCAAGTGCTTAAAATCTATTCAGATTCCTAGTTAAGGGAATCTCTCTATTTTTTAAATTCAAAAACTGTTAGAACTTTGTATTTCTTTGCTTGTTTCATGATATCTGTTTTTAACATTATTTCAGTTACAATGACAATGCATATCGCGGCGGCAAGTGCACCTCCTATGCTTTACCGGAGTTTCTTCAGCCGGTACTCTGCACAGTGTTCTTCCAGACCCACTGGCTGATTTTCCGCAAAACATTCGCCGATAAAATAATTAGGACTCAGTGTGACTGAACATCATAAGTCTCCCAAAATGGAGAGATCGACCCATGAATCAGTTCCGATAATGACCAGACACCGCTGCAGTAACGCCTGGGTAGCGATGTCCAGTGGACCTTAATCGCCACCTAAATCTTCAAGTTGTGGCCGCCATATTAGATTTTCTGGCGATCAGAGCCACTGGGGGTATTGCAGAAAGTAAGTAATATTTCTTGAAATGATATAGATCTAGATCTATATAAAGGGAATATTTTTACATGTTATTTGAACGTGTGACCGTGAATTTCTTCCTTTCTGTCTTTGTTTTTTCTTCTCTTAATGGAGCTAGATCTAGATCCAGAACTAAATGCAATGATGAAATGGGTTTGTAAAATGTTCTTTAAGAGTATGTGAACCAATGATCAGTACAAGTTATTTAACTCCAATCAAAAATGAACAAAATGGTCGGGGAACCGTCTAGGTTCTGTAAAGAGAGTCCGAAACCGTTCGCCTTATTTCACATGCATGAGAGAAGAATGCATTGTATCTCAATGACTTTTGACAACATCTAAAAAAAAAAAAAAAAAAATTTGGCAAAGGCTGGATTCGAAAACTAAACCATATAATTTTAAGATCTAGCTCGTCATTCAAATCAATAAGCATTTATTCCACAACTGATTCATATCGGTCGAAGTGAACCTTTGTTTCATATTATTGTTCATGCAGATGGGATGATGTTGTCAAGAATGAAGTCATCAACGTAACATTTACCCGCGGAAAAAAACCGTCAATTGAAGATAAGAATTTCTGTCTTTAGTGCTTTGACATGTTAGAAAGCGAAAAAATCGAGCAAACGATTTACGAATGTAATAAACAGGTTATTACACGGCTTATATGGGTAGGAGCAGGATATCGGCCCGCCACCTCGAAATCCGTCTCGTGGCTAAAGCCCTCGGGGTAGATATCAAAGTGGTGGCCTGATATTACTCTCTGGCCTTCATCATCCGTGAAATGACCTCTGTTTCTGAAAAAAAAAAAAAAAAAAAGATTGAAATAAAAGTTCAATATACACCTGAAACATCCAAGGCTGGTAAAAGGGCCATGTGTATGTTTCTGGGAGACCATCACATCATACAAACAACTGTGGATTTTCAGACTGCTGCCCTATAGTAGTGTTAAAATTTACAGTGATACCAACAATGAATATATACCATATATCTCCATTTGACTTGTAATTTACATATTTCCAAACATTATAAAAGTGAGTAAGAAATAAACAGGGAGACAAACTCAGTAGGAATGGAAATTATGTTATCAGATGCCAACGTTTTTGAGCATCACGAGAGCAAATATGCCAAAGTATATAGATCAAGATTTGTTTGCATCACGTTTGAATACCAAATTTGCTCCAAACGTTTCTAGATAATAGCATGGGCTATTGGTGCATTTTCCTTTACAATTTCTCACACGCCCGCACTAAACAACCATTCCAACGATTTCTTACAAAATTGTGCATCTGCTGCACCACATGTACTCTTCAAAATGACCACCTTGGTTGCTAATGCTGCGTCATAAATGTGCGAGCCTTAAGGGAGATTTGTGTCGAATTAAGTTATGATCAACCTTCACCTTACTTCTATGAAGGTAAGTCTGCCGTAATCATTCAGTCACAGGCAAAGGGTTTTTTCAAAATATTAGGTTTGATATAGTTGTCTGTTTCGTCTTTTCTCTTATGATAAAGTCCTTAATTTCGATCCCATTATTTGACATTTGCACAGTTTGCATGGTTTGTCTTTCAAAGCCTGAGTCCTATTGAAAATCCAAAAACCAATTGGGTAAAAGTTGCCATTTTAAGTTTGCTATCTATATTTCTAGTTTGTGCGATAAGCCCCTATTTTTGATCTGATTGTTTTGAAACTTGGGCAGAATATTTGCCAACTGTTGGCTAAAAGTTGCCAAGTTTTGTTCTAGATTTTAAGATTCATTTTTCTGCCAGCGACTCGAACTTTTACATACCGCACTGTAACACATTGTCAGACCTATGGTAATATGCAATACGAATTAATTTGTCTGCAGTTTGAACCCAGAATTGTTATATTTGATCGCTAGTGTGCCTTTAAGCTTTAAAATTGTATTTTCCAGTAAATTTTCATTTTTTCCAGGTCTGGTTTATATTGCAAGTTGTAAGCTTCACGTTGTTAAAACATTTTTTTTTTTTTTTTTTTTTGTGCTAAAGCCATTGCCTTGAGAAAAGATTTTAATAACGAAACTAATCGGGAATAAGTTATCACTCCAAGCGAAGTATCGTTCAAGACACGGAAAACCCCCGAAAATGAAAGCACTGGTGTTCCATTTGTCAAAGAAGTCATTGTGTGGAATTAAATAATTTGAAAAAAAAAAAAAAAAAAATAGTTTCAAAATATTCGCTTGAAAGTCAGCCTACTATAGAGTCATGCACAATCCGGTAGAGTAGCGTGCAATCATGTAGGACGAACAAGTCCGGGCGAACAAGCCCGGGGACGAATAAGTCCAGGAACGAACTGCCTTTGGGACGAACAAGCGCGGTATGTGTGTATCATTACGCCAATAGAAGGCCATAGCGGATCAAGCTATTTTCAATAAAAAAGAAAAAAGTATTTCCTCGATCGATGGCCTAATCCACTTTATTGGAATACGCCATTTTCAATTTCATATCTGAGTACAATCGAAACACCTATTTGTCTCAGGAAAACTGAGTTTAATTGGGTTTACTTCCTTCGGTTTTGCACAAACTACGATATGATTTTCAAAAGCCGTACTGAACTCATAGTGGCATTGCTTTCGACAAATGCCACAAAAATTACGATTATTGGTATTTGCAAAATGCAATAAAGGTACTAACCTTGATAATATTCCCTGAACCACTTGCGCAAGGTTTACTTTTTCATATCTTTGTATTTTTTTTATATAGAGTTATATTTCTTTTAGTTCGGAGGTTTTTGACGAAATATATTTTACGAGGTTGTTGATAGACGGATGACGAGAGCACTATGTGATCTGATGGACTTTAAAACAAGAGACTACTAATTTCTACAACTATTTAATGACACAGACCGATTTAAGTTTGTGTTTTTACATATAAGCCATGCTCTGGTAAACTAGGGTTTAATGTATCTCCGTGATGCGTTATACCAAGCACTTTACAACATAGTTATGGCTCCATGAAATCCATTTTGTTTAGAAAGGTCCTTTGACATGCAGGAAATTGACCGATAGCAAAAAGTATCGACCCATGTCAGCCTGCGTGGACTGTGCAGGCTGACATGGTTCGATACCTGTTGCAGATGTATTCAGCCCCCTTTACAGAGAGCATGACTCATATATAAATGTGCGGACATATCGACATAATTACAAAACATGCGATAGCATTACTGGTACCAAACCCGGCATAGAATGTAATTGATTATCGTTATCGTGGTGCCGTTAGGACTACTTTGAAATAAAGTGATGACAAGCACACTCGTCGCAAAAATCCATTAGCACTCAATTGAAATATTTCCACCAGTATTTACTTTTTCCTTTGAAGAAAGCTGTCACCAATTTATGAGCTAAATGAAAAGAATTGTGCTTTTGTACATTTTAATTCAATGTTCATAAAAGCAAGCTGTACTTTCCTTTTTCACCTTGTATTTTCATCTAACATAGCTCGGCGTACATGCCATTCCTAATACCCTTTTAGTAGTCTGCTGTGTAAAAAAATCCAGACTTTGAGGTAATAAAAAAAGAGCAAAAACAAGGATTTTTCTTTTTCTCTTTTTAAAGATAGTCTTGTCCCCCTAAAGAAAAAAAGTTTTCAGAAGACAGAATGGGATAATTTTGCTACATGCAAAAAGCGCAAATTTCATTTTCTTACACAGTAGTGAAAAAAGGTTGAGTTATCATGAAGTAACTGTGGTATATGTCATCAAGCTTTTGAGAGAAAAACAAATGGCTGAACTGGAAAATAAACTCTTAACCTTTTTACTGTATTTGGTATTTTCGTTACAGTAGCAGCTACTGGGACCAAACTTATCATGGATATTTATCTCATAATACTTTATTAGTATGTATATAATTTCGATACATATTTTTCCGACAAATAATAAACGATTTTATATGAAGTGATATTCCAGCGAAATATCTCTATTACGAAGCTATTCAATTATCTGCTTTACATCGTTTACTGAGATGAATGCAGTGGAAATTTATGATCATGACTTTATGGGAATTTCGATCATGCCTATCCCTCGCGGAAGGCAAAAACAGATAACATTTCCTTGCCATGCAAACAATCTGGATGAAATTGTCAACAAAACAGACTGGAATTGTTTAACTATCAGGATAATACAAATTCTCATGTCCGCAAAGCTGCGTATTATTCTACCCTTTTCCATGCTGAAATCAAAGTTCAACAAAACAGTTTAAAAATTATTCATATCCAGACAATACCCTGCAGATAATTTAACTGCACACTATATATGTATCAAATCGTAACTTTGCAACAATGGTGTTGATTGATTCTTTGATAGAATATTTATTTATTTATTTATGTTTGGATTGAAGACCTCGTACATAAAAAGAAGGAAACAGTTTAAAAGTATACAATCGTTTTGCCTCGCAAAATCGCATGAATCGTTTTATTAAGAGAATAGATCATCATTATTCAACTGAATCGTTTGTTCAAGCAAATGGTTGAAATGTAGTCAGCGGATATATGCTTGACTGTAATCATTAACGAGTTTAACTCTTTGGATTTGTTACAATAAGGCTCGGGTAAAATAGCAATACGATATATTTCAGACAGAGAGTGCAGAAAGATATTTGGACATTTAACATAGCACTGTCACGAGACCGAAATTCAAATGGAGCAGTTACAAGACATCTGGGTCCGTATTCACCAACAGTTCTTTAGAACATTCTTAGTCTAATTCTAAAAGCTTTTCTAAATCTGAAAATAACACAAATTCTGATCAGCGAAACCAAAGTAGCTTAGCCAATCAGAAGTTGCGTTACTTTTGCACCTTACCATGTTATGACCATTGTTCCTATTCTTAAATCCAGGACAAGCAATGTAATTGCCTGAAGTACTGGCTGGTCATGAAATTCAAACTGAGAACTCGATATGAAACTGGGTTAAAAAGGCACACAAACACTGCATTGTGTCAATTATATTTGACCCATGCTCTGGTAAAAGGGAGCTTAATGCAACTCCGTGATGCATGATGGTAAGCAAGTCCTCATATAATTATACATCCGTAAAAAAACATTTTGCTTAACAACCAACTGTATCGTAAGGTAGGCTGGTCCCTTGACATACAGAAAATTAACCGATAATGAAAAGTTTCGGCCCAGGTCAGCCTGCGAGGACTGCACAGGCAGACCTGAGTCGATACTTTTCGCAGATGCATCAAGCCCTCTTTTCATTGCTCATTTCTTAATATAATCAGGTGCATGTAGTAACGTATCATCTTTACTCACGAAAAGAATTACTTATCTGTTTTGTCATCCATACCAGTATTAAATTAATACCTTTTATTTAATGAATGGGAAAGCGTCTTATTAACAGTAGAAAGCCTGCACTGAAAGCTGATGAAATTGATCATGGAGCAAATACATTCCAGGACATCCGAAATAAAATAAACCGTAAAGAATGTAACTTCACTTCTAATAATAGACAACAATCTATGGTCCTATATAGGAATGAATAAATTGTACTTAAAACACTCGGCGACCAAATACCGGCTACTATAAAACCGACTAACAAACCCGGAAAGAAATTTTTAAGTGTTTACAAATCCAAGTTAAATAAATCAAGAGTCTGCTTAAACATATTTACTTCGAGTGAAGAAAATAAGATTCTTTACGCCAAACATGTGATTTGGAAAGATTGGACAGCACTACGTTTTCTAAATATCAAATACAGAAATATTGCTGAATCGGAACTGCGCACTTGCTTCTGTATATATTGACTGTTTCATGCATTTACTTGTATCAGAAATACTTGCAAGCGCGATAACTGAAATATAACGGCTGTAATAAGTTGTTTAGACTGATCAGTAACACTATTGCTATCGTCGATAAATTGTATAAAAAATTACGGCGTTGTTTCACTGAATAGTTTTAAACTGGACACTGGATGAGACATTCACAGTCGATTTCACACTGTATGAGTTTTATTTTCTGTTATACAGACGGAGGTACTTTTTTTTGCAGAATCGTCCCGAAGAAGAAATCAGAGATTACAAGTCGATTACATGTGAAAGACCATAAACATGTCTAACATATCGGAGGCAAAACATGACGAGGACGTTGAAAACCACCGAGGAACGCAAGGCAGAACGTTCAGTTTGCAGCCAATTATGTGCTTATTAACCCTGAGTGCTTTTTACAACATAAGAAATTCTAGGAGAAAAGCGCTGACCATCTTACTTTGGACTTATCAAGGCAGTTTCATCCTTATCCTTGTCTCATACACCGTGAGAAGTCTAGTTTTGCTCGCAACCAATGTGCTAAGCTTTATTACTCCTGTATTATTTACCTGTCTGTGTGTTGGTAACTGTATCATTTGCTGGAAGTCATTTAGCAAAGGATACGGAAAGTTTCATAAAAGCATGGATCTGTGGCACAGGACTATATACAAAATGATGCAACAAGACATGCCAATAGATTATGGATATTTCAGTAAGAGACAAAGACAAGTCACAGCATGTGTTTTGATGCTTCAAGTTATGTCGAATAGTGCACAATTTGTGATAAACTTTGTCATGTTTTCTAAAAAGGAACTTGACAAAATTGGTTACAACGGGACATATACAACTCCATTCAAGGATACAGTTGCTTCTAGAATACTTTTGACCATACCAGTTTGTGCACAGATGATAACACTGATAACCCCTGCTTTTTATCTCATAGTTATTTCTGTCATGCTTCGCACTGGATTTCGAGGTTTCAACAAATACCTAGAGCAGGGTTGCCATAAAGAGAGTGAATTGTCTAATACTAAATTTGAAAATATCAGGCAAGTCCATCTGGATTTATGTCAAGCGGTGTCAATGCTTGACCAGGACCTTCGTATCCTGTATGGAAACATTTATTTTTGGACATTAGGAGCAGGTATAATAATCCTTTATGGCCTGGTGAAATATCCTCTACCAATATACAGTATCATAGTGTATGTATTCTACCTTTGCTTGACACTTGGAATCTTGTTTTCCATATCGATCTTTGCAGCCAACGTTCACGAGGAAGTAAGTACATGTACGTTAAAGAAAATTAAGACCAACATCATAGTAGGACTGCTTGTTATAAGCAGTTGTAATTCGGGTGTGTTTTGGCAATTGTCTGAACGTGATATATATATGTACATTTTTTTAAGTGTACGGTGTGTGTGTGTGTGTGTGTGTGTGAAGCTTTATCCTGATGCAAATTACAAGATTTAAACGGAACAGTCGATCATTTATGTGTTGGTATTACACGATTATAATAGGGCTGTATTATTCTGCGGGTATCGGAAAGTATTTAGATCAAGCATGTAAAACAAAATTGAGAGCGTACGATTTTCGCTTAGGAAATCATTCTTCTGGACTAGCAGGTTTCGTGCAACATCTAAGAGACTGTATTCTAAAAAACATACACACACCCAACACATCACATGTTCTCTGAAATATGACCCCCACACATACACCCACGCACAAAGTGTAGTTCTTCAGAAAATGGGGTTTTCTTTTATGAAAATCACAATTACTTCTGCGTTCTAAATCCAATTTACCCACCTTTATGCGTTTGTTAGAAAGTCATAAACACTAGAACTTAAAGCCTACCAAATGGAAGCAATGTATAAACATTCAATATCGGACCAAGATCTTGTAGCTTCGCCAGTAACACTGAAGGCTTTTATATCCCTAAGAATACCGAGTTTGAATTCGGATTCGGGGGCGAAAATATATAAATATTTATCCAAGTTTCACGGTAAGCATTGCAATAGGAATCCTTCTTGTCTACCATCCAGATAAATACCACGACTTTTTGTGATCAAGCTGTAAATCTGTCAGCACTTGAAATATTTCTTAAAGTGAAATTTCTTTATCGTGTTAATACTTTTAAAATTGACAGAAAACACTCAGTAGTTCGTAGAGCATGTACTAGTTATAGAGGGAAAATTAAAAACCCGAATGAAATAACTATACAACAATTTCAGTAAAAAGCAATTTATTGCATATCAGTCAAATTTTATGTGACCTTGGCGTAATCCGGCCATAGCATCCTTCCTTCAGAGGAGAGTTAGAACATTAGAGAAGCACTGGTAACAGAGACCAACACTGCCATAAAAGTTTTCCATGATAGGATGTACAAAGTAATCCATCTAAGGATTTGACCACACAAGAAGCTGTAGTTAGGTCCTATACTGGTAAAAGTACTTCCCGCCTACTAATAAGTGGAAGCTATTACTCTCCTGGTCGACCAGGTTAACTGTTTGGTAGTCTTGAAAAACAAAAAAAAACAAAACAAAAAAAAAAAAAACCTAAACTTAGAAATTGAGGGTGGATGGTCGTGGGTTTTCTAAGATGTAGAAGATTTTTTTTTTTTAAATTAAATTATTTAGTCTATTTTTGTGCAGCTCATTACTTCAGCAGACAACCCGAAAGAGAAAGAGCTGCAATAAAGAGCAAACATAGCTAATTTGCGTAACGAATAAAAATCACGAGCAAGGAAAACACCGCTGCAAGAAATTGTTTGACAAATACGACGTTTGCCAAAGTATTTCGCACCTATGTATAGATTTGTGTCATCACAGTATCATGAAAAAGGTAAGAAATATCAGTTTAAAGCTGTAACATGAAAAAAAAAAAAAAAAATGTGTAGAGACACATGGTCTGTTACCATGATTAAACGAAGAAAAGATAGTTTTTCTGAAAGTATAAAATCCGAAAATATTCTCTCAAAAATATCCACCACCAAAAAGCTGTCTGTATTGTTCTTTGTCAAAATAATTTTGAATCAAACATTTAACCGGAAGAAGTTAATGCTAAAAAAAAAAAAAAAAAAATGTCCTTGTTTTTATTAGCATTGAAGGCTTTGGTGCATATTATACTAGGCTAGAAAGTTGAATCATGTAATTTTGAAGATAAACCCGTCACACAAAACAGCTTAAGGCCCTCGGACTTCGTTATCGATTTTTGAGCTTAATATTTCATTCAAACATCATGCTCTCAGTTAGATTTACGCACGACAGTGTTGTGTAGAGAATTGGGAACGATATTGTTAATAGAAAGTGTCATTAATTAAACGTTTAGGAACATAGGATAACTGCTATTGCGAAGGCTACATCTGTAAACTCCATTGAAACTCCACCTTAACCGCTACCTAAGTCACATAGACTTCCACTAACATTTATAGACTAAAAAAGAATTAATTTAGGGCTACCAGCAATATATAAGTGTTTTACAATTAATATCAACTAATTAGATTGTTTGACATCGGGATGTCCGACTACATGACAGTAGCAGAAATTATCGGTTATCACTTATTAACGATTCATATTTTTTTCCCAAAATGCAAAGAAATATATTAAGTGTTCACCCTTGTCTATCCCAGTGAGGGCTTAGAAGATAGCCTACAAATGCTGCGAAATTTCAACAAAGAGATTAAATTAAACGAATATAAATATGGAAGATGGAGAAGGAAATGTAAGGAAAATAACAAACTCGGCAGCAAAAGAGGAAAATGTGCAACACGTTCAGTTGGAGCTTCATCTTAAACCAGTCATCTTCTATTTAGGAATCGCCGGCTGCTACAACTTTCAACAACGGAGAAATATACTTACCGAATTTTTGATGTTTCTGTACAAAATAATAGCAGTAGGTGCAGTTCTGTTTTGGTGCATTAAAACCTTTCTAATGGCGGAAAATTTGCAGCCAATCACTACATATATCATTGTTACTCTCATTACTCTAGAATGTGTTTGTAATTTTTTCATCTGTTGGAAAACATTTAGCAAAAGAGTTGGCAACTTTCAACCATTTATGAACAAAATTGATATGTTGCTAGCCGAGTTGTATGAAAACAATATAATTGTCAACAAGAATTACATCAATAAAAGGCAAATTATATATCTGATATTTGCAACATTTTTAATCCTGACCGATGTCATACTACAGATAACTATTGCATTTGTTGTTGTTCCAAATCCTGATGAACTAGAAGATGTACAAAGAAATGGGACGTTTGCATACAAATACCCTCTAGCAGACTCGTATTACTGTAGAGCGTTTATGACTTTACTTGGTGTTTTCGTCTCCCTTTCTCTTGTAATACCGCCGTTCTTTTTGACCATTATCAACACAGTGTTGTTAGCAACGTTTAATGCATTAAATTCCAGAATTGATGAATGCCTTGAACGAAATGAAGAAATCCTTGATAAAGTTGAACGGTTCCGACGGCTTCACGTAAAAACATGTGCCACTATTTCCCGCGTTGACAAGGATCTGAGCTACTTTTATGGAAGCATATTATTTTGGACATTGTGTCAGGCAATTCTTGTGTTATATACCTTGATCAAATCTGGTCAGTCGTTTATGGAAATTGTGTTACTTCTTTATATGATGGGCTTGAGTGTAGTGGTTCTGATTGAAATGTCTGTTTCAGCCGCTCTGGTACACGAAGCTGTAAGTTATTTTTTTGTCGTTCCTTATGACTTAAAATCTTATTTCCTATAGGGACGGGTTGGTATTTCGTACATTCCTGTCAATGAGTCTATTATCAAATAAGAACTGAATGATTCATGGCTGATTGCAGGTGACGAAACCGCTTTTAAAGGACTAATTTGTTCAAACTATACATGAATGCAGAACATCAAACACAATAATCTGTTTTATATATTTAAACGACGTATGCATATATATATAACACTTCTTTAAGATCGTCAGTGCAGTCAGCAGTTACTGCCGCTCCTGATTCTTTTTCCACAATAAAGTTAATCGCTTTCTCTTTGGTATCAAAAGAATGTGCTGCAATTAATTTGTTGTACTAAAACCCTTACTTGCTGATGTGAAATTGGATCTTTATCGCAATGTTTTTTCCCGGATAATGTAGCCCATCACCACAGTAGTTTATAATACTTCTGATGCATATAAGAGAATTAGTCAGTGGCTTGGAAAGAAAAATGTGTCAGTTCGGGTGTGAGAAGGTATGGAAACATATGCGCGGGTGCATTGACCGCCGTGATATGACCTGAGCTGTTAGAACGGTGTTAAACTCCAATACAATCATTACAATCAAAACAGTGGTTCATAAAATGGGATTGACTGTTTGGTATTGATTAAAACATACGCTCTAATGACGCATGGCCGACGGGATTGTCCGCCAAGATAAATATGTAGTTGAACACCATCGAAACTGTAAACACTGCATACATTTCTTCTTTAACTGATATACAATTAGTTCCCCTGTGAAGCAAAAAAAGATTTTTTTCTTTTCTTTTTCAGGCACATGCAGCGTTGGATACGGTTTACTACATTAACGTAGAGACAATTTCACTGGAGAAAGCAACACAGGTAGTACCTCAAAATATTGCGCCAGTAATAAAGTGCCACGCCTATATGAGCCTCTGTTGTTTCGCCATTAGTTCTCTTGAGTTAGTTTTACATAAACTTTACATAGTATGTTACATGTACGATACAGTCTGGACCAAACCATTCTTGAATCAGGTAGACCAAATCCTCTTCCAGTCATCTTCATGTACATGAAAATGATTCCTGCAGGCATAAAGTATATATGTCATCTGTTTATGCACTACAATGAGTTGTGAAAAAAAAAAAAAAAAAACATTTAACACTTCGTTTTCTTTCAGCTTAATTTGTTTCTGTCCAAACTCAATGGGACCCAGGTTGGCTTTACAACATTTGGTTTGCTCACCATCACAAAAGAGTTTATTTTGACGGTAAATATGATTTTTCTAAAAGGTTAACATCTTACATCATCTAAATTATAATTTGTGAACAAAAAATCGATTTTTAGAGCGTGAAAGATTCGAAGCGTCAACGACCTATCGTGGTCTATTTTCGTATCTAAAGCCGTTTTCTTTGCAACTGAACATGAACTATAAGGCTGCTAAATGCGACTCGAGGCGCTTTTGCGGACAGTGTAAATCGAGATCACACTGTACAGAACGTGCAGGCTGATCTTGGATTTACATATTTCTCAAAAATAACTTTGAAATACCAACTTTGGGTTTTTACGATCGGATTGAAAGCCATTCGGAACACTTATTTAACAGGATAAGGATTCATAGATAACCCCGACAAGAACCTCAATATTTAGGAATCCATGTCAGAAAACGCTTCTTTTGTTTTATTTCAGATTGCCGGCGTGTTCCTTACATATTTTGTTGTCCTGTATACAACAGTTTGAGCCTGGACTGGCCCACACGCACAACGTGTTATTTTCTGTTTATTCAGTCAGTTTTATGTCAGTTGGATTAAAAGAATTATTGAAGTTTGGAGCTACATGTATTTTGTAGATTTCAGTAAAATTGACCGAGGGCAATAAAAGCCTTACATGTATCCTAGTTTATTTGTCTGTCTGTTCATGATGCTGGTTTCCTAGTTGTATTACACGATCAAAACTGCACTTTAACGTCATTTTCGTGCATTTCCGACACGTAATTTACAGTCGCAGAGGCCTGAATCACCCCCACAAATTGAAATTATGTAATTTACTGATGAACTCAACTGACCACAAAGTGCTATAAAATAAAGAAGTGTGTTGCACATGTTTTTTTTTTTTTACTCTCAAGTCCATCGTTTACTTCATCCCGTGAAGTTTGTTCTTTACCCGTTTTCGAGTATCTAAGTAGTAATCGCGTTCATTATAATTTTATACATTTGGATTGTCGCAAATCGCTAAAAGAAAGAAACATTACGGTATTCCCTTTGCTCTTCTTTATTTCGCGAAATATACATAAAAATGAGTGAAGTTCAATAAACATAGCTTACAGAATGTTTAGGTACTTACAACTTCATTTATTATTTAACCTCAACCATGAAATGAAGGTATTTCCGCCAATCTTCTTATGGAGATCTAAACCAGTGTGGAGTTTCCCAAACATAGCTTGTATACTCTTAAAGATATTGTTGATTTTATTTTATTTATTTATTTATTTATTTATTTTTTTTCTGTTAGCACATTGAACTGAAACCCTTAACAACACAATTCCAAGTTTTAACGACCCTGAAGATGATGGCTTTTGAAAATATTGTGGAAAAAGGAGAAAATGCTGGTTCCGGAAATAATCTATATCCTATCAAAGACAGAAATTATCATCATTTGTCGTTTGCAAATATCCTCAATTTAGAGGAGTGGAAAATGTTGTTGTTTGGTTAACAACCAGACAATCAAAATTCGTACATTCGTGCATACGTCTTCAGCTCTACTTTTTAGCTCGGCCGCTTTCGAAGAAAACATAGAGGTATTGTCGTAGCCATGGCGCCGTCGTCGTCTGCGTCGTGGTCGTCGTGCAAAAACTTTGACATTTTCAAAAACGTTGCCATTTTATAATATCTCTGTCATTACTGAAGATATTTACTTTAATCTTGGATGAGTTGTTCACTATCAGAAGGGAAACCCATTTAACAAGAGCTTCTAGTTATTTTTGACACAGCTATACCCTTTTTTCAACTTCGAATTTTCACTGAAAATTAAGCAACTGCTTCCGGGCATTGGCATCCACATGTAGTGCTCTTGTTTTCTTTCTTTTTTTAGCAGTAAACTTGGCATTGATCCTTAGCTATAAAATAATTACATGATTACATGATCCTAAATACAATATTCAAACATTCGTGGTGTTACAGTTGAGACAAAATAATTTTAAAACAATTGTTTCCTCTAGATATAGAATTCTATGTACAATATGTAAACAAGGGCTATTTTTATCCCAATGGTAGATCGAATAATTTCTGACAAATAAATAATCTTTTGACACTACATGCAAAATACCTTCACCCCAGGCTAACCAATGTTAAACAATGGGGGCCTTCTCCCTAATAATACTCTTCATATTTAACTTTTGACCCCTGTTGCTGAGATATCCCAGGGCCGTAATATGATCTACAGTATGTTAATAAAGAAGTATAAGTTTTGCTACATGTACTTGTACCCTTTAAAATACTTCAGTGGGATTAATGTCTGGGAAGCACCCGGACAAGGTAAGACGCTAGAAGTAAGAATTGCTCCCTAGACACAAAGTTAACGACTTACCTTGGCTTGCTTGGTCTCTGGATATCAATCAAATATTTTTGGGTTTTATTGATTGATTGAATGGTGTTTTACGCCGCTTTCAACATTATTTCAGTCATATCACGGTGACAGCTCACAAATTCGTGTATTTCCTGGGTTTCACCAGTACTAGGCTAGGGCTCTGAAGTGTCTTGCCCAAGGTTGTTCCCAAGAAAAACTCAGCGGATCAGGTGGGACTCGAACCCGGGATCCAAAGGTTACTATTCCCACATTCTACCACCGAGCCACGCAGTACCTTAAATATTTACGGGATTTGGTTGGTCTAGGAGCAAGGAAAACATATTAGCACCTATATCAACGACATGTCTACAGCCTTAGCTCGTGAATGGATCGCCTCTCCAGACATATTGTCAGGTCTATGAAGTCTAAATGCGGTTATTGGTAGCCGAAGAGTCCACAACAGATACTAAATAATCATTGTGTAACTTGGCAAAAACCCAAGGAAAAAGATAGATATGTGAGACTTTTACTTTCAATCCAACGTTAATCTCACGTCAAACAAATAGATTATTTTATTTTTTGGTTAAAGATCGAATATTTGTTTTATCGAGAGAGCATTATAGGCAGTCACATGTGGCGCAACGAGAGTGAAAAAATTTACCGATGATGTTTACTCGAAGAAAAAAATCCGATATTTCACAGGAAAAAAAAAAAAAAATGCTTCTGACCCCCTTTTTTTGTTGGAACTTTCATCAAAATCCAGTACAGTTGTTTTCGGTAATTCCCCGCTGCGTACCTCCACTTACAAAACAATGCATTACAATATTACGTAAAGAGCGATAAATTAGGGTAAATGTGCGCAAATTACGTTATATTTCCGTCTGGTTGAATGTCATGCACTGTTTACCTAGGTAACTAGTGCGCGGGAACTACTGCCTTCAACTGAAAAGTTACGCAAACATTTTATGGTAAATTTCACTGGTCGTAGACATGAAATATCAAACCTTTTAATCCCCCATTATTTCCCGATAAACTACCAAAAAACATGAAATATTATTCTGATAATTCTCAAATTTGAGTTTAAAAAAAAAAAAATGTAAAGCCAGTATATTTTTACTTATTTCAGTAAAACCGTTTCTGTTGTAAATATGGTGTGAATGCAGATCTATGGTTTTACTTGTTAAATATCTTGTCTGTTTCGTAAGAAAATGTCAAGGTATAGTCATAATCCTGTCATTGTCTGTGAATGCGTCGTTTTCGTTCAAAACGTTTGACAATTTTTTCATGCATGTATCACTGCCATTACTGAATATTTAAACTTCAAACTCGGGCTACTCATCAGAAATATTTTGACACGGTTTTGTCACTTTTTCGACGTGAAATTTTTATTTAAAGTGCAATTGGAATCAACGGTTCATGCCCGCATGCGGCCCTTTTGTTTTCAATGTTGCTATCGGAATTCTTATTTTGTCAAGCTCATTACTATACCAAAATTAAGAAATAAACGTTTTTGTCATTTTTTTTTTAATATTCCTAATAGAACAGCCCCATGACGTAAACCTCTGTAGAAATTTCCAGTGCCTAGCAGTTCTTTGCTGCTTATCTGCTATGCTGCCATTTGTATCAATTGGCGTCTCAATTAATGTTTTAGTGCACTCTCTCTATCTAAATGTTCCATTTGTTGATCTGATAAAAAGCTTTCGACCAAATCAATAATTACATCATACTGGAACAAAAGGAGATGATTGACAAGGCGATTAATCACGCATTTAACTTGTATTATTCATTCGTTGTATTCTATATTGTTTACTTCGACCTGATCATTGATCATTGGGCTATTGTCACCTCGGGACCATGGAATTGTTTTTCAATCGAGAATTCCTTCCCATGTGGCTTTAAGTATAATATTGCCTTTTGTTACCAAATACAGGCCTGTGGAAACGGTATTTGTTTAATTGAAAGTTGAAAGTACTTCGTTACATACAGATTGACGAGGTGTCCAGAGTCTGCATCAGTCTTTACCCATTGACACCTGCCAACGGCTTCAAAAAACGCACCACTGTTTAAAACAATTATGCTTACATGAGAAATTGCTTGTAATAAGTAATACTATTTTCAGTTGCAATTATGTGATTAACCTTTGTGTTGACTGTGGATACGCCAGCGCCTTTGACTTGAAAATCATAGTGAGTTCGAGGCATGTCAGAATTTCCGATCTGAATCGCAGGATGAGTCGGTTTTACACTTAGATCTTTCACATCTCGGCGCGACTATTGGTAAGGTTTCCATCCACATTACGACATACACGAAACTTGTTGACTGCACTATCTTTGCTGTTGCAGCTGTCAAACTAACTTCCTGTTGTTATGATTAACCTTGGTACGGAAACAACCAGAAGCCACAAGGAGGGGGATCTAACTGTATTGAAGATTTTCTACCATATTTAAAACTAATATTTCATTAGTTTACTGTTGCAGTTTTATGTGAAAGCGCGATATTATGACAAAATTTCGAGTCCCCGCTTGCTATGCACGCATGGTCTGTGTATTTGACAGAATGATAGAAATATGTGTGAAAACGTTTTCACTGTAAAACTTCTCAGTCACAGAACCACCTTGGGAACTACGATCTGTAAAACAATGTTTTCCTTTTAATCGAAGAAGGTTGTATGTAATGTGCGTTTTGAGACACTAGTCCGGTAAGCAATGGCAGAGTTTCCGCCCCTTAAGCTATTTATACCTTATTTCAAAACTTATATTCTATGTAAAAATATATGTAAATTTGATCATCTTTACGACGTGTATCACCTTTGTCATACCTTTTGACTGTCCGTGATGCCAGTCTAACCTAGTTTGCTTGAATACTAGGCAAATAAATGCCAGTTATGTCTACTGACTCATGCCACTGTATCTTTATAAATGGAAGTTTTGACGTCAATAACATTCTTTTATGTGAACAACAAAAACAAGCATGCCTTCTCTGGGGTCATTTCCAATTGACTCCCTACCTTAAAATGTTGCACCCATTTACAGATACATTTCAAAGCAATATTTCACTAACTTGCTTCACACTGGTACGAACTTCTGATGACGGATTGGATTAACTTTGCTCAAATTTGACAATACACCATCAGCTCAGACGTTTTTCCGTCCATTTTGAGACTTACTATTTGGAGCCGTGTTTAATCTATGAGTTACATCTATATTACAGTAAATAAACTTCCGTTAGGCACCAGGAAGGGAATCCTTTAGTTACTATGTCACGTCAGGTATCTTTGATCAAGATAAACACCGTCATAAAAGAACTTCTTCGTCTGCTGAATCTTTCTATCACAAATACACATTCTCTTTCTTTCGACATTTTCTCTACACGATAGGTAATAAATATACATCTTTCACGTAAGGTTCATCGGCTAAAGCACAGTATGATGCTTTCCTGTAATCTTTTTGCGGATCACTTACCTGACAGATATCAGCAAGTCATTAACTTCATTTAATGTCTAGGATCGGAACTCGGGCTTCTATAAAGTAAAGAAAAATTGTAAAGCTCCGAGTACCTAGAAATGTAGAATGGTATCGTCTCATGCACTTACTTTATAAATGTTGCAGTATTAAAACAGTCATTGCACTTTTCCAGCTAATATATGAACACCCCTCGTAAAGTAGGGCAGTTTACATGTAGTTTAATCGTTAGGTGTAAAAAAAGGTTTATTTTTTTCCAATACCCTGAATTGAAATATTCCGATTCGTGTCTTTTTTTTTTTTCATGCATCAAGTCCATAGTAAATTTAGTAGCGTGAGAAAATTTGGGGCCGAAGGTTGAGCGAGATGTCAAAATTTCCTTATGCTGCGAGAAGCAAATACAAGCAGTATAATATTCCTTTTATTATATACCTACAACTTTCAAAATATTGCAGTTATTGACATTTTATTCGAGAACGTTAAACAAAATAAAAAGAAATAGTGCATTACTTGGTAATTACTTTGTTTTTATGCATGGCGGATGACTATCCTAGCGTAGGATTTCGACAAATCAAATCGCAATCAATGCATGCATATTCCGTCCTCGAGATACATCATCATAGCATATTTGGAACCGTATCTCACATTGTGTAGATACGGAATTTTTTTTTTTTTCTGTCTGTCGTGTGTGATATCTTATCCAGGTGTGACTAATGTAGTTGAGCCTGAAAATGTTCAGGTCTATAAAATTGCCCGTTATTGGCCGTTGAGCTATGTGTTGTCTAATTAGTAGACTTCCTGCCTAATAAGGCTTTCCGTCATCCAAATGATGACTTCTCTTAAGAGGGGGTGTGTTACGGGAGATCACTCCTTCCTTACGGCGTAGCTTCGTCCCGTATAAAATCAATACCTGACAACTAGGGAGAATTCTCTTTAGCTCAGGGGTTAGTGTTTTGGTCTTTTAAACATCAATAAATGAGGATGGTTCACCATGAATTAAAAAAAGATAGACCTGTTTCCAAATTATTAACCGTATACTGGAATACAGAGCAATTTTCATTTTATCAAAATTAGATTTTTTTGGAATCATTTTCGACCAGTTGCCAGTTTCATGCGATTTCGCTTGCCCTATATTAAACATAATATTTTATGACGCCATCACACATCAAAACTTACTGTTTGCAGACAGGGCAGAGAGACGAGAAACGTTTATAGCTTTTTAAAGAATACGTATCTCTCCTGTTTTGTGGAGAATGACAATTTGGTGTTAATCGTGTTAAAATCCATTTTCCCGGGTTTAATAAATACAAATATCGGCTTTACCGAAAAAGCAATCAGTTTATCTGTGCTGTCCGTCTAATCTATCAGTCTGGTAAAGGGAAACAGACTTCATTCATTCAGGAGTGAACGCATATCAGATATTGTCTTTTTCCTGTAGGTTGGTAGCTAGTTCGTCTTTCGTTGTGTTTTGTGCATGGGATCAATTAAACAATTGAAAACTTGGTAAGTATTGTTTGATTATTTCTTATAGCATTATGGCATTGCTAGATGTATTGACAATCTTAACACACTACTCTCTCAATTAAAACCAGCACTCGTGTATACACATCATTTTTTTTTTTTTTTTTTTTCAATACAGCAAGATGTTGCACTGTTCATACCGTCATAGCAGCCATAATTCCGGGCATGAAACAATAATAGAAATCGCCATTTGTAGATGATATCGAAATTATAAAAGTATGGTTAAGGACGAAATAGTATCAGAAAGTCCTTACTTTCACTGACAGTGTAGATCAAAATGAAAATGCACTACAGATTCGGTAAAATCTTTGCTGTCCGATATTTTGTAGCCAACGTTGTCTTGAAATATGTCGTTATTTTTTTCCTTTAAATATCTAGTTCATCCATCAAGCAAAATAAAGCTCAACTGCTCAGATTGGCGAACTTCGACCTTTCCAGAATCTAGACCTTACCCTAAAAAATAAAAGGCTGCTTAAGGCATAAACCGATCTTTTGCACAGAGATGAGTAAATCCCCTCATAAGCGGAGGTATGATTCTATGTTAAACCTATCTGGGCTATCTGCAGAGCCCTGCATGTAGTTTTCCAATGCTTATGGCCACTAGTTAAACCATTGGAATAATACTTCAGCAGTAAAAAAGCGTAAGGTATCGTATTTTTCTCGATGTATCATTAAATACCTAGTGTAATCCGTCAAAAGCGTTTATTTTTTATTTTTATTCATTCATTTATTATTATTTTCTTTTTATTATTTTCAAAAATTCAAATGACACAATTAAATCACGATCATCATGAATTGGTTAATTAACGGAAACTCTTACGGAGTGAAATAAATCATACTATTGACTGAATTTAGCCAATCTTCCAAATATTTTAAGAATCAAAGCATCCTCGGTCTATAAAACAGTTAACCATAGATGTTGCCGATTCGATTTCGACTTTCTCCAACACAAGTAAGCCAGCAGAGCCTATGTCATAGTGCCTTAAGCAGCCTTTTATTTTTTAGGGTAAGGTCTAGATTCTGGAAAGGTCGAAGTTCGCCAATCTGAGCAGTTGAGCTTTATTTTGCTTGATGGATGAACTAGATATTTAAAGGAAAAAAATAACAACATATTTCAAGACAACGTTGGCTACAAAATATCGGACAGCAAAGATTTTACCGAATCTGTAGTGCATTTTCATTTTGATCTACACTGTCAGTGAAAGTAAGGACTTTCTGATACTATTTCGTCCTTAACCATACTTTTATAATTTCGATATCATCTACAAATGGCGATTTCTATTATTGTTTCATAAAACAGTTAACCATAGATGTTGCCGATTCGATTTCGACTTTCTCCAACACAAGTAAGCCAGCAGAGCCTATGTCATAGTGCGGTTTCCGTCGTCCGTCCGTTCGTCCGTCCATTAGTCCTTGGCGATAAAGTCTTCATTTGTTGGCGGATTTTGGTGAAACTTGCATAGTCTGTTCATCTTATCAATAGCTTAAAACCTATTGATTTTGGGAAAAAAATAAAATAAGTATGGGTACATACAATGAGTACCAAAACCCTATCAAATTTGGCTGGATTCCAAACAGTAGGCTTTGAGAAATATTTCTTAATTTTTTCACTAGTTGTTCAATTCACCATGCCTACGTATGCTATCTTAGTGGGTTCAAGCTCAGTTGCCTCATTTTCGTGTGTATGTGCGTTTGTCTTTTTCCTTTTTGCATTATAAATTCACAATACATGCTAGGGGAAAAAAGCAAAATCACTGCCAGCAGAGCGATTCAGGCCCTCAAGGGAACCTAGATTGCTAAGTTCCATTGCACCTTTACGACCGTTTCTACAGCGATTGAACGATCCAAATAAATCTGCTTGAACATTACCCTTATGGAATCAAAACTAAACTAAAAAACAGTTGAAAGACTGAAATCCATTATATAGCCGATCAACATGCCAAGTTCGTTGATCAACGGGGGTTTTTACCGAGTCAAGTCATTCATAGTACTGACACGGTAATTTCAAAGGGCACCTGTTTCATACAGATCGTTTTTAAGATTCATTACTTCCACGTTTCGATTGTTTTTTCCGACAATCCTTACTTTGTTGGTGAATAAACTAAATAATTTCTTGTTCCTACTGGAATAACGGATGCTGCAATGTTTTCAATAAACGTTTAAACGTATTTTCTTATTTCAGATATAAGTTGATGATTACTCCGCTGTCTATTACTGCTATAAAACGAATATTTTGATGTGTTTAAGGATGTGAGTTGAAGAAAGAAACTCAAATATACGAGATCAAGAGATGGAGGTTCACACGCTGGGAAAAAAAACTTCAGTTGAATCAGCAAATTACATCAAGGCTCAGCACTTACACTACTGATGAAACTTAACAGAACAGTAACCCGAATCTAAGTGATGATCCAACCGACGATTTAGACGTGCGTGACGTAGTCGTAAATAAAACAGATAAAGAAGTTATAGATATTTCAATAAAGCAGTACTTAAAGCCAATTTTATACTGTTTATCAGTATGCGGTTGTTACTATTTTTATGCTGTGAACAAGCAGCACAAGAGCGCACTTAAGACTATTATTGGTTACATATACAGAATGTTCGTGTTTCTGGTCCTAGTCCTCACGGTTTTAAAGTTTTTTTCTGCATTCTTCTTTCTTCCAAAATCTGACTTGATGAAGAATGGTTTATACATGACTTGGCTTTGTATGTGTACATTATACTTTGCTGTGCATTTGAAATCCACCAGTATTAAGTTTGGCTATCAAGAGGCAACCTTTAAGGCATTCGATGATATTGTTGAAAATCTTTGAAAACTGGTTGTCCATGCCCAGTGGTCACCATCAAAAGACGAGTGTTACTCGGAACCATAATTGGATGCGTTCTCGTGTTGACTAACATGATCGGTATCGGACTGCAGATCAGACTCCAGCCCATGAGTATGGCATTTTATTCGTGTCCATTCGAGCCAACAAACATGGCCTTGGCACTTTTTCTGCTAGCAGAGACAATTTTTACCCTAATTTGGGTTTTTCCATTAATTTATGTAATGATAGTGTGTGATATTGTGAAACACGTGCTTAATGCATTCAACTCCTTTCTAGAAGAAATCATTCGCAGGAAAGTTTCAAAGGCTCTGACTAAAATTCAGCAACTGCGAATTCAACATCTGCAATTATGTGACCTTGTCAATATGTTAGACGCTGATATGGGTTGGTTCTTCGCTTCTACGTGTTTGCTAAATTTAGGACTTTCTTGTTTTTCCCTTTACGAACTGATTAAAAATTCATTAGATGGTTTCAGCCTGTTTTTGTTCATCTTCTGGTTGACTGCGTCTTTAGGAACTCTTGGACTTCTGACGATATTTGCTGCAATTGTAAACGAAAAGGTAAATTCATTAATACATGTGAGAAGATGGTTCATATAACTATTAAATATCGTTGAACCTTCACTCTTCCGACTAGGGTCATGGTCAAAGTTATATGTATTTCATGCTGCATTTGCATGCTTAAAGCGAGAACTATTGTTGGTTGTTAAAGATTTGTTAAGTATTTTTGTCAGGTTAATATATTTTGATATATCATAAATCTTGTTACATTACGCGATTATAAGCAATCTTTCCTGAAAATGACCGGACAACAAGAAATTTGCTCTAACTGTTATGACTGTTTATCAGAATTTCATCAGCTAAATTGATCTAACTTTGAAACAAGACACTTACCTTTAGTATATAAAAATATAAAGTTAACAAAAAAACGAGGAAAAAGTCTAACATTCCACTAGTCTGTTCAGAAAATCACTCTAAATTGGTTAGGGTCTAGAACCGTCTTAAAAAATGACCAGTTATTACATGTAGAGTGTTTTGTCTGCATTTTCCACAAGTTTCGTATCACCTCCATTTTTCATCCGCCTTTTTATTGCCCATGTAAATGTATCGATAGGAAGAGTGGCTACTTGATTTGCACCTACACGTTTACATAAGAATACGAATAGATTTTGTTTCATTTTGTCTGTCCTTTATTTAAATGGTATTTCCGACAACAGTGTCGGAGCTGTAGTTTATGAAAATGTATGTTCACGCTTTATTGACCGGATAGAGTGCATCATATTTCTCAAACGCTCTCTTTTATTTTGATGAATATGTGAAAATGCTATATTCTTTAAATAATTCAAGGGAAATTGGCACTTGTTTACACATTTGTGAAACCTTGTCTCTCCCTTTACAACACTAACCTCTGCTCTTAATACTAAGGACGATAAAAAAGTGGAAAAAGAGAATGGAAGAATAAATGCTATGCTATGGTAAATGACAACTTATCATTGCTTTTCTCCAGGTTCATGCGCCACTTGGCATTGTTTACTACATAGATATTAGACAGGCCAGCCTAGATCAAGCTTTAGAGGTATGCTGACATGTTTATTCGTCTAAAAGTCCATCTATACTTTATTGCATTTTTTCACTTTTTCTCGAAAATAATTTATTATTTGCTGTATAATTCAAAAGAAGAGTTTAATGAAATAAATGACATTTATGTGTCTTTTATTGCTGCCCGTGGCATTGGAGTATCTAAAACCTACAAATCCGATAGAATCATGAAAGCAGTGAATACCATGGTATCAGCTGTCCGTTCACTGAAATTAACTTAGGTCGATAAACCACAATGTATCATTGGTGCAGTAAGAATGTTAAGTTCTGTATGAGCAAATAGAGATATCTCGGTTCGTAGAAGGTGAAGCTATAACCTCTTGGAAGAATGACGGTTTAAATGAAAACAATCACAATACTTCAAAAGAATGCATCTAATCAGCAGTTCCTTTATTGCAAAAATTGAAAACTTTGGGGGTAAATAATGCAGAAGTTTAGCACGTACAGAACTTTTTTGTGCCTTGAAGTGTCTTTCAAAGACATAGCATTGAAATAAACATTAAATTTTCAAATAACCACATGCTTTTACGCTCGAGTTGTCACCATATTTCAGTATTAATGATTTTTTTTTTTCAGTCGAAGTTGACAGGTACCTAACGATGTCTTACAGCTTGTTGGCTTCATACAACTTCAATTTCAGTATTATGACTGTTTTGCCTTTTTTGCAGTTGAATTTATTCATGGCGAAGTTGACAGGTACCCAAGTAGGCTTTACGACTTGTGGGCTTCTTACAATTACAAAAGATTTCATTTTAACGGTACGGTCTCCTTTTCTTCTTGTTTCATTTGACATTTTTCTTTAATGAATTGATCATATGTAATCATTCAAAAGTAAAACAAAATTACAACCAGATTCAGAATGATACATTTAATAATAAAAAAATCGAGGTAAAAGGAAAAAAAAAAAAGAAAATTATTCAAGTATACAGATCGGCTCTAGTGACACTCGAGGTATGGGTACCTGAGCTAAAAAACCCAAACAATTCAGCACATGGCAATATAGGATATTAATTACAACTGTTACGAGTTTTCTTCAAACAATTAGAATGATTAAAAAAAAAAAAAAATGTTTAGGAATTATAAAGCCGTTTCATAAGTTTTTCTCTAGTTTCGATAGATTTGTTTGAGAGAATATTCGAATTATGTGAGTCTTTTACTCACAACATTAGCTCGCAACGATATTCTGCTTACATTAGCAGTTTTAGACATTTTTCCTTTTCTCTAAATAGGTATCCGGTATGTAATAGGAAGGGGTTCGTACCTGTAAATTCGCCTAATATATGTTCTTTTGTAGCGTATAAGTAGTTTTAGTTTTATATTTCAAAACTATTTGTTTTATGTTGCGGCAGGATTTCACTGAATGTGGTGTTAGTTATAAAGGAATATGAATCCCCTTGTAATGTCGTTCGTAAATGTACTTTTGATATTTTTTGTACGAATTTTATAATATTTCTACCTATAATTATTGTTTCAGGTTGTCGGGGTATTTCTGACGTATTTTGCAGTATTGTACACACTGTGAATCATAGAGAGAGACCATCCAAACTAACATCGGATATAAGTTCACAGATATGACAATCAACGTACAAACATGTTTAGATATCCTATGTTTTGCAGGTGGTCAAGGTCCCCTGTGATTTAAAGTTATATGCCGACCCACAACTTCATTTAGAATAAGCAGCCACCATTAACTTTGATGACGACAGCAACAGAACGTTCTATATCTACAATTCATGTGAAACTTTAAACTACGCTTAAGTAGACAATACAGCAATTTCAAACATACACGTCAGCAGCCAACAAGGTTTACACCAAAAACTAAAGTACAGTGTAATTATTCCAGCTTTAAGATACAATTTTAATTGAAGGGTACAGCAACTTCGTAAGGGGAAAAAACATATAAAAACATAACATATGAAAAGTTTTGTGAATCCGAAACTGTATTGATTAATATTTCTATGAAGAATCAGTAATCGAAAGGGTGTTCAGTTGACACTCGATTGTGAAATAAATGTAGAGTGAGTTTCAGCAGATTACGAATTAGTTTACTGTCGTTTCAGATATGTATGAAAGAAAGTTATTTCGTTGAAATGATATCCCACACCGAAAAAGACCTTTTTTTGATAGAATCATATCAGAGGTATTGTTTTGCATGTACTCGTAACCTTTGAAAAAACAAATAATGATTTCTGTGGCTTCTGATAAACACTATAAATATGAAGTTTCATAATTTTTTGTCCAGTAGTTAGAGAGATATTGGTACATAATGGAAATATAAATCAAACCCCATTTTTCCAGTTAATCAAAAAGGCACTTTATTGGCGGAATATCCTAAGGAACACATGTATAAAGTCTTATAAATTTTCATCCAGGATTTTAGAAGATATCTGTCTTGACAGACGGACGAACAGACGGTCTTTTGCTCAGCTCTCGTATGTTTTAGATAACCATTGCACGTGAGGCAATAGTGAACCATACCTTTACAGTCTTCCGTTTTGAAAACATTTATTTGGAATTGCATTCCAATATAGAAGCCATAGATCTGAGAAATAGTGCTTTTGTATCTCGGAGACTTTACTTTGTTCCGGTCACTTTAAGCAGCGGCTATTATACCTTTGAGTTTTGCAATTGAGCGTTGTACATGTATGTCGCATGCTTTTTGCTTGAATTAAAAAAAAAAAGAAAAAAAGGGAAAAAAATGCCTATTCGTGCTGTATTAGGCTGGCTTGTAGCTCTGTTCTGCCTAGTGGCTAGCTCCTAAGATAACTCTACCTAAATAGCAAAGCAACACTTAGCCTTCTTTTCTCACTCTTTACTTACATCTACTGTGCACAAAACTATTACTTCATTTATTGATATTCATTATTTTGTATTTAGTAAAGATTGATATTTAGTACTTCATACAACTGTCTGTTTGCTTGCATTATACATCCTTTCCATCCTGGCGAGGCCGGTTACTTAGTAATAAAAGTTGTTTTTTGAACAATTATATCTCCGGCTTTATCTTGGTATTTCAATGTAAGGATTCATTCGACGATTGAAAACGTAGTCTCCTCATTTACAAAATTGAGACGGCGTATTTTTCTTACAGCATAAATACATCGTATCAAATCATCTTTCTGTTTTATTAGGCTTAAGACAGCTGTGCAAATATGTTCTAATCCTTCTAAGGTCATTTCAGGCCAAAGTTCTTTGCATTAGCAGAGCCATGGAATCAGCCTTGATCAATATGGTGCAAAACCTTTTAACTCCGAACTGAATTGTCAAGAAGGTTGCTGCATTTGCCTGAGTTTGATAGTTGAGGTCATTATTTCGCAAAACCTGGCATATGGAAATATGGTGTAACTCTGAAAAAAAGGACACCATTCTAGTTGAAGGCAGTTTTATTGCACTCAATTGATTAGCAAATACGCCAACAATAAAAGAAGACGTAGCAGAAAGGCAGCATAACTTTCTTGGTGATAAGCACAACTTGTTTTTTATCACAACCATCGACATGCCAAGACACTTGTTTAGAACCCTTCAAAAAGTGGTTGTGTGAAGTTGGCAGTAAGTTCAACAAACGGACATCGATATTCAATGTAGAAATGAATATGCTGTTAAGTTGAATTTCATGCAGCAGTAGATTCGGTATTTTTTTCAAATTCATGTGACAGTTATGAATAACAAGGAATAACGATTTGAATATCGAAATGAATTTCATGCAAGCAGTAAATTCGCGTGTACTGTTTTTTGTATGGGCATGCAGATCATATATGATCTCGAATATAGATTTGAATATGGAAATGAATTTCAGGCTAGCAGCAGATTCACCAAGATTTCCATATGGGCGTGAAGATATGTAGGAAATCGAATGTCGATTTTTAATGTCGAATTGAATTTCATGCTAGCGGCAGATTCGTACAGGTTTCTATATAGGCATACATGTAGATTTTGCATGAAATCCACTGAATTTCATGCTAGCAGCAGATTCGCTAGAATTTCTGTATGGGCATTTAGATGGTGTATGATATCGAATGTGGGTTTGAATATCGAACTGAATTTCATGCTAGCAGCAGATTCGCAGAGATTTTTGTATGGGCATGTAGATGATACATAAAATCGAATGAAGATTTGAATATCAATCTGAATTTCATGCCAGCAGCAGATTCGCCAAGCGTTCTATATGGACATGTCGATATTGTATGAAATCCAATGTAGATTTGAATATCGAACTGAATTTCATGCTAGCAGCACATTCGTTAGAAATTCTTTATGGGCTTGTAGGTGGTGTATAACATCGAATGTGGATTTGAATATCGAAATGAATTTCATGCCAACAGCAGATTCGCGACTATTTCCCTTATGGGCTTGTAGATGGTGTATAATATTAAATGTAGATTTGAATATCGATCTGAATTTCCTGCTAGCAGCTGATTCAGCAAAATTTCTATATGGGCATGTAGATGGTGTATGATATCGAATATAGATTTGAATATCGAACTGAATTTCATACTAGCAGCAGATTCGCTAGAATTTCTATATTGGCTTGAAGATGGCGTATAATATCGAATGTAGATCTGAATATCGAACTGAATTTAATGCGAGCAGCAGATTCACCAAAATTTCTATATGGGCATGTAGATGGTGTATGATATCGAATATAGATTTGAACATCGAACTGAATTTCATGCGAGCAGCAGATTCACCAAAATTTCTATATGGGCATGTAGATGGTGTATGATATCGAATATAGATCTGAATATCGAACTGAATTTCATGCGAGCAGCAGATTCACGAAAATTTCTATATGGGCATGTAGATGGTGTATGATATGGAATATAGATCTGAATATCGAAATGAATTTCATGCTAGCTGCAGATTCACCAGAATTTCTATATGGGCATGTAGATGGTGTATGATATCGAATATAGAAATGAATATCGAACTGACTTTCATGCTAGCAGCAGATTCGCTAGAATTTATGTATGGGCATGTAGATAAGGTATGAAATCAATGTAGATTTGAATATCGAAATGAATTTCATGCCAAAAGCAGAATTGGAAGGTATTGCTGTATGGGCATGTAGATGATGTATGATATCGAATGTAGGTTTGAATATCGAACTGAATTTTATGCAAGCAGCAGATTCGCGAGAATTTCTCTATGGGTTTGAAGATGGTCTATGATATCGAATAAAGATTTGAATATCGAACTGAGTTTCGTGCTAGTAGCAGATTCACCACAATTGCTGTATGGGCATGTAGATGGTTATGATATCAGATATATTTTTGAATTTTCAAATCTACATTCGATATCATACACCATCTACGTGCAGATACAGCAATCTTGGCGAATCCGCTGCTAGCATGAAATTCAGTTCGATATTCAGATGTACATATGATATTACACACCATATACAAGCCTATAAAGAAATTCTAGCGAATCTTCTGCGAGCATGAAATTCAGTTCGATATTCAAATCTATTGTCGATATCATAGACCATCTACATGCCCATAAAGGAAATTCTAGCGAATCTGCTGTTAGCATGAAATTCATTTCGATATTCAAATCTACATTGGATTTCATACAATATCTACGTTCCCATATAGAAATTGTAGCGAATCTGCTGCTAGCATAAAATTCAGTTCGATATTCAAGTCTATATTCGATATCATAGACCATCTACATGTCCATTTAGCAATTTTGTCCAATCTGCTGCTACCATGAACTTCAGTTCGATATTCAGATGTACATTCCATATTATACACAATCTACAAGCCCATAAAGAAATTACAACGAATCTGCTGCAAGCATGAAATTCAGTTCAATATTCAAATCTTTATTCGATATCATACACCATCTTCATGCCCATACAGCATTTTTTTTTTTTTTTTTTTTTTTAATCTGCTGCTCACATGAAATTAAGTTCGATATTCAGATCTACATTCGATATTATACACCATCTAAAAGCCCATAAAGAAATTCTAGCGAATGTGCTGTTAGCATGAGATTCAGTTCGATATCCAAATCTATATTCGATATCATACACCATCTGGATGTCCATGTAGAAATTTTGGTGAATCTGCTGCTACCATGAGATTCAGTTCGATATTCAGATCTATACTTAATATTACACACCATCTACAAGCCCATAAAGGAAATTCTAGCGAATCTGCTTTTAGCATGAAATTCATTTCGATATTCACAACTACATTGTATTTCACAGATTAATTACATTCCCATATAGAAATTCTAGCGAATCTTCTGCTAGCCTGAAATTCAGTTCGATATTCATTTCTACATTCGATATCATACACCATCTTCATGCCCATATAGCAATTTTGTCGAATCTGCCGCTAGCATGAAATTCGGTTCGATATTGAAATCTCCATTCGATATTTAACACCATCTACAAGCCGATTAAGAAATTCTAGCGAATCTGCTGCTAGCTGAAATTCAGTTTGATATTCAAATCTACATTGGATTCCATACAGTAATTATCTACATGTCAATACAGGAATTTTTGCGGATCTGCTGCTAGCATGGATTTCCGATCGATATTCAGATCTTCATCGGAATTTATATATTATGTACATGCTCATACAGAAATCTCAGCGAATCTGCTGCTAACCTGAAATTCATTTCGATATTCAAATCTATATTCGAGATCATACATCATCTCCATGCCCATACAAAATAAATGAAAAAAAAAAAAAAAAGAGCACGCGAATTTACTGCTGGCATGAAATTCATTTCGATATTCAAATCGTTATTCCTTGTTGTTCGTAACTGTCCCTTGAGTTTGAAAAAAATACCGAATCTACTGCTAGCATGAAATTCAGTTCGATATTCAAATCTATATTCGATATTATACACCATCAACATGCCCGTATAGGAATTCTAGCGAATCTGCTGCTAGTAGGAAATTCAGTTTGATATTCAAATCTAAATTGGATTTCATACAACATCAACATGCCTATATAGAAATCTTTGCGAATCTGATGCTGACATAAAATTCAGTTCGAATTTAAATCGACATTCGATTTTATACATATCCACATGCCCATATGAAAATCTTTGCGAATCTTCTGCTAGCCTGAAATTCATTTCGATATTCAGATCTATGTTGGAGATCATACATCATCTGCATGCCCCCCAAAAAAAAACGAATTTACTGCTGGCATGAAATTCATTTCGATATTCAAATCGTTATTCCTCGTTATTCATAACTGTCCCTTTAGTTTGAAAAAAAAAAAAAAAAAAAAACCGAATCTACTGCTGCATGAAATTCAGCTTAACAACATATTCATTTCTACATTGAATATCGAACTCCGATTGTCGAACTTACTGCCAACTTCACACACCCTCAAAAAGTCGGATTACAGGACGTCTTGTTTTCAGTACTGAGCGAAAGCACATTGGGCATGACAAATCCTTTCATTTGAGTCAAATCTTATGCGTCGTCTGCAAACGTTTTCAATTTTGACAAGTCCCAAATTTTTGTCATCTGGTAAAGACTGTAGATGTAAAATTATTGTTTATCCCTTGCATGACTTCTTAAGCCTCTAGAAATGCGTCCTGGAAAATTATGTGGAAGACAGGATCTAAAACTTCATAATATGATAGAGGTGTCGGTAAAGTTACTCCTTTTTTTTTTAACAAATACCCACACTACTTATGAAATCAATAAATAAATAAATAAATAAATAAATAAATACATAAATAAATAAAAAGAGATGGTGAAAAAATAAATCTTATCAGCCTTGAGTTTACAGTTTTCAATATGTCATATATTTTTTAAGCTGTTCTATCTTTTTAACAGATTGTCAAATGCGTTCAAAATGTACAGGCGGGACTTGATACACAATGTCTGCAAAAGTTGCATCATGTGACACATGGCAGCGGTAAAAGGAAATGAGCCATGCTCTGACAAACGGGAGCTTAATGCATCTCCGTAAAGCATTATACCAAGCAAGACACATAACCTAATTTTGGATCCATAAAATCCATATTGTCGAACAACCGACTAAATCATGGGGTAGAATTATCCCTTGACATGCAGAAAAATTAACAACAGCGAAAAGTTTCGGCCCATGTGAGCCTGCACGGACTGCTCAGGCTCGCATGGGCTGATACTTTTCGCAAATGCATTAAACCCCTTTTCACAGAGCATGGCTCAAATGATCAATTAATCGAAGCCGAGCTTTAACTTTAGATTTTTTAGATTCTTAAACATTTAGATCGGCTGTTGCGTCCGTGTATAAAGGTCGGCGAACGTTCTTATATTAAATTTCAGAACTGTATTCTTTAACCTTTCTTGTGTGCTTTTCCTGCATTGCCAGCTTTTTAAATCTATTTAATGCGATACGTTAGGATATTTAAGTAGGGATATCCTGTCTTCGTAATCACCGTCGTTCCGAGATGGATGTCAAGAGCTTATCCCAAATACCCGTTTTCTTGTCGGGATCAACTCAGCTTCGACAATTACATTGTGCATACCTCACAACATTACGCGTTAAAGAAATGAAATCTCTTCATTTCACCACCACCATTTTCTTTTCTAAGCTGACTGGTATGCAAGTTTTATTTTGACAATCTGGGGTCTGCTTGCAATAAAGAACGAATTCATCTCGACGGTAGAAGCATAAATTAATGCGTTTGTTTTAGTAATAATGACTGGATTAGTATCTATTCATTAGTAGAAGTTTTTAGGCTTGCCAACTTGATTGCGTTATATATACTTAAAAGTTTCAAATTTATCGCCGCCTGGATTCAAGGACCACGTGAAAGTGTAGTTTTATTATTTCTTAGTGAGTTTGAGCAACTCTTAACTTTGCAGTTAAATACAGGTTGGAATAATTCATTTTCTGATAACGAGGGTACCTTTGTTTGAATCGTTTGTCCTCAATCTGATTGATGCTATTGTTTTCCCCCTATACAAAGGTCCACATAGGTTTTTCAAAAATACTTGAAGGACAGGGGTATCTTAAATGTCTTTCAAATACATGCTCACTTGTACAGCTCTGGAGTATCAGTGGTGCTTTGAGTATAGGTCAAATAGATGTTTTAACTTTATCTTCATTTTTTCCGCCTTTCTACCCTCCGTGGAGGAAATGATTAATTTGCAGCCCAGCCCTTTCCCCCTACATTCCACGGTCTCAGATTCTCTCTGGGCATTACTTTCAGAGGAATTTAACTTCCACCATGAGAAAGACAGCTTCACTGTCACGAACCATGACATGAGATAGGTTTGAGATAGAATAAGCCAAATGTACATATGCATGTAACAGCTTTAAAGGTATCTTCTGGACTTGCTAATATTGATATGACGATCGCACAATACCTAAAAAGAAGGAATGTAGCTGTGAAAAAAGCTGATACAATGCATGGCAATAAGGTTCCAGAATGACGCATGTTCAATTGAATATGCGTGAGGCACCGTTGTAAAAACCTGCATCTTTCTTTTTCAAAGGTATTATTTGGAGAAGAAAATATATCCTGAAAGGACAGTGTAGATCCAAGATCAAACTGCACATTTCCTGCAGTTTTATCTTAAAGGGCAAATCAACAGGTTTCAGAAAATGTTAATTTTCAAAACTACATTTATCAGTTGGTAACCAGGTAATGTTGTAATTAAAAAAAAAAAACTCTATTCCAATTTTTATTTCTGCTTATTAGTTGTTACGAAATCGCTTATCTCCCTTGCGTCCCTTGATTTGTGACGTCATAGGCGTACTTGTTTCAAAGTGGACGTTGTGTTTGATAAGAAGTTGAGCATGATTGAAGACGAAGAAATAGACGATTCCGGTCCCGTAAGGCCGTACATTTACGAACCAATTCGTAGAGAAAATAATGTAGTTTCAGAGGATGAGGATGAGAGTAATTCTTCGTTTGGTGAAGACTATGAAATTGACGATTTGTGGCGGACGTTTCAACATGGTGAGTATCGCGCATCCGTAAATTTGCATACGATGAGGCGGATATTGCTTATTGAAAAAAATGATTTATACGTGATAAAATTAAATATATCGCATAAGATTTGTTTCATTTGAAGAAGTTTCAGTCGGTCGACGGGCGGAATAAGGAGAACAAACTTGGGAAACATTTTTAATGTACTTTCATAATGTCTGGATTGTTAATTTCTGTTTCGATATTTGGAACAATAGTTTCATCTAATTATACGTCTACGGAGATATATGTACGTGACGAATTTCCTTGCAATTAGATTTGTTTCGCCATTAAGTAACCATTTACCACACAATCCGTACTTTTAACGACCTTGAAGAAGAAGGCTTTTTGAAAACATTGCGGGAAAAGAAAACGCTGTTACCAGCATTTTCTCCTTTTCCAATAATACTTTCAAACCTATCAAGGACTGAAATTGTCATTTGAACTATGTTTAATTTGTCTTCTGCAAAGGCGTTCAAGTTGGTTGAGTCCAAAATTTTGTAGTTTGGGAAAGATTTAAGAAAGGGTAGAAGAAAAGTAGCCATATATTGTATTATCTGATCTGTAATGTAATACTGTAGAGTATTAGGATAATGTCAAACAGCATCAAGTGACTGCAGAGTAAGACAGCATTCAGGTTGATTATTTACTGGTCTAAAGGATTCACATTAGAAAAGTAGGTTTTGTATGCCTGCTAGAATTAGAATAATTTTAATTAACTCACTTAAATCTTTTCCCCATTCTCAAAATCAAACTTCTCTGCACAGATAGCAAAAGTCGATGTTAACACTAATCAGTATCAACAACCCAAGGAAAAAAAGCTTTTCAAACATTGGGAAAAGCTTTATACCTTTATCCACAATATTTCCTGTCCTTTCAAAGACAAATTGCGATCCATATTTTATTTGTTATATTCAAATGCTTTGGGTTTGGACAATTTTAAAATCTTATAATTTGGTAAAGAGTTAACCCTTTACTAAACCACAGAATTTTAGACTTGTCTACATTGAAAGTATTTGCAGACGACAAATGTGGCTTTGACAATGGGAAGGGTCTGACAAAGGATAGAAAGCATCGTAGGAAAAGGAAAATATGCCGTTTTCCAGGAGTTTCTCTTTTTCCAACCATGTTCTCAAAAGCCGTCTCCGTAAGCAAGGTTAAAAGTCTGGACTGTGGAGTAAAGAGTAAAAACATTGATTTGTAAAGCTAGTCAGGAACGTTCTTATTCCGATTAACTTTTCTTCCACACTACAGAATCTAAATTGTCCAAATTGTAAGCATTTGCAAACAACAAATTTGCTGTGTTTAAAATGATGAGGTTTGTCTTGAAAAGGGTGGAAACATCGTGAGAAAAAGAGAAAATGTTAATTACCATCATTTTCTTCTATTTCCAAAATGTTTTTCGAGGCTTTCTTTCTTGGAGTCGGTAAAACCCAGGATTGCGTGATGAGGAGTAATTTCAGCAAAATGCAGATATGTAATTTTTTCCCCATATGCACACTTCTTTCTGATTACCAGACGGCATGACATATCTAAAGTTAATATATCACAATTTTTATACTGACACATGAATTAAAAAGATTGGTCTAAATAGTTTGGAAGATATCATATGGATGCGAACAAGGGAATACTTTGCAAATACCAGAATCACATAAAGAGGTTACAAATCAATTTTCAATCAAAGTAAAGAGAGTGACACTGTCACAAATAAACATAACAGTGTAAAGGGGTGAGATATGCAAATGTTATGTAATCATTTCCTGTATTGTTTTATAACTCCAACTCGATAAATCTTTCATTAACAGTTAATACTATTGGTTGTTTTTTGGGAATACATGTTTAAAACCACAAACCATGATGGCATAATATAAACATTATCCGGTTGCGTTTATAAAGTATCTCGTCACGGTGCAAATAAAAGAAGGCAAACATTTGAATTTGAGAGGCCATTAAGAAACTTTGCACGTCCAAAGTCAAGGAACCAGAGCGGCAAGGCAAAAGCCCTTCAAAAATGTAATCAGCATTTTTTGCTTTTCCAACAATGATTGTCATCTTCTGAAAGACAGTTAACCCCGTACCACACAACCCTGACTTTTAACGGCCCTTAGGCATATTGCTTTTGAAAGCATAGTGGGAAATCGAGAAAATGTTGGTAACCAGCATTTTCTCCTTTTTATTCGCAATGTTTTCTATAACCCAACGACAAAAACCATCATTTTAGTCACTTTCATTTTGTCGTCTGCAAATGCTTTAAATTTAGGCAAATCTAATAGTTTGTGGTCTGGTAAAGAGTTCCCATAAATCATTTGACCAAAATTGAATTTGTTGTCAGCAAAATTTTGAAACCAGATAAATTTAAAAATTTCGTTTTCTGGTAAAGAGTTACGCTTTAGCACATGACCCCAAACCTTGAGGAATAATGCTTTTGAAAACGGGTCGCACAAAAATATGCCACAACATGAATTTGAAAACATTTCGGAAAAAAAAAAAAACTGCTAGATTGCTAGATCTAGTTAGGAGCATTTTCTCCTTTTATCCCAATGAAGAGATGATGCAGAAAACGGTAATAGAATACAAATACCAATTCAAAATCTCTTCATTTCAAGAAGAAAGGTTTTTACCTCATGCTGAAGTTTCTTTTTGGAAATGGCTCTCGCGGAGTGTCTGGGTTTTTCCTCTCTCCAGTTTGGAGATTCGAATAATGTTGGCATAGCGTCAGCTTTCAATCGTAGCCTAAAACTGCTATAACCAACTGTCCTTGCTAGATTTAGACTTATTAAAAACTGACTATCTTCAAAGTGTTTCAGACACAGTTTAGATTATTCGTTGGCACGAAATGCGTCGTTACTGTCCGACCCCGGTTTCAACGTTGAATCCATAGCTTTCTCCTTTTTAATTCTCTTGAAAAAAAAAAAAAAAAAAAATGAACATACTAATTCTATGAATTCCCGAACTGACGTTACAGCCAAAGGCTGCACAAATTGTCATTCTTTCGGCGTAAATTTCCGTTTCACACTTGGATAAACGGGTCCGAATATCAGCATCCCTATGTAAAGGTAGAAGACTAAATGCTGCTATGACGTCACACAAGGACGGAAGATAAGCAAATCAGGGGAAGTAAGCGATGCACCATTTTCGGGGCGTAAATCATCGTGACAATTGAATCGTGGTTTGTGGTATGTTACCGTGTGGTAATTGCGGTAAATGATGCACAGATGTTTTACTGACATCATTTACAGATGACTGAAGGGAAAAAAAGCCAAGTCAAAAAATCTTTGGATTTGCCCTTTAATTTACACTGTCCGCAAAAGGTCATTAAGTAGCGCTTAGCAGTCTATGTGTTTAAAAGATATACAAAAGGTTTGTTCTTGATCAGGCGTGTCAAGATAGAAAGGTGTCAGTGATTTTAAACGCTGAAATTCTATTTTCAGACTGAATTATTTGGAGTATTGGACACTCTATGAATTTTACATGGAAACCGAGGAAATGAAACTTGAACAGGACTTGCGTACAGTTGAACATATGTTCTAAAGTTATATACTGATTTAGTTTATTACATTGGCTCCTAGTAATGGATAGACAATTTATTCAAACACTTTTCATAAATGCTCGTACATTGTTTTGGAACAGCGGATGAATATAATAATGTGTCATTTTGACCAATCAAATCGAAAACCGGCTTATAGTGGTCCACGCGCTACATTATCAAACAGTACTTGGAGACCGTAGAGTTGAATATCTTATCCACGTGCCATGCATGTATTCCAGTTGGAATATTTGTTGCTTTTTAAGATATGTTAGATATAAAAAAGAAAATACTGTTCATGTTGGCACTGAAATACTTGTAGGAAAAGGAAATCCCAGCTTGTGTAGTCTTCGGGCAGATACACCATCTAATGTCGCCTACAGTCATAATCATAATTTGCCTTTTGTTTCCTCTATTCAGAATGTTACGTAAAAAGTATGTGTCGTCCCATACCAGAGAAAAATCGAACCTTACCTGCTTCACGGAAATAGATCTGATAGGAGTTTTACATTTTAAATAAAGTTTATTTGACAAATGTAGAAAAAAATTATTAAATGAGCCCCTGGCAAGCCTAATGACATTTTTTGCCTGCGAGTTTAATAAAAGGTTGAATCCAAAGTCAATGAATGTCAGATTCTTTTCAAAACATGGCTGTATCTCAAGAACTATAGTTAATGATTTGTTAAAACATAGGATTTCATGTACACGTGTATTGAATCTACACGAAGCTAGTCTAAGCTTCTTTGACAGTTGTGTACATCATAGGTGAAAACTAGTTTTGGTTCGAATCTAAATATGATAAAATTATCATCTTTGTCATGTTCATCAATTTTGACTATTAAGTCCACAGAGAGATAGAGGTCATCAACGTTTGTTTGTTTGTTTGTATTGGAGTTTAACAGCTAAGGTCATATCACGGCGGCCAGTTCACCTACCAATGTGTTTCCTGACTTTCTCAAACCAGCACTTACACACTTTTCTTTCCAAGCCACTGACTACTCTTCTCACTTGCATCAGAGTTGAAAGGCGAAAAATCGCCAGAAAGAAAGTTTACCGCAACCGGGTAGAGAACCCGCAACCACCAGGTCACGAGTTAGATACGCTAACCACTAAGCTACCCGACCGGACCATCAATTTTTTAGAAACGAGGCGTATGATTATAGAAGGCTTGGCCACATATGGGACTATTTGCTGATCTCAAACATGTGCAAGGCAAGAAACTTCGTTATGGCTGTATTACACTGAAAACAAGGATAAATGGATGTATCATATAACCTCCGCTGCTTTAGTGTAGTAAAGCTGTAGGGAATTTTCTACCTCAGATAGCTTTGGGATAAGCATTATGTGAGGCCATATGTGGAGTAATTTGTACTACTTTCAGAGCAGTACATCAGGTTTTATTTATGGAAATTCCAAGGTGCATAAATCGTTCGCATATTCTGACCAATAACTCGTGGGATATCCTGGTGTGATAAAACGAATCTTACATTAATAACATTAAGATCGCAAAAGTTCGCTTAATAACATTTTCGCTATTGGTCAATTATGTTTACTGTATGTCAAAGGACCAGTCTATTAATTTCATGATTCAGTCGTTTGTTAGACAAAATGCACTTTATGGATGCACGATCATAAGATGACTTGGTTGGTATAATGCATTACGGAGATGCATTAAGCTCCCTTTTTCTAGACCTCATATCTTAAACACCAACTTACGTCAGATCCTATATCTATTGGTGTTTTTGCTAATTGTTTATGTACATGACTACTTCTGAAACTGACAGACGTCTTGTGACATCTTGTATGGGGGTCATGTTTTTTTTTTTTTTTTTTTAACAGAGTTAAATCGGTTTTATCAACATTATATCTGTTTTCCGTGGTCTATACTAACAATTTTCAGGATCTATCAGACCAAGGTGCCTCACAGAACTAGCATTTGTGAATCGAAACATTTTCATGGAGGACTGAGTAATTCGTCAAGTTCATATTGAAGAAGCAAGTAAAAAGGCGAGGACAACGGAAGATCTGCTTCTAATGTTCATGAAAGGTCCAAGAGACTATTATAATGATGCTTATATGGCTTAGATGCTTCACCAAAGTGTTATGTACTTTAAAACTGTGAAGTCATACTTCATAAGTAGCAATATTTGCCTCATTTATCAGATGATAAATCTGACAGAAGAGTAGATGCTTGATAAAAACTCCAAAGAGTTGAATGCATAAGAAATTCAGTAGCCGTAGACTTACCTGAAAAATGCACAGAACGTGTAAAATCGTTGGAAAAGCCAGAAAGCATTCTGGGGAAAATTGTAATCATTTTCATTTTTCTTTCGGTGTTTTCTAAAGCCATATAAAACACAGGATTAATAACCCTTCATTTTCAGCTCACCTGTTGACAGGTCCTTTGATGTGCAGGGAATTGACAAATATTAAAAAGTTGTGATCTATGTTAGCCTGCACGGACTGTGCAGGCTTGACCTGGTTCAAAACCTTTTGCAGATGCATTAAATCCTGTTTCCACAGAGCATGGGTAGTGTATAATTGATAGCTAATGCAGTTGTCTTCAAAACTAGTTAGTAAATATTTGTGAGTTTTTAGTTAAGTGATACACTAATTGATCCTCACAAAGCACCCATGGTTGTTCACAGCTGTGTGAGTGCTCTGCAGAGCCCCAGTCTTAACCAAGGATAAACTATTGCCAGGTTATAACATATACTATCAAAGTTTGCATAAAGCATTATTCAAACTTGGAACAAAACTGAAATGCTTGAAAAAACTTATTTGGGAAAAAAAAGAATCATAAATGAACCAATCCATATAATTAATGATGACTCACTTACAGTAGTTGGATGCAAGGAGAAAAATACTATTGCTGTAGGTTTGATGTGTTAGGTCATATCAAGTTACACTGTTTCCTATATTATGCTTAACATATCTGAAACACCGTTACCCTTTCATCTGAACTTGATAATTTAGGTGGAGGTCCACCACCGGTTTGCTGACAATAGAAACGCCTTTCTCTCTCCCTTTTCTTCACTCCACTTTTCAGGTCTGACAGTTTTTTTTTTTTTTTTTTTTCTTCAGGTATGCTGCGTAACACACTTCCTTGTTCATCAATTCTGTAATGTAAAATTATTAAAGCATAGATTTAAGTTGATTATTATATATAGGTCTGTTAACTAATAGAGGATACAACTACAGAGGAAAAAAAACATTAAATACCAAAATTAACCATTTTGAAATTGTGGTCCAGTTAAAACATCATTCATTATTGATTATTCTGTCTCCATGCACTTTTAATGACATTGGGGCTATAATTATGAAAGTAAAATAATAAAGACAAAACTTTTCGGAATTAATTTGTTATGGTTTAATAATTTGTTTAAGCAAACATTGTTGATCAAGATCACACTGACAGAATGTGCCATCTGATCTTGGATCTACACTGTCTAATATGAAGAATTTCGTCATGTGAAAAGAGTCGTTAACACTTTACCACACAATTCCGACTTTAAACGACCCTGAGAAAGAAGCCTTTTGAAAACTGGTAACCAACATTTTCTCCTTTTCCCACAATGTTTTCTATCCTATCCAAGCCAATTTTCACCATCTGAGCCACACTCAAATTGTCGTCTGCAAATGCTTTCACTTGTTGATTTAAAATTTCATTTAATTTTCTTAGCAAATCAACATTCACACATTTTCTTCTTATCCCACAACGTTATCTACCTAATCACAGATAAATTCCATCATTTGAGACAATTCTGAATTTGTTGTCAGCAACTGCTTTCAATTTGAACACATCTAAATTTTTGTAGTGTGGTAGAATTGAACATGGTTTTGATTTTTATGACAAATAAAGTCATGAAATATCTTAATGTGATGTACAGAATCTAACATTTGTTTGCATTGGAGAAAGTATTTTATCAATATAAGAAAACATAATTTTACTTGGTCTATTGATAACGAAGAGCTAGAAATTGTAGAACAATTTTGTTATCTCGGTATCAAATTTTCAAAAAACGGTTTATTCAAACAAGCAGTTTCAGCGTTACACGATCAGGCAAATAGGGCGATGATGAATTTATTTCAATTATTTATAAGAACAAAATTTGATATTAAAACAAAACTACATTTATTCGATAGATTGATATCACCGATTTTGGTATATGCCGTATGGGGAATATATGGTTTAAAACAGGTCGACAGACTGCAAATGAAATTCTGCAAAAGTATCCTAGGTGTTCATACACAGACCCCAAAATTTGCGGTATATGGTGAACTTGGTAGGTATCCTCTTTCTATTATAGCAAAAGAGAGAGCTATGAAGTATTGGGTAAAAGTAAGAAGTGGTGATGAAAGCCTACTATCTAAAATATATAACGAGCAAAATTTAATCACTAGTCAGTCGCGCACTTTATGGGTCAATAAGATAAGGCAGATTTTGAATAATACAGGTCTAACATACCTTTTAGAGAAAAATAATTTGAATAACGTGGATTTTTTACTAATACAACGTCGTCTGAGAGATAATTTTATACAAGAATGGCACAGCAGTATAAATGATTATTCTAAATTAGAGTATTACTGCAAGTTTAAAGATTGTTTCGGGTACGAATCATATTTGAATAATGTGTTTAATGAAACACTGAGAATAAAACTTACACAATTCAGATTAGCATCCCACAAACTCGAAATTGAAACGGGGAGAATTCTCAATATAGATAGAAGCCAAAGAATATGTAAACTGTGCGATCGTTCGTTAATTGAATCTGAGTATCACTTTCTTTGCATATGCGGTAAATTTGGTGATCTTAGAACTAAGTACTTTTCATGCACTAGGCCTAATTTCAATAAATTTATCCGCATCTTATCGTCAAAAAACAAGAGAACACAAATCAATACAGCAAAATTCATAAAGGAAGCTTTACAAAGGAGGAAATGTTTAATTGCGTCGATCAATTCGGAATAATCTTTTTTGTATAATGGTAGTTAATGTTAAATGTATTTGTATGTATACTTTATATGTCTGTGATTGCCATATATCCATGTTTTATGTAAATGGCCAATGGCATATTTGTTTGCCGAATGCCTAATAAAGTTGAGTTGAGTTGAATTGACTACAAAAACATTATCAAGCTCACCAGACTTAACTGTTTATCACACAGTCCCGACTTTTAACAACGTTGAGAGAGACATTGTGGTAACCAGCATGTTTTTTCCTTTTCCCACAATGTTTTTTACCCGATGAAAGACAAAAATCATCATTTAGCAACGACAAAAATATGTTGTCTGCAAATGCTTTCAATTTGGTTGAGAGTTAGAAGTTTTGTCTTTTAGCAAATGGTTAATAGTATTTCTCTAGACCCATATAATGAAATTTTATCTCCAATACCAACTTATGTCAGGTCCTATATATTTCCCTATATTGTACTCTTTCATGTTACTTTCAGCTATTTGCCTATTTGTTGTCGTTTGCTTAATTGTAGTAAAGTTATTTAGTAGTATGAGCTATGCTCTGTGATAATGGCACTTAAGGCATCAACACAGAAAGAATCAACCCATAGCAGCCTACGCAGTCTAACATGGGTCGAATCTTTCTACTATTGTTTCAGCATATGCAAGGACTAATGTACCTCTTGATTCAGTAGGTTGTCAGACAACATGGATTCTAAGTATCCATAATTTTGTGAAGACTTGCTTGGTATAATGCACCACGGAGTTGTATTAAAACCCTTCTTGCCAAAGCATGACTCATATCTGGATATGATAAGACTGATACTTATTAGTAATAATAATTAGTGTAATTGATGTGTTTTTGATACAAATAAATTGACATATTTGTAGTTGTCCAATATTTGTACTAAATTTTAAGTTTCATAAAGTGTTGCCTCAATAACTGTTCACCCATATTATAAACTTCTGTTTTCAAATTCTTAAATTTGAAGTAGACTACCAGAATAGTTTGAGCTGACTAGCCATCATCAGAAAAAATGTAAAGGGTGATCTTTGTCTGTGCTGGAACTAAACACTACCTTTTGTAAATAACAATTTTATTACTTTGACCATTGTGTTGCTTTTCATTTTATGCAGCAGTCACCAGTATTTCAGTCATTTGAGAGTGAAAGCACACATGTCTGTGTGTTTCTAGTATTTCGCTGGAACTAGATTGTGCCCTACATTGCCTTGCAGATGGACACTCCCATTTTACCAGTAATGGTAATCGGGATCAAACCCAATCACTTGAAATTTTAAAATAGTCAACTGACATCATAAAACCCTGAATCTCTGAGGACTTCATACATATATTGCATAATTTGTTCAAATACGGAGAACATACCATCATAGGTGAATGACTGAAAGAGGGCTTCGTTTACAGCATTATTTTTTAGCACATATTGCTAATAGAACTCGATCTACTGAAAAAATCGTTTAAATTTTCACTGCAAAATTCCTTGCAGTAATCTATATTCATTGTACAGATAACTATTCCCGGAATGCGATTTTAGTTTTTGACGGGTGGCATCCGGGTAAAGAGACGATCGCCAAAAACATGGGCAAAATGTCCGTATGAGTGGACGCCTTTAAAACCTTATTATTATCACAAAATTATGACAAACTTGTTTTTTGAAACATACCTGTCGCGTGCGTATCCAATAAACCATCGTTTCAAATACAAATATTTTCAATTTAAACGCTAAACATAAAGTGGGAGAAGTTCAGCGTAATTCATCTGCTGGAAATGTTTACGCACCCAAAACGGCCGGTATACAGGTAAAGAACTAAAGGAACGAAAAAGGCGTCCAAAAATGAAAAAGAAGCATTGTCTCATTTTGTAGACCAAATGAATTACAGTATCATTTTTTTTTTTTTTTTTTTTCATAAAACATGTTCACGTTTGAACTCTTAGGTAGTACTGGAAGGGTGATTTTGTATACCGGTAGATCTACTGGAATAGTGACCTTTCATGTATGCATTTCCATGCATTTACTTTATCAAGCTGTGATAAAGATGTTCCGAGTCTACCATCAAGGATGCCTTTATATTCTAAGTATGCATCCTGCAACACGTTCACCTCTCTAGCTGTCCAGTTTTCCTTCCTCCTTTTCTTTTGTGGTTCCATTTCCTTTAGCAGACGATCGATTTGACAGTTGGCTCCAAATCACCTTCTTTTTGAAGAGTACGCATCGCATTTATAAATCTCCTTTTAGAGAGTTACGAAAAAATTTGCCGCGCACACTTACGCAAAACTTACGAAAGTTTAGTAAAACGCACTTAAGAATTTCGTAAGTTTTTCGTAACCTTAAAGATACGAAAAAACTTACGTAAATGTTAGTAAAACGGGGCCCTGGGCACTAAGTACTCAAGGTGAGCTTTTGTGATGTGTATGGCGTCCGTTGTGGGTCGCAACGTTTACCTTGTGTATGCCATAGAGGTCTCATTTTCAGTCCAATACTCATGAAGGTTGGTCAGAATGTTTGACTTGACAAAATCTTGTACAGGTTCAGAAAGGACGCATCTAGTTAAAAACTAGGTCACCTGGTCTAATCTTTGAAAAACCTTGTGTCTGCTGAAGAGACCACATTTTCATTTTAATACTTATGAAAGTTGGTCATAAGGTTCATCGTGATGATACCCCGAACAAGCTTGAAAATGGATTACGTCGGGTCAAAAACTAGTTCATCTTCTCATAACCTTGAAGTAACCTTGTGTACACTTTAAAAAACTATATAATTGCAATACTTATGAAAGTTGGTCTGAATGTTTCTCTTGATGATATCTCGGACAAGTTTGAAAATGGGTTTCGTGCTGTCAAAAGTTAGATCGCCAGATCAAATATTATAAAAACCTTGCGTATACTTTAGAATCAACATTTTCTGTCCAGTGCTCATGAAAGTTGGTCAGAATATTTGTCTTGGTGATATCTCGGACTCGGATGAAAACGTAGGTCAGTAGTTCAAATCTTTGTAAAACCTTGTGAAACTCTAGATGCAACCCATAAATGTTTGTCAGGATGTTTATCTTGTTGATATTAAGTTTGTTTTTGAAAATGGGTCATGTTGGGTCAAAAAGTAGGACACTAGAAAAAGCTTGTGTACACAGTAGAGGGTTCATTTCAGTCCCATACTGTTTAGAATTGAGCAGAATGTTTGTCTTAATAATATATCAAACAGGTTTGAAAAAGGGTCACATAAGGTCCAAAAATAGGTCAATTGGACAAAAACTCCCAGGAAATCCTTATGTACATTTATGGGACCTCCTTTTTCAGTTCAAAACTCATACAAATTGGTCTGAATGTTTGTCCTGGTGATATCTACAACGAGTTGAATTTGGGCCATGATGGATCAATAATAGATTATTGAAATAAATTCTAGAAAAAGTTTGTACATGCTTTAGAGGCGACGTTTTTCAGTCCAATAAAATGTATCAGAATGTTTGTTTTAACATCTCGGAAGAGATTCAAAATGGGAAATGTTTCGTCAACAGGCTCCGCTGAGCGACTTCAGAGCAATCATGGCCCTCTTGTTTCTCCTCTTCCAACAATATTTTCTACTCAGAAAAAAATAATAAATAAATAAATATCCACGACATGAGGCAAATTTAGTTTGTTGTCTGGAAATCTTTAAAATCCAACGAGTCTAAGTTTTTGCCGCCGGGTGAAACGATGAAGATGGTTATAAAAACCCCCCCTTTCCTTGATATGAAACAGATTTCGTTTAAACTATACGGAATGAAAGTTTCGCATTAAGGGATGATTGAGGTTAACGCAACAGTTTCCATTCGCTATTCATTTTACCCTTAACGAACTATTTCCATGGTTTTACGAAGCATTGTAGGAAAAAGAAGCGCTCTGGTAAGCGACGTTTTCTCCTTTCCTTCAAATGTTTTATGTCCTGTTAGAAGCAAACCGTATTATCTTTCAACACAATATGCGTTATATGCAATTATTTCAAAATGGACTAATCTAAATTGTGTCGTTTGGTAGAACAATGCTAGTTTTTTTTTTTGTCCATTTGCTAGTTTTTTCACTGTAGGTGAAAGGTAAACTTCAAAATCTCGATGCTTTCTCACTGACTGATTTATTTGTTGTATTTACATTGCACTTGATTTTTAAGAAACTGTGTCCAATATCGACGCTAACTAAACGAATGAAGCACCAGGTTGTTCACCAGGGACTTTCAATAATCGATCCAGTTATGAGTTGATCCGCGCGTGCTCCGTCTGCACTGCAAATAATTGAAAATTCAATGTTTTAGACTCGATAAGGGTTTTGTGATATTCACGTCCTATCCTTTGTAAATTTTTTTGCTTTATTTATGGATTTATTTAATTAATTTATATGAAAATAACGTTCATTAATTTGTGTGGAACATAATTTTTGAGAACATTAACAGCTGTCTCGATTCGGAAAACACATCGACTTTTAGATTCAATAGTGAGATTCATGGAATATTTGCTGCAATTTGCTGCAATATCCACTATATTACATTTTTTTTTTTTTTAATTTAACTCTTTGGTAATAAATGAGAACTTAGAACATACAATGGTCCAAAAGAGGAGCGATATCATTACAAATAACAATCACTTGAAGGCAGTCAAGGATAAAGTGTTACCGTGCACAACCAAGATGAATATGTCACCAATGATTCTTTTAATGGCGCTGAGTGGATGCTATACTATACAGAGTCGCAACAAGAAGTGCATGTCAACGATCTTGCTTTTATACAAAGGATTTCTGACTGTGATCATACTGTTGTACGTGATTCGGAACGTCATCTTGCTATCAGAGCCTAACATGTTACTTATGTTTGTTTCAATGTTCATTCTTTCTTCCCAGTCCTTTGGAAATATTTTTATAGGTGGAAAGATCTTCAGCAGAAAGTATGGAAGTTATGGCAAAGCCATGAAAAGATTTCATATTGTTCTTTCCAAAATGATAGAACTAAATATTTCTATAAATTCAAAGTACTTCATTCGACGGTTAGCAGCATTTAGCATTTCTGCTTTTCTACTCGTGTCAGCCGGGATCATCATTCAAGGCATTATTGCATTTGTGATGTTTCCATCATCGGATGAGTACAAACACCTGGATCCCAATCAAACCTTTACTTACACTCAACCACTACCAGACAATACGGGCAACAGACTTTTGCTCTTGTTTGCATTGTGTTTTCAGTTGTTGCCTTTTTGTATTCCGGGATTCTTTCTAATGACAATCTCAGCGATGCTTATAACGGCGTTCAAAGCATTGAACAAACGTCTTGATCAAGTAGTCACTGAAAAAAGTGACAGTAATTTTGACCTCTTTGAAAGACTTAGGAAGTTCCATATTGAACTATGTTCAGTGGTGAGTAACCTGGACAAAGATTTGGGATTCATGTATGGAAACATTTTCTTCTGGACAGTCGGTGAAGCACTGATTGTTTCATACATGATCGTTAAGTATACTATGCCAGCTATTGCAATACTGACCATTGTCTTTTACTTGGGAACTACAGTAGCGATTTTGGTTTCCGTGTCCGTCTGCGCTGCACTTGTACATGAAGCGGTAAGTTTCTGCTAAATTATGCAATAAAGGACTTGTTTTCTTCAATGTTTGTTGTCAAATCATTAGCATCAGAATGCTTCTTAATCCTTTTAAGCCCAGTACCTAGTATTAACGACCACGAGAAAGCAAGCTCTTGAAAGCATTGTAGGAAAAGAAGTAAATGTTTGTAACCAGGATTTTCTCCTATTCCCACAATGTCCTCTATCCTTCCCAAAACAAATTACATCTTTTGAGTCACAGTTACATGTATTTTGTCGTCTGCACATGTTTTCAATTTGTTCTCTGGTAATGCCCTGTATTCTTTACCATACAACTGTCGTGTCTTCACGACCCTGACAAAAAAAAAGCTTTTTTTTTTAAACGCATTATTGGAAAAGGAGGAGAAAATACCGATAAACAGCATTTTCCCATTTTCCCACTCTGTTTTCTGGCATTGCAAAATTTTGCAAACATGTTTTTTCTTTTAACGCAATGTTTCCTGTTCCAGGAAATATAATACTGGTATCGTTTTGAAAAGAGTACAGGATAAAACCATTTGATTTCAGTGGGCGTTACTATGTGGATTCTACGAAATTAATCAATCATTCGGTGGCACACCTTCTTCGAAAACAAAAGTGAAAAATTAAAAAGAGAGAATACTTTTACTAAAAATGACACATAAATTGATGTCATGTTTTGCATGTCTGTTCAGAATATAAAATGATTTTGATATTCAAATTGCTATTGATGTTTTAGTAATTTCATTTTCTAAGAACAAAGACACCTTAAATGCAGGTAAAAGCCATAACCCTTTTTGGATACCGAAAGCAAGCCTATGTGATTTTGGGGTTATCATAGATCATAACTAGATTTAAAACAACGTTTAGCTTGATATCGTAACGACACTGTTCAATGTTTTGTAACTTTATTTGTGTGAGTTTTAAATTACCACATTTTGTCCTTCTTACCCCAGGGAAAATGTGAAAATATATTTACTTTCCAGTCCAAGGGGGAAACTCAATTGTCAATGGTTTGAAAAATCAAATAACACTCCCAACGGTTCTTTATTTTATCTCTGTTTGCAGCACGTTTTACGTCAGTGTAATTAAATGTATTGCTTTCATGGAACAAATTTGCTGATGACTGCAAACGACTCTTTCTCCATCTCACTCTTCCTGTATAATTGTATTTCGTTACTCTTTAATCTGACTCCCTCAACGTCTAGAGCTATTTTTCTGCGTCTCTGTTTGTTCCCGGCTGTATCTCTGTCTCTGTCTCTTATGTGACTGTATCAAAGATTGTCATAGTTCTAATATTCTATCACGAAACTCGCCGTTGTAATATGAGCCGTGCTCTGGCATAAGGAGGCTTAATGCATCTCCGTAATGTATTATCACATGCATGTCATCACATAATTATTTCTGTAACAAATGACTGAATCCTGAGGGAGAATGGTCCTTGGATATGTAGAACATTGACAGATAGCCAAAAGTTTCGGCCAAGGTCAGCCTGCGCAGGCTGACCTGGGTCGATATGTTTGCAGATGCATTAGGCCCCCTTTTCACAGGGGATAGCTCATATCTAACGTCTACTCCCACGTTAGAACTATATTCTGGATTCTAAGTGAACAATTAGCCCTTCATCTGCTTCATATTTATATGAAACGGAAAATTCCAGATAATAGAAGAAACCCAAATTTTACATTTTTGAAAGTTCTTTTCAAAAAAACAAAATCTGACCTTATCGGTCAGCGCAGATAAAAGCTCAGACTGCACTTTCTGTACAGTATGACCTCGGTTTACACCAAACCCTTCCCCTCCCTCCCTCTCAAACGCATGGAGCAGTGGTTAACAAGTAAACAATTAGCCTTTCATTACTACATATTTATATGTTAGGGAAATTTCCAGATAATACAAGAAACCAAAGTTTTACGATGTTGAAAAGTTATTTTCATCGATAAACCTAACCTATTCGGTCAGCACAAATAAAAGCTCGCCAACACCCTCCGGAAGATAATAATAATAGTAATAATGATAATAATAATAATAATAATAATTAAAAAGGCAAAACAAAAATCAGTCGTGTTTAACAGTCTAAGGTCTAATATTTTGGGTATGCCACTGTTATAATATTTTGCTATTCTTCAAGTAGTTCCACAGTGGCCGAGTTACATGTCCGAGATCTGCCGTATTATCCCGAGGCTGTGTATCGCAAAACTCTGACCTGTAATTTGGCCTGTACGACATAATTCATAGGAATGCTATTTATTAACGGCTGAGATTTGTCGTCTGTTTTGGATGTGATATCGGTCGGGTCATGTTGGCCTAGTTTATCATTATCATTTGTTAACATTACGTTAACAAAACCTTGTCAAAATTATTATTGTTATTATTTCAGGCCCATGCTCCCCTTGATGTCATATATTTCACTGAGGTACAGGATGTCAACTTAGCAAGGCAAACGCAGGTACTGTAATCCGATTGAGCATTGCTCTGAGAAGAGGGCTTTAATTAATCTTCCTTATGCATTATGAAAATATTCGTCGCATAAATTATCTGTTTAACTCTTTACCAGACGACAAAGTTTTATCCTTGTCCAAAATGAAAGCATTGCCCGACAACAATTTCTATGTGGCTCAGATTGTGCAATTTTTCTTTGATATGTTAGAAAACATTGTTGGAAAAGGAAAAAATGCTGGTTACCAGCATTTTTCTCCTTTTCCCACAAGGTTTTCAAAACGCGTCATTCCCAGGCTCGTTAAAAGGCGGCATTGTTAAAAAAAAACGGCCGTATCACGAGGAAGAATGACCCTTTGATATGACGAAAACTTCCTGACAGCTGAAGGTTTCGACCCAGGTCAGCCTTTCCAAAACGATCCAGTTTTTTACCGACCATTATTAACACTTAAGCTGCTGAATAAATGAAAACGCAAATTTCTACTCAGTACTAAACGCCCAAACATTGTAGTTTCGATGTTGATTTCACCGGAAAGAAAATACCGTATCGGACAGTGTAGATCAAAGATCAGAATGCACGTTCTGTGCAGTCTGATCTTGATCTACACTGTCTGCAAAAGGTCAGTGGGTAGCGATTAGCAGCTTAAGGGTTAAGTTAATCTGCATTTTCTCCATTTTGCACAATGTTTTTTACTGTTTCAACGACCAACATTATTATTTGGGCTACATTTAACTTGTCGTCTGCAACTGTTATCTAATCGGAAAAATATATAAACAAATGTGCCATGCTCTGACAAAAGAAGGCTTAATGCATCTCCGTGATGCATTGTACAAAGCAAATCATGACATGATTATGGATCCAAAAAGCCCGTTTTGTCTAACAGCTGACTGAATCATGGGGTGCACTGGTCTTTAAATTGGCAGAGAATTGACAAATAGCGAAAACTTTCGGCCCAGGTCAGCCTGCGCGGTCTGCGCAGGCTGTCCTGGGTCGATACTTTTCGCAGATGCATTTGGCCCCCTTTTCACAGAGCATGGCTCAAATTCTTTTCGTCAAGAGTCCAGTTATTGATCATTTCATAAACAGATATGAGCCATGCTCTGGCGAAAGGGGGCTTAAGGCAGCTTCGTGATGCATGATACCAAGCAAGTCATCACATGATCATGAACCCATAAAGTCCATCTTGTCTAGCAACGGACTGAATCATGAGACTGGTCCTTTGACATACAGAAAATTAACCAATAGCGAAAAGTTTCGGACCAGGTTAGCCTGCGCGGACTGCGCAGGCTGACCTGGGTCGATACTTTTTGCAGATGCAGTAAGCCCCCTTATCAAAGGGCATGGCTCATATAAATTGGCAAAATTTGTTCTAGTTTCACAATACATTTCTCTGTCAGCAACTTGAAAGTTGACGGATTCCATTGTAACACATTTTCAGACTCGTAAAAATATCTTACTTTTAAATGGTATGAATTAAGCCGGTCTTCAATCTGACCCCGTGTTGTTTACAGTAGGAAGCTAGTGTGCCTTTAAGGCTAACGGCAATTAATTACATGAATGAAACCATGATATGGTGTGAATGTAGATGAAGATTAGACTTCACATATGCATAGATTGATCTTAAGGTCTCTTCGCTAACGGCAGGATAAGTGTTATTATCCAACCACTCAGCAATTATTGTACAAGAGACACTATGTTAGGAGGGAAGGTCGAGTGAGCACAATTGCGAGACTGTTTTAGGCAGAGTATCTAACTTGATTTCTGACCGTATACATCCAAGATTACGCAGTAAATTTGGTGCCATCTAATCTTAATCTACTCCTTCCATAAAATTGACTTAAATCTTGCTAAGTCGATACAGATTTTTTTTCTTTTCTTTTTTTTCAGTTAAACCTCTTTCTTTCTAAGCTGACTGGTACACAGGTTGGATTCACAGTCTGCGGACTTTTGACAATAACTAAGGAATTTATCTTAACTGTGAGTTTTTATTCTCTCTCTCTCTCCCTCCTTACTCTGTCTGTTTGTCTGTCTGTCTAAAAAATCCTTTTTTAAGTTTTCGTAATAGTAAAGGAAAAAAATCCTTAAGATTCTTTAAAGACCAAAAAAGGAAACTGCACTTGTTCGTTTGTTTGTTTGTTTGTTTGTTTGTTTAAATAGTGATCAAAATCTTTTTCAACATCATTTCAGTTATAGACATCCTTTCCTGGAGCTTCCTTTAACTTGCACAATATTTTTCCTAAAGCCACTGGCTAGCCATCCTCAAACCAATGACTAGCGGTGAAAGAGGAATGAATCCCGTTGCAATGAATATCATCAATCCTCGGAAACGAACTGGCCGTGCAGAGTATTCGAACCACAAACTCTTGTACTTTACTGACAGGCTACCGTGCTCGGTGAAATGCTTTAGAAGAAAAGGAAAATATTTTCAGAAAGATATGAAATATATACATTTTGGTCGTGGAAGTAAACTTTTGTGTTCCTTTATCACTAGGTATTTATTTTATTTTTTTCAATTCTTCACAAAACAAACCCGTGACTATAAAGAAAAATAAAACCTTTGAAAACATTGTTGGAAAAGAAGAAAATGCTGGTCACCAGCACCAGTTTTTCTAATCTTCCGAAAATAAATACCATTAATTACTTTAGCAACATTTTATTTTTCGCGTGCAAACACCATCAATTTGAAAGTGTAAACTATTTTGTTGTTTGGTAGAGAGCTAAAGCTTACCAGTGAAGGACCGGAAAAAGCTGCATTTGAGCGGCAATGGGATGATAAATTAGAACAAACATTGGTTTTCACTTAATTTTTCTTTTGTTTCTATTTCAGATCGCAGGTGTTTTCCTCACATACTTTGCAGTGCTCTATACATTCTAGACGTGTGAATCGACATCGAGATACGAACATGTCAAAATAGAATAACACGAGATATAGATCTACATGTTTATTTGATATATCAATTTCGTTGTTTGAACTCTTTACAGTAGAGAACGAAAAATTTTTAGTCTTGCCCAAATTGAAAGCATTTGCAGACGACGATATAATAAATGTACCCGAAATAATGATTTGTCCTTGACAGGGTAGAAAAAAAATTGGGAAAAGGAGAAAATGCTGTTTACCAGCATTTTCTACTTTTCCCACAATGTTTACAAAGGCCTTCATCTTAAGTGTCGTTGAAACGAGGGGTTTTATGGTATAGAGCTAAACTGATTTTGTTGGAAGGGATTACGTACGACCACGTATGCCCTAGTATCATAATTGTGAAACACCGAACCAGATCAAATTACGGTTTATTTCAAAAGTGTAGTCTAATCATAATATACGTACCGGTAGTAAAAATAGTGTTGCACCCCCTGTGTTTTTTACTGGCCTTGATTTTCTGACGTGAATAATATAAATTGGGTTAGAAATTAGAATTCGGCTGTTGCATACACAATCGGACAAGTCTTTTGCCAATAAAATAAACTGAACTAAGATGTCCTTTGACCTCATGGTAAGAAGGAATGTTTTGCTTTGATATTGCTTTCAAATTTAAGAAAAACGAGAAGCGTTTAAGATTGGTTAAAACAGTGAATTTAATGTCGAATTAAAACTCACGACAGGTTGAAAATGACCTGCAGATAATTGGCACACAAAAAAGGACAATACTGCGTACTTCCGCCGAGGGCTTGCAGGACAGCTTGCAGTCTTCGTCTCATACCTATCAGAAAAGGTTGAAACAGCTCGATCTGCAGCCGCTGCCACAAGGTCAATGGATACCTCAGTTCGGTTCAGTTCAGAGGCAACAGACTGCTTTGTTGGTGTATGCAGCTGCCAGATTCTAATTTCCACCCCATTTCATATCATTCATGCCAGAAAATCAAACTCGGTAAAGACATAGGTATATCACTATTTTCACTATGTATTTTTCAACTCGGTTATTATTATACAACATAATATTTCAGACAAGTTTCTCTACACACAATATAATTTTCGTTTGCTTTATTGTAAAATAAATGTAGATGGAGGGGGAAAAAGAACATTTATTATTTTTCCTGTAATTAGTGATGCCTTGTCACGTCGTAATGGTAGGTTCGAAAACCTGTTGGAATAAAAAAAAAAAAGATGGGTGAGATGTTAGAATACCTTTATCTTTTGTTAAAATGTTAGCGTAAAATCATCATCACCACCACTATCATCATCATCATCATTATCATCATCATGGCGATTGCTCCTCTGTTGAAAGCCCGCCCGGGTAGCTCAGTGGTTAGCGTTTCTGACTCTTGGCCTGATGGTTGCAAATTCGATACCCGGTTTCGGCCGGTTTCCTTTCGGCGATTTTTCGCCACTCACCTCTAATGCATGTAAGAAAAGCAGTCAGTGACTTGGAAAGAAAGTTGTGTAAGTACTGGTGTGCGAAAGCCAGAAAACACATGCGCAGGTGCACTGACCGCCGTGATATGACTTAAGTTGTTAAAACGGCTTTAAACTCCGATTCAAACAAATCAAACAAATCCTTCGTTAAGATAAAGATAATATGTCTATGAGTAATGGTTTATACGGATATAGTAGAAACTATATCATTAATCCTTTGCTACACAATCATGTGTTGTAACGAACATGAAAGAAAATGACTTTTGAAAACGCTGTGGGAAAAGAAGAAAATGCTGGTAACCAGCATTTTCTCCTTTTCCCACCGTGTTTTCTATTTCTGAAGGACTTTTTTTATGAGTGTAAAGTTTCGTCGTGTGATAAAAAGTTAACTCTTTACAAGACAACCGCCATAATAAAAGAAAAGCTATGTTAGAACCGCTTTTGTAATAAAACGGATTTTTGTAATAAAATTTCAATCCGTTTTATTACAAAATTGGTTCTAACAGAGCTAGACAACAGAATGAACGTTGGATGAAATGATGGGAGTTATATTAGAAAGTGTTGGAGACGTTATTGGAAAAGGGAGACATTGTTGGTTTCACAAGCCATTTTCCTCTTTACGCTTGATTGTTTGGTTAAAGATTGACTGATTGACTGATGGATGGATGGATTTTGGGTGGGTGGATGGATGGATGGATTTTGGGTGGGTGGATGGATGGATGGATGGATGGATTTTGGGTGGTCGGATGGATGGATGCATGGATGGATGGATGCATGCATGTATAGGTGAGTGGGTGGGCGGGGGATGGACGGATGGGTCGGTCGGTCGGTCGATGTTTTACATCGCTTTCAAAATTATACACTATTATGGCGACATCTTAAATATTCATATATACCCTACGTTTTATTAGTACAAGACTAGGGCTCTGAACTGTCTTGCGCAAAGATATCCCCATGATAAAACGAAGTACTTTCTAGTGAAGATCGAACCCAGAATCTCCAGGCTACGAACCATAAACTTTACCACAACGCTACGCGTTTAGGGGTTAATCCGAGTTTTACCGACCTTAAAGCCCCAATAAAGTCCAAAATTAGAATTTTCTTATGCTTGAAAAAAGGCACGAATCTGTTAGATTTACTCTTATTTTGTCGCCAAGGGGATAGGGGCGTTCATTGCAGCATCGGTTCATGTGACAGAACCATACAAAAAATCCTTTTTTTTTATCAATTCTCCCAAGTGACGTTGCCACGCACTATTCGGAATCATTCTGGTGTCCTATTTGTAGACACCATGTGACCGATGACGTATTACACAGACGATGTGCTTTCTCTCCTTAGAAAACGTTGCGAAACTTCGGTAAGCCTTTAATTTTCGTTAAATTACCTTCGCTCATCGTATCTAATTTATTTGTATGCATTTGATTGGTAAATCGGAGTTGTGTTATATTTATTTCGATCATGATATGCCTATTTCTTCTTGTCAAGAGTCGTCCAAACATCGAATGACATCTCGGCCTATAACACTTTCGGCCTATTACAATTTCGACTAGTAAGAAATTCGGCGCATACAGAATCGAATGTCTACACAGGGTATAAAGGTTTGTAATATGAGCCATGGAGAATAAGTCAAACAAAATGTGGACGGTTTATAACGAAGATCAGACTTTACATTATGTGCGATCTGATCTTGATCTTCGTAGGTAATGAAAAAGTTAAGAATTTTGTGGGTTTTTTTTTTTGGTCTGTAATTACTAGCGAATTTTGACCTGAGTTTAGCATCAGGTGGTGGACGTTTGATATCAAAGGTCAGACCTCTTACTAGGTGCAATCTGATCTCGATCTATGCTGTCAACAAAGGATATTTCTCAACTTTCAAGAGTTTAGTAAAACACATTGCTTATAGTTATTTTTACGGCTAGTTTTTGAAGACAGAGTTGATGTTACTTCATCAATCAAGTTATTGCATGCAGATGAACCATACTTTTCAAAATTATAGATACATATTCCAAAGCTGATAAATACATGTACTTCAAGTTGTTGGAGTGCAAGACAATTGAAGACAAAAGTAGAAGTTTACTAGTACTCAAGTAATATTTATCTACCACATTGTGATTAAGAAAAATATTTTTTATGTCATTTTTTACTGATCTCTTTTCTTTCCAATCTAAAAACAGTGTATCTTTTTAGGGTGTGATACAGAGAGACCAAGATGTTTGTTAACCGACAAATAGATATCCCAGTCTGGTGTTATTATATTTCTGCTGTACGAAGATTTTTTTTTTTCACAGATTTTAGCACGGTCCATGTCAACAGGTATTTGAATGATATTTAGATCTACATCTATTACACATTAATGTTAGAACTTTGAAGTCTATTATATTTTAAGCTTAGAAAGGATCAGCTGCTGAAGGGATGATTGATCAAATACAACTTTTTTACACCCTTGCCATAAATTTTTGAAAGGAGCAATTGTTTGCTACAAGCAACTGCTCCTTTCTCACATTTCTCCATTTAGTTGATTTTTTTTTTTTTGTGAATGTTCCCCAGTTGTCGGTTGTTTAATGCCATTTTCAACATTATTTCAGTTTTATCACGGCAGCCAGTGCACCTGTCCATGCTTATCAAGAGTTTCTGTTTCCAGTACTTTGCATAATATCCCACTGGCTGCTTTTCCACGTAATAATTGTCAATACACTGATTAGCATTGAGAGGGGAATGTATCCTGTTGCAATGACTTTCATCAATCCTGGGAAAGAAATTGGCTGAGCTAGGATTTGAAGCAGAAATCCCCCAATCTCAAGTCCTTTATGCGACTAGCTGCACCACTAGGGCTCTGCAGTAGTATTTCGTAAAAGTAATGTACTCTTGAGAGAGAAAAAGGCATGCCTTGGGGCTAAAACAAATTAAAGTCCAACTTTTAGTAAGCAAGCACAAAAGGTACACTCAAAAGCTGCTTTGTATTAAGCCAGCACCAAAGAGACTCTCAAATTGTGTTTTTTTTTTTTCACCTTGAAAAAGAAGGCTTTTGAAACATAATGAAAAAAGGTGAAAAGCAACATTTTCTATTTCCAAAAGTGATTTTACCTTTTTAGACAAGTTCCGTCATTTGAGCCACCTTCAATTTGTTGTCCACAAATGCTTTCAATTTGGACAAGTTAGAAATTTTATCTGCTTGAAAAGAATTAGTATAAAGGTGGCCACAAGGGCAGGGTTTACTGTATAAAGAAATGAACATATCTTGTAAAATAGTTCTAGAGATACAATCTGAGACTAGTAGATTAAAAATACATGTGTTTTTCAATCTAAATTTACTTGATTGATTGAATGGTGTTTAATGTGGCATTCAACATTATATCAGTCATTTCATTGCATCAGTTTGCTTGTTCATTATACCCTGGGTTTAAATGGCGCAAGGCTATGGCTCTGTAGTGTCATGCCCAAGGACACTCTTATGAAAAACCCATTGCTTCCAGTGAGGCTCAAAGCTCGGACTTCCAGGTTATGAGTGCTACACTTTACCACTGAGCCAGGGAGACCTTATATAAATTTGTATTTCACTCAGAATGCGAATGCAGTCTCAATGGCAGTGTAAGATACAAGGACATAGTTGTTAAATGGCCTCTTTAGGATTTCATTTAACTCTACCAAACAACAAAATTTTGGAATAGTCCAAATTCAAAGTATTTGCAGCCAAAAATTTAACTGTGGCTCAAATGATGGAGTTTGTTTTTATTAGGGTAGAAAACATAGTGTGGAATCAAGAAAATGCTGGTTACCTGCATTTTCTCCTTTTCTCACAATGTTTTCAAAACACCTGGAGATGCATTAAGCCCCCTTTTGCCCGAGCATGGCCCATACATACTTTGCATTATTTAACTCTTTACCAAACGACAAAATTTTAGACTGAACCAAATTGAAAGCATTAATTTTGCAGACGACAAATTAAGTGTTGCTAAATTGATGATTTCTCTTTTTGATAGGATAGTAAACATTGTGGGAAAAGGAGAAAATGCTGGTTACCAGCATTTTCTCCTTTTCCCACAATGTTTTCAAAAGCCTTTTCTTTCAGGGTTGTTAAAAGTCGGGATTGTGTGGTAAAGAGTTAAAAAGAAATTTATGTTCTTGTCATTTCAGTGTCTCATTTTGGACAGAGTGACGTGACATTTGAACAGTGTGGACAGGGAAAAAATCGCTCTCAGTTTATAGACAAATATGGACAATATTAGTGCATCTACTAACTTAACAATATACCAGTAACATTGGAATGGACTTCTGCAGTGATTGGTGATCGTAATTTTAGAATTTTGAATCAAAATTGTGGATTTTGGAGGTTTCTTTTGGAACAATTTGAGTGAGTAAAATTCAAAATAATAACTCTACCTATACATATACCTATACACATCATCTACAGACAATAAAGCTAGAAAACAAGTCTGGACAGTTACAGTTACGAGCTATTGCTTTCTGAGTGCTGGAATAGATAATGGGTATAAGATGACTGATTTTGCTTATGAGCTATGCTCTATAATAAGGGGGTTTAATGCATCTGTGAAAAGTATCGACCCAGGTCAGCCTGTGCAGACTGCACAGTCTGACCTGAGACGAAACTTTTCACTATTGGACAATTTTCTGTATGTAATAGGACCATTCCACCTCATGATTCAGTCAGTTGTTAGAAAAAAATGAACTCTGTGGATCGATGATCATGTTATGACTTGCTAGGTATCATGCATCACAGAGGTGCCTTAAGCCCCTTTTGCCATAGCCTGGTTCATGTTACTATACTCAGGTATTTACTTATGAACAGGACAAAGCCCAGGCAGCTCAGTCAAGGACTTGAGAACAGGGGGTCAGTGGTTTGATTCCTGGCTTTTCCAATTTCTTAGAATTGATGATATTCATTGAGACATGTGGGAAAGCAGCCAGTGGCTTGGAAATATTATTGTGTGAGGTACTTTAGAAAGGTTTTTTGTCGGTTTAACCCTTTACTAAACAATCTTGAGTTTTCACGACCCTAGAGATGAAGACTTTTGAAAACATTGTTGAAATTCTCTGGTTACCAGCATTTTTTTTCATTTTCCCATAATATTTTCTACCTTTCAGAAGCAAATTTCAATACTTGAATCCCATTTATCATCTGCAAATACTTTCAAGTCTAAAGTTTTGTTGTTTGTCAAGAGTTAAAAACTATGTGCAGAAATGGGTTAACCGTTTACCAGATGACAGACTTTGGACAAGTCCAAATTGGAAGTGTTTTTAGACAACTACTGTAATTCAGTGTGGCGGAAAGGATTAGATTTGTCATTGGAATGGTAGAAATCATTGAGGGAATATGCTGGTTACCAACATTTTCTCCTTCACCCACGAAGTTTCTAAAGCTATCTCCTGGGGGTCATTAAAAGACGAGATTGTTTGCTAAAGGACCATTTAAAAGCTTGAAAATATGTAGATAGTGAAAACAATTGCAGTTTGCTCAAATGTACTTTTTATTGGTCTCGAACTTTGTAAGATATGGTTTTGTTTTGAAATTCATAAACATGAATGAAAACTGTAACCCTTTCCCAAATGACAAAATTTTATGCTAGTCCATATTGAAAGCATTTGCAGTTGACAAAATAATTGTGACTTTAAAATTAAGATTCTTTTTCGGAAGGGAAGAAAACACTGTGGGAAAAGGAGAAAATGCTGGTTACCAGCATTTTCTCCTTTTCCTACAATGTTTTCAAAGGGCTTCTCTCTCAGGGCTGTTAAAAACTGTGAGTGTGTGGTAAAGGCTTAAACTGGAAATAGAGTTTAGTATCTTTCATTAATTTTCCTTTTAGTAATAAAAAACAATGGTCACAAAAATATCACACTCAACTCTTCACCACACAAACCGGGTTATAATGATCCTGAAGAAGAGGGCTTTTGAAAACATTGTGGGAAAAGGAGAAAATGCTGGTAACCAGCATTTTCTCCTTTTCCCACAATGTTTTCTGTCCTTCCCAAAACAAATTTCAATTTTTCAATCACATTTATTTTGTCGTCTGCAAGTGCTTTCAATTTGGACCAGTCTAAAACTTTGTCGTTTGGTAAAGAGTTAATCATATTGGTAATCTTAATTCAATATTCTTCATGACTGTTGTAAAAACTTAATACTGGCTATCTGTATCTTGGGCAAAAATACTGTTCACGTAAAACTTTCCATCATAGAGCACCTAAGGTAGGAAGAGAAACAGAAACAAGTAAATGTATTTGACTGATATATGTCACAATGCAATAAATCTGTTTTCGACAGTATTTCAACTGTATAGCCAGGGTTCATTCTAGGCTGCGCCCTTGCGCCAAATGCGCATATTTTTCAATTTTGGCGCACACAAAATCTAAAAGACGGGCCGATCCGGCGCACGTTTTTCCTGCCAATTATACGCCCATGCTTTCAAATCTCGCGCTTCTCGATCGATAAGCACTAGTTAACTAATCGAGAGTGCTGTTGTACACCGCTGAGCTGGCAGCCTGCTTTCGATCTTCGCAGGGGGGGGGGGGGGGGGGGCGCTTACTTTGGATACATTTGGTAACCGGGTACCAGCGTAACCGGTGCGTGTCGAAATCGCTGCCATCGTTTTCTTTCAACGAATAGAAAGTGATCTCGCATATTTCATCATGTCTAGCAAATACAAGGTAAGTTAACATTTATTTTTAAGTGGCCCATACTTTTCTGTGATGGCCCCTCTTTTTTCTGACAAGGGGGCCATGTGGCCCCATCAAAATCATTTCTAGAATGAACCCTGATAGCAATAGCTGTACACTTACTCATGTTCATTGGGTCAATAACTGATATCCCTTTACCACACAATCCTGGCTTTTAACGACCCTGAGAAAGAAGCCTTTTGAAAACATTGTGAGAAAAGGAGGAAATGCTGGTAACCAGCATTTTCTCCTTTTCCCACGGTGTTTTCTACCCTTCCCAAAACAAATTTCAATTTTTCAGTCACATTTATTTTGTCGTCTGCAACTGCTTTTAATTTGGACCAGTCTAAAATTTTGTTGTTTGGTAAAGAGATATTACTGGCAATAAAGCTGGGGGAGGTTACTTTTTGTAGGAAACTACCTATCAAGCTCCAGCTACAGTTGAATTTTGAACACATGTTTTACAAATCATATCAACCAAAAGGCCATGGTTGGCTTGCAAGCATCTTCACGTCCTTGTTTATTAACCCTTAACCACACGATTCCGGGTTTAAACGAACCTATGGAAGATGCCTTCTGAAAACATTCCGAGAAAAGGAGAAAATGCTCGTTACCAGCATTTTCTCCTTTTCCCACTGTGTTTTCTACCCTACCAGAAACAAATTTAAATTTTGAGTCACATTTATTTTGTCGTCTGTAAATGCTTTCAATTTGGACCAATCTAAAATATTGCTGTGTGGTAAAGAGTTAAGTGTCATTGCAACAGGATTTGATCCTCTCAAGCTCCTGAACATGATTTGGGTTTGCTCATGGGGGAAACAGCCAGTGAATTTTAGAGAATTTGCTGAGAATTACTAGTATATGAAATAGAGGTAAAAGGCGCATTATTAAATTTAAACCTTTTTCAAACAATCCAAGTTTTAACAACTCTTAGTAAGACAGCCTCTCCAAATATTGTGGGATAAAGAGAAAATTTTGGTACAACATAGCCTGTAGAAAAAGCAGAAAATGTTGGTAGCCTGCATTTTTTCTTTTTTCCCTACACTGTTTTCTACCCTTCCAGAGAGACATTTATTGTGTTGAGTTACATGTACTTTTTCAGCTGCAAAGAGTTTCAATTTAGATGAGACTAAAATGTTCTTCTCTTGTATAGATTGGGTGTTTATTTGTTGGAGCATTTTGCACCACTTTGAACATTATTTCAGATATTTATTCATGTCAGTCTGACAACTCGTTACTGTCTTTTCTGTATTTCACCAGCACAAAGCTGGGGCTCTGCAATGTCTTGCCTAAGGACATTCCTTAACCCTTTAAAGCCCTGGATTGATTGATTCTATGGTGTTTAATGCCATTTTCAACATTATTTCAGTTATATCGCGGCCTGTGCACCTATCCATGCTTTCCTAGCGTTTCTTTTAGCAGTGCTTCGCACAGTATTCTTTCCATGCCACTGGCTGCTTTTCCCACATAGCCATTGTCAAAACAATGGTCAGCGGTGAGAGAGGAATGAATCCTGTCGCAATGACTATCATCAATCAGCAGAAAGAAATTGGCCTAGCCGGGAATCGAACCAGCGACCTCCTGTTCTCAAGTCCCTTACGCTACAGACTGAGCTACAGGGTGCGGCTTAAAGCCCTGGAACCAACTTAAGTTGTTTTTGCAGACAAAAGTTGTTTTTGCAGACAGTGTAGATAAAGATCAGACTGCACATATGTAGTCTGATTTAAGATCTATACCTTCTGCTACTATGAAACAAGTTTTGTCAAAATAAAGCAAGACGGCTACCATTTTCTTACTTTCAAAGGAGGTGCGCAACCCTTTACCAGTTGGTAAAATTTTAGTTCAATTCTTCAAATTGGAAACAATTGCAGATGAAAAATTGGACGTAGTAGCTCAAATGAAAAGATTTGCTTCAAGAAGAATAGTAAACATTATGGGAAAAGGAAAAAATACTGGTAACCAGCAATTCTGCTATTTCCATAATGTTTCAAAAGCATTTTTCTTTGTTAAAATGATTAAATAGTGCTTTACATAATAACTTGGATGTTTTGGTTAACCCTTTACCACACAATCCCAACTTTTAAAGACCCTGGGAAAGAAGCCTTTTGAAAACATTGTGGGAAAAGGAGAAAATGCTGGTAACCAGCATTTTCTCCTTTTCCCACAATGTTTTCTACCTTTCCCAAAACAAATTTCAGTTTTTGAGTCCCACTTATTTTGTCGTCTGCAAATGCTTTCATTTTGGAAATGTCCAAAATATTGTTGTTTGGTAAAGAGTTAAGGGTTGAGGGTAGGCAATAGCTTCAAACATTGCTCTGTATGTATGAATATATTTTTTTATTTTTTGTCCGCAAATTCTTCTTGTAGGACTATTGTGATGTACATGTATTTAAAATAATAAAATAACATTACACTATATTGCCTTGATTGTTGCATGAAACATATCTGTCTTTGTAAGAGCTGTGATCTGAACCAGCCAGTTTTATATCGTAGTACTGAAGGCCAGCTTTTCACATGCTACATATTCTTCAGCAACACCACAGAATATGTCTTTGGAAATCTGATTATTCTGCTGTATATCTGAAAAATTAAAAAAAGACGTATTATCTTTTTTAATTTATCTCAATCTGAAACTGTAAAAAAAAAAAAGACAGCAGTATAGTAATAGGTGTAGGTTTACTCCAACTTCATTCCATTTGATAACAGAATTGATTGCAGCATTTGTCCAGCATGTGGTTGAACTTAAATAATGTTGAAAACTGTACATGTATGAAGTCATAACTGTACAAATACAGCTTTTAACAAACCTGTTTCGAAACAGCATTGTTAATTACTTATCATTTGTAGGGAAGAATCATGTGATCCATCTTCCACAATGTTACTTTTCCATATGGATCAAAATTGACTGCTGCTGCATTTCCAACCTTTTACTAATTTTCTTCACATGTTCTTTACTCTAGTATGGCATATGTCTCAAAGCCCGAATAGTAGCAAAAAGTACACAAAAAGTAGGTTAGCAGTTGCTATGCTGCTCTATCTTTTGTTAACTTTTTACTTGATTTCATTTTTTTTTTGCCATTGACTTACACCTGGATTGACTGTACAACAACAGATTGTCATCTTCCCAACAATTTCGTACTATCAAACTGTATGACTTAAATCAAAATGCATTTTAACACCCACTTTGTTTACTTTTGGTGGCTGCTGGGCCTTTAAATAGTAGCACATACAATCATGGGTATGGGCTATACATCAAACAAATGAATGTAGTTTTTAGCCTTTCGATTTCTGACAATCATTCTGTTTACATGTATGATACATGTAAATTCTAGAACAGTGTAATGCAGTATCTTTTACTCAGTAATCAGCACTTTTGCAAATGAAGCCCAGTTTGATTGACTGAGTGATACGTACGTGTAGCTTTCAACATTATATCAGTCATACCATTTTGACAGATCATTTATTCATATGTTTCCTGAGTTTTAACAACATCTGAAGTAACTTGCCCATGGACATCCCAACGAAACCCAGTGAGAATTGAATCTGAGTCATGGATTACTTATATTATGCATTTACCACTGAGACATGAAGTAATCCTTGAGCCCTTTACAGCTGTTCAGTTGAATAAAACTTGTGGCATTACTAGTATCACAAGGGTCAGCTCAAGTAATATAGGAGAACTGTGAAGTCCTAAGTGACAAAACAAAATTCAGTCGCATAAGCACAGTAGTAGCTTAATCAGCTGTCTACCGGTATTTTGTCCAACAGCATATTTTCAAGAATTCTGCTCCATTTTCATCCTGGCCTATAATAAGGGTTTCATTCAAGATCTAGCAAAATGAGACAGCAAAAACTTCTTGCAGTATACCAGTAATCTTAAATCTACACTGCTTCTTTAAAGGTATAGCCCATGCGATGGGTTGAGGTGAATCCCTGAAACTGCAATACATGTACATTGTTTTGAATTTTCATTACTTTACCAGTCATGTAAATTTTGTAAATTTGGCTATTGAAATTAGAATTTGTTTTATCTGATTAAGACATATGTACCTGAAAAGTGGTTGCCAAATTCTGAATCTACTGGGATGGAATCACAATCATAACAGAGTCAGAAACCAAGGCTCATCTGCATCTGCACAGTCAGTATAATTCAGTATGTGTATCATCATGTAGGAGGATCCATTCACATTGGCCAGAGATGTGTAAAGTAATTATCTCCATACTCTGGAATATCGTTTACATATCATTTAACATTCTGTGCTAGAAATTTAATGGTGTTTTACTCCGCTTTCAACAGTATTTCAGTCATATCATGGCAGCATCACACAAATTCATATATTTCCTGGGATTCACCAGTACTAGGCTAGAGCTCTGAAGTGTTTTGCCCAAAGACACTCCCATGAAAAAACCAGCAGATCGAACCCCAGACCTAATAATGTGCAAATTCATCTTTTTACTCTTTACCAAACGACAAAAATTTAGACTTGTCCAAATTGAAAGCATTTGCAGACGACAATTTAATGTGGGCCAAACGATAGAATATGTCTTTGATAGGGGAGAAAATATTGTGGGAAAAGGAGAAAATGCTGGTTACCAACATTTTCTCCTTTTCCTACAATGTTTTCAAAAGGCTTATTTCTCAGGGTCGTAAAAACTCGGTATTGTGTAGTAAAGGGTTAACATACAATCCAGTGCTGTAATGACTCAGAGGCATAAACCTTTTCAGAACATTGTAGGAAAAGGAGAAAATGCTGCTGGTGACTAGTATTTACCTTTAATTCAACAATTGTTTCTCCTGTTTCAAATACAAATCATGTAGATCCAATACAAGCTATGTCGTCTGCAAATGACTTCAATCTAGACAAGTCCAAAATTTTGTCATCTGCTAAAAAAAAAAAAAAAAAAACACCAAGATTCCATTGATATGTGCACTGACCAGATTAGGGAAAGATAATTGTTTTCTACGTTCAAATTTGTGTCACCCAAGAAATTCAGCCATTTTTTTTTTAAATGGTGCAGATTTAATTCAACACATTGAGTTTCAATTGCATTTCTAAAGTGCTATACACACACACTCACACACCAAATACTTAGCCTTGTCCAACACTAAGGCATTTGCGGAAAAACAAATATTTATCAAACAATGAAATTTGTCTGTGATACAAGAAAAATATTGTGAAAATAGGAGAAAATGTCGGCTACCAACTTTTTCTCATATTTCCACCATGTTTTCAAAAGCATTTTTTCGATATCTAAAAACTAGGGATTGCTAGGTAAATAGCCAATCTCCGAATAAATATGCGTCGCATATATCCGAGGTTCAGACTACATTCATGCACATTTAATCATTATCTGCATTCTCTGCAAAGAAAATGGGTCAATCGGGTGCTGCGCAAAAATGAAAGATCACTTTCATCTCACAGGTGAACGGCGAGCGACAGTATAATTCATGTATTACACACTAAGTAATAGAAAATTAGTGTGTAATATATGAATTATACTGTCGCTCGCCGTTCACCTGTGTCTCATCTTACTAGCCGATATTCATTAATCAGAAAGTGCTTACGTATCCTGTTCCAAAAGTAAACGGGGAAATCAATACAGATATATAGCGATAAATCTGTTTTTAACACAATAAATATAAGATGAACGTAAGGCGACTTACCGATTCAGGAATGCGAACTGAAATCCGCATCTGTTTTCAGACAGTTCTCTCATTCTGTACATTTACACGGAGCTTCTTGTTCAAAACAAAAGAAACAAATCCTAAAATAGACGCCCGTTTGTTCTTTCTGTGTCGCTCTTCGGCAAATTCGGTAAACGAACTTGGTTTTCTGTCGAATATGATTCTCACACCGTCACACCGTCCTCCATTTTGTTTTTCGTTTACCTTAGCTCCAAGGTATCACGTGGTGTACCTACGTCATCGTTATTGATGTAAACAAAAGTTAGAGATACCTGGTAGTATTTCTTGTAGTTTTGAAAGTAATTCTTCTGCCAGCGAATGGAACTTTGACCAATCGCACATTAAGAGAGTGTCATCATTATATTAATTTACATAGTTTTAAATGGTATGATTAAAATTTAACTTCATTTTTTACCCCGCATTGTTTACATTTGGACTTTATTGGGACTTTAATGAAGAAGGCGTTTGAAAAGAATGTGGGAAAAAAAAGTACAAAACGCGGTTTTTCAGCAATTTCTCATTAAAAAAAAAATCCTACCCTTTCAGAGACAAATTTCATTTTTTAAGCCACATTCAGTTTGTCGTCTGGAAATGCTTTTAATTTTTACAAGCCTGAAATTTTGTCGTTTTGATATAAAGAGTTCAGAAAAAACAGTTTATTATCACACCAGCCGAGAGTCTAACGGCGGCAAAAGAAAAAAAATCTAGTCTTGAGAAAGATATTGATTTGATTTTATGCTAAGTGTCGCACAACGAAACAGGAAGATAATTGTTCAGATGTTTAGATAAATTTCCGCAAGTGACATATTATTTAACACTCATAAAATCCTTTGCAAGGCGATACAAATTTAGACTTGTTTCACTTTCAAAGCATTTGCAGACAAATTAGACATGACTCCAATTTCGACATTTACCTTTGAAACTGTGTAAATCGTTGTGAAAAAAGGAGAAAACACTGGTTACAAGCATATTCACCTTTCCTCACTATGTTTTGGAAAAGGAAAATGTCTTTTCAATCTCGTATAGGGTAAAGAGTTTAACTCTTTCGCTGCCAATTAAATGTGTGCGACTTTTTTCGAGATCTTTAAGTATTGTTTACGTCGCATTTCGAGCTGACTCTGGTAAAAGATTAACATCGGTTTGCGGAAAGTGTAGATCAAATATCAGACTGCACATTTTGTGCAGTCTGATCTTGATCTACGCCGTCCGCAAAGGCTATCTAAGGCGACCTTGGCAGTGAAAGAGTTTAACGTTAGTTTTTTTTTTCCTGCGTTTGATACTTACACAACTGACATTGAGACATACACCTCTGTTGACGTAAGTACGGTTCTTGTTTTCATATCTTATGTTTCACCTTCAAAATTTTCTTTGACTCTATCAAATCATTGATCAAATCATTTAAATGTACCAGCTTGTATGTAATAAGATATTTGAAAACGTTTTAAACGAAAAATAAAAAAATAAAAAAAAAAAATCAAATTCAAAAGGTTGCCTCCATGTTGTTTTCTTCTTCTTTGTCTCCTCCGTCCTCTTCTCCTCCATCATCATCATCACCATCATCATCATCCAGCCGAGCTCGGTAGCCCAGTCGGAATCGTATGTAGCTTGAAACCCTAGCTCGGACAATGTCTTTGAAAGGATTGTAACAGCCATTGCAACAGGAATCTTTCTTCTTACCGTTGATCATTGTTTCATCGACAGAGTGGCAGAGTAGCCAGTGGCTTGGGAAAAATATTGTGCGAAATACTTAACCCCTAACCTGCTAAGCGCGACTTACTGACCTTTTGCGGACAGTGCAGATCAAGATCAGACTGCACAAAACGTGCTGTCTGATACGGTATTTTCTTTCCGATGAAATCAACTTTGAAAACGCAATGATTGGGCTTTTAATATTGAGTAGAAATTTTCGTTTCATTTATTCAGCAGCTTCAGGGTTAAATAGGTGAAGTGGCAGCGGCGATATAAGTGATATGATCTGAAAAGGGGCATCAAAAAACAAATATACCAGGTGTCGTCATCGTCCTTTTCTATTTCATCATCATCACCTTCTTCTTCTTCTTCGCAGTTTCTACCAGAAGGAGGTTTGTTTGTGTCATTCATATAGCTCACACTTGCAATCAGAATTTCTGTAACACTTTTTTTTTTATGATGATAGATAGTTGTGTTCTTTCTACACTCTCATCCTGAAATTTTGATTCCTCTTATTTTGACTAGCTTACTGAATGGCTGCGTACAAGAAAATAGTATTTAAAACAGTGTGTGGATACGGCCCCTGACTTTTTTTCTAACCGAAATTAAACATTCAGATTTATTTATTGACTAAAATCTCGCCCCAGTCTCAGATTGAGATTTTGCATATTATTATAATTTCTCACAAAGGTACTGACTTAATGACGACAAAGTATTGCTACAATTTTCCGAAAATAACTATTAACCGTAAACAAGACGACAAAATATTAGACTCGGTCAAATTGCAGAAGCTCAGATGATGTGGTTTCTTTTTGAAAATGTAAAGGACGTTTTTGAAAAGGGGGAAAGCTGGTTACCAGCATTTCACAATTCTATCACATAGTTTTTTTCTTATCAAATTGCTTCCTAGTAGGGTCGTTTAAACACAGGTATGTTCGCTAAAATGTAAATTATTTGAAAATAAGAATTGTTTTCACTTCTTTAACGTCAATATTGCTGCATCACGTATTCTGTGAAAAATATGATAATGTATTTTGGGCCAAAGGCCTTCATGTACCATTAAGAATTCGAACCTTTAAATCTTTTATTTAAAAGATACAAGGACAATCCGTCTCCGTCTTTCTTTGTCAGTTTTTTTTTTTTTTTTTTCAGGTGTATCAAAATGAAACAGGAAGTATGATCAAAATAATTCAACCAATATTTTGTCAAAATCTACTTTCAGTTTCAGAAATTCGTGAGGCAAAAGAATGAATCCAGCAACGCTTCTACTCATCGCAAGGTATGTATCATTTAATGCATGTTGCAAGAGTTTTTTTAACTATAATTTTCATTTGAGATGACTGAGACAGTCCTGCGCAACTTTGTTGTGTACCAGGGTACATTTCTCTAAACTGCGTACGCACGAAAATGTCGTACGCAGTTTACGAAAGCGTCAAGTATGAAAACAAGTTTCACTGAACTACAAAACTTTACGATTTCAGTAAATATTTACATTACTTTACGCCAGCTCATACCTTTGAGTAAATCAGGGATCATATGTGTGTATATTCAAGGCCCAAAAATTTACGTAAATTTACAGTTTAGTGAAAGGTATCTCAGGGACAAAATTCAGCTCCAAATATGGAGAAATGTCTACAGTGTCCAGATAGGATGGAATATCAATTTGCGTAAATAATAAATCTGCCCCATAATTGGCGTGCAAACACGAAAAGGGGCCTTCGGACATATGCGTAAAAGTGCGTCGTTCCAGATCATTTTGTGCAGTCTGTGACTAATTCGAGACGACACTTCCCTTTTTTGTGCGATTTTCTGTTTTACGAAAGTCTACTGTATGAACAAATCTCATGTAATCGTAAAGTGCCGTCTCGGATTAGCATGCACGGACTGCGCAGGCTAATCCGGGAGGACACTTTTCGCAAATGTCCGCAGGTCTCATTTCGCATGTTGCGGGCCACTTATCACAAGGATATGAGCAGGGGTTTCTCAATGATATGTTTTACTAAGCAAGTCATCACATCATTATGGATCTATAAAATCCATTTTGTTTAACAACCGACTGAATCATGACAAGCATGAGACAGACCGCTCCTTTGACATACACAAAATTGACGAATAGCACAAAGTTTCGACCCAGGTCAGCATGCGCGGGCGCTCAGACTGACCTGGTAAAACTTTTGCAGATGCTCTGAACCCCCTTTATACAGATCATTGCTAAAATACTTTATATGCAAATTAATGTAGAGAAGTAATTTACAAAGTATAAAAAAAAAAAAAACTGTAACGCTAAAAATCACACATTCGTGTTGGCTTTTTAAATCTTCCAACAGGGACAGAGACTGAAGCTGCCTATTTTAATAATTATTCTAGTTCAACAGATTCATTTTTTTCAGCCAGCGAGTGGAACTGAGACAGATCGTACTGTAACACATTTTCAGGCTCATAATAATATCCATACTTCTAATTTTTTACCCCCGAGTTGTTTACTTTTGACTGTTGGTGGGCCTTTAATATGTACCTATATTGTTTGTTTAACTCTCGTCCTGCTAAATAAGTTAGACTCTCCAGCCGATCGGAAAAACCCGAGTAATGTTATTTCAAACTTATTTTTTGGAGGAGATTATCTCTTTATCGGACAGTGTTGATCAAAGATCAGACTGCACGTTCTGTGCAGTCTGATCTTGATCTACACTGTCCGCAAAAGGTCAATGAGTCGCGCCTAGCAGCTAAAGGGTTAAGGCCTAGCAGCGGCCAAAAGTAAACAATGCGGGTGATATCATGCATTGAAGTTGAATTAATATTGAAAGTATAGAATGTACCGCGAAGATGGCCATCTTTATTTTACAGTCCATCAAAGTGTTTGTCGATGACAGAAAAAAATGAGTTTTAAATCAAAAATAGAGAGACCGGGCAACTTTGGACGTAGTTTCAAAATTCATTTTTCTGTCAGCAACAAAAATTTGGACTGACCGTACAGTACAATACTCTGGCAAAAGGGGATTTAAAGCATCTCCCTATTGCAAATCTATGTTGAAAGGTAAATTACAAGTACATGTATAAGAATAATTCATAGCGCCAAAATTCACACATTCATGTAGCCTGACGAAAGCTTCCAAAAGAAAGAGAGACTGAGGTTGCCAACTATAAAAAATCAAAGGACTGATAGTCCTGAGAGTCGCCTGGAGGGCAACGGGTTAGAACTTTTCACCCTTTTCTGTTCAAATCTATTAAAAGCATTCAAGATACAAAATAACTTAACCATAAGACAGTATTATATGCAAGCATATTTCTTAGTTGTCATCCTAAAGTTGCAAACATTTAGGCACCAGGAACAGGTTTAAAAAGTTCAAAGTCTCTTACCCCGGGTGACTTCATTTAACAAATGATTTTCAAAAGGTAAAATCATTACAAAACAAGTCATTCGTTAAAATGATATCCACCGCCGAAAAAAAATAATTTTTTTTTAGATAGAAACATAATTATAAGAGGTATCGTGTTTTGCATGTAAATGGCCTTTTTGTCATTGGTGAAAATATACATTAAGCCCCCTTTTTCCATGACACGGTATTTCATTAAATAAAAACAAATACTGATTGTCTGTGGCTTATGATAAACAATATAAATATGAAGTTTCATAAAATTTTGTCCAGTAGTTAAAGAGATATTGATCCATAATGGAAATATACATCAAGCCCCCTTTTTCCATGACACTGCATTAAAAACAAAAACAAAATAAAACAAAACAAGCATACCGGAGGACATCAAGCCTCCTTTTTCCATGAAAAGGCATTACATTAAAAAAAAAGTATATCGGCGGACTATCATGAGGAACACATGTTTGAAATTTTATTAACTTTCGCCAACGATTTTAGAATATATCTGTCTGGATGGACGGAAGATCGGACCGATGAACAGACAGACGGACTGACAACATGAAAACTATATCCCCCCCATCCCGAAATTCAGCTGGGCATAATAACTGTCGAAGTTCCATCAATATTTACAGTTCCTTCCCAGCGTAACAATGCCTGTAAATCAGGCTTCTAGGTTGATAAAAATGTTTTTCTAGCGCAGAAACTGGGTGATTTAACTTACATGTATATCTTGATTCTTACACATATTGCTAAAACAAACATTCTAAATAATTTCAGTAGAACAGGGCATACATTTTCTCTCCAGATTTAGAACAAGTTGTTTTTGTATGACACAATTTTTCTAAAATTGGACCATGTGGTTATACATATATCTGTTAAATTGAATAATTGTCCTTTCCAAATACAGGATGCTAGATATGAAATTTGGGTGTAATTGCTTATACAGTTTCAGAGGCCGTGATTTTGAAATGTTACTACTCAGTTCTGAAGCTTCTGTAAAGTTTATAGAAACAGAGCAGAACCACTTGAACAATTTTACAAGAGGGCCATTTAGGCAACATTAGTATGGAACTCAACTGAAGTTTGTCTTTTGGTACAGGATCTAGTGACATACTTTTAGACCAAAATTGCCCCTTTGAAACTCACCCATATCTAATCTAAGCAGTCTGACAAAGTTTCGTGAGTATTGGACTGAACATAAATGGATTCTACAGCACTAGATCTTTTACGGTTTCGTCTGATTTGACCTAGTGATAAACTTTTTCTTTTAAACCCCGGTGACCTACTTTCAGTTTTGTCAAAAATTATTATTGAGACAAACAGCTGGGCAATTTCATGATCATTGGACTGAAATGTAGCCTCTGGAGCACACACAAATATTTGACTCAGTAATCTACGGTCCTTTGGAAATAATTTGTTTTTGTTGTTGTCCGGGTTCAAGTTTTGTCCACAGTGGACTCTAGAAATGTGGCTGCTACAGCTTAAGAAAAACAATATAACCCAAAAGCATGATCATCAGCCTTTTAACTTTGTCTGCGTGTTATAACGGCCCAGGAATTAGTACTGCTTCCACACCAATTGAAAATTGTAGAGATCTACATGTGTATTGCTATGGTGTAAACTACATATGTTTGCGATTAGCTCTAGTACCCTGTACAACAACCCTTTACAAGATTACAAACACTCCAATAAAGACCTTGTTGTTCGAGTGGGTTAACATTGACCTGTTCTATTATATTTGAAATATAGTGAAGTAAAAGTCAAGTTCTCAGATTGCTGGGAGTTAGAACTGCGTAGTTTCAAGTCGAATTCCCGTGTGACTTTATATTTTGGCAGTTACGAAAGCACCTTTCGTTCTGACACCGGCACTAATAAATTGTTTCATAAATACTAGATCTAGGTTAATCGCACATTGAAAGAAAAAAAGAGCAGACTTTGACAAATTAGCCTCTTTAAAAAAAAAAAACGAAAAACAATTAATTGAACACAGTAAACTTTAAAACACTCTCTCTGCATGGGTCGGTGAGGCGCTAGGTCGGTGTACTCTGAAAATAAAGGCCGCATCAGCGACCGATTCATTCATAAATATGTAAATTTATAGAGAATTCCGTGGTGCACATGACGTTATACGTCACGTGATTATAAGATCTATATTTGTCACACAGCTACATTCCAGAAAGCACCTGCTAAGCGATGACTTGGTGCAGTCTTGAACCGTGCGCATTACATACGCTATTGTACGATCTCTACTTGTGCACCTAGAATATGGGTGTGCAAAGTAGTTGATGTCTAGAATAAAAAGCTCTGAAGAAGCAACGTTTAAGAATGTCTAAGAAGGCAACGCAACCATTCCAAGTCGTTATAAATTTGTTTAAAAAAATTAGCCTACTTTTGGGAAAAATCTCCATTGAAAGCTTCCACGTTAACTCGGTATCGCCTTTCTCTTTCCGATCATAGGTTGAATGTTGAATTGAAATAAGACTTACAATTAAGGACAGATTGTAAGATTTAGAGTGTGCTTCTAATGGGTAATTATCAAACCTTTTTCACTGAGAACTGTCCACAGTGCCGTAGTGAAGACGTTTGTCGTCGAAGAGTATTTTGCAGTGTGTTCGCAAACTTATTCAGTTCACGACGGCTATTTTTAGATACATACATAATGCGCTATTTTAAGAGATGATGTCTGTGTAAGAGATAGGCTAGCGTGTACCTTGTCGACGAAATGATTTTTCAAAGGCTTAAACCGTTAAAGTGCTCAGTCTTTATAGACACATTCATTATCACAAAGGCACAATTGTAAGTGAATTACTACAGAAAAATTGGGTTGTTTACCGAATAATTAGAAAACTATGTTTTATCTCGTAAACCGGAACTTGGGACAAGAAGCAGTACAAGGCCGGAGGTATGCTTACGTCACCCCATAGATCAAGATGATAACAATGAGAGCCTGGTTGCTACGCAACCAGGCGACTCAAAAAACCACCATAACACGTATTCAGAGTCATAATAATACCCATACTTTTAAATGGTTTTAATTAGAACTGCCTGTATTTTGACTCTCGCGTTCTTTACCTTTGGCCGCTATCGGGCCTTTAAAATATATGTGCCATCCTCTGTGAAAAGGGGATTTAATGCATCTTCAAATAAATATCCACTCATGTCAGCCTGCGCAGTCCGCGCTAACATGGGTTGAAAATTTTTGCTACTTGCAAATGTTTTGGCATGTCAAAGGAATATTCTAACTCGAGACCCAGTTGATTATTAAGACTAAATGGACTTTATGGATCTATAATTCTGTGATGACTTGCTTTGTATAATGCATCACGGAGATGTATTAACCCTTTACCAAACAATCCCGACTTTAACGGCCCTGAAAAAGAAGCCTTTTGAAAACATTGTGGGAAAAGGAGACAATGCTGGTTACCAGCATTTTCTCCTTTTCCCACAATGTTTTGTACACTTCCCAAAACATATTTCAGTTTTTGCGCCACATTTATTTTGTCGTCTGCAAATGCTTTCAATATGGACTGATCTAGAATATTGTCGTTTGGTAAAGGGCTAAGCCACCTTTTGCCAGAGCACAGCTCGTATCTATATTGCTTGTTAAAAGTATACCTACATGCTATTGTCAGATGCCTGTTGTCATTGCCATCTTATATCCTTTTTAGCCAACAGCATGATGTATGTCAAATGCCAGTATCGCCTTAGCGACGGGGCCAGTCAACACTTTGAATTCAGAAATATGTTTGGATTATCCGTAATTCAAACAATGGGTTTTCATGGTATTCTTAATCCTTTCATTTTATAACAGCATTTGTGCAGTTGTAGCTGAATGCAAGGAAGAGCCATGGGACTTCTTTATCTTTGTGGAACAGTGGCCACAATCATTGTGTGTGAAAGAAAGAGAAAGAGGAAAGGTAAAAAAAATACATATGGGTCATGCTCTGGCAAAAGGGGGCTTAATGCATATCTACGATGCATTATACCATAGCAAGACATTGCTTTTTATGGATCTATAAAATCCATTTTTCATTTCACAACCGACATAATCATAATGTACACTGGCCCTTAAACATTTAGAAAATTAAGATTAAAGACAGCAAAAAGGTTCGGCCCATGTCAGCCTTCGCGGAATACGCAGGCTGACATAGGTCAATACTTTTTTTTTTTTTTTTTTCGGATACATTAAGCCCCATTTCACAGAGCATGGATCGTATTAATTCGCCCTTCTTTAACTTTTCGTCCAATCGCCTTGGCGATCAGATGTCAGTTTTTGCCCCAGGAATTCTTTACTGCACGAAAAAATTAAAGACTCATCCGAATTGAAAGCTCTTTCAGACAACAAATCAAATGTTACTCGAGGGATGGAATTTTTTTCGAAAACATTGTGGGAAAGGGAGAAAATGCTGGTTATCTCTTTACCAAACGAGACTGGTTCAAATTGAAAATTTGCAGACGACAAAATATATGTAATTGAAAAATTGAAATTTGTCGTGGAAATGGGAGAAAACATTGTGGGAAAAGGAGAAAATGCTGGTTACCAGCATTTTCTCCTTTTCCCACAATGTTTTCAAAAGGCTTCTTTCACAGGGTAGTTAAAAGTCAGGATTGTGTGGTAAAGGGATAATTATCAGAATTTTCTGCTTTTCTTCCAATGCTTTCAAATTTTCAAATGCCTTCTTTCCCAGTGTCGCTCAAACTAGTAATCACATACCCGAAGTGTTTGCTTTGATCCTTTGGCAAGTTACATGTCCGACCTACAGGGTGTTTAATAATATACGTTACACTTTTAAATACATGTATGTCTAAGGTATATTGTTTATAAATGTAATACAATAAAATTCATACTATTAAGTAAGTTTAAAAATAAAGTTTTATGACATTCACAGTATGTAAGGTAACATTGAAGTATAAAGGCAGCTAGCGCTTTTCAAAACATACATTGATTTATTTCAAATGTTTAAAATCAAGTCCATTTTACGTAGCTGGAAATTTCGCCTCTTAATGAAATTCACTTTCATCGATCTGGGTTGTGGTCAGGCTCATCTCTGAAACTATTGATGCTTTAAGCTCATCTGTTGTCTGAGAGCGGGCTTTGGCGTAGAACCTATTTTCTCGTCAGGATCAACCTGAACAATGTATTTAGTAGCAGAATGTATGAAGGTTGACTGCTTAAAGTCGAAATTAAAAATAATGTGTCTTTAACCCTTATCCTGCTAAATAAAAGAAATGAAACTTTCAAACCTATAGTATAAACCCAAGTTTTCCTATTTCAAAGGTATTTTTGGAGGAAATATTTGTCCTTATCAAGCAGTGTACTTCCAAGATCAGACTGCACGTTCTGTGCTGTCTGATCTTGATCTACGCTGTCCGCAAAAGGTCAGTGAGTCGCTCTTAGCATCTTAAGGGTTAAGTATGCCACTAGAACATTTGCTAACTACATGTACATGAAATCGATAGAAAATATCCAAGATCAATATTTTCGCTTTTTGAATTCTGTTTTGGATGTACTTGTATGTGCACCTTATGATGCATAATTATGACCGGTTATTTGAGGGAATAAAGATCAAACAATGCAAACTTTCTGATGTTAGTTTTCAACCATGAAAGAATTGTCATAAGCTGAGCAAGTTCTAATTTTGTGACCATGTGAAACTTAAAAAAAAAAAAAAAAACTCTTGCAAGCGGATCAAAAAGTCTCTCCGTGAATAATAATTATTTTCCCTTAGGCAGCTAAGCCTGAGTCGGTGACCTTTTGCAGACAGTTAAGACCACGATCAGACTGCACACAACGTGCAGTCTGATTTTGGATCTACATTGTCTGATAAGGAGATAATTTTCTCCAAAAAGTAGGCTTGAAATATCAACATTCGTGTTTGTACAATCGATTTGAAAGTTTCATTTAACTTATTTGGCAGGTTATTGCTAATATTTATATTCATAGGTGTGCAAGATACCTAGAAATAACACAGATTGGACGATTCACGGTTTGTGGTAAGTTTTGAGCTGAACATGGCTGGTCATTTCAAATCCCGGCTAAACAAAACACCTTTCTGTTATATAATAACTATCATTTGCGCAGAACTTAATTTTCTAACATCGCTAGATTAAAGATTAATGTTAACAGTATTTTTCAATCGACCTGCGGCTAGGAAAGTTAAAGAGTGCATACTTCTCAGGAAACCAAAGATAGGTCACTGCACTGGCATGCGTAACATAATCGAAATATCGAAATAGCACAGTAAAAAGTAATGGCCTTGAATAATAAAGGAAAACACATTTGGCGATTTATCTCTCTCAGTACACGTAATAGTTAATTTAAAGATACATCTATATCCGTTTTTTCATCTTTATTTTATCAAACTATAATCATTCTTATATCTTCATGCCAAATGGTATCCCTGACGGTCGCAAGGTTGCAAAGAGTACGGCCGATCAAAAATACATTTCGTTTTCTGGAGGCCATCAAAGAGGTCAAAGTTGTGACTTTTCCGGTTTTAGATAGATTAAGAATATGTATTATCCCTAACACCATTATGTACTGTATATATCGGTAATTTATCTATATTTACATAGCTTACTAAATTCTGAACCATTCTACAGTCTATCAAATTTTAACAGCGTGGTCTTTTTTTTTCCTTTCTCTCTCTCTTGGGTTGTAAGGATGTATCTTTAAGCGGATTCATCTACTGGTCATTTACCAGTGCAATGGACAAAAATGATTGAAATTTAATGGCAGAACATTGTGGTGGCAAAGAAGTGTCATTGGAGCAAGTGTACTGCGACTCGAATTCTCCCCGTTACATAGTCCGATTTTATACCGTTGATAAGACGTAAAACTTCATACAAAAATGTGTGAGTGTTTAACACGATGTGACATTAAACACGATTTGATTGTTGCAATTATCTATTTTAAGTTTTGCAAGTATGTCATTGGGTAAGGGTTATTATCAAAATTAAGCGAACTCGGCTGACGATAAATCAAGAAGGTTCAGATTTCCCCCAGTCAAGAAACTTTGTAGTATGGTGTAGTTCCTTTGCCTTTCTTATGTCTTTTCACAACTTTCACTCCGTTTTAGCTCACCTGAGCACGAAGTGCTCAAGTTGAGCTTTTATGATCTTGCTGTGTCAGTCGTCCGTCTTGCGGTCAACGATTACATTGTTTGCACCCTAGAGGCCATATTCTCAGTCTGATAGAAACGAAACTTGGTCAGAATATTTGTCTTGATAATATCTCGGACAATATTTGAAACAGGGTCACGTCCGGTCCAAAATTATGTCAGTGGGACAAATCTTAGAAAAATCTTGTGTGCATGTTACAGGCAATATTTTCAGGCCGATACTCATGAAAGTTGTGTAAGAATGTTTATCCTGATAATATCTCGGACGTCTTCGAAATTGGGTCTCTTAGGTCACTGAACAAATCTTAGATAAAACTTATGTGCACTTTAGCGGCCAGATTTTCCGTCCAATACCCATGAAAGTTCTTCACAATGTTTGTCTTGATAGTATATTGGGCAAGTTTGAAACTCGTTCACGTCCGATCAAAAACTAGGTCACTGGGACAAATCTTAGAAAAACCTTGCATGCACTCTTAAAGCCGTATTTTCATTCAGATACACATGAAACATGGTCAGAATGTTTTTCTTGGTAAAATCTCGTACAACTTTGAAATTCAGTCTGATACTCATGAAATTTGGTCATAAGTTTTGCCTTAACGATATCTCAGACAGGTATGAAATTGGGTAAGGTCATGTCAAAAAAGTACCTCATGGGGACAAATCTTAGAAAAACCATGTGTGCGCTCTAGGGGATAGTCGGATACTCATGAAACTTGAACAGAATATTTGCCTTGACAACATTTCAGACAATTTTGAAATTAGGTCACGGCGGGTCAAAAAGTATGTCACTGGAACACATCTTTGAAAAACCTTGTGTGCACTCTAGGGGCAATATCTTTAGTCTAAAACTCATGAAATTTGATCAGAATGTTTGTCTCTGTAATATCGTAAAAAGTTCGAAACAAGGTTATGTTGAATCAAAAGGTAGATTACTAACAAATATGTGTCTACATCATCACAGTCAAGATGGCTTCACTTTTATCACTCCTAGATGGCTTTACTCAGGTGAGCACTTTAGGGCTAATTGCTCTCTTGTTTTATTTTTCACCGGGTCCTAGAAGTCTCGTGTATTTGTATAGCTATACTTATATTTTTTTCTTGTTCTTTTTATGAAACACACAGGCCATCAAAAGACTATGGGCGAACACCATATCACTGTGATAATCAGACATTCGACATGAACCAAATAAAGGTAACAAAAGTTTGTTATGCTAGCGTTTATTTAATGTTTTATTCCAGGTCATGTCAATGTCAAAGGTGACTGACTTTGCTCTGTTTGCTGCCACTTTGACTGTTTTGATTAAGATAAAGCTTTTAAGACAAAAATGCAGACAAATTCTTAACCCACATTGTCCCACATTTGTGTAAATATTTTGTCAATAACGCAATAGAAAAACCGCTTGAAACTGGGATGTAGTGGTCGTTTTTACGGACTGGGATTATCAGTCACTCTTAAGTGGCTCTGACGGCGATAACCCTTTAAGCTTCACATCTTTTTCATTTTTAACTCGGCTATTTTCGAAGAAAATGTCGATGTATTATCATAGGTCTGTCGTCGTCCGAGTTGTCGACGGCGCCGTCGTCGTGCAAAAAAAAAGTATATTTTGTAATATCTATGCGTCAAACTTAGACAACTTGTTTACTATCAAAAGGGGTGCCCATACAACAAAGTACATGTAGGTAACCATCAGTGTTTTTGACACAGTTAACTCTTTACCACACGGGAAAAAAGTAGACATGCTGAAATTGAAAGCATTTTCAGACGATAGCATAAATGTAGCTCAAACGATGGAATTTGTCTTTAATAGGGTAGAAAACATTGTGGGAAAGGAAAAAATGCTGGTTACCAGCATTTTCTCCTTTTCCCACAATGTTTTCAAAAGGCCTCTTCCTCAGGGTCGTTAAAACTCGTCATTGTGTGGTAAAGGGTTAAACCCATTTTTCGACTAAGAATTTTTACTGAAATTCAAGCAACTGCAGACGAGCGTTGGCATCCGCATGCCGTGCTCTTGTTTCCAATTTGCCCAGAAAATAATAGAGGAAGCCAATACATAGGTAAATAATGATTACAGTGATTATAATATCTAACAAGATACCATGTTTTTATTTTCGTCGTTAAATCTTTTTTAAATGAGGTAATTAAGGAAAACGCCGGTAATACATTTCTCGAAATTAGATCTGAAGTATTATAATGAGGTTGTAGGTAATTTGTATCGAGTACGCGTAAATGCATGCACGGTTCATACTGCGAAAATCAGTATGGCCTAACTAGACAATGCATCCCCATCGCCATTTCAGTTACAAAATGGCCGCTCTTCACCGTGATGCTTGGTCGTTGGCGAGTGGCCAAATCTCAAAATTATCGCCAGCCAAAACTCGAAGTTACCGATTTGCTCGTTTCATGCCCACACCAGTGGTGCGTTTGTATTGTTTTGTTGATGCTATTTTAGAGGGTATGTTTTGGCAGAATGATAAGGTATGTCTAATTTCAAGCATATCTGTATTTTACGTTTACACGGTATGTTCGGAAGATCTGCCTCCTATTATCTAGGTTACCTCGTCAGTGGGGATAAATCACCACCTGTCAGTTGTGCAGTGTCAGTTATGTGGTTTTCCACACGAAAAGTGTATAGAAAACAAAAGTAAACATTTGGATAGTACTACAGGTATAATTACTATCAAGATAAAGGGCTGGAATCTACCATACTGAGCACTGATTGGTCCATTCTTTCTGAAAAAAAAAAAAAAAAAACAGGGATATAGAACATGTCCTATTTGCTCTGCTTTACAATTTTGCTAGCAAGTCCCGCATTAAAAGATGACATGTGCTAGATCACATCGTGTGATCTAGCACAAGTGTTGCGACAGATTTGAAAAAGCAAGTCGGAACTTCGCCTTTTAACCTAAAAATTTCTAAATCGTTCCGAGAGAATATTGACAAAATAACCGAGTTAGGGCCCTCGACAGGGAGAAAGTTCGATCGACAAGAAGATTGTGCCCTCGTCCATACCCGAGATGAGGCAAAAACGTTAATTCGTGATAGCTTAATCTCTCCATTTTTTTAGTACTATGGGTGGTGAATGACTAAAAAGGTTTTATTGTGCTTGGACTCTGTACACACTTTGTGTCTATACTTGGAGGTAAAACCCTTCGTGCAGTCTGTACGTGTGTACAGTTTGGATTCCTTTTTACTCTTATCTTATTCTCTGAAAAGTTCTTGTATGCTTAAAACGCATAGATACGCTTCATACCTACTTTTGCAAGAAGTACAACGTAGGCAGTGCCGGACTTTTCCATAGATCGCTAATAAAGAAATAAATATTGATAAAACTCTTCGAGACATACCTTTGTTTAATATTTTTCTGTCGAGGGTGCTTGCTCGACGGTTTCCGGATGTGTCGAGGAAACAAAATTCCATCGACTCTCTATGAAGCCAGTTCCAATGATTGTCACCCGTGGTATAGGATATCTGAATATTAGACTTCGCACAGCGAAGGTAACACTTTAGGTAAATATGTTGGCTCTTGAAAACGGCATAGATCATATTCAGACTGCACACAACGTGCAGTCTGATCTTGATCTATACCGAGTGTGCGTTTTATCAAGTAGAAATAATACAACCTTCTTTGTTAAATTCGGTCGTTGCATATTCATATGTCGAAAATGTTAAACGTTGATATGAACATACTGATGGGCCTTGGGACGCCGCATCCTGTATGACTAAAAAGGCTTGCAGTCTGTTTCCTTTCTTTGCCAGGATGGTTGGACCTTTTTGAAACCCTTTACTGCCTGAAAAAAATTTTCCGTCTTAAGATTCAGCAAAGGCCATAGCATAAGTATCCGTGAATAAAACTTATCTTGGGAAAGAGGTTGCATCTTACAGTAAGACGTCACCTAGTACGTATCCATTTTGACTGAAACCAGCTGTATGGTGAGGTAAAATGGTCCCTTAACATATAGAAAATTTACCAACAGCAAAAACGTTTCGACCAAGATTAGCCTGCTCGGACTGTGCAGGCTGACATGTATCGATACTTTCTGCAGATGCATTAAACACCCTTTTCACAGACCTTGGTGCGTTTTCGAAGCTACATCAAGCTGTAAGGAGATGTTGTTTCTGGAGATGTTCTCAACTTTAACATACTTAGGGCCAAATATGGCATGATTAACTCTGTCTTGTTTCCAGGAACTTGTACCAAAGATGGAAATATATTGGACCGATTTTGATTTAAGAAAATTCCTGTGGTATGTATTTCGAATGAATAGAATTTAAAATTTTGACTATCCGTTCTAATGTATTGTTTGCAGCTATCGCAAATATTGACATCCATTCCTACTTCAACCAACTATGAATTTTTATATAGATATATTTCTCTTATAACGCTGCTTTTCGCTCTTAATACTAAGTGAAAAAATCGTACTACTCTCTCTCTCTCTCTCTCTCTCCAACTGTGTACATGAAATCACGTTCTCTCTGCCGTCTCTTTCAAAAACGTGCCAGGAACCTCATCCACTCTGTCAGGAACCTCACCCACTCTGTCTGTTACTACGTACCTTACGTACTTCCTACATTTCTCCAACTCTCCCTGCCCCAAGCCTGATTCGTGTAACATCTTTGTTCTTCTACGAAGCCACATTTCCCTGCTCGTGTCATCCAACAGAATGACAAAACACCTCTCCAAATCTTTTACTCGATCTGTTACTTTGTCTCACCACCCTCGTCTTCCGGTCTCTCTTAGCCTAATAAAAATTAGATCTATTTTTCCCCTTCGAAATCTCGTTCCCTCTGCAGTCTCATGTAAGAGTGTGTCTGAAACCTTTCTCTTTCTCTCTCTGTCTATCACTAAATGGCTCCCCTTTCTTCCATTTCTCTTTCTCTCTTCCCCCACCACCAGCCTACTACATGTAACATCTTTGTTCTTCTTCGAAGTCCCCTCCCGCCGGTGTCTGCCAATGTACGGACAATACCTCTCCAACCTTTTGATTCTTGTCACCCCCGACTCCATACCCGCCTGCATCTCCCTCTCTCTGTCTTTCTCTCTTTCTCTATCTCCCTCTGTTTCTCTTAGTCTCTCTGTCTGCCTCTGTCTGTCTATTTATCTGTCTGTCTGTTCCAAAATTAATTCATGTATTTTTTTTTCCTCTTGGACATCTCGTTCCCTCTGCCGTCTCTTTCAACAGTGTGTCAGAAATCTCTTCTCTCAGTCATCTGTCTGTCACTACGTGTCTCCCCCATCCCGATATCTACACAGCCTCTCTCTCTCTCTCTCTCTAGTCTGATACTTGTTACTTCTTTGTTCCTCTTTCACTCCTCCATGTCTTCCAAAGGTAGGACAAAAAAAAAAAACAAAAAAAAACCTCTCTTAATCTTTGCCTCGATCTGTCACTCTGTCTCCCCTTATTCCCCACCTCTCTGTGTCTCTGTCTATGTCTCTCTGTGTCTCTGTCTCCCACTCGCCCTCTCTCTCTCTCTCTCTCTCTTAGCTCGATACATGTAATTTTTTTTTTCTTTTCCCTCTGCCGTCTCTTTCAACAATGCGTCAGATGTCAGAAACCTCACTCACTATGTAACTGTGTGTCTCCTATACCTATATCTCCCTACCTTCTCTCTTTCTCCCACACCTTACTCCATAATATACATGTAACGTCTTTGTTCTTCTTCGAAGCCTCCGCCAGTGTCTTCCAAAAGTATGGCCAATACCTCTCTCAGTCTTTTACTCGAACTGTCCCTCCATGCTCATTCCTTCATCTTTTTCTCTTTCTTTCTCTAACACGTTTCTTAATTCAGGGACCACGAATGGTATGCCCACGGCACATGCGCAATGAGCCTGAAGGAAACAAGCACCCAGAAACTTTACTTTCAAAAGGGGCTATCGCTGAGGATGAATTATGAGCTGAAACCGTACGTAACATTGGATTTTCAGCGCTCACAGGACAAACTGAGCTTAATTTGCTGATAGCGTAGATCGAGATCTAATTTCAACGTGCTATCAGGGTCCGTATTCACCAACCATTCATAAGAACATCCTCAGTCTTATTCTCCAAAACTTTCCAAATTTGAAAGTAACACAACTTCTGATTGGGTAAACCATTACAAGTAGTTTTACTTGTAAATTTTGACAATTCTTGAGAGTAAGACTAAGAATTTTCTTTTAAATGGTTAATGAATACGGACCCTGATCTTGAGTCAACACTGTCCAATGTCATCTGAAACATAATTATATGTGGCCTAAAGAATTTCGTTAACCACTGAACCAAAAAGGATCCCTCGTAAGGTTGACCAAACGACAGAAAGTTCTAGACTGATCCAAATTCAAAGCAGCTGCAGACGACAAATTAGAGTTGAATAAAATGGTAGAAATTGTGTTTGAACGTTCTGAAAACATTGAAAGGGAAAAAACCCGGTTACCAGCATTTGCTCCTTTTCTCCACAATGTTTTCAAAATCTTCACTAGGGTCAGTAAACAACAGGATTGTTTGCTACAGGGTTAAAAGTATGCGTTATGAGGCAGGGTTTTCACGTGCCTATACCTCCGCGTAGTTTAAAATTGTAAATTGCCTTAATTCTTGAAATTGTTCTCGACCAAGTTTTTTTTTTTTAAATCTTTAGTAAATGGCACAATTTTAGACTGGTCCAGATTAAAAGCATTTGCAGACGACAAAATAAATTTGACTCAAAACTTGAAATTTGTTTTAGGAAGGGTAGGAAACATTGTAGGAAAAGGAGAAAATGCTAGTGAAAAGCATTTTCTCCTTTTCCTAATATGTTTTCAAAAGGCTTCTTCTTCGTGGTCGTTAAATGTCGGGATTGTTTGGTAAAGGGTTAAATCTTTAGTTAAATGACAAAATCTTAGACTTGCAATTTGAAAGCTAATGCAGAAGAAAATAATATGTGGCTCAAACAGTGGGATTTGCCTCTGAACAGTTACAAAAGTTTGTGGGAAAAGAAAGAGATACTTCTCCTTTTTTCCACAGTGTTTTCAAAAGCCTTTTTTCTAAGCGTGTCGGGAAAATAGAAAATTATCGGCAATTCCTCCTTTTCCAACGCTGTTTTTCCTCAGCGTCGTCAAAACTCAGGATTGTGTGATAAAGACGTTCTTCTACTTTCCAGTAATCGCACTCTGTGCTGAGGAATATTATTCATATGTAGACAGATCATTTCGTATGCTGGCATGTTTTAGTTGTGTTTAAGGTGGATGATGGATACTTTAAATACATACCACAAAGACTAGTCTGAAGTTGTATACAAATTCAGTGAAAGCGATATTTTGTAATCTGTTCACATAAACCTGTTTGTGTTTGGCAGAGTTTATGCTCATATACTGAACCAAAAAAGAAACTTCTGATTTCTATACATATTTTCTTTTAATTTAATGAAACGAAATCAACATGTCCAATGCCCTACATATGTTCGGTCGAACGATTAAGTGTCAAATTTAACCATTTATAACTAAATTGTACGAATCACATAAATGATAAATGAGAAAACGTTAAACTCGATTTTGTCTTGCATGTAGCGTTCAGTATAATCCGTGTTTATAAAAACAAACCTTTCAGTCTGATTTTATAGACTTTGTTGTCAATAAGAAAAAGACGTTGAAAAAAATATATATAATATTATTTTTACCTTTCTTTTTGATATGCCTAAAGTTCCAACAAATTTACGTGAACGTGCCATTGGAATGCTTAATGCTGGTATGGTGACGAATAAGATTGCTGGGGTTGTTGGAAGTTCTAGCCGTTCTATTCGATATCTTAGGCAATGCTTCCAAACAACAGGGCGAACGGAAGATTTACCACGTAGTGGACGTCCGCGTCACGACGCCTGGTCAAGACCGCTATATCATGAACACACACCTATGCAATCGTTTTCAAACTGCCATTGCCACTGCTGCTAACATCCCTGGTACACATAACAACCGAATATCTGCCCAAACTGTACGCAATCGTCTGCGCGAAGGTGGTCTACGTGGACGTCTTCCTTACGTTGGCTGTGTATTGACGCGATGTCACCGTGTAAATTGTGTTAATTGGGCACGTACACGCCATCGCTGGATAAGGCAACAATGGAATAGCGTTCTTTTCTCCGACGAGTTGAGATTTCCCATTCATCGAAGTGATGGCAGGGTTCGTGTATACCGTAGAAGAAATGAGCATAATGCCGACTGTTGTGTACTTGAACGAGATCGTTTTGGTGGCGCAGGTTCCGTCTTGGTCTGGGCAGGCATTGCGCATGGTTATCGCACACCTCTTGTCGTGATCTATGGGAATTTTAATGCCCAACGCTACCGAGATGAGATTATTAAGGGTACGTCATGCGTCTGTTTCAAAATAATGCCAATATCACTATGTTTCAACATGATAATGCCACAAGCCATACGGCTAGAGAATTTCCCCAGGACGAATAGTATTGCATTCATTAATGATTGGGCCCTCCAGAAGTCCAGTTCTGAATCCCATCGAACACTTGTGGGATAACTTGGACCAGCGTGTTAGACGTCGCCCTATTCCACCGTCGAACATCAATGAACAAACACAAGTCTTAATCCAGGGGTGGAATAACATTCCAAAGGCAGAAATCAACACACTTGTCGGTCCTGTGCGCCAACGATGCCAGGCAGTACTCGATGTTCAAGGTGGCCATACCCGGTATTAATATGCGATTTTGGTCTACGACCCCTACCACATTTAATCAACCATTTCATCAGTTTTCCGTGAACGTATAGCGATAAAATTTTACGCACAAATTCACATTGAAATACTCTTGGAATACAAGTAAAAATGATTTAACCCTTCTTTCCATATTTACGTATATCTGCACTTAAACACAGCGGAAGTTACTTATTTTGTTCAGTATATGTACCACATGTATGAGCCATGCTCTGTGAAAAGGGGGCTGGCCGGGGCCGAAAGTTTTCGCCATTGGTAAATTTTCTGTATGTCAAATGACCAGTCTACCTTATGATACAGTCAGTTGTTAGACATAATGGATTTTAAGGATCGCTAAAATTTTATGCGATGACTTGCTTGGCATCATGCATTACGGAGATGCATTAAACCCTTTATGCCAGAGCATGACTCATACTTCTTGGGAACTAGGTCGATGAGTCTTATTCTTTAAATGCATCTTTTTCAAGATTTAAGTACTGTATCGATTATTTGTTTTCTACGTCAACATTTTAGGAACAATCAATTTTTCGAATATAATTTTTTATTCATCCAGCTATTAGATATTTCTGTAAAAACTAAAGTTGAATTACATGTACTTTTCATATTCCCTTGAAGTTTTCCGAGTAATAAAATATCAAAATATCAAATATCGCATCAAACCGGAACTAATAGGATTTTTAACCCTCGTCCTGCTAAATAAACGAAATGAAACAGGCTGATGGTTTAAAACAAAACAAAACAAAACAAAAAAAAAAAAAAAAAAACCGCGGATCTTGTAATTTCAAAGGTAATTTGGCGAGAAAAGATATTTCCTTAGTTGTTTCGGCCCGTGAGAATACAGGAAAAAGAGATTTACGTCAGTATGAGACCTATGCATTTCTTAATTTATCCGAAATGTACACCTGCTGTTTACTGATTCACTTAAGGTCATGGACACTTTGGTTTCTTATGATTCGTCATAAATGACGTCAATTTTAAAATAAACATGGCATTGCTAATGAACCGGGATAATCAGCAGACATTTTGTTATATGAAAATATAGTATGTCCGCTGAAGTTGGGTTTTAAGGGGGAAACGACTTTTTATAAGCGTGCACCATATGAAACATTCTAGGACTAAAGAAAAAAAAAGGCCTTACTGTCGACAAATCAAATGCGGCACAAATCATGAAATGATGACATATGTCTTTGAAAAGAGTTGAAATCATTGTGGAAAAAAGGGGAAAATGCTGAAAACCCTTTCTCCTTTTCCCTCAATGTTTCCAAAGCCTCACCCTAAGGGTCGTTAAAACACGGAAGTGTATGGTATAGGATTAAATGTTTGAATACATCAGAGATCCAGATGGAGGGAGTGATTTTGATTTCAAAATTGAAAATACTAAACACTCTCTACTAAACCCTATGTTATGGGCACCCATTAGAAACGTCTCATTGAAACAATTCTAATGAGTACCCACAACATAGGGCTTGGAAGAGAAATAATGAATTGAGAATACTATCACTCGCTCTTATCTGGAGGCCTGATTACATTATTTATTTGTTTGCTTTTTTTTTTTCAAAGGATATTGGAGAAGTGTGGAGTGGTCCCTTCCAAAAGAAATACTTACTCCGTAAGAATATTGTTCGTTATATCGTGTAATCTGTATTATTCGAAATTGCTATGGGTCGAACGCACCTGCACATGTGTAGGAGCTATGCTCTGTGAAAATCGGGTTTAATTCATCTGCAAACAATATAGTCAGAGTTGACTGTTTTTGTTTTTGTTATTGGTTAATTTTGTACATGTAGAAGGATCAGATGTCCCCCAGATTAGGTCAGTGTTTAGAAAAAATGGATTTTATGAATCCAGAATTATCTGTTGACCTGCTTGGTATAATAGACCACCTAGATGCATTAACCCCTTTTGCCAGAGCGCGCTGCGACGAAAATGGTGCTGCAGTAGAAAGTGAAAACAAGGGGCGGGGGGCTTTAAGCATCTGCAAAAAGTATCGATCCAGGTCGGACTGCGTAGTCTGCGTGGGCTGACCTGGGTCGTAACTTTTTGTTATTTGTAAATTTTATGTATTTCAAAGAGCCATTGCATTGCATGATTCAATTGGTCGTTGTACATTTTTTTTTTTTTTTTTTTTAATATATATAATTAAATGATGACCTGCTTGGTAAAATGGATCACGGCGATGCATTGGATCCCCTTTTCACAGAGCATTGCTCAAATTTTAAATTTGCGATAGCTTAGCATTTTCCGCCTGATCGTCAAGCATGGAAGTTACCGACATGCTTCGGGAATTTGACATAATTCAGCATGGGACCGAAATTTTAACCTTCCTCCTGCAAGCAAAAGCTAATACGTCTATGTAAAGTGTTAAAAAGGTTGTTTGAGGATTAGGCTTCAAGATTCGTTGTGTACATTTGATCAGATTATGCCAAAAAAGGGAATGCCCAGCCACGCAATATTATATAAATATCATGTTTTATGCGGATTAAAAGTTACACATAACCTTTCATCATTTAAAGTCACACATAATACTTCTTAATTCAACTCTTTTATCATTATTAATGTATTCAAACTTTTTTCAGTTTAAACAATTCCACTTTTATTATCTTTTAACATAGATATGCGCGCTAAATGACCAAAGCTGTCGATGCGCCATAAAACAACATTCATTCATTCATTCATTATGCCAAAAAAAAAAAAATGAAAAACTTTTCTCCCGTCTGCTTACCTTTCCTTGTCTATCTCTGATTCCGTCTGTCCGGCTTTTCCGCACTTGGTCTCTCTATCTCAAGTCTTTTTCTCAACCCTTTACACTCTATCTCTCTCGCTCTCAGACCTCATATTTGTCTTATTTATTCTTTGTCATTCTGTCACTGTTGTTATGACAAAATCAGGCGAAATTAAGGCTGCAAAAAGAATGTTTGTTTTTTTTTTTTACTGTTTTTGTTATAAGGCACCAGCTTTGCAGACGTGTTTGATGAAAAGTCTTATCAAAAAGCCGGACCTTTTCTGCTACAAGACAGAGGTAATGTATTCATAAGCGCTTTCATTGTCACAATCACAGTATAAATCCTTATCCTGTCGAAGTTAAATTGTTCAAGGTTACAAAAATAGAATTCATTGAAGTAACAATAGCTGCCAAAAGTAAACAAAGCGGTTGTTAGAATGCATTTAAATTTAGATCATACCATTTAAAAGTGTGGAAATTATTGTAAAGATGACAATCTGTTAGAGTACGGTTGGTCCAAGGGTAAGTCGCTGGCAGAGAAATTAATTTCAGAACTAGGTTAACAGTTTCTATGTCGCTCTATATTTTGTTTTCTTTATGCCTGAATTTAAAATCACACAAAAACAGATTGTCATCTCCACAATATTTTCCATACTTTTTAATGGTATGATTTTAATTTGAATGCATTTTAACACCTACATTGTAATTTTGGCCATTATTGGGCCTTTAAGGTTACTAGCACTGATCAGGATTTACGTGAGCAAAACTACCTATAGAGCAGTGGAGAGTCTTCAGCAAGATCAGTCTGCACGTATTTGCAAGTTGATTTTGGTGTACTCCCTCCGCAAAATACATTTAAGGTCGCGAAATTACAGAATAAAAGGAATTTTTGCCAGATACCAAACAATCACTCTGTAGAAAAGACGCTTGAAAACATCCTGGACAAATACGAAAGCGCGGGTATATTGTATTTTCTCCTTTTCCCACAATATTTTCAACCTTTTCAAATCCCATTATTTGACCATATTTGATATGAACAAGTGATAATGACCTCAAAGCTTCCAAATAACTCGACAATTTCAGCGCCATACGCGAAAGCAGGGGAGTATTTGAACGGCATAGATCAAAAACAACTTTACAATACTTAAAGTCTTGTCTCGGATCTGTACAACCCACCTGTTTAATCAATCCTATAACAAAGGGGGAAATGACGTCATTTCTGTTTAGATATACTGCACAGAAAATGTTGGAATTTAGATGAATTGCAAACATGACTTTTCCTGCCTTCCATGCTTAATTTTATCGATCGATCTACCATATTCCAGCTGACTTTTGCATTTAACCATTAGCGTGCTATGAGCGACTGAAAAATTCATTGGCCAGTATTCACCAACCATTCTTAGGAACGTTCTTTGTCTTATTTCTCCAAAACTTTCTAAATTTGAAAGTAACATAAATTCTGATTAGCTAAATCATTCGGTTTAGCCAATCAGAAGTGTTTTTTTTTTTCTTTTCAAATTTAGAGCATCTTAGAGAATAAGACATAGGACATTTTTTATGAATGGTTGATAAATACAGACCCTGGTCCTTACAAACAGTTTGTCATGAAATTACAAACGATGAGTATCAAAACTGACAGAAAAGAAAGCATTTGCTTGTAACAAGTAAGAGAGCAACAATAACTGCTCTTGTATCCACAATGTTTTCAAAAGTCTTCCGCTGCAGGAGCATGACAACCCTTATCTGTTTGGTTATTTGCATTCAAGAAGTCAGTACCAAGTGCCTACGGGTACATAATTGAGCCATACTCTGGCAAAAGATCGTGATGCACTATTAACAAAGCAATTGTCACATAATTATGGATTTATAAAATCCATTTTGTCCAACAACCGACTAAATAAGGAGGTAGCACGGTTCCTTGACAAGAGAAACATTTACACAAAGCAAAAATGTTTCGACACAAGTCAGCCTGCGCGGAATGCGCGGGCTGACCTGAGTCGATACTTTTTGCAGAGGCGTATACCCCCTTTCAAATGTCTCAATTGTACAATAAAAAAAAAAATGTGTAACATACGTTCCATTATGTTTCTTTCAATAGAACGGTAAAGTGCTGCTGACTGAAATACGACTGTGTCTGTCCAAGACGTTTCAACTGCAAGACTGCCCTAAGGACGACGATACGATTTCACCGAGCAAGAAAGACTTGAATCTGCATCTATGTGAAGATAGAAATGTTTCCTATCCAATCATAAAATACCAATGAAACAATGATCCCGCATTGAATTCTTGCTATCACAAACATTTTATAAGTCGAATATAGCATGCAATTAATAATTAAAGAAATGTGCTTATGTTTAACGTGTATCTTAAACATTTCATTTAACAGGGTGTACCTCTTTATTTGAATTATTCGCCTCGGCTATCAGTATTTGTTTGTCCGTTTGTTTTTATTATTATTTCAGTCATATCACAGTAGACAGTGTACGTATCATGAGTTATGCAGCTTACTAACGATACTTCTCATACCACTTTTTCCAAGTCGCTGACTTATTCCCCGCATAAATCCTGTCGAACAACATTGATCGATAAGGTCGGTAATGAATGAATGTTGTTGCCATGACAATCATCAAACATAAAAAAATAGCATGGCCAAGCTGGGATTTGATCTCAACATCCCTAAATTACTAGACCTATACGGATCGATTTATTTCGCAAAGGCCGCCGTTGTTTGACTTATTTGCTTTTGAAAACGACGTTGACCAACAAAATTTAACCCGTTCATTCTCGTTTCTTTATGGACAAAATTAACCCTTGGGCAGCTAAGGTCGAGTCGTGGACCTTCAGCGGACGGTATAGATCAAGATCAGACTGCACAGAACATGCAGTCTTAGCTTAGATCCCCCTTTTCCGATAAGGAGATACCCCCCCCCCCCCCCTTCAAAAAAAACAAATAGATGGATAGATAGATAGATTTCAATTAGCAATATTTTGGCAGGAAAGTTTCATTTGACTTATTTGGCAGGTTAAAGGTTAATAAAAAATCTGTATTAATAAATCTCTGAACTATATAAATAAGTGAGGAATAGTGTTGTGTTTGTTCAGTGTTTAATGCCACTGCAGTCATATTGCGGCCAATGCACCTATACATGCTTCCCAGAAGTTTCTTTCTCAAGCTCTACGTACAAGTTTCCCAAGTCACTGGCTAGTTTCCCATATAAACGTCGTCGAAACAAGATACACTTAGTACCAGAGCGTTTATAGAATTGGCATTTCCTTCGGTGGATGTTAGACCATTGTCAGTAACAGCATATGTATTTACGATTGATTTCTTTTTCCTTTTAACTCATTTTCCTCTGTATGTGCACATATTTGATCATACTTAGGTTTACCTGTTATCAGGTAAAATTAATGGAATACTATGCTAAATCACACTGGGTTGGATTAACTTTGAGGTTTTAGGCATGTAGATATAGTGCTTTTAAGATACAATAATATATGTTCTTTGTAGAATTATTTTGTCTGGCTGACCTTGGTAACTATGAAGTGCATTTAATTAATACCTATCTATCTATTAGTGTCATATGGTAACTGGTACAGCGATATTTGAAACTTAAACCTCAATAAAGGTACATGTACCATACAAATGCTCCATTCCTTTAGATAAGCACAGGTAAGATAAAGGGTTATTTTCGATAAAATAGATAAATTGATCGCATAGTGATTTAGGCAGTTTTTAACATTATTTCAGTCATATCAGGGCAACAGCTCAAATGTTCATTTATGTCTTGGGTTTCAACTCTGAAGTGTCTTGCCCTAGAACATATCCATTCAGAAGACCTGTGTTTCAAGTCAGGCTCCAACCCGGAGTATCCAGATCACGAGTCTTAAACTTTACCACTGAGCCAAGCAGGACCCCTAAACACATTAGAAGGGAACAATATCATTCACTATTATATAGCCAACTCTTTATCAGACTTTTAGACTTATCGAAATTGAAAGCATATGCAGACCGAAAACAAAAAACTCAGTGTAGCTCAAATGGTGGTATTTGTCTTTGAAAGGATAGAAAACATTGTGGGTTACCAGCATTTTCTTCCTTTCCCATGATGTTTTAAAAGAACTTCGTTCTTAGCGTCGTTAAATTTTAAAATGTTGTGCAAAGGGTTAAAATTATAATTCGTAGTACCGGCTGAACGGGCGGACACGTGTAACCTCAGACCTGTTTTGCTCTGGCTAGCATGCGTTACAACTGTTGAGCAATTTTCAAACATAGCCGATCCCGTGGCGCATTTGCTTACAGGACTTAAAACCAAGGGGGGGGGGGGTTTCGAATCCCCAACTCGGCAAATTTCTTGTCGAGGATTGATGGTAGTTCACAATAATTTCACTCTCACTGCTGACCATTGTTTCGACGCTGCTTACAGAGAAAAGCAGCCAGGGACTTGGGAAGAATATTACACGAAAGGCTGGTAAGGGAAATTCCAGGGAAGCATGGATCGGTGCACTGGTATTCTTAATAATGAGACGTTTGCGGTGCTTCTTTTCACGTTTGGACGTTTACTTTGCACCGCACCGTCTCATGTCCATCGGGAATTTTCCGGTTGCAAAACTATAGCAGTGTACTGATTTTCTGTCTCGTGGGTTAATCTGCATTGCAGCAAAATGCAATTTATTTTTAATAACACACATGACCAAAGACAAAGAATTAAACGTTTCATTACCAAAGGCGCTTGCAGAGAGTCGTTTATAACGTGTAATCTCGAAAAAAAAAAAAAAAAATAAAAAAAAAATAAATAAATAAAAAAATGGAAATTAGTCACGCTTGGCGGCCATTTTGTCTCTATCTAGGTGAACGTAAACATCTCGGACAACCTTTAAATACAAGAGTTTTATTAGTATAGGGTATTAGAGTATTGTATTAAACATAAAAGTGTGAAATATGAAAGAATTTCACCGTTTCGTTTTCAAGAAAATTAACTTTTTTGTAACCCCACACCCCACTTCCAAATTCCAATATGGCCGCCACCACACAAATTGTACAATATATATATTTTTTTTGCAACAAGGAATAATAAAAAATAGTCTATCTTTATGTTTTTATTATCACCAATATGATTGTCCTAACAAATATATATAATAAAATAGCCGGGCCATTCCACGAAAACTGGATGCTTTGTGTCCCGCACATTAAAACATGGTATGTCTCTAATAAAGTACCCGGTCCATCAATATTTTTAGAGAATATTGTTTACCTTATAAATAGTGGAAGATATGAAAGTATATTCCACGTTGAAATTTACACGGTTTTGTTTATAATCGTATTTTAACATCATACATGCTTCATTCCATCGGGATATTTCAGTGTCCCCAACTGCAAGCTACTTATTACACTTCCTTTTTTTTCTCTTCGAATAGCCATTTAATTAAAGATCTTTCCACACAGACTCACAAAATAAGAAAAACAGGACTTTTTTTGCTTTACAAATTAGGAAATTCTACGATACATATTTGCTAATTCAAGCTTTTATATGTTGTCCAACAAGAACGTCATTACCGCAACAATCGACAAATTTCTCTATTAAATACGAGATCCGTGGTTTACACTTTACCAGATGACGTCACTTAAAGTATCTTTGCCGCGCTTATTTTAATGGAGATGGCATGGAAGAAGATAATCAGCGTATTTTAGGTAAATATTTGTTTTATGATTCGTACACTTATTACACAGTCATTACCGAAAGTATGTTTAATAAATTTTTATCAAAACTCCTGCCCTGGACCTTAGTTAAATGTATCAAATATCGGTGCATTTGATCATTTTCATTGTTGAACACACGTTTGACCTGTTGCCAATATGGCTGACAATTCTTTTTTTTGAAAATGTCATTACCGAAACAGTCATTACCGACACATCTGTTTTTGTTGTGGTAATGACTTGATCGTTTCGGAAATGACTGGAATTAGAAGAGGCTTAGAGAAGCGCATATTTATGTGAAAATACATGTTGTCAAATCAAGTTTACATTCATATTAAAACAACATTGTGTAAAAACGAAGTAATCATTTCTGCATTTGCCGTTACCTTCGACTTTGGATGTTTCGATAACATCGTTGAAAAAGGAGGGTCTGATAAGTTTTATATAGCACCCCAATGACTGTTTAAAAAGTTCAGTTAGAACTTTAACCCTTTTCCAGTCAATCCTTTGTTATCTATGAATCTGCAGGAGTAGACTTTATAAAATATTGTGGGAAAAGGTGAAATCGCCCATGAAGTGCAAGATCTCCTTCTTCCACAATGTTTTCTATCCTATAAGAGAACTGCAATTCATTAATACCGGGTTTTGGTATGTCGTCAGTTGATTCTTTCAGTATTAAAGACTCTAAAACTTGTTGTATAATAGATCTAATGGGTTAAAAATCCAAATCAAAAAGGACAGTTCAGGTATTTTCTTGTATTTCAGGATTAAAAACAAAACTCGACAACTTAGACCGTTATATATGTAACAGCGAAGCTCTTTTGCACACAGCTTTACAGAAAGAAGATATCAGGCCATTTGCTACAGAAATTTGTAATCTTTATGAAAAGATATTGAACAGCAAAGAGAAAAGGCGTCTGTACACTATTCAACTGCAAGAGATCCTCAGGTATGAGTATGACCAGTGGAGAAAGATCGGCTCTTTGGAGGATGAGGCAAAGGGAGGACCCACAAAGGCATAGAGAATACAAACAGAAAGAAAGAGAAAGGTACAAAAGAAGAAAAGGAAGTGGCCAATTAAAACCAGTCAGTGAGACGAACTTAAGGGAACAGAGCAAAATCAGGTGAAACTGGAGAAAAAACCAGAGGAATAAGAGAGAAAGAGATAGCATGATATCAAAACATATAGCTGAACAGTTAAGTCCTCCTCAAAGTCCGAGAGAAAATTGTAATGATGAAGGAATTCCTGGAACCCTGAAAAAGAAACGGGTAAGACCTAGAACCAGAAAAGGGCAAGCTCAGGCTTACAGAGAGTTATTCAAGTTGAGAATAGAGCTAGACAAAGAACGGCGCTTGAAAGAAAGATACAAGAAAAGATCTTACAGACTTAGTAAGTCAAACAAAAACGAAACAGAAATCGACAGACAAGTAAACTGGAAACTAAAGTCCAATGAATTACGGAAAGCACTGACATTACACTTAATTATGGTAAGGAACTTGAAGAAAACATACAAAGCCTCTACAAATCAAGAAAAGAAGAAAATAAAAGATTTAGTATGGGCAAACAAATACATTAAGATTCACAGGCTCGGCAGGTATGCCTCTAGTACGCTTGGTATGAAGAAAGGAAAACCAATTAGGCGTTGCAGACGGCGTGAAAGATTACCTTTGTTATTGAAGAAAATAGTAGCGGAATACTTTGAGAGGGATGACAACTCGCGTATATTAGCCGGAAAGAAATCAACTATTACAGGTCATGGCGAAAAGCACCAATTAAGACTACTGAATGACTCGATAAAGAACATACATGCCAAGTTTATTATAGAAAGTGAGAGTAAGATGTCTTACAGTCTGTTTTGTCAGTTGAAGCCTTTTTGGGTAATAAAACCCTCGGAAAAGCACCGACAGACCTGTCTTTGTAAAGTTCATGAAAACATTCAATTCAAAATTAACAGACTTTTTCAGGAGAAAGCAATAGAAACAAGCGACATAGATGCTGTCATAGAAAAAATTACTTGTAACAGTATGGACAAGAGATGCATGTATACGGAGTGTATAGAGTGCAAAAGCAAGGCTGTCCCATTTCTGAATGCTGATGGCAGAATGGTCTCTTGGTTTTCATGGAAAAATGTCCGGGTGCAAAAACCTGCGGAGTCTGAGAAGGAAGAAACACATGTGAAAATGCAGTCAAAAACAGTAAAGGAGAAGGAGTTTGGTACACTGGAAAACCTCAGTACTGATGTCATGGATGAATTACCTCGTGTTTGTAAACACGTCTACAATATAAAACACCAGTATTCAAAAATACGTGAACTTAAAGCCTCTCTCGATGACAAGTCAGCTATTATCCATGTTGATTTTTCGGAGAACTACAACTGCAAATACGTCACAGAAATCCAAAGCATGCATTTCGGAGCTTCGCAAAGACAGATAACGTTGCATACAGGTGTTCTGTATTTGAAGGGTCAAACTATTTCGTTTTGCACAGTATCGGATTGCCTAAAACATGGACCTCCTGCTATTTGGGCACATCTATCACCGGCGCTGAGATATCTGAAAACACTTGCTGATATAAAGATTGTTCACTTTTGTTCAGACGGTCTAACCACACAATATCGATTGAAAACAAATTTTTTCATGTTCTCCAAATTTCTCTTTCGCTTTGGATTCGAAAAGGGTACATGGAATTTTTGGGAAGCTGGGCATGGAAAGGGAGCGCCTGATGGAATTGGTGCTACTATTAAACGGCAGGCAGATAGATTGATTCATGAACAGAAAAGAGATATCATGAAAGCTACAGACCTAATTGAAGGATTAAAAAGCCTCAGGACCAAAGTTAAAATGTTTGATATCAAAGAAAATGATGTCAGCGAAATTGAAATTGAAATTCTCAAAACAAAGATTGAACCCGTTCCACACACCATGAAAATTCACCAGGTGCAAACTTAATTTTATTTTAATCAGCAAACCGCTATGTACCAAACACAAATTAAAAACAGTTATTTTTTTTTTCTAAAGAAAGTACATAGCATTCATTCTGTTATTTTAGCACTTTTCTCAGAAAATTGCAGGTTCAAAACCTATTAGCCCATTACCAAACGACATTTTTTCGACTATTTCAAATTGAATAAAAAATTGCACACCGCAAGTCAAAGACTGTGACTAATACATTGCAGTTTTCTAAAAGTGTAGAAAGCATTGTGGAAAAATTAGATTATTAATTTCTCATTATGAGCAGTTTCTCCTAGTCCCACAATGTTTTCAAAACGCCTCTATAAATATAAGGGCTTGTTTGGTATAAGGTTAGTGGCAAACTTCTTTCTGGTGATGATACAATGCATTTTACATCTTATGCCAGCTAGAAAGCTGTAACTGGCTGCGAAATAATGTTGTGTCAGTATTGAAGTAAGCTAAGAAAATGCGATTGGTAGGTCTGTGCGCTGACCAGCTTAATATGGCCAAAACCGTTAAGTTAACCTTTTTCTCAAAAAATCATTTTGATTTTTACGACCTTGAAATATAAGACTTTTGAAAACATTGTGGGAAAAGGATAAACTGCTCAAAGCGAGCAATTTGTCCTTTCTCCCATGATGTTTTCTGCCTCATCAGATGACTAAAACTCATTTCTAAAAGTCTCAAAATCGTCGTCGGTAGATGTTTTCAATTTGGAACAATCTAAAATTTGTTGTTTGGGAAGGGGTTAACCTTAAAAGAGGTACTCTTTGCATTTTCACTAGGTCGTTGTGACAGAGCCTCAAAAAATAATGGTAAGAGAGATCAGCTGCTTTTGCGCTTTTGGCTGTGGTTGTTTTGACCCTTGGATTACAAACTTTACTGGTCTTCAGGTAATAAATCAACTTAAAAGCTTTTTAAAAAAGTAATTTTTCCAGTAATAGCATTAAATATGGCTCAACCAAAATTGTACAATATTTTGGCAAATTGTACAGGCACAGGTCGCTGGTTCGATACCCGACTCGGCAAATTTCTTTCCGAGGATTGATGGTAGTCATTTTGACATGATTAATTTCTGTCACTCGTCACAACTCGACCGATTCCGTACCAATATCTAACCTCGTCTGTATAAAGGAGGCTTCCATTTTGAACTACCAATCACATTATCTTAAACATGGCGGCGCCCCTGTAGATCGCTTAGCAACGACATGAACAACCACGGTGAAGTTATTCACTTCTATCGATCTGTCGATGAAAGCTCCCAACGGAATTGATAAACCACGCTAAAAATTGAATGCACGAACTGTTTGCCGACTGAAATATTCTTAGAAAGATAACGACAGAAAATTTACTCATGTTTTCTTTTTTAAGAGGAGCCTTACAATTTCAATAACGGTAAAGGGGCGTGCTTCCGGAGATGTGCGAAATGTACCGTGTAGGTGCATATCAAGCTACGTGATACAGCCGAGGGATTTGATCACCAGATCACCCGAGGTATGCCGAATGTAATTTCTGTGTCATATTTCGATGATGGTTATAATATAAATGTCGGAAAGCAGCCACTGGTTTGAAAGAATATTGTGTGGAGTTCTGGTAAAATAAACTCCAGGAAAGCATGGATATGTGCACTGTCCACTGCTACATAACTGAAATAATGTAAAACACCATACAAACAATCATTCAATCCAATTCGCTAGTCTTCAGTACGTGCAGTATTTTGATTAACATTCTTCCTGTGAACAGTAGTCTCACCTAATGCAAAAGATTGTTTAATAATTAAAACTTATTATATATGTATATATATATTGTAGGAAGAGATGCTAACTATCAATACGGAAAGAGAGGTCGAAGGGGGCCATGTACGCAAGGTAATATTTCCTTGATCCCATGCTTGTTTTTATCTGGTCGGTGTAGACAAAATTTATACTTAATTGGATAAGCTGAGCCCCGATAATTGGCAAATACGAAGGCTAATGATCCAGGGGTCGTGAGTTCGAATCCCGGCTTGGACAAAATGTGTTATATACGGGTATGTGATAACTAGGAAACACATTTGTGTGTGAACTGACAAGGCTGAAATACTGTTGAAAAGGACTTTAAACTCCATTTAATCAAAACCATAGGTTAATTTATGAATCCCAAAAACATTACATTTTTTTAAGTGTAATTTTTGTTTATATCTGAAACGCAGAATATTGTTTAGAGGTGTATACATGCCTTTTTGACATTTTCATCTTAAAGCCGAATAGATGCAGAAATAACACCAGAGAACGAAATACATTTATTAGAAGAACAAATCTCATAACTGACATATTATAAATATTACAGGGAATTCTGAAACCTGTGACATCCTATGATGAATCATTACTCGGGCAGTATGTCATCGTAACTTATGACAACATTCCATTTCCGGGCCTTATATTAGATGTTGATGAAGAAGAGATCGAAGTAAAGGTATTCAGTGGCTATTCCAATGATTAACAATTTAATTTTCCATTTCCTCGTATGTTTATTATCACGTTTCAACCTTGAAAGATTGCAGAAAATGGATAAGAGAGCAACTTCAACTGCAACACTTTCTTTTCCTTTAATAACGTTATAGCTTGGCTGTCAAAGGTTGTCTATATATTGTATCTGGCAAAAATTCCTGACATTCCTAACTTTCTACCCATTTTATTTAACTCTGTGTTTGTTAGAAAATAATCACAGGTTTGCTGTTTCATTACTGATGTTAGGTGCCCTGATCGTAATACTAGTACATAAACACAGGTTCTATATTCTTTACAGGTGATGCATAAAGTAGGTACAAATCGTTACTTTTGGCCACTCATTGAGGACAGGCTGTGGTACAAGGATGACCAAGTTGTCACTATCCTGGATACTCCCCCAGAACCTGATACCAAAAGACATTGTCAAATCCAAGCCGAAGTGTGGAAGGAAATTGAAAATGTTTTGAATATTTGAAATAAAGTGTTCATTAAGACATGAAATTTAATTGTTCTAGTTCTGTTTTAGGATTTTTATGCCCCCGCATGGATAGATCGGGGGCATATAGGTTTTGGCCTGTCCGTTTGTCCGTCCGTCCGTTTGTTTGTCCCCAAAAACTTTTACATTGGTCATAACTTTTGAATGGTAAGTGATAGAGCTTTCATACTTCACATATATATTCGTTGGGGTAAAGCCCCTTCTTTAGTACCAGGGTCAAGGTCAAATATCAAAGTCACAGTTTCCGAAAAAATGGCGGTTGCGGGAGCATTGGTGTTCCACAAACACATCTTGTTTCAATATGTGTCATTACCACGACAAAGACGTCATCTCCACGACGCTTTGTCATTACCATAACGGTGAACTTTTTTAGATGCCAGTATACTGGAAGTACAGTCATAGGAGATTTTTGTTCGCCGTAGAGTTAAAATCCATCAACATTAACAAACCATCTAGCATTGGAGGACCAGTTGTCACAATCTGTACAAAAAACAACTTAAAATAGTTGAAATGTTAAGATTTATCTCTTGAGAGCAAAGAAATTAAAGTTTTGTTATCGGAAAACACACCTATCTCATTTTTTCAGTATATTTCAACCAAACATTAATGTATGGGCTTTTTTATGAAACTAAAGACAATAATCAAGATTACTTCTATTACGCTCAAACCATGTGCTTTTTTCCAAATTGCTCAATATCTTAACGGAGTTTTTCCACTTTTCGTGGAATTGCCCAGCCATTGCCAGTATATGTATAAGACATTGCCAAATTAACATGTACACCCCATAGAATTAAACGCTCATTTTTTTCAATGTCCGAAAAAGAAGGGTGTAAAAGAGGTGCTATTTTGAATTCAAATAGAAATGCAACCCCTAAAACTGATATAAAAGTTTTCCTTGACAGTATTATGATAAAATCAAAGAAAAGAACTTTTACCAGCCAAATTGAAAAATACCTGACATTAAAAACAATTACTAGTGAATTTTTAGGCAACTAATTTTTCAGATAATTAGGTAGTCGAATTCTGAAACTTTATGAATGGAAGAATATCATTAAATTTTACTATAATCAAAGTTTATCGATCACAGTAATATCCTTAGCAAGAAAATGAAACATAAATACTTTACTAGGTTTGAATAAGATTTTCAGTCCTTTAACTCTTTACCGAATGACAAATTTTAGACTCCATATTGAAAGCGCCTGCAGACGAAAATTAAAACAGATAAAAACAGTGCAGTCCCCGAAGAACAACACCCTTTGGGTACAATGCAGAGAGCATACAAATCATACTGTTAAAGAGAGTTTGTTCGTCAAAAGAGGGCTGGTTTAAGCTTTTACTAAACAAGACAATTTTAGACTTGGCCAACTATAGGCTCTTGCAGACGACAACATAATCGTAACTCAAAAATAGAAACTCGCCTTTATAAGGGTAGAAATCATTGTGGAGAGAAGACGAAATGCTGGTTACCAGCATTTTTTTCCTTTCCTCACCATGTTTTCAAAAGCCTTCCTGCTCAGGGTCGTTAGGGTTCGGGATTGTGTTAACCCTTTACCACACGGCAAAATTTTGGACTAGTCCATATTTAACAAATCCATCTATGACAATTCAAATACTTTTCAAGTGATAGTATTTGTCCTGAATAGGTAGAAAACATTGTGAGAAAAGGGAAAAAATGTTGATTACCAACATTTTCTCCTTTTCCCACAATTTTTTTCAAAAGGCTTCTTTTTCAGGGCTGTTAAAAGTAGGGATTGTGTGGTGAAAGACTAAGGAGGTTGAACTCAAAATTTTAGATACAGGTACTTATTTTCCATTTTCAAAGTGCCTTGTTAGTTTTGGAATATCTTTCTTGAGTTTTTATGGCACTTTTAACTCTTGGTTGCCCTGGACTATTTTTCATTTGAAAAATGTTACACAATCCATCTTCTTTATTTCTCTCAAGAATAGTTTTTAAATGTAAATAATTTCGTCCTGAACTTGCAATATTCTCTGCTGTGCACATTTCGACAACACGACTGCTTATTAGGATATTCAAACTTGGCAAGTTTTTTCTTCTTCATTCTTTAGCATTGTCAACATAATGTCTATAGGTTTGAAAGCTTTATGTACAAAACATTTTTTTCTAAATTTTAACACAATAGTTGCTTAGTGATGGTAAACATTTGACATCATGTTCAGCATTATGATTATTATACTCCGTATTGAGTATGTTGCGCGCAAGATCTGTCTATAACTGTCTTGGTCTTTGATGACACCCTGAAAATCTGGCAAGGAGTTGGTGTGAGCAGGAACAACACATACAAATTCATCAATAAGCCTCCAGTTAGTAAGTGCTCATGCGAGCACAACAAAATCAAACCTTCTCCTGTTATGAGCGATAAATGTAACAATCTGACAGAACTTTAACCCTTTACCACACAATCCCAACTTTTAACGACTCTGGGAAAGAAAGCGGCTGAAACTATTGCGGTAAAAGGAAAAAATGCAGGTAACCAGAGAAAATGCTGGTACCCAGATTTTCTTTAAAATGCTGGTAACGAGCACATTCTACTCTTCAAACTATGTTTTCTGCACTATCAAAGACAAATCTCAACATTTAATCCACCTTAATTCTGTCATATGCACGTTCTTTCAGTTTGGAAAGTTGTGGCAGTTGATGTCCTCTGACTGAAAAATTGATTACTCTTTGGCAGGGGTCAAAGTTACAGACTTGTCCAAATCTAGAACATTTGCGGACGACATGATTAATAAGGCTCAAAAAATGAAATTTTCCTTAGGGAGGGTAGAGAACATTGAAAGAAGGCATGCTTGTTAGCATCATTCTCTCCTTTTACAGAATTTTTTTTGTCAGGGTCAGTATAACTTGGGATTGTAAGTGACTAGATCTGGACATACGGAACAGAGTTAAGATAAACGAGGAATAAGATATGATGTGGAATTCATGACACCAGGCAATGTCACGAAAGTTATGCACAATTTCATTCAATTTGTGATAAATGTATCTACAAAGTTCAATACAATGGCAATAAAACTGTATTTTACAACAGAAAAATACTTGTTTTTGTTAATAGACAGACAGACATGCTGACCAAGTATACCACAGAAAACACACTTATTTTGATAGGGGTATATTAAATTTTATTGTCTGTACGATGAAAATAGGTATTAGGCCAGAAAGAAGAATGAGAAAAAAAAAAAAAAACTATTTGAAGCACCCGAAACAAATGTGACCCTTCACTCTAAATGGTACCATTTCGGATATGTGAAAAGCATCGACCGTGGTCAGTTTACAATCAGTGCAGCCTGAAAAGGATTTGCTATCTGGCCGAGGTTGAAGGTGTTTCTACTTTACTGTGCAGTAATTCTAAAATCATCGTCTCATATCAGCTTACAATCGCACGAACAATAATGTTTATAGGTTTAAACCTTCTAGCATGACAGGTATCAAATTGGTAACCGTATACATAGGAAATTTGCATATGCACTTAAGTAGTTTCAAGGTCGAAACAAGTACAAAACATTGTGGAAAAAGAAGATAATGCTGGATACCAGCATTTTCTCCTATTCCTATGATTTCAAAGGCCTTGTTGCACATGGCCGTTAAAACAAAGGATTGTTGGTAAAGGGGTAATCAAGCCTAAAGGAGGCTGGCAGTGTAACATACACACCCTCAGTTTAGTGTTGGTTGGACAGTCTTTTTCAATATGAATTTTCCAGTAAGCAACACGATTAACTATTTACTGTTTCTGTAGAGAACTATGGAGATCTGATGGTTCATATTTCCCCTTCGTGACTTCCAGTGTGATTCTAAAGAGTCGGTGTGACTTTACTTTTGGATGAAATTAACAAATCTAAAATCAGTGTTCTTCCATCTGAAATGCAGATTCCTTCCAAGGCTCTTTCGTAATTCGCCAACAACATAGGAGAGCATCGTAAAGAGCGAGGTCCCATCGTACACGAACACGATCGCTAATTTTGAAGTACAACACCAAGTTCAGCATTTCGTCTCCCATCCTCACAAATGTCACGATTTACTGTCTTTAGAATCTGTGCGTGATAGTTACTTCCTTGGTTATTTATGAACTTATGTCCAATTCAGTCTCAAAAAATATCGGCGTAATTTTGATCCAAGCGTATTATCTTGTCAAAAATCCTTTTCTTCTCGCGTTTGCTGACACAAAAGCTGTCACGGGACGCCATTTTGGAATTCTGGTCCTGCATTTTAACAGTACTTTCAAGGGTAAAGTGAGGAACCAGATCCTCGTTTCCGTTATACTTCCAATACTGCCGAAATACTTACGACATCTTACGGAAAATGTCGAGATCGGACGGAAAGTAACGAGATCACAGAGAGCGAGTTAGGATGGCCAAACCTTAAACTGTTTTTTCGCTGTGTAGCGTTTAAAATGGAGATATTTGTGTTCGAAACGAAGGATTATTGAATATGTAATGAACATGTATGATCAAGTTCTAGTTTTGTACTCTATTCGTAAAAATAAGTTGCAAAGTGCGCACAAAATCTTTGCGCATATTTCAGCTGTTTTTTCACAAACATCTCTGTACCCGGAAGCGACCAGTCAAAAATTAAAATCGCCTTAGGGGACAGTTATCTGTACTAGGTGCGCTGGCCGTCTTAATGTAACTGAGATTATGCTGAACACGGCTTTAAACACAATATTAACTAAATTTTCAATTATAGACACTTTTATAAAAGCAGTATTTGCCTAGCCAAATTTTCAGATATCATGGTTGATTGATTGTATGGTGTTTAACGCCGTTTTCAACATTATTTCGGTTATATTGCGGCGGCCAGTGCACCTATCCATGTTTCTTGGAGTTTCTTTTACCAGTACAACGCGCAATATTCTTTAAAAGCCACTGGCTTCTTTCCAACATAGCCATCGTCGAAACAACTGTAAGCAGTGAGAGAGGAATTAATCTTGTAGCAATGACTACCATCAATCCTCTGGGAAAAAAAAAAAAAACTGCCGATACAGGGATCGAACAAGCAACCTCCTTTTCTCAAGTCCTATACGCTACCGAATGAACTACCGGGGCTCGGGTCAGATATCATGGACACTTTTATTCGAATAAACTGTAATTGCCAAACTCAGTTTTCACACTTGGACACTTTTACATAAACAGTAATTGCCTAGCCATATTTCTGAACACTTTTATCATAAACAGTAATTTTCTATCCAAATTTATGTTCAGTCAACCATTTCTAAAGACTCAAGGTAAAGTTTTTAGTAATAATGTTTCGACAACCCGAAACAGTGCCGACTGATACTGGTGTGTGATTTTGTGTTCTGTTTAACTGTTTCATTGCAAATGGCAAATAAACTAGCATTTGCTGACGACGTAGATACAGATGAGACCAAATAGAAAGTATAGTCTGATCTTGAATTTACACTGACCGCTACGTGATACTAGATTATGACCAAATGATCTTCAAAGGCAGCGAAAGTCCGAGTTTATGTATCGAAACAAAAACGTATATTGTGGTTTGTTTATAGCGAAAGAGTAAATGAAGCAAGCGAGTAGAGGAGCCTAAAATAGAAAAAATGAAAGTAAATCAATATGACATTTAGGTTATACTTTATTTTTCCAAAATGCATTCATGTGCATAGGCACACTTAAAAGAAAGCGTTCTGAAGATGATTTTGTTCATTCCTAAATAATTTAATATCAGTTGTTTTCATGAATATTGGCGAGTTCTGATTGGCTGAATTTTTTTTTTCATAGGTCCATGAAAAGAAAAATTACATTGTGCCGGAACTACTTTAGCTGTCAAACTAATGTAAACAAACATGTATACATACAATATTCCAATTTTTTTTTTAAGAATTTATACAGAGTCCCAAGTTTATTAGTTAGCCTTTTTTCTGCCTGTAATATTAAATTATAAGGAATGAAGAGAATATTTTTTTTTCATGGATGTATGAAAAAAAAAAAAAAAAAAAAAATCACACTTATGTATGAAACCGCTCTTCGCGGTTTCATACAAAAGTGTGATTAGGTTTTTTTTTTTTTTTTTTTTCATACCTCCATGAAAAAAAAAAAAAAAAAAAAAAAAATTCTCTTCATTCCTTAATTATGTGATGACTCGCTTTGTATCATGCTTAATGGAGATGCATTAAAACCATTTTGCTAGAATGTGGTTCAGAGAATTTAGAGGGGTCGGTCTGTATATATTCTTACGAACATGAAAGTTCGCAACAAATGCATAGTTCAAACACGAACCGCCCCGGCTGGGACTCCAACCCGTGCGGCAAATATCCTCATCTATTGAGGTTTAAAAGACCAATACACTAACCACTGAGCTAAAGAGAATTCTCCCTAACGCAGATAACAGGTATTGATTTTATACGGGAAGAAGCTGTGCTATAAGGAAGGAGTGATCTCCCGTAACACACCCCCTCTTAAAAGAAGTCATCATTTCGATAACGAAAAGCCTTATTAGGCAGTAAGTCTATTGTTTAAACAACAAATGACTTAATGGCCAATAACGGGCAACTTTATAGACAACAAAAGCAGCTCAATGGCAAATCCCAGACGAACCCCCATGTTACGAACATGGACGTTCGCAACAAATGCATAGCTCAAATACAAACCGCCCCGGCTGGGATTCCAACCCGTGCGGCAAATATCCTCGTTTATTGAGGTTTAAAAGACCAATACACTAACAACTGAGCTAAAGAGAATTCTCCCTAACCCAGATGTCAACTGAGTTTATACGGGAGGAAGCTATGCTGTGAGGAAGGAGTGATATCCCGTAACAATATCGCATATAAAACGCTTTGACATTGCACATAGCTCGTGGGGTTGTCTACCTGATAAAGACACCGCGTCTCGCTAAAGCTCGTGTCTATATCAGATAGAGAACTTCACTAGTTGTCTATCCTACACTTACTGATACAAATAATCAGGCAAACACAGTTTCGAAGTTTTAATTGCATGTCTGGTGGTAAGTCCCGTTACCTCTTTCAGCGCCAAATATAGAAACGCAACTTCTTTCAACGGCTCAAACTAGAATCATCTGAAACCAACGCTGATTTTATTTTACAGGCTTGACTACACGAGTGGACGGTATAGATCAAAGATCAGATTGCAGTCTGATCAGGTTGCAGTCTGATCCTGATCTATGCTGCCTCTGAATTCGCCTATGGCGCTGAAAGGGTTAAACATTACTTTTGTTTTACCCCTGAGGCCAGTGAACGTATTGGCGCTTTCCAGGATTTTCTTTTCTTACGATTATTTCTCACAGCTTTTATTTCTAGGACATTGGCTGGACATTTGCTGCTTTCTTACCAACATCATTGAAACAATGATCAGCAGTAATAGAGGAAGAATCTCGTCGCAACGCCAATCATCAATCCATGGAAAGAACATCGCCGTGCTAGAATTCGCACATGTGATACTAGACTACAGGCCCCTGAAGAATAACTATTGAACTCCCGGGGCTCGGGAGTTCAATAGTTCTTCTTCAGGGGCCTGTAGTCTAGTATCGGGCTCACTAGAAAAATTATTACAGCTTATAAACACCTTTTCCAAGTACAAACGGACCGTTCAATAAATTTTGATACACAGCAAATAGCTATTTAAGTACTGACGTAAACTCGCACACACGCACACACACATACATACACTCGCGCATGCACAAACACTCTAATGTTGTCGTGAAGATCACGAATATATATATATATATATATATATATATGTGTGTGTATACACACACACACACACACATACGTACACATGTATATATATATATCTTTTTGTTTTCTACTTTTTACTTACCGTGCAAGTAGGTAATTGATTGCTCCATATTACATAGCTCATTTTCCGGCTTGTGTGATGACTTGTTGCTCCATATCCACTCTATGAGAAATTGCTCCTATTTTTATAATGTATTTAAATGCTCCTTAGGGCATTTGCTCCATTTGCCATTTTATGGTTATGATTCTTATACAAATAACAAGATTATCATGATATCAGTGGCACCAATGATTCTTATGTTGTTTGATATTTTGGCGGGAAAAGAATGGATATAAAAGCAAGCTCACAGGGGTTAGGTTTATTTTCTCTTTACTAAAGTAGTCAATATAGTATTTGATATTTGCATGTAATGCGTTTTTTGATTAAAAGAGAATAGTTAATAGGTTAGATGGTTTTCTAGTTGTTCTTATTTTATTATATCCAATGTAGCATTGTCGTCTTCGCAACATTGAATAGCGCCGGATCCCGGGAGTAAATCAGTGAAATTGAATTCATGAAAAAGGTGAAAGGACAGCGTACCAGGTATTACCATATTCTCGATGAAGATGTGAAAAGTGCCTCTTTTATACTTTAAGAGAAAAGTTTTGACGGTGATAAACAATATCTTTTAAATGAAGTTTGTGTTTATATCGAAATAGTTCAAAACTACGCAACCAAACTTGAAAGTCAGTCTGGGAACGTCACAGCTGCTCCTGATGATGGTGATGTAGATAAACATCATCGAAGAAATCGTACAGGAGAACACAGAATTTTGTGACTCGGCCCTACAACTATGTCCTGAATTGAAGAAATGTGAACTCCATTAACGAGAAAGGATAGACAAAAATAAAAAAAGACTCCTCCGTGGCACACACAAAGCCAAGTACAGATGAAAACCTTCAAAAGATAATGAACATGCAACTTGAACTACAGAAACAAATTCTGACTACCAACGAAAAGGCAAAGGAATAGAATACAAAGATAAACTACCAAAGTCAGAAACAAAGTGTTTTAATGGTGATAAATTACAGTGGATAGAATTTTGGCAATCGTTTGAAAATTCTGTTCACAGGAATAAAAGTTTGAGTGAAATCGATAGGTTCAATTATCTTAGGAGCAAGCTACCCGTGAAGCAAAGGGTGCTATTGCGGAATTGGCCCTTTCAAATAATAACTATCAGCCTGTATATTGAAAGAAAGCTATCGCAACATTCAACACTATGACAGAATTATTAACATGAAGTCAGCAAATGATTCTGTTGAAAGTTTGAGATACCTAGTGGACACTGTGAACAAAATTCTTACAAGTCTAGAGATTCTCGGTCAAAATGTAAATCAAGACATCCCAAACAAAGCAAAAACTCCGGTAACTCAACCAAATCGAGTACTGAAGATCAAAACCATGGTACAACAGAAGCGCAGACTGTAAAGGATCGAGATGAAGATAAAGTAAAAAGGAAATTTCAATGCAGATATCGCTTGAAAATTCGCTGCAGTAACGAATGCTCACAGTGCAGATCAATCAAAGATAGAAAAAAATAGTCTTAAAGGAAGTTGTTACGAATGCATTAAAAAAAAAAAAAAAAAAAAAAAAAAAAAAATCTGTTTGTACTGTAAAGAGATGAACATGCATTTTAGGAGTTTGTGTCTAAAAAAAAAAAAAAAAGTTTAAAGAAACACTTCAAACAGAAAGTGCTCCTGTTGCTGGAGAAGATTGGGTAAATTCTATTTTCCGTGCAACAAGTGTAGAGGCAACTGCAGAGATGGAAGAAAACGTTCCTCTGTCCTCAAATGAAAATGTGTTAATGCAAACAGCACGTACTGTCGTTAAAGACCCATTAGGTAAAAAGGAAAAGGAAGCAAGGATACTACTTGACTCAAGATAATGTAAATTCTGTTTTCCGTGCAGCAAGTGTGGAGGCAATTGCAGAGATGGAAGAAAACGTCCCTCGGTTCTCAAATAAAAATGCGTTGATGCAAACAACATGTGATGTCGTTAAAGACCCATTTGGTAAAAAGGAGAAAGAAGTAAGGATACTACGTGAATTAGGGTCACAAAGAACTTACATTTCTGAACAACTGGCTAAGACACTTGACTTACAAATGGGTCACGAAGAGGAAATTCGATTAGTCAGATTCGGAAGTGATAAAACAAAACTGATAAAAACTTAACCAACAAAGTTCAACATTAGATTAAGAAGTAGGGAGAAATAAGACTTTCTGCAAACATTGTGCCTAACATTACAGAGCAGCAAGAGGCGCCCAGTAAGCCTTTTAGACATGAATGAATGAATGAATGAATGAATGGAGTTTTATGGCCCGTCGACAGCAAAGGTCATTTTGGGCGCACTAACAACTAATGCAATGCATTTAATTGAGCAAACTGTAATGTTACGGAAATGGCTTAAAAATACCAGTTGTGTAAACACTAAAAGGATAAAGGAGACTAGTGACACAGTCTAAAAATACAGATGGTCATTAGAACCTAACATCATGTCTTTTTAGAGATTTACCTCTTTCAAAAAGTCAAAAATAGACTCCAACTTTACAGTATCACATAAATTGCTCATACTGTCAACATGAAAAAAACCTGTCTCTTGTAGGTGCAAGGTCTATACAGTCTACAAGTATGTGTTTAACAGTAAGAGGAGCATTGCAGGAAATACACTGTGGCGCTTATTCTCCTTTGAGGATGTGAGAGTGTGCCATGTATGTATGACCAATGCGAAGACGGGCCAAAATAATTTCCTCACGGGGACTTGTTCGCAGTCCTGGAAGCCACTCGCCAAGAGCTGGATTCACTGTAAACAACTTGTTATCCCTGTTAGCGGGGTCATTCCAGGATTGCTGCCATACATTCCGGATAAAAACATTAATCAATGGCTTAAAATCATTAAAAGGAACTTTAAAGGGTAAAACGTCCAGTGACAATGCCTCCTTGGCAGCTTTATCTGCCTCTTCATTGCCACTGATACCAATATGGCTAGGGAGCCAACAGAAAACAATATCGGCTTTTTCACAAATTTCGGACAAATTTTTCAAGGAGACCGACTATCAATGGATTATCTATTTTCTCACCCTCAAGTGCTTGCATGGCAGATAATGAATCTGTAAAGATAATGTAGCGCCAGTAAGCGTCTTGTTGAATATGGTTGAGAGCAAGGTCGATTGCCTTTAGCTCCGCAGAAAAAATAGAAGAATTGTTAGGAAGCCTAAATTGGTATAATTCGCCATCGAGTACGGCAGCCGCAGCAACTTTGTTTCCGTCTTTAGAACCATCTGTATATATCTCTTCGTAAAGGCAGAACTGTTCTTTTATTTCAAGAAATTTATTTTTAAAAATCATAGGATCTGTTGTAGCTTTCTTGTCTGAAACAAGATTATATATGTAGGTTGGACTTTTAGAAGTCCATAAAGGAACTTCAGAGAATTTTTGTTTTGCTACATCCTCCAGATCGCAGTCAATACAAGCCATGTCCGCTTCACAGCGCAAACTAAAAGGTGGTATGACTTTGTCTCTATTTTGAAATTCGGTCTTGAAGAGGGATTTAAACACTTCTTTATGCGTAGGGTTGTCGGGATTTGACTTTAATTTCAGGTAATATTGCAAGGAAAGTTTCTTCCAGCTTACATTTAAAGATGGTTCATTTGCCTCTGCATATAAACTATTGACGGGAGATGTTCTAAAGGCTCCAAGTGCTAAGTGTAAACCTTGGTTATGGATAAAATCCAATTTAGTAAGGTAGGACTGCCGCGCTGAGCCATATACAATACAGCCGTAATCTAAATTAGAACGGACAAGTGTTCTATAAAGTCTCAAAAGGACTTTTTTGTCGGCTCCCCAGTCCATACTGGAGACAACACGTAAAAGATTAAGAGCTTTTTAGCATTTATTCCTAAGGTAATTAATGTGAGGAATAAACGACAGTTTAGAGTCAAATACAAGGCCTAAGAATTTAAATTCATGGACGACTTCAATTTGCACTCCATCCAGTGTAAGTTCTGGATCTAAGTGAAATTTTCTTGACTGACAGAAATGCATGCATTTGGTCTTGGTTTTTGAAAATTTAAAACCATTTTCCTCTTACCATTTAGTTAAGTTATTCAAAACGTGTTGTAACTGCCGTTCAATGGTTTGCATATGCTTAGACCTATAGCAAATGCAGAAGTCGTCAACATACAAAAAGCATTCCACTCCAGGACAGACAGACTTTACAATATTGTTTATCTTGACACTAAAAAGTGTTACTGAAAGAATGCTTCCCTGGGGAACGCCCATTTCTTGTTCATGTGAGCTAGAGAACGTATTTCCTACTCTGACTCTTAACTGACGTTCATTCAGAAATGCCGAAATGAAATAAGCAAGGCGACTTCTAATACCGAAATCATGGAGGTCGTTCATGATTCCATACTTCCATGTGGTATCATATGCACTTTCGAGATAAAAAAAATACGGAAACAACATGTTCCTTTTTAATAAAAGCTTCGCGAATAAAACTTTCGAAGCGAACTAAGTGGTCGAGAGTGCCTCTTTGTTTACGAAATCCGCACTGGGCAGTAGCAGTGAGATTGTGTTTCTCTAAAAACCATACAAGGCGGTCATTAACCATTCTTTCCATGGTTTTGCAAATACAACTTGTTAAGGCTATGGGGCGATAATTTCCAGGATTTGTAGCATCTTTACCTGGCTTTGGTATTGGAATAACTATAGCTTCCTTCCAGGAATCTGGAAGAATACCAGTATTCCAGACTTGATTAAATATACGAAGTAAACTGTCAAGGGATCGAAACGGTAAATGTTTTAAAAACTGATAATGGATGTCGTCACTTCCAACAGCAGTGTCATGACATTTCTTTAATGCTTTCTGCAATTCTTTTAAAGTAAAATCTTTATTATAATGTTCGTTATTATTCGACTTGAAATTCAGTTTAGTTCTTTCTTTGGTCTTCTGAAATTTTCGAAATGATGTAGAGTAGTTTGAAGAAGACGACTTCTTAGCAAAAGTGTCAGCCAAGACATTGGCAATATCTGCCTTTGAGGTGACGACACCATCATCAGTATTCAAATGTCCTACATTCATGGAGGAATTTTTCCCGTTAATCTTTCGAATCATGACCCATGTCTTTTTGACGGTCGATCTAGAATTTAATCCAGATACGTACTGTCGCCAAGACGCACGTTTACTTTGCTTGATAGTTTGGCTTGCTTTTGCACGTGCCATTTTGAACTTTGTAAGGTTTTCTTGGGTAGATCTCAGATTAAATTGTCTAAGAACAGATTTTCGCTCAGCTATAGCCTTTTTGCATTTATCGTTAAACCATGGCTTGCTTGGATTTTTCGGGTTTGTCGATGTTCGAGAAATGGATTTTTCAGCACCCGAATAAAGTAAGGAAGTGAAAAGTTCTGCTGGATTTTGACAGTTGTCAAAAGCACTGGGATAAATTGATTGTTCGCAGTGAACTCTGAACTGTTCCCAGTTTGCTTTATTGAGCTTCCAACGTTCTGGACGTTGTTGCACTGAGGGTCCTACCTCGGATACCAGGATCGGGAAGTGGTCACTTCCATGAAGGTCATCATAAACCATCCATTTTAAGTCAGGAAAAATTCTAGGACTGCACACAGGTAAGTCTAAAGATGAATAAGAACCAGTAGCAGGGTGGAGATAAGTTGAAGACTTTTCCTTTGGTAAAACGAGGTCGTGCTTCGTAATAAAGTTTTCAATGGTTTGACCTTTATCGTTCGTATCTGTGCATCCCCATAATGTATGATGCGAATTAAAATCTCCCATTATAATGAACGGCTTCGGCAATTGATCTACAAGATCATCAAATTTCTTAACATCTATTGGTAAGCTAGGTGGGAGATAGATAGAACACAAAGTAATGGTTTTTTTTCAGAGAAACGTTCACCGCAACTGCTTGTAGAGTAGTTTGAAGCTCAACATAGTGGTGGGGAACACTGTTGTTCACAATGATGGCTACTCCTCCAGAGGCTTTATCATTGCCACCAAAGTTCTTATTATAACAAGAGTGGTATTTCAAAGACAACTTATCGGATTCCTTAAGAAATGTCTCCTGTAAACAAACTGCTACTGGTTTCTTTTCATTTATTAAAAGGTTTAATTCCTCGAAATTAGCTTTAATGCTTCGACAATTCCACTGCAGAATGTTATTAGTCATTGCTATACTTAGAGTAAAGAAGATACCATAGAACAATGGAAGCATGTGTTGATTCATTTTTTGTTATTTAATCTGATAATGCTACCTTGCTTATTTGTATTTAGTGGTTCAGCAAGGTTCATATCCGCCTCCATGTCTTCTTCGTCGAGACACTGGAAGCGGTTATGCTGAATAATTGGGTCATCAGATCCCTTTGGAAGGCGATCTGAGAGGACCTTTTTTGGGGATTTAATTGGACTCTTGGGGACAATTTTTTTCTGGCTTTTTATTTACTGAAGGCTTCTGAGACGTTTTAACATTTGTGGGCATTTGTTTCTGTGGCGTTGCGTTGACACATCGGTTGTCTGAGTTTGAGCATCTTTGAGCTCGACCGAACTTGTTTTATTTGACTTCAATACAGTAGAAAAGGAGAGGTTGTAACGCGCTTCGACAATCTTTCTAGCTTCAGGGAATGACAAGCCCTCTTTATATTTCATTGTAACCATCTCTTTCTCCCGTTTCCAAATTTTGCATGATCTAGAAGTCGAGGCATGATCTTCGCCACAGTTTACATCATATCATTGGTGCACTTATTTTCGTTGTGGGTGATTACAGTAATACCACAACGTCGGCAGAGTTCATCTCCTCCATGCAATCTGCATTTTCTTTCATGGTGCCCGTACTTGAAACAAGCGTAACACTGAAGTATTGAGTATGTATATGTCAACAGGCACTTTAAGGTATCCAACTTTCAAGCATTTGGTAAAATAGAAGTACTAAAAGTCAGAACTATAGTATTCGTACTCCTTTTGAAATTGTCCCTAAAGACTGTAATTAGGCGAGCTGCGGTTACATTCTGGTCTACCAGATTTGAAACTTTTTCTTCCTCTGTCACACCTGCAAGATCCGGACATCGGATAATTCCTTTAGATGTATTTAAAGAGGTGTGAGGGTAGCATTTAGCAGGAATTTAAAAAAATCGAGATAATTTCAGTAAGTTTTCTGCATGTTTGGCTTTCTCGACTTCAATCAGAAGAGAACCAGAATTTAACTTTTTGACTGACTTTGGCGATCCTGCTAGAGAAACAAGAACTTTCTCTATGACAAAGGGTGACAGTTTCGCCAAAGGTTGATCTGCTTTAGTTGATTCAATGATGAGAAATCGAGGGAGGGAAGAAGGTAATTGTCCATAAAAGTCCATATCCAGTTGGTCGCGTGTTCGTTTCTTTGTTTGCTGTTCCATGTTTAAATTTAGTACTTCGTCATCTACGGCCCCCGCCCTCCATGAAGCCCAACAAGGGGACATGTGTAATGGAGCGGCATTCCATCTCCCCATGCCAGGGTTACCTAGATGATATACTCGGGCAACATAGATAAAGAGGAGAGACATCCAGCGGGCATGGCCTGTTCCTGGGTATCAGAGAACATCCATGGAAGCTAGTGACCCAACCCCAGAATCCTCGCCACCCAATTAGCCCATGAGCCTATATTAGACCAGGGACTAAAACGTATGAAGCAAAGTAAAAGCTAGTAATTTGAACATGCTGACAGTGCATGAATATATGCGAAAACTTAGATAAAGGATGTACAAGATACATGCAGTATTAATCATAACTTCTTGAGTTTTGTGACAGAGTCAAAGAAATGAAGAGCCATAAAGATGCAATACTTCACTACAATACATCTAAAGACAATCCAGCAGACGTTTCAAGTCGTGGGTGTGAACTGAAAGAGTTATCTGGAGATTCAACTTGAAAGAGCTCATTATGAAAAAGCAAACCGTAGATAGCATACAAATTAGAGTAAAGAAAAACATGAAGCCCGTGCACGTCTTGTGAAAGCACTCAACACTGGTTAATTGTACATTACTTACACAAGTTCATTCCACCAGTTGTTTTCATTGAAAAAGGTCATGATGTATTACACCTGTAATGTATGTTGCAAGAAATTCACTAAAAAAGAGGAATTTGAAGAGACACATAAGTGAAAAACACGAGTTTCATGTGTATAGGGATGAAAATGTGGTCTTTAGACTGCACAAAACGTTTTTTTTTTTTTTTTCTAAGACTTAGCCAACTGACCTACTATTTGACCCAACGTAATCCAATTTCAAACTTAACGGAGCTATCATTAATTCAAACATTCTGACAAAGTTTCATGAGTATCAGACTGAAAGTGTGGCCTCTAGAGTGCACACAAGGCTTTTCTAGGATTTGGCCCAGTGACCCTTTTGCCCCGACGTGACTTGACTCAGTTTCAAACTTGTCCAAATTATCATCAAAACCAACATTCTTACTAAGTTTCATGAGTATCAGACTGGAAATGTGGCATCTAAAATACCCTCAAGGTTTTTCCAAGATTTGACCAAGTGACCTACTTTTTGACACTACGTGAGCCCGTTTCAAACTTTTCTGAGGTATCATCAGGACAAACATTCTGACATAGTTTCATGAGTATCAGACTGAAAATGTCGCGTCTAGAGTGCACACTATGTTTTTCCAAGTTTTGGCCAAGTGACCTACTTTTTACCCGACATGTTCCAGTTTTACAACTCTCTGAGATATCATAAGGACAAACATTCTGACATAGTTTCATGACTACCAGACTGAAAATGTGGCCTCTAAAGTACGTTTTTTCTAAGATTCGCCCAGTGACCCACTTTTTACCTTATATGACCAATTTTCATAAGTATCGGTCTGGAACCGTGTCTGTAGAGTGCACACACGCTTTTTCTAAGATTTAACATAGTGACCTAGTTTTTACCATGATGCTATCCAATTTCAAAATTGTCCGAAGTATTATCAAGACAAACACTCTGACTTAGTTTCATGAGTATCGGATGAGCTAAAAATAAAAAGTGCCTTGTAGACAGCAGTGGATGGCAAAATTCCAGAATTGCAGCAGTTTCAGCAGTTTACCATACACGTGGGTGAATAGTAATCTCAACCATATGCGTGCTTGAATTATCAAGCTAACCATAATTATGCCTAAAATAAAGTTTAACCATAATTGCGCTTAAAATAAAGTTTAACCATATGTGTGCTTAAAATAAAGTTTAACCATGGTCATTACACGTTTTGGTAAAACCTCTTTTATAATTATTTTAAAGTAATTTCAATTTTTTTTCAGCCACTAAAAAATGTTTGATTTTATAATTATTACAGGCAGCCCGCTAGCCCATTATATTATAACACAGCACTGGGAGGGCCCGTGTGCGTTGCGCTGCGTTGTGCGGCGATTTAACCATAATTGTGCTTATACACCGGGCAAACCAGACAAACAAGCAAATCAGCAACCAGACAAATCAGTGAACCAGCAAACCTACTTAAAGGGGCAGTGAACCAGACATAACGTTATATCAATGCGTCACTAATTTTTTTTTTTTTTAATTATAAGTCTAGGGAATATCGGGGGACGTATTTATCCAAAGATAAATTCTGTGAACCCCAAACACAGAGAGTCTTAAACTTTGATATTCCTGACTTAACTAAATAATGTTGAAAAACGTTAAACTAAACTAATCACCTTTAACTCTGTTTTCCATACCTTAACATAAGAGAAAGTATAGATAAAGTAAGGTGAGTCATGACACTACCATGATATAAACCATTTTTTATACCTCCTCACCGAAAACGAAAGAGGAAGTTATTTAGTACACAACCCTGTACCTTTCGCTGAACACACCAAAAACTGAAAATGGTAGTATATTATAATATCAATAAACATTTTTACCCTGTTTTTTAAAAAAATGTTTAAGGTGTACAATAATTGTATAAAATACTTATTCTGTTTTTAAACAGCAGCCTTACAACATTGTTTTTAATGTGTAAGAAATGTATTGATACGGTATTAACTACGGGCTGTTAGGCCACGCCAGAGGTTACCATGTTGTTAGTGTTTGCTAACTTACGGGCTGTTAGGCCTCGCCAGAGGTTAGCATTTTTTTGCTTTTTTTGTGAGAGGCTGGCTAGATGCATTGCTTTTCTGATTATTCTTGCTAGGATTCGTGGACTTCTGTTGTGTTTTTGTGTTATCTTTTTCCAAATTATCTGTTTGGACGGCCGCATCAACTGTTTGAGTTTGAGCGTCCTTATGTTGGACATGCTGATGGGCATTGGTCTTTGAGGCAGATGCATATGAAAGACCCATGTTATGTCGGGCTTCTACAATCTTTCTTGCTTCAGGGAAGGAAAGGCCTTCGGTATATTTAACAGTTACAACCTCTTTTTCTTTTTGCCAAACTGGACATGAACGCGAGGTTGCAGCATGTTCACCTTTGCAACTGATGCATCTGATGTCAAATTCACAGTTTTCAGATTGGATCCGGAGAGTGAAACTTTGTTTATCTGTTGGAGGTGAATACTTTGAGGGAACAAAATAAAAATTTCAGTGAAACCCAGAAAGAATCAAATTTTAGGTGCTTAGATGCATTCATAATTGAAAAATCATGGTATCAGAGTGGTGAGTTACTGTGACAGAAAACATTTTTTTTCATAAAATAGCCACCACGGGTGTTTCAACAAGAAGAGTGGAAGATGGTCTGCTTTCCCTCTCAAAGTTAAGAAGAGTTATGTGTATGTTAAGCCATTACTTGCAAAAACTTTGGAAATGAGGCTTAGTGACAATATTGGAATGCAGAGACCCAAGGTTTTGGAGCAGGGTGATCCAAGAAGAATTTCCGCCACATTGGCCACAGACCAACCACCATCAACACAGACAATTGTAGAAGAGAACTTTTCACGGTTTTAGGGAAAAAAGCTCCAAAAAATATTATAATGATGATATTTTTCCCATATTTCAGACTCGAGTCAATTTTATTAGTCAACTATTTGTTAGGAAATCAGACATTCTTTTTTTATTTATTTATTTATTATTTTTTTTTTTTTCATTCATATAGCTACCACAGGTCTACCCATTCTTTCTGGCACAAATCTGAAGCAGACAACTTAAGCTATTATCTTAAGTCTTGACACACTATCTGGTAGGGATTTATAACCACCATGGAGGTGGGAGCATTTACAAATATTGTCGGAAAAGGAGAAAGGGCTGGCAAGAAGCTTTTTCCATTTCCCATCTGACATTGTTTTCCAAGTTGTCAAAGAACTTTACTTCATTTATAGTAAATTTTGAATCATTTTCGAAGTTGTAACCTGCAGATGCTTCTATTTATAGGTGTACTGAAACTGTTTTTTGCTCACCTGAACTTAAGTGCTCAAGGTGAGCGTTTGTGATGGTGCTGTGTACGGTATCGGTCGCGTGTCATGCGGTCGTCACATTTACCTTGTGTGTACTGGCATTTTCAGCTGATTCTCATGAAACTTGGTCAGAATGTTTGTCTAGATAAAATCTCGGAAAATTTCAAAATTGGGTCACATCAGGTCAAGAAGTAGGCCAGTGCGCAAAATCCTAGAAAAACCTTGTGTGCACTCTAACGACAACATTTTCAGCCTTATACTCAAGAAACTTGGTCAGAATGTTTGTCTGGATGAAATCTCGGAAAAGAATGGTATCAAGTCATGTCAGGTCAAAAAGTAGGTCACAGTGCCAAATATTCGAAAAACCTTGTGAGACTCTGGAGGCCACATTGTGAGCCAGATTCAAAATTAAAAAAAAAAAAAAAAAAGGCTAAATTGGTCAAAAAGTAGATCACTTACAGTAATGCTTTTTACATCACAACCAGAATCTTTTCAGCCTTATATCAATCTTATATGACCTTACTCAGGTGAGCGCTTAAGGGCTAATGGCCCTCTTGTTTGTTGAAGAGTTGATATGGTTACAGTGTATTTAGATTTTATACATGTGTACTTTTAAAAACATTGTGGATAAACAGTATAGATTACGATCAGACTACAAAGTATGAGGTCCTGTATCTAAACTGTCCACATAGGCCAATGCAATTATCTTTAGCAGCTTCCTGGTTAAATTAAATTGAGAAAAACACTACATAATCCTTATATGAGAAGATTACATTGTTTTATGTATGTATTTTTAACCCTTTTCCAAGTGACACATTTTATACCCTTCCAAATTGAAAGCATCTGCGTACGCCCAATTTTATAAAATGTCTTTTAGATTTTTGACAGGGTATAAAAAATGTTGTCGAATAAGGAGAAATTGCTGAATACCAGCATTTTGTCCTTTTTCTACTATTTCTTCAAAGTGCCCCCTCAGGATTACGTAAACATGGTATTGCTTAGTAAAGGGTTAACTCTTTACCAAACAACTAAATATTAAACTAGTCCAAATTGAAAGCATTTTAGAAAACAAAATGATTGTAATTGAAAAAAAATGAAATTTGTTATGGGAAGAGTAGAAAATATTGTGGGAAAAGGAGAAAATGCTGGTTATTGGCATTTTCTCCTTTTCTCACAATGTTTTCAAAAGGCTTCTTCCTCGGGGTCATGAAAGTCGGGATTTTGTGGTAAAGAGTAAATGTATAAAAATTATATTCAGCAACTTCTTTGAGTAAAGAAAAATGAACATTAAATAATCCAAACTAATGATGCGTTACTTGTGCTTCAAATTTTTATATCCTTTACATCTGAAAGCCCAAAATAAAAACCCAAATGGATATTTTCACTCTAGAAATAAGATTTTATTTAAGAGTAATTTTAAAGTAGCTTTTAAATAAAATGACTAAGCAAAGTGGACAATGTTTGACAGTGTAGATCAAAGATTATATTGCATTTGTATGCGATATTATCTTTATAAAAGCTTGCCTGAAAGGCAACTGAAAAAAAATGAAAGGCACTTCAATGGTAATGCATATAAGTTTGTTTTTCAATGAATGGGTTTTAATTTGCCTTCAAATGTATTTCAGTAATATATTTTATCAACACTGAAGTTAACTCTTGACCAAAGACAAATTATGGAGCCTTCCAAATTGAAAGCTTCTTCAGGTGACAGTGTCCAAAGTGATAGATAATACACTGAAGCCCTTGGTATAGAAAAAAAAAAAAAAAAAAAGTGGGAAAAGGATAAAATGCTGGTTACCAGCGTTTTTCTCCATTTCCTACTGTTTTTAAAAGTGTTCCCCAACTGGGCCATTAAAAGTCGGGATTATGTGGTATAGGGTCAATCAACTTATCCCAGTCGTGTTGGTATGAATCCAGTGTACTGGGAAAACGGATCAGGGTAATTGTCTCTTATCCTCCATACACAACACGATGGGATGACTCGCCGTTGACCTGCCCCAAGTCTTCCATGTTGCCACAGAATAAACTGTCTATATGCAGCGTGTCTGTTTGATTTGTAGTAGTCCTGATCCTCAACAAAAACAAGAACATCTTCTCTGTACATTTTAGCAATGGCCAAAACAGATTCGTCCAAAACAAGGACCTGAAAATCCCATAATGAGAAAATGGACACATGGTTTAGCTCAATATAAAAAAAGATATTCCAGATTCATCTTACATTTGTAAAGTCCTATGTGATGTAACACAGTTTGAATATCTCATAATGAATTCACACCGTTAGCTGGGAAGTTTCATGGAAAAATCATAGCTCTAAGGTAATACACTACCATCAATGTCATTTGATGACAAAATGCCCTTGAGAGCCTGAATCGCTGTATTGGCATTGATTTTATTTTCTAGCATACATCATAATTCATGTTGCACAAAGACAAAAACACCAAAAACCAGATGGGAAAACCACTTATTTGGAATCCTGTTCAGTTATATTCCATGAGGTTTTACTACTTATTCTAATAAACAGTCCCTGCGAGTTTCAAAGAATTTGGTCCAGTAATGTGGACTTCGTTGAGTAAAAAGCCATTACCTGTCTGCTTTTCCTTAACAGCTTTCCGGATTTTCTTTATTTTCGATAGGGTTCAATACCCTGATAATTCAAATGACCTGTGCAAGTTTCAAAGAAATGAATAAAAAAAAAAAAAAAAAAAATGCAGACTAAATTTCGTAAACAAGAAACACAAAATTTCAATCAAATTGCTAATACCCTTACTGGTTTTCATATTTGTTTCTACATCAATAGGGTTCAAGCCGTAGATGATATAAAGAAGATGTCTAAGCCTCACACAATACGACCGCAAATAACGACTTTGTCACATAAAAAAGAAATGTAAATTTTCAACTCTATATAGCTACTTATCCCTTACTCACTTTTGGTGAATTTCAAATCAACAGGCTTCAAGATATTGGTCATATGAAGATCAAAGACCTGTCCAGAAATGCAGACTTAATTGTGTAAACAATAAATGCAAATGTTCAAATTCAAATGGATACTTTCTCCTTACTAATTGTCGGATTTTTTTTTTTTTTCCAGTTAAAGAGGTTTCAAGCTAGGGTATAATAAATTGGGCTAGTTTCACAAATCAAACCACAAATATAGACTTTATCGCGTAAAAAAGAAATGTAAATTTCAAACTTTATTTAGCTACTTTTCCCTGGCTATTTGTCAGATTAATTTCAAATCGCTAGTACTGGGTTTAAGCTATTGATATGTAGAAACTGCAAGTTTCACATAAATCCGACCATAAATGTGGACTATATCACTTAGAAAAGACTAACAGACAGTGAGATGGAAATCATGTCATGACCAAAAGCTGTGCTAGCCTCCTTTGGCTAGCAGAGCTAAAATTAGGCATACAGAGAAAACAATATATGTGCATACCTCTAGAATTGAATTCTTTAACCCTTTAGCACACAATCCCGACTGTTAATTACCATGAGAAAGAAGCCTTTTAAAAAACAAATATGGGAAAAGAAGCAAATGCTGGCAAGCAGCATTTTCTCATTTTCCCCAAAATGCTTTCTACCCTTCCTAAAACAAATTTCATTTTTTCAATCACCTTTATTTTGTTCTCTGTAAATTCTTTCATTCTGAACTAGTCTGAAATTTTATCGTTGGGTACAGAGTTAACAATTATTCCAGACTTAACCCTTTACCAGACGACAAAATTTTTGCCTTGTCCAAATTGAAAGCATTTGCAGACGACTAATTCAATGTGGCTCAAATGATGCAAGTTTTCTTTGATAGGGTAGAAAACATTGTGGGAAAAGGAGAAAATGCTGGTTGCCAGCATTTTCTGCTGCTGGTTACCAGCATTTTCTGTTTTTCCCACAATATTTTTAAAAGGTGTCATTGTGCGGTAAAGGGTTAAAGGACGTTGGAAAAAAAAGACTTTGAAAACATGCGAGAATGAAAAAATACTATTAACCAACAGTTATCCCTCTCCCACAATATTTTTAACACTTTCAAAGGCAAATTCCTCATTTTGGCCCCATTGTGGTCAGCAAGTCCTTTCATTTTAGTCTATTGACGTCTACATTGTTGCAGTGTGTAATTAGTTTAGGGGTTATATGAGTAGATTTGAACTCTTGTCAAGAAGATTTAGGAAGAAATACCCAATAAAACCAAGTTATGTTATGATACATGTAATGATTAATTCTTTACTATAGTAATCTGAGGTCATCTCTGCACATGTACAGTTCAATTTCTCAGCCTCATTTTCTTAAGCCATTTATTGCAAAGGAATTTCTACTACAAGTAATCAAACGAAAGGCTATTTGAAAGCAACACCATCGGGGTGGGTGACATGCAGCTAGGCTTGAACCCAGTAAAACCATAAGTAGGCATGGTGAATGGAAGAAATAGTGAAATAAAAGAGAATTTCTCAGAACCAATTGTTTCACAGGGTTTTAATACTCAATGTATTAAACAATCCCGGCGGGTTGCAAATAAATGGGACCAATAATGTGGACTTCTTTGAGCAAACAAGACAAAGACTTTCTGACAGAATGATGACAGAAACCTTGCTTGAGGCTAGTTGAGCTAAAATGATTTGGCAGTTTAATCCTTTACCACACATTCCCGAGTTTAAACAAACTTTAGGAATAAGCCTTTTGAAAATATTATGGACAAGGAAAATATGCTGATTCCTGGCCCTTTCTCATTTTCCAACAATTTCTTCCTTTCCAAAGACAGTTTTGGGTTTTTTGAATCACAAATATTTTATCATCTGCAAAAGCTTTCATTCTGGGTAAGTCTAAAATTTTGTTGGCTTGTAAAGGCCTATTTATTGAATACTGCAGGAACATGTATTCAGTAATGTAGGCCTAGATAGGTGTACATGTATATATTCTCATTCAAAATACCTGTAACGAAGAAATGCACCGCTCAAAACAACAGCACACTTTCTCCATCTCTGTCGGCATCTCCCTACAATGCCCACACACGCACCAATCAGGATTATTTGATCCTTGAGGGGGATGGTAGCCACCTGACTGCACTGCTGCAGGGTCTAACACATGAAACACGAGACTAGGGTGGCTTTCCATTAATTGCACAAAAGCGTCCCTAAGCTTTTATGGACCCATGTCATGTACCATGGCATGAAATTTCGATTTCAGAAAAAAGTAATTTACAAAGACAAATGGAAGGCAAAGCATAACTATGTTTTACTGATTCAGATGTCAAAAACCTACAAATGCTTGTATTGCTTTTCTTATGTACTAAAAGCTCAAAAATGATTATAAGTTATCTAACCATTTGAAAAAAAAAAAAAAAAAAACATGTCCTTGCTAGCATTTCCTTCTTTAATTGTGAATATTAAAGAATGGTTTCTTTTCAGGGTCATGCAATAACAGGATTGTTAGTTAACCCTTTACCTAAAAATCCCATACGTTAACACATCTGATGAAAAAAGCTTTTGAACATATTGTCGGAAATAGAGAAAATGTAGCTACCCAGCATTTTATCATTTTCCCTCTGTGTTTTTTACCCATTCAGATATAAACATATATAAATACCATTACTTTTGTGAAACAGAATATGTCATCTGCAGGTGCCTCTATTTTGGAGAAGTCTATAATTTGTCATTTGGTAAAAGGGTATGTTACAGGCTAATTCCATCCAACCAAATACCGATCACACTCTACTCTCTCATAATTTCAAAACTAATAGAAAATATTTTTTGTATCAAAAAGGCCAAATGCCAGTAAAAAGCAATCATTGGGCCCCTTTATATGCAATGTTTTCTATTCCAATTTAACTGAAAAGGTGTGAAATGACTGACTTCTGTGGTATTTGGTTTATCAAAACCATATTCTATAGTATATCAATATAAAAAATTAAGTAAATTTGAAAAGAAAGAATAACAGTGATTTTCAACAAGAAAGTAGTTCTCTATACTACAATACTTTCCATGTTACAACTCATTTCAATTTCAGAAAGTTGATGTAGTAGTCTAATAACTTGAACACACTTTACTGATTTTCAATATTGATTGTGAAATGAATGCATGATTTCCATTACCACAATATTTTGCTAAATGTTTAGATAATCACCCTCAATCTTGTTTTTCTACTCTGGGTGATTCTTACAGCTTGTTCAGCTCTTGTTTCGCCTTCTGCTGCAGCACGGCCACCCCTTCCTCCCCTTCTACCACCTCTGCCAACACTTCTGGTTCGGCTTCCCCCTCTGGCCCGACCTCTCCTTCCTCTCCCTCGTTCTTGTCTGCCTGGACTCTCGGAAATCTCTGAATTTGGAGTTGATTCTTTTGACTGAAAAAGAAATCTCAGAATTGCTACTCCCATATTGTTGCGGCTATGAAAGTGTCATAATTATGCACAACAAGTATCTATCAAGAATTTTTTCTAATAACAATAAATGAGGTCCCTGTTTCAAGCTAGCTAACACTTCATATCCTCCATAGGCTTCTAAGTGGTTATGAGCAAAACTTGCCTATTTTGTTTTAAATTCCTCTAAATTCACAACCTTGTTAGAAATTAAGTTCCGATTTATTTTGTTGACCGAATATTGATGTGTCACTTTCTTTGAATCAAAATAAGCAAGAGCATCCATTCCTCAAACTTCATTCACTTTCTAGCCCCTTCGTTATGGGTATTCATCTAAATTGACCAAAGATAATTCAAAACAACATTGTTTTCACACCAGGTCTAAAAAAATCATTTAAAGCAATATATAAATGCAATAATCTGTTGCAATAGACGGACATTTAGAGAAAGCTGTGAAGTTTAGGCTTGTCTTTTCTTCGGTACTGACCTAGACTACATCGATACATTTTCTTGACCCACTACATAGTAATTTACAAATAACCAAACACAAAAGCTGACAGGGGCTCTGAAGAGAACAGAAAACAGTATTTTTTAAGTCTATATAAATTTCACACTGGAATACGCATACTACCATTGAGAATCATAAGTTTTCTGCACCAAAATAGACGTAACTTTCATCCAGACTTGGTTGGGTTTTTTTCCCAATTCTAGGCACAAAAACGTTAGTTTATCAAGTGTTCTCGTGAACAGTAACGACGATCATTAGACTGATCATCGCTAATTCATTTATCATCACTATAAGAAAAGTTTACTAGATCTGAGTTGAGAAAACGGGTTCATAACCAGCAATCTTACTTACCGATGACATGTTGAAAATGTAAACAATAATATTGCGTACTACGTCATACATCTATTTTGGAAGCACTAATGAGATGCTATGTTATCACGTGTTGTTCTCGAAGACCGAGTTCGAATATACACGAACGATATCGAAGGTAGTCTCGATTAATGGCGTCTCTGAAATCGTTGGGCTTCTCCGTGTATTTTCGAACACGCATATCATGGCAACCAATGCAGTATCTGACAAGTTCGGGTTTTCTCCGACCTTATAACCGTGTATTGTAATAGATCATCCGATTTTTTTTTTTTTTTTTGTAAGTATAACCGGTGAAAATGACCTATTTTTGGACATTATTGGGGCTTTAAGGGTGGGGTTATAAAAACCTTCCAACTCTTTTAGCATGTTTTTATCGCAAATTTTGATACGAGTTTCGGTATCTGATTTTTAAGATAGCAGAAGTCATGATGATATGTTGCTTTATCAACTCTGTTTACTGGCATGCTCCACTTTTTTGGTGTTAGATCAGGATTAAATCTTTTATTTAATTTAGTATCTGGTTCTGTAAAATTATGTCCTTGCAAATGCATCTCAAAAGGAAGATTATTTATAGCCTTGTTGAGGATAGATCCTCCTTTTTAACGAATTTGGTTTTAGTTGAACCACACACTCTACACTTTCCTCGAAGCATATTTCTTCCATTTCTAGTAATAGTATTCTCTACATCAACCGTATCGGTAAAATTTCTACATTTTACACAGTACATTTCCACACACACACACACACACACACACACACACATATATATATGGAAAGTAAAGATTTATCATGGAATGAAGCGGTATCAAAGACATTTAACCATGTACTTATGCCAAGAAGTATTAGGGGAATAATTATTGGTAAATCTGGTTGTGGTAAAACTACTCTTTTACTAAATCTCCTGCTCAGACCTGGTTGGCTCGATTATAATAATTTAAGTGTGTTTGGAAAAAGTCTTCCAAAAAGAGAATAATATACTTAAAAAGGCATTTGGAGAAAGGTTAAGAAAAGATGATATTTTAAAACTATTTTAGGTACTTGATGAAATAATTTCCTCTGATATACCACCTTTGAGTTTACTTGAAGAGTGGGCAAAGACGATTAGGAATAAGTCAGATATAGAATGTAGTTTTTTATGAAACATCCGGCGATATTCCTGACCCTCGCGAGTTAAACCCTGAAAATAATTACTTAATGATCTTTGATGATGCGCTTTTAGAAAAGCAAAATAGATGTGAGGATTATTATGTTCATGGAAGACATAGCAATGTTAACTGCTTTTACCTTTCACAAAATTATTTCAAGCTACCACGTCAAACAATCCGAGAAAATGCTAATCTGATTATACTATTTCCTCAAGACCGAAAAAATAGCAATCATATCTATAATGACCATGTAAGTACAGATATGAGTATTGATGAGTTTAAATTTTCTTTTATTAAGACGTCGGAAAAGCCTTTTAGTTTCGGTGTTATAGACTTGAGTAGTGATCCACATAATGGAAAGTATAGAAGCGGTTTTGATAATTTTTACATCTCCAGATCAGTGATAAAAACATATCGAGGCTATTAAAATTGAACTCGCTTTTAGAGAAGATAGTAAAAAATACTGAGCCAAAGGGCTCATTTCAGATTGTAGGAAGTGATAACAAGTCGCGCTTTAAAACTAGATTTATTCCACCAATTCAACTTAGAAAGGATAAAAAAGTATGAAATAGCTTTAGTTAATCTTGAAACACATTATTCCTTTCCAAATTTCGATCAAACAATTAACCTATTTACTTATTCTCCTAATGGTGGCTCGTCATGGTTTCGAATTTTTATTCCAGATGGAAGTTATGACCTTACGGATATTAATGAGACTATTCATCAGGAGGTGAGAAAAAATGGTCATTGCGATTTTATTAATGATGACTATTATATGAACATTTCAGCAAACACTAATACCCTTAAGGCTAGTTGGTCATGTGACCAGCTCGGATTTTTTTTAGGTGCCGTACATGAAATCAATATATTGCAGTAAAATTGTTGCTTAAATACGATGCCCATGTTCATTTTTGTAGAACTCAATTACGTTGATTGAGACATAGTTTCCACTATGTTGCTTCGGTTTGTATGCGTCCATCCATGTTTGCGTTAGTGCATGCGTCCGCCCCTCCGAATTTGTCCGGACCATAACTTCTACAATTGCGGATGGATTTCAAAATAATCTGGTACAAGTATTCTCATTTATGAGTGTCATTTAAACATTTGTTCAGTTAGGTCCAAGGCCAAGGTCACACTTTAAGGTAAAATGATAAAATTGTCATACATAGGGCTTGTCCGAGCTACAACTTCTACATTTATGCCTGGATTTCAAAATAATCTGACACAAATGTTCTCCTTTACGAGAAGAAGTGCAGTTTAAAGAATTTCTTCTAGTAAGTCTAAGGTCAAGATCACACTTGAAAGTCAAGTGATAACATTGCCATACATAAAGCTTTACGACCCACAACTTCTGCGTTTATGGAAGGATTTCAAAATGATTTGGCACAATTGTTCTCATATACCGGTAGAAGTGCAATTTGAAATATTTGTTCAAGTAGGTCTAAAGTCAAGGCCACCCTCAAAAAGCAAATGATACAATTGTCATACATAGAGCTTGTCCGAACTACACCCGCTACATTTATCAATGGATTTAACAATACTTTTAGGCAGGTATTCTTCTATACCAGTAGAACAGTCATTTGAACTATTTGTGCAGGTAGAAGTAGATTCAAGGTCAATGTCACACTTGAAGGTCAAATAATAAAATTGTCATTAATGGGGCATGTCTGAGTCTTAAATTCTAAATTTCAGATGGATTTCAAAATTATTATTCTTCTTTATGATTAGACGTTCCATTTTAAAATACTTGATCATATAGGTACAAGGTGAAGGTCACACTTCAAGGTCAAACGATATAGTTATAAATAGATCTTGTCCGAGTCATAACTGCCACACATATGGATGGATTTCAAAATAAATCTACACAATTGTTTTCATTTATGAGTAGATGTGCCATTTCTAAATTTGGTTAGGTAGGTCAAAGGTTATGTTATCAGTTGATGGTCAAATGATAAAATTTTTGACAGTTTTTCTACCTAATGACAAGTAAGTGTCTCATTTCAGTGGTTTCAAGGTCAATGTCATATGTGAAGGTCAAACATTAAGTTTTTTCTTAATGATAAATAGGGAATACTCCTATCTTCATGTAAATTTGAAGACAAAGGGGTCTGAACTAAGATAGATGTACATTGAGTGATTAGTTACTTCTCAGGTAATTTTGAACAGAAAATCATAGTAGTAACTCCAGATGAATTTCCAGGGGAGCAAAAAAAAAAAACACTCGCTGGATATGCGCTGTAATACGCGTGTCAGTAAAACTCGTATAAGCTAGCAAATTCTTGTCTTAGTCTATGTCAGACGAATCGTTACACGCTGAAAATGCCAGACGCAAAAAGGCCACCTTACGAACAGTTTTAACATATAACAGAGGATAATGTATATTGCGCAAATGCGATTGCAGTTAAGGACGTTTTCTATAGTTTTACTTCTGATGTTTTTTTTTTTTTTTTTCTCTCTCACATTTTATGTAAAGTTTTATGCTGAATACAAAAATGAAAAGAAAATGGTATGTTCACGTATTTGTTTTATTGTTAAATGCCTGTTTCCAGGGTAATAGTTATACAATTTCGCTTAAAAGTGACAATAACATTATCAGACAGCTTTGGTTAATAATTTATATAAAATCAGAGCTAAATATTTGTATATCTGTATCTAACATTCATACAAATTTATTTTCATTTTTACTTCTTTGTAGACAGGGTTATCCTATTGCGATTTTGTATTTATAGAAGGCCGAAAAAATTAAGAATTCTGCAAGTAAGACTGAGTTATCAAAATACCCTTCCATAGATTTTGTCCACTTTTTTCTGTATAGAATCCTTTAATGCATTGTCTATTCAAATTTAACAAAACAAAGGTTGACCTGTTCAGATTTTTTAAAAATAAATACAGTTTCCATGGCAATCGAAAAAAATTCCTAGTTTTACCGAAAACCGACAACGCAAAATTATTTTGAAAACATACAAGCATAGCATGTATTAGTAAACACCTATTATCAAAGACCACCCATAAGTAAACATGTTAAATTTCATATTTGTTTTAATCCTTAAAACTTCAGTTTTTTTTTTTTTTTTTTTCCCAGAAAATTTAGATCAAGATCAGATTGCACAGAAAGTGTAGTTATCCTTGATCTGCAATGCCTAGTACTATGTAAATTATTCTAACGGAACATCCTTGAAATAGCAATATTTCGTTTTTTTTTTGTTTTTTTTTTCCCTAATTAAAAAGATCTAAATCATTAATCCAGCACTTTAGTGGGGCTCGTAAAATGTTGAAAGTACGTAAGCTGGTTACAACATGCATTACTTAACGTCAAGTAAGTATAATCCTGGATAAGAAACACCACCTTACCCCTTCAGTGCCATTGGCGAAAACAGGGTTGGATGACAAAGATCAAGATCAGTCTTCACAGATTGTGCAGTCTGATCTTAGATCTATACCAATTGCTTTTCCAGTCAAGTTTGTAGACTAACAATTCGACGTAGGCTCCTAATTCGACGACCACTTTTCTATGGCTCGTTTAACGTTGTTGATTTCTCATTGCGATAATACCGTTCTGTACACTTTGCATTAAAAGAAATGGGTGGGAAACTGACAGTGACATTCGTTCCTTCTGCCACACCGTTTGTTGTATAAAACCGGTATTCCTTGTAGTATCATTTCTTCGGAATACAGACTGAACCCTTGAGATACTAACTTAAATTTCCTCGCAAAATGTCCTGTATATCGAAAAGTGTTTACGCCGTTATGGTTTCGCGCCGTACGGTGAAATTATCCGAGTACTACTCAAAATTTCCTTCGTGAGCAGTCAGATATCATCCTTTATACAAATATGCCTTCTTAGTGCTCCAGATTTGATTTGAAAGGAATTCAAATCATATTAAAGAACGAACACGCCCAGACGAACAAGCCTTGGCGAAGAAGCGCAGGAACGATAAAGCTCGTTCCCATGCACACTTTGTTGCGCAAAGAAAACTACTGAAAGCTTCCTTTATATACTATTGATACAAAGGTATTTCGTATCACTTTTCCATATTATTTACTCAGGTATTATTGTTTCAAATTTTGTTTTAAATTTTAAGTCAAGGGTATCAAAAGTTTTTTTTTTTTTTAGTGTGTCTAAATGCCTTTATTTCCGTACGGTAAAGGTATCATCATCATCATAATTATTATCCGATGAATGGTTTGATTCGGGATGACTGGTTTACATTGTTGGATGGTTAAATTTACCATTAACTTGTTACTCCCAGTTCTATAAGGATTTTCAAATACAATTGAGCGTCGCATTATACCAAACAGGTTATCAAATAATTATGGATCCATAACATCCATTTGTCTAACAACCGACTGAATCATTAGGTAAAATGGTCCTTGGCGATGCTAGAATTTTACGCCAAGCATATAGTTTCGACCCATGGACTGCGCAGGTTGACACTGGTCGATACGTTCTGCAGTTGCATTAAGAATCCTTTTTCCTTTGTTTACACAGTTGTGGGTGGAATCTATACCCATCAGCAATATTTCAGACTTGTCCGGTTTTAAAATATTTTCAGAAGAAAAATTGAATGTGACTGAAATAATAGAGTTTGTCCTTGAAAGGAAAAGAAACATTGTGAAAAAAGGAGAAAAACTGGTTACCAGCATTTTCTCCTTTTTCCAAAATGTTTCCAAAATTCTGTTTCATTAGGGTCGTTAAAAGTAAAGAGTGTGTTGTAAAGGGATAAAAGCATTAGACCAAGGAAAGATAAATTTCTGACAACTCATTCTTTTTATTTGGGTCTATAAATTTTATAAAACGTACTAAGGTCATTCATTTAATTGTGCCACTAATGGGCCTCCATACCGCATGACCATACGTATCACAAGGAAATAAGGGTATTTTCGCAAGGAAGCTGTTCTGAATACTGGCATTAAATTTTGTTGTAATAGGTTCATTTTTTTCAAAAGTTATTGAAAGTAGGTTCAGTCATATACACCGGCTATATTAATGAAACCAGATTTGCCTCATACCTGACAATGCAGTTGTTCACAAGTCTGCTATTGTTCAGAATTTCCTGGAAACAGAAAAAGTGGTACAGCTTCCCCACCAACCCTATTCTCACGGCCTATGTGACTTTTTTCTCTTTCCTTTATTGAAGAAAACTCTCTCTCGGCGTCGATATGACTCTAAAAGTGCCCTTGGAAATGCCATTTTTCAGTATCTGCAGGGTATAAAAAAAAAAAACACAAAAAAAAAAAAACAAACAAACTATTTTGCAGCATTCACAGGCTGGATTGCTGGATTTCCAGACTTGAAAAACGTATTTCTGTCAATGGAGAATATTTTGAAGGGATGAAACGAACAAAATATATGCATTTAATACAATGACTCTCATAAACACCCAGTGACACAATTACATGAAGGACCCTCGTAATAATAATAATAGTAATAATAATAATAATAGAGAAGATTATAACAATATATTTGCACCCATTAAACAAATCGTTTTTTGAATGGTCAAAATCGGGTCATGTGACGACGGGTAACTTCATGTTATTTTTCGATGAACGCATCGGGACTATTTTAGGGTTTTCCAAGTTGTCGTCTTTTGTCTAATTTTAGATTTCATACAAGCTCCTTATGTGCTATTTTTAGATTTCCATTGCTGAAATAGGCCAATACGGATAAATTTATTTCTTTTGCTTAGAAAACTTAAAAAAATAGAAGGTTTATTACCTTTATTTGTACCCCTAAACACAGAAAATACACCGTGCAAATACTGAGTCAAAAATTTTAATGGCCGACGTTATCACTTACACCACTGGATACGTCAGTGGCAGATTACTATGAAACCCAGGTTACTGAGTTAAATTTAGAGCACTGTTTGTATACAGAAAATTTATTCATGCAAGCGAAGTTGATTTCTTGTTTTGTGTCTGAGTTATTCTAAGCTTGGTTGGCGAGAGGACTTAAACATGGGAAAGCACGGTAAACATCTGTATATCGATCAGAAAAAGATAATTAGATCTTATAAGAAATTTGTCAGTTAAAACGATCATTCTTTTAATAGCAAGTCCATTTCCTGGTTTTTATCAAGTATAAATTAATGACTTTGACACCGTTGTTTGCATTCAAATCAGCGGTTCACATAAAACACCATTCGCTTAACATTGCAAGAAAACTAAGATCATGTCGGGATGGAAGACAGGTGGACTCATCTACCCCTCGAGAACAGGTTTTCCGACGGTATGAGGTATACATTCTGAGCAAAATATCAATAAAAATATCAGTCTAATGAACGTGTCGTCTACTCAAATTTAGATACTAGAAAAGATTTTCCATCCAGAATATCAGAAAATTCTGTTTTGTTTCAAAAATCATTGAAAGTATTGATTTCGAAGCGGCATAATGGCCGTCTTCGACTGAAACAAATATGTTGCAAGGCTAAAAATAGATTGTGTACGTAGACGCGCATAACCAAGGAAAAATAGCTTTTGTTTACTAATGGATTTGTCCAGTGTTTTTTCCCTCTCTCATTTTCGAAAATTGATTGAAGTGAATAGCGAGTGCAATTATAAACGTTGAGTACATTTTTTGTGTTGCCATCGAGTAATAAAATGCAATTGCCTTATTACATAGCTTAACAAAACGCCCTTCGGACGTTATTTGCCATAGAGTAAGGCAATTTCTTGAGATAAAATTCAGCTTTTTTCATTGATGTAGAGTTACAAAATCCGGTCATAGTATCTTAATATGAAGGTTATTCTTGGATAAAATTTAACTCTTTAACAACGTCAAGTTTTTTACTCATCTGTAATGAAAGCATTTGCAGATGACAAACTAAATACGTTTCAAATGATGGAATTTCACGTGAAAAGTTAGAAAACAGTGAAAATAGGTGAAAATTCTGGTAATGGTTACCAGCATTTTCCTCTTTATCCAACAATATTCTCACAATATTTTCAAAAACATTCTCCACTGGGGTCATTAAAACTAAAAATTGTTTGGTAAAGGGTAAAGGTTTTTTTTTTTGCCACAATTTTTACAAATATCTAACTGTGAATTTTGTCTAGGAGGTAATGAAGCTTTAACCCTTACTCTGCTGAATATTACTAATAGATTATTACAAAAATATATATTGCTAAGTTAATTGGCATTTGACTTGGTTTACATGACTAAAAGCAACCCTGCCCCGCCCCGCCCCCCCCCCCCCCATTAAAAAAAAAAAAAAAAAAAAAAAAAAAAAAAATCTGTCCCCCGCTTATCTCTTTACCAGCATTTTCTCCTTTTCCCACAGTGTTTTCAAAAAAAATTCTTGTTGAGGGTCATTAAAGTAGGGATTGTGTGATTGTGTAGTAAATCACATCTAAAGCATAACTTCAAAAGCCTGAAATTTATTGACTTCAATCTTCATAATTTATTATAGAGATAGATCACATTGCGGACAAGTGCAGTGCAGTGCATAAGATCCATAATTCTGTTTCCATTATATTTCCACTTATCATCCTTTGATAAATTGCAATTCGGATTTTCCAGAGAATAACTACAAAGTATAAAAGCTATCGACTTCAAACTTCATAAAGATGGAACATGTTGAAGACAAGTGCAGTGCACACGGTCCATAACTCTGTCCTCATTATTTTTGGTGTTATTGCCCTTTATTACTTTACATGTTGGATTTTTGTGGCGAACATTACTTTCAAAGTATTAAAGTTATTGACTTCGAACTCCATACAGACAGATCACATCGAGGACAAGTGCAGTGCAGATGATTTTTGACTCTGTCTTTAGTATTTTTGGAGTTATTTTAGGTTTTTTCTTTTTAACATTTCAGAAAACAGTCAGTTCACTCTGAGCGTAAGTGCAGTACACAAGATCCATAATTCTGTCCGCATTATTTTTGGAGTTATTGCCTTTAGGCTTTTCTATTTTTTATTACTAAAGTTATTGATGTCATACTTCAGGTACAGATAGATCACACTGCACTGTACTCGTGTAACTCTGTCTTCATTAATTTTTCAATTATATTATTATTATATCATTATTATATTTTCCAAAATATACAAGTAATTGACTGCAAATACAGTTTATTCACATTGAGGACAAGTGCAGCACACAAGATCCATAACTCTGTTTAGTTTTTTTGAGTTATTGACCTTTCTTATTTCACATTTTGGGTTTGGAAAGGGACAGTCATTCAGTGATAAGGCAGTAGGTGGGAGTATTTGCCCACTTGCGACAGATCTTTTTTTTTTTTTTTTTTGCCAAGATATCAATTAATACAAAAGATGTCTACTCAAGGATTATGAAAATATTTCATTCACAGTGAAAATGTTATGTTCTGAACCGGGATTAATCTGAAACAGATGTGTAAGGAGTTTATGAAATATACCGGCAAGAAAGCAACCAGGCTAGTGAATATCTAAATGTAATGTATATGTCTTCTGATTTACAAATAAAGCTAACATTTTTTCAAATACATGTTTGCTTCTGTCCAATTCTTTCTTTCATACAATGTAACACTACACGCTTATTATTTGGTATGACAATTCAATTTCAGCTCGATTTGAATTTAAATAAACGGGTCCAGCGTGGCTGAGTGTCAAAGTGTAGGACTCTTTACCTGAACCCCTCCCCTCTCGGTTCCACTCAGATTAGATCCATTGGGGTTTTTGTTGGATTGTCCTCAAGTGGGCAAGACGGACAGAACCCCAGCGTAGTACTGGTGAAACCCAGGAAATACATGAATATGTGAGCTGTCGCCGTGATACCACTGAAATACTGAAATATTTTTGAAAGTGGAGTAAAACATCAATCAATCAATCAATCAATCAATCATTCAATCAATCAATCAATTAAACGTACACCACAACAGCATTGCTTAGTGCTTTGATCTTCATTCAGTTAACAACCAACGAACTAAGAATAATGGTGCATTGATTGTGAAAAAAATCGATCTAAGGAATTTTATCATCCACAGAATATAAATCTCGTAAATTAACGGTATCAATCATCCGTTCTTGGCAGCGAAACGGTTCAATCTAAAGAAAGCGGTTCACTATATTGTTGTGGCGCCGCATGAGCGGCGGCACTATATTTTTATTCGGTTTTGAAAAGTGCCTATGGAGGCAGCCATATTGAACTGGTTCCATGCTTTGTTTTAACATCCACCTGTATCTACTGGACTTTGATTACCAGATCGGGGTCCATAATAACTTTTTAATTTATTTGTGGGGATTTTTTTTTTTTTTTGTATATTGCACTTTCATTGTTAGATGGATAAAAACACGGATCGTAGACATATCAACATTTTCCTTTCGAAAAATAAAAAATGCATTTCGAATAATAACTCACGTGATCAAAAATTATCTGTCACAAATTTTCGAAGCCACCATTTTAAATATCTTACGCTGGAAAAGGTTAAGAGGCATTTTCAAGCTCTTTGACCCTAGAGCACCCTATGTGGTACTTGTGACCCCACTTATATTTTTGTTCTAGTATTGTATGGATTGTAGAAATATTGTTTTCCTTTCGCGACCGTGTTTTTAAGACCAGCTAACTGTAACTAGGTCAATGTTGGGAGTGACAGATGTTTCGGTAACAGACGAGTTTGGTAAATTGGACTTATAGAGTAAATCGATTGGATGTTTCGGTAACAAGGTAATTATATAGTGGTAATGCACCGTGACGTTTTTCACACCAAATAAAGTCTTGGTTCTGATTCGTTCAATGTTCCTCTTTTTTCTTCCACACACTTTAAGACATAATATTTTTGTTATGTTTCTACTGTCATGCTGTACGTAAAATGATACCCGAATCAAAGTTGAGGTAACGAATAACAACACCCAATCCTAAACTTGAAACACGTTGTATCTCCTTTTAAATCAATGATTTATGATCCTTTCAATGTGAAAATATTTTCTTACTGAAAGACTTCCAAACCAGCCATTAACCCTTAGAGCGTCTGTCATTACTGCTGTTGCCATTGCGGCCGGTGCAGATCGAGATCAGAGTACACCAAACACGGAGTTTGATCTTTGATCTTCATTTGTCAATTTTGCAAGACATTCTGAACAAGAAAACCTTGACACTGCTAAAAATAGGTTTTATATCTAGAATGAAAATGACCCTTGGGTTTATTCGACGCTCTTAGATTTAAAATTATATGATTTTTTTATGCAGTGTTGTATTGATGAACGCACTTTAAAACCAGCAGACGCCGATTTTTGTGCACCAGACCAGATTTGAAATCTGTGTGGAAAATGGAGAGGAACAATACAGAACAGATATCTTTTAGATGGGCACAAATGTTCATGGTCAAAATCACAAGAAGTATGCACGAAAGCATTATTGTCAAGGCCTCCCTCTCTATCTCTCACTCCCTCTCTTCATTTGCCACAATGTTTCAAATGCATTATCTTTATTTCTGAATTCACGTTAATTATCCATAATTTTAACCTTTAGAGCATCGAAAAAAGTAAAGGCTATTTTTATTTTAGAAACAGAACAATATATATATTACAATATACGATCCCTGGTCTAATATTAGCTATTTCAAAGCAAAGTTGTCCTTCCTCATAATGTCTTAGAAAAGCTGGCAGCGTAAACCAACGATCAGACTCTGTTTTTTTTTTTGCTTTGCAGTTTGTTCTTTGTCTGAATCGGTCGCAAGGGCAACAAAAGTGAAAGGTATTCTGAGGGTAAATGGCTGGTTTGGAAGTTGACCAATTTGTTTCCGGAAGAAATTATTTTTCACACAGAAAACGTTGACAAGAATAGCGTCATTTTTAATAAAACATTTTTAAAAAACTTGAGGATTGGCTTAAAGTTGGAGTCTGTTATCTGTAGGACGATTAAGTAATACGGGTACAAGCTTAGGGCTGGGTTTTATCAGGGATCGTATATTATTCATTACATGAATCAGCTATGGGTGAAAAACGAAAATAAGATATGGTGATCAAAATTTACTAATTTCAGGTATTTATTTATACAGCATGGAAAGAACAACAAATATATTTACGTCAGAAAACGAGTGAGAATTGCAAATTAAAAGAAAAAACGTTTGCACAAACAGAAGCCATGGGTGTGAAAAACGTCACGGCACTATATTACTGCCTTGTTACCGAAACATCCAATCAATTTACTCTATAAGTCCAATTTACCGAACTCGTCTGTTACCGAAACATCCATAAATCAATGTTGGAGCGCCTAACATGACTGGTATCATACAACCCGTCTAGTCTATATAGATATAAGGACTTCATTCAAGTCTTTATTATATCTATAATAAAGAGGGGTTGTATGATACCAGACATATGTGTTGGAGTGTCAGATTTAGCACAATCCGATAACAGACTTTTCTTTCGTTAATGTAAAATCTTCCTGTTCAAAATCAGACGGTCGAGAGTTTTGATATTTCATGTGTAGTATCGCTACAATGACCTCTACCAAGTACTAGTATGTTCAAATGGTGGCCTTCGGGTCAAAAGTTGCCATGTGCTCCCCTCCACCCAGATGTCACAAATTTGCGCATAGCCATATTTGTTGCACACTTTTCAAAATCTTCTATCAAATATCAGAAAGGCAACAGCTCTAAGATTTCTATCTACCAATTGTGTCCAAATGATGTCCTGTGGATAAAGAAATGGCCCAGTCCATGGATAAGAAGTTTGCAAATAGCCTTCAATGATATGAAATTTAAAAATCTTGTCAAAAACCAGATGGCCCAGAGTTTAAATACAGTATCACCACTTGGACCTCTACGAAGATTGTGCAAGAGATGCGTATTAGGAAATAACCCAGTGCATTGTGCCCTGTTACAGAAACAACTAGTTTGCGGCGCCATTGATGTTCAGCATCAATATTTTCTTGTATGAATAGATATAATGGTATTTTGTTGCCATTTGAAATGCGAACTAGGAAACTATGAACACAAACGGATCTATATAATTTGTTTGCAAATTTAGTTTGTTTTGAAAGAATTAGACCGAAGATGGAGCTTGCTGAGATTAAGATACAAGATGTAATGTTGATCACGTTAGAAGTACAATGGCCCTGTGACCATGTCTAAGACTTTACGAATAGAGGTTGAACCTGACGTAGAAAAAAATCAAGAAGACCGAAACATTTTTTTTTCAGTTTAAGACCAATCACTTGTCTTCTTATTTTGAGTGCTTGTTAAAACGTTAGAAAATCGAAAACAAAAATGTTGGAGATAATACTCTTGATCTACCAAGGACTCGTTTTTCTTTTCTTGTTTTTAATTTCAATTTCTTTTTTGATTTATGGTAAGATCTTTTTCCCTTTCGGCCACCGACACGTTGAGCTATTTAACGCCAATATTTCTAACTTGTCAGTGTGTTGGTAGCTGTTTCATATGCTGGGAGCTATTGACATTTTCCTAAAAGCATGGCGCTATTGCAGAACACTGTATCAAGAATGGTGCGACAGGAAACATCGACAGATTTTCCACATTTTAATAAGCTGCAAATTGCAGTTGTTAGCTGTACTATTTTTTTTTTTTTTTACATCTCGTAATTTTACAGTTCGTTATAACTTTTTTTCATGTACAGCCCAAAGGACCTTGAAAAATCAGTTACAATGATATATTCACAGCACCATTCGAGGACACGGTGGCTTGTGACCATGTCAGTTTGTTTGCACATAATTACATAATCAAGCCCGCTTTTTATTTCATAGTTATTTTTATCATGGTTTGCACTGGATTTCAAGCGTCCAACAACTATCTTACACAGACAAAGGGAAAGAAGGAATCATTTGCGAAAATGAAAAATGAACCACCTGGATGTTTGTCAAGTTGTTTCAATGTTTGTTCGAGACTTTCGGCTTCTGTTCGGAAGTATTTACTTTGGACTCGAGGATTAAGCATTATCATCTTGTAAAATCTAATGAAATTGCCCCTCGGTCTTACACTTGGAATGCTGTTTGCCATGTCAATATTTGCTGCCTTCGTTCACCAGGAGGTAAATACAGTTGTGCTATATCGTATGCCCCTGATGTAACCTAAAAGGTAAACCCCTAAGTAGCCATCTTGACCACGGCAATACGCTAATCAAACAGTGTCAAAAAAGTGTAACGGTAATCGGCTATTTAATATTTGCTCGGGAGAAATGGAGAAATCGAGACATACTATTTTGATGAAATCCAGTCTCGAGCGCTAGATCTACAAAAGAAATTAAAATAACTTTTCCAACTTGATGAATCAAGATCGCAACCTTTTCGTTTTGAGTAGAAAGATTCGGTATCGATACCTGACAAAATCGAAGGACTCAAAGTCCCGAAAAGCGGATTTGTGGAGTAGCATAAAGATGTAATGTCTTGTAATAATAATGATAAAAAAAAAAAAAAAAAAAATCACATGGAACACATGTGCAATTATTTTAAAATGGAGTTAGCAAAGGCAAAGAAAGTAAACATTGTTCTGCCGAGCGGACCAAGCAGTAACTGTTATTCTATTACTGTTTAAGGAGTGGTAATTTGATCCGCTAATTTTAAGCAATTTTTTTTTTTCTGGTATTAGATTTAGAAATGAAATATGTGTACACGGGTAGGACAGTATATACGGTATTGACAAAAGCGAGGTTGAGGTGTATTTAGCTGAAAATGAAAGTAGAATGGGCGCAAGCGTGAACTACAGTATATTTGGTACAAGTCAAACTGATATCATAGCACTGTATGATCGCACATGCGTCGTTACGCATGATGTATTTGGTTCCGGTCCGAACGATCACAGAAAGCCGATTTGCTATACAAATCCGCTAAACATGCGATGCATTAAACAGAAACTTGACTCTTGCAATGATCTTGCCAACAGTATTATTCAGAACTTGAGAAAAAAAAAAAAAGAAACTGCGTACAATAACCAACCGTCCGGAAGACATGAAACAACAACCATAGTTATTTGAAGAGTATTCGTTCACTCGCTCTTGCAAACACGTCGGGTTGGTTTTCTGTCTAATTCGGATACATGCTTCGCTGGGTACGATTTACTACATTAACGGGGAGAGTATCTCTTTCGAGAAAGCAACACATGTCTGAAAAAAAAAAGACATGTTTGCCATAGCCGTTAGAACATAAACGTTTAAGTTTAGGTGATTTTGCAAACATTTAAAATGAAGACTAAACTTCAAGGAACAAGCAGTGAAATACATGTACTTTATGAAAATAATATGGTAAAGCGATAACCTAGCACTTTTATCTTTCTTTTCTTTCAGCCAAATTTGTTTCTGTCTAAACTCACCGGAACCGAGGTTGGCTTTTCAACCTTTGGTTTGCTCACTTTTACAAAAAAAAAAAAAATCATTCTGACGGCGAGTGCAACTCAAGACTGATTCCAGATATATATTAGAGAAAGGGTCGAGAGGGGTTGGCACACTAGCGGACGATCATATCTTCTTAACCCTAAACTGAGTGTTTTAGTCATGAGAAAACACTGCATTGCAGGTAATGCCTGTCTCATTAAAGCAGCCAATGTAGATCCCAATCATACTACATGTTCTGTAAAGGCTGATCTTGATCTTAACGGTCCATAAAAACAACTGAAAAGTACAATATACTTAACACGAGGGAGAGAGAAAATCTAAAATCTGACTGCATAAAACATTCATTCTGAACTTGGAATTGCCAGTTCAATATTTGGTTTGTCTGCTCAGTAAAACCTTCACATGTTCGTTTCCATCTTATTTTGCGTTTAAAAGTTTATATTTCTGTTTTGAGTAGAGATATAAGCGATAAAATTGCTATATTGACCCATAGTGACAAAATTGAATATTTACAGAGAACTATAAACAAATACATGTAAATACCTGTATGGCAATACCTTTTACGATAGCGCGCATGCGGTTACGCAAATTCTTGTATAGTTTTCGATTTAACCCCATGCATAAGACTTTCTCCCTGTTTTTCAGCATATTTCCCCTCCCCCCATGCCCAAATATTGATAGTCTGTGACTTTGACTTTCGGCTCAGTCAAATCTGTTTCTGTAGAGTTAATCGTCCGTGAACTGTTTAATAGGTTCTGTATGTATTAGACGGAATTTCTTTTGTGGTAAAAAATATATTTGAGGAATATGTCGATGTATGAACTTGTCGGCCTAAAATTACTAAATCGAATTTCAAACGTATGAAAAATACCATTTGTAATCATTTCTTTTTAACAGTTTCAGGTCGCTGGTGTGTTCATTACATATTTTACAGTCATGTATACAACAGTGTAAACATGGACCTGACCAGGTGTAAAATACAATGTGTCAATTTAACATTCATTCCTGTTTATATCTAAAGATTTAAATAAATCTTATGATTCAGATGTAAGCACGGAATTGTTTTCCACTTGTAATTTGTGTTAATATTTCAACAATATTCTAGTTATTGCACTTTCTGGCTTCTTCCTGAACTTAGTTAATGTGTAAGAGCCTTTGCACTGACCTGTGCCTCACTGCAAACACAAACTCAGAAAAAATGCGTTACCTATATATATGCCGAAGATGTTTTAATCTCGTAGTGACAATATAAATATCTGCGCCAAAATATCACAGAAATGGAATACCTGGTACTGAATATCGTATAAAGTGTTCATTTTTGCCGAGTTAAGTTTTCTTGAAATCGTATCAAGATTAGAGCGCCATCAAGGTGCTGGCTTCTATTCGTCCTATATCATCTTAAACGAAAGTTACACACAAGTTATCATCTGCAGTGGATTTATTTTCAGCAATCGAAACGAACAATTTAAATTAGCGGTGAAACAGTAAAGTGTGACATGCTAAACACCACCGATATTTATCTGTATGGAATCTTCAAAATACTCAATTAGAATCATGTGGTCTTCAATAATCGTCATACTTCCATTATTCGTCTTTGCCATGCAAACTGTCGATCCATTGTCGTATGTACTCATCCCAAACTATACCTTTTACATCAAAGGGGAACTCCTACAAAAATAGCAGTATTTATACAGATTTTTCAAACTTTTTCCCGCATGGTTAAATGCTGTTTAACTCTTTACCACAAGGCGAAACTTGCGACTAGACCAAATAAAAAGCATTTGCAGATGACAAACCAAATTTACTATAAATAATAATTTCTGTCTTTGATAGCGTTTTCTTCTTTTCCAACATTTTTTTCCCTTCAGGGTCGGGGCTGTGTGTTAAACGATTAAGCCAGAACACCCTGAAAATGTCAACCAGTGTTGATCTAATATCAGACTAGATTGTCATTCTTGACTGTCTAATCTTGATATTTGCTGTAAAAAAACAAAACAAGTTCTTCCTCCACGTTGTTTAGTTGGTTCCTATATATTCGATGAGCAACTGTCAATCAATGAGATCCAATGATCTTCAGTGCTCTTGTACATAAATCTAAATCAAACCAAGTAGTTGTATAAACGGGACCTGTTTAATGTAGACTTTTCCAAGAGATCAGTTTTTGCTTTCAAAGGCTTGAAAGTAGGATTTTAATGGGCAGAGAGAATTGTCAACTGGGGTGATCTAATTATTATCCACAGATCCACATGTAGCGGATTGCTCAGTTTTATTATTATGATCCTTAAATGGTTTATTTGAGCAATACTACCCAATTGTGATTTGATTCTAGTTGCACTCACCTTTTTGTCGCTTTCTCCGAGTTGGTTATGTATTTTCTTCGCGTTTTGAAACTCCTTTTCATATGTTATAAAGTTTGATCTTTCAAAGTACCAAAGACCTTTCCGTAGGCGTGTAAAAGTGGCAAGATTGCTGGAAAAGAAGTTCATTAGCTCAGGTATTACGACCTTTATTGTCCTTTGCATATAGTGTAGTCCACGTCCAGTCGGCAGAAATGTGCAGACTGAATTTGGCTACAACATTCGATACCTAATTAGTTTGGGATCTTAAAATTTGGTTGGTTCTTTTACTGGTCTTAATGTTTTATACTAAATGTATTAAACAAGTTATCTAAGACAAGATTTAAAGGAAGTTTCTTCTTGTTTTATCTTTCTCTTCTAGACGATGGGTTTGAACGGGCGTTAAACAAGAATTTGTTTCGCAAGGCTTTGAGAAAATCCCAACAAGAACTGCTAATCTTCACATGCGTCAATGACGGCTTTAGAATTAAAACGGGGATAGGAAACATGAGTGATTACCGAGTTTTTTTTTTTTTTTTTTTTTATTTCTACTCCAAGATTTGGCTGTTTTTGCATATTAAGAGATAAATATATTATCAATAAGCCAAACATAGGTTGCCTTCATAGCTTAGTTGTTAGAGTCGGCAAGTTCAGTTTTGAAGGTCGTGGAATCGGGTCCCAGCAGAGGCATTTTTTAACATTTTCCCCCAACTGAGGGTAAGCATATTGGGTCTTATGAAGATGCTTAGAATTCCACGAGACATGCAACGGTTTGAAATAGGAAAAAAATACTTAAAACTGATGCACATATAGTCTTGGAGCTACAGTCCTATTGTGAACGCTTGGCAATTTTGATTTGCATTAGAAGGAAGGACATGGAGGATAATTATCTGTTTCGGTGAATGATCGTAATTTCTTTCATCGAGTGAAAAACGGACGCTTTATTTGCAGGAGTGACGAAGCCAAAAGTGAAAATATAGCCTTTGCTTTTCACAAGATGAAAAAAAAAAAAAAAAAAAAAGATCCGTTATACACTGAAAGAAACAATTATCTTGTTTCTTTAATGCTAGTTATTCTAACCTTTCTTTGCACGTCTAAATTTTGCTCATCGTGAAAAATGTGTGCGTTTTTCAAGCGAAATTCAATCTAGTTGGATATGGACTAGCTGTAATGATAACGTCATGTATGATGTTCACTACATCATAAAACGGGATGTACACCTGCTTAAATTTTATTCATGCTCTGTAGATATCCGTGGCATGTCCAAAATAAAAGTTATAATCTATAATCTACTGAGAAAAAAAACAATAAAAAATATGAATATTTGTCTGCACCGGCAACGGTTATTACGGGTATCTAACACGTAGGCTCGGTGTGATGAGAAACCACAAGTTGCTATGTCACGATATTTGCAAATATGCTCCTGTTCAGTCTGTGAACGAGATACGTTCCACCATGGTGATAACACAGGGGTTCAGACCCAGTTGCTTGGCCATTCTTTATAAATGGAATCTAACGTTTGATGATTAACGTACCCACTGGATTGCGATTAAGGCCCATATCATGGGCCGAAGATAAGCTGTTTATTTTTGAAATGCTGAACGGGTGATCCTGCCTAGAGATCTCCAGAAGAAGGGTTTTATAAAATGAAATAGAGCGTCTACATATATGTAGATTTACCGTGTTGGGGATGTCTATCTGACCTGATTGTAGCTCGTCATTTACAGACGTTATGTACTTGTATTTTGAAAGAACGCGTGTGAATCAAGACCCGATCATTTATTCATTCATACCACAAAGCTGAAGGTGTTATGGGCTTATTTAAGACGTAAATAATTTGATCGGTGTACATCACCACTGCAACACCATAGGACATGTTTAAAGTGGTATGTACAGCTAAATTTCTAGACCATTGAAGTAAATAGAACACGTATTATCTGTCAGTTAATTTTGAGCAGGATATCTTTCAATATTCTGTGCATTCCAATTTTGTCCTGTTCTGTCCTCAAAAGCATTCTTTGCTGCATTTAGCATGCTTACATACATACAACTCTTTTTGTCAAATACATGGACCCGTGGCGAAAAGATAAAACCGACTTCCTTGATTACTGCTGCTAATAGCTCCCAATAACCGCAGTAAATACATATACAGAATAACAGATAGGCTACTTGAATCGTGCTATCATGACTGTTTCTCTCGATACATTTAAGGAAACATATTCCTGTTCATATGTTTCTGCCAATGATGAATTCACAGTAAGAAATTTATGGATGCTTGAACTAATTCACACAAGAATATGTTTCAAAAAGTGTAAAGTTCATGGGCTACAGACAATGTAATACCTGTGTCAGCAAAGTTTGAATTTAAACGAGAAAGAACGAAACACCTCATAAACGTCAGTTTTGCCTACGAATTGTATAATTAAAGGTGCTAATGTTTTCGTAAGTCTAGTCAAGTTGTCTCACTATCATTTTTAATTATAAATTACACTGAATTACATGCGGTTTTGAAATATTTACAGATTGTCGGATTCAACGGAGAGAGGTGTAAGTCTGAGAAATGTTTCAAGTTATTGAAAACGGTTGCCTGATTATTTTAAAATGCCTAAATTGTGCTGTCAATTAATAGACTTGTTAATATCATTGACGGTAATTTGTTTTTATCTTATGATATACTGAATACAACAGGTGGTCGAATGCATTGTAGCGGCAATTTGGTTTGCAATCAAACACATATCGTATCAGGTAACAGTTCACCGATATACCCTTTGAAACGGCCGATGTGCTAATACACTTAAATATAGCTAAATTGATTTAATTAACATAAGTTGCCTTTTTGGCTGAACTTCCAAAACAGTACAGAATAGGACTTAGTTTGTTTCATTACTGAAATGTACATTCAGGTAACAAATACCCATACATGTAAATGAGCTTAATTTAAGTAGCATATCGTTTGAATCCAAGATTAAACTGCATATTAGTTGCACTCTGATCTGTATCTACACATTCAACATTCTTCTTGCACCAAGGGTTAATGTTAACGACAAAGTGAATCAATGATGACAAGTGCCTCTTTTTGGATGTGCAGAGGTTATGTTCGTTAGATATTTTAGTGAACGTACCATCTTTTGTTAGTATTTCATATATCTTTACTCTTTTTGTTTTGTCCACTTTAAAACATTATATGTCTCGTTTTGAGAATTTCAGAGGGGAAAAAAAACTAGCATTAATTAATCCATTGGGTACTGTAGCGTTGATCAGAACTCTTTGCTCCTGTTCCATTGTCACTCGCTATCATAATACAAACTTCTAGCCTCTGCGCGTATCTCACGTAAGCCGTACACTTTCGCAAAACATATCTTTAAAATTTTTCCTTTAAATTCAAGCGTTGTGAGAAAAAATTATATCGCACTTCTCCAATTAACAGTCGCTTAATTGGGAACCGAAATAGTAGACAACAAGGCTGCACATCGGGTCAAATAAATGCGATGGCCTGATTGGTTAAATATCGATTTCCACGGAAATATCGATTTGTATTGCTTTAAAGCTATTTCAGTCTTTTCACAGCTACAGCTCACATGTCGGTCCTGTGTTAAATCCGTGCTATATTTTGGCTCCCCTATGTATTGCCCGACGAAATTTCCACGTGACTATTACGGCTTGAGGCGAGTGGACCAGGATTCGTGCTAACATAAGTACTGACTCACGAATAGCGAGAAAACACGTAGGTTCGAGACACTTTTTGGATCTTGCGATAGATAAAACTTGTTATTGGCGCTTGCATTTGCTTTCGAGTCAAAACAAAAGCCAATTAATCACTCATACAAATCAGCTTTTGCTGACTAAGCATGTTGTAATGTTCGTGTTTATACCGAACTCATTACATCCTAAATAATTTTGAATCAGACAATTCGAAGTTCTGCCTGTAAAAAAAAAAGGGATTATCAGTATACCTTACAGATAAGTACATGAATTTGTGCCTATTGTGTTTAGAAAAAGAATCCTATGAAAATTTTCTTCTCTGGCCATCACTGTTTTTGGAACTGGCCTGTTACTAGGCAAAAAATGTCGACCACCAAGATTTGCGTGTTTTAATAAGAAAATCAAGCGCTTACATTGGTCGTTTGCCAGAGAGAATCGCACCAACGTCCTTGAATGCTATTGGAAGCATATAGAAGGTTGACAGAATAACATAATGGAGGAATCTGCAAAAGTTAGAAAATTACATAAAAAAAAGAAAAAAATATGACTACTGCATGCATTTTGAATTTCCTACTTAATTTGTCAATATTTTTCCGCAGAGCTCGTAACCTCTTTCAGTTTTCATTTTATCTATCCTGTAAGGAAACAATAGTTAAAAGTCGAACTGTCTAAGGAATGATTATAGCAGACCACACAATCTAGTGTGTTTATAATCTTGGGCAAGGAAAAAAAAAAAAAAAAAAAACAGAAAAAGGGGAAAAGAAAGTGCTGGTAACCAGCGTCTTCTTCTTTTCAAATTATATCATATCCTTTCAAACACAAAACCCATCGGTTGAGTCACACTAATTCGTCGTCTGCCATGTTTCCCATATGGCCAAGATGTTGTTGTCTGATGAAGATTAAAGTGGGTACAAAGGTATGTATAATCACTTACTTCAATAAATTAATAATCGGCTTTTCTTTTTAGTTTTTACAAGACCGGTTTGACCTCATCTGTTACTATTATTATTTTTTTTATAAAAAGAAATCAACAGAAACGTGTATGTTTCAGCGTAAAATCTTAATATCCTAACCCTTAAGCTGCTAAGCGCGACTCATTGACCCTTTTCGGACACTGTAGATCAAGATCAGACCGCACAGAACTTGTAGTCTGATCTTAGATCTACACTGCCCGACAGGGAGATATTTTTCTCCAAAAAATAAGTTTGCAAGAACATTATTGGGTTTTTGCTATCGGCTTAAAAGTTTTGTTCAAGTTATTTAGCAGGATTGGGGTTGATATACGTAGCAAATAGAAACTGAACTTCATACCGATTGGGTATAATCTTCAGGCTGATACTTCTGTCTTCTTTTCGTTTCTCGTTTACTACCATTTCTTCGTGAATGGAAAACAAATCATTATGAGTATTCCTTCTTTCTTTGAAGTAATTGTTTGCGTTCAAAATGAATCTTTAGGGAAAGTTAATTGAACGGTCACATGAACAAATGTCTGTCGCAGCAAAAGCGATATCCTTTATATTACAGTGAGCTTGGACTTTGACTGTTGACTTAAACTCACTAAAGATAATTTAATTCTAATAATCAAGACATGTGTGGGCTGCTCTGGCAAAAAGAGGTGCAATGCCTTATACCAGGCAAATAATAACAATCACAGAATCATGGATTTATAAATTCCATTTTAACTTACAACTGATTGAGTAATGAGGTGGAACTGACCTTTCTGTAAACGTGAGTTTGGCACGCCCACCTTAGTAACGTGGTATTTTGTTTACTATGCCCGACAAACAAACCAGAAAATGGCGTCGATTGCATAGAAAAAGAGCGTTTATTTCAGTTTTATTGTAGCTTATGTTAACCTGTCAATCAAAATCGGCAGAAAGGTCAATTGGCCTTTAACATATGGAAAATTGACCAATAGCAAAAGGTTTTCGCCCCAGATCAGCCTGCGCAGACTGCGCAGGCTTACCTTGGTCGATACGTTTGCAGATGCATTAAAAACCCCTTTTCACAGAGCATGTCTCATATACATTGCATGTATTCAGTAACAGTGTTCTAAGTAAAGACGCCCGTTTTGTCGTTTTAATCCGTATACAAATGGATTTATACTTATTTTGTCTAACTGAACTGGACCAAAAGCAGGCTTGCTTGCACTTATAGAATTTTTCACTGAGAGAGCAGCCCATTTTTTCCTTCACAGGTTGACGACAGACTCAGAGACAGAAGGATAACATAGAAACTTGGTGAAATGAATGCTGCAAAGCTAAGCTTACGTGGACAGTGAAAAGTAACAAAGAAATAATGAAAGAAACTTTTTTTACCCAAATCCTTTAACGTTACCGGATTGTCTGCACTGCTATGTACATTAATCACTAATGGATTTTTCCCAGCATTCCTTCCTGTACCTAGATACCAACCAACACTGATCAAGGAATGCACGATCAAATCTACCGGTAATAATTCAATGGGGGTGAGAATGCCAAATGCCTGAAATAGCCTCTCTTCACCTGTAAACAACAATAATTATTTGAGCCATACTCTGTGAAAAGGGGGTTTAATGCATCTGCAAAAACTATTGACCAAGGTCAACCTGCGCATGTTTTGCTCGGTATACTTCCTTAGCAATGCATTAATCCCCTTTTTACCGGCGCAGCTCATTGAAATATTTCATTAAAGACCAGATATTCGGAAGTGTTGCTATGTAGTTCGTGCAGCCAACTTGAGTTAATTCAAGTTTTGCTTTTATTTTCAGTTTTCTAATGAAATTCATCATATAATTATAAAGAGTCGCGTATGCACACTTAACGACATTTCTTTTCCTGCAGCAGTTCAGGACTGATGGCCCCTGTACTATTTTCAACCTATAAAATCATGAATGAGACATAATGCTAGCTCGGCCGTTCTTTTCGTAATGTTGTTAAACATTACCCCACAATATAGACAGTAATGTCCAGAACATAAACGTATGACATAGTAATTAAGAGTTTACTTGGATGGTCTATGCACTCCTTAAAAAGCAAACATATATACCCGACTGATCAAAATTAATGTGCATCAACTTTTTTGTTTCCCTATTCTCGGTTGTACCTTATTCTCACAGCTGAATAACCTGCTTTTACCTCTTTCAGCACCAGATATATTAACTGGACATCCCCATAACGATATTATTTTACTGGTTTCACTATACCGGCAGACTACAAATATTTCACTCTGTTATAAATGGAAATCGTTTTCGGACGACATATCAAATGTAGTTCAAATGATGGGTTTATCGTTCAAAGGTGCGAAACGCTGTGGGGAAAAAGTAAAATACCAGTTGCCAAAGTTTTGCTTTTTCCTACAAGGTTTTCACAAGCAATCTTCCCCATAGTCGTAAAGCACGGGCTCCTTTAATGAGAGTGAGAAGCAGTCTTCTATGTGCCACCCCGGCCTCTCATGTTTAGCAATTCCTAGAGACGAAAGGACATTACAGATATGTAACAAGTTACCGAGTTTTAATGAGGAAAAGACGACTATTACTCACGCCATGCATTATTCCACAGAAACCAGCATATCCACGATACCATCCCGGAAATGGTTCGTACATGGCGGGCGATATAAGGCATGACCGAAATATTGCGGTTGGTACATCGTCGTTTTCTTCTGTAAAAATGTTCTCTGCTACTTTCTTGCAGAAGACATAAACTAGGGGCGATGGCGCCATGATCTTTCTTTCATTTCTTAAAAGGTAAGCATCGCTCTTACTTCTGAAAGAGGAAAAAGGGCAGAAATGATGATATAACGATACAACTCGTAAAGGAGCCAAAACAACTCCGTAGCTCGATTTATCAAAATACAGCCATTCTTATGCCGACTTACCAAATGTTATCTCTGGCTGAATTATGCATAACTTTACCTGGTCAATCGAGAATATCATTTGTTGCTTCCGAAACTTTCGGACGATTTGCAGTTTCATTCTTGTGACCTACATACATGTACATTGTTGTGATATCATACATTTGAAGATTATTTCGATTCCAATTTCGTCCTCTACCAGCGCTCATCTTTGTTTCGACGACAGGTATGTGGAAAAAACATACATTACCTGGGAAAAGATATTGTGGGGCGTATCGTACTGCTAAAAAATCCAGGGAAAGATGGACATGTGCACTGGCTCCCAGTGCCGTCAAGGTCGTATACAGTCATTACAATCATCATGTAATATCCTTCATTTAACATCCGGAATGGCCAAATGGATGAGCATGGATAAGCCAAATCCAGAATTGCACTTCCCATCGACTTCCCAAGCTCACAAGCGTCGGAGGTAATATTTATCAAGAAGCCTCGAGAATGACTATACATCGATACATTAGAGATAAAATGGATTATTACCGACCAAAACGTGTAACAGGATGGATGACATTGATTGCTACCTAAAAACTACATTGTTTTTGTCATTCCTAAAGGTAAAGGTCAGAGCAATGTTGGAGGAAAATGGGTTTTTTTTTGCATTTTTTTTTTAACAGAAATGTATCGTGGTTATTACTTTGTTTGGACAAAAAGGAATAATCTCCACAAGGTATAAGCTAGCTTAAAGAAATAATGAATCACGTTCCAGTTCAGAGACATGTTATCATGAATGAATAGATAAAAAGATGACTAAATAAATGAATATATACATAAGATGTAAATAAAATGGCCTTTATTTAGCTGGCTGAACAAGAGAAAGCAGGCTCTCAGTGTTTTAGTACTTTGTCTGCTGGGTTCTAGTATTGTCAAAGAGAAGGCTAAAGCACTGTAAATGCAACGGAATGCTTAAATTAGACCGACGAGCGCTATGATTTGTTTTTTTAATTAAATTTCAGGCAATAAAACAATACGAATTGTGTTCACATTTTTTTTTTTTTAGCTCACCTGAGCACGAAGTGCTCGAGGTAAGCTATTGTGATCAGTCAATGTCCATCGTCCGTCTGTCCGTCCGTCCGTCCGTTCACAATTACAAAAAAAAAAAAAAACTTCTCTTCCTAAACCGCCAATCAGATTTCAATGAAACTTCACAGAAATGATTCTTAGGTCATGCCCTTTCAGAATACTTCAAAGATTTGAATTCCATGAAGAACTCTGGTTGCCATGGCAACCGAAAGAAAAAACTTTAAAAATCTTCTTGTCCCAAACTGTAAGGGCAAGGGCTTTCATATATGGCATGTAGTATCATCTAGTGGCCCTCTACCAAACTATTCAAATTATGGCCCTAGTGTGGAAATTGGCCCTATGTTGTGGGTTCTCAGATTTCACATAGAGATACAGAAGGAAATCTGTAGAGATCTTCTTGTCCCAAACGGTAAGGGCTAGAGCTTTCATATTTGGCATGTAGCATCATTTAGTGGCCCGCTACCAAAATACTTCAAATTATGGCCCTAGTGTTGAAATGGCCCTATGTTGTGGGTTCTCGGATTTCACATAGAGATAAAGAAGGAAATCTTTAAAAATCTTCTTGTCCCAAACCGTAAGGGCTAGAGCTCTCATATATGGCATGTAGTATCATCTAGTGGCCCTCTACCAAAATGCTTCAAATAATGGCCCTAGTGTGGAAAATGGCCCTATGTTGTGGGGTCTCGGATTTCACATTGAGATAAAGAGGGAAATCTGTAAAAATCGTCTTGTCCCAAACCGTAAGGGCTAGAGCTTTCATATTTGGCATGTAGCATCATCTAGTGGCCCGCTACCAAAATACTTCAAATTATGGCCTTAGTGTTGAAAATGGCCCTATGTTGTGGGTTCTCGGATTTCACTTAGAGATAAAGAAGGAAATCTTTAAAAATCTTCTTGTCCCAAACCGTAAGGGCTAGAGCTCTCATATATGGCATGTAGTATCATCTAGTGGCCCTCTACCAAAATACTTCAAATAATGGCCCTAGTGTGGAAATTGGCCCTATGTTGTGGCTTCTCGGATTTCACATAGGGATAAAGAAGGAAATCTTTAAAAATCTTCTTGTCCCAAACCGTAAGGGCTAGAGCTTTCATATATGGCATGTAGCATCATCTAGTGACCCTCTACCAAAATACTTCAAATTATGGCCCTGGTGTTAAAAATTGGCCCTATGTTGTGGGGTCTTGGATTTCACATAGAGATAAAGAAGGAAATCTTTAAAAATCTTCTTGTCCCAAACCGTAAGGGCTAGAGCTTTCATATATGGCATGTAGCATTATCTAGTGGCCCTCTACCAAAACACTTAAAATTATGGCCCTGGCGTGAAAATTAGCCGTATTTTGTTGGTCTCGGATTTCACAAAGAGATAACGAGGGAAATCTTTAAAAATCTTCTTGTCCAAAACCGTAAGGGCTAGAGCTTTCATATTTGGCATGTAGCATTATGGTGTTGAGCCGAGTTGCATTTCAGGTGAGCGATTTAGGACCATCATGGTCCTCTTGTTTTATAAGCTGCATACCCCGAAATTTGAAATGAACCTTGTATTTAAAGTATTGAAATTAGTTGAATATTTTGTATACCTACCTTACAAGATCTGTAATCTCAGTCGGGGTTTTGGAGGCAGGGTAGACTTCTTCGTTGTATCCCTCATCTATGTTAGCAAATGTAGAGGACACATGCACGTAGGCCTGAAAAGAAATATTGAGGACAAATTTAAGTACACCTTAACCTTTTACCACACAATTCTGTGTTTTAACAATTCGAAGGAAGAATGCTTTTAGAAATATTGTGAGAAAAGGAGAAAATGCTACTCACCAGCATTATCTCCTTTTCCCACAATTTTTTCTACCCTCTTTAGAGACAAAGTTCAACATTTGAGCAACATATAATTTGTCGTCTTCAAATGCTATCATTTTGCACGAGATTAAAATGTTTTCGTCTGGTAAAATGTTTACAGGAATGAAAGGAACTTACATGTCAACTGCTAATAACGAGGTTTGGAAGAAAATCTCCATATGCCTCTTCATTCGAATCAAAAACTAGTGTTTGCTTAACAAGAGAACTGTGATTGTCGGTTATTGCCCATCTGGGATGATGAGAACTAAGAAGCGAATGCTGTCAAAGACGGGCCTGGACTTGGGAATGGAGAATTTCGACCCCAGAACACGGTCCATCAATAACCTCTCGTACTTCATTAGCACAATTTTCCATAAGGACCATTTTATAACACTAAATACTAAATGTACATACAGAATTTGAGGAATGAATCTGTCGAACCTGGGAACGTCTTTGCTTTTTTTCCCAACAGTATGTGACCCATAGGACAAACGTCATTTTTGATCCGTGAAAATTACTTGATTTATCGTCTTTATGACTACAAGACGATACCCATTCTTCTGCGGAACACTGTCTGGGTACATTGGTACAATTCAGATATTTCTAAGGACCACATGCAATTCAAGGCTTAATATATTGTGGCTTCAAAGAGAGCAGTAAGTAAAATATTGGTCTACCTGGGCGAATCACCTTTAAACCCACAGGCACCATTTGAACGGCTTACCCGTCTTTACACCCAAGAACAGATTCTAAACAAGGGTATTAAAGGAACACCTGATGATTCTACATACAAAGCATCAAGACTTTAAGCAAGAGATGTCGGGGTAGAGTTGAGTTATCATTCTTGCATGACTCTTTGTAAAGCATCTGAGCTCTCGGGCTTGACAATCTTGAACACCAGGAGCATGATCTGAACAGATTTAATAGATAATGATGCGTGAAAATATCAAGAACTTCTCATTCTAGATTAGGAGATTTTCTTTTATCTAGAGGAACCTACATACAAAATATGACCTCTGTGACCAAAGGAGTAAAATTTGAACAATAATGTTTAGGATGACTAGATGATAATACACGTAAAATGTCAAGTTTCTGCGCCAAGCATTCTAGTGTACTTTATAAGGCTCTGTGCAAAATGTATGACTCAAGCATAGGACGATCTTTAACCCAGGTACAAAATTTGAAATCCATTCTCTAGATAATTGTACAAACAACATATCAATAATGCCCAGTTGTTTCAGGGAAGAAAATTGTGTAGGCTTTTGCCTCTATGACCATATCGTCATACTCGGCCCCACCGGGCGGAGCAATGTGTGACCCCAGGTGTTAAACGTGAACATATTTGATAAAGAACAAACAGATAATGGTAGGACACAAAACATTGATACTCTATACTGCATTGTTTCTGAGAAGATTTTACAATATGTTCAAGTATAAATCAATAGAGCACAGTTTCCAGGGATCTGACATACCAAAAACATATGAAAGATCAGCCTTTACACTTAAGTTAAAAAAATACCCAGTGAACTATTATTACTGATTATTCATGTAAATATTAAATGTCAGTTTTTTTTTTTTTTTTTTGAAGAATATTTCTGAAGAATCCCTTTTTTACCGACGGCCATATCGGTCACATGACGTATTCGTGAATGATATATATACATAGCTCCAAAAATAAGGAAGCCCTGTTTCTTGTTTCTTCTGACATATTATGACAGAGTGACTTTACCTCTCAATATTCCAGCAGATTCCAAGAGATACGACACCTCGTTTCATCTCCAGTATGCCCGTCAGGTGTTGTACAAGTGTTGGTACACATGGAGGTCATACCCGATATTGAGTTGGATTCAATATCGGTTATATGTTTTAGGTAAAAAAAAGAATTACCACAAGATAAAATACAACGGTTCCCTTATTTTTTTTATTACACACACACACACACACACACACACACACATATATATATATATATATATTTTTTTTTTTTCCCCAACAGTCCGAACGTCCTAACAATTCTCTATGTCTGATTCTATGTAATGTAGTAATTTCTGTGAAGAAGTTGTTGCGAGCTAACTGTCAGGATGGCTCACTTCAAATCAGGGGAGGAAGTGGGTATATAACTAGCCGAAAGTCTGACTAAGTGTTAGACTTCACGGGACTAACCAGTACTTTGTATACTTTGACTAGGTAGGCGTGCAAGCGTATATTACTTAAATGTGAACTGTTTACTTAAGCGGAATAATAACTTGAAAAATGTCAGGACTTGTAAATAATCAGAAGAGTAAATGTACAATCAACTGTCTTTTATTCAGAACAGTAATGTTAAAATCTTAGGCAAAAAATATGTCTTGTCAATTAACAAAATAAATAGCACCTGAATGTGTTATTCATTACACTGAGGATAAAGAATATTTGTTTGAGCAATGAACATAAACCTATTTGGCTATCATGAATAACGATCAAATGAGACTAGATAACAAGTATTTAAGAATCAATGTTCAAACAGTAAGTTTAAAATCTTCAAATAGATCTATTAGGAAATAACAGAGTGACTCTGATAAGCGGTTTCAGAAAATGAAATAAATAAATAAAAAATAAACCTAAACTTGTGTAGATCTAGGACTTCTAAGTAGATATTTTTTTCAGAAAATAAATAATAATCTTTTCAGAAGTGTCAAACTTTTCTAGAGAAAAAAAAAAAAAAAAAAGGTCTAAATTTCTTTAAATGCTTGAAAACTTCTAAACTAAAGCATAATTTCATCCTAAAATGATAAAACAAGCATAAGCAACCTATAGCAATGTAATATCAACTTAAAAGAACTAAAAATAATTGCAAACAAAATATAAGTTTAGGTATGTGTTGCCTACCGAGTACCGGAGTGAAGTCCCTGAAATTCGGGAAAGACGCCGCTTTTATAGCGTCCGCTTTCCACAAACGTCGGAAACTCCAGCATCAAAAAGTGTCGGGAAAATAGAAGATCTTCCACGAACGTCGGGAAAATACAATTCCCGCAAACGTCGGGAAAAACGTTCGATTCTCCCGAAGACGTCGGGAATATAACGGCGCAATGAATGAGTGGCATATTCAGTCTGAAAAGAAGTAAAATTACGCCAATACACATATCGGTAAAAAATACTAATTAATGCGATTATTTAGCAAAAGGACTAACATTCTGATTATAAATTGAATGTCTCTCGAATGCTTCGAGAAACTAACTTATTTGCCCTCGAACTTTTCGCGGTCCGAAACAATTTTGTTTACATTACCAATGGTCGATCCCATAGTGCATCATTCTGTCGGGTCATGAAAGGTCACAAGACGACCATGGTCACAGAGATGCAATAGGAAGACCGACCTAAAATATGGAAAATCGATCTAATAAAGAGATGACAACGCCTGTTACACCGTGCACGGTTAGTAAACAATCCCTTACTCAATGCTCGTAGACCGTGAATAGTCCAAACTTAAAGATTTAGTAGAAAATACATGCAAAATTTAGTGAGTTGTCTGGCCAAAATAACAGTCAAAGGAAGCTGGGTCGGCAAACAAACCGGATTGCAACAAAGTCTTTAACTTAACCTTAACTAGCTACATCAATAAAACTTAAAAACCAATAGAACTGTAGCAAAGCGGACAAAAATACCCCCACCGGCACCCTGTCACTGAAGCAACACAATCAGAGAAAAAGGAAGTTCCTCTATGACCTTGACCTTTGACCCATAAGCAATAGGGACCTCCTTGGGTCATAAGGAACACTCGTATAAAGTTTCAGGTCCTAGGTCAAATGGCTTTTGAGTTAGAGCCCGGAAACGAAAAGATAGACGGATTGACAGACAGACGGATTGACGGACATTCGGACGATCAGACAGACAGTCAGACATGGTGAAACCAGTATACCAACCTCTGCTACGTAGGTGGGGGTGTATAAAAATCCAAAGTTATTTTTGGGAAAACATATCTCCTTATTCGACACTGCAGATCTATGATCAGACTGCATTTTTCTATGCAGTCTGATTTTGATCTACACTTGCCACGAAAGAGCTTTGATATATAGACAGAAAGACTAACTCCGGATGGTGAGCTATGGCGATATACCGTCTTGAGCACTTCGTGCTCCGGTAAGCTTACAAAGAAGGTTTTGATCTGTCCTTCTAAATATCCGTTCTATACTCTGTAAGGCAAGTTTTATACTGGTCAGTCCAGACTTATTTCCACAAATTCAGTATTCGACGAAATAAGATTACGAGGGCCGAGCAAAAAGTTCGTGGAATTTCTTCATAACTTTTTTTAATTTGATGTCCGACTGTTTTCAGATTTTCACTTGTGAAATCATGGTCTTGTATCAATTTCCAGGTATTAAATCACAAGTCTGATTTTACTTTAGATATATTTATGTTCACCTTAAAAATGCAAGTACCCCGGAGCATTGGTGTCATGCTTTTGAAAATAGTCATTTTTCAATAGTGTCTTTTTTTTTTTTTTTTTAAATCTCCTGAAACAAAGTCAACGTAATGGATGGCTACAAGTGACATCCTGTGGGAAACTTCTGACGTCACGTCCAAAACACAACGTTAGTCCGACAGTTTTTGTGAGACCTATCGAAGGAAAAATAAGGTAAAAAACGGTGGTTAAAGAAGCGGTAGAAACTGGCGCAGCGATAAAACTCATGGTACACTTAGGGTATAGTCCATCTGAAACGTTTAATTTATTCACAGAAGATGGGGTAAAGCCACAATTTAAAAAAAAAAAAAAAATCTGCTGCAGTGAAGTGGCATGCGCGGTTTAACAAAAATGACGAAAGAGAATTGAAGATGGTCCGACAGAGAGCACCGACATAAAATTCAATAACATGATAGTTGAACAACGTTAACCTCATTGCGTGCTCCGGTTAGCCGTTATGATCGTTGTAAAAGGAATCAAAGCAACTATGTTCTATGGTTTTGGATCAATTTGTCTGAAACTTTACAGTTTTGTCCGTTATGAATGGAACTTACACATGTCAACATTTAAATGTAATAGCACAAGTAGTTTTGTTTTAATCAACAAATTCCACTAACCTTTTGCTCAGCCATCGTATATTATATTTGTCGGTTCCAGGTCCTCTTATTAAATTGCAAAAGTGCGAAGGAATTAAGACGTGTGTTTTTATTTATTTTTAGTTAGAAAAAGTATCCATACAGAGCCATATTCAGTTCTTTGTCCGAATATCTGAAAGGAAATCGCGCGCAGTTTACTTCAAAGATAAAATTGCAGCTTGATTTCAGTCTATTACAAAAACTATTTATTTATATTGATGTTTAGAACCAACAATACCGTTGTGTTGGAACAAATTTCAGACTATCCATTTTCTGCCATGCTTAAACACACTCTTCGAACTATGTAAAATTCGACAAGTTTCTGAAATGGTGTTTTGGGCTCGACCTAGGGCCGTTCAGTAACATAACCTCAAAGTACTGACAGTACCGGGAAACATGCCCAGAAAGCAATGTAACCAGAATACGGGTATACCCCTGAAAGTATAGTTTAATCTTAGTGTGATGAATATCTTGCAGGTTGAGTGACATCTATGTCAAAAAAGATATGCATAAATGTTTAATGTTGATATTTTTTTCTCGTTGCGGCAACCCATTTTGGTGACAAAACGTTTCTGTTTGAAGACCAGCCTAACTGAAGCCTGACAACAAATATGTGAGTCAGTGGCAATAATGGTCCTCTCCGTACCGTTTGGAATTATTCAGTCAGCTAGATCGCATGGCCAATGACACGCCCAAAGCATATGACATGAGTCACTCAATTCCATTTCAAAAAGAAGTGTTTACAGACTTTGACATGGAATGACTGATATAAGTTGAATCGCCATACAACAGTCGTGTTATTCCCCTATGACAAAATCAAACTTACACATAAGTTCTGACATTGCTTTCCAAATTCATAAACATGTTTTGAACCAACAACATTCCCCTCAACTGATTCTCTGGAATGAAACATGATTATTGTACTTGTTATTATAACAGTGAATACAGTGTTGATAGTTATTATGGTACCTATGGTTGTAGAAGATGATGCTTAAAATATAGTGATAAGACTTAATAACTGTTGTTGCAGGACACGATGAGAATCATGATAATTTTAGCAATAGAAAATGGTTATAATGATTAAGACAGTTTCAGACTTAAAAACTGTTGTTGCAGGACATGATGAGAATCATGATAATGTTAGCAATAGAAAATGGTTATAATGATTAAGACAGTAATATGATTAGGCTATTATGGTTGAAACGGCCATAAATGAAATGGTGGTTTTGTCATTTATCAACTCAGGATGTAATAACCATACGGACGGCAGAGGCTAATGACGCATTAATTATAGGTTTGACGCATATGATACATGATACGCATGGTAATGTTAGTTAAGAGACAGGCCACTGTGTTTAAAATACCGATGATTATGGAAATGTTCATCATGCAAATGTTGGTTACATAAATATGACTAGACGGTAATGGTATCGATTATTATATCTGGGTCACTATACATACTATATACACTAAGCTCTATGCGCACGGAAGAGAACCTAAGTTAAGATAAAAAAAAAAAGGGAAGAAATATACCACAGTAGCAAGACATTAAAGCAATGATTAAAATTGCAGTAACTTTTACCAGGGTGAACCAAAATGGGTATGGCTCATTGACTAATTCGGTTAAGTTTCATTCATGTGTGACATGACACTATGTATGTTAAAGTTCGGAAAGATTTTTTAGTCGAGCAGGCAGGTGGAAAGACTTTATAGACCTACTATACCGTTATTAACTTCATTTGGGTACAAAGAGTAATATTCACTTTACCTCAGAGGTAGAATCAATTTAATGTTTACTGCACAGTGAAATATTTCTCTAACTTCTTCGGTCAAGCGGACAGCCATTTCGTCACTCATTCCAATATTCTCTCTGGTGATACCGCCGTTGAATGGAACTATTTTGTCACCAAACTTCGGGTTAAGTTTTCGTACTTCGTCGAATACCCAGGGGATTTATATCAAAGGAAAATATATCAATCTTCTTGATTTGCGTCTTTTGGAAATTGAAAAGATATCTGGCTGTAGACGTGCTAAATCTGCGTTAAAAGTGATAGCAATAATACCATAATAAAAGAAACACTAGAACCACCACCACCACCACGAACAACAACAACACAACAACAACAACAACATTAATAATAATAATAATAATGATAATAAATATAACAGTTACAATAATGATAATAACCGTCATTATCTTCGTCACCATGATCGACATCATTCGATCTCTCAATTTCCCCTGGGGGAGACCACTTGAACAGTTTATTTTTCCATAAAGAGTTCTAAAGGGCACATTTATATTTCTTACAATAAACATAGCTATCTCTGCAAGAGTAAGGAATCTGGGCAGTTTCATCGAGGTCAAAGTTGCAATTTTCGCGGTTATTTAATACAACATATTATGTTGTAGAAACTTTCCGAGTGCTTTATTTGATTCAAGCACCGTGAGAAAATTTGATATCGCGCCAGACCCATGGTCGAGCGAGATGTCAAAAATTTTCTGACGCAACGAGAAGTGAATTGAAGCATCAGGAAAGCCACTACAACATAATATTCCTTTATTATAAAAACTTCAAATTTCGACTACAAAAATTTTGCAATTATTTACATTTCATTCGAAAACGGTTAACACCATAAATTAAATAATAGTGGCTAGTAATTCAGTTTTATGAATGGCGGATGATTATTACAGCTTATTTTTTTATCCAATCAAATCGCAAATCAATACGTACGTATTAAGCGTGACAAACGTCATCATACCATATTTGGAATGGTATTTGACACTGTGTAGATACGGATTTTTTTCTGTCGTTTGTGATATTTTATCTGCGTGTGTCGCACGTTTTTTGAGCCGGAAGATTTTCGGGTGTTTAATAAAAGTATAAACACGCAATAAAACACTTGTACTTTTAGCGTATACTTAACACTCTGCTGCTTCCGTTCATTGATAAGTTTTTCACTAAGATAAGACGAGTCATAATATTGGCATGGCGCTATTAGCATTTCTTTTCCAACATTATTCACAATGGTTTAAGACGAATGTACCTTTTCAATACTGAAGACCAGAATCAGACTCCCGGTTTGCGGCATCTAACACGGATTACGGGTGTATGTCAATGTCCATGGCCACAGAAATGATTTTTAATTGGTCAGGTTTAAGGTAAAGTTGCCGATCATAACTTTACAATGTAATTCAAACCATTCAGACATTTTTTTTTTTTTTTTTTTTTTATCAGTATATATTTTATTTTATTTCCAGTACAGAATCATTACATGACACATCTTTCATTATATACTCATTCCTTACATTTTTACATACTATTTTTTCCTTTCATTACTTTTTTTTTTTCTATTTGCGCGCTAAATAATCCTAGATGTCGATGCACCATAATAAACCATACATTCATTCATTCAAGTATATTTTAGTTACCCGTCTTCGGTTTGAATATTGAGATTTTAGTGTGATCCCTGTTCTTTCAGTCACGGCCAATATCCCGTTTTTCCAGGTGAAAAATACCCGTTATGCCCGAATATGCGGTCTCTTCATTCTCTCGAGAATTCTTTCAGTCGCGTAGCGACCATTGCTCGATTTAAATGCTATTTATGAACAGGATCCTCTTGTTTCTTTTCCATTTGGAATAGACGACTAGCAGTGTAACACTGGTGAAGTTCCCGAATGATACCGACAGGACCCGTCGAGACCCTGTTGATCATCAATGGTTTGCCGTGGATTGGTTACCTCACCTGATACAGCTAAAGTGTATATTATGTAGATGCAAACAGGGGACCACTTTATAGTGTGCCGATGGTTGTCGATATTGTCCAACCTAACAAAGCTTGTTCCCTCGAGGCACGCCGTTGACATGCTGGAGATACCCGTTTATCGCTTGCAGGACTGTAAGCCAGAGCAAGCTACATCGTCAGGGTCAATCTAGGTTTACCCCAGACATTCATGTTATCACAACGTTTATTCTACTGGTTGGTCACAAGTATCATCCGATCACTACATGTGGACAAAGATAAAGTGATTATATATGTTTCAATATAGGATTCGAGTAGTTGGGAGTTTGTCCAAAACTTGTTTGCATTTACACAAATCACATCAATAAATTTTGTATACAACGTTACGAAGGAGTCATTCTCATTTCTCGCAATAGTGGTAACCAGCATATTTACTCGAAGACTTTGAGGGAAACTGACAATGTCGTGAAATAGGAGAGTCGACAATATTGCACATTCAAAAGTCTTTTTCTTAATATTATTATTTGCTTTCTCGGAGGAGTGGGGGACAATTCACAGGTTAAAGGGCAGTGACGAAAGGATTCTTTGACCTAGGTTCTGATAAATTAGCCAATTAGCGCACAGTATATGGCCTGTATATACTGCCTATGCATCGCTTTATCACGCCACGTCGTCCAAGTCAGATAGACAAAGTTGATTTGATTGTATATATGATATGGACAATCACATTCGTTGTTTATCCTATACATACTCTTTCAGTCTGATCTTTATCTACACAGTCCACAGAAGGATACATGCAATGTCGACTTTTGCATAATGTGCACACGAACGTAAACTTACGTGATGTCCAATGTAGAACTACACTTTCAAATTCCAAGTTGAAAAACTGCCTATTTAAGTTAACCCTTAGGCTGCTAAGCGCGACTCAATGACCTTTTGCGGACAGTGTAGATCAAGATCAGACTGCACGGAACGTGTCCGACAAGGAAATATCTTTTTCCCCGAACTACCATTGAAAGAGTAGACCTTAAGTTTTTGATGTTGGCTGAAAATTCCATTTCACTTATTTTGCAGAATAAGGGTTAACATTACTAATCCACCATACATGTAGCAGTCAATAATTAAACTTGCTTCATTCATTCCTACACGTGATGTAGGTAAATGTATATAAATTTAATTCCGACGCTTGGTTGTTTTCTGACTCACAGCGAAAAACCGAACTACTTAATTTTCCTATTTGACTTAACCTACCTGTTTTATGTCACAACCGAGTCACAAATTTCACATCTTTCCTAATATTATTTCGTAATATGGAAAGTAAAAAGCATGTTTTCCCTGTTTATCATGATGTAATGAATTTCATTAGAGGTTTATAATTCTAACCCCTCAAGAGGGAAAAGAAGAAGAAGGAATCACTCCAAATCCGCAAACACATAATATTTTCTTGCCAAGGAAGATATATGCTGACGCACATATAAAAAACTGTCCACCTACCTTTGAACCGCAATATTCAATAAACAAAAAGTGGAATGAACTGCATTTTGATCTGGAAATATACTAATTTTTTTTCCTCTCGACCGATTACCTTAGTTTCATTCATCATTAAATGGCAAAAAATATACATTTTTTAAAATGCTCACTCAAACAACTTTCCTCTAACGGGCTACAGGCGGGAAGGTTGGCAGTCCATGGCATTACGTTTGTATTTTTGGCTCTGAGAAAATCTCTGGTAAATTCGGCCAAGTGGAGATGTGCATTATCATGTTTAAATCTGAGGCCACTACGTTGCTGGAACAGTGGGACGACAATAGGACGAATTACTTGATTCACATAGCCACTGGCGTTTAATTTGCCGTTATCATATTTGGTCCGTTCTAAATGTGTGGTTTATGGCCGTCCAACCCATAGCGCTACATCCACCAAAACTGTTGAGCTCTAACACACAATTACGGGCGTAACGTTCATGATGTCGACGGTAGACGCACACAAGCCTGTCGACGTTAGAAAAAAATGTATTTCAATAGATTCGTCGGTGAAGACAGCATTGCGCTAACTTCCTCTCATTTGTCTCAAACCCACTGACGGCGTGCACGGCGTCTCCTCTCCAGGAGACGTCTTCTTACCGTAAGTAAGTGTTTGCAACTACTGACGTACTGGATTGCACAGAGGTTAAGAGGTTACCCAGATGACGTAGACGGATGAAGTTGTCCTGAGGTTTAAATGTCAGACGGGGCCGACCTGGCAGAGGCCCATTAACGAAGCTTTCTGTAACGTTAATCCGTTTGAAAAACAAGAGGGCCATGATGGCCCTGTATCGCTCCACTGGCTTATAAATATAAACCACGAAGAGAAGTCTTCACTACAGTATATAAGCCCTTATAAAACTTTGACCCCAGGGCTACAGTCGGACTAAATGGGGAATATGTGTATTAGAAGAATAACATGCCAAATTTGGGAGTTCTTGGCCTTATGGCTAGTAATAAGACGGTTTCTGAACTTTTCACTCCATAAACCCATGTAAAACTTGTGACCCCTGGTGCAGGGCCAAACTTGATCCTAGGGCTGTAACTTGGGCCCTCTTTGTAGTTGTCCACTAGATAATGCTATAATTATGCAAAATTTGGTAGCCTAAGCCTTATGGCTATGTACACCAAGATTTAAAAAGTTTTCCCTATGTAAGCCTATGTAAATGTTGTGAAACCCCCCCCCCCCCCAGCATGAGGCCAAATTGACCCCAGGACTATAATTTGGGCACTTTTGGTAGACCCCAACTAGATCAAGCTAAATGCAAAATTAGGTAGCTCTAGGCCTTATGGCTGGGTACAGGAAGATTTTTAAAGTTTTCTCTATATAAGCCTATGTAAAACTTGTGACCCCTGGGGCACAGCCAATTTTGACCCCAGGGCTATAATTTCAAGAAACATGACAGAGGTTTACTACATAAAGCTACATGCCAAATTTGATGGCCCTATGCCTTATGGTTTCAGACGAGAAGATTTTTAAAGTTTTCTCTATATAAGCCTATGTAAAACTTGTGACCCCTGGGCCAGAGCCAATTTTGACCCCAGGGCCATAATTTCAAGAAACATGATAGAGGTCTACTACATAAAGCTACATGCCAAATTTGGTAGCCCTATGCCTTATGGTTTCAGACAAGAAGATTTATAGAGATTTCCAATATTTTTCAGTTTTGTTGCCATGGCAACCAGAGTTTTTGAAGGAATCCAATTCTTTCAAGAAATTCTGAAGAGGACCATGGCAGGATCATTTCTGTGAAGTTTCATGAAAATTGGATGGGTAGTTTCAGAGAAGAAGATGTTTGAAATAAAAGTTAACGCACGGACGGACGGACGCACGCACGCACGGACGGACGGACGGACGCACGACGGACACCGGGCCATGACATAAGCCCGCTGGCCTTCGGCCAGAGGAGCTAAAAAAAAAAAAAAAAAAACGAACAATAGTTGACCTTACTACATTTAACCGTCTGGCAACTTGACTCTCCGCTTTGTGCCCAAAATTATCGGTCTTTCTTTTTTATTTAGCCGTGGCATCTTGAAAATTTAAGTCTCAAATACTGAAATAAATTCCTGCTTGCGTACTGGCAAAGAAATACGCATGTGTAATATTGACCCATATAACCACGTGCGAAAAGCGCAAGAGGTGCGTGGGCAAAATGTGAGGGTAACCATTGACTACAGCGTGTCGACAAATTAAAGAGAAATAATGTAGTTACTTAGATTAGTGTATTTAACACACTACGGATGACAAAATTTGACGTAGATGTTTGAGATATTTACGAAGTTATTTCACATATTCGATGAAGCGTTTTTCTATGAACGTAAGTATATGTATATATTTGTTTGTATTACGGTGTCTTAGATACCGAATGGCTACGGCTTAAATGGCGTTGCAATAGAAGAGTTTCACTAAACTATGTTTTAAAATTTGATAATTCAAAACATAGTAATTTTTAATATAAATGATAAATTCCTACTTACACTTCACAAAGTCTAAACAATTCAAACTGTCCTAAATATTAGAATTCTGTTGATCCGAAAACTGAGTAAGTCACGAAGAACAAATAAAATTCCTGTTGTCAATAGATCTCCAAAAGCTGAGAATCCAATGATGATAATGACAGCGTATGTTTCAACAGTGAAGCCATGTATTTAATCCTTTTCAAACTTCAGTCACAATCGCCAATCTCCCCACAACTTTTCTGGCACCAACTGGGAGGCCTTTATATATCTCAATCTAGTGCTCAAAGAAACTCCCGGAAGCACATTCGAGAAAATACAGGGGAATTCCCGATAAACATATACGCTGGATTACTCAATAACAACATCAATTTTTCTTTGAGACCAGGATATGGACCTATCATACAAACCGTTAAGTACCTATCTTACTATCGATTAAAATCATTCGCTAATTACAAAGTGATTATGAAAATTGTTATTCATTCTGGACTATTCTGCATTCATCATGTTTTGTAACCAAACATCGAGCGTACTACAGATATCTTCACTCTGTTACTCAACTTTGAATACCAAATAAACATATATTTCTAGATTATTCACAAACATTCCGTAACACCTTCCCCCTTAAAGAAAAAAAGAAAGCTTCTGTGGAGAAAGGTTTGTTTTAACCTAAAAAAAAAAAAAAAAAAAAAAAAAAAAAAGCATTATAGAACAACATAACAATACTAAAATATTCTTTAAACAAATTTACAAATTAAAGTAAATTAACTACTCAGATCTGGAGAGTGCATTTGCTATAGCAGTATCTCTACCGTGTATGTGCTTTAGGTTAGGACGATACTCCTGAAGAAGAAGACTCCACCGCAACAACCTCTGATTTTTATTCTTCATCTTATGAAGAAAAATGAGAGGATTGTGATCGGTGAAGACAGTCAGAGGGAAAGAACAGGATGAAACATAAACTTCAAAGAGTTGAAGAGAAAGAATAAGAGCAATACATTCTTTTTCAGTGGTGGAATAAATTTTCTGATGTTTATTAAATTCATGTGGGAAATAACAAACAGGGTGATCAACACCATTTTCATCTTCTTGCAAAAGCCTTTCCCCTGCACCAACATCACTAGCATCTATAGCAAGTTTAAATGGTTTATAGGAATTTGCAGCCAAAAGCACGGGTGCACTTCTTAACACGGCTTTGATGCTCTTAAATGAGTTTTGACAAATTTCAGACCAAACGAATTTACGATTTTTCTTTAAAAGACCAATTAATGGAGCTGAAATATAAGAAAACTTATTACAGAATTTTCTGTAATAAGCAGCCATACCGAGAAAGCACATAACTTGCTTCTTACTCGAAGGTACAGGAAAATCATCGATTGCTTGAATTTTCGCAGAAATTTGTTTCACCTGAACCTGTCCCACTACATGTCTAAGAAAGTTACAGTTCCATGACAGAATTCACTTTTGCTCAGATTTACCGTCAACTGATATTCCGAAAGTCTGTTGAAGAAAGATCGAATACTGCAAAGATGTTCCTTCCAGGTGTCACTATAGATATTGACATTATCGATTTAAGCGCCAACACCGTCAAGTCCAGAAATAACCATGTTCACAAGACGTTAAGATGTAGCAGGCGAATTTTTCATACCAAATGGCAGATCTTTGTATTGGAATAAACCATCTGGAAATTTCTTTGGCTTTTTCAGTTAAAAGAATCTGCTAAAATCCCTTTAATAAGTCAAATTTTGAAACAAATTTTGACTTCCAAATTTTGTCAATACAGTCGTCATTTCTTGGAATTGGAAAAGTGTCTGTTTTAGTGACATTGTCGACTTTCCTATAATCTCTACACATGCGAACGCTTCCATCAGATTTTGATATCAAAATGAAAGGTGACTACCATTCACTTTTTGATGGTTCAATAAAATCGTTTTTTAATAAATTTTGTTTTTCCTCCTTCGAATATTGTTGTTTGAAAGGATGTGTCCGATATGGATGCTGTTTTACTGCATCACCGATGTCCACATCTTGAAGGCCAATCAGGAAATAAGTGCTCATATTCACAAATAATTTCCTTGATTTGTTGCTTTTGAAAATATTCAAAGTGCCCTAGTTTCGAATCCAAGTCCCGAAGAATGTCTGAGGTTTGAAGACGCGAGGAACCAGGAATTTTATTTTCAAAGTCCTGTGAATTCTGAGTATCACACGAAGTATCACTAATTTGTGGAACAGGTGAAACAATATTAACAGTTTGAACAATATTACAATTATTTCTGCCAACATAAGATTTTAACATGTTAACTCAACCGGGGCGCCACATAAATGCGTCGTTCATTCCGTAATGCTACTCCCGCACGCCACACATACGTGTCATCGGTACTTTGATTGTGTCCGTACGCCACGAATATGGGGCTTGATTTTTTTTTTTTTTTTTTAGCATTACTACCGCGCGACGCGTTTAGTTGTCACATGTGGTTGGTCAGTTTGAATAAATATTACGGATTTACCAAGATTTCAACCAATAAAAGTCGAGTTTACATCGAAACCGAAAGCTTTTGTTTTTCCGGAAGTAAAAGTTTAAAATCTGTAGCGCGAAAGGAAATTGTTGTAATTGAAGCTGAAATAAGGAGATAAAAAAGGAAAATAGACGATCACTGTTTGAAGTGACGTTCGAAAGTGACAATGAAAGTTCGGCCAGCGATGTTAGTATTGATTCTTTGAGCGATAGTGGCACAGAAATGCAAGAAAGTGACCGGGAAAGTGACATTGAATTGAATGAAATACACGAAGATCGCAACTGGATATTAAATGATCGGGCGGACAAACTAAAACGTGAACTTACCGGACCTCGGCCTGGTCCTCCTTTTGATTTTGACCAAGATTCGTCTGAAATTCACTTTTTTACTTCACTCTTCCCTTTATTTTTGATTGAACATTTGTGTGATCAGACAAATCTTTATGTACGAACGAAGCAATCTGTAAGACCTGATACCAACTGGAGGCCTGTCACCTTTTAGGAAATGAAGGCTTGGACTGGCATAAGAATCTACATGAGTATTCTTTACGTAACAAGACTCTATCACATATTAATTTAATTTCTAATGACAGTCTCATTTTTCTTGTGACATAATGTGGATTTTCTTGCAGTTCAAACTAAAATTACTTAAAGGTTGAAAAATTCGATATATTTACATTGTTGTAGACACTTATGTATTTTTATCCTTTTTTCAAATAAGTTGTCAAGACTTTGACAATGGAAGAATGAATTAAAAATAGCTAAATATGTTCATGCTGTCCTCTTAATTTTCTTTGAAATAATTGTAATAATAAAACGCATTTACGTGTATCTTCATATCATGCAAGTTGTCATAGGAAAAGGAAGTGGCTTTCACTGTTTTACTTATGACTGTCTCTTTGAATAACTGTTGCCTCAAACAGCCATGTACTGGTCCACTGGTGCCCTCTTTGGAATTCTAAGCATTCGCAGAATCATGAGACGTCACAGATTTGATAAAATTTCACAATACTTCCATGCGAATGATAGAAGACGCAACCCACCTAGAGCACAGCCAGGCCATGACAAGCTTTTTCATGCAAGACCAATCCTGGATGGGGTAAATGAGAGATGCCTGCAAAATTATAATCCCCACCAAAATGTTAGTGTTGATGAAGGAATGGTTAAGTACAGAGGACGATTATCCTTTAAACACTATCTACCAGCAAAACCCACGAAATATGGGATAAAGGTGTGGATGAGGGCTGACCCTGTGAACGGCTACCCGAACGAGTTCCAGGTTTATACCGGAAAAGAAAATGGTGCTCCTGAAGGTGGACTGGCTTCTCGGGTTGTGTAGGATATGACACGAAAAATATGGGTAAGAAACCACATTGTACACATTGACAATTCTTTTACAAGCCCAGCTCTCTTCACGACGCTTCTTGAAAACAACGCGTGTGCAAGGGGAACTGTTCGTAACAATCTCAAGGGATTTCCTGTAAATCAAAGAAATTGGGGAGAGGGTTAATTTAGAGTTACGCAGAAAGAGGAGACAAAATACACATTTTTCTTCTGTCCACTGCAGACAATCCAGCACACATTGATTCAGAGCTGGCCAGAAAAAACCCGCACGGTTGAACTAGATATGATTCCAGCCCCATCCATTGTACTCGAGTACAATGCAAACATGAATGTAGTAGATCATGTCGACCAAATGCGGACGGAGTCTAGTACATACCGTACATCTAGAGAATGGTGGCTGTACCTTTTCTGGTTTTTAGTGGACTTGTCCATTACAAACGGATTCATTTTTCTGAAAAAATCAGCAGGCCACTTACGAAAAAATCAAAACAGGCAGGGATAAGCCATGGACAATGGTTGAGTTTCGCATGAATTTGGCAAAATTGCTGATAGGCGATTATGTTAAAAACGAAAAAGCTGCACTGACAACAATTGCTGCAGGAAATTTTCCTAGAACTAACAATAAAAGAGGTAGATGCCGTAGAGTGCAGTAAGCAAAAGAGGAGACGGGAAATAAGGACAATGTGTAACCAACCTAATGTTTGCTTGTGCCCAGACTGTTTTCAACCTTGGCACCGAGACTTACTTGAAAATGTTTAGTGTAAAAAGATAGAAAATATAAACAGTGAGTGTAGATGTATTTTTTATGGAAAACTGTGTTTTACGAATTTTAATCTTACAAGCTAAAAAAAAAAAAAAAAAAAAATGTTGTAATGAAAGACTACCTTTAAAATTAATTTCAAAGCATAAAATGTAATTATCTTGAAGAATGGTATTGGCTTCCACATTATATCAAGTGTTGCAGGAAATGTTGTAATAGTCAATACAGGAACATGACGGTCATCTGTGTATTTGTGTGTAGAGCATTAAAATACTCATTCTGGGTTCAATATCTTTATTTTTGTAAAACAGATAAAAACAAGTGAGTTAAGTTAAAAGTGTCGAATATTAAAATCACAGATACATGAGTGTTTCATAGTAAAATTTGGATTATTGTTGATAGTTTTGAAAGGAAAACAGATGTTTTGTGAGTACATTTGTTTTCTTCACCCTCCCTGCATGAATTGTATCTGTTTGTAATAGAAAAATATATCAATCGATCAGAAATTCAATTGTTGATCTCCCCCCAGCCGGACGGGGGTAGAATTCCCCGGCTGCCAGTCCAGTAGAGTGGTAAGACCCCACCAATGGACCCGCCTGTTTGTCGTGGGTGGAGACTCGTAAGCCGGAAAAGAGGGTCCTGGCAGTTGAGGGGAGCCCAGGGATCTCCAGCTCTTCAACACACTGCTTCGGCCTCAGCTTCGGTGTAAACGAAAGCCTAGATGGGCCCGGTCTAGTGCAATCGGCTGGTCGTTTTAGGATTGGGCGTATTTTATTTATAACTTTATCGTGTTGGGGGAGCTGTACGGGGGGAGGACATCTGTATTCTGGGTATAGATGCCTCTTTCCTGCATGCGTCCTGCGAAACACCGTGAAACCAAAAGTTTTCTGATTTTAAAGCAGACTTGGAATATTTGATACTTTTCCCTCGTTTACTTACATAACTAATTTGGTCTCCATTCTCTGAGGAATAGTCTAATGCGTTTAACCCATATTTTATGTTTGCTTGAAAAATGCCCTTTCTACCTTTTCCTATAGTATGTACTTTTAAAGTCCTGGTCTTATATAGGCTTATGGGCTAATTAGATGTTGTGGGTTTTTCGTTGAGACTTTGACTGCCATGGAAAATCCCTGATCTGGGGGACTACCCATGTACTTTTCCTTGTCGCTGCGACTTATTCATGGCATCTGAGTATACCATCTGGGTAACCCTGGCATAAAGGAGTAGGATATCCGCTCCATGATATTATGTCCCCTTGTTGGGTGGGGTGCCACGGATGATGAATAAATTAAAACAAACCATGGATTACCCAAACAAAAAACGATCACGCGGACAAGATGATAACGATTCGGATCATGGACAAACGAATGCTTCCTTTCCTCGCTTCCTTTTGATTGAATCTGTTGTGCCAGAAGAACCATTGACAAAACTGTCTCCATTTGTCATCCAAAAAGTTCTCGTTTCTCTTGCTGGCTGCCCTAAGTCAGTGAAAAAGTTAAATTCTGGAGCTTTGTTAGTGGAAGTAGAAAAGCCAAAACATGCTGGAAATCATCTAACGCCAGCGAAGTGTTCTCCGCACGGAAGTTTAAACAAGTCGCGAGGAATCATTAGGTGCCCTGATTTGGCTGGAGTTTCAGAAGAAGAAATTGTCGCTGAGCTCTCAAATCAAAACGTTTCTGAAGCTCGTCGAATTTCAATTTGGAAAGACGGTACTAAAAGACTACAAATACTATCATCCTAACATTTCGAACAGCTATCTTGCCCAAGACACTGAAAATTGGCTATCTGAATGTTGGTGTTGACATTTACATCCCGAACCCGCTACAATGCTACTCATGTTTTGAATTTGGCCATCATGAGAAAAAATGTAGATTGGGTCTCGGAAGCAAGCTATGCCGCCGTTGTGGCGAACCTACAAATGACCACGACGAAAACAATTGCATCAAGAAAATGAAGTGTGTCAACTGTAATGGGGAACATATGTCTACATCGAGAGCTTGTGACTTCTGGAAGAAAGAAAAAGATACTGTCACCGTTAAACACAAAGAAAGTTTGTCCTTTCCAGAAGCCAGAAAAATAGTTGAGGCTCGTCACATCTTACCAAATTCTTACAGTTCCGTTATTAAATCGAACAAGACTGTTGAGCTGAAAGATGCAAATACTCAGACTACTGAAACTCAAGCCAAACCACAAACAAAAGAGAACACTTCTACCAATACCAAAGCTTCTGCCCGAAGACAATCTCCACAAGGAAAACGAACAGAATCATTAAGTGAGGATAATGTTAGAACCTCCCCAAAGAAACAAAAGAAACAGAATAATAAACAAACAAAGGTTGTTGGGTCGGATCGTCTTCCCAAGGGATCTGATGATCCAATTCAGCGACACAACCGCTTCTCATGTCTTCCAGGAGACATGGAAGAAGACAGTTACACTGGTGATGAAAAAACCAAGCAAGGTAAAATTACAAGATTACCAACCCAAAAATGAATTATTCCATGCTTCTATTTCTATGTGCCGTTTTACTTAGCACCATTCAAATCATGAGTAATAATATTTTACAGTGGAATTGTCGAGGTTTTTTGGCCAATGTTGAGGAATTATCTGTCTTAGTAGATAAATATAAACCCGTGGCATTATGTCTACAGGAAACGTTCCTCTGTGATACTAGTAAAGCATCTCTGAAATGTCACTCTTTTTATCAGTCCAATTACAGTGGAGGTGAGGGAGCTCAAGGAGGAGTAGCTGTAGCAGTGAATAATTCTGTTCTTCACCGCAATATTAATCTTAACACTTCTTTGCAAGCAACAGCTATTAGCATTTCTTTAAACAAAACGATAACAATATGTTCTATTTACTTGCCTCCTAGTATGCCCATTGATTGTTCTAAACTCGATGACCTGATCGATCAGCTTCCTAAACCGTTCATTTTGATGGGTGATTTTAATGCCGAGAACCAAAGGACAGATCCAACGCATCCAAGCAAACCATGGTTTAATGATGACTGCAAAAAAGCTATAGCAGAGCGGAAACGTGTTCTCCGAGATTTCAATCGGAGACCGACTCAGGAAAATCTTACAAAGTTTAAAATTGCACGTGCGAAAGCACGACGGACAATAAAACAGAGTAAACGTATGTCTTGGAGACAGTACGTATCTAGATTGAACTCTAGATCGTCTGTCAAAAAGACATGGGATATTGTCCGTAAAATTAATGGAAAAAACTCATATCAAAATGTTGGTCACTTAAATACTAATGATGGTGCCGTCACTTCAAAAACCGATATTGCCAATGCTTTGGCTGAAACATTTGCAGAAAAATCCTCCTCTTCGAATTATTCCTCAAATTTTCGAAACTTTCAAAACATAAAAGAAAAAACTAAGCTAAATTTCAAATCGAATAATACGGAGCCATACAATAAGGTCTTCTCTATGAAAGAACTGAAGAAAGCATTAAAGAAATGCCACGATACTGCTGTTGGCTGCGACGACATTCATTATCAAGTTTTAAAGCATTTGCCATATCGTTCTCTAGATTGTTTACTCAATATATTTAATCAGATTTGGCAGACAGGTATTCTTCCCGATTCATGGAAGGAAGCCATAGTAATACCAATACCTAAACCGGGAAAAGATTCTTCTAATCCTGCAAACTATCGCCCTATAGCCTTAACAAGTTGCATTTGTAAAACCATGGAAAGAATGGTGAATGACCGTCTTGTTTGGTTTTTAGAGAAAAATAAATTAATAGCAACCGCTCAGAGCGGATTTCGTAAACAAATAGGCACTCTTGATCATTTAGTTCGTTTTGAGACATTCATACGTGAAAGTTTTATTAAGAAAGAGCATGTTGTCTCTGTGTTTTTTTATCTCGAAAGTGCCTACGATACAACATGGAAGTATGGAATTATGAATGACCTCTATGATTTCGGTATTCGAGGTCGCCTTGCTTATTTCATCTCAGCGTTTTTAAATGAGCGGCAGTTTAGAGTCAGAGTCGGTAATACTTTTTCTAACCCCCATGAACAAGAGATGGGCGTTCCCCAGGGATGTATTCTTTCAGTAACACTCTTTAGTGTAAAAATTAACAATATAATCAAATCTGTATGTCCTGGTGTGGAATGTTTTCTTTATGTCGACGACTTCTGCATTTGCTACAGGTCAAAACACATGCATACTATTGAGAGACAGCTCCAGCAGGTCCTGAACAATTCAAGCAAATGGTCTGAAAAAAAAAATGGTTTTAATTTTTCCAAAACAAAAACCAAGTGTATGTATTTTTGTAATTCAAGAACATTTCATCTTGACCCAGACCTTACATTAGATGGTATTCGTATAGAAGTCGTCCAAGAGTTCAAATTTCTAGGCCTTTTATTTGATTCCAAGCTGTCGTTCATTCCTCACATCAATTACTTGACTGGTCGACTGGCAGTGTTATTTGGCTAAATAACACTGTTAACTAATCAAACAGACGTATCATTATGTCTACGTGCCAAGTTTATGTCTCCATCGGACACGTTGACTGGTAGACTCTCAGTGTTGTTTGGTTTAAAACAATGTTGGTTTGTCCAACAGTTGTATCATTTTGTTTATAAACCATGTTATTCTGTTTAATGAACATACAGACCGGTCAAGTCTTTGTGCAGTTGGGTTTTTAAATAAATGTTGGGTGTCCAACTGCAGTTTAACAGTGTCAATTGAACATGTTCGAAGGCCGCCCTTTTGTGTTGCTAGGTTAAAATACAAGAGTTACTTGTTAACCGTTATATAATTATGTCTACATGTCATGTTATTGCGCTTAAGGGCCGTGCTAACCGGTCGATCCTTTGTGTAGGTTGGTTGAAAACCAATGTTACGTTGTTAAATTGTTGTATGATGTTTACACAGCATGTTACTGGTTTATCTGGCATGTTGTTTAGTCGACTGCATGCTTTGTTGGGTCAAATAATCGTGTTGTTGTTGAAAGCTAATGACTTCACGCGGAATTACGCGTTGCGCGCCATTCAAAGATGAAGGCGAGGGACGCGAAAAACGTCGAAGAAATTCTTTCTCGCATTGGTCTGACAACCCTTTTAGATAAATTTATGTCAGAAAAGATCGATGCATCTCAAATAGAAACTATGAGCGACAAGGAAATGACGCGATTAGGGATAACAACAATTGGAGACAGGATTCTTCTAAAGAGCGCTAAACAGCAGGTTCGTACCAACACATTTCGTTCACAAATTTCGTAACTTATTCAATGTTCAACTCTATACATCCCGATTGTCGGACCCGATTATCAATGGTGATGGGAAAGGGGATGGAAGAAAAATTCAGACCCAAGAAGATTCGGCCAAAATCAAATAGCTGAGAAGATTCGGACGCAAGAAGATTCGGCACACACTCACTCACTGGTATTCTGGTAGATCTTGATTCCTCCAATCTGTGAAGCACTCTCTATTGAGATATGTCTGTACACTTCCTGAGTATTTCTTCCAATATATCCGATTAATATTTAATTCCATTGAATTTAATCTGTATATAACGATCAAGTAAACATTAATAAGATGCTTAGTTCAAGTAAGAGAAGAGCCATGACTCTTATCTGACCGGGACCCCCAGGATTTGACACTTGGAAATTGGAAATGACCCATTTTTGACGCTGGAAATTATCTGTCTATGCGTCAATGTGATGCATGAGATTATGGACTATAACTTCAAATAAATCAGCTTGTGTATGTCCAGCAGAAATATGGCTTTTATTATCACAGTACCAAGTTTGAAGGGAGCACTTTTCTAATGTAAAAAGGTATGTTTTAAAGTTACCTGCTACCCTAATTGATAAATTCGTATCAAATTATGCTGTAACACTTCTCAAAAAATCAAATGAATTGGAAAAGAGACATTTTTTTTTTTTTTTTTTTCTTTCTTTTTCTTTCCTGGGCAAAAAGGAGATCTATTGATTTCATTCGCTATCATATGATTTCCATTTTTAATATCTTTTAGGGTCCAATTTCCCCATGCATTCATAAAAAAAGGAACAATTATTGTGAGTCATTTTTCAGTGTTTATTCTAGACAGGGGCGATTGGGCGATTCACGCTAAAACCGTCTTGGTCAACCCAATATTGCTATATAATACACGACAAAGCACACACATTTTTGAAGGAAAGTTGTGAGTGATATTAAAAAAGATTACATCTATAACATTTATAAACTCGAAGGAAAGCGTTCGAAATTTTAATGGATCGATTACGATATCGCATGAAAATAATGAAGGGAGGTAACTAATGACACTTCCAGAAAATTAGATTATCGCCGAGATGTTCTACCTTTAGATCACTCGCAGAAAAATTCTGCAGAATTGGAAAAAAAAAAAAAAAAAACTGTTTCTCTCCACATTCAAACATTATGAAACTATACCGTTGGTATATTCAGGTTTTCAAATCATTATCTTTTGATACTAGTCAAAACTAACTTGGAAAAATCTGTGACCATTTTATTGCAATTAATGATTTTGGTAAAATATATCCGTCTGTGTATGAACCGATCATAAATATTTACAATTGAATAGAGACGCTTTTTCTACTTGATCTTGAGTTTCAGATTTTATTTAAGTGCAAAGTGACGAGGATTAGCGATAGCCGATTTCTTACTAGATCTAGTTTAATTTCTGATGAAGATCTTAGGCAAAGTTGGCCTTCTCAAGAAACAAACTAGACTTAGATCTAGATTGAGTCTATGCACAGAAGTTCATAGTATGGAACTGGCTTTCGCATGCATATGAGCTACAATTCAGTGGCCATAAGTATTTCATCATATTCCAAAGGCCAGTTGACTTGTAAACATGCATTTTTCATTGTCTGGGAATGTTTAGTAAGCCGCGTCTGATCATGCTGTAACAAGGAAAACTATGCTGGCAGAAAGCAAGGTTACCAGAACAAAACTCTAGATCTATTTTAAATATAATGATTTTTAACTCTTTACCAATCGACAAAATTTTAGACTTGTCCAAACTGAAAGCATTTGCAGACGACAAAATAAATGTGAATCAAAAATTGAAACTTGACTTTAGAAGAGTATAAAACATAGTGGGAATAGGAGAAAATGACACCAGCATTTTCTCCTGTACCCACAATGTTTTCTACTCTTCTAAAGTAAAGTTTCAATTTTTGATAAAATATCTGACAACTTTTCTACTTAATGAGTACTTAGTAGTAAGTGTCTCTCTTAATTATTCAGGGTTTTCTAGACTTCCTGTTTCTTTCAATTTAGACCCCCAAAATTTCTAAATGACCCCCAAAGTTTGTATGTTTGCCTTCTTTTATTCAAATGAGCCCTATAGACCCTTTTACAACGCCAAGGAAATACGATCCCAGAATTCCCCTTTCCGCGCCGCGCACTGTTTGTAGGGCAAAAAGTTCTATATCGCCACTGTTGAAAGCAATTTTCACACGCAATGTTTGGGACTTGTCGAAAGATTTTATTGATAAAATCTGTGAAGATTAATTGTGTTACAGGATGCCGTTATCATGCTGTGCACCGGGATGTACAAACAGATTAGTAAAGTAGTATCTGGCTTACACGTCCCATAGTCAAAACGTCCTACTTTTGGTTAAAACGTCCATTCCGAGGTGGTTAAAACGTCCCCGTATATTTTATTCAAATCATTTAGTTGATATCGTATGTTTTTTAAAGAGATTTTTCACTGTTAATGTTTTGTATTTTATTGACCATCGTCATTTAATGTTATTGATTTTTTACCCATATCTTGTCGTACTTATATTTTTGACCTGCACAAGAGCAGGGATCGTATATTACATGTAATATACGATCCCTGACTACAGGAATTCGCGTTAAGTTTACGTCATAAATCTTAATTATTATTACTTAAACCATAATTAGGATTTGTAACAGTGTGTTTCAAGACCACGCTACCCCCATGTGTAAACAGATCTCTCATTATGCTTTTCGCAAAGTAAATTCAAGATCACCGTCGCGTAACGGAGGCTAAGGGTTAAGACTAAGGTCCATATTGTTTCCTTACATTATCATGTATATGACACGCTAAAATGCCGCCCCATACACAATGTGCTCAACTAATTACTGTTACAATTTCCATTTAACCCTTTATCCAACAATCACAAGTCTTAACGAGCAAGAGAAAAGAAAAATTTTCAAACATTGTGAGAATAGAAGAATACGCTGGTAAACATTATTTCAACCTTTTCCAAGTCTGTTTTCGGAAAAGGAATGTTTTTAAATTACATACGATCCCCGGTGGAAAGCAATTATGGAAAAGAGCAGTCACAGACGACAACAGGGCATTATACAATTATTCGTTCGTTCTTCGCGCGCGCGTTAGTTCATCCACCATCCATCCGCTCGTTCGCACGCCCATTCATTCATTCATTCTCAAATACGTCTACGCCAAAATTTGTTTCATGATGAAATTGTTCACTATACACTCTCTAAACCATTGGAGGTAACAGCATGTTATGCCCATCTCAACCGACGTTCTCCGCAATTGAAGTTAAACTAAAATATCCACTGTATTGTCGATTAAACTAACAAATATGTGATATATCAGATGGCTAGTTGGCTACCCTTTATAAACCATTTACCTATCTCGACCTCGTCTTAATTAACGAGGCTACAATAATGGGCTTGTGGAAAAACTACGGCAAAAGGTAAAAATGCTGGTAACATGCATTTTCCCATTCCCGCAGTGTTCTAGTCCATCCTTCATGGGGTTTGTCTGTTACTGCCAGGGTCGGTTAACATTTCCTTTGATGATAACGTCAACCCACAACACGTTTTCGTCTTATATTGTCACTAATATACGTGTCGTTTTCTTCCACGTTACTGAATCCTTAGCAAATAAATTAGTCTGAATATTGTTTCTTTGCCACTGGGAGTAAGTTTTTCACATAATCGCTCATAATTTAACGATTTTGTGTACACTTTCAATATTCTGCTACTGTTTTATTTTGTCTTTTTGCCCTACAAGAGTGCGCATGCGCAATTTTCCGGTCTCGTAACCAGGAAGTGGTAAGAGACTAAAAGGGTCCATAGCAGAAAGTCAAGGGAAAACCCTGCTTCAGTGGTTTCAAGGTCATATTTTAAGATCTTACATTTAGCTGCTTCTTGTTGTTCATAAATAGAGAAAACTCCTATCATCATGCAAATTTGAAATCAAAAAAGATAGATGTACATTGAGTGATTTGTTACATTTTTTTTACATGCAGCTCTTGAGGTTCTTTACAAACTCCTACATGGCGGGCTATACATCTTGGCCCTGTGGGCAGTCTTCTAGTGTCTTTGAGACTTTATTGCCATACAAATTATTTACAAATTAATGTCTCTGTTAGACTGTCAAAACCAAATAAGTGCATGATACATTCATTTAACCTATTACCACACAATCCTGAGTTTTAACGACCATGTAAGAGATGGCTTTTGAAAACATGGTGAGAAATGGAGAATTTGATCTTTTTCCCACTATGTTTTCTGCCTGATCCAAAACAAAAATCATAATTTCAGTTGGATTTAATTTGTAGTCTGCAAATCCTTTCAATTTGGGCTGGTCTAAGTTTTTGTCATTTGGTTAAGAGTGAATGGGCCAATAGCTGTCAAAAAGCAATGTAGGTGCTATAATGCATTTAAAGTTAAATTATACCATTTAAAAGCATGGAAAATATTGTGATGATGACAATGTGCTATTGTGTGGTCGGTCCAAGTGTTAGTCACTAGCAGAAAAAATGAATAAAACAATCAGGCCAAAAATATAAAAAAAAATAGAGTGACCGAGCAATTTTTAACCTATTTTTACAATTACAATTTTGGATTTTTTCTCGATGGGACCGTAATTCCGTGAACCAAAGATCCGCATGGTTACTATTGTAATGGGTACCAGTTTAGGATACTGCAAGACATGCTATGTAAATCTGTCAATTTCCGTAAATGGCACCAAAAATACCTGAACACACTAATACTTTTTGGTTTGTACTACGCTTAGTTCGTATAAAACCTCCAGTCCCTTGCACTACAAACTACCGAGGTTTTACTGTAATTTCTTTGTAGTGACTAACACTTGGACCAATAGTACAAAGACAGATTATCATCATGAAAATAATTGTAATCTCGATCCAGCTGAAGGTGAGGAGATACAGTTTTTGCATTGTCCGTCTGTTTGTTCATCTGTTAGTCTGTCCATTCTAAAATCCTTAGCAAATTGTTATGTAACTTCATAAATATGTTCCTTACGAGTCTGTCGAATTTTTTTTTTTTTTTTTTTTTAGCTCACCTGAGCACAAAGTGCTCACAGTGAGCTTTTGTGATGGTGCTGTGTCTGTCATGCAGTCAGCACTTTTTTTTAATGCTGTATCATGGAAAAAGGGAGCTTGACATATTTCCATGATGGACCAGTATCTCTTTTAACTACTAGACAAAATTTATATTGTTTATCCTAAGCCATAGACAATGGTTATTTGTTTCTATTTAATGAAATGCCATGTCATGCCGGAGAAAAGGGGTCTTACTGTATAATTTCATACTGGACCACTAACAAAAAGGCCACATGTACATGCAAAACACAATGCATACCTCTTATATGATTATATAAAAAAAAAGTCTGTTTTGGCGGGGAGTTTCATTTCAGTGAAGTAACTTGTTTCCATACTTTTTAACGCTATGGTTTTTTTAAAATTTAAATCCATTTTAACACCGGCTTTGTTTAAATGTGGCAGCTATTGTTAGCATCCTTTTATAAATCCCGATGATGATTCCAAAATCATGAATTAGAAATGTGATTTCTGTTAATCTATCTTGCTGTTTGAATGCTTGCTATAAACAGTAAATGTTAGAAAGCCAACAGGTAACCATACGTTTGATTCATGCAAATGTCAAACAAGTCTTGTTTTCCTCCACTCACAGCCATATTTTGCCCTCTGAAAATGGCGGCCACAATTTCTTTTAATTTATGAAAAACCCTGGCTGTAAAGTTTTACTTTAAAATGTGTTTGCATTTCATTCTTGATAAAGGGTGACAATTTGAAAATTGATTGAAACATTTTTTTTTTTTTTTTTTTTATTTCAGAAAGTTACAGATTCAGAAAGCCTCCAAAGAAGATTTCCTGGCTTTCGAAATATCTGCAGCAGCAGACAAAATAGACATGTGAATGGAAGAAAGAAAATGCATATTGGTAGTTGGACAGGCCAGTTTTCTTGCTTAAGCTCAGTTGACCAACTTAGAGCTCCAACATGTTCAGAAAAGGAAATATTATATCAAGCTGGACTGGGACTGAAGAAAGTAAAAATGAGCCTTGCCTTTGGCGAAGAGGATGTAGTTAAAATTTTACAAAGTGAAGAGGGTTTTCCAGGTGTTACTAGTGCTGGTGGGTTTGAATTGCTACGAACTGAACAAAATTACCGAGATTTAGTACCAATTCCTGGTCCATGGACATCAAAGGATAAAGAACAAATATAGGATCACAGGCAAGAATATATATTAGACTAATGCAACGTTGCTTATCAACAAGACCGGTAATCCAATTAACAGAGCCAACTTATAAAATGGCTTGTGAAAATTGCAATGGGCTGTTTGCTGTGGATGTCCTCAGGGATCATATTCAACAGTGTAGACCCCAAGAAGAACCTGCGATTCTGTCTGACCATAATGAAAATCAAAGTACATGTAGCTCTCAGTATTATGTACTGTCTGTCCCAGAAGCTCATTTAAATCCTCAGGATCCAGATGTGAGTGTTCAAAATTCTATCTTTACTGAATTTTTTTAGGCACCCTTGCCTGAGACTACTTTTGAACATTCTATTGAGGATTTTGGTCAATCAAGTGCAGCAGAAATCACAAATATATCAACCATAGTTGGGGAATGTATAACGTTTTGCCTTGAAAATGCAGTGAGCAATTCAGTAGAAATGTTAAGGAAAATTCAAGGAGAAATAGTTATAGGTAGACCATTGGAGCTGGATGATCCAAACAACAGCATGGAAGGGGAAACTAACTTTATAACGGTTGACAGGAATAATCTCCTACAGACCAGCCTTGATGAAATTGGATTTTTATGTGATGTTGACATGAGGAAAACACTAGAAGTTCAATTTTACAATGAGGTAATTTTGTTTTTGAATTATACTTCAGTACAGTGTTTACAAGGTACTTTCTTTGCAACATATGATAAAAAAGAACAATACCAGACATACAGCACATCGATTTTTAGCTCACCTGAGCATGAAGTGCTTAAGGTGAGCTTTTGTGATCCTGCTGTGTCCAGCGTCCGTCATGAGTCGCCCATTGTCACCTTTTACTTTGTGTACGCTTTAGAGGCCACATTTTGAGTCTGAAACTCATGAAACTTGGTCAGAATATTTGCCTTGCTAATATCTTGGACAGGTTCGAAAATGGGTCATGTCATGTAAAATACTAGGTCACTAGGTCATATATTAGAAAAAACTTGTGTAGAGGCCAGATTTTCAGTCCAGTACTGTTGAAAGTTAGTCAGAATATTTGTCGTGATCATATCTTGGACAAGTTTAAAAGTGGGTAATGTCTGGTCAGAAACTAGGATACTAGGTCATATCTTGGAAAAACTTTATGTACACTCTAAAGGCTACATTTACAGTCCAATAATCTTGAAAGCTGGTAAGAATGTTTGTCTTGACGAGTTCCAAAATGGGTCATGTGGGGTCAAAAACTAGGTCACTAGGTCAAATCTTAGAAAAACCTTGCATAAGATCTAGCGACAACCTTTTCAGTCCAACACTTTTTTTTGAAAGTTGGTAAGAATGTTTGCCTTGATGAAATATTGCAAAATTTTGCAATAAGGGTCATGTGGGGTAAAAATAAGGTCACATGCTCAAATTTTAGGAAAAAAAAAAAACAAAAAACATTATATAAGCTCTGAAGGCCACATTTTACGTTTAATATTCATGAAACTTGGACTGAATATTTGCCTTGATAATATCTTGGACAATTTTGGAAATTTGTCATGTTGGGTCAAAATCTAGGTCACCAGGTCAAATTCTAGAAAAAACCTTGTGTACACTCTAAATGCAACATTTTAGTCCAAAAGTTTGTAGGGTTGGTCAGAATGCTTGTTTTGATGTTATCAGGGAAGAGTTTGAAAGAGTGTCACGTCAGGTCAAAAGCTAGGTCACTAGGACAAAGCTTTGAAAAAAAAAAAACTTGTGTATGCTCTAGAGGCCACATTTTGAGTCCGGTATTCATGAAACTTGGTCAGAATATTTCTCTTGGTAACATCTCGGAGGTGTTTGAAAATGGGTTATGTTGGGTCAATAACTAGGTCACTTGGTCAAATCTATGAAAAACTTTGTTTACGCTCTAGAGGCCACATATTTAGTCCAATACTCAGGAAATTTGTTTAGGTTGTTTGTCTTGGAAACATCTTAAATCAGTTTGAAAATGGATGAGGTTTGATGAAAAACTAGGTCAATAGGTCAAATCTCAGAAAAACCTTGTGTACACTCTAGAGGCCACAATTTGAGTTCAGTGTTCTGCCAAGGATTTTAAAAAGTGGAGACAAATATCTCACTCATCGAGAAAAGTTTGAGACATTTTTAAAAATCTGGGGACAAAATTTAGTATGCATTAAAATGGTTTAAAAGAAATTGAATTTCGAAATTAAGAAATTGAAATTAGTTCCCCAGTACCCATACTTGTTAATTGCTATGTTCTCTTTCACTGGCCAAAATGTGGATTTAAAATTATATGCAACTAACACGGCTGATTATTTCTCATTGATACTTTTCTTAAATTCCCCCCTGAAAAGACTCGGCTATGGCTGCTGATCTATGATAGATGTTCTCTGCACGTCGTACATAAGAGTAGTAGTTCTGAAGATAGTTTTTTTCTTCAGTGAATGCGTACTTTTTTTTTTTAAACACATTTTACAACCCATAAAGTTGCAGTCGCGATCATATTCTTTTATAGTCACGACATGTAGATTCACAGTGCATTTTGTTTCGAGGTAAACTGTATTTTTCCGTCATAATAAAAATCGGCGCCCTCTAGTGGCTTGACTGGCCTCTATTTTAATTGTAAATACCTTGACCTGGACATTTCTTTACCTCAGCCATTTTCTATTTCCACAATAAAAGTTTAGAATGGAAGAAAAATATACCGGAAATGAAAGCGATGACATCGGCACGTACATGCTTGACATCATTTACCCCACCCTCTAAAATCCTTCATTACACGCAGTTTTACTTAAAAATATACATGATGACCTATTTAGATCATTTGCTAGGTCATGTGGCAATATATTTTTAAATCATGTGAATGCAAACTGGCACCAAATATATCAAGTTGCAATGATTTTTTTTTTTTTTTTTTTACGAAAACCATCGAAGACACATGAATCAATTTCAAAATGGCAGAGGGACAGGAGTGAAGGTCGAGGTGGATTTTCTTTCATATGTTTGGATGAAACTGAATGATATTTTCTATGATGCTAAGTAAAAGATGAAATTAGAAAATTATTTGGTGGTTTATTCTATACTCTGTTAAAAGTTTGACCTTTTCTTGATCGGACCGTAACTACCGTGAACCAATGAACCGCAAGGCTAAATACTTAGAACTGTTGTACAGATAATTTTTACTATCTTCCAACGATGTTGATTAAGTAGGAGGGGTACTGGGCATCAGAAAATTATCGGACTTTGCGCTCTGATTGTTGGTATGCTTTGGCAGACCAGAGAAGCTTAGGATAGGCCTAATACCGCCGTAGCGACGAAACCATCTTCCGAATGAGATTGCAGAAGATACTACGTCATGACAGTAAAGTACACGATCAATACTTGGTTGATGTTTTCGGTCTGCGTCCAATCAAATTCCATTTTGCATATACGCACCTTCGGCGCCCATGAAAAACACTAAATTGTATTAGTTACGCGACTGATTCCGCGATGTTTGATATGCGAATGGAATCGCCTTTTACAGATTTTTTCTGCGACATTTTGAATTTTTTAGCGAGAAAATCGCAAATACGCGGCCTCGGCAGAACACTTTGCCACAATGATATGTTCGAAAATAACCCACAACGTAAATCTATTTTCAGCACCGATAGATTTTTTGTCAACTCTTGTCACCATTCGGTGTTTCTCGTTTGTATATATCGAATGACCCGCAATCCGGCGGGTCCCGGGTTTTTCTCGGTCGCGTTGCATTGTGGTTCAAAATGGCAGTCGTCTCCCTATCAAGGAGAAAACGGGTGGTATGTTTTTTGCTTTATTTATTTATGTTAATAGTTTATAGCCGGTTTTCATCAGTGTTCCTTTTAATTTAACCTATCTTCCTAACAATTTACTTCAATATTTGAAACAGGATTGTTGAATACATTAGCAACAGGTATGTTCAAATTCTAGTTTTGTCCTCTATCGGAGGGTTTCAAGGTGCACACAAAATCTGTGCACAGATTTCAACCGATTTATCACAATCGTCTCTATACCAGGCAGAGGTGACTAGTCAAAAACTAAATTTTCTTTGTTTTATGGATTTTTCATTGTTGATATTAGTTCTGAATTTATACGGAATCTGAAAAGAAAAAAAAAAAAAAAAAAAGACATGGTTACCAGCGTTTTCTACTCATCTTATAATGTTTTCAAAACCCCTTCCTCTGGGTAATTAAGTTTTTGGATTTGTGTGGTAAGGGATTATAGATAATATAGGATTTTCACTGTAAAATTTGTATATTTATAGGCTACACATATACATACATTCCATGTGGCAAAACAATCACATCATTTTTCATTTCTATTGTATTGAAGTGTGACCTTAAGGTGAAAAAAATAGCATGATTCACGCAATTACGCATCCTAGAATAGACATTGGAGTTATAGAAAATTATGGACCAAAGGTAATCATAAGTCACAGGTACAAACATTTCAATCATTCGCAAAACACCATTTATCCACTGAGGCCTTCATCAACCTCATGATAATTGTCATTTGACATAGAAAAAAAGTGTCCAGGAACTGTCATCAAATCTCTCGGTGAACTGCCTCGAGAACGTTTGTCTTGGAACTGTCTTGCCCCCAAACTAGCTATTTGTTGAGGATCAATGGTATTAGTTTTGAAAACATTCTGGCAATAGGAGATACATGCACTTTTTTGCGTAATTTCCAGGGCTTTATTTTGACCAGCAAGCCCCAGTCTTGAAGCCAAAAAATCTTAAAATACCATATTTTGATGTACAAACAATTCTGATCAGTGGATCATTTTCAGCTTCAAAATTTTCAAAGATGTATGAAAAAATATATCAAACAGCAATCATACCAAACCAAATCATTTTAACTCTTTACCAAACAATCACGAGTTTTACCGACCTCAAAGAAAAAGCCTTTTGAAAACATTGTGGAAAAGGAGAAATGCCGGTAACTAGCATTTTCTCCTTTTCTCACAATGTTTTCTACTCACTCCAAGAGAAATTCCAGTTTTTGAGTCACATCTATTTTGTCACCTGCAAAATGCGTTCAATGTGTTAAAGAATTAAAGGCGGGAAAATCATCAGAATGGTGTTAAACATCAACTAAACTGCTGCATACAACCAGCAAAGTGTGACCTTAAGGTGATAATTGACTTGTTACCTATGATAAGCTTAGGTTGACAAGTGGCACTTACCTTGCTAAAAGTGATATTAGGCAGGGCAATAAATTCAATATCGGTGTATCCTTTTGAAGTTAAGCATTGATGTATGGATGTGAAATCTCTTTTGCCGATGTCCACAATATTGCTTCACATGTGTACCAAGTAATGATCATACTTTGAATTGAATTTTATTTAATTAGTAAAATGTTGTTTAATCAAAATTACTGTATGTTTAATTTTAATTGTAATTAACACTTTACCACAAGACCTTATCCAAATGTATTTACCATTTACAGACGACAAATTAATGGTAGCTCAAACTAGAACTGTCGCAAAGCGGACAAAAGTACACCCACCGGCACCTTGTCACTGAAGCAGCACAATCAGAGAAAACAAAGTTTACCCGTGACAATGACCTTTGACCCATGTGACCCAGAAACAATAGGACACCTCCTTAGGTCATTAGAAACACTTGTATAAGGTTTCAGGGTCCTAGATCAAACAGCTTTTGAGTTACAGCATGGAAACGAAATCTGTCATGGAAATGTCTGTTCGTCCGTCTGTCCGTCAATCCGTCCATGTTTTTGTTTCCGTGCTCTAACTCAAACACCATTTGTCCTAGGACTCTGAAACTTTATACAAGTATTGCTCATGACTCAAGGATATGCCCTATTGTTTTGGGGTAACATGAGTCAAAGGTCAAGGTCACAGGTGAACTTTGATTTAAAATCGTTTCCTTGCTCTAACTCAAAAGCCATTTGACCTAGGGCCCTGAAACTAAATGCAAGTGTTGTTCATGATCCAAAGATGTGCCCTATTGCTTTGGGATGGAGTGGGTCAAAGAGCAAGGTCATGGGTGTACTTTGTTTGAAAATCGTTTCTGTACTCTAACCCAAAAGCTGTTTGACCTAGGACCCTGAAACATTTATAAAATTGTTGCTCCTTAGACAATGCATGACAGATGGTGGACACAGAAATGTAACTTTGGGAACAGGGCCTGTATTCATCAAATGGTTTAGCCAATAACAAGTTGTGTAACTTGGAAAATAAGACTAAGACCAGGAACAAGCTACAGGGCGACATGCACGAAAAAGTAGCCTTCAATGGCTTGGCTTTGCCTCGTCAAGCTTGCACGACTAAAAAAAAATAAAACTTTCCCTTTAAAAATTCCTGACCTGACCATATTGATGAAATATTGGCAATCTAAGAGGAAAGGTGACACCACTTATCCTAAATCCACTTTGTCAATTTATACATGACAGCAGAGTGGTATGATCCTTACCTTTTACTGACTTGCTAAATCCACCCCTTTATCCCACGAAACCTGTCTTTTTTCCCACAAGTAAAGCGTCTGCTGATTTGTTCAAATGACTTCGGACGATCAATACTGATTCTCAATGCATGAATCGTAAATAAGTAGGCAGAATTCCCTCTTCTTATATATTCATAACATTTTTTTTTTTCCAAACAAATTTCAATGATGGATGGAAACCAAAAGGATTAAACAATCTTGAAAATAATCATTTACCTTCCTCGCATCTGCAACTCAAGCGAAAAAAATCTACATTGCAGTGTTCTATTTTTAGCATTCTACTTGTAGAATACTCTTTACCTTTTCCTCCCCATCATTTATTTTATTGACTATTATGGATGTCGTCTTTGTAAACCTTAATTAATTTAATTCTTTTAACTTTTATCAAGTCCTAGTAATGTTTTTGAATCAAAATTGTTGTTAGTCCTCATTATAGCCGTAGAGAAGCTTGTCTTTTCTCATCACTCTGGATATTACTTGTTATCTGATGAGAAATTTCAGGGTTTAAAGTTATGTGTGACTCTACATCAATGCGTCACAACGCCGAGCCCCATAGCTCAGTCGGTAGCGTATAATACTTGAGAACAGGTGGTCACTGGTTCGATCCCCAGCTCGGCCAGTATTCTTTCCGAGGATTGATGATAGTCATAGCGACAGGATTCATTCCTCTCTCACCACTGTCCATTGTTTCGACAATGGTTATGTGGGAAAGCAACCAGTGGCTTGGAAATTGAGCGGAGTACTGGTTAAAAGAACTCCAGGAAAGTATGGATGGGTGCATTGGCCACCTGATGTAACTGAAATAAAGTTGAAAAAGGCGTTAAATGCAATAGAATCAATCAATCATATCCAAACATGAAAGTTAGATTCAACTGTTTTTCACTCATGGCAGGCATACAGAAATTCTTTCATCACATACTTAAATTTCTTCTGTACAGTCCATGGCCTGCTCTTGTTTCAGGTATTTATGTGAATGAAACTTTTGATTTGTATTCTGGCTGCTTTGAAAGCGCTGGGGCACAAAAATGGTAACATTTTTTCTGATGATAGTTACAATCTCTAGTTTGTCCTGTGTTGAAGTCAGTTTCTCATGAAATATAAGTTCATAGATTACTGCACTCAAAATCTACACTGTTGAAACAACCACCTTATGGAAAAAAAAAAAAAAAAAAAAAGAAAACAATTTATCTATGAATTGTTAATATTATCTTCAGCAATTTTTCAGAATTCGGTGGTTAATTTCCACCCAGAATATTTGAATTCCATTTTTTCCGCCCAGAAAATGAAAATTCCGTGCGTAGATTTCTGCCCAGAATTTAGGGCTAACTTGCGTCCCATTTCCATCCCTTCAGAAATTCCGTACCCAACTTCCACCCGGAATAAATTCCTGCTCATTTACATATTTCGCCGCCCCAAATTCCTGCCCGTTTCCGTTTCATTTCCACCTGGAAAAGCCATTTTGTTTCGATTTGGAATCTCTGAGCGGAATGAAATTTTCCGCACGGATTCCGTGCCCCAATTCCAGGCGGAACATTTCGCACAGGCACATTCCACAGTAAATCTGGAACACATGGAGTTATAAAGTAGGTTGCTAGGTTAAATCCTTGAAAAACTTTGAGTGCACTCTAGAGGCCACATCTTTTAGCTGAACTTTATCAAAGTTAATCAGCATGTAGAAGCATCCAGAGGACTACAAATACTTTTGTGTATTACAACTGATGTTGCTTTTATGCTTACCTGAGGGCATAGTGCTCAAGGTGAGCGCTTTTATGATCGTATGACATTCATTGTGTGTTGGTGTTTACAATTATGGCTGTCTACACTCTAGAGGTCACAGTCTTTATCCAATCTTCATAAAACTTGATTAGAATATTAGGTCAGATGGATTGAGTTAGATGGTCATGGTCATGTTTGGCCAAAAACTTAGTCACTAATTTAAACAATAGGAGACTTCCTTTGCATTCTAGAGACCATTTGTTTTTACAAATCTTCATGAAAATGTATTAGGCTGATTTCAAATACAGGTCAGTAAGTTAAAAGGGTAAATTATTTAAAGAAAATATCAATGCCTGTCAGCCTGCCTTAAGTTTATGTTAACTAAAGGAGAAAATTCAGAGTGAAAATAGTTAAAGCCTTGAACTGAGGTTTTCATGAAAGGGTTTTCACATGAATAATAAAGCTAAGATTCAAACAAATGTGTTGATATATTGTATAATGCTTGTATGTTAAACCAAGTTATAGTTAAGGTATATTTACAGAAAATGGGTTATCTGTTTTCTCACCCTCAAGTGCTTGCGTGGCAGATAATGAATCTGTAAAGATAATGTAGCGCCGGCAAGTGTCTTCTTGAATATGGTTGAGAGCAAGGTCGATCGCCTTTAGCTCCGCAGAAAAAAATAGAAGAATTATTAGGAAGCCGAAACTGGTACAATTCGCCATCGAGCACGGGAGCCGCAGCAACTTTGTTTCCGTCTTTAGAACCATCTGTATATATCTCTTCGTAAAGGCAGTATTGTTCTTTTATTTCAAGAAATTTATTTTTAAAAATCATAGGATCTGTTGTAGCTTTCTTGTCTGAAGCAAGATTATATATGTAGGTTGGACTTTTAGGAGTCCATAAAGGAACTTCAGAGATTTTTTGTTTAGCTACATCCTCCGGATCGCAATCAATACAAGCCATGTCCGCTTCACAGCGCAAACTAAAAGGTGGTATGACTTTGTCTCTATTTTGAAATTCAGTCTTGAAGAGGGGTTCAAATACTACTTTATGCGTAGGGTTGTCGGGATTTGACTTTAATTTCAGGTAATATTGCAAGGCAAGTTTCTTCCTGCGTAAATTTAAAGATGCTTCATTTGCCTCTGCATATAAACTATTGACGGGAGATGTTCTAAAGGCTCCAAGTGCTAAGCGTAAACCTTGGTTATGGATAGAATCCAATTTCCGAAGGTACGATGGCCGCGTTGAACCATATACAATGCAGCCGTAATCTAACTTTGAACGGACAAGTGTTCTATAAAGTCTCAAAAGTACTTTTATGTCGGCTCCCCAGTCCATACTGGAGACAACACGGAAAAGATTAATAGCTTTTTGGCATCTATTGCTAAGGTAATTAATATGAGGAATAAACGACAGTTTAGAGTCAAATAAAAGGCCTAAGAATTTAAATTCATGGACGACTTCAATTTGTACTCCATCTAGTGTTAGTTCTGGATCTAAGTGAAATTTTCTTGACTGGCAGAAATGCATGCATTTGGTCTTGGTTTTTGAAAATTTAACACCATTTTCCTCTGACCATTTAGCTAAGTTATTCAAAACTTGTTGTAACTGCTGCTCAATAGTATGCATATTCTTTGACCTATAGCAAATGCAGAAGTCGTCAACATACAAAAAACATTCCACACCAGGACAAACAGACTTAACAATATTGTTTATTTTGACACTAAAAAGTGTAACGGAAAGAATGCTTCCCTGGGGAACGCCCATTTCTTGTTCATGGGGGTTGGAGTAAGTATTTCCTACCCGAACTCTAAACTGACGTTCGTTCAAAAATGCCGAAATGAAATAAGCAAGGCGACCTCTTATGCTGAAATCATGGAGGTCGTTTATGATTCCATACTTCCATGTGGTATCATACACACTCTCTAGATCGAAAAATACAGAAACAACATCTTCCTTTTTAATAAAAGCTTCGCGAATAAAAGTTTCGAAGGGAACTAGGTGGTCGAGAGTGCCTCTTTGTTTACGAAAGCCGCACCGGGCGGTAGCAATAAGTTTGTTTTTCTCTAGAAACCAAACAAGGCGGTCATTAACCATTCTTTCCATGGTTTTGCAAATACAACTTGTTAAGGCTATAGGGCGATAGTTTGCAGGATTCGTAGAGTCTTTACCTGGTTTTGGTATGGGAATTACTATTGCTTCCTTCCAGGAATCTGGAAGAGTACCAGTATGCCAGACTTGATTAAATATACTCAGTAAACATTCAAGGGATCGAAACGGTAAATGTTTTAAAAACTGATAATGGATGTCATCACATCCAACAGCAGTATCATGACATTTCTTTAGAGCCTTTTTGAGTTCTTTCAAAGTAAAATCCTTATTGTAATGCTCTGTATTATTTGACTTGAAATTGAGCTTTTTTCTTTTTTTCCATGTCTTTTTGACAGACGATCTAGAATTTAATCTAGATACGTACTGTCGCCAAGACGCACGTTTACTTTGCTTGATAGTTCGTCGTGCTTTTGCACGTGCAATTTTGAACTTTGAAAGATTTTCCTGAGTCGGTCGCAGATTAAATTGTCTGAGAACAGGCTTTCGCTCAGCTATAGCCTTTTTGCAATCATCGTTAAGCCATGGCTTGCTTGGTTTCTTTGGATTTGTCGATGTCCGAGGAATTGATCTTACAGCAGCCGAATAAAGTAAGGAAGTGAAAAGTTCTGCTGGATTTTCACATTTATCAAAAGCACTGGGATAAATTGATTGTTCGCAGTGGAGTTTGAACTTTTCCCAATTTGCCTTATGAAGTTTCCAACGTTCAGGACGTTGTTGTATTGAAGGTCCTATTTCTGATACTTGGATCGGGAAATGATCACTTCCATGAAGGTCATCACGAACTTTCCAGTTAAAGTCTGGAAAAATTCCAGGGCTGCATATAGTAAGGTCTATAGAGGAGTACGAACCAGTAGCAGGATGAAGATAGGTTGAAGACTTATCACTAAGCACAATAAGGTCGTGCTTCGTAATAAATTCTTCAATGATTCAACCCTTGTCATTCGTGTCTGTACATCCCCATAGTGTATGGCGGGAATTAAAATCTCCCGTTAAAATAAAAGGCTTCGGTTATTGATCTATCAGATCATCAAGTTTTTTGACATCCACTGGCGAACTAGGTGGGAGATAAATGGAGCATAGCGTAATGGTCTTATTGAAAGAAACGTTTACTGCGACAGCTTGAAGGGTAGTGTCGAGTTTTAGAGTATGGTGTGGAACACTATTGTTCACGATCACGGCAACACCTCCGGAAGCTTTATCGTTACCACTAAAGTTTTTCAAATAACAGGAGTGATATTTTAAAGTAAACTTGTCGGAGTCTTTTAGAAAAGTTTCCTGTAAACAAACTGCTACTGGTTTCTGTTCATTAACTAATAGATTTAATTCCTCAAAGTTAGCTTTAATACTACGACAATTCCATTGCAGAATGTTATTTTTCATTGCTAAATTTAAGGTAAAGAAGATACCACAAAGCAATGAAAGTATGTATTTATTCATCTTTTGTTGTTAAGTTTGATAATTCGACCTTGCTTATTTAGGTTTGACTCTGCTTGAGAGTCTTCCGCTTCCATGTCTTCATCAAGACATTCAAAGCGGTTGTGTTGTTTTATTTGGTCATCAGATCCCTTAGGAAGGCGATCTGAGAGGACCTTATTTGGAGATTTATGTCTCTTTTGGCTTGGGCTACTTGGAGCCTTCGCCTTTACTGGAGTGCTGTTGGACTTTCTCGTGTTAGACTGGCTAGATACAGGATCTTTGGGATTACTTTGTTCGTTTTGATTGGAGTGTACCGACTTTTGTTGCACTATTGTCTTAGAATTCGCTTGTTTGTCTTGTTGATCAGTTTGAACAGCAGCATCAACCGTTTGAGTTTGAGCATCCTTGCGGTCATTGAGCTTTGTAGTGGCTTTAGCAGCATACGAAACACCCAAGTTATGCCTTGCTTCAACAATCTTCCTCGCATCTGGAAAAGACAGTCCATCTTTGTATTAGACTGTTACAACTTCCTTTTCCTTCTTCCACACTGGGCAGGATCGAGAAGTTGCAGCATGTTCACCCTTGCAATTGATGCATCCAATATCAAATTCACTGTGGTCATCTGATTTGTGAACAAGATTTGAATTACCACAACGACGGCATAAATGTTCTCCTTGGTTTAACTAGCAGTTCCTTTCATGGTGCCCGAATTTGTAACAGCAGTAGCGCTGAAGGGCGTTGGGTATGTACATGTCTACAGCCACCTTCAAATATCCTACTTTCAAATATTTAGGCAAAATAGCCGTGTTAAATGGCAGCACAATTGTGTTGGTAAGCCTTCTCACACCGTCTCTAAAAACTGTAATTCGGCGTGCAGCTGTTACATTTTGATCGGAAAGTTCCGTTGTTATCTCCTCCTCAGAAATATCTGAGAGGTCTGGGCAACGAATTATTCCTTTTGATGTATTTAGACTGCTGTGAGGGACACACTTAGCAGGTATATTGACTTGAGTTTTTTAACGGACTTCGGGGTTCCGGCAAGTCCAACTAGAACTTTTTCTATGACGAATGGGGATACTTTTGAAAGTTGCTCGTCAGGTACAGTAGACTCAATGATTAAGAAGCGAGGGAAGACGGAGGTAGTCGATTGGGCATTATCTGGTTAGGTATCTAGCTGGTCACGTCACGGTTTCTTTTTTTGCTTTGGTGATCCATGATTGATTTTTCTTTTTTTTTTTTTTTTTTTTTTTCAATCACCCGCAGTTCCCGCCCGCCACGGAGCCCAACAAGGGGACATGATAAACAGAGCGGTTATCCAGCTCTTCATGTCAGGGTTACTCAGATGATATACTCGGGCAGTACTGATAAAGAAAAGCGACAAGAGCAGACATAGCTAATTCCTGGGTATCAGACAACTGCCATGGAAGCCAATGCCTCATCCTCAAAATCCATACCACCCAATTAGCCCATGAGCCTATATTAGACTAGAGACTAAAACATGTAAAGCAAAGTAAAAGTTAGTCATTTGAACATACTGACAGTGTATGAATATATGCGAAAACTTGGATATATGATGTACAAGATACATGCATTATCGATCATAGCTTCTTGGCTTCATGCTATGATGATATACTTCGGAACATTCGAGGTATTAACTAAGTTTTGGTTTAACTAATGACGCCCAAATCTAAAAACGACCAGCCGATTGCACTAGACCGGGCCCATCTAAGCTCTCGTTTACACCGAAGCCGAGGCCGAAGCAGTGTGTTGAAGAGCTGGAGATCCCTGGGCTCCCCTCAACTACCAGGACGCTCTTTTCCGGCTTACGAGTCTCCACCCACGGCAAACAGGCGGGTCCATTGGTGGGGTCTTACCACTCTACAGGACTGGCAGCCGGCGAATTCTACCCCCCGTCCGGCTGGGGGACCTATCAGAAGTAAGAGGATCCTTCATTTCATTAGGGCTACCTATATTTTACATGAAAATATATTTATAAGGCTGCTGTGGTATGACATAAGCTGTTTAAACGGCGTCAAACTATCAATGTAAAGGAGTTAAATAGGCCTGTTACTGAGCAGCATGAACATGATAACACATGAATATGTATGTAAAATGTTAACAAGAAGATTTTACATGCATGATTTGACAATATTCGCTTAACTGATTAGCTCTTCTAAGTAAATTAGAAATTTCCCACATCTAGCGGAAAAGATTTGGACCTGTCTACTTTAACCGTTTACCCTTCACCAAACGACAAATCTCAGACTCTTTAATGTTGACAGGGTCTGCAGACAAATCAGTGACTAATTATTATGAGTTTCCGTTTTCTGATAGGGTAGAAAACATTGTGGGACAACAAAATTCCCCTATTCCCACATTTTTTTCAAAAGCTTCCTATGCTAGGGTCGGAAAGCTAAAGGTTGCTTGGTAAAGGGGTTATGCGACAATAATTTGATATGTGCAACTGTAACTGCCTAAAAAAGGCAGACCCGAGGACAAAACCTACCTATAACTGCACTGACTATGGAAGGACTTTCTACAGCCGATACACTCTTCAAAAAGCGTAAATGTGTATGTTGTACATACCGTATTTAGACAAGACGTTTTGGTAATCAAACCATTGAAAATATTGTGCAGAATTCTTTGCTTGTTACATGGGCCATCTTGCTGAAAACACCCACCAGATACCGCTTAGCAACATTCTGAGTAGAATAGACCATCAGATACATGTGGATATATATAGATCTCATTGAGGAGAAGTGCAGTGCAATGCACATGAAATGATATTCTACTTCATAATTTTGGCTCTATATTCCATTACTCCTGTCAGTCACACAGGATTTATAATAATTGTTTGCTATTAGATTTAATGACTGTTCATGCAATGTTAGTGGAAAACATTATAGGGAGCAGATTCGCAAAGACGCTAACAACACATTTCGATAGTATGTGTCGATCTATGGAAATGATGTTTCATAATGTAGCTATAGTAAAATATTCTTGGTTCAACATGAAAAACCTTGTCGCTCGTCACTAGATTGTCAAACCTGGAGCTAAATGATCACCATAGCATATCCTTGTCACTTCCTTTACTCATAAATATGTATTCAAGAACTGGGTCAGAGTTAAACACTTAGTGGTATAAAATTTTGTATACAAAATTATTGGGGCCATGCCAAACATTTAATTGCATGTAACCTTATATATAAATATTGGGTCCAATTAATTATTGGGTCGGACCCACTAAGTAGGTCTCAGGACAACTGCATATTTTCGTAAGATGCTTTGTGAATTCACGATATATATAGGTATACATAGTACCCTTGCTCTAAACAGATAATTTTTCAATGAATCGCGTGCTTCTAACACCTTTATTTGGGGTAGGTCCCATTAGTAAGGTTTGACAAGTAAGACCCAGTATGTGGTCGTTTTCAAGTGTGTGTGTATTTTTTTTTTTTTTTTTTATATATATATATATATATGAAATGAAAAGAAATCAATATGTCCAATGCCCTGCGTATGTTCAGTCGAACGATTATGTGTCAAATAAAGCCAATTGTAACTAAATTGTACGAATTCCACCAACAAGAAAATGGTAAACTCGATTTTGTCTTGTATGTACGGACCAGTATAATCCGTGTTTATAAAAACAAACCTTTCGGTCTGATTTTATAGACTTTGTTGTCAGTAAGAAAAAGATGTTGGGATAAAAAATAAATAAATAAAGTTTTCTTTCTTTTTGATATACATAGAATTCCACCAAATTTACGTGGACTTGCCATTGAAATGTTTAATGCTGGTACGGCAACGAATGTAGTTGCTAAGGTGGTCAACAGTTCTAGCCGTTCTATCCGATACCTTAGGCAACGTTTCCAATCAACAGGGCGTACGTTAGATTTACTACGTACTGGACGTCCACGCGTCACGACGCCTGGTCAAGACCGCTATATCATAAACACACACCTACGTAATCGTTTTCAAACTGCCATTGCCACTGCTGCTAAAAACCCTGGTACACACAATAATCGAATATTTGCTCAAACTGTACGCAATCGTCTGCGCGAAGGTGGTCTACGTGGACGGCGTCCTTACGTTGACTGTGCACTGACACGACGTCACCGTGTAAATCGTGTTAATTGGGCACGTTCACACCATGACTGGATAAGGCGACAATGGAATAGCGTTCTGTTCTACAAGTCGAGATTTTCCATTCATCAAACTCATGGCAGGGTTCGTGTATACCGTAGAAAAAAATGAATGTAATGCCGACTGTTGTCTACTTGAAACGAGATCGTTTTGGGGGTGCAGGTTCCGTGTTGGTCTGGGCAGGCAGTGCGCATGGTTATCGCACACGTCTTGCCGCGATCGATGGGAATTTGAATGCCCTAGCTATGAGATTATTGCGAGGCACGTCATCCCACTGTTTCAAAATAATGCCAAACTCACTCTTTCAACATGATAATGCCACAAGCCATACAGCTAGAAATACTGTGAATTTCCTTAGGACAAATAATGTTGCATTCATTAATGATTGGCCCGCCAGAAGTCCAGATCTGAATCCCATCGAACACCAGTGGGCTAACTTGGACCAGCGTGTTAGATGTCGTCCTATTCCACCATCGAACATCACTTAACTAACACAAGCCTTAATCTAGGAGTGGAATAACATTCAACAGGCAGAAATCAACACACTTGTCGGTTCTATGCGCTAGCGATGCCAGGCAGTACTCGATGCTCAAGGTGGCCATACCCGGTATTAATGTGTAATTTTGGTCTACGACCCCTACCACAAATATCTCGACTCAAAGACTGAGTCCCAGATGGCGAAAAAATGGACCACCCGAAAACCCAAACTATAAAAGTAACAACAATCGATACAGTACGCATGGAAACCGCAAAAGAATCTTATCTGGTTCATTTCTGAAAGCCTTCTTTTGTAGGTATCTGTGAATTGTGAAGTTTAACGTTCTCAGTTATTGACGATTTTATTTTCACGGCTCTATGATTCCTGATGTCCTATCAGTAATTCGATCACTTTCAAAGGTACCATTGTTTTGCTTGGTCACTGTGTTCGACAGATTAGAGATGGCCTGTGTCATCTCTGCTAGTGGTGGTTTAGGATATCCGGTTCTTGATTTTCAGTAGGTAATGTCGAATGCTTCACTGCTTCCGTAAGACATACGATCGCAGAGAGAATTTGTGAAAGTTTTCTACTTATCTCAGTGGGTTTCCTTCCCCTCGAGCTTCAAGGCCCGAACTAGATGCTTGAATGTTATCGTCATTCTTTGCTGATTTATTAGCAAGGCACTGATGCTCACTAACATTATGTACAACATACATGTTTACACTCAATATATTGCAATTTTTCTACGTTAGTTCCACTTTGAGGCACTTTTATGACTAGATTTCATAAAAGATATAGATAAATAATTATCAGAATGGGCCCATGATGGCCTGAATTGCTTTACTGGCAGTAACTGAAATGTGTATCCAAAATGTGAAAAAAACATTAAAGAGTAATCAGAAATTTTGCTGTGGACTATAAGCTCTAGGCCATGAATGAAAGATCTATTCTGTTAGATAACAACAAGCTCTGATGTTACACTTTAGGATTACCGGAATATTAAAGTACCATAGGCTTGGAGGATACTCCCTTTCACCGAATCAAAAAAAAAAAAAAAAAATAAATAAAATAAATAAATAAATAAATAAATAAAAGATACAAAAAAATCCTAAAAGACTTTTTGAAATTTTGATTATTTTCTAGCAGATGTCATGAACTCATGATGCAAAAAAAAGATATAAACCAGCCCACTTTTTGGGGGTTTTGACGAAGCTATAACCACCTGGAGTCAGGGTGAAATATAAAGACAGTATATGAAGTGTGCATGGTGTATTGAGCAAATAAATGAGTAAATAAATAAATAAATAAACAAATTAAAAAATAGACTTCATGCTAATGATAATGTTTAAAAAGATGTGCAAGTTTAACAAAAACATCCGTCAAAAATACTGATTTACCTCGTAAATAGGAAAAATGCTGGCGGGCGGACGTAGAAAACCATGTCATAAGCTCATCTGGCACACGCCCTAGGCCAGTAGAGGCGACACTAAATGTGAACAGATAAAACATACAAGTAGCTGTAAACAAAATATCAACGGTAATTACTTGCAGTGTGCACAGTGGACTGAAAAGTTGCATTTGGCTCTTCCTATATACATGTATGATTGTACATGAGGGCTGTTGTGATACGCAACAGGTATTTAAGGAGTTAAGCAGGGATGTCTTTTCCAGCCCCACTATTCCCTTCTGTATAAGGTTGTGTAAACGAAAACTGATGTCATTTGAAAGGTTCTCGTCGAGGAGGTAACAATATAGTAAACATGGCAAGTGACTTACGAAATACATGTAGATAAAATTGCTGAAAGAGAAGTGATTCAATATTTACATAAAAGAGGACTAGCACCTAAGGATATCCCTACTTACATGGTAGCAACACTAGAGAATGGTGCTAATTCACATGCCACAGTGAAAAAGGTGGGTGGTGGAATTTATCCATGGCAGGCAGAGCCTTGAGTATGGTGCCTGTGCTGGAAGGCCTATCCCTGTTGCCACACCAGAAGTGGTCAATACAGCCCGCAATATCGGTATGGCTGACAAGCAAGTTACAGAAAGATACTTATTATATATACAGAGTATATAGCCAGTACAGTTGAAATGTCACAGGAAATAGCACGTTTCATTCTTTCGGAATATCTTGCTATGAGTAAGCTCTCTTGGTCCCTAGTCTAAAATAGGCTCATGGGTTAATTGGGTGGCGGGGATTCTGGGGTTGGGGCACCAGCTTCCATGGATGTTCTCTGATACCCAGGAATAGGTCATGCCTGCTGGATGTCGCTCCTCCTTATCTATGTTGCCCGAATATATCATCTGGATACCCTGGCATGGGGAGCTGAAATGCCGCTCCACTACATGACCCTTTGTTGGGCTCCATGGAGGACGGGGGCCGTAGGTGACGAAATTAATTAATTTAAACATCGAACAAAGAAAGAAAAAAAAAAAAAAAAACGCGACCAATTGGATATGGACTCGGATAACGAACAATCACCTTCTTTTCCTCGACTTTTAATCATTGAATCGACCAAACCAGTAAGTCTCCCTAGCAGGATCGCCAAAGTCTGTTTAAAAGTTAAACTCTTGTTCACTTTTGATTGAAGTCGAGAAAGCGAAACATGCTCAAAACTTGTTGAAACTATATCGCTTTTTTGAAATCCCTGCCAGATGTTACCCACACACCTCTTTAAATACATTTAGGGAATCATCCGATGTCCGGATCTTGCAGGTGCGACAGAAGAAGAAACAGTTTCTAATCTGGCAGACCAGAATGTAACTGCAGCCCGACGAATCACGGTTTTCAGAGACAATGTTAATAGGAGTACTAATACCATTGTTTTGTCATTCAACACCTCTATTCTACCAAAATGCCTCAAAGTCGGAATATCTGAAAGTGCCTGTGGACATATACATACCTAACCCGCTTCAGTGTTACGCTTGTTTCAAGTACGGACAGAAAAAATGCAGGTTGCAGGGAGGAGATGAACTCTGCAGACGTTGTGGTATTACTGTAATCACCCATGACGAAAGCAGATGAACCAATGATATGAAATGTGTAAACTGTGGTGAAAATCATCCCTCAACCTCTAGGTCATGCAAAATTTGGAAAGGGGAAAAAGAAAATTGTTACAGTCAAATATAAAGAGGGCTTATCATTCCCTGAAACCAGAAAGATTGTCGAAGCCCGTTACAATCTCTCCTTTTCCACCGTACTGAAATCTAATGAAACAAGTTCAGTCGAGCTCAAAGATGCTCAAACTCAGACAACTGATGAAACAAACGCCTACAAATGTGAAACAATCTCAGAAACCTGTAGTGAACAAAAAAACAGAGAAAACTGCCCCTAAGAGTTCAACCAAATCTCCCAAAAAGGTACTCTCAGACCGTCTTTCAAAGGGGTCTGATGACCAAATTCTTCAGCATAACCGCTTCCAGTGTCTCGATGATAAAGACATGGAAGCGGATGCTAACCATGCAGAACCACCAAATACAAATAAGCAAGGTCGCATTATCAAATTAAATAACAAGAAATGAATCAATACATACTTCCATTGTTCTATGGTATCTTTCTTACTCTAACTCTAGCAATGAATAATAATATTCTGCAATGAAAGTGCTGTAGCATTATAGCAAACCTCGAGGAATTAAACCTTTTAATCAATGAACAAAAACCAGTAGCAATTTGTTTACCGGAGACATTTCTTAAAGACTCCGACAAGTTTAATTTAAAGCACCACTCTTGTTACTTTAAACACTATAGTGGCAATGGTAAAGCTTCAGGAGGTGTTGCCGTTCTTGTGAACAATAGTGTTCCTCACCATTTTGTCAAGCATGAAACTACATTGCAAGCTGTCGCGGTAAACATTTCTCTAAACAAAACATTTACTTTGTGCTCTGTTTATCTTCCACCTGGATCGCCAATTGATGTAAAAAAACCTAAATAAACTAATAGACCAATTGCCGAAGCCTTTTATTTCAACGGGAGATTTTAATTCCCACCATACATAATGGGGATGTACAGACACGAATGACAAGGATAAAATCATTGAATTTATTACGAAACACGACCTTGGTCAGCATAATGATCAGTCCTCAACCTATCTTAAACCTGCTACTGGTTCGTAATCCGCATTAGACCTTACTATATGTAGCCCTGGAATATTTCCAGCCTTTAACTGGAAAGTTTGTGATGACCTTCATGGAAGAGATCACTTCCCGATCCAAATATCGGAAGTAGGACCTTCAGTACAACAACGTTCAGAACGCTGGAAACTCCATAAGGCAAATCGGGAACAGTTCAAAGTCCTATGCGAACAAACAATTTATCCCAGTGCTTTTGATACTTGCGGCGAAAATCCTGCAGAACTTTTCACTTTCTTACTTTATTCGGCTGCTGAAAAATCAATACCTCGGACATCGACAAATCCAAAGCATCCAGGCAAGCCATTGTTTAAGGATGATTGCAAAAAGGCTATGGCTGAGCGAAAGTCTGTTCTCAGACAATTTAATCTAAAACCGACTCGGGAAAATCTTTCAAAAGTTCAAAATTGCACGTGCAAAAATCACGATGAACTATCAAGCAAAGTAAACGTACGTCTAGGTGACAGCTTAGAGTAAGAGTAGGAAATACGTTCTCTAACCCACATGAACAAGGAATTGGTGTTCCCCAGGGAAGCATTCTTTCTGTAACAGTTTTCAGTGTCAAGATTAGCAATATTGTAAAGTCTGTTGGTCCTGGAGTGGAATGCTTTTTGTATGTTGACGACTTTTGCATTTGCTATAGGTCTAAGCATATACAAACCATTGAACGGCAGTTGCAACAAGTTTTGAACAACTTAGCCAAATGGTCAGGAGAAAATGTTTTTAAATTTTCTAAAACCAAGACCAAATGCATGCATTTCTGTCAGTCAAGAAAGTTTCAGTTAGACCCGGAACTTTATTTAAATGATGTACAAATTGAAGTCGTCCCTGAATTCAAATTGTTGGTCTATTATTTGACTCTAAGCTGTCGTTTATTCCCCATATCAATTATCTCAGGAATGAATGCCAAAAAGCTCCTAATTTTTTACGTGTTGTCTCCAGTATGGACTGGGGAGCCGGCAAGAACTTTTAAGACTTTATATATCACTTATCCGTTCAAAGTTCGATTACGGCTGTATTGTATATGGCTCAGCGCGGCAATTGTACCTTCGTAAATTGGATTCTATCCATAACCACGGTTTGCACTTGGCGCTTGGCGCCTTTAGAACATCCCCTATCAATAGCTTGTATGTAGAGGCAAATGAATCATTTCAAATTTACGTAGGAAAAAACTTTCCTTGCAATACTACTTAAAATTAAAGTCAAATCCCGACAACCCCACACATATAGCAATATTTGAACCACTGTACAAGGATAAAATTCGAAGGAGAGGAAACATTATACCTCCTTTCAGTTTGAGCTGTGAAGCGGATATGAGATGTCTTCATTGCGATCTAGAGAGTGTAGCGAAACCTAAAATCTCTGAAGTTCCTTTATGGTCTTCTAAAAGTCCAACCTATATATACAATCTTAAAGACAAGAAAGCTACAACAGATCCTCTGATTTTTTTAAAATAAATTCTTTGAAATAAAAGGATAATACTGCCTTTACGAAGAGATGTATACAGAGGGTTCTAAAGATGGAAAAAAGTTGCTGCGGCTGCCGTGCTCGATGGCGAATTATACCAATTTCGGAGCCAGAGGCGATCGACCTTGCCCTCAACAGTATTCAAGAAGACGCTCACTGGTGCTATATTATCTTCACTGATTCGTTATCTGCCATGCAAGCACCTGAGGGTGAGAAAACAGAGAACCCATTAATTGTAAGTCTCCTCGAAAAATTATCCGGAATCTGTGAAAAAGCCGATATTGTTTTCTGTTGGCTCCCTAGCCATATTGGTATCAGTGGCAATGAAGAGGCAGATAAAGCTGCCAAGGAGGCATTGTCACTGGAAGTTTTACCTTTTAAAGTTCCTTTTAACGATTTTAAACCATTGATTAACGATTTTATCCGAAATGTATGGCAGCAATCCTGGAATGGCCCAGCTAACAAAGATAAGTTGTTTACAGTGAAGTCAACACTTGGCGAGTGGGTTGCGGACAAGTCTCCGTGAAGAAATTATTTTGGCCCGTATTCGCATTGGTCATACATGGCACACTCATCAGCCTTAACAATATGTCCCTTGATAAAGGTTTGAAATAACCCAAACTAGTCGTGATTAAAGTATTTTTTTCAAAACTTATACTTGGAGTTTCATCTTTTTTATTCATTTATTGAACTTTTAGAAGTCTATGTAGATTTCTTGAATGAGTATTTTCCTCTCATTGCAGACGGTAAATTACAGAGGAACAGATGAAGGAAGTACTTGGCAGTATTCTCCATAAAAAGTATTTTATGGTTACTTAATAGAACCACCTCAACGAGGCGGTTCTATGACTTTCCATAACATTATTTTTAACTTTACATGTTATTGTAAAAAACATGCTGTGGATACTTACTAGAATCGCCTCGAAGAGGCATTTCTGTGAGTATCCACAACATTGTTTTAAAGCATGTTGTAGATATTTGTTTGAATCGCTTTGAAAAACAGTTCTAATAAATATCCACAACATAAGTTTTTCATGGAAAAATAGAAATATTACCAAATTAACAGAAAACTACTCCATTGTATGTTCCTCTGTAATAAAATGCATCTCATAACACAAATCATGAGATCAGATTCATTAGGTTATAGTAAACACTAAATCTGTAAGGAGTAGAAAATAATCCTCATTCACAGTAGCTTGTAATTAAGACTTTTTAATCATATTTCAGACTTAATTACAAGCTCATTTGCCTCATTCAACAGAGCAAAATCAAAGTGGCCCGCCATGTCTGACCTGGAAAAACTGAATGAATGGAAATGTTCAAAGTCATCTGATCACTATCACTCTAGAAGCAGTATTCTAATTAAGCTCCTCTTCTCCAAGTTACATAACACCATGACAAAAACTTTAGAAACAGTGTTTGGGACAAGCATGGTATTAACGAGTTAAGATGTCCCAATGTATAGTGGAATATGGTATTTGCTAGTTTTTTACCATATTCTTCTCTACAGTTAACAACTATGAATTATTGTTTTGAGATTTATCATAAGTAAACCTATGATAATAATGCACCGAATAGCAAAAATAATCACCAGATCATTACAACATACTGTCGTAAAATAATACTGTATACACCCTAAGTAGGTAACAAGCTGGGTAACTACATGTTTTATTTCACTCTATCCCTCCCTCTCACTCTCTTTCTCTCACAGCCCGACGGGGGTAGAATTCGCCGGCTGCCAGTCCTGTGGAGTGGTAAGACCCCACCAATGGACCCGCCTATTTGCCGTGGGTGGAGACTCGTAAGCCGGAAAAGAGGGTCCTAGTAGTTGAGGGGAGCCCAGGGATCTCCAGTTCTTCAATACACTGCTTCGGTCTCGGCTTCGGTCTTAACGAGAGCCTAGATCGGCCCGGTCTAGCGCAATCGTCTGGTCGCTTTTAGATTGACTTTTCTTGTTCAAACTTGGTTAAAGTAACTAATGTTTTGGAAAAATAATGATTGCATGCATTTGAGAAGTTTTCGCAGTAGTGCACGTATTCTCTACAGCTCTTGTGTAGATCTTGAATCAATTGATACATTGCTACCTTGTCCAACTTACTGTTTTAAGTTGTTTTACATGTTTTTAGTCCCTAGTCTTATGTAGGCCCATGGGCCCACTTCAGTGTTATAGATGCTTTAAATTTGGCCATCATAAAAGGCAGTGTGTTGCTGACGATCACTGTAAATGATGCGGAACCAATGAAGTTGAAACATACCATACCAACCCTTGTGAAAAACCGTTGAAATGTTTAAGGAGGAACACTATTCCACATCCTGATCGTGTAAAGTCTGGAAGAGGGAAAAAGAAATCATCACCATAAAATATCGGGAGAGCCTTTCTTTTTCGGAAGCTAGAAAAACTGTAGATATACGACAAGCATTGGGTGCTTCTTACTCTAGTGTGACAAAGTCGAATGCAGCAAAATCAGTAACTTTGAAATATGCTCAAACACAGACAAACGATGCCTCAGTACAAACAGATTCAACTGAGAAACAAACCTCCACAACTGCCAAACGTCAGCAAACTTTAGTTAACAACAAATCAGAAAAATATCTTCCAAAATGTCCGAATAGATCGCCAAAATCGCAAAAAAAAGTCCACTCAGACCGATTTCCAGAGAGGTCCGATGACCAAATTCAACAACACAACCTTTTGCAGTGTCTTGATGAAGACATGGAGGTGAAAACCGACCATGCAGAAACAAATAAGTCAGGTCGTATTATCAAATTAAATAACAAGAGATTAATCAACACATACTTCCAGTGTTCTGTGGTATCTGCCTAACCCTAACTTTTATAATAAATAACACCATTCTGCAATGGAATTTTCGCAGCGTTAAAGCTAATTTCGAGGAATTAAACCTTTTAATCAATGAACAGAAACCAGTTGCAATATCTTTACAGGAGACCTTTCTTAAAAACTCCCGACAAATTCGCCTTAAAGTGCCACTCCTGTTTTTGTAAAAACTTCCGTGGTAACAATAAAGCTTCAGGAGGAGTGGCAATAATTGTAAACAACGATATTCTACACCCTTTTTTTCAAAGTCGAAACTACTTTACAAGCCGATGCTGTAAGCATTTCTCTAACTAAAACCACTACTCTGTGTTTTATTTACCTTCCACCCACCTTGGCAATCGATGTCAAGAAACTTGATGATCTCGTAGATCAGTTACCAAAACCTTTCATTTTAATGGGAGATTTCAATTCCCATCATACGCTGAGGGGACGTACAAATACCAATGACAAAGGTCAAACCATAGAAAGTTTTATCACAGAGCATAATCTTGTTTTGCTCAATGATAAGTCCTCAACGTATCTTCATCCTGCAACTGGTTCGTATTCATCTTTAGACTTAAGTATATGCAATCCGGATTTTTTTACTGATTTAAATTGGAAGATCGATGACGACCTTATGGAAGCGATCATTTCCCAATCGTAGTATCGGAAATTGGACCATCTATACAAGAACGTCCAGAACGCTGGAAGCTTCATAAAGAAAATTCGGAAAAGTTCAAAATTCATTGCGAACAATCAATTGATCCCAATGCTTTTGACGAATGTGAAAATCCAGCAGAACTGTTCACTTCCTTACTGTACTCAGCTGCAGAGAGATCAATTCCTCGAAAGTCGACAAAACCAAAGCATCAAAGCAAACTATGGTTTAACGATGATTGTAAGAAGGCTGTAGCTGAGAGAAATTTCAATCTGAGACCTACTCAGGAAAATCTTGCAACGTTCAAAATTGCGTGTGCGAAACCACCGCAAACTATAAAACAAAGTAAACGTGCATCTTGGCGACAGTGTGTTTCCCGATTAAATTCTAGATCGTCTGTCAAAAAGACATGGGAGGTGATACGAAAAATTAAGGGCAAAAGTAATTCCAGTAGTATTGGTCATCTTAATACTGATCATGGGAATTTTACTTCTAAACATGACATTGCCAATGTGCTAGCCGATACTTTCGCCAAGAAGTATTCTTCTAAAAATTACTCATCCACGTTTCGAAAACGTCAGGAAGTAAAGGAGAAATCCAAATTGAATTTTAAATCCAGTAAGAAGGAACATTATAATAAAGATTTTACCATTAAAGGGCTGAAAATAGCTCTTAAGAAATGTCATGACACTGCCGTTGGGTCTGATGAAATTCACTATCAGTTCCTGAAACACTTACCGTATCGTTCCCTCCATTGTTTACCCCAAATTTTTAATCAGATCTGGAAGACAGGCGTTCTTCCAGACTCTTGGAAAGAAGCTATAGTTATACCTATACCAAAGCCAGGCAAAGATTCTACAAACCCAAATAATTACCGCCCTACAGTCTTAATAAGTTGTATTTATAAAACTATGGAAAGAATGGTAAATGACCGCCTGGTTTGGTTTTTAGAGAAAAATAAACTTATGACCACAAACCAGTGCTGATTTCGTAAACAGAGAAGCACGCTTGATCACTTAGTACGGTTCGAGACTTTTGTAGCGTACCAACAAATTAACAAGGGAACTAAGGTATATACGAGACCTTTTCCAAAGCGCTATGGATTTGGCGTCACAATTCCCCGAAAATACGTAAAACAGTCGGATGGCCACCGTGGAGCAGCCTCGGGTGAAATCTCAAGCCTCGGTGAAGCCCCGCATCGATTACTTCAAGAATGCAACATGTGGCTTCAATGAAGCTAACACCGTGGCTTCGATGACGCTATAAAATTTGGCTCCAATAAAGTTTGTACTGTAGCCTCAATGGCGCTACGCAGTGTTGCTTCAAGAAAGCTCCCATCGCAGCTTCAATGATGCTACGTACAACAAACCTTAGCCTCTTAATTCTTCTGTCTTGTAGTATCGAATTACCAAGCACAACAACTGAGCCGAGCCGCACGACGTCAAAATGTCCTTTTATAACTGTTAGAATGTAACAGAGAAAGGTAATATTTTAACGGTCTAATTACCCAAATCTCGAGTTGTTGTTGTAGAATTGTTTAACTACCTGCTGTTCTCACACGAACTGCCGCTCAACTGACTTGCATCCGCTTTTATACCCTCTCTCTATTGAGCGCCACCTGGTGGGGTAACGGCTTTTACCGACCTCTACCGGATACCAAAAAGTGATTATTTACGGTCTAATGAGCGCCTGGAGACTGCAGATCATTGATTAACTAAGTCGTGTACAATATATACAAGTAAATGGAGACGTAGGCCATGTAGCATTAAAAATTACAGTATCATTATAGCGAGCAGCGCACAAGAGGCGTCTCGGAGCGACGCCTCGCGTAAGCGAGAGCTTATTGGTAGAGATGGTGTCAAAAATGTACATACCTGATGCCTCGGAAAAAGTGGTGGACCGGAAGTTGATTTTTACAAATTTAAATATGGCGGACGGAAGTGACGTAAAAGACTGGTTCTAATAGCGTTTTTACCCTATAATTTCTGACAACCTTGTTAATCACGTGATTTGAAACAGCGTTCCAGTCTACAAACGAGACCCTCGCGAGATCTGGACAAACACGAAGGAATTCGGGGTTTTCCGTATCTGTCCGATGTACGGATATTTCCGAATACATATGTAAACGTTACGAGAATTTAATAAGGAGCAGAAAACCATTTCGGGTGAGCCAATCGATCTTTTCTTTAAAGTTTTTTCGCGCTCTCGCCAATAAAAACTTCGTTCATATTTCATTATGACTTTTTCCCTATTTTTTAAAGTTTTTTTTTCTGTGAAGAATGCAAATCAACTCGGCCAGTATTTAACTCGTCCCTAGGTCAACTCGGCCAGGGCAAAGTAAGTTTATCTTTGTGGATTGTGCCGGAAAGTCGATTTTCATCTAGATCCAGGATTTAAAGTTTTTTTTTTTTACTTTTTTCTCTGTTAGGAGCAAAAGGGTATAGGTCTAATTGGCCCAATTACAGCTGTGATTTTTTTTAACAGAGGACATCTCTTCCTTTTTTCAATCTCGGTATGTTTCTTTCTTTCTGTTGTGAATAATGCCAAATTATGCTTGTTGTAAATCCTATCAAACTCTGTCAGAATTTCTTCTTACGTTTTTGATATTGTAGATATAAATTTCAAATTGACTGCATAGAACATGAATTTTTGTTCGGCTTGTTATTCTCTAAAATAGGATCTACACTGTTGGACTTGTGGAAATTCTGAGATGTTTTTGCTGAAACATTTTTAAGTTTTGGATAGCTGTCTTTTCTACAGACTGAAACTTTTTTTTTTTTTTTTTTTTTTTTTTATCGATTCTCCAATGTAGAGGTTACAGCTGGGTAAAACTTGAATTTGAGCAAAGAATTTTGTTCAAGGTGTTTGCTAGTTAGTAAGATACATTACCAAGATATGATACTGTACTCTCAGTGTGGCAAAGGTGAGAGAAAGAAAGACACCTCCAAAATTGTCAGCACCAGGGCTCAAACTCATTTCTCGTAAAATGATAACCTAGAGTGCCTCCTTCATCTGAAATAATCCTAATCATCCAAAATATGGTATCTGTCAGCCAAATGTATTTAGAACTACCATTTTACACGATAAGGCAACAGTTTAAAAGAAAAATGGGATATTCCTTTATGTATTTTCTCTTGACATAATATCTTGGTCTAAACCCCTTTTTTTGAAGAATAATATTGCTTATTTGTTTATGAAAATATATTTTTAACTTCCACAAACAAAATCTGCTGTTATGCCTTTTTAACATTCCTGCATTACTCAGCTTTCAACAAATTTAATTTTATTACATCCCAGCAAAACCGTCAGCTGCATAAACAACAACAACAACAAAAAAAATACCAATATGATGAATAGATTGTTAAAAATAGAGTTTTGGCAAAGTAACGACAAGGACTTGAAAGCCATTGAATTTTTTTTTTTTTTTTTTTTTTTTTTTTTCTGCAGATTCGTTCTTGTAGGTGACTGTTTTGTATCCCTGGGGTGATCTGCATCTATATGCTCAAGGCAAAGAGTTTGTTATCAAGAAATCCTGTTTCAACCCCTGATTGCACTGTCAGTCATAAGGGAGTATCTTTGAGCAAGGTACCACAGCCACAGCCTAGCACTTGTTGTGACTTTGCTAAGATATAATTAATAACAAGAAATAAGCTGAATTGCTGTGAAAAGTAACATAAAACTCCATTCAAACAAATATTTACAAACTTAAATCTCTGAAAATTCTCAGTCTTTACTTTTTCCCTTGATCCATGCAAGTAAACTATATATCATGTTGTTCATAACTTTAATCAAGAAATGCTATGTTGTCAAACTATGACTAAATAGTCATGATCTCACTTCAAATACCAATGTCAGATAACAATTTGAAAAATGGACCATAATTTTTAACCAGCTTCTTTTGGCCGGATCATTTTTGAAACTAGGACTTTTTGTATTGATTAATTGGTGTTCTTCTCTCCTTCCAAAATCATTTCAGTCTTACTAGAAGACTGACAGCTAAGTTATTTATGTATTTTCCTAGGTTTTACAAGAAGTCCATGCTTTGGATGTACCTTGCATTGCCTAAAGACACTCCCCTAAAGGTAAAACATTATCTTGGGTGAGGATCGAACCTAGGGCCTTATTACTAATTCAAGCACTCAGCCACCCAAGACAACTCTTTGGAAGGTGCCATTTTGACCCAGAACCTATGAATGTTTACAAAACTTTAAAGTTGTTCTCTGACTTTGTCTAATTTTGTAAATACCTGACAGTAAAAGATGAAAATATTTCAAACTGTTTGCTTCGATAATCAAAGGTTGTAACAAATCATAGCCCTAGATATCAACATGGCAAAATTGCATAAAGTACAAATAATTCCATTAGTCAGTTGGTCAGTCTTTTTGTCTGTCCATTCATTCTTTCAAACAGCTCCAGTGATAAAAGGAATAATGATGACTGATGTGGAGCTGGAACATGATACCTCTGGCTAACAGTGTATTGCTGCACAAACTTGAGAGCAACGAAGCTGATATAACAGCTCTGAGTTCCAATTTGTTATATAGCCTGGTTAAGAATAACACCTGCTAACTCACAGAAATTGATCTTGTCAACATTTTGCTGAGAATCACCTGGAAATGCTACCCTAGAAATGGACTCAACACAGTATCCCTGCCCTAGCTGAATGTATGATGTACGAACTGAGCTACAATACTATACCATTCCCACAAACCTCTCCAAAATCCCTAAATTCTGGCAAAAATTCTACAAATATCCTAAGGGGCCACCTAACCCATTATGGAAACTCCATTGAGTTATTAGTTGTTTTCTTTTCTAATTACATTTGTCTTTCTTCTTTACTGACAGTTTGAAAGCCATTCCCTTTCATAATTTAGAGATTAATCGTTTTTTGAAGTTTAGTGGGATTGTAAAAATCTGAATTATATCTAGATCTAATAAACCCCCTATAATTTAAAGGCATTAGACTTGGTGATCTACTTTCTTCAACATTAAAGGTACATACACTTCAAGCGCTGCTCGCTTATAGGCTTTGCCTAGGTTCATATTAACCAACATGAGTTACTAACGTTTCTCGAGATTGTTAGGGAAGATTGGAGCAAAATACTAAACAAAAAAACGATGAAATATGCCGTTGCCCCCCCCCCCCCCCCCCCCCGTGCCGCTAAGTAAAGGGGAGCAACTTTTGTTGATTCTTGAACTATAGTTCCATACAAAATTTGCTACAATACCCACGCCTCCGATTTCACGCGCCTCGCGTGGATAACAACGATTGAACAACAAATTTATGTGTAACTTAATCTTTTCTTTTCTAGTAACAATGTTACTTACACGTTTCTCAAACAATAAAAAGGGAAAATAACTCTGAAAGAAACTGAATAAGATTACAAGGCAAACGGTCAACAAATGTTGTATAAACTTAAAAAAAAAAGATAAAATATGAATCGCTTTGTCCATAAAACATCCACCCTAATGGGTATGTCTAAAACCTAGCTTGACTTCCCCCTCAGGGCCAAGTCTCACAACAACACTTTTCGAGTCGATCGGAGTACTCTTCAGGTAGTCCCCAAGATGAAATACGGAATCCTTTGGATCACGGATTGATGTATCTGAAGAGTAAATCAGTCCTTCTCCCTTTTCTTCAACCTCAATTCTCTTTCTATAAAGGTTTCCATCCCTTGATGAACCGCATGTTATCATGACCCCTGTTGGTTCTTGTGCTTGTGCGAGGTCATCATCACTTGATACCCTGACGACCCGTTTAGTATTGGAGGGTGGAACTGCATCTGAGGTCTCTGTTTCTGATGCTTTTCGTTTCTTTGGTGCCAGGACTGGAATCGGACATGTTTGCTTGCAATAGGTTCAACCCTCCAAAACCTTCTCTGGATCTGGGTCTTTATCAACTCCCTCCGATATTTCGATATCAGACTGATCTTCCCAGTCGCTGATGCAGGCATCTGCTTCTTTGTCATCTGCCGTATTGGTTTCCACAAATGTATCACAGTCCGCAGACGTCTTTCCTTCGGACATGCTGTAGGTATGACTTTCTTGATGTGAAAGTCTTCCTGCAGGCGTCACATCCGTCATTCTTCATGATGCATGTCTCCACATGGTAACGGTATTCATCCGGGCTAGGCAACGACTTCTTGCACTTTACACATATCAGGAGTGTTTTATCCTTCCTCTCTGTCATCTAATGCGGCCATACCTGGTTCTCTGTAAGTAGAAAGAACATAATCTTTCATCCAAACTGGTTTCTTAATTTGTCTTTTTGGTCTAAAATCCTCCTCATATTCTTGATCCAGTGGTTCCTCAAACATTCCTGTCTGTGAACCATCGTTTAGAAGAGTACTTCCTTCTCTGCTCAGCGTTTGTGATTTGCAGTAACTCAGCCGATCACGATGAATCACTTGAGGGGCTTTAGAACGACCACAATTTACTCTGTATAGGACGTTTGACAATCTATCCTTTATTTCATAGGGGCCTCTCTAGTATGAAGTTAGTTTTGGGGAACAATCGACCTTTTTAAGTGGGAAACAAATGTACACTTTATCACCTACCTCAAACGTGTTAAAAGAAAGCCTACCATCGTAATATCTCTTTTGTCGACTCATAGCTTCGCCAGTATTTTGCCTGACAAATCTGTGTGCCATTTCAATTTTATCCTGGGGCTCCCACACCCATTGATTGAGAGGAGTGGGTTTTATATTAGATGGCGTTTAGTACATAAAGTCTAAAGGACATGACGTCTCTCTACCGAGCATGCACAGATTTGGTGTGAAGCCTGTCGTTTCGTGTTCGTGATAGCGGTAAGCTATCATTACCAATTGCAAATGTTCATCCCAATCTGTGTGATTTTCATTCACAAACGTGCTCAACATTCCCACTAGCGTTTTGGTGAATCTCTCTACCATACCATCAGACATTGCATGATAAGGTGTGGTCCTTTTCTTCTCTACCTGTAATAAATCACACATTTCCCCGAATAACTGGCTTTCAAACTGGCGTCCTTGATCAGAATTTATTCGTCTGGGAACTCGGAATCTGGATATTACCTGTTCTATCATTACAGTAGCTATTGTTTTTGTCTCCATATTTGGCATTGCATGGCATTCCATCCATTTAGTGAAGTAATCACCAATTACCAGTATATATCGGTTCCCTCTACTAGTCTCTGGAAACTCACCCAGAATATCAACTGCTATTCTCTCCATAGGGAAGCCACTTCTCACAACTTCTCACATTGGTGCTCTATTGGTTTTTGTTGGATCTTTCCTTCTTGTGCACGCGTCACATCCCCCAACATAACATTTAACATCATTTTTCATTCCTGGCCAGTAAAAGCTTTGTCGCACACGTCTTAGAGTTTTCTTGAAGCCTAAATGGCCTGATGCTCGTATGTCATGGCACAACTTCAAAATGTCTCTCCTCTTTGATAGTGGGATAATTACTTGATAATTCACCGCATTCTTACCAACGTCTTCCCATCGCCGAACTATCAGATCGTCATGGATTTCAAGACACACCCACTGATACATCAAAGCTTTTGAGCAGTAACTTTCACATCCTACTGCTTTTTGGTCCGGCCTTTCCTTTGCTTCGATCCACTTTCGGATCTGGGTGATATCTTTGTCTTGTTCTTGTGCTTCTTTGAGATTAACTTGAATCCTATTTGAGTTGGCCTCAGTAGGTATAACATTTGCTATATCCTGAACACCCTCATCTGATATACCATATTGCTTACATGGCTTTCTGCTGAGTCCATCGGCATTCCCATGTCGCCTCACGGGTCTATGTTCTACTTTCATATTGTAAGCAGACAGAACTTCAAGCCAGCGGGTCAATTGCCCTTCCGAAATTGATAAGCCATCGGAGAGAACCATGGTCTGTCCTTACAGTGACGCAATATCTTCTCTATCTGCCTTTGATAGTGTTTTACCTGCAAAGGTGACAGGTCTTTCTTGTCCGTCAAATTTTTAGATAAAACGGCCCCAATACCATAGTCACTCGCGTCAGTATCCAATATAAACTCATTTGCAAAATCTGGCTGAGCAAGGACGGGAGCGTCACAAAAGCATTCCTTCAGCTTCATAAAAGACTGTTTATAGTCTCTCCTAAAATAACTGCACAAACCTAAGAATGATCTAACACCTGTAACATTGCTTAGTTCGACCCAGTCTCGTATAGCCCTGTTTTTTTCGGGATCAGTTTTTATTCCCTCACGGAACACAATATGACCAAGGTAGGCAACTTACGTTTGAAAAAGCTGACATTTTCTCGGATTCAGTATGAGGCCGGCATCCTGCAACTTCCCAAATACTTGGTCAAGGTTCGAAATCATTTCCCCAAAAGAGCGACCATGACGAAAATGTCGTCGAAATATATCAAGCAAATTTTCCAGCTGAAGCCTGCGTGCACCATCTTTATAAGTCTCTCAAAGGTAGCCGGGGCATTGCATAATCAGAATGGCATAACTTTAAACTCAAACAATCCCCGCCTGGAATTGAATGCCGTCTTACACCGATCCCCTTTTTCCAACTCTACCTGCCAGTAACTGGAATTTAAATCGAGACAGGAAAACCACTGCGCTCCAGAAAGCTGCTCTAAAGAGTCATCAATTCTAGGGATTGGGTTCGAGTCTTTCACTGTGACATCATTCAATCGCCTATAATCCACACAAAAACGTTCGCTACCGTCTTTCTTTGTTACCAGTACAATACCACTACTTCAAGGACTATTAGACGGCTGATTTACGTTCGTGCGTAACATCTTGTCGATTTGTCGATCTACCTCTGAATTCAAGTGAACAGGGTTCCTTCTTAAGGACTGCTTTATTGGATGTGTATCTCCTGTATGGATCCTATGCCTTACAAGACCTGTTATTCCTAGGTCGTCATCTGATTCTGAGAATATCAAAGAATATTTTGTAAGTAACTTCCGTACCTCCCTGGATTGTTCTCGGGACATGTCATCAACAGTCCTGTTGTAAATATCCTAGAGGTGGTTTGGTAGCTGATTAGGCTTTGACATCGCCGACATGTCCTTGCTAGTAGTAACTGGACTTAACTGACCAATATGAGTCCCCCGATATAACTTGCTTTTTGAATCCGAAATATTCATAATTCGAACAGGGACTAAGGGTCCGCCATTTACAAGAGTTTTTGCCAATATGCTTGTTTGTGACTGTAGCATTTCAGTCGATGGTTCAACAAGATAAGTTGAATCATTACTCCCAGATATACCCGAGACCTTCCCATACACGATAACCTCCGTCCTAGCAGGAATAGAGATATCATCAGAAGTTGTCACTCTGTAGCAACCAAATGACCCCCGACTTTGAAGTTTCAAGACTAAATCTTTGATTGATAGTGTGTTATTAACAACATCAATACAACAGTTATACTTTTTCATAAAGTCAATGCCCATCATGAAGTCACTTTCAACATCTGCTACAATAACGTCGGCTCATATTGCCTGCCTTTTATGCCAATCGCAATGCTTGCTGGATTACCTGAGGTTGCCACCAGAGTTTTGTCATATCAAGTCCAATTTCTTTTTCTGGTACTGTCTAATGCATCCCAGTATCGTGAAGACAATATGCTTACAGTAGCTCCAGTATCTATTAAACAATCAAGATTTTTCCAAAGAGATTTACTAGTACGAAGAGACCCGAGCTGACCGAATTAGCATTTGGCAGGGCTTCATTATTTGTCTGAGTCCTTTCATTCCCCTGCATTTTAGTTCCTGTCCCTGTCTGATCTAACTTTGGACATTTGTTACGCAAATGGGACGTTGACCCACAAATGTAACAAGCTTTTCTGCGACGTCGAAAATCCTGTTGAGATCGCCTACTTCGTTGGTCTTCTTGCAATGTCTGCAACTGCTTCTCCAATCTATTAACTGTATCCTAAAGACGCCTTAAGGCATTCCGGTCAAGATCCGTAGGAGCGCTATCACCTTCTGTGGTGCTTGTGGATCCTATTATCCCATGACCTTCAAGTTTGGTCTTTTCAGCTCTAGTAAAAGCCTCTAATTCAACTGAATGACGTATATCGTCGTTGAGGCAAGATGGTCGAGCTTGTTTGATTCGAAGACGCATGTCCACACTTTTGAGTGCGTCTATAAACTGCTCTTTATCCAATGTTTCCTTTAAATCTGGTGGGGCTGTTGGGTATGCTAAGTTGGTAAGACGACGTATTTCTTGTCCTAGTTCTGACAATGTTTCAGAGGCTTTCTGGCGCCTTTCTCTCAATTGTACCCTATAAAGCTCTGTTTAGTTAGGTGGTGCAAAGCGTTCCTCCAATGCGCTAGCAAGGATGCAGTAGTTTTTAGATGTGGACGAAAGGATGCCAAAGACGCCCTGAGCCTGGCAACGCAATGACACTGCCAGGTACTGACCTTTTTGTGTCTCTTTCCAATTATTTATTTCCGCGCAAGCCTCAAAATTAGCCTTGTAATCTGACCACGATGTGGTACCATCAAAAGTTGCAGGTTTCATGAAAATTGTTGACGAAGTTCGACGTCGAAGTTCATCTTCATTTCCCTTTTCAATATTGCAAGGGTCGAGTGTTCCAGCTTCCTTGAATGCAGCTTGTGGAATACTACTGCAGGGTACGTCATTATGTCTACATGTACTTCTCAGTGTATGCGAAATGCCGAGTTCCTGGGGACTAGGCGTACCTTTCTGATGCTCTAGGTCCGCAAAATCGCGTTGCATTCTGAGTCGGGCATTTTCATGTTCAAGCCTTATTATACAGTCTATAAGTTCCTCATGATTTTGTAATGAAGCCATTGTAGACTTATGGGCATGAGTCTGTCAATCGGGATATTGACAATGTATCCCACCTCTACCACCAGTTGTACCGTACCAACAAATTAACAAGGGAACTCAGGTATATACGAGACCTTCTCCAAAGCGCTATGGAGTTGGCGTCACAATTCCCCGAAATTACGTAAAACAGTCAAATGGTCACCGTTGAGCAGCCTCGGATGAAATCTCAAGCCTCGGTGAAGCCCCGCATCAATTGCTTCAAGAATGCAACATGTGGCCTCAATGAAGCTAACACCTTGGCTTCGATGACACTATAAAATTTGGCTTCAATGAAGTTTGCACTGTAGCCTCAATGGCGCTACGCAGTGTTGCTTCAATAAACCTCCCACCGCAGCCTATAGGATGCTACGTACAACAAACCTTAGCCTCCGAATTCTTCTGTCTTGTACTATCGAATTACCATGCACAACAACTGAGCCCAGCCAATGAAGTGATTATTTACGGTCTAATGAGCGCCTGGAGACTGCAGATCACTGATTAACTAAGGCGTGTACAATATATACATGCAAATGGAGACGAAGGCCATGTAGCATAAAAAATTACAGTATCATTATAACCAACATGAGTTACTAACGTTTCTCGAGATTGTTAGGGAAGATTGGGGCAAAAATACTAACCAAAAGTGCGATGAAATATGCCGTTGCTTCCTCTGTGCAAATGCCGCTGTCTAAGTAAAGGGGAGCAACTTTTGTTGATTCTTGAACTATCGTTCTATACAAATTTTGCTACACTTTCATACGTGAAGCCCTCATAAAGAAAGAACATGTTGTTTGTCTTTATTGATTCAGAAAGTGCTTACGATACCACCTGGAAGTATGGCGTTATGAACGACCTTTATGATTTAGGTATTCGAGGTCGCCTTGCTTATTTCATTTCTGCTTTTTTAGATGAACGTCAGTTTAGAGTCCGGGTTTGAAATACATTGTCCAGCCTACACGAACAGGAAATGGGCGTTCCCCAGGGAAGCATCCTTTCAGTTACACTTTTTAGTGTTAAAATTCATAACATCGTTAAATCCGTTTGCCCTGGAGTAGAATGCTTTCTTATGTTGACAGGTCTTAAATAATTTAAGCAAGTGGTCAAACAAAAACGGTTTCAAATTTTCGAAAATCAAGACCAAACGTATGCATTTCTGTCAGCCGTAGAAATTTTATCTCGACCCGGAGATGACATTAGATGATGTCCGCATAGAAGTCGTCCCAGATTCAAATTCTTAGATCTTTTATTCGGCGCCTTTAGAACATCTCCTGTCAATAGTTTGTATGCAGTGGCAAATGAACCATCTTTAAATTTACGCAGGAAGAAACTTTCCTTGCAATATTACTTGTAGTTGAAATCAAATCCCGACAACCCCACGCATAAAGTAGTATTTGAACAGCTCTACCAGGACAATTTTTAAACAGAGAAAAAAGTTATACCTCCTTTCAGTTTGCGCTGTGAACCGGATATGAGCTGTCTTGATTGCAATCTTGAGGATGTAGCGCAACACAAAATTTCTGAAGTTCCTTTATGGACTTCTAATAGTCCAACCTATATATATTCAGACAAGAAAGCTACAACAGATCCCATATTTTCAAAAATAAATCCCTTGAAATAAAAGAACAATACTGCCATTACGAAGAGATATATACCGATGGTTCCAAAAATGCAAACAAAGTTGCTCGATGGCGAATTATACCAATTTCGGCTTCCTAACAATTCTTATTTTTTTTTTCTGCGGAGCTAAAGGCGATCGACCTTGCCCTTAACCATATTCAACAAGACGCTTACTGGCGCTTTATTATCTGTGCAGATTCGTTATCTACCATGTAAGCACTTGAGGGTGAGAAAACTGACAATCCAATAAATGTGAGTCTCCTAAATAATTGTCCGGAATCTGTGCCAGAGCTGATATAGGCATTGTAACAGGATGTTTTACTACTTGAAGATGCCGGTTACTTTGTTTTTTTATAGCCTCGTCATGAGAAATACCCTAACTCTTCACGTTTTCCCGTTTTTATGCCTCGGCACACGAAAGTGGCTCTTATCCACTCTCTAGTTCATAAATAGTGAATTTCAAAGTGATTTTTTTTTTTTTTTTTTTTCTTCTTTTTTTAGGAGAAGAGGCACCACAGTGTATTCCCTGTAATACGTCTCTGACTGTTAAACAAATATTTAAAGATTGCATAGACTTTGCACCTATAAGAGACAGGTTTTTCCATGCCGACAGTTTGAGCACTTTATTTGATTCTGTAAAATTCGAATCTATTTTTTAGTTCTTGAAGGAGGTAAATCTCTATAAAAAAGATATAATTTCAGGTTCTATTGACCATCTGTATTTTTAGACTATATATCACTAACGTTATTTGTTTTTTAGTGTTTACACAGCTGAGAGTTTAACCTTTTTTTTTTTTGTAACTGTACAGTTTGATCAATTAAAGGTATTTCAATAGTTGTTAGTGCGCCCAATATGACCTTTGATGTCGACGGGCCTTAAAACTTCATTCATTCATTCATTCATTCATTCTCTTTCTTTCTCTATTTCTGAGAGTATGTGTGCATTTGTGAACTGAAATTTAAAGAGACTTATACACCATGATCACACAATATGTTTCCAGCTAAAAATTAAGATCACACTTCTGAATTGTAGATATCTCTTCTTGACATTCAGATACAGTGAAATAATAAAACAATTCTGTGCTTGCAGACCAAATAAAACGGTAAAAAATAATACAAACCACTTCACTAATACATACTGTAGACTTTCTGGCAAAAGTTTCACAAGTACAGGTTGTGTATGTACCTTAAGCCTTACCTAATGCACCTACCAATATTTTCCTCAGGCTCTGACAAAGGTTATAACGGTTGGGGAAAAAGCATAAAAGATTTTGGACTGAACTTTTGTAAGGCAGTGACTATTTAGCTCGACCCTGTCAAAATGTTTAGGGGCTATTCAGCCAGGTCCAGTGTAACAGAGATGTTCAAGCTGATAAGTGAATAAGGAATATGGACACGGAGTGCTGTATTTCAGACCGGGGTCGTCTCAGAATCAATGAGACTATCGATTACGGTAATCCATTTTTAGAGACGTTTCGCTGGTGATCGTCTGCTTCTGCAAAGCACATTTTTAATTGCCTACGTTCAAAGGTTCAGAGAGTCGAAATGGTAAACCTTTTTGTGTTAACCCTTGTCCTGCTAAATAACTGAAATGAAACTTTCAAGCCGATGATGAAAATCCCAAATTTTGCTATTTCAAAGGTACTTTCAGGTGGGGGGGGGAAAGATATCTCCTTAGCAGACACTGTAGATCCAAGATCAGACTGCACTTTCTGTGCAGTTCGATTTTGATCTAAACTGTCCGCAAATGGTCTTTGAGTCGCGCTTAGCAGCCTAAGGGTTAAGGTCGATTCAGAGAAGGATAACGATGTGCGATCCTCATAGAGAGCGTAACTTTTAGGTTCGAGCACAAGCATAAAATCCAAAGATGTTGGAAATATGCATTTTTTTTTTTTTTTTTTTTTTTTTTTTGGGGGGGGGGGGGGTTGGGGGACGGGAAATCACTATATATATGAGCCATCCTCTGAGAAAAGGGGCTTAGTACATCTGCAAAAAGTATCGACCAAGGTCAGCCTGCGCAGTTCGCTTTGGTACCCCTTTACCTGACCAATGTCGGGTTCCGCATACGCTCTGTACCTCCTGTGGTATCTATTGTACCTGTCACACATAGACCTTTCCTGATCAGGTGTTCTGCAGAGATAGCTTGTGCTATATGGCGTTACAATGGGGTGTCCATTTGGATAAATTTTGTCCACTAGCAAAACAAAATTTGCAGGAAAAGTATGTCTTGTGTGCCTATTTGACGCATAAGCCTGTAAGTTTGGGCATCATTCTGATGGTCAAGAAACCCAGCCTCAATCCTAGTATATCTTTCCATACGTTCATTATCAACAATAATTTGCGTATGAAGGCAGTGATAATTTCTAAGGCCAGGATAAAACTATTGTTGGTTTTGAATTGGTCGGTGTATTTTTTGGCTTGCATCATCTGTGGTTCCAACAGCAGAATGTGTTTTATGCCAAATTTCCCCTCATTCTGCGATAGAAGGCTATATTAGATGTAAAAGCGATAACCGCTTTCAGGGTCGTTAAAACTCGGGAATGTGTGGTAAAGAGTTTAATTATCTGTGCCTTGGAGCATCTGCGGGAAAAGTATCGACCCATGTTAATTTACTCGGACTGCACAGGCCGACCTTGGATGAAACTTGAAGACTGTCGTAGATTTTTTGAATGGTAAATTAGTCAATGTCGAATCATCGATACGTATCTAAACGCTCTAGGCTACGATAACTCATTCATAGGGTTTTACAGATGTTTTATGGACAAATTTCGCATAAAAATTACCCAGAACTGTTAGAACGGATTAGCAGGCTTTCGCCGCTTTTTTTGCGTTGGCTTTTGATCTACTGCTTGGTATAATATTTCGAATGAATAAATATTACTGTAGAGTAATTTGTTACTGGTTCAAAATGTGAAGAAGTTCATTCGACGGCTCGCTGAACGCCCTTTGGCGGGTAAATTTATATCACCAATATGCAAGCCCATGCAGGCTTAATTTCGGAATATCTATGAAAGCAATACGATAATTACAAACGTTGCCACCACTAATCTATAGCCCGAGGCTCTTATTGACACCATGGCAAATGTATGTGGTAGAGAAAAATCCTTTTCTAGTACGTAAAGGCCGAATAGCGGCCAAAACAAAAAGCATTGCAGGTGTTAAAATGAAAAAAAAAAAAAAAAAAAAATGCCTTTTAAAAGTATGGAAAATATTGTGGAGATGATAATCTATTATAGTATGGTCGGACCAAGTGTTAGTCGCTGGCAGAAAAAAAAAAGAGTTTTAAAATCGGGTTAAAAGTAAAAAGGAGATCTAGCGACCCGGCAAGTTTTGACCTAGTTTTAAAATTAATTTCGCTGCCAACGACTAAAACTTGGACTGACTGTACAACAACAGAATGTCTTCTTTACAACAATTTCCATACCATTAAATGGTATAACTTAAATCTAAATTCATTTTAACACCGATACTGTTTACATCTGGCATCTACTGTGCCTTTATTAGTACATTGTAATTAAATTTTTTTCAAGGGTTACCATGTAACCTATTCCTGTATGTTTGTGTAAAGTCGGTGTCCTTTATATTATTTATGAGCCATGCCCCGTGAAATGTGGCTTTACTGCATTTGCTAAAAGAATAGGCTCATGTCTCAGCAGGCTGAACTGGGTCGAAACTTTTTGCTATAGGTCAATTTTCTGCATATCCAAGGACCAGTCTTTCTCAGGATTCAGTCGGTTGACAATGAAGATATGAAAAGATATACTAGTATTGAGTCTGGGTTTCTTGACCACCAGAAAGACGCCCAAACTTACAGACTTACGCGTCAAATAAGCACACAAGACATACTTTTCCTGTAAATTGTGTTTTGCTAGTGGACAAAATTTATCCAAATGGACACCCTATCGTAACGCCATATAGCACAATCCATCCCTACAGAGCACGTGTTCAGGAAAGGGCTATGTATGACAGGTACAACAGATTCCACAGAAGGAACAGAGTGTATGTGGTCTATTGGTCAGGTAAAGGGGTACCATAGGGCGAGTTCAGTTTGGCGTCACACCGAAAGTTTCTCGATGTGACTGTAAGGATATGATTCGCTTTGGTATGTCAAAAAGACTCAATGGTCTCATAACGTAAGGGGAAGTCATTCTGTAACGTAATAAATGAAAACTTAATTGCCAAGAACTCTATGGCTCACTACAGAGGCTTGCATATGAAATCTAATTTTCCTAGATTTTGGCTATTGATGCCTTATTCCCTTATTTCGCAATCTGGACACTGACATTGATGCTAGAAGTTTTTTTTTTTTTTTGTATTCCTATAAATGTGGTGTGCAATGCCCGATCGGGTGGAGAGATGTAAAGACAGGGTTAGTTAAGATCCGTAGAGAGAAGGTTAAGATCAGGACAAAATGTTGTAGCACCATCGTTCTGAAGTGAGTAGATTTGGACTGAACGACAATTGGTTTTAGTAACTATGAACGGTTCACTATAGTAATGTTTTAAAAAAAAGGCCGGCAGGGGCCAGACGAATAAACATGTGCACTTTTTAACAAATCACAAATGACTAGTTTTATTTCTGGTATGTTAATATCAAGTAGTAGGTCCAAGGCCAGCATATTCTAATTTACAAACAACTGAACCATGCTCTGGCAAATGGGGGCTTAATTCATCTCCGTGGTAAATGATACCCAAGCAAGTCATAATTATGGATCCATAAAATCAGTTTGTACTAACAACAGAATGAACCATGAGGTACACTGGCCCTTGGACACGCAGAAAATTAACCAATAGCAAAAACTTTCGGCCAAGGTCTGCCTGCGAGGACTGCGCAGGCTGACCTTGGTCGATACTTTTTGCAGATGCATTAAGCTCCCTTTTCTCTGAGTACAGCTCAACTATATAGTGGTGTAACAAGAAAAGCATATTTCTAATATCTTTATGCTTGTGCTCGAACCAAAACGTTACACTCTCTTTGAGGATCGGAGTCGTTATCCTCCTCTGAATCGACCTGCCAAGAGCAACTAAAGGACCATTTGCGGACAGTATAGATCAAAATCAGACTCCGCAGAAGGTGCAGTCTGATCTTTGATCTACAGTGTCTGCTAAGGAGATATCTCGCACCCCCGTCCCCCAACACACAAACACACACACAATTTACCTTTCAAACAGCAAAATTTGGGGTTTTACTATCGGCTTGAAAGTTTTATTTAATTTTTTTAGCAGGATAATGATTAATACAAAAACGTACACCATTTCGACCGTCTGAGAATTAACTTTTCATCGTAGGCTATTAAAAAGTGCTTTGCAGAAGCAGACAGTCGTCAGAGAACCATCTTTAATAGCGGTTTACGGTTATCGATGGACGACCCCGGTCTGAAATACAGCACTCCGTGTCCGTATTCCTCATTCACTTTAGGCTTGTACATCTCTATTAGCCCTGGAGCTATTTAGCCCATCAACTCTGAATAGGTTAAAGTTCTTATATGCTGTATTTAATCACACCTAATTTTAAAGGTGAGAAATATGAAAACTATTCCATAATCATCACCAAATATTCCTTCTCTTACCAACTCAGCCGATGAATAAATTTTTGCAAAGACATTAATTTCATACACCTTTATTTTGTCTTTAATTTGAACTCTGTATATTGGGCAAACATCCAATCTTTTTCATACAGGTTTCACAAAATCCACAATGCCTGCATGGAATACAGAGCTGGTCTTTAGGGTTTCCATGCAAATCTGACACAGGCCTGAAACAAATTATAGCCATAAGAAGGCAAAACTTTGTGAAATTTGATGCATTAATGTTCCAATGTGTGTACCAATTTACCAATAAAAAAAGAACCAGATATTTTCTTTCATGAAACAAAAGACAATAAGGCAATTATTAATATGTGTTCTCATTAAAAGGCACATTGCTAGGGCACTTCTATTTGAGTGCCTACATTTGTTCACAAAAAACAATTACATCGATTTGCTCTTTTTTCTGCAGATATGCCAGAAAAAGATATGAAGAGGATACTTTACATGTCAAACTGTGGACTAAGGACACGTTTTTTTCATTTAAGTGACTGTCAGTTAAAAGCACTTAAGATTCTCAGTATGTCAGACATACCGAGAGTCTTAAGTTCTTTTAAGCATATTATTTGAGAAGTCTCAAAAACATCTTGCTTATCTTTAAAAGTATTAATGAGCTCCTTAAATGTACCAATTCTCTCAGTATGGATTCTTTCCTGCCTATTGCATTCCTATTAATATCTTTTTTCTTGTTTTTTCTGCATCATCTTTAAGAAAAGCAACAACTTCAGACACTTTTGTGTGTCTAGTCTTGAGATGGCTTTCTTCTTCACTCGATTGTTCATCACATTCACGCTTCCTTTTCGTGTGCTTTTTTTTTTTTTTTTTTAATTTTTAGGATCCTTTACCTTCCTCAGACGTGGAGGAAGAGGATGAGACTGTTTCTACTGGTGTAATATTGGGTCGCGCTTTCAAAATTGCATCCAGCTCAGATTGGAAAGGATGTATTTTCCTGTCATTACCAGATTTGTTGTTATGATCCTCAATTTCTTTGTAGGATCGTTTCAACGATTTCCATTTGTTTGATGCCTGTTGTTCAGAGCATTTCATTCCCAGCTCCTTAGCTAGGGTTTGGGCGACCTCTTTGAACATTTGGTTGATTTTCATTTTTCCTGTGTTAACTTGGTTTATTTTTTCTCCAACCAGTGCCATGAGAAGAGCTGTAGCAGTTTTTGTCCAGTATACAGATTCAGGTAACGGTTCACTGACAGGACTTAGTAATGAACCTGGAACATAAAAAAATGTACCAAAAAATAAGGCATTTTCTCATCTAGGTTTTTGTGACCCTTACCCAAGCTATATTGAACTGATCAGCCATACTGAGTCTGAGGGTCTGAGAAATATCCAGAACTGGGAGAAAGACCCTGCTAGACCTGGTGCAAACAAACTAACACATCTTAATTCCCCCCCCCCCCCCCATTATATCATTTTATACATGAACATGACTTTAGAAGATTTTCCATTCAATTAGTGTTGAGATAATGTTCATTTTTTACGAAAATAAAAGTGTTGTGGTACTCATCAAAAACTCTAGAGTTGATGCAAATAATGATGAACAACTGGTGGAAAACTACCTGTTATAAATGAGGTCTTGCGTGTGCACTGTAGCTGCTATGATGGAAAACCTTGCCTTCAGACTGATTTGCATTTTCCGTTGGCTCAGTACACTCGTGCTGTACATATGCAGCATTATCGTTAAACCACATCTTGCAAACATCGCATTGGAAGCCAGTTCTTCGTTCGACAGGCCTGCTGGTTAGGGCAGTTGTCGATTTAGTTGACATCAATAAAATTGCTGCAGGTAGCTGCTGGTCTGAAAAAGTAAGAAAGAAAAAAAGAGATCATTAATCAATAATGTGAAGTATAGCACGGCATAAAAATAGTGTATATTCTCCACCATGTATAAAAACCAAGTACAGTCGTTTTGTAGGTGTTGTGTAAGGTGCGTTGTGGCGGGGTAAGTTCGTCTGCCTGTTTACAGTACAGAAGATTCTTAGACATTGCATTTATAACCCATATTTGTTTATTTTCTTATCTATTTTGTCTGCTCCCACATCGATGATAAAATAGTCAAACCGCCATTCCTTTATCAGCCTTGGTAACGCAGTAGGTTGAGAGTGTACGCTCTGAGCCTGTATCGGGTTCAGTCCCAGGCGCTGACATACCAGTCCAAATGGTAAAACCATGGTTTACAGTTTGTGTTTGATCTGGTTGGAATCCAGGTTTTGTCGTGACATGGCTCAAATAATGCGACTTGAGTTGTTGGAGGGCAAACCTGTGGTTAGAAAAACTAAGTTATTTCTTCGCACAAGAGACTAGGTCCGAGTTTGTCATGGACCGAGTTTGTTTGGGCCGAGTGGGTTATGGCCCGACTTTGTCGTGGGCCGAGTTGATTATGGGCCGAACTGTCGGGTAAATTGTCCAGTTACCAGTAAATTAATGAAAATATTCCACAACTGCGCAATCAGTTTAGGAGCATTTTTGCTCAGGTTAAACTATTTGATTAATGTTCTTTACCTGCAGTTCTGCAACAGCTATGCTACCTTAGAAAGGCTTGAGAAGTAAAATATTTGCAGCAATCGCTGCACTGATAGCAAACGGCAGCCATGATTTCGTTCTTCATCCGGGTTACCCACACTTGCTCGCTCGATGGGTCAAAAGGTGTACGCACCGAACAGAGTTCTGGCGCACTTGATTCGATAGAACGTTGGAAAGTGCACACCGAACGGCGAATCAAGTACGCCCATAAATGTACGTCAAGTTTGAAATAAACATGACATTGCTAATGAACCGGGATAATCAGTAGACATTTTGTTATATGAAAATGTAGTCCCGTTGAAGTAAGGTTTTGAAGAGGAAACAACTTTTTATAAGCGTGTACCAAATGTAGAATTTTAGGATTCGTCAAAAGTGAAAAAAGGGCCTTACTGTCGACAAATCAAATGCGGTACAAATCATAAAATGATGACATGTGTCTTTGAGAAGAGCTGAAATCATTGTGGGGAAAACGGGAAAATGCCGAAAACGCTCACTTTCTCCTTGTCCATCAATTTTTCCAAAGCTTCATCCTAAGGGTCGTTAAAACACGGGAGTGTATGGTATAGGACTAAATGTTTGATTACAATATCAGAGCTCCATGGGGGGGGGGGGGGGGGGGGGGTGATTTTGATTTCAAAATTGAAAATATTAAACACTCTTCACTAAATCATATGTTATTGGTACTCATTAGAATCGTCTCATTGAGACGATTCTAATGAGTACCCACAACATAGGGTTTGGGAAAGAAATAGATTTAGAATACTATCACTCTCTCTTACCTGGAGGCCTGATTACATTTTTTTTTCTAAGGATATTGGAGAAGTGTTGAGTGGTCCCTTCCAAAAGATATACCTACTACGTAAGAATATTGTTCGTTATATCGTGTTATCTGTATTAGTCGAACTTGCTATGGGTCGAATGCACCTGCACATGTGTAGGGGCCATCATCTGTGAAAAACGAGTTAAATTCATCTGTCAAAAAAAGAACGTCAGCGTTGACAGAGTCGCAACTTTCTGTATTCGCTATTTTTGTACATGTCGAAGGATCAGTATGAACTTTATGAATCCAAAATTATCTCATGACCTGCTTGGTATAATAGATCGCGGATATGCATTAACATTAATATGCATCGGACTACGTAGTCTGCGCTGGCTGATCTTGGTCGACACTTTTTGTTTTCTGTAAATTTTATGTATTTCAAAGACCCATTGCATCTCATAATTCAACCGGTTGTTGGACGAAATAAATTTTATTGATATATAATAATTAAATGATGACCTGCTTGGTAAAATGGATCAGGGAGATGCATCGGATCCCCTTTTCACAGAGCATGGCTCAAATCTTAAATTTGCGATAGCTTGATTGGTCGTCAAGCATGGAAGTGACCGACATTCTGCGGGTATTTGACATAATTCAGCATGGGACCGAAATTATAACCTTCCTCCTGCAAGCAAAAGCTAATACGTCTATGTAAAGCTTGTTAAAAGGCTGTTTAAGGATTACGCTTTAAGATTCGTTATGTACTTTTGATTACAATACTTGCGAAAAAAAATAAAAACTTGAATAACTTTTCTCCCGTCTGCATACCATGTCTGTCTGTGATTCCGTCTGTCCGGCTTTATCGCACTCGGTCTCTCTATCTCTCTGTTTTTCTCTCAACCCTTTTCACTCTATCTCTCTCGCTCTCACTTCATATTTGTCTTACTTATTCTTTGTCATTCTGTCACTGTCTTTATGACAAAATCGGGCGAAATTAAGGCTGCAAAAAGAATGTTTTTTTTTTACTGTTTTTGTTATAAGGCACCAGCTTTGCAGAAGCGTTTGATGGAAAGTTGTCAAAAAGCCGGACCTTTTCTGCTACAAGACAGAGGTAATGTATTCATAAGCGTTTTCATCGTCACAATCACCGTATAAATCCTTATCGAAGTTAAATTGTTGACGATTAAAAAAATACAATTCGTTGAAGTAACAACAGTAGTAAACAAAATGGGTGTTAGAATGCATCTAAATTTAGATCATATCATTCCAAAGTGTGGAAATTATTGTAAAGATGACAATCTGCTATTGTACGTTCGGTCCAAGTCTTAGTCGCTGGCAGAGAAATTAATTTTAAAACTAGGTTAACAGTGTCTAGGTCGCTCCATCTTTTGTGTACTTTTCGCCTGAATTCAAAATCATTTTTCTACCAGTGACCAATACTTTGACCGGCCACACAATAACAGATTGTCGTCTCCACAATATCTTCCATACTTTTTAATGGTATGATTTTAATTTGAATGCGTTTAAACAGCTGCATTGTCATTTTGACCACTATTGGGCCTTTAAGGTTACTAGCATTGATCGGGATTTATGTGAGCAAAACTACCGATAGAGCAGTGGAGAGTGTTCAGCAAGATCAGACTACACGTATTTGCAAGCTGATCTTACTTTAATCTCTCCGAAAAAAAAAAAAAAAAAAAGGGGGGTCGCGAAAGTACAGAGTAAAAGTTAACTTCGGCTATATACCAAACAATCACTCTGTAGAAAAGACGCATGAAAACATATTGGACAAATATGAAAGCGCAGGTAAATCGGATTTTCTCCTCTTCCCACAATATTTTCAATCCTTTCAAATCCCATTATTTGACCCATATTTGATGTGAACAAGTAATAATGACCTCAAAGCTTCCAAATAACTTGACCCTTTCAGTGCAAACGCAAAAGAGGGGAGTATTTGGACGACATAGATCAAGTTCATACTGTACAATACTTCAAGTCTTATCTCGGATCTGTACAACCCGCCTGTTTGATCAGTCCTATAGCAAAGGGGAAAATGACGTCTTTGTTGTTTAGATACACTGCAAAGAAAATTTTCGAATTTAGACGAATTGCAAAAATTACTTTTTCTGCCTTCAATGCTTAATTTTATCGACCGATCTACCATATTCCAGCTGACTTTTGCATCTAACCATTAGGCTGCTACGAGCGACTGAAAAACTCATTGGCCGGTATTCAACAACCATTCTTAAGAACGTTCTTTGTCTTATTCCTCCAAAATTTCCTAAATTTGAAAGTAACATAAATTCTGATTAGCTAAATCATTTGGTTTAGCCAATCAGAAGTTGTGTTATTTTCAACTTCAGAAAATCTTTGAGAATAAGACATAGGACGTTGTTTATGAATGATTGATAAATTCAGACCCTGGTCCTTACAAACAGCTTGTCGTGAAATTACAAACGATGAGTATCAAAACTGACAGAAAAGAAAGCATTTGCTTGTAACAAGTAAGAGAGCAACAATAACTGCTCTTGTGCCCACAAAGTTTCCAAAAGCTTTTCGCTGCAGGAGCATGAAAAACCTTATCTGTCTGATTATTTGCATTCAAGAAGTCAGTACCAAATACCAACGGGTACATAATTGAGCCATACCCTGGCAAAAGACCGTGATGCACTATTAACAAAGCAAGTCGTCACATAATTATGGATTTATAAAATCCATTTTGTCCAACAACCGACTGAATAATGATCAATTGACCAGTACAACATTTACAAAAAGCAAAAAAGTTTCGATACTTTTTTACAGAGGTGTTATACCCCCTTTCAAATGGCTCAACTGTACAATTTAAAAAAAAAAATGTTCATTCATTCGGTTATATTTCTCTCGATAGAAAGGTCAAGTACTGCTGACTGAAATAAAACTGTGTCTATCCAAGACGTTTCAACTGCAAGACTGCCCCAAGGACGATGATACGATTTCATCAAGCAAGAGAGGTTTTCACCTGCATCCATGTGCAGATAGAAATGTTTCCTATCCAATCATAAAATACCAACGAAACAATGATCCCGCATTGAATTCTTGCTATCACAAACATTTTATAAGTCGAATTCGGCATGCAATAAATGTAAAAAATTAGCTTATTTTAACTTGTATCTTGAACATTTAACAGGGCGTGCCTCTTTATTTGAATTATTCGCCTAGGCTATCAGTATTTTTTTGTCCGTGTGTTTTTAACATCTTACGAACATGAAAGTTCGCAACAAATGTATAGCTCAAATATAGACAGCTCCGGGTGGGATTCGAACCCGTGCGTCAAAGATCCTCGTTTATCGAGGTTCAAGAGACCAATACACTAACCCCTGAGCTAAAGAGAATTCTACCTGTTGCAGTTGTCAGGTGTTGATTTTATACGGGAAGAAGCTAAGCCATAAGGAAAGAGTTATCTCCCGTAACACATCTCCTCTTAAGAGAAGTCATCATTTTGATGACGGAAAGCCTTAATAGGCAGTAAGTCTATTATTTAGACAACAAATGGCTCAAAGGCCAATGACTGGCAGACAACAAATGGCTCAAAGGCCTATCCCGGACGAACCTCCATCTTACGAGCATGAAAGTTCGCAACAAATGCATAGCTCAAATATAAACAGCTCCGGGTGGGATTCGAACCCGTGCGGCAAAGATTCTCGTTTATCGAGGTTTAAGAGACCAATACACTAACCTCTGAGCTAAAGAGAATTCTACCCAACGCAGTTGCCAGGTATTGATTTTATACGGGAAGAAGCTATGCCGTAAGGAAGGAGGAATCTCCTGTAACAAACATTTTTTTTCAGTCATATCACAGTGGACAGTGTACGTATGATGAATTATGCAGTTTACTTATGATACCTCATCTCATATCACTTTTTCTAAGTCTATGGCTTATTCCCCACATAAATCCTGTCGAACAACATTGATCGGTAAGGTCGGTAATGAATGAATGTCGTTGCCATGACAATCATCAAACCTCAAAAAATAGTATGTCCAAGCTAGGATTCGATCTCACGATCCCTAAATTACTAGACCTATACGGATAGATTTATTTCTCAAAGGCCGCCGTTGTTCGACTAATTTGCTTTTGAAAACGACGCTGACAAACAAAATCTAACCCGTTCATTCTCGTTTCTTTATGGACAAAATTAACCCTCGGGCTGCTAAGCTCGACTCGCGGAACTACAGCGGACGGTGTAGATCAAGATCAGACTGCACAGAACGTCCGGCCTTATCTTAGATCCCCATTGTCCAATAAGAGGTATCCCCCCTCAAAAAAAAAAAAAAAAAAAAAAATCGGTTAGCTATATTTTGGATTTTACTAGTTGGTTATTTAGCAGGTTAAGCGATAATAAAAAGTCTGTATTAATAAATCACTGAACTGTATAAATAAGGGAGGAGTAATGTTGTGTTTGTTGAGTGTTTAATGCCACTGCAGTCATATTGAAGCCAGTGCACCTATACATGCTTCCCTGAAGTTTCTTTCCCAAGCTCTACTTGCTACTTTCCTACATAGACATCGTCGAAACAAGATACATTTAGTACCAGAGCGTTTATAGAACTGGCATTTCCTACTGTGGCTCTTAGACCATTGTCAGTAACAGCATATGTATTTACGGTTGATTTCTTTTTCCTGTCAACTCATTTTCCTCTGTATGTGCACATATTATATTGTACTAAAGTTTACCTGTTATCAGGTAAAATTAATGGAATACTATGCTAAATTAGACCTGGTTGGATTAACTTAGACGTTTTAAGCATATAGATATAATGCTTTTAGAATGAAATAATATATGTTCTTTGTAGAATTATTTGTCTGGCTGTCCTTTGTTTACTATGAAGTGCATTTAATTAATACGCATCTATCTGTTAGTGTCATATGGTAACTGGTACAGAGATATTTGAAACTTAAACCTCAACAAAGGCCCCCTACAAATGCTCCATTCCCTTAGATAAGCACAAGTATGATAAAGGGTTATTTTCGATAAAATAGATAAATTGATCGCATAGTGATTTAGGTAGTTTTTAAGATTATTTCAGTCATATCAGGGCAATAGGTCAAATATTCATGTATGTCTTGGGTTTCAACAGTACTAGGCTCTGAAGTGTCTTGTCCAAGGACACTCCTATTAAGAAGACCAGTGCGTCAAGTGAGGCTCGAACCCGGAGCATCCAGATCACGAGTCTTAAATTTTACCACTGAGCCAAGCAGAACCCCTAAATACATTAGAAGGGAATTTTTATCATTATAAATAATAATCATTCTCTATTATATAGCCAACTCTTTACTAGACGATAGACTTGAAGACTTATTGAAATTGAAAGCATATGCAAAACATACTTCTCATATCACTTTTTCCAAGTCGCTGGCTTATTCCCCACATAAATCCTGTCGAACAACATTGATCGGTAAGGGCGGTAATGAATGAATGTTGTTGCCATGACAATCATCAAACCTCAAAAAATAGTATGGCCAAGCTGGGATTTGATCTCACGATCCCTAAATTACTAGACCTATACGGATAGATTTATTTCTCAACGGCCGCCGTTGTTTGCCTTATTTGCTTTTGAAAACGACGTTAACCAACAAAATTGAACCCGTTCATTCTCGTTTCTTTATGGACAAAATTAACCCTTGGGCTGCTAAGCTCGACTCGCGGACCTTCAGCGGGCGGTGTAGATCAAGATCAGACTGCACAGAACGTGCAGTCTTATCTTAGATCCCCCTTTGTCCGATAAGGAGATATCCCCCTCAAATAAATAAATTTCAATTAGCAATATTTTGTTTTTTACTATTGGCAGGAAAGTTTCATTTGACTTATTTTGCAGGTTAAGGGTTAATAAAAAATCTGTATTAATAAATCTCTGAACTATATAAATAAGTGAGGAGTAATGTTGTGTTTGTTCAGTGTTTATTGCCACTGCAGTCATACTGCGGCCAGCGCACCTATGTGTTTGTTCAGTGTTTAATGCCACTGCAGTCATATTGAGGCCAGTGCACCTATACGTGCTTCGCTGAAGTTTCTTTCTCAAGCTCTACGCACAACAAGTTTCCCAAATCACTGGCTACGTTCCCATATAGACATCGTCGAAACAAGATACATTTAGTACCAGAGCGTTTATAGAACTGGCATATTCTACTGTGGATGTTAGACCATTGTCAATAACAGCATATGTATTTACGGTTGATTTCTTTTCCCTGTCAACTCATTTTCCTCTGTATGTGCAAATATTATATCGTACTAAAGTTTACCTGTTATCAGGTAAAATTAATGGAATACTATGCTAAATTATACTGGGTTGGTTTAACTTTGAGGTTTTAGGCATGTAGATATAATGCTTTTAAAATGCAATAATATATGTTCTTTGTGGAATTATTTCGTCTGGCTGACCTTAGAAACTATGAAGTGCATTTAATAAATACTTATCTATTAGTGTCATATGGTAGGTGCCACAGCGATATTTGAAACTTAAACGTCAATAAAGGCAGCCTACAAATGCTCCATTCCTTTAGATAAGCACAGGTATGATAAAGGGTTATTTTCGATACAATAGATAAAGTGATCGCATAGTGATTTAGGCAGTTTTTGAGTCGCCTGGTTGCATCCTGATCTATGAGATGGCATAAGCATACCTCCGGCCTTGTACTGCTTCCTGTCCCAGGTTCCGGTTTACGAGATAAAACATAGTTTTTTAATTATTCGGTAAACAACCCAGTTTTTTTCTGTTGTAAATAACTTACAATTGTGCCGTTGTGATAATGAATATGTCTATAAAGACTGAGCTACATGTATTTAACGGTTCAAACCTTTAAAACAATCATTTCGTCCACAAGGGAACACGATAGCCTATCTCTTACACAGACATCATCTCTAAAAATAGCGCATTATGTATGTATCTAAAAATAGCGGTCGTGAATTTAAAGTTTGTGGACACCGGCTGAAAAATACTCTTCGACTACAAGCGTATTTACCACACTACGACACGCTTCTATTTGTGGACAATTTTCAGTGAAAATTGTTTGATTACCCATTACAAGTACACTCTAATTCTTAAATCTGTCCTTAATTGTAAGTCTTATTTCAATTCAACACTCAACCTATGATCAGAAAGAGAAAGACGATACCGAGTTAACATGGAAGCTTTCAATGGAGATTTTTCCCAACAGTAGGCTAATTTTTTTTTACCAAATTTACAACGACTTGGAATGGTTGAGTTGCCTTCTTAGACATTCTTACACGTGCTTCTTCACAGCTTTTTATTCTAGAATTTAAATACTTTGCACACCCATATTCTAGGTGCACCAGAGATCGTACATAGCGTATGTAATGCTCACGGTTTTAGACTGTACCAAGTCATCCCTTAGCAAGTGCTTTCTGGAATGCAGCTGTGCAACAAATATAGATATTGTAATCACGTGACGTACAACGTCATTTGCACCACGGAATTCTTTATAAATTTACATATTTATGAATCGGTCGCTAAACCGGCCTTTTTTTAACGTGCACGAACCTTGCGCTTCACCGGCCCATGCAGAGAGAGTCTTTTAAAGTTTGCTGTGTGTAATGAATTGTCGTTCGTTTATAAAGAGGTGAATTTGTCAAAGTCAGCTGTTTTTTTTTTTTTTTTTTTTTTTTTTAATGTGCGATTAACCGAGATCTAGTACATGTATTTACGAAACAGCAATTTATTAAAGCGTGTGTCAGAACGCAAGGGGCTTTCGTAACTGCCAAAATCTGAATTCACACGGGAATTCGACTTGAAACTACGCAGTTCTAACAACCAGCAATCTGAGAACTTGACTTTTTACTCCACTATAATTCAAATATAATAGAACAGATCAATGTTAACCCACTCGAACAACAAGTTCTTTATTGGAATGATGCAAAGGTTGTTGTAAAAGGTAATATAGCGAATCGTGAAAATATAGTTTACACCAAAGAAATATACATGTAGATCTCTACAATTTTCAGTTGGTGTGGAAGCAGTTCAAACTCCTGGGACGTTATGAAACGCTGACAAAGTTGAAAGGTTGATGATCATGCTATTGGGTTATATTGTTTTTTCTTGAGCTGTAGCAGCCACATTCTTAGCCACATTCCATTGTGGACAAAACTTCAACCCGGACAACAAAAAAAAAAAAAAAAATATTTCCAAAGGACAGGTAGATTACTGAGTCAAATATTTGTGTGCGCTCCAGAGGCTGCATTTCAGTCCAATGATCACGAAATTGCCTAGCTGTTTGTCTCAATAATATTTTTGGCAAAACTGAATATAGGCCACCTGGGGTGAAAAGAAAAAAAGGTTGTTACCAGGTCAAATCAGACGAAACCGTAATAGTGCTGTAGAATCCATTTATGTTCAGTCCAATACTCATGAAACTTTGTCAGACTGCTTAGATTAGATATGGGTGAGTTGCAAAAAGTCATTTTTGGTCTAAAAGTGTGTCACTAGATCCAATACCAGAAGACAAAGTTCAATTGAGTTCCATACTAATGTTGCCTAAATGGTCCTCTAGTAAAATTGTCCAAGTGATTCTACTCTGTTTCTATAAAATTTACAGAAGCTTCAGAACTGAGTAGTTACATTTCAGAATCACCGCCTCTGATATTTGTATAAGCAATTATACCGAAATTTCATATCCAGAATCCTGTATTTGGAAAGGACAATTATTCAAGTTAACGATTTTAGGATATAAATAAAATCGTTGAGAAAGTTAATGAAACTTCATACATGTTCCTCATGATAGTCCGCCGATATACCTGTTTAATGTAATACCTTGTCATGGAAAAAGGTGGCTTGATGTCTTCCGATCTGCTTGTTTTGTTTTATTTTGTTTTTGTTTTTAATGCAGTGGCATGGACAAAAAAGGGGGGCTTGATGTATATTTCCATTATGGACCAATATCCCTTTAACTACTGGACAAAATTTTATGAAACTTCATATTTATATTGTTTACCATAAGCTACAGATAACCAGTATTTGATTTTATTTAATGAAATGCCGTGTCATGGAAAAAGGGGGCTTAATGTATATTTTTTTACAATAACAAACAAGGCTATTTACATGCAAAACACAATACCTCTTATAATTATGTTTCTATCAAAAAGTTTTTTTTCGGCGGTGGATATCATTTCAACGAATGACTTGTTTTATATTGATTGTACCTCTTGAAAACCATTTTTTAAATGAAGTCACCCGAGGTAAGAGACTTTAAACTTTTTAGAGCTATTCCTTGTGCCTAAATTTTAATTCTCACTGCATATTTTTTTTTCATGTAAATTTTAATATTAATGTTTGTAATTTTAGGATGACAACTCAGAAATATGCATATAATACTGTCTTCTGGTTAAGTTATTTTCTGTCTTGAATGCTTTAAATAGATTTAAAGTGTGAAAACTTCCAACCCATTACCATCCAGGCGACTTTCAGGACTACCAGTCCTTAGATTAACATTATTTCAGTCATATCAGGGCAACAGCTCAAATATTCATGTATGTCTTGGGTTTCAACAGTACTAGGCTCTGAAGTGTCTTGTCCAAGGACACTCCTATTAAGAAGACCGGTGCTTCAAGTCAGGCTCGAATCCGGAGCATCCAGATCACGAGTCTTAAACTTTACCACTGAGCCAAGCAGGACCCCTAAACATATTAGAAGGAACTTTTATCATTATAAATAATAGTTCAATGCTAACAATACCATTCACTATTATATATCCAAAGTAGATAGTGATTTCCCCGGGCTAGCCCATTTTCATTTTTTGCGTTACGAATTTATGAATTTTCATTTTTTCGAATTTAAGAATTTTCATTATTTCGAATTTAAGAATTTTCATTTTTCCGGATTTAAGAATTTTCATTTTTTCGGATTTAAGAATTTTCATTTTTTATGTTTCGGGCCAGTGGCTTTTATGTTTCAGGCCAGTGGCTTTTACGTTTCGGGCCAGTGGCTTTTACGTTTCGGGCCTGTGGCTTTTACGTTTCGGGCCAGTGTCTTTTGCGTTTCAGATTTAAGAATTTTCATTTCTCGCGTTTCAGATTTAAGAATTTTAAGAATTCCCACCAGATGCGTTTCAGATTTAAGAATTTTAAGAATTCCCACCAGATGCATTTCAGATTTAAGAATTTTAAGAATTTTACGAATTCCCACCAGATGCGTTTCAGATTTAAGAATTTTAAGAATTCCCACCAGATGCGTTTCAGATTTAAGAATTTTAAGAATTCCCACCAGATACGTTTCGGGTTTAGCAATTCCCACCCCCAGACCCTAGGAAACTACAAAACCTCCCACCCACCACTACGAGAACTATAAAACCAATACGATCAGAAATTTAAAACGATTCGATTTCTCACAGGTAGTTATACGCGATTTCTCGCCCCCGCGCGTTTCTTTTCTCGTAAAAAGTGTGTTCTTTTCTAATTTATTACATCTCTGCACAAACTGGCTTTTTCCCATGTCTCTTCTGTATCCGTCTCGTTCCTATAGTGACCCAAAGACCTTGTGTTTATTCTATCTCCTATTATATATCTTTTATCATCATCATAAGATAATGCTTTCTTCTTTATCTCCTCAGTATATATTTCGTGTTTATAACTTCTCAGCGTAGGCATAGTTCTGTACTGATCCACACCACTACACAAGCACTCTTTGTAATCCTCAAAGTGTAAGTCGCAGTCAATCACACACTTTTTAATTCCTTTACATCTTTTTTAATTCCGTACCTTCTATAGTTTTAAAAGCGTAATTTTTTGCTCTTAAACCTACAAACTCCGTCATAATCCTTCCACTCAGTTCGTCTTTAAACTTCCCAATTACTCTTTTATTACTATTATTTTTTAGAAAATGATCATCGGGATAATTGCTTGCATCAAATATTGTGAACTTTTCTGGCTCGATATCCTTATACAAATCATCAGTTCCTATCTCGAGAATAAACCTATCTGTATCGGTATAACACATTTTAGCTTTTTCACCATACTTTGCTTTGAAGTAATTATAATAAGTGTTATACATATGAATCTTACTAATACCTAAAATACTCATCCCTAAGTAAACGAGTTTGTTGTATTTTATATTAGTCTTCTTCATATGTACGGCTGTTAAGTTCTCATCGAATATTGTGGTGTGATCATAGTTTGGTTTGGCGACAAGCTATTTATACCGGTAACAGACGTCGTTAGAAACCAATTGTATATTTACTCTATTTCGCAAGTTTTCCATGGTCTTACCAAAAACAGAATTAATCATGAACTTAAAAAAACTCTTCTTCGAATTTATTCTCAGCCTTTTTTCTTAGATCAATGTTTAAGTGGATATATGGTTTCATGCAAGGGCTTTCCACAAATTTAATTCCTCGATGTATCTTTTTAATTTTAAAGCCTAAATCGAGATACGTTTTTAAAGCTTCGTAGTGCACGATATAATTTTCCTTATTATATAAATTAGGTATGAGCTTTTTTACCTTTTTCATCTCTAAATGCTCCGGTGCTAGAGGATAATCATTATGCGAGTCATGTAACTCTTGCGGATAATCTAAATCCACTTCTAAGAACATACCTTGCCCTTCTATATTACAATATTTTCTCCATTCTTTTAATTCTTCTTCAGTTGCCCACTCAAATCCATGAGTAGGAAGAGGTTTAACCATTGCACAAGGGTAAAGGCTATTCGCGTCGATATAAATTAAATATTTCGAGGGTTTACTAGGATCATATAGGTCACCCATATATTTTTATTAGCTTTAGAATACCTTTTGCTACACATGCTAATACCACCTATAATACCACGTTCTACCATTAAAAGCATGTCAGGGTCTGATAAAAGTTCAAGATTTATCTCCGTTTTCTTAAGCATAGCATCCATACATAGCCCCGGAGTTGTAAAATACCAACTAGGATCTAGTTCATAGTATTTGTAACAAATATCCCAAAAGTTCTCAAAAACATCAGTCAAAAGTAAAACATCTATTTTATTATAAAGCTCTAGGTAATCCCTAAAAGTTTTCATACCAAATTTTTCCCAAACCCTCGTTGCGTGGGCATAGTCTTCATTACTAATATGTTTTCTGTTTAAACCGGAGTAAAATGCTTCTTTAGGCGGTAAACTAGGTTCTTCAAGTTTTTCGAAAGAGTCTAAGTACTCGTAGGGGAAAACTCCTTTTCTCCTAACTAACGGCAACTGTTCTTTCGTAAAGAATTTAGCCAAGGTTCTTAACTGGCTTTCATTTAAATAACTCGAAAGAGAATCTAAACTACTACTCATAAATTTCATACTATCAAGAAATCTAATTGTATATCTCGTGACCGTTTTCTTTTTTACTAAAATAGTATTTTTTTCAACCGCAATCTTTTTACTAAAACTAATATATCTTTCCTCATTATTTGGAATACAATCAATATTCCCTTTGGTTTTACCGAGGATTTTAATAAAAAGATGAGCATCATATCCACTTAAATTATGAAAGTACGCCGGAGTAAAGTTAGGGGTTTTAGCCTTTAGGTTACATTCATTATGCGCGGCACCTCTATATTTAACCGTAAAATGGCAATGATCTCTTACCTTATAATTTTTTTCGTCAGTAAACCCATCGCCACAAATCCAGCATTTTTCTTCTCGTTCGTGTCTTGCCTTCTCCTGTTCTGTTATTTTGATAGGTTTAGGTTTTTGGTAGTATTCGTAGTAAATTCCCATTATATCCCGCGTTAAAGAATCTGTAAACTTTTCCTCCGCATTTTCTCGGCTATATGTTCTTAATATAGGAGCGCACACATCATCATCAAAACATTTTATAAGATAGAAGAAACTGCAAGGTATATGTTTCTGAGTTTTTGTTGTGTAACTATTTTCGGTATTCGGTTGACAAGTGTTTATAGGCGATAACACGCTTTCAAAATCGGCATATACAACAAAAGGAACCGTAAGTTTTCTAGCATGATTTATAAACTTTATTGTGCTACCCTTTTTTGGCATTTCTAAAGTAACAGGTTCATGCTCATTACAGTATTTCACGTGATTTTCTAAAAGTGCTTTACTACCAAAATGATTTAAACAAAGCATACAATATTCGGTGCCACCATTATCGACTATTTGTTCTCTCATTAAACCTTTAATTTTTTTTATTAAAGCGTAGTGGCTTTTTTCATCTTCTTCAATATAAAGCAGGTTTACATGGTTACTACCCAATTTTTTAGTAGCCCTAATACGGTTAATCTTCTTTTTTTTCCGTGTACTCAAACACATTAACGCTTATTTCAGGATTTTGTTTTTCAAACTTATCTATATCCTTAAATGAGACGGGATATTTTATTCCATCCATCTTTAAACTATTTTCCTTTCCTTTTAAAACCTTATCGACTCTATACGCATGCTTGTTTACATGATTCAACCATCTCAAAATGCACATAGAAAGCATTTATTATCTTCATTCTTCATGTTAATAACTACTTTTTTGTTCTCAATCCATTTTGGTAAAGGTATTTGACCTCCAGCTTTTAAAAGATCATAGACAAATGTATACAACACTATTTCGCTGATATTCCGTAATAACCAACCGCTATCCTTACGCATGAATCTACGAAGATTTTCTAAAATCCTGTTTGCCATTCTATCGTATAGCTCATATAAATCAGTTTCCTTCGAATTAATCTCATTTATGTCGGAATGGAAACGAGCTGGTTTTGATTCAGTATCACGATTCTCATCAGAACGATACATATAAGCCTCAACATTCATTTTTACTTTCCTTTCACGATTATCTAATAAAATTTTTATCACTTTTTCTTTTACAAGTAGCAGAAACTCGTTCATTATAAAAAAAAAATTTAGATTCTGAATTATCAAAAATAAACTTATTAGTATCATATGGCGGACATTCTCCTCTATATTTTCTTATTTGATCATTAAGTGCGGAATCCACTAGCTTAATATCTATTTGATTTTGCTTCCTATGTATTTCACTTATTTTTTCTTTAAGAGCCCTTAGCTTGGGTGAAATACTTTTAGGAACCTTTTTAACGTTCTCTAAACTTTTCAATATCTCCTCAACTGAAGGAGTTGTTTTAGGAGCTGCTGGTAGAGTTGCAGGAGGGACATAAGGTGTTGGGGTTAATATTAGAGCGCTTATATTACCATTACCCCCATTTAGTATTGGTGGGCCTTGATTTGTTATGCGCTCAAACAACTGCAGTTTACTAATCCTAGAGTAATTTTTCACACCTTTACTCTTAGCTATATTTATAAGATCTTTCATTCTCGATCTCGTAAAATCATTACTCGTCACATTTGTACTAATATCTAATATTGGTGGGCCTTGTAAACGCTCAATCAATTGGGGCCGCCTAAGCCCAGAGTATCCTTTCATACCTCTAAGCTTGGCAATATTTTTAAGGCCTTTTAACGTATATATATTAAAATTGGTATTCATTTTAATATATTAGGAAAAAAATTCTTAAGTTATTTTATAAAAATTTAGGATGATTTATTACGTAGAAATTCTCTATTACCTTTCTGCAAATAGCGCATTTATTTCTGCCTACGTTTTTAGTATTACACTCCTTACACATGCAAACGTGCCCGCAAGGGAGATTGAATATAGTAGGCTTCTCCTCTTGGCATGCACAACACACATCATACATAAAGAAAGTTTTTTCTTCGGGTTCTTTGTCATTTTCTCCATCTAAATCTTCAGGAATATCTCCGTCAAAACCTTCGTCAGAACTAAGTCCATAATGATTTGCAGGATCTTCATCAGGCTTTGGTTCTTCTCCATTAATTTCTCGAAGTAATCTAGCATGTCGCAATTTTAAATTTACCCCATCCGATAATATATTACTTTTCCAAATTAGACTTTGTTCCATATGTCTTGAAAAGCGTGCTTGTTCATTATAACTATTTGATATTTGTTCATTTATCTCAACAATTTTGTTCGTTAATTCTTGTTGTTCACGTAATAGTTCTTCACAGTGAGTTTCTTCTAACCTTTTAAAACATTCTTGTTCGCAAATTCTTCCGTCTATTTGCCACAACCTTACGTCTACTCCTCTTATTTTTTCTTCAAGATCTTGTAATTGTTCAATTAACTCTCGCTTAGCTGAATCCAATTCGGGGCTCGCATTACTATTATTCTCCGCCATTTTAATATATTAGGAAAAAGATTCTTAAGCTATTTTATAAAATTAATTTCTTCTAATCTTAATCCTATATTTATTTTTCCAAACTCTTCCTTCCCGGTTTAATATCGTTTGGGGGCAATGCTTAATAAATTTACAGGCTTTAAAGATTGAGGGGAAAACATGTATTTCGCCAGTTTCAACATCCTCTAAACCAACTTTTCTAGGTTCTTTCATAATAGTTTTTAATCTGGCATACTTAGGATCACTTATCTTTTTTGGTACGGGCTCTTTTTTTATTGATTTAGGTATCTCCTCAGGCATTAATCCGTGTTCTTTTACTTTCTCAATCAAAACGTTCTTATCCCAAAAAGAGAAATAACGTATATTATGCTCTCTAAGAATTCTTTTTAAATCCTTTGTCGTTATCTATTTTTTTTTTTTTTTTTTTTTTTTATGGAAAATAAAAATCTTAAATTAAATTACTACGCTCATTTTATTTCCGTCAGACTGGAAATTTATTAACCTATCGCTAATAATAACGGCATATGCCTCTGTGCCTGCGGGTACATTCTCGTTAAAAAATGACTTAATTTGAATATCGGTAGTAGAATATTTTAACTGTTCACTCTGCTTAGAAACATCGAACAAAAACAAAGGATAAAGGCTTTTTTACTCTGAAGGGATAAAGTTGGGATAAGATACTAACTCATCCATGTTAAAAAACTTAGATCTAAATAAAGCCGCATCGCCATACGCTCTACTAAAATGTTGTTTATCGAATGAAAGATTGTAGTCTGCTAGCGGGTATCTAGTAGAATTTAACATTACATAAATATTTTTAATGTTCACGTTATCGAATATAGCCGGATTTTGCTCTTTGTTACCAACTTTATCAGTTTGAAAACCAACAATTATAAAACGCGGCACCTCGGGAGATGATTTAACGGAAAGTCTCCAGGAAAATGTTGTTGACTGCGGAACAGTAATAGAGTCGCATTGTAGCATTCTATACCCAACCGGGAATTTTTCTGTTTTCTCGATAAGTTTATAAAGTTCCATCTTCTCCTTATCCGCCGGCATTACGTGCGGCATAAACCACGATAATTTATCCAAAGTAATTTTACCGGCAACAACAACGGGATTGCCTCCACCATCTACAGCGTTACTTTTAAAGATCGCATCATCATCATCATTTCTTTTAAAAGTGAGAACTTGCTTCATTCCATACATGGCTTTATCGTAGTCTTCGCAAAAACCGAATATATGTTTTAATGGCACTCTAAAGCTAAACGTGCCCTTTGGATCAGAATTATTAATAACGTATAATTTTCGTATATTCCAACCTATGTTTTGTTCAACTGCTCGGGTTAATGTATCCTTATACCACAATTGATTTAACTCTTGCGATTTAGAAAAATCATCCGGATATTTTAGCAACCCGAGCATCGTACTAGCTTGGCCGGGGTGCGTTATGGATTCGATCTCTTGCCCGGAAAGTTGATACTTAATATTTTTAAAAAGATACATTAGGCCGTTGTTCGTTAGTGAAATGTTGTCGGCATTTGCGTAAGCCGTTCCATCAGCCATTGTTAAACGACCTTCTACAAGTAAATAGCTTTCGCGAGCATGCGTAAAAAGATCTTGGGTTTCAATGTGTACTCTAATATCTCCTCCGGAGTTAAGATTGGTGCCTGTAATTGGCTCATACTCGTAGTATTCGTATTCATCAATACTAATATCTTTTAAAATTGGTTCTGTAATGTTTAGGATGCTCATTTTTATATAATATTATAATAATTTATAATATTTTAATGCCCGATCCGCTATTTAATCTTTTAATTAATTCTTCTATAGCAATTGCGTTGTTACCACTCCCTTCTATTAACGCGTTAATATCTTGCGTCGCGGGCAAAGCGGTATATTTTTCTAAAATTTGTTTGGATTTTGGGGTTAAAGCCTTTTTAACTAATCTCGTCCCCGCATCTACTGCGGCACTCTTTCCAACCTCTAAAGCTTTTTTCGCGCCTTCCTTAGCGACACTTTTTCCTACATCGAAGGCGGAAGAAGCAATTTGTTTAGCCGCGCTACTAGTAAAAAGTTTCGTAAAAAAGTTAGCTAAACTGTCAAAAATTCCGGAACCGCCGTAAGCAAACTTTTTTTTTTTAAAATCCTCTCTTTGTAAACGTTAACATCTTTTTATAATATAGTCATTAATTTTTTATAGCTTTTTTCATCGAAGTAACCTTGCCTTTTTAATTCATCACACACGCTAACAATCTCGTTTCTCACACCCGTGTTGCCCGCTGCTTTACTCGCTATAAGTAAGTCTAGTCTTTGCAGTAATGCGTTAGGATCACACGGGATAATGATACCTTTCCCAAATTTTATATCAGACCAAATATGCTTAAGTAATTTATTCCATTTTGCTCCTTTATTAGAATTAGCGCGATTAGTGGTCGGATCGTAATTACGATAAAGAGTGTTGGTTTTTATCATTAAATCCTTATAATTATCGTAATCATTGTCCGTATAATTGTTTTTATCCGGGTCTTTAGAAATAATTAACTCCCAGAGACCCGGTGTTCCTTCATATTCCGAATTACAAACCACAATATCATTATCAACAATTATTGCTAATTTATTACCGATATAAAATTTACCCTTTTTAGAATGTAACCCGTACGTTTTATCAACATCGGCTTTATTAGCAAATCTCGTTAAATACTTATGCTCAATTGGTCCAATAGTTTGCATTTCATCGCCTTCTCCGATAGTTACCTTTCCTTCTTCGGAGGTACTAATTTTCATTGTTGGGTAACTCGGTAATTCAATAGTTTTTTGTAATCCTTCTATACCCTCTTAAATAGGTATAAGACCCTCCGTAATTTCCTTCGTTGTAGCTTTTTGCGTTTCTGTAATAGGTTTAAAAAACTTTGAAAGATCGGATTGTAATTCTATTTCGCCCGTTCTTTCTGCTAGCTGGTTACTCCGAATATTCTTCTTTGTCTCAAGATACTCTTTTACAATCAAGTCTCTTTTAGCCGGATCATCGATTTTTAAGAAAGACATTTTTTTTTTTATTAGGATTATTTTTTTAAACGGAGTTTTTAACGCAGTTTTTAACGCAGTTTTTTAACCCGTTTCGTAACTAAAACTAAATGAAAACTTAATTTTTGGCTTCTTAATATTACAACTCCCGACCATGATGTTTTTCAACCAACCTCCGAAAGGACTCACGCTGTTCTCTTCTCCCTCTTTCTATTAACGATTCTTCCGTTTCACTCGTTATCTTTTTCTTAAATTTTGATCTAATTTCTTCCTTCATCTTTTTATATTTCTCTAATTCCTCCATAATCAGTTGAAACTCTTCATCCGTGACTTTATTATCCGATAAAGCTTTCGAGACGTGGGAAGATATAGTATTTAATTTAGTACCGGCGATGATTTTAATTTTCTGGTGTTTTTCCACTTTAGCCGTAGAATTTCTAACGGCGCATTTCCCGACTAAACTTAAAAAACCGCAAAAACCCGCGACACTTTCTAACGCTATAACCGCGGGTACCGCAACTACCGTTGCTAACAAACCTATACCGCCTATCCCCCCAACTGTGGTTGTCACAACTAAAACAGTATCTGTATTATCTACTATTCTCGCGGCCCTAAAATATTTCTTACTTAAAGATTCTCTCTTTAATATCTCGGCTTCTAAAAAGTTTTGTATCTCGTTAATTTTATGCAAACGATAACCCTGTCCCTCATCATCCGGAGGAGCCGTGGGTAATACGGGATATCTATTAATCTCTTTCATCTCCATTTTTTTTTTTTTTTTTTTATTAGCGTATTTTTTTTTTTTTTATTAGCGTATTTTTTTTTTTTTTTTTTTTTTTTTTTTTTTTTAAGTTGATAATAAACGTGGTATAAAAGCTCGTTTTCTTTTATTTTTACCGTATCCTTCGAATTGTTCGTAATAGTAATTAAAATATTCTCCGCATCTTCGAGGCTAATCTCATTTTGTAAACTGCATTTTTTAAATCTAAAAGAATATGCTGTCAGGTATTATCATGATTATTAGGCCTCCAAGTTAAACAGTGCACTCAGCGCTTTGATATTGGAACCTTAAAAATGTGTATTGAAGTGGAACAGATAGTGATTGTGAGTGAGTTGTTTGTACAAGAGTTACATTCATGCTAAATACTTATCTAAGAGAAGATGGTTTTACATAGTGTCTTACATATATGTTTGGAAGCTTTTGCATTCTTTCTGTAAGTAAATGGTTTCTTGTCACTTTATTAGCCTTAGCATTTCTCTGTAAGTAATTGTGTCTTGTCACTTATGTGTTTTATCCTACATGTATTTGTTTTAGAGGATTGAAAGGATGTTTTTATGCGCTGTCCAAAGTCTTGTTTGAAATGAGTGGTAAAACAGTATAGAGCTTTTGAAAACATTATAACGTTAAAGTACATAAAGCTCTGTTAAAAGCTGTATAGTCAATTTTGAAGACATTCCCCAAATAAGGTGTTTGCTTTAGAAAACGTGTTTCTGCCATAGAATGTAAGACCTGACTGTGTAGATTTCGTACTTAGCATAGATATTGTGTATGTTTCAGGTGGTCATTTTACAAGTCATTTTACAAGTCAATGTGAAAACATTAGGCAGGGACTGAGTGTCAACAGGACTTTGTGTCCAGAAATGTTTAGATTAGAAGATCTGTGTGAACTGTCTTACATTTGAAATCCTGAACTTCCTAACCAGTTTTCACATTCATTAGCACATTGAGGAAACTGATTTTGGTCTGTTTGCGCTGTGTGTGCTTTGTGTGCTTTGTGACGTGAACATACATGTATGTGCTTTGTGACATGTATCTATGTGCTCTGTGACATGTATTTATGTGCTTTGTGAAATACCATGAAATAAATTGTTCGGTTGAATACATCTCATGGTTGTGAGGTAGGGATGAAAAGCCATACAGATCTAGAAACCTGACAATTTGGCGATCTCGGCAGGACTTGCGTAAAACACATCCCGGTGTGTAAAATCTTGGTGGGTTTCCATGCAGATGTATTTGAGTAGTGTGGTGCTATCCCTGAGAATGGTGGTATTCAAGGACATTAAAGTGGCGCTACTTTGGTTGCTTTTGGGCTTGACAGCTAAGTGGTGGATTCCTCAAGATCTGTTAATCGAAATACTAGACTAGTGACGCATTGACAGTGTATTTTTAAAGAAGTCAATCTTATTTAAATTTGATAAAGATGGATTTATCTAAGATAATGATATTAGGAAAAGAATTTGGGTTTGAGGGGCAGGAGTTACTAGATTTTATTGAGCGAAAAGAGAAAGAGATGCTAGAAAGAGAAGCGAGTAAAGAACGAGAGATGCGGGAATGGACTGAGAAAAAGGAGAGAGAAAAGTTAGAAAGAGAGGATAAGCTGGCAAGAGAGGCAGCAGAAAGAGATGAACGAGCAAGAGCAAGAGAAGATCACATAAGACAAATGGAAATAGAAAATGAAAATAAACTTAAAACGCTAGAGTTAGAGAGAGCATTACGATTAGAAATGATTGATAAAGAAATTGAATTAGAAAAAGTTAAAGCCACTAATGTTGAGTCAAAAAAGAGGTGTTTCGAGAGTAAACATGAAATTAAGGGTCCAAAGTTACAACCGTTTGAAGAGGGTAAAGACAATATAGATGCATATCTTCAAAGGTTTGAGCGTTTTGCTTTAGTTATAGGATGGCCACAGGAAGAATGGGCTCTAAGGCTAAGCTCCTTACTGAAAGGTAAGTCTTTAGAAACATATTGTAGATTATCACGGGTAGATTCTGAGAAATATGACAAAGTTAAACAAGCCTTGTTGAAGCGCTTTGAATTGACACAAGAGGGTTTTAGACAAAAATTTAGATTTTGCAAGCCCGAAGTAGGGGAAAGTGCCCCTCAATTTGCACAGCGGTTAGAGAATTATTTGGAAAGGTGGATAGATCTGTCAAATGTTGAAAAAACATTTGATGCTTTAAAAGATCTCCTTTTAAGAGAGCAGTTTATCAATGCATCAGAAAAAAAATTAGCACTTTTTCTCAAGGAAAGAAAACCACATTCTGTCCAACAAATGGCTGAGCTTGCTGAACAGTATTTGGAGGCACATGATTTTCCGTACATGATACAAGATAAGGCTCATAACCAAGAAAAAAAATCAAGTAATGCTGAAAAGCAAGAAGAAAAAGAAAAGTCTGTAGTAGAATCAGGGAAAGGAAACTGGGCTAGGGTGTGTTATTTTTGTAAAAAACCAGGCCACCAAATAAGTGATTGTTTTGAAAGACAGAGAATCTTAAAGTCACAGGGAGGCAAGAAAATGGCGGGCCTTGTGAGTGTAGAGGAGGAACATGTTGAAACAAAGGAAGAGGTAATAGATAAGCAAGATGAGGAGGTTAAAGCAGAGCCAAATGCATGTTGTGCTGGTGACAGGTTAGATCATGAGTGCAGCATTTATGACAACAAAGTTCGCTTAGAATGCGGACATGAATTACCACTGGTAAGTGCACTTTGGAAAGATCGAAAAATAAAGTCAATGCCAGTTCTCCAAGGCTTTCTAAATGAAAAGAAAATCAAGGTTTTAAGAGACACAGGGTGCAGCAGTGTTGTTGTACGGAAAGAATTAGTTGATGAAAACCAATTTACCGGTAAGAATCAGAGATGTGTGTTGATTGATGGTACAGTTAGGGAAGTTCCAGTAGCTAAGATAGTGGTCAATACACCCTTTTTTACAGGTGAAGTAGAAGCTTTGTGCATGGTCGATCCTATCTATGATCTAATTCTTGGTAACATACAGGGAGTAAGAAATCCAAATGAACCAGACAAATTATGGGCTAAGAACATAAAAGATGCAGAGGAAGGTCATGCAGTTCAAACTAGGTCACAGTCAAAGGAAGGTAAGTCATTTCAAAAACTTAAGGTATTGAAAGGACTGGAAGTTAGCAAAGAAGAATTTAGAGTTGAGCAAAAGAGGGATAAATGTTTGAGTTGGGCAAGAAAAAAAGCTGAGACCGGAGAGCAAAACACAAAAAGAGACCTTGTTTCTTGGTTTGGGGTTAAAAATGACCTAATTTATAGGTACTTTAAAAAGCAAGGAACTGATCTAGATACAGAAAAAATTGAAAAGCAACTTGTAGTTCCAACAGTATATAGAGATACTGTGCTTAAACTTGCACATGACTCCATTTTAGGGGGGCATTTAGGTATGAAGAAAACAGGTGATAAGATACGGCTTCAATTCTTCTGGCCCGGTTTACAGCAAAATGTGAAATTTCATTGTTTATCCTGTGATTTATGTCAAAGAACATTTCCAAAAGGTAGAGTTACAAAAGTCCCATTGGAAAAGATGCCGCTCACTGAAACCCCATTTGAAAGAGTTGCAATAGACCTGGTTGGGCCCATTCATCCCATCACTCAAAACAAAAATAGATATATACTAACACTGATGGATTATGCAACTCGATACCCTGAGGCCGTACCTCTTTCTGGAATGGAAGCAGAGAGGGTTGCAGAGGCGTTATTTGGTATGTTTACTCGGTTAGGTTTTCCATCAGAAATTCTAACAGATTTAGGGTCTCAGTTTACATCTGAGGTGATGAAAGAGGTGAGTAGGCTTTTATCCATACGCATGCTACATACAACTCCATACCATCCGATGTGTAATGGTTTGGTTGAAAAATTCAATGGCACGCTTAAAGGTATGCTAAGAAAGATGTGTGCTGAAAAGCCAAAAGATTGGGACAGGTATCTCCCTGCATTGCTATTTGCTTACAGAGAGGCACCGCAAGCTAGCATGGGTTTCAGTCCATTTGAGTTGTTATATGGAAGAACGGTCAAGGGGCCTATGGCAATTTTAAAAGATCTTTGGACAGATGAAATCAAACAGCCTGAGGTAAAAACAACTTATCAGTATGTGTTAGACCTTAGACAGAGACTAGAGGACACACTAGCATTAGCCAGACAGGAACTTGAAAAATCCTCTTGCCACTATAAAATGCATTATGATAAGAAAAGTAAATCAAGAAGCTTTCAGGTAAATGATGATGTTTTGATTTTACTGCCCACAGATGGAAATAAACTTTTGATGCAATGGCTGGGTCCATACAAGGTGATAGGCAAAAGTGGAAAATGTGATTATAAGATTTCCGTGAACGGAAAAACCAAGATGTTTCATGCAAACCTACTGAAAAAGTATATAACCAGGCCTGAAGACCTGCAAAATTTAGGAAATGAAAAAATAGGTAATGAAAGTTCAGCACAAGGAGTAATGGAGATAGCTTGTACTGGCGTCATTGATAATTGTATAGATAGCAAAGTTGACAAAATAGAAGAAAATGAGGAAGAAAATGGTGCGGTAAATGATGATCAAATTCTTGAATTACCAGAGTTAAAAGGGAAAGAGACAATACAGGATGTTAGGATTTATCCTCATTTGTCAGAAACTCAAACAAGAGAGGTAAGAGAAATTTTAAGTGAGTTCAAAGATGTTCTCACTGACGTACCAGGTGAGACAAATTTAGTGGAACATGAGATTAATTTAACGTCTGATCATCCTATCAGAACTAAACAATACCCTTTACCATTTTCAATGACAGAAAGTATCAGGGATGAGACAAAGAAAATGTTAGAAATGGGTATCATTGAACCCTCCAAATCGCCGTATAGCTCTCCAGTAGTTTTGGTGAAAAAGCCTGATCGAACTATAAGGTTTTGCATTGATTTTAGAAATTTGAATAAGTTGACAGTGTTCGATGCTGAACCTATCCCAAACCCAGAAGAAATATTTGCAAAGCTGTCAAACTGTAAGTATTTCACAAAGGTGGATCTTAGCAAGGGGTACTGGCAAATTAAAATGACAGATAGCAGTAAAGAAAAAACCGCATTTTGTACTCCAGACGGTTTGTTTCAATTTAGAAAACTTCCATTTGGATTGGTTACTGCACCAGCTAATTTCAGCAGAATGATGAGAATACTGTTGAAAGGGTTGAATGACATAGATAACTTCATAGATGATATTCTTGAGCATACAGTTGACTGGAAAAGCCACATGATTGTATTAAGGGAAGTATTACTCAGGCTTAGGCAGGCAGGTTTGACTGCACGTCCAAGTAAGTGTATGATAGGATTTCCGTCTATAGATTTCTTGGGACATTCTGTTGGAGAGGGCATACTGACACTAAATTCAGGTAAAGTAAAAGATATTGAGCAGGCAGCTAGACCAGAGACCAAAAAGCAGGTAATGTCATTCTTAGGAATGGTGGGATTTTATAGGAAATTTGTTCCTCACTTTGCCGAAATTGCATTACCTCTCACAAATTTAATCAAGAAAGGAAATCCTACAAAAGTTATTTGGGAGGAGAAACACCAGAGGGCATTTGAAGTGCTGAAAAGGCATATAGTGAGTTTCCCAATTTTAAGACTACCAGACTTAAACCGTCCTTTTATTTTGAGAACAGATGCTTCTAATGTTGGCATAGGTGCAGTTCTTTTGCAAGAAGTTGAGGAGAGAAAGTTTCCAGTGGCTTATGCTAGTAAAAAGCTGCTTCCAAGAGAGACCAGGTACTCTGCTATAGAACGTGAATGTCTAGCTTTGGTATGGGGTATTGTAAAATTTCAGATGTATCTGTATGGCAGAGAATTTCAGGTAGAAACAGACCATTGTCCACTCATGTACATGCAAAACACCAAACTGAACAATAGTAGGATAATGAGATGGGTTTTAAGTCTGCAGCCCTATCGTTTTAGGATTGTTGCCATTAAAGGATCAGAGAATGTCGAGGCAGACTATCTCAGTCGGTCTTGAAGAAAAAAAAAATATATATATATATATATATTTCTTTTTTCTTTTCGGAAGGGGGGAGATATGTCAGGTATTATCATGATTATTAGGCCTCCAAGTTAAACAGTGCACTCAGCGCTTTGATATTGGAACCTTAAAAATGTGTATTGAAGTGGAACAGATAGTGATTGTGAGTGAGTTGTTTGTACAAGAGTCACATTCATGCTAAATACTTATCTAAGAGAAGATGGTTTTACATAGTGTCTTACATATATGTTTGGAAGCTTTTGCATTCTTTCTGTAAGTAAATGGTTTCTTGTCACTTTATTAGCCTTAGCATTTCTCTGTAAGTAATTGTGTCTTGTCACTTATGTATTTTATCCTACATGTAATTGTTTTAGAGGATTGAAAGGATGTTTTTATGCGCTGTCCAAAGTCTTGTTTGAAATGAGTGGTAAAACAGTATAGAGCTTTTGAAAACATTATAACGTTAAAGTACATAAAGCTCTGTTAAAAGCTGTATAGTCAATTTTGAAGACATTCCCCAAATAAGGTGTTTGCTTTAGAAAACGTGTTTCTGCCATAGAATGTAAGACCTGACTGTGTAGATTTCGTACTTAGCATAGATATTGTGTATGTTTCAGGTGGTCATTTTACAAGTCATTTTACAAGTCAATGTGAAAACATTAGGCAGGGACTGAGTGTCAACAGGACTTTGTGTCCAGAAATGTTTAGATTAGAAGATCTGTGTGAACTGTCTTACATTTGAAATCCTGAACTTCCTAACCAGTTTTCACATTCATTAGCACATTGAGGAAACTGATTTTGGTCTGTTTGCGCTGTGTGTGCTTTGTGTGCTTTGTGACGTGAACATACATGTATGTGCTTTGTGACATGTATCTATGTGCTCTGTGACATGTATTTATGTGCTTTGTGAAATACCATGAAATAAATTGTTCGGTTGAATACATCTCATGGTTGTGAGGTAGGGATGAAAAGCCATACAGATCTAGAAACCTGACAATTTGGCGATCTCGGCAGGACTTGCGTAAAACACATCCCGGTGTGTAAAATCTTGGTGGGTTTCCATGCAGATGTATTTGAGTAGTGTGGTGCTATCCCTGAGAATGGTGGTATTCAAGGACATTAAAGTGGCGCTACTTTGGTTGCTTTTGGGCTTGACAGCTAAGTGGTGGATTCCTCAAGATCTGTTAATCGAAATACTAGACTAGTGACGCATTGACAGTGTATTTTTAAAGAAGTCAATCTTATTTAAATTTGATAAAGATGGATTTATCTAAGATAATGATATTAGGAAAAGAATTTGGGTTTGAGGGGCAGGAGTTACTAGATTTTATTGAGCGAAAAGAGAAAGAGATGCTAGAAAGAGAAGCGAGTAAAGAACGAGAGATGCGGGAATGGACTGAGAAAAAGGAGAGAGAAAAGTTAGAAAGAGAGGATAAGCTGGCAAGAGAGGCAGCAGAAAGAGATGAACGAGCAAGAGCAAGAGAAGATCACATAAGACAAATGGAAATAGAAAATGAAAATAAACTTAAAACGCTAGAGTTAGAGAGAGCATTACGATTAGAAATGATTGATAAAGAAATTGAATTAGAAAAAGTTAAAGCCACTAATGTTGAGTCAAAAAAGAGGTGTTTCGAGAGTAAACATGAAATTAAGGGTCCAAAGTTACCACCGTTTGAAGAGGGTAAAGACAATATAGATGCATATCTTCAAAGGTTTGAGCGTTTTGCTTTAGTTATAGGATGGCCACAGGAAGAATGGGCTCTAAGGCTAAGCTCCTTACTGAAAGGTAAGTCTTTAGAAACATATTGTAGATTATCACGGGTAGATTCTGAGAAATATGACTAAGTTAAACAAGCCTTGTTGAAGCGCTTTGAATTGACACAAGAGGGTTTTAGACAAAAATTTAGATTTTGCAAGCCCGAAGTAGGGGAAAGTGCCCCTCAATTTGCACAGCGGTTAGAGAATTATTTGGAAAGGTGGATAGATCTGTCAAATGTTGAAAAAACATTTGATGCTTTAAAAGATCTCCTTTTAAGAGAGCAGTTTATCAATGCATCAGAAAAAAAATTAGCACTTTTTCTCAAGGAAAGAAAACCACATTCTGTCCAACAAATGGCTGAGCTTGCTGAACAGTATTTGGTGGCACATGATTTTCCGTACATGATACAAGATAAGGCTCATAACCAAGAAAAAAAATCAAGTAATGCTGAAAAGCAAGAAGAAAAAGAAAAGTCTGTAGTAGAATCAGGGAAAGGAAACTGGGCTAGGGTGTGTTATTTTTGTAAAAAACCAGGCCACCAAATAAGTGATTGTTTTGAAAGACAGTGAATCTTAAAGTCACAGGGAGGCAAGAAAATGGCGGGCCTTGTGAGTGTAGAGGAGGAACATGTTGAAACAAAGGAAGAGGTAATAGATAAGCAAGATGAGGAGGTTAAAGCAGAGCCAAATGCATGTTGTGCTGGTGACAGGTTAGATCATGAGTGCAGCATTTATGACAACAAAGTTCGCTTAGAATGCGGACATGAATTACCACTGGTAAGTGCACTTTGGAAAGATCGAAAAATAAAGTCAATGCCAGTTCTCCAAGGCTTTATAAATGAAAAGAAAATCAAGGTTTTAAGAGACACAGGGTGCAGCAGTGTTGTTGTACGGAAAGAATTAGTTGATGAAAACCAATGTACCGGTAAGAATCAGAGATGTGTGTTGATTGATGGTACAGTTAGGGAAGTTCCAGTAGCTAAGATAGTGGTCAATACACCCTTTTTTACAGGTGAAGTAGAAGCTTTGTGCATGGTCGATCCTATCTATGATCTAATTCTTGGTAACATACAGGGAGTAAGAAATCCAAATGAACCAGACAAATTATGGGCTAAGAACATAAAAGATGCAGAGGAAGGTCATGCAGTTCAAACTAGGTCACAGTCAAAGGAAGGTAAGTCATTTCAAAAACTTAAGGTATTGAAAGGACTGGAAGTTAGCAAAGAAGAATTTAGAGTTGAGCAAAAGAGGGATAAAAGTTTGAGTTGGGTAAGAAAAAAAGCTGAGACCGGAGAGCAAAACACAAAAAGAGACCTTGTTTCTTGGTTTGGGGTTAAAAATGACCTAATTTATAGGTACTTTAAAAAGCAAGGAACTGATCTAGATACAGAAAAAATTGAAAAGCAACTTGTAGTTCCAACAGTATATAGAGATACTGTGCTTAAACTTGCACATGACTCCATTTTAGGGGGGCATTTAGGTATGAAGAAAACAGGTGATAAGATACGGCTTCAATTCTTCTGGCCCGGTTTACAGCAAAATGTGAAATTTCATTGTTTATCCTGTGATTTATGTCAAAGAACATTTCCAAAAGGTAGAGTTACAAAAGTCCCATTGGAAAAGATGCCGCTCATTGAAACCCCATTTGAAAGAGTTGCAATAGACCTGGTTGGGCCCATTCATCCCATCACTCAAAACAAAAATAGATATATACTAACACTGATGGATTATGCAACTCGGTACCCTGAGGCCGTACCTCTTTCTGGAATGGAAGCAGAGAGGGTTGCAGAGGCGTTATTTGGTATGTTTACTCGGTTAGGTTTTCCATCAGAAATTCTAACAGATTTAGGGTCTCAGTTTACATCTGAGGTGATGAAAGAGGTGAGTAGGCTTTTATCCATACGCATGCTACATACAACTCCATACCATCCGATGTGTAATGGTTTGGTTGAAAAATTCAATGGCACGCTTAAAGGTATGCTAAGAAAGATGTGTGCTGAAAAGCCAAAAGATTGGGACAGGTATCTCCCTGCATTGCTATTTGCTTACAGAGAGGCACCGCAAGCTAGCATGGGTTTCAGTCCATTTGAGTTGTTATATGGAAGAACGGTCAAGGGGCCTATGGCAATTTTAAAAGATCTTTGGACAGATGAAATCAAACAGCCTGAGGTAAAAACAACTTATCAGTATGTGTTAGACCTTAGACAGAGACTAGAGGACACACTAGCATTAGCCAGACAGGAGCTTGAAAAATCCTCTTGCCACTATAAAATGCATTATGATAAGAAAAGTAAATCAAGAAGCTTTCAGGTAAATGATGATGTTTTGATTTTACTGCCCACAGATGGAAATAAACTTTTGATGCAATGGCTGGGTCCATACAAGGTGATAGGCAAAAGTGGAAAATGTGATTATAAGATTTCCGTGAACGGAAAAACCAAGATGTTTCATGCAAACCTACTGAAAAAGTATATAACCAGGCCTGAAGACCTGCAAAATTTAGGAAATGAAAAAATAGGTAATGAAAGTTCAGCACAAGGAGTAATGGAGATAGCTTGTACTGGCGTCATTGATAATTGTATAGATAGCAAAGTTGACAAAATAGAAGAAAATGAGGAAGAAAATGGTGCGGTAAATGATGATCAAATTCTTGAATTACCAGAGTTAAAAGGGAAAGAGACAATACAGGATGTTAGGATTTATCCTCATTTGTCAGAAACTCAAACAAGAGAGGTAAGAGAAATTTTAAGTGAGTTCAAAGATGTTCTCACTGACGTACCAGGTGAGACAAATTTAGTGGAACATGGGATTAATTTAACGTCTGATCATCCTATCAGAACTAAACAATACCCTTTACCATTTTCAATGACAGAAAGTATCAGGGATGAGACAAAGAAAATGTTAGAAATGGGTATCATTGAACCCTCCAAATCGCCGTATAGCTCTCCAGTAGTTTTGGTGAAAAAGCCTGATCGAACTATAAGGTTTTGCATTGATTTTAGAAATTTGAATAAGTTGACAGTGTTCGATGCTGAACCTATCCCAAACCCAGAAGAAATATTTGCAAAGCTGTCAAACTGTAAGTATTTCACAAAGGTGGATCTTAGCAAGGGGTACTGGCAAATTAAAATGACAGATAGCAGTAAAGAAAAAACCGCATTTTGTACTCCAGACGGTTTGTTTCAATTTAGAAAACTTCCATTTGGATTGGTTACTGCACCAGCTAATTTCAGCAGAATGATGAGAATACTGTTGAAAGGGTTGAATGACATAGATAACTTCATAGATGATATTCTTGAGCATACAGTTGACTGGAAAAGCCACATGATTGTATTAAGGGAAGTATTACTCAGGCTTAGGCAGGCAGGTTTGACTGCACGTCCAAGTAAGTGTATGATAGGATTTCCGTCTATAGATTTCTTGGGACATTCTGTTGGAGAGGGCATACTGACACTAAATTCAGGTAAAGTAAAAGATATTGAGCAGGCAGCTAGACCAGAGACCAAAAAGCAGGTAATGTCATTCTTAGGAATGGTGGGATTTTATAGGAAATTTGTTCCTCACTTTGCCGAAATTGCATTACCTCTCACAAATTTAATCAAGAAAGGAAATCCTACAAAAGTTATTTGGGAGGAGAAACACCAGAGGGCATTTGAAGTGCTGAAAAGGCATATAGTGAGTTTCCCAATTTTAAGACTACCAGACTTAAACCGTCCTTTTATTTTGAGAACAGATGCTTCTAATGTTGGCATAGGTGCAGTTCTTTTGCAAGAAGTTGAGGAGAGAAAGTTTCCAGTGGCTTATGCTAGTAAAAAGCTGCTTCCAAGAGAGACCAGGTACTCTGCTATAGAACGTGAATGTCTAGCTTTGGTATGGGGTATTGTAAAATTTCAGATGTATCTGTATGGCAGAGAATTTCAGGTAGAAACAGACCATTGTCCACTCATGTACATGCAAAACACCAAACTGAACAATAGTAGGATAATGAGATGGGTTTTAAGTCTGCAGCCCTATCGTTTTAGGATTGTTGCCATTAACGGATCAGAGAATGTCGAGGCAGACTATCTCAGTCGGTCTTGAAGAAAAAAAAAATATATATATATATATTTCTTTTTTCTTTTCGGAAGGGGGGAGATATGTCAGGTATTATCATGATTATTAGGCCTCCAAGTTAAACAGTGCACTCAGCGCTTTGATATTGGAACCTTAAAAATGTGTATTGAAGTGGAACAGATAGTGATTGTGAGTGAGTTGTTTGTACAAGAGTCACATTCATGCTAAATACTTATCTAAGAGAAGATGGTTTTACATAGTGTCTTACATATATGTTTGGAAGCTTTTGCATTCTTTCTGTAAGTAAATGGTTTCTTGTCACTTTATTAGCCTTAGCATTTCTCTGTAAGTAATTGTGTCTTGTCACTTATGTATTTTATCCTACATGTAATTGTTTTAGAGGATTGAAAGGATGTTTTTATGCGCTGTCCAAAGTCTTGTTTGAAATGAGTGGTAAAACAGTATAGAGCTTTTGAAAACATTATAACGTTAAAGTACATAAAGCTCTGTTAAAAGCTGTATAGTCAATTTTGAAGACATTCCCCAAATAAGGTGTTTGCTTTAGAAAACGTGTTTCTGCCATAGAATGTAAGACCTGACTGTGTAGATTTCGTACTTAGCATAGATATTGTGTATGTTTCAGGTGGTCATTTTACAAGTCATTTTACAAGTCAATGTGAAAACATTAGGCAGGGACTGAGTGTCAACAGGACTTTGTGTCCAGAAATGTTTAGATTAGAAGATCTGTGTGAACTGTCTTACATTTGAAATCCTGAACTTCCTAACCAGTTTTCACATTCATTAGCACATTGAGGAAACTGATTTTGGTCTGTTTGCGCTGTGTGTGCTTTGTGTGCTTTGTGACGTGAACATACATGTATGTGCTTTGTGACATGTATCTATGTGCTCTGTGACATGTATTTATGTGCTTTGTGAAATACCATGAAATAAATTGTTCGGTTGAATACATCTCATGGTTGTGAGGTAGGGATGAAAAGCCATACAGATCTAGAAACCTGACAATTTGGCGATCTCGGCAGGACTTGCGTAAAACACATCCCGGTGTGTAAAATCTTGGTGGGTTTCCATGCAGATGTATTTGAGTAGTGTGGTGCTATCCCTGAGAATGGTGGTATTCAAGGACATTAAAGTGGCGCTACTTTGGTTGCTTTTGGGCTTGACAGCTAAGTGGTGGATTCCTCAAGATCTGTTAATCGAAATACTAGACTAGTGACGCATTGACAGTGTATTTTTAAAGAAGTCAATCTTATTTAAATTTGATAAAGATGGATTTATCTAAGATAATGATATTAGGAAAAGAATTTGGGTTTGAGGGGCAGGAGTTACTAGATTTTATTGAGCGAAAAGAGAAAGAGATGCTAGAAAGAGAAGCGAGTAAAGAACGAGAGATGCGGGAATGGACTGAGAAAAAGGAGAGAGAAAAGTTAGAAAGAGAGGATAAGCTGGCAAGAGAGGCAGCAGAAAGAGATGAACGAGCAAGAGCAAGAGAAGATCACATAAGACAAATGGAAATAGAAAATGAAAATAAACTTAAAACGCTAGAGTTAGAGAGAGCATTACGATTAGAAATGATTGATAAAGAAATTGAATTAGAAAAAGTTAAAGCCACTAATGTTGAGTCAAAAAAGAGGTGTTTCGAGAGTAAACATGAAATTAAGGGTCCAAAGTTACCACCGTTTGAAGAGGGTAAAGACAATATAGATGCATATCTTCAAAGGTTTGAGCGTTTTGCTTTAGTTATAGGATGGCCACAGGAAGAATGGGCTCTAAGGCTAAGCTCCTTACTGAAAGGTAAGTCTTTAGAAACATATTGTAGATTATCACGGGTAGATTCTGAGAAATATGACTAAGTTAAACAAGCCTTGTTGAAGCGCTTTGAATTGACACAAGAGGGTTTTAGACAAAAATTTAGATTTTGCAAGCCCGAAGTAGGGGAAAGTGCCCCTCAATTTGCACAGCGGTTAGAGAATTATTTGGAAAGGTGGATAGATCTGTCAAATGTTGAAAAAACATTTGATGCTTTAAAAGATCTCCTTTTAAGAGAGCAGTTTATCAATGCATCAGAAAAAAAATTAGCACTTTTTCTCAAGGAAAGAAAACCACATTCTGTCCAACAAATGGCTGAGCTTGCTGAACAGTATTTGGTGGCACATGATTTTCCGTACATGATACAAGATAAGGCTCATAACCAAGAAAAAAAATCAAGTAATGCTGAAAAGCAAGAAGAAAAAGAAAAGTCTGTAGTAGAATCAGGGAAAGGAAACTGGGCTAGGGTGTGTTATTTTTGTAAAAAACCAGGCCACCAAATAAGTGATTGTTTTGAAAGACAGAGAATCTTAAAGTCACAGGGAGGCAAGAAAATGGCGGGCCTTGTGAGTGTAGAGGAGGAACATGTTGAAACAAAGGAAGAGGTAATAGATAAGCAAGATGAGGAGGTTAAAGCAGAGCCAAATGCATGTTGTGCTGGTGACAGGTTAGATCATGAGTGCAGCATTTATGACAACAAAGTTCGCTTAGAATGCGGACATGAATTACCACTGGTAAGTGCACTTTGGAAAGATCGAAAAATAAAGTCAATGCCAGTTCTCCAAGGCTTTCTAAATGAAAAGAAAATCAAGGTTTTAAGAGACACAGGGTGCAGCAGTGTTGTTGTACGGAAAGAATTAGTTGATGAAAACCAATTTACCGGTAAGAATCAGAGATGTGTGTTGATTGATGGTACAGTTAGGGAAGTTCCAGTAGCTAAGATAGTGGTCAATACACCCTTTTTTACAGGTGAAGTAGAAGCTTTGTGCATGGTCGATCCTATCTATGATCTAATTCTTGGTAACATACAGGGAGTAAGAAATCCAAATGAACCAGACAAATTATGGGCTAAGAACATAAAAGATGCAGAGGAAGGTCATGCAGTTCAAACTAGGTCACAGTCAAAGGAAGGTAAGTCATTTCAAAAACTTAAGGTATTGAAAGGACTGGAAGTTAGCAAAGAAGAATTTAGAGTTGAGCAAAAGAGGGATAAAAGTTTGAGTTGGGTAAGAAAAAAAGCTGAGACCGGAGAGCAAAACACAAAAAGAGACCTTGTTTCTTGGTTTGGGGTTAAAAATGACCTAATTTATAGGTACTTTAAAAAGCAAGGAACTGATCTAGATACAGAAAAAATTGAAAAGCAACTTGTAGTTCCAACAGTATATAGAGATACTGTGCTTAAACTTGCACATGACTCCATTTTAGGGGGGCATTTAGGTATGAAGAAAACAGGTGATAAGATACGGCTTCAATTCTTCTGGCCCGGTTTACAGCAAAATGTGAAATTTCATTGTTTATCCTGTGATTTATGTCAAAGAACATTTCCAAAAGGTAGAGTTACAAAAGTCCCATTGGAAAAGATGCCGCTCATTGAAACCCCATTTGAAAGAGTTGCAATAGACCTGGTTGGGCCCATTCATCCCATCACTCAAAACAAAAATAGATATATACTAACACTGATGGATTATGCAACTCGGTACCCTGAGGCCGTACCTCTTTCTGGAATGGAAGCAGAGAGGGTTGCAGAGGCGTTATTTGGTATGTTTACTCGGTTAGGTTTTCCATCAGAAATTCTAACAGATTTAGGGTCTCAGTTTACATCTGAGGTGATGAAAGAGGTGAGTAGGCTTTTATCCATACGCATGCTACATACAACTCCATACCATCCGATGTGTAATGGTTTGGTTGAAAAATTCAATGGCACGCTTAAAGGTATGCTAAGAAAGATGTGTGCTGAAAAGCCAAAAGATTGGGACAGGTATCTCCCTGCATTGCTATTTGCTTACAGAGAGGCACCGCAAGCTAGCATGGGTTTCAGTCCATTTGAGTTGTTATATGGAAGAACGGTCAAGGGGCCTATGGCAATTTTAAAAGATCTTTGGACAGATGAAATCAAACAGCCTGAGGTAAAAACAACTTATCAGTATGTGTTAGACCTTAGACAGAGACTAGAGGACACACTAGCATTAGCCAGACAGGAGCTTGAAAAATCCTCTTGCCACTATAAAATGCATTATGATAAGAAAAGTAAATCAAGAAGCTTTCAGGTAAATGATGATGTTTTGATTTTACTGCCCACAGATGGAAATAAACTTTTGATGCAATGGCTGGGTCCATACAAGGTGATAGGCAAAAGTGGAAAATGTGATTATAAGATTTCCGTGAACGGAAAAACCAAGATGTTTCATGCAAACCTACTGAAAAAGTATATAACCAGGCCTGAAGACCTGCAAAATTTAGGAAATGAAAAAATAGGTAATGAAAGTTCAGCACAAGGAGTAATGGAGATAGCTTGTACTGGCGTCATTGATAATTGTATAGATAGCAAAGTTGACAAAATAGAAGAAAATGAGGAAGAAAATGGTGCGGTAAATGATGATCAAATTCTTGAATTACCAGAGTTAAAAGGGAAAGAGACAATACAGGATGTTAGGATTTATCCTCATTTGTCAGAAACTCAAACAAGAGAGGTAAGAGAAATTTTAAGTGAGTTCAAAGATGTTCTCACTGACGTACCAGGTGAGACAAATTTAGTGGAACATGGGATTAATTTAACGTCTGATCATCCTATCAGAACTAAACAATACCCTTTACCATTTTCAATGACAGAAAGTATCAGGGATGAGACAAAGAAAATGTTAGAAATGGGTATCATTGAACCCTCCAAATCGCCGTATAGCTCTCCAGTAGTTTTGGTGAAAAAGCCTGATCGAACTATAAGGTTTTGCATTGATTTTAGAAATTTGAATAAGTTGACAGTGTTCGATGCTGAACCTATCCCAAACCCAGAAGAAATATTTGCAAAGCTGTCAAACTGTAAGTATTTCACAAAGGTGGATCTTAGCAAGGGGTACTGGCAAATTAAAATGACAGATAGCAGTAAAGAAAAAACCGCATTTTGTACTCCAGACGGTTTGTTTCAATTTAGAAAACTTCCATTTGGATTGGTTACTGCACCAGCTAATTTCAGCAGAATGATGAGAATACTGTTGAAAGGGTTGAATGACATAGATAACTTCATAGATGATATTCTTGAGCATACAGTTGACTGGAAAAGCCACATGATTGTATTAAGGGAAGTATTACTCAGGCTTAGGCAGGCAGGTTTGACTGCACGTCCAAGTAAGTGTATGATAGGATTTCCGTCTATAGATTTCTTGGGACATTCTGTTGGAGAGGGCATACTGACACTAAATTCAGGTAAAGTAAAAGATATTGAGCAGGCAGCTAGACCAGAGACCAAAAGGCAGGTAATGTCATTCTTAGGAATGGTGGGATTTTATAGGAAATTTGTTCCTCACTTTGCCGAAATTGCATTACCTCTCACAAATTTAATCAAGAAAGGAAATCCTACAAAAGTTATTTGGGAGGAGAAACACCAGAGGGCATTTGAAGTGCTGAATAGGCATATGGTGAGTTTCCCAATTTTAAGACTACCAGACTTAAACCGTCCTTTTATTTTGAGAACAGATGCTTCTAATGTTGGCATAGGTGCAGTTCTTTTGCAAGAAGTTGAGGAGAGAAAGTTTCCAGTGGCTTATGCTAGTAAAAAGCTGCTTCCAAGAGAGACCAGGTACTCTGCTATAGAACGTGAATGTCTAGCTTTGGTATGGGGTATTGTAAAATTTCAGATGTATCTGTATGGCAGAGAATTTCAGGTAGAAACAGACCATTGTCCACTCATGTACATGCAAAACACCAAACTGAACAATAGTAGGATAATGAGATGGGTTTTAAGTCTGCAGTCCTATCGTTTTAGGATTGTTGCCATTAAAGGATCAGAGAATGTCGAGGCAGACTATCTCAGTCGGTCTTGAAGAAAAAAAAAAATATATATATATATTTCTTTTTTCTTTTCGGAAGGGGGGAGATATGTCAGGTATTATCATGATTATTAGGCCTCCAAGTTAAACAGTGCACTCAGCGCTTTGATATTGGAACCTTAAAAATGTGTATTGAAGTGGAACAGATAGTGATTGTGAGTGAGTTGTTTGTACAAGAGTCACATTCATGCTAAATACTTATCTAAGAGAAGATGGTTTTACATAGTGTCTTACATATATGTTTGGAAGCTTTTGCATTCTTTCTGTAAGTAAATGGTTTCTTGTCACTTTATTAGCCTTAGCATTTCTCTGTAAGTAATTGTGTCTTGTCACTTATGTATTTTATCCTACATGTAATTGTTTTAGAGGATTGAAAGGATGTTTTTATGCGCTGTCCAAAGTCTTGTTTGAAATGAGTGGTAAAACAGTATAGAGCTTTTGAAAACATTATAACGTTAAAGTACATAAAGCTCTGTTAAAAGCTGTATAGTCAATTTTGAAGACATTCCCCAAATAAGGTGTTTGCTTTAGAAAACGTGTTTCTGCCATAGAATGTAAGACCTGACTGTGTAGATTTCGTACTTAGCATAGATATTGTGTATGTTTCAGGTGGTCATTTTACAAGTCATTTTACAAGTCAATGTGAAAACATTAGGCAGGGACTGAGTGTCAACAGGACTTTGTGTCCAGAAATGTTTAGATTAGAAGATCTGTGTGAACTGTCTTACATTTGAAATCCTGAACTTCCTAACCAGTTTTCACATTCATTAGCACATTGAGGAAACTGATTTTGGTCTGTTTGCGCTGTGTGTGCTTTGTGTGCTTTGTGACGTGAACATACATGTATGTGCTTTGTGACATGTATCTATGTGCTCTGTGACATGTATTTATGTGCTTTGTGAAATACCATGAAATAAATTGTTCGGTTGAATACATCTCATGGTTGTGAGGTAGGGATGAAAAGCCATACAGATCTAGAAACCTGACCTATGCTAATGAGGTTAAAACTACGCCTTTAGTCGACATAAAACCTAAGCCTAATTGCATCGGAAATACTTGCCCCAGAGTTAATGTAATTTCTTTTTGACTAAAGATTCGCCAAGTTAACGGATTTACTTTTATCGGGGGATGTTTTAAATTAGAAGTTGGTCTCCAATGAATCGTTTTTGATTGAAAAATTCTCGGTTTTACGTTAAATTTGTGGACATTCATCTTTTTTTTTAATTATAATATTGATTTATAATATAGCCCCTGAAATGGGGATATTAGCGAAATGGCTATTTGGTCCGAGAATAAGGCCACTTCCATCATAAAACTTTCCACCCTGTTTTAAATATAAACCATCACCAACGGGCTCTAATCCTTTACCTTTATAAGGTCTTAAATAAAGACCTTTTCCATCAGTTTCTACACGACAAATGTGGCCACCTTTTTTAAGGAAAAGACCCGAACCCATCGCTTTTTGTACGCCCGATGATGCTAATCCCGAAAGAGCGCCAACGCCTAATGCGGGCAAAACGGTTTTAGCTAACATTGGCAAAGCTCTCGCGACTAATCCGGCTAGCATTCCTAGAAAACCTCCCTTTATTTCTTTATTATGTTTAAGTTGCCTAGCGGACAATTTAATTGTTACGCCAGTACCATTTTCAAAGGCATTAGCTATTTTTTTCGCTTGTGCCCGGGTAACTGCTAAAATATCATCGCCACGCAAATCTTTATGCTCTAAACGAATACCTATTTTGCTGTCTCCTTTTTTAATAGCGGAAAGGATTTTTTTCTTTTGCCCCTCCGATATATTAACTCTAACATTTATGTAGATCGTCATTTTATATACATTTTATTATTTTTTATGCCTCTTTAATATGAAATCTATTCGTTACATTTTCTCCTCTAAGATTTAGTAAAGTTCCATTTTGATCCGTAATTTTTACCTCTAGATCGTGTATTTCATCCAATGTTATTGGTAAATATACTAAATTAACCGGCGATTCAATTATCTTATAACCCGGCGCAACATTCGGGAAAAAAGAGTAAATTGTGTTTTGTGTTGAACCATTAACGTAGCTTCCTGAGATAATATCGATGTTAATGAGTAAGGAATTTATATTAAGAATGTTTACTATGTTTTCCGACTCGTGAAAACCCGCTTCGTATTTCGCTCGAGTAAAACCTAGTACTTTAGAAATGGAGTTTGGATGATTAAAATCTACTTGATAACCGTCTTCGAGGGTAAGAATAGATTTTAACGTATTTGTGTTCGCCGAAATGTTCATAGGATATTCGTCATTAACTAAATCAACGTGGCCTTTTTTTCTCATTTCCTGGTGAATGGTATCATTAATGTCTATAACGTCGTAACTTCCTTCCGGTATTTCTATTTTAAACCAAGAAACGCCATTATCGATGGAATAAATAAACGTATTGTTTGTTGCATCAATGTTTGGAAAAGAGTAGTATGTTTTGAGGTTTACCAAAGCTATTTCGTATTTTCTATCCTTTTCCAGTTGAATTGGAGGATTAAACCTACTTCTAAAGTGTGTTTTGTTGTCGCTTACTATAATTTGCGAGGACGTTTTTTGTCGCGTATTTTTAGCTATCCGTTTTAAAAGATCTTCCATTTTTTTTATAGTAAAGAAATTATTTATTTAGGGATATAAAAGTTGTCAAAACCGTCTCTATACTTTCCGTTATTTTTTTCGCTAGATAAATCAATGACGACAAAACCATGTGGCTTTTCCCATACCTTTTTGCAAATTTTTCTAAACTCTTCTTTCGGCATATCTTCACCAACATGATCTCCATAAATATGATTAATGTTCTTAAGGTCTTACTAAAAAGGCAGATAAAATTTGCGTTTTCTCTAATAGTTTGCCTCGGCAACCTAAAATAGTTTTGCGAGAGATAAAAACAGTCGACATTACTATGTCTTCCGCGAATATAGTAACATTCGCATTTATTTTGTTTTTCTAAAAGTAAATCATCGAAGATCATTAAATTTTTGTTTCCCTCTTCCGACTCTCTCGGATCGAGCACATCCTCGGCAGTTTCGAAGAAACTACACGTTATATCCGATTTATTTTTAAGGGTTTTAATCCATTCCTCGATCAAAGCTGCGGGGGAAACATCAGAATCCTGTATTTCGTCTCGAATGTTAAACAACTTTAAAATTGACTCTTTCGGTAGTTTTTCTTCGAAAGCTTTTTTAAGTATATGATATTCGGGTTGAAAAAGACTTTTTCCAAAAACGCATAAATTATCGTAGTCGAGCCATTCCGGTCTTAGCAAAAGGTTCAGTAAAAGTGTTGTCTTACCGCATCCCGATTTACCAACAATTAACCCCCTAATGCTTTTAGGCAAAAAAGGGTTATTAAGCCTATTTGATACTACTTTGTTCCACGATAAATCTATAATATCCATTTTTTAATATATTAAAAAAATATATATATATATATATATTAAAAAGGATGTATTGCGTTAAATGTAGAAGACATACTAATACCAACAACATAGAATACGTTGTTACTAAAAATGGAAGGCATATGGCGCGGAAAATGCGTTGTGTGCGGAACGACTAAAACGAACTTCGTAAAAAAAAAAGGCGCGTCGATACTAAATAAGATTATAAATAATTTACCCGTTGAAATGCATCTCCCAGGTCATAACTTTACTGGGCCCGGTACTAAATTAAATAAAAGACTCAACCCCGATTTAACGCCGAAGGAATGGACTAAACCGATAAACCGTGTTGATGAGGCGGCGTACCATCACGATATTTGTTATCTTAAATATGACGATACGGCTACCAGAAATGCTATTTGCGATAAAGATATGTTAACGGAGCTGAAGGGAATCTATAATCCGACAATCAGGGAAAAAATGGAACGGTCCGTCGTTAGTAATCTGATTGGAACGAAGAAGAGATTCGGAATGGGAGTCGAAGAAAAAAAAAAAAAAAAAAAATACGATATGGCAACTTTAGCGGAAGAGTTGCACAAACCCGTAAGAAGAAAATTTAGGAGAAGGAGGGTCATGGTAAAAGTATTGATAGGATATGGGCCGCAGATTTAGTAGACATGCAAGCATTTTCAAAATTTAATCGCGGTATAAGATATCTTCTCGCTGTCATTGATATCTTTTCCAAGTACGTTTGGTTGATTCCATTAAAAGATAAGACGGGGGAATCTGTCGCCGGAGCATTAAAGAGTATTTTTAAGGAGAGAAAACCCGAGAAAATGTGGGTAGATAAGGGTAAAGAGTTTTATAACAAACATGTTAAAGGCTTGATAGAGTTGTATTCCACCGAAAATGAGGAAAAATCTAGCGTCGTTGAGAGATGGATTAGGACGATGAAAGAAAAAATGTGGAAATATTTTACCGCTAAATCCACGAGGGTTTACATTGACGCGTTACCGGATCTCGTTAAAGAATATAATAACGCGAAACATTCTTCCATTAAGATGACGCCAGTAAATGCTAGTAAGAAGGTAAATGAAACCAAAGTTTTCCAAACTCTTTATCCCGATTATTTCGAAGTAAAAGATATAAACCCTAAGTTTTCCGTCAGTGATAAAGTAAGGTTAGCTAAAAAGAAAAAGACCTTCGAAAAAGGATATACCCCAAGATGGACTGAAGAGATTTATACAATTAGCGAGGTAAAACATACATCGCCCGTAACGTACAAAATTGAAGATTATGCCGGGAATGAAATAAAAGGTACCTTTTATGAACCCGAACTACAAAAAACTAGCCAAGATGTGTTCAGGATAAGAGAGATTCTTGAGAGAAGAAAAAATAAATCTCTAGTAAGATGGCTAGGTTACCCTGACCATGTATATTCATGGGTTGATGATAAAACCATTACAAATATTTAGTTATAAAAAAAAAAAAAAAAAAAAATGACTAATATCGCGATTAAAAACGTAATTTTACCTAACAAACCGCTAAGCAACTTCGAATTAGAAGATGCCGCGAGAAAATTAAAAATTCCTTCTTTTAGGGGAGTATTTTTACTAGACACTTTACCGAAAAAGTGCAGAAAAAAAGAATGCGGCATATTAAACCTCGATGATACGAGTGGGCCCGGTACACATTGGGTTGCTTGGTATAGAGACGGTAAACTAAAAAATTAGTTTGACAGTTACGGCGTGCAACCGCCTCTTGAACTAGAAAACTATCTGGTAAATCTGATATTTTACAATACGGATCAATTACAACGAGTTTAGTTTCCGGTTCCGGTTATGGAAAGGTAAACATTTAAAAGCGCTGGAAAAAAGAGAAGATTTTCGTAAATTCTAAAGATTGTCTGTTATTAAAACCAGGTGAAACTATTCTGGGATTGTATGTTTACGTTTTCTTCAAACGGAAAAGAGTGAAAATAGTGTAGTTAGACTGTGAAAAGGAGAAATAGTTCATACAAACATTCTTTTTTCTTTCTATATCGCTCGATCTGCTTGATCTGCTGTTTACAAAGGAACAAAGGGATAACGGTACATCTGTATACCCATCACGCACAAAAAATCAAAACAGTATACTGCTCAAAATTATTAAGAGACCATTACAGACCATTACGGAATGAGCACGGATGCGACACCAGATGCGACACCAGATACGCCAGCTACTGTTCAGTTAACAAAGAAAAGACCATTATCATCGCCTGTTGATCCTCTTGACTCAAAGAAGACTAAACCTATCATGGCTCATGGTACAAGCGAAAACATTACATGTATTCTAGAAGAGAGTTCTGCTGGGCGTCTTACAGGATCTTTTCTTGAGTCGGCCGATGAAGCAACTTCTGAACTGTCGACCACTTCTCCTCAAATAGCCAATATTACTCTTACTGAGGAACACATTTCGCAAATTACAAACATTGTAAAAGATTCGTTGCAGACTCAACTCTCGACCCTGGTCTCTAGCATTGTAGAAGGGGTCCTGCATGGTCTCAGTAGCAAGATCACTACTTTGGAAGGAGAAAATAAACAACTTAAAGATAAGGTTATCGCTCTTGAAAACAAAGCTGACAGAGCGGAACAGTACAGTCGACGCAACTGCCTTCGACTTTCCGGTATTCCAGAATCAAAGGGCGAGTCGGTAGACGATAAGGTGTTGGAAATTGCTAATACTGTGGGTGCAAATCTAAAATTGACGAGATCGACCGAACATATCGTCTTGGTAAAATGAGGGGTCTTGAGACTTCCGGAAAACCACGTGATATTATTATCAAATTTACGAGCTACCGCTCCCGTCAGAAATTACTACAAAACAAAAAACAGTTGAAAGAGAAAGGATTAGAGAGAGTTTTTATAAATGAGGATTTAACCTTAACAAGAGACAATATTTATTATCAAACCAGAAAAATGTTCAAGGAAAAGCTTATCCAAAGTACATGGACCAAAGATGGTACTATCATAGTTAGAGCCAAAGACTCAAAATATTACAGAATTGAGACCCAGTCTGATCTTGAACACGTGAAAAACATCATCTGCAGACATTAACTTTTTTGTACAGTATAAAACTGATGACAAGATGACGAACTTGTTCCTCTGGTTCTGGGCAATACTCGTATTCAAAAACTAAAAATAGAACCAACTTGTTGATCTTTGTTCATAGTATTTGACCAATAGACTGCTTAGCATGACCTCCACTTCCGACTGAATTGTAGATCAGTGTGTCTTTGATTACAGTGGGGACTTAGATCGGAATGCACATGACGTGTAGTCTGATCTCAGACGTGCCCTGTTTGATACATTGAAACTTTCTTCATTGATGCAAAAATTAATTGTTTGAAATTGGGTAAATTTACATTTAAAGTTACCTCAGAGTCTAAGGGTAAAAGTAGTTATCTTTGTCCGAGGACTAAATCTGAGATATGCTATTGTGGTCCAGAAATTTCGTTGAGGTAAATAATTAAGAATTGAAGGAATGAGGACATTGTGGGCAATGTCGAGGATGTCTGTTGCCGGCATTTTTCATTCCTCATTTGACCAGGCGGCTTTTTAAAGCCTTCCAGGTCATTGGAATATTAAGATCGCCTTGATCCTTTGCCAAACAATCCTTTGTTTTAAGACCCTAGAGAAGAATTTTGTGAGCAGTGTGTAAAAGGGAGAAAATGCAAGTAACTGATATTTTATCCATTCTCCACAATGTTTTCTACAAGATCAAGAACAATTTTCTTTATTACTCACATTGTGCCATCTGCAAACAGTTTCGGATTTGAATGTACAAAAGTTCAGTTATCAGGTAGAGAGTTACCAGATCAATCATAAGAATTGAGACTGATAATCAGTCACCCAAAAATATTCAGTATGCTGGTCCTTTTTTTTAGCTATCTTGATAAAGGTTTCATATCGTCTCTCGTTCGGTTAGTGGGGATTCTGTGATCGGGCTCGCAATCTGTTGGATCTGATCATGATCAACATTACCCGTGCCTAATGTTATATACTTTAATTAGTCATTAATCCCGATGTTGTTGTTTTATAAGTTTACAATATACTGTATCTTTATTCTTGAGATGTCATTTATATTATCTTTACATCCATAACTATATCAGTTCGATCTTTGTGTATACCTTAGCATATTAAAGTAAATTTGATTTGTTAAATACTTTGATATCTACATGAATTCAGTAATTAGATACGCATTGGAGACTCGGTTCATTTGTGGAGTGTGTCGGCCCCTGTCAACCTGCGCATTCGGCGAGGGCAGACACGGGCCGAAACTCGACTCCGATGGCTGATCGATGTATGCCTTGTGGCCGTTCTATTTCCAAACCCAATCAGTGTTGGACAGTAAGAGTTTATGGATCCATTGCAGAGGGTGTCTTTGCTTGGTATATTGTATCTTTTGAATGACCTTCCGTCGGTGCATGGCCGATATAAATGTATGTATGTAAATAATTATTTAAATATGTGTATATTACGTGCAGGCATAGAATCGTGAAGTTTGTGGCAAAATCGGAGCGAAACATATGTTGGATCAACAAATCTCTAAATTAAATAAAATCAAACCAAGTCAATCATTTGGGCAATCATTTCAGGAAATTTATTTATTTTCTGTGTCTATGTGCACTTGCTGGCTATTTGGTGTCTTTTTGTATTCAAGTGCATAGTATGCTAACTATCTGTACCTTTCTATAGTAAGGTAAGCCTTGAACTTATTTTCTTTTAGAAAAATATATTTGTCATTATAATTGGCCGCTATGATGGGAACAATTCGTGTCAGTATCGGCTGGTATGTGTTTACGATCGGTCTCGTATCCTACAATCTCGATTGGGACCAACAGTTTTTCGTAAATAACAGTTCATTTTAAATAGCTGTTAGACGTTACACATTCCCCCTTCTTTTCTTTTGTAAATTAATGATTTGATTATAATTTCAAAATGCACCGCATCTTTATGCTGTGATTGATACTGCCTACATGTTCACTGTTTCATGAATTCGTTTTAGGTGTAGTTTTCTGTATATATAAGCATGTTATTTGAATGTGATTGAATACTTACTTTGATGTTTATGTGGATTTGTATGTACGTATATGTGTGTATATCTTTTACGTTGCATACGTATGTTTGTGTGTACATGTGTTTTCCGTGTGTGCATGCATGTGTATGTATATACACATGTATGTACATACCTGCGGTTTATGTATGTGTAGATATGTAAATATATTACAAGTAGCATGGGTATGCAGTACCGGCTAAGTTGGAGGAATACACCGTTACTTAATCCCTCCAAAATGTATGTTTTTTAAGAGCAAGTTATTAACCCTCTGATTTTTTATCTTGTTTTAGTGATGAGAAAAAAAAAAAAAAAAAAAAGCTACATGCTGTGCAGTTGGTTTCAATGTTGCAGAAAACAATGCAGAAGAAAGCATAAGGTAGTTTCATTAGCAGCAAAAGCCTTTTATTTTTTTGAATCTGTCCTTACAACACTGATATATCTGGTTTTCATTCATGTATCTTTTTCAAGTCTTAAATTTCTTCTTTTTTTCCTCGTCCGTCTTTAACTTAGGCTTTCTAGGATAATGATCATTCATAATCTACCACTACTTGTTTTTTCAAGTTTAGCTTCACTCTTTTACATTTCATGTAGAACTGTTTACATATACTATTCAACTCTATATATTACTGTAGAACTATCTAAGTCAGTTGCGTCCTTGCGTTTTGGTTGGTTGGTTGGAAACTACGAAATCTTCCGGCAGCCTTGTGCAAAGTCATATCCTGAAACGTTTGAGCCACCGTAGGTACTGATATAACAGTCTGGCGCGCGGCTGTCGGAAGTTTTTTTGCAAGTACACATGGCTGCTGCAGGAAATATCGTTTTGTCGTCCACCCGCTCAAAGTTTTGTACCTTTATCTATGTAATCATTTAACTCACTTCCTGAGACTAATTATTCAACATACCAAAACCTTTCTAAGAAACGCATTTGCCATATTCTTATACAATATTTGTTGTACATTATTAATTTTGTCGGGAGATATCGAGACCAATCCAGGGCCGATATCCGATACCTTCAACACCACTGCTAGTTGTATTTCTATTGCCCATCTCAACATACGAAGTATACGTAATAGGATAGAATTCATATCTGATCATCTATCTGACTTTGATATATTGTGTTTCTCAGAAAGTCATTTAGACCGTACAGTCTTAGACGAAGACTTGACTATTGATTCACACGGAGGTAGCATATACAGACAGGATCTGACATCGCACTCGGGTGGGCTCGTTGCATATGTCTCAAATTCACTCTTATCAAAACGGAGACTTGACTTGGAGCACAATTTAGTTCATTCAATGTGGATTGAAGTCAAATATCGGTCTACATCATTTCTTCTTTGTGTTGTTTATCGTTACCCTAACACAACTGTTGCTTTCTGGGACTATTTCAATATTTCTTTAGAAAAAGCTCTTGAGTCCAATAAACGAATAGTTATTGTAGGAGACCTAAACCAAGACCTGCTCGACCCGACTGAATACCATCTCAGAAATGCTATATCTTTTAACAACCTCACAAATGTTATCACTAAGCCCACACGTGCCACAACACACTCAGCAACACTACTTGACCCTATTCTAGTCTCCAACTCTATTAACGTTATCCACGCTGACACCTTAGACATTGATAGTATCATCAGTGACCATAAAGCTACTTTTGTCTTATTTAGGTTTGACAGTACCCCTTTAACATGCTTGAAAAGAAAGGTCTGGTTTTATAACCGAGCTGATTTTATTGAACTCAACCAATTGATAAACGTAAAAAATTGGAACCAAATGCTGTCCTTTGATATAAACGAAGCGTGTGAATATTTTACTTCTACCTTATTAGAAATTACGTTAATATGTATACCATCAAAAGAGGTCACCATCAGACCCAATGACAGACCGTGGTATGACTCTGAAATAAGGCGACTAAGTAGGCAACGCGATAGACTGCTGAAACGAGGACAGACTGCTGACTGGGTTAGATATAAAAACGTTAGAAATAAGGTAAATAATCTGAAAAAACATGCTAAACAGCGATATTTTAGTAGTTTAGATGAAACCATTTCAAGCTCCCGCATCAATGACCCCAAAAAATACTGGAAATATCTCCGCAGTCTCGTCAACATGAACAAGAAATCTGACCTTATTCCAATTCTTAAAACCAATGAAAATAACGTCGAAATGTTTCACTATACAGACATGGAGAAGGCAGAATGCTTGAATAAATATTTCTCTTCTATTTCTACTGTAGATGATTCTAGAGCATGTTTACCTCCTTTTCATCCTAAGACTTGTAATACACCGACCACAATTTACATCACTAGACAGGAAATAGAAGAAATAATCAGTACTTTGGAAGTAAATAAAGCAGCAGGCCTCGATTTAATCAGTCATAAATTACTAAAAAATATTACACAGAGCGTATCTAAACCCTTACATATCCTTTTTAATAAGTCATTACAAGATCAAACTTTTCCTCAAAAATGGAAACATTCACTAGTTAATCCGCTTTTCAAAAAGGGAGATAAGTCATTAGTTTGCAACTATCGACCAATATCTCTTTTAAGTTGTGTCGGTAAACTGATGGAAAGGTGTGTATATAAACATCTGTACAACCACCTACACTCAAATCATCTACTCTACGAAAAGCAGTCTGGTTTCTTGCGGGGACATTCAACAGTCCATCAACTGATTGAAATATACCATCAAATCGTTTCTGCTTTAGATGCAAAACAAAACCTGTGTATGATATTCTGCGATATATCGAAGGCATTTGATAGAGTATGGCACAAAGGTCTTATCTTTAAACTTCGCCAGCTTGGCATCGATGGCCCCCTTCTTCAATGGGTTAAGAATTATTTGTCTAATCGTCAACAATCTGTTATTGTTAGAACTGCAAGATCTAATACAACATAAATAAATGCAGGCGTTCCTCAAGGATCGGTTCTCGGCCATTTACTTTTCCTTGTCTACGTGAATGATATATCAGACAATCTCTTAAGTGTATCTCGTTTGTTTGCAGATGACACCTCACTAGCTTGTACAGCCACCCAAATTGCAGACATTGAGGGCATCCTAAATCATGACTTACTTATTGTATCTAAATGGGCAAAACAGTGGCTGGTGTCATTTAATCCCTCAAAAACCGTTGCTATTCACTTCACAAACAGAAATGTTCAGCCACCTGATTTATTGTTTAACGATGTCCCAATTCAGTTTGTTACGAATCATAAACACCTTGGATTAACTCTAAGTAATAATGGTAAATGGCGTGAACATATTGATAATGTAACTCAGTCTGCAAACAAGATCCTGGGAATTATGAGATCTTTAAAATTTAGGCTAAAAAGAGATTCTCTCAACCAAATATATGTGTCTTTTTTGCGGCCACTTCTTGAATACTCCTCAGTAGTCTGGGATAATTGTACTATGACGGAAAAGGATCGTCTGGAAAAAAATTCAAGTTGAGGCCGCAAGAATAGTAACCGGTATTACAAGATCAGCTTCTACTCTTGACCTGTACAAAGAAATTGGTTGGTTAACGTTAGACAATAGGCGCAAATACCAGAAACTTGTACTGATTTATAAAATAGTCAACGGCCAGACTCCACAATACTTAAACGATATCTTTCCTTTAAATGTTAACACAAGAACTAATTATTTACTCCGCAATGCTAATGATATCGATTTAGTTGCTTGTCGAACCGAATTGATGGCGAAGTCTTTCATTCCATCGGCAGTTACTCTATGGAATGAACTCTCCGACGATATTAAATCCCTGCAATCTTTGTCGCAGTTTAAATCTCGTATCCTACAGACCTTTCATGTTTCTGATGTTCCAAAACACTATTTTGTCGGTAAACGCCATCTATCTGTCATACATACAAGGATTCGTAACAGATGCAGCAATCTGAACTATGACCTTTTCTCAAATTATATTTCTCAAAATGCAAGGTGTAGGTGCGGTTACGATCAAGAAGATGCTGAACATTATTTCTTCAAATGCACACATTACACAGAACAGAGAATTAATCTTTTTCAAAATTTACGTCGATTCCATCCATTAAACATCAACATTTTATTATATGGATCCGATAATCTCAGTTTCGAAGACAACTCAATGATATTTACGACTGTACACACTTATATAAAGGATACTGGACGATTCAAGTAATCCTGCAGCAGCAAACGATAACTATTTGACCAATTCGCCCGGATCTTGGGACCCCACTGACTTACGATTCATCTACGAGTAATCATCTAATCCTGTAGTTAAAAATCTTAAAATCTGAGCCCCCCCTCCACTTCCTTTTATTTTAAGAAATGTATTTAATTGTATTTCATGAAAAGAACTTGACTTGTTAATTGTCATTACCATGTTAGTGAGTAACTGGAACAAAATTGTAGTTCAAAACAAAATTAAAAATTAGTACAACATTAGTAAGCCAAAAGTGAAAATGGGCGACTCTAAACAATGTAATTTCAGTAAGGGAATGACCGAATCTAAGTTGCGAGAACTTGTGGTCAGACCCTTTTGCCTAGTCGTTTGATTGTGTATATTGTTCTGTATTGTAAATTCTATTATTGTAACTTACCTTGGCAATAAAATATGTTTAAACTAAAATTACAACAAGCCGGGCAAGTATTTTGCGGTCATTTATGTTTGCACGTTCTTAAAGAGCTAAGCTCGGGAAATAAATTTCAACAAGTTTTAAATAAACTTTTTTAAATATATATAAAATGCCTGTCGATAAATTTGGAAGAATGATCACCGAGGTACATACACAATGCGATGGAGCGTCGCTATCTTACATAAATAATAAATTTTTGCGTAAAGACGGAACAACGGAAGTTACCGGTTCTATAAATATGAATGACAATACGCTGACGAGGGTTAACAACCCAGTAAATCCTCAAGATGTTGCGAGTAAACGCTACGTAGACGGAAATATCGTAAAACCTCACGTTTTAATACGCGCCGTGTCAAGAAAATTTACTTTCGATATATCGAGCACTTTCTTGTTTAATTTCGATAAAGGACCAAGGCCTACTCACGATTACTATGTTACCCCTACTGCCGGAAGAATTAAAAAAATCGCCATTACATTGTTTCCTCAAGACACTACCAGGACATTTTCGCCCGAAATTGCTAATAAACTTAGTGGATGGATTTTTGGGTTAGAAGATCAGTTGCGCCTAACAACTTTGAAGATACCTTTAATTTTCCGTGGCTCTACCCCGCAACAACAAATGATACTCAATCCGTCCATTGAATTTTCTCCGTGCTCGCAAATACAAATTGTATCTACTCCTTTGTTTGATGTTGCGAGAGATGGAAACAGAAGTGTACAAATTGTTGCCGATGACTCGAGAAAAAAAGCAATCGAATCAGTCGCGAGTGCAGCTATCGTACTATTGTTAGAATTAGACATTTTAAAAAAAATATTGTATAAAAAAATGCCTGTCGATAAATTTGGAAGAATGAGCACCGAGGTACATACACAATGCGATGGAGCGTCGCTATCTTACATAAATAATAATTTTTTGCGTAAAGACGGAACAAAGGATGTTACGGGTTCTATAAATATGAATGGTAATACGCTGACGAAAGTTAGCAACCCAGTAAATCCTCAAGATGTTGCGACAAAGGATTATGTTGACTCTAATTCGGGGTTATTGGACGAAAATAGGGGTTACCACATGACGGGATATTTAAACATGGGATTTAATAAAATAAAAAACTTATTCGATCCTACGGAACCGAATGAAGCCGCTACTAAAAATTATGTCGATAGCGGTAGAGCAATAGTTCAACAACGCGATGGTAGTTTTTCAGCCGTTGCGGATATAAATATGCGTGGGTATCAGTTAACTAACGTTTTGGAGCCTGCGGAACCTCAAGATGTTGCGACTAAAAATTATGTGGATGGAGCCAATCGAGCTTTTATTTACGGGTCTGGGGGTACATAGCGAGCAACGATGTCTCCATGGGTGGCCGGAGAATCAACAACCTTGGGACGCCTTTAGATAATCAACAAGCCGCAAATAAGTTTTACGTAGATACCGTTGTTTCGCTGGCTACCGCTGGTGAAAAGGCTGTAACGAAAAACCAAGACGGTTCTTTTTCCGTGGATGGAGAAATAGATGTGAAAGGAAATAGAACAAGTGCTTGTCAAGCACCAGATCCCCCGCCGATTGGGCTTTTTCTAACACAGCACCGAAATAAGAGCATGAAGTGAAGATAAAAAAAACAAGCATATTTTCTTTTTTGAAATACAGGTCCAAGTTATGAAAGTTGGCATTAACATGATATAATAACTACAAAACATTAAAACTTAATCAATATTGAAGTTTCTGAAAAAGAAAAAAAGACACTTTTTCTTTTTAAAATGCATACAAGAGTAATAAAACTTTTTTGTGTTTATGCCATAAGTATGAAACTTGGCCAAGAATGGGAAATGTGCGAACAAAAATCCAAAGTAAAAATTTACAAAGGGCAATAACTCCAAAAATACTGAAGATAGAGTTATGGTTCTTGTGCAATGCACTTCTCCTCAATTAGTTCTATATGTGTGTGAAGTTTCAAGTTCCTAGCTTTTATACTTTTGGAGATATACGCCAGACAGAAATCCAAAGTAAAAATTAACAAAGGGCAATAACTCAAAAATTACTAAAGACAGAGTTTTGCATTTTGTGAACTGCACTTCTCCTTAATGAATTCTATAAGTGTATACAGTTTGAAGTTCCTAGACTTTTTACTTTTGGAGATATGCTCCGGACAAAATTCCAAAGTGAAAATTTACAAAGAGCAATAACTCAACAATTACTGAAGATAGAGTTATGATTCTTTAGCACTGCACTTCTCCTTAATTAGTTCTATATGCGTGTGATGTTTCAAGTTCCTAGCTTTTATACATTTGGAGATATGCTCCGGACAAAAATGCAAAGTTAAAATTTACAAAGGGCAATAACTCCAAAAATACTGAAGACAGAGTTATGGTTGTTGTGCACTGCACTTCTCCTTAATGAGTTTTATGTATGTGTGAAGTTTCAAGTTCCTAGCTTTTATACTTTTGGAGATATGCTCCGGACAAAAATTCAAAGTAAAAATGTACAAAGGGCAATAACTCCAAAAATACTGAAGACAGAGTAATGGATCTTGTGCACTGCACGCCTCCTCAATGAGTTCTATATGTGTGTGAAGTTTCAAGTTCCTAGCTTTCATACTTTTGGAGATATGCTCCGGACAAAAATTCCACAAAAAAATGTACAAAGGGCAATAACTCCAAAAATACTGAAGATAGAGTAATGGTTCTTGTACACTGCACGCCTCCTTAATGAGATCTATCCACTTGTGAAGTTTGAAGTTGATATCTCAAATAGTTTTGGAGATATGCTCCGGACAAAAATGTGGGACGGAAGGACGGACGGACGGAATGACGGAAGGACGGAAGGACGGACGGAGACTATTACCATATCCCCCGCCGCCTTTTCGGCGGGGGATAATTAAAAACTTGCCTGAGGTCCTTTCTTTCCACACAGATATTAACACTCTCAAACCAACTTAAACCTATAATAAGCGTTCACGCCGAGGAACAGGGGCCCTTAACGAATGGAAATTACGAGTTTTCTTTCGGTAATGGTTGCAGTGGAAGAGCGCATGGATTAGGCGGTTATTGCGTGTCAGCCCCAGGTAGAATTATAAGAGGTTCTTTAATGGTTGTAAAAGGAAATAAGTTTTTAGAGGAAGAGGTAAAAATTAATATAGTCGTAAACAGTACCGAAAAGATCGACTACTCCTTAATTAAAAAAAGAGGCGAACGTTGCAGTTGCGTAACTTTTCCTAGGCCCCTAGAACTAAAAGAATGCGATGTTATAAACTTTATAACCAGGTCTGACAATGCTGACGCAAAAAACTCTTATTTAACAATACTTATAGAACTAGATCGGTAAAAATGGAAGAAATAAAATTATAATTTTTTTAAAATTATAAACTTTTTACGAGAAAAGAAACGCGCGGGGGCGAGAAATCGCGTATAACTACCTGTGAGAAATCGAATCGTTTTAAATTTCTGGTCGTATTGGTTTTATAGTTCTCGTAGTGGTGGGTGGGAGGTTTTGTAGATTCCTAGGGTCTGGGGGTGGGAATTGCTAAGCCCGAAACGCATCTGGTGGGAATTCTTAAAATTCTTAAATCTGAAACGCATCTGGTGGGAATTCTTAAAATTCTTAAATCTGAAACGCATCTGGTGGGAATTCTTAAAATTCTTAAATCTGAAACGCATCTGGTGGGAATTCTTAAAATTCTTAAATCTGAAACGCGAGAAATGAAAATTCTTAAAATTCTTAAGATTCTTAAATCTGAAACGCGAAATCCACTGGCCCGAAACTTAAAAGCCACTGGCCGGAAACGTAAAAGCCACTGGCCCGAAACGTAAGAAATGAAAATTCTTAAATCCGAAAAAATGAAAATTCTTAAATTCGAAAAAATGAAAATTCTTAAATCCGAAAAAATGAAAATTCATAAATTCGTAACGCAAAAAATGAAAATGGGCTAGCCCGGGGAAATCACTATCTACTATCCAACTCTTTACTAGACGATAGACTTTAAGACTTATCGAAATTGAAAGCATATGCAGACAGAAAACTAAAAACTTAGTGTAGCTCAAATGATGGTATTTGTCTTTGAAAGGATAGAAAACATTGTGCGAAAAGGAGAAAATGCTGGTTACCAGCATTTTCTTCCTTTCCCAGTATGTTTTTAAAGGACTTCTTTCTTAGCGTCGTTAAATTTTAAAAATGTTGTGCAAAGGGTTAAAATTAGAATTATGATATAATTCGATGTACCGGCTGAATAGGTGAACAAGTGTAACCTAAGACCAGTTTTGCTCTGGCTTGCAAGCGTTACAACTGTTAAGCAATTTTCAAACATAGCTGATCCTGGAGTGCATTCGCTTGTGTACAGAAGTTAAAACCAGGGGGGTCACTTGTTCGAATCCCCAGCTCGGCAAATTCCTTTTCGAGGGTTGATGGTAGTCAACAATAATTTCACTATCGCTGCAGACCATTGTTTCGACGATGGTTACAGGGAAAAGCAGCCAGGGACTTGGGAATAATATTACATGAAAGGCTAGTAAAGGAAATTCCAGGAAAGCATGAATCGGTGCACTGGCCGCCTTAATGTAACTTAGATAATGCTGAACACAGCACAACTAAATTTTCAATTATAGATTATAGACACTTTTATAAAAACCAGTAATTGCCTAGCCAAATGTTCAGATATCATGGTTGATTGATTGTGTGGTGTTTAACACTGGTTTCAACATTATTTCATTTATACTGCGGTGGCAAGTGCACCATCTATGCTTTCCTGGAGTTTCTTTTACCAGTAGTACGCGCAATATTCTTTCAAAGCCACTGGCTGCTTTCCCACATAGCCATCATCGAAACAAATTGCAAGCGGTGAGAGAAGAATGAAAATTGTCGCAATGACTATCATCAATCATCTGAAAAAAAAAAAAAAAAAAATGGCCGGTCCAGGTATCGAACAGCGACTTCCTGTTCTCAAGTCCTTTTCGCTACCAACTGAGCTACCCTTGAACATTTGTCCTTGACTCTTGGAAATTCCATTCGACTATGGAAAATCTGGGCCCAAGAGTCAATGACTCTCGGGATTCTGGACCTAGTGAGAACCCTGTAAGAAGTTGCCTGTTCCGAGGCTGCTATGTTTGTAAGTATGTTCAACGATAAAGATAAGACTCTCGACGTTTGGCTTCTGTGTTAGAAGTGTGCAAGTAAGCAACATTTTTCAATTCAGTATGAGTTTTCATACTAGGTAATCTTTGACGTACATGTCTATTTATCAGAAAAATGACTGCATAAAAATTGCTATTAAATTGCACCACATTAAACGTAAACAAAATATCAAAATATTACAAAAAATGGAGAATAAAATAACGACTTGAATACACTTTGTTAAACAGTGTTCACATAAGAGGTAATGGTTTCTAATTGGATACTAGTTAAATAACTTTGCTGTGTACAAACAGAGTATACTAAGATCTGACACCTCATGTGGGAGCAGTGTAATTTTGGTTTATTCATCGCCCTGACCAGAGTACACTGTTAGCCACTGTAACAAAAAATTTCTTCAACTGTGTGCTAGTATAAATATACAAAAATATCATGGAGCTGCGCTCTGGCAAAGGAGTGTTTATTATATCTCCTTGACGCATTTCACTAATCAAGTCAGTGCATGATTAAGGATCCATAAAATCCATTTTGTGGACCAGCCGGCTAAATGGTACATGAATAATGGTCCTCTGACAAGCAGAAAATATACTAAAAGCAAAAAGTTTCGACCCAGGTCAGCCTGCGCGGAGTGTGCAGGCTGACCTGGTCGATACTTTTTCGATGCTTGGAACTGTTTTTTTCGCAGAGCATAACCCATTTGTTTGTAGTGTCAGAGCATATCACAGGTAAGGAATAGCTCCACAAAAATAAACTGAAATGCTAGATAAAAAAGAATATACATATATCATATTCCCCTAATGTAGCTGGGTTTCTTCTTTTTTCTGACTCTGCCTTCGGTGCAGGGTCTAAAAGTCACTGCTTTTTGAGGTACATAGTGCGTGAGACTAGCGTAAGGTAATCTGAAGGATCGACACATAAACCCGCTGTATTTTTTTTTTTTTTTTTTTTTTTTTTTTTTAAATCCTACGTCGTGCAACACGGTATATGTTGCATAAAAATGTTAAACTAGTTGGTTTGCATTTTCGCAAGCCAAGGATACTAAGGTAGTACCCTTGGCCGCTCGCCTCTTTAAAAATCGAAACTCCCGCTGCGCCATTTCATTGGATGCGGTCAAAACCCATCGCGTCCAATCAAACCATCCGTAACAAGAAATCTTCCGCGAAACAGAAAACACTAATGGCGGCGCCCGTCAAAAACGAAAGTTGTCATGTTTGTGATGAAAATTTGCCAAAAAAGAGTAGACGATCGATATTTAATGAGTTTTTTATAGTTCATGATCAATTATGTGAAATATTAGGACGGATTCCACAGCCAAATGATTGTGAATCATCGTATGTCTGATTAATTTCAGAAAATTGTGATGAATCCGAAAGCGCAGCCATATTTGATGCATAGCCTAACTAATTTTATTACGAGCATTTTGATTGGTCAGAAATAACATCAGCAAAGGTTACGCAACTCGTGATATTCGATAGGTGGCGCAGCGGGAGTTCCGATTTTTAAGGAGGCGAGCGGCCAAGGGTACGTAACGAACAAAATGGAGTTAGTATCCTTAGCTTGCGAAGATGGTTGGTTTGTTGGTTTAAACATTCATCGTCAAACATATAAATCATAAGATTACAAGCTCAACCTGAAATATATGATTATATATACATAGGGCAAAGCTATGTGAAAAGGGGGTTTGATGCATCTGTAAAAACGATCGGTCCATGTCAGCTTGCGCAGTCCACACAGGCTGACACGTGTCTAAATGTTTTGCTATTGGTGCATTTTCTTCCGTCAAAGGACCAGTATTTCTCAGGATTCGATCAGTTGCTATACAAAATGGATTTTATGGATGCATAATTGTGTGATAACTTGCTTGGTGCGAGGCATTAGGAGCTTCATTAAACTCCCTTTTGATGGAGCAGTGTTCAATTATAGATGCACGTGTGTGTGTGCGTGCGTGTGTGTGTGTGTGTGTGATGCTCTGGCAAAAGGGTGTTTAATGCATCTCCGTGATGTATTATACCAAGCAAGACATCACATAATCATAGGTCAATATATATATATATATTTTTTTTACAATCGACTGAATAATAAGGTAGGTTAGTCCTTTGGTATGCAGACAATTTAACAATAGCAAAATGTTTCGATCCAGGGTCGTTACTTTTTGCAGAAGCATGAAACCCCCTTTTCACAGCATGGCTTAGACATGAATCCCGCTTTGTAATACTTGCTTAATTGTTTTATGTTAAGAATAAATTATTACTCGTCGATTCTTTGACTTATTGGGCTACAAAAGAATGGCGACTTGTCAAACTGTTGTTTATGGACTCTACTTAGTGTTCATAGACAACGTTGTCTGGTCTATCTTTCGTGCTGATTTTTATATAGTTGATAATTTTTCAACTTTATTACGTTTAGTGGCAATGTTGATTGTTTATTCGCGTTGTTGGATTACAAACAAAGGCAACTTGACATAAGGTTATGTTGTTTTGTCTACACAGTTTGCTGTTGTTTTATTGAAAAAAAAGCTAATTGATCGACTTTTTGTCTTGTTTAGAAAGCAAGTTATTGTGTCTGCAAAGTTATATACATGTACAGGAAGACGTCATCTCATAGAATTGTTGAAAGGGTAACACCGTTTAACCAACAACACAAATAATCGACCAGAGATCATGTCCTCTAAACGAGACAATACACATAATAATACAAATCAACATAGTATAACATCTCTTAAATTAAACCAAGTTTTACATAATACAGTATGGGAGGACAAACCAACAGAAAGCAAGGTACACTAATTAGCCTCAGGAGATATGAGACAGAGATTGAAAGAAAATGAAAGTAAAGAGTTATTTTCACAGCACTCACTGTAGAATTATGGTCTGTCAGAAAATAGCATTGTGAAGGATAAAGATACAGTGGCAATAATGAAAATACTATAAACATGGAAGAATAAGCATTCAGACTGGGACTACACGAACTCGGACATTTCAAGGCAAGGGGAGGAAAGTAGAAATTGGGAAATATTAAAGACAAGGAATGCTAGATGGCATATTTGAATACAGAAAGACCGAAAAATCGAAGGACAATAGATCGATTGCGGCACAGACGGATTGAACGTTGCGTTTACAACCAGAAACATACAGGAACGAATGTTGAAAAAAAGAGGAAAAGCTATCAGAGAAATACAGTAGAGACAGCACACGTAGACTACATGTAGATTTTTTTTTACAACACTATTATGTAAGAAAACTTAGATAAGGTTAAGAGAGTGAGACAAAAATAGAACTGCATATGTGTTAAATACGACTTTTGTGACACATAATTATAAGACACGTATCTTATTATATTGAGCAGATAAACAACGATAAATGAATAATTGAAATAAAGTTGGCGTTAGTGAGTTTGGGGAAAGCCTTGCTAATAGAGTCAACAAGAATAAGTAAGGTAATAATATCGCAGACGGAAAAGTTGCTCTCATCGAATAACTTATCCATTCCCCACAGTGCTCACCCACCGTATAGTGGAGAAAATTTGTCAAGTCAAGTTTACCCTTTCTTTGAAACAACCCAAAGGATCAATAATTCTTATGATTTCATTTGTCCCACTAACACAATGACATTATAAATGGCACAAGTGTATAAAACACAGACAAGTCAACTATGCTTTTCAATCTATTAATGGGAATAACTTACAACTGTAAGAGCATGCTAATGTAATATTTGTAACTTGTCTGATTTTGCTTTATAAACCCTTTCTGCTACCAGGCACAATAACACAACCATACATAGTCAGAGTCAGTGAGTCGAAATTTCCTAACGTGAGCATAAGCAACGCATTCCATTAACATAATAACATCGGACGAAAACATTGCACGGTTGAACATTTGAAAACCATGTACTGAAAAATAACTAAATCTCTCATACAGCATTTAGTAGTATTCTGTTTTTCTTTAGCTGTCTTGTTAAAAAGAGGTAAATGAAGCAAAAAAAAAAAAAAAAAATCATTTGAACCACGCTTTGGCTAAAGGGGCTTAATGCATCTACACGATAATTAACTGACATTATACCAAGCAAGACATAATTAAGGACCCCCTAAAGTTTAATCATGAGGTAGATCGGTCCTTTGACATGCAGAAAATTTAAAGTTGGCAAAAATTGTTGGCCCATGTCAGCCTGAGCGTACTGCCCCCTTTTCACTGACCATAGCTCATTTATGTTTTCTTTTATAATTCGTTATGCCCTGGCATGCCGAAGTGGTAGATCCGCAGACCCGTTGAAATAAAACGGAGGAGTGAGATGTTAAAAGACTTTCATCTTTTGTTGAAATGTTAGTGACGAATCCTCATCACCACCACTATAGTCATCATCATCATGACGATTGCTCCTCCTTCGATAGTTATATCTCTGTGAGAAATGGTTTATTTCCAATTCATTGGTTAGTAAATCATTAACCCTTTACCAAGCAATCCCGTGTCTTAAAGACCCTGAAGACAAGGATTTTTAAAAACATTGTGGTAAAAGAAGAAAATGCTGGTTGCTGTCACTTAGGACGAGTTTACAATTTTTCGTGTGGTCAAGAGATAACTGTTAACAAGACCATATCCATAATCAAGAAATAATATTCTCTCTATCGTAGTCTATCGTTCCAAAAACCACGGTTGTGAGTTATAAGGCAACATAAATAATCCACAAGGACGATAGCCCGAATGGTTTATTCATTGCCCCTCATAACTCACACCCGTGGTTTATTCAACGATAAACCACGATAGAAAGAAGATTATTTCGATTCTAACATAGCCCATTCTTGATAAAAGGAAAACAAGTTCATACTAAATATACAAAAAAGATGCGGATTAATTCTTACTTTACATAGAATATAGAATGACGTCGATTTTAAACAAGCTTCCGTTGCACTGTGTTTATAGAGCCGAATTCGCGTGTCATGCTGGAATAAAAGATAAACAACAAAATAAGGGTATTGTATTAGAAGACGTAGATGACGTAGATTTGAAAAAAAAAAAAAAAAAGTTAGACATTGTTGGTTTCTAACAGTTTCCCCTTTTTGAGGTGGGGTGCGAAGATTTACCATGTGGGAAATTGAACCTAAAAAATCTCTTTCTGGGGTATCTAACATTGCAAAACCATTACCTGGAAAAACAGTTCTATTAAGAAAGCATTCTATTCACTTTGGCATCAAGGCATGATTAAAACGTTAAGAATAGGGGAACTTACACGACTTGGACGATAAATATGTAAACAAATACGCCATTATGATAACACAATTTAAAAAAAAAAGTGTTAGAACAGACTACCATGAGGCATGCGTAGGCATACGGATTTATCTATCAGTTCCACCAAATAGCGTCAAGAAGCGTCAACAATTGCCATGGAAAGTTTAGAAGCATCATGAGAACTCTTGTGGTAATTTCTATGAACAGGATTGCCTTATTTGTCTAGATATCGTTGAATGATACTTTTCACGTCGTTTCATTTTGACATTCTATTGAATACCCCTCCCCTCACACACACACAAAAAAGAGAAAATTGTTAGTTTGCTCTGAGATTTATAGGAGAAATACCTCTCAGCTCTTTAAATGTCTGCTTGCTTAAAAAACTCAATTCTTTCTAGTAGCATGACGTGCTTATTATTTGGTACAACAGTTAGATTTCAATTTGAGCAGGATTAAACGCACCCCTACCTTAGCAGCGCTTTCACCGCTTTGATTTCATTAGGCCCCTTTCCCAAGTGTCCTTTAAAACTGGGTGTTATTTGGTAAAAGATCTTTGGTTGATTGATTGGTAAATGGTTTGAAGGGTGTTTTACTTCCCTTTCAACAGTATGACGTCGACAGGTCGAATATTCATGTATGTCCTGCGTTTCATTAGTAAAAGGCTATGAATCTGAAGTGTCATTACCAAGGACACTTTCGAAAAATAAAAGAAAAACAAGAGTGCCATTGGCCCTAAAGCGCTCACCTGAGTAAAATTATCTTGGTTTGATAAAGTTGAAGATATCCTGGTTATGATGATGTAAACACATGAGTGTTATTGACCTACTTTTTGACCCAACATGTCCAAATTTTGAACTTCTTCAAGATATTATCAATACATACATTGTGACCCAGTTTCATGAGTACCAGACTGAAAATGTGGCCTCTAGAGTGCACACAAGGTTTTTCTGAGCTGTGTCCCAGTGACCTACTTTTTTCAACCTACATCACCCAATTTCAAACTTGCCCGACATATCAAGACAAACACTCTGACCAAGTTTCATGAGTATTCAACTGAAAATGTGGCCTCTAGAGCATACACAAAGTAAATGTTGACGACCACACAAAAAAGTTCACCTTGAGCACTTTGTGCTCAGGTGAGCTAAAACACATGCAAATATAATCGTTGCTGCATGCTTGATTACATAAAAAGGAATCATTATGACTGAAACATTTTATTCTTTTTTAAAAGACCTTAAATCAGTATTTAAAAAAAATCAGACTGTATAATAATTCACATCATTCTTTTCTCCTGACCATTATAGATAGCTCATAAATACAAGAGGGTCATGATGGCCCTGGATCGCTCACCTGAGTAGAGTGCCTTAAAGGTATTTCTTTAGTTTGACCAAGTGACCTATGACCCCAGGTGACCCAATTTCAAACTCATATTTCACGAAGACAAACATTCTGACCAATATTCATGTCAATTGTGCAAAACATGTGGCCTCTAGAGTGCCCGAAAGGTATTTCTTTAATTTGACCTAGTGGCCTAGTTTATGACCCCAGTTGACCCAAATTCAGACTCATGTGAGATTTTATAAAGACAAACATTCTGACGAATTTGAAAGGCAATTGAGCAAATAATGTGGCCTCTAGAGTGCCCACAAGGATTTTTTTAATTTGACCTAGTGACCTAGTTTATGGTTCCAGGTGACCCAAATCCAAACTCATCTGACATTTTATGAAGACAAACATTCTGCCCAAATTTCAGGATATATGAGCAATAAATGTGGCCTCCAGAGTGCAAACAAGGTATTTCTTTAATTTGACCCAGTGACCTAGTTTATGACCCCAGTTGACCCAAATTCAGACTTATGTGAGATTTTATAAAGACAAATTTTCTGACCAATTTTCAATTGAGCAAATAATGTGGCCTCTAGAGTGCCAACAAGGTATTTCTTTAATTTGACCTAGTGACCTAGTTTATGACCCAAGATGACCCAATTTTGAACTCAATGAACTCGTTGTGCTTAGATGGGCAAACAAACTTAGAAGAGAATCACTACATACCAAATATCAAAGATCTACACCTTCCAGTTTCAAAGAAGAATTTTAAAGTTTTCCTTCTTTGTTCCTATGTTCAAACTTGTGACCCCTGGGGCTGGGCCAGTTTTGACCCAAGCAGCATCTTTGGAACAAACTTGGTAGAGGTCCACTAGGAGATGCTACATACCAAATATCAAAGCTCTACACCTTCCCGTTTTAGAGAAAAAGACATTTAAAGTTTTCCTTCTTTGTTCCTATGTTCGAACTTGTGACCCCTGGGGTGGGGCCAGTTTTGACCCCAGGGGCATCATATGAACAAACTTGGTAGAGGTCCACTAGGAGATGCAACATATCAAATATCAAAGCTCTACGCGTTTCGGTTTCAGAAAAGAAGAATTTTAAAATTTTCCTTCTTTGTTTCTATTTTCGAATTTGTGACCCCCGGGGCAGGGCCAGTTTTGACCCCCAAGGGCATCATATGAAAAAACTCGATAGAGGTCTACTAGAAGATGCTACATACCAAATATCAAAGCTCCATGCCTTCCTGTTTCAGAGAGGAAGATTTTTAAAGTTTTCCTTCTTTGTTCCTATGTTCGAACTTGAGACCCCCCTCCCCCGGGGCAGGGCCAGTTTTGACCCCAGGGGCATCATATGAACAAACTTGGTAGAGGTCTACGAGGAGATGCTACATACCAAATATCAAAGCTCTACGCCTTCCAGTTTCAGAGAAGAAGATTTTTAAAGTTTTCCTCCTCTGTTCCTATGTTCGAACTTGTGACCCCCGAGGCAGAGCCAGTTTCGATCTCAAGGGCATCATATGAACAAACTTGGTAGAGGTCCACTAGAAGATGCTACATACCAAATATCAAAACTCCACGCCTTCCTGTTTCAGAGAAGAAGATGTTTAAAGTTTTCCTTCTTTGTTCCTAAGTTCGAACTTGTGACCCCCGGGGAGGGCCAGTTTTAACCCCAGGGGCATCATATGAACAAACTTGGTAGAGGTCTACTAGGAGATGCTACATACCAAATATCAAAGCTCTACGCTTTCCAGTTTCAGAGAAGAAGATTTTTAAAGTTTTCCCTCTTTTTTCCTATGTTCGACGGGGCAGGGATATTTTGACCCCAAGGGCATCATATGAACGAACTTGGTAGAGGTCCACTAGGAGATGCTACATGCCAAATATCAAAGCTCTATGCCTTCTAGTTTCAGAGAAGAAGGTTTTTAAAATTTTCCTTCTTTGTTCCTATGTTCGAACTTGTGACCCCCCTGGGAGGGGCCAGTTTTTACCCCAGGGGCATCACATGAACAAACTTGGTAGAGGTCCACTAGGAGATGCTACATACCAAATATCAAAGCTCTGCGCCTTCTAGTTTCAGAGAAGAAGAGTTTCAAAGATTTTGCATTTTTTTTTTTTTTCTTTTTTTTTTTCCTTTTTGTTGCCATGGCAACCAGAGTTAAGGGTGAAATTCAATTCTTTGAACAACTTTGGTAGAGCTTCACCCAAGGAACATCCCTGCCAAGTTTCATCAAGACAGGCCCGGTGGTTTAGGAGAAGATGTTTAAAGAAATTGTTGACGGACGCCGGATATAGGGCGATCACAATAGCTCACCTTGAGCACGTTGTGCTCAGGTGAGCTAAAAAACTCTCCTGCCGAGAGGATCGAACCTCGAGACTCCAGGTTACAAATCCTTCACTTTACAACAGAGGCATACAGGACCCCTGGATGGTTAAGGAAAACCAGTATATAAACGTGTTATCACAGGCAGCCGAGAGCCTTATGGCGGCAAGAAAACCTAGTCTTAAGGTATTGCAGACTGAGTAGACTTACACTAGACTGCAGAGAACGTGCAGTCTTTCTGAATTTTTATCTACTCAGTCCGATATTTTATACATATTCTGACACTGAAAACCTTAAAATGGGAGTAAAACGGGACCTGAATTCACCGGCCATTCTTGATAACATTCTTGGTCAATCCCGCGTTCAACCCTTACCAAAACATCCCCTAATTTAACTCTTTATAAATAAGATTATCCCTTGCCCAACCCTTTCCCAGAAGATTCCCCTTTTGAATCCTTTACCATAATAACTCAGTGGGTAACCCTTGACGAAAACAGTCTCCTGTTCAAACCTGTCCTGAAACTTTTTCCAAATCAAACCCGTGTTTAACCCTTCCCCAACATACAGAATTTTAGTTTTATCCAGTTTGAAAGTTTTTGCAGACAAGGACTGAAATGTGGCTTAAATGACGAAATTTGTCCTTGATTGGAAATAGAGTATTGTTGAAAATGGTGAAAATGCTGGTTACAAGCGTTTTTTTTTTTTTTTTTTTTCTTTTTCCACAATGTTTTCAAAAGACGTCTCCCTCTGGTCCCTGAAATGCGAGATTATGTGGTTAAAGCTTAAATCGCTCTTTAGCAGAAAACATTTGAAGACTTTGTTGTTAAAAAAAAGAATGCTGGTCACCGGCATTTTACCATTTTCCTACAATGTAATTTTCGCCGCCGAAGATAAATTCAATCAACAGGGCCACACTTTATTTGTCGTGTGCAAATGCTTTTAATTCCAAATGGTCTAAAATTTGTTGTGGGATAAAAAGTTAACTCTTTACCGAAACAAAAAAAAAAAATACACTCGTCCAAATTCAAAGCTGTTGCAAGCGGCAAATTAAATGCGGCCCAACTGATGAGACCTGCCTGTGAAAAGGGTAGGAAACATTTTGGGAAAAGGAGAAAATGCTGGTTACCAGCATTTTCTCCTTTTCTCACAATATTTTCCAAAGGCTTTTCCCCCTGGGTCGTTTCAACTCGAGATTGTGTGGGTACAAGGTTAAGTACTACATTGGACCTTTGTCTCCTTTCTTCATAAATAATGGAAGATTTCGCCATTTGACCGGGACTGATGCTCTGTCAGTAACGTACAGGGTTTGAAACCCAGGGATCGATGGTTGGATTCCCGGCATGGCTTATTTCTTTCCGTGGATTGATGGTAGTCATTGCGACGTGTCTTCATTGCTCTCGCAGCGCTGAACATTGCTCTGACGTTTTATGTTGGACAGCAGCCGGTGGCTTTGAAAGATTGTCGTAAAGGATACTGAAACAAGAACGTCCATAAAAACACTGATAGGTGCACTGGTCGCCGAGATAAAACCGAAAGAAAGTTGAAAATGTGCACACACAAAAAAAGGTGGCGGTTTGCATGATTTGATTGTATGCTAAGGGTTGCAAAACGAAATAGGAAGATAACTGTTGAGATGTTTAGATAAATTTCCGCAACTGACACATTATTTAACACTCATAAAATCCTTTGCAAGGCGATGAAAAATTTAGACTTATTTTACTTAAAAGCATTTGCAGACGACAAATTAGATATGGCTTTAATTTCGACATTTACCTTTGAAACTGTGGAAATCGTTGTGAAAAAAGGAGAGAATGCTAGTTACAAGCATAATTTTCTTTCCCCAGTATGCTTTGAAAAAAGAAAATGACCTTCCAAAGCTCGTATAATTATAGTGAAGAGTTTACACACCGAAAAAAGTTTTTTCTCCTGCGTGTGCAACTTACCGGACTGACACTGACATATTGACTGACATTGACATATACTGCTCTATTGACGTAAGTACGATTGTTGTTTTATCCGTTATGTTTTATCTTTTTTTGGGGGGGGGGGGGGCGGGGGACTATCAAATAATTAATCAAATCATTTAAAATGCATGTGGTGAAATCTGTGAAAACGTTTCATAAGAAAAGTAAAACAGCTTAAATCAAATTTAACAGGCTTTCTCAGTGTTGTTTTCTTCATCATAATCATCTAGCCGAGCTCGGTAGCCCAGTCGGTAATGTACGTAGCTTGAAAACCAGAGCTCAGGGTTCGAAACCCTAGCTCGGACAATGTGTTTCCAAGCATTGTAAGTCATTGAAATAGCATTCGTTCCTCTTACCTTTGATCATTGTTTCAGCTACAGTGTGGGAAAGTGGCCAGTAGCGTGGGAAGAATATTGTGCGAAGTACATGTACTTGGCTAGGCAAATTGGCCGCCGCTATGTAACTTTAATAATCTAAAAAGCGGCGTTAAACAGCAAACAAACAAAATCTCGTAATCTTCTTCTCCTTGTTCGCAGTTTCTACTAGAAGAGGTTTGTTTGTGTAATTCACATAGCACATACTTGCAATCAGAACTTCTATGATACTTTCTGTCTGGATAGATACTTTCATTCTTCTTACACATGCATCCTGAAGTATTGAGTTCCTCTTATTTTTTTCTAGCCAACTAACTGGCTGGATATGAGAAACTAGTATTTAGAGCAGTGTGTGAGTACGTCCCCTGATTTATTATTTACTTTTTGAAACCAAAACTAGACTTTCAAATTTATATCCTGATTCCAATCCCACCCTAGTCTCAAAAATGAGACCTTTGCGATGCTTCCTTTCATATTTTGACATTTGTTGTGCTCCCTACCGTCTCAAGTCCATCGCGAATTTTCCGGCCGAAAAGCTGCAGCGCTGTACTAAATTTCTATTCCGTCGGTTTAATCGATGTTGCAGCAGAACGCAATAAATTGTTAGTGACACAAATGACCAAGGACAGATTAACAATTTTTCATTACCATAATCGTTTATAACGTGTAAATCTCGAAAAACCTAACGAAATTTATTGTGTTTGACAACCATTTTGTGTCTATTTTGGGAAACGTAAACATCTCGAGTAAAAGATAGATTAAACTGTTTTTTCTTATGTTTATCGTTTAAATTGAAAATATATGTACTTTAAACGAAGAATTAATGCACGCGCACATAACAAGTATGTTCACATTCTAGTTTTCTCGTCAATTTGTGAAAATATAACAGTTTAGATGGGCGCACAATTAACCATATACTAGACGACCAAATTTTAAACGAGGTCAAATTAAATTGAAAAAATAAATTTACATTTTCTCATCTTATCAAATAGTTTTTCTTTATCAAAAGGCCTCATTGTAGGGTAGTTGGAACACGGGGATGTTCGGTGAATTGTAAATCAGTTGAAAACAAAAATCGTTTACATTCGTTTAACTAATATTGCGGTCTTATTTACGAAAATGATAACCCTATCAAATATTATGTAAAAATATTACAACGTATTTTAGGCCAGAGGCCCACATGAGCCATAAAGAATTTGAATCATTTATCTCCCCCTCTCCCCCCCCCCCCCCCTCCCTGCTAATTTTTTATATTAAGCTAGTTCCTAGTCTATCCATCAAGTTGGGTTCGTGACAAGCATCTCTCAAAATCATTATGATTATCACATTTACTGGGGTAATTTCATTTACATATCATTTATGTTACTGGTTCATTTTTTTAAATGATTTCAACCGATTAAATATCTCATTTAAATTTTAAAAATACGTATAACAGTTGAATGAGACTATTATTCTAGTACTTGTTTTATATGCAGGTTTTTTTTTTTTTTTTTTTTTTTTTTTTCACATTTTCCATTACTTATTTTTTGTCTTACTGTTACCTCTTCTTTTCGCGAATGTCAGTAGTGTCATCTAACAAAGGTCAGATATGTGTGTCTGTGTAGCGTAGTCAATGTATACTTAATTAATATGCTAGAATGTTTTGAACGTATGTCCTGCATTCATACGTTTCTTTATTTGCTCATTGGAAAAACTTGGCTATTTTTTTTTTTTAGATATTGCAAAGCCGACATACCGTCCGAACTTTGCGATTTGCCTCAGCATAACTCTGGTACTTTTGTGTGCAGTACAAGTGTCTCCCCTGCAGCTCTTGAGTTTAGACATTCATCCACCATGTACACATTAATTGGAAATCATAATAAAAGGAGAAAATTTCTCAACCAGAAACGTACTCAAATTGTTATATTTTCTCTTTCCCTTCCGAGTTTTGTATTTTTCGATATTGCATTTATTTTAATTGTGTCAATATCTTTGTTGCTTTTGTGCGGTGACATTCAACTGAATCCTGACCCTTACTCAGATAATTCATTTACCTTACTTTGCACCAACAATTTATACAATATCCTGAGTCTCCCAAATCATCTGTCCATGGTGTATTGTAATATACAGAGTATTTCAAATAAGGTGGATAGTTTGACCTCGGAATTCTCTTATTTCGACGTGCTGTCCTTTACAGAAACCTGGTTCATAGTAACTATGGAATTAATGATATTCTTTTCCCTACTTTCCACCCACCAGAACGCAAGGACAGAGCCGGGTACAGGTATGGTGGTGTGATTTATATGTGAAAGATACGATTGTATACGAGCGTAGACTTGACTTAGAACTTAATAGGTTAGAATGCATTTGGATTGAGATAAAACCGAGTAACAGTAGGAATGTTCTATATGGTATATTTTATAGACCACCCAATTCAGATGCAATGTATACCAGGGTGGGGGTTCGATTACTGTCACCTATGATCGATATTAATCGATTGTATTGGGTAATGTCATGTAATCGATTAATAATCGACTTTGATTAAAGTAATCATAATTACAGGATGATTACATTCGATTACTTTTTTTAAAATAAAATCAAAACTTGTATCACACTGCAAAATCCACTCAGGAAATAAGATTCAAAGTTGCAAAATGATAATACCGTGTTGTCAAAGAACAGCTTTACAGTTTGACTTAAGTTAGTAAGTATGCCATATACTTTTCTAAAGTTTATTTAAATCCGTTAACAAATATGTTGTGCGCAGCCAATCCCTTTAGTCACTCTAAGACACAGTATATCACACAAAACTGCGGAATCATAACTCCTTCTATATATACAAGCATAAACTTATATATTCTTTTTAGAATTGCATTTTATCATCATTAGTTTCTGGAAAGTAGAATCACTCAAGTTACATCTATCAGGTCTGAAACTTTTCCTGCAATTGAGAACAACCATCTCTCAAATTGTATAACACCAATATAAGCCCCAGGGGTCAAAAAGTTAAACACCTTTTGTTAAGTTTTCACAATAGGAAAATGATTAAGCAACAGTTACTGTTTCTGTACTTTAGGTGAAAAAGGTGTAAAATGCATTGTTTTGCAACCCCAAACACGCAGATTATAACACATATTACTTATTATTAGCGGTACAAAATTGGTACATATTCAATAGGTTTTGCAGACTATTGCAACTATAACTTCATTATATTTGAATTTGATTCATAATAATTTTTCTGCAAGTAATCGAAAATGTAATCGATGATTACATCAATTTTGAGGCCTGTAATTCATTATATTACGATTAAATGTAATCAAAAATGCCTTAGATTACTGATTACTGTCTATTACTGGAGAAATTGCAACTGATTACGATTACTGATTACAGTAGATAGATAAATACTCGATCTGGCTCATTGCCCATTACGCTCACGCATTCGCTTAACAAAATAATCCATGGTTAAGTGAGCCAGCTATTTTAATTTGCGCACGCAATTATGCATTTATTTTCGTTTACCAAAATCAACCACGCTTAAGCACGCCGTGTGTAATTTATGAAATTCCCCCACCCATATGGCTAACCATTAAACAATATAACAATTTTATGAAACATTAAACATGCTCATAAAATTAAAAACAAAATGGGTTAACAAGTCAATCTGATGAAGGTCAGCAAACAAATGGCATAACCTTTTTTATAAACATTTTTTACTTAAATCAAATTTTTAAAAATAAAAAAAAATTTTGATTAAGAAAAAAAACCAACGCATCAGCTAACCGGTTAACAAGGTGCATCAGCTAACCACCACCCTTAACCCCCAACAAACCCATATATCAAACAATTGCTTAACCCTTTTCCCACCCCATCAACCAACGCATACCGCATCAGCTAACCGACTTATGTGTTAGTGGGTGGCTTAAGATTTTGATAAATTTAAAAAAAATAAAAATAAAAAAAAATAAAAAATTTTATTTTTATTTGTACAATACAACAAATAAAAATTTTTTAATATGTTTTTGGTCTTGCCCCTTGTTGCTCATATTTTTTCTTTCTTCTTCAGTTAGTTTTCTTATCCTATGATGACCCCTAGCTAAAGTATCATAGCTATCATCCTTTAATATATACCTTTTATCATCTTCAAAACTTAATGCTTTTTTGTTTATCTCTTCGGTGCGCAATTCATGACCATAACTTCTTATTCCACCCATAATTCTATAATAATCTTTTCCTATATCCAAGCAATCCTTATAATTTTCAAATCTTATTTCATTTTTAACAACAGACTTTTTTACCCCCTTACATCTTTTATCTTCTTCAACTTCATATTGTAATTTGCCATTTTTATCTAAAATTGGTTCTTTTGTCTTTTTATCTTTTTTTATAACTAATTTTTTATAAGTATATGTTTTTGCACCTAAACCAACAAATTCACTCATAATATCACCTTTTAATTCATCCTTAAACATACCTAAAACATTTTTATTTTTTTCACTATACAATGGATGTTCTTTTGGGTAATTACTAAAATCATACATTGTATTAGCATCTTTTGCCATATCTTCATACAAATCTTCAGTTTCTATTTCAAGGATAAAACTATCTGTATCAGTATATAACATCCTTACTTTTTCTCCATACTTTGCTTTAAAATGATTATAAAAAGTTATATACATTTTTTTCTTACTAATATCTAAAATGCTTACACCGAGATAAACAGGTTTATCATATGTTAATTCTAATTTTTTTGTATGAACAGCAACTAAATTTTCATCAAAAATTGTTGTATGATGATAGTTTGGTGTAGCGGTTAGCTTTTTAAAACGATAGCTATTTGTGTTATTAACTAATTCTATATCTACTCTGTTTCTTATATTTTCCATAGTTTTACCAAAAACAGCATTCATCATTAACTTAAATAATTTTTCTAGAAAATCATTTTTATCATCTTTTGCTTTTTTTCTTAAGTCTGCGCATAAATCAATATATTCTTTAATAGCGGAACTTTCTTCAAATTTAATCCCTCCATGTATTTTTTTAATTTTTAATCCTAATTTTAAGTAAGTTTTTAAAGCTTCATAATGAATAACATAATTTTTTTTATCATTTAAGTTTGGAATTAATTTTTCGACTTTTTCTATTTTTAACCTTTCTGGTGCTAATGAAAAATCATTATGCTCATCATGTAACTCTTCAGGATAGTCTAAATCAACCTCTAAAAGGCATGGGTAATTTTCCCAATTTTCTAATTCTTCACCAGTCATATCTTTAAAACCACCTACAGGTAAAGGTTTGCTCATAGCCCAAGGGTAAAGACTGTTTGCATCAATATATAACAAATATATAGAAGGTTTAGATGGGTCATATGCTTTATCCATATATTTGTTGTTTGCCTTTGCATATCTTTTACTACACATGCTAACTCCTCCCCTTTTTGATTTTTCAAATTTGTAAAGTTGGTCACGGACTGATAATAGTTCAGGTTCTATTTTAGTTATCTTAAGCATTACATCATATCCATATCCAGGTAAAGTATAATACCAAGCAGGGTCTAAGCCAAAATTTTTTAAGCTAGCATTTCTAAAGTTTTCAATGATATCAGCTAAAAGCAAAACATCTACTTTATTGTAAAGCTCTAAATAATCCTTAAATGTTTTCATGTTAAAAGTTTTCCAAACTTTTAATGCATGCTCATAATCCCCATTTTTAATATGTTCTTTGTTTAAACTTGAATAAAATTTTTCTTTTGGTGGTGGTTGTGTTTCTTCTAATTTTTCAAAACAATCCAACCAATCATAAGGGAAAACACCTTTTCTTTTAACTAATTCTAGTTCTTCTTTTTTTGTAAAATATCTTGATAAAATATTTAACTGGTCTTCACTTAAAGCTGATGAAAGTTTATCCAAACTTTCTGCTAAAAATTTAAAATTATCTAAAAACCTTATCTTGTGTGTTTTATTTTTCCCCACATTAACATGTTTAGTAAAGCTTATATATTTTTCCTCATTGTTAGGAATACAATTGATACGACCACTAGTTTTACCAAGAAACTTAATAAAAAGATGTGCATCATAACCACTTAAGTTATGAAAATAAACAGGTGTAAAGTCAGGAATTTTTGCTTTAAGATTACATTCATTACAAGCGGCTCCCCTATATTTACCAGTAAAATGACAATGGTCTCTTACTTTATAATTTTCATGAGTAAATTTTTTTTCACATAACCAACAAAGCGTTTCTCTTTTATGAGATCTTTCTTCATCTTTTGTTATTTTAATTGACACTGGATTTTAATAATATTTCTTATGTAATTCTTTAATATCTTCAGTTAACTTATCAACAAATTTTTGTTCAACATCTTTTCCTGTATAATTTCTTAATATAGGAAGACAAACTTCATCATCAAAACATTTAATACAATACCAAAAACTAACAGGAACATGTTTTTGTGTTTGAATAGTGTAACTTTCTTTTTGACTTGGTTTTTCCTGCTTTTCTATAGGTTCCAACACACATTCAAAATCACCATCAACAACAAAAGGCACCTTAATTTTATTTTTATAATTTTTAAATTGTATTATGGTTCCCGGTTCAGGCATTTTTAAATTTACACCATCATGATCTTTACAACACTTCATATGATTTTCTAAAAGTTTTTTTTATTTCCGAAATGACCCATACAAAGCATGCAATACTCAACATTATTATTAGAGGCTGTTTGGGTTCTCAGTAAAGCATTAATATTTTTTATTAAAACATAATGTGATTTTTCACCATCTTCAATATAAAGTAAATTTACATGATTTTTTCTTAAACTTTTTATAGCTCTAATACGTTCAATTTTATTGATATCATTATACTTATAAACATTAACACTAATTTCTTGATTTAGTCTTTCAAACTTATCTATATCATGTAAAGAAACAGGATATGTAATTCCTTTCATGTTTATGCTATTTTCCTTTGATTTTAAATTACCATCAATTCTTTCAGCATTTTTTCTGTTGGATTTAAATGCCTTAAGATAGACCACGTAAAACATTTTTCATCATCCTCATTTTTCATATTGATACATGCCTTTTTGTCAGCTAACCATTTTGGAAGAGGTATATATGATGAAGCTCTTAATGACTCATAAACAACACTATGTAATTTTAAATGAATTACACTTTCAAAAGTCCAACCACTACCCTTTTTTAAAAAATTTTGATAATTTTCTAAAATTCTATCAGACATAGTATAGTACAACTCTATTTCATCGGTTCCATCTAAATTAATTTCATTTATTTCAGATGAAAAAATAGCTTTTACTCTGTTATCTGGATCATTATGCATATACATCCAACATTGAAGGTTCATTTTTACTTTGGTTCCACGTTTTTTTCTTAAAACATTTAATATAGTTGGTTGTACTAATTCTAAAAACTCTTCTGGTGAAGAAACAGGAATTCCATTTATTTTATGTTCTTCAGCAAAATTATTAAGAGCTGAACGTTCTTTTATAACTTTTATTTGATTTGCTTTACTATATAATTTATTAATTTTATCTTTAAGTGCTTTTATTTCTGGTGAAATACTGGGCACAATAGGTTGTACATTTTCTAAGCTTCTTAACAAATCATTAACTGAAGTAGTTGGTGGAGTAGTTGGTCTTTGTCTTGATGTTGATGGTAAAGGTTGAGCTATTGTTGGTTGTAATACTGGTACATTTATATTTTCTATATCTCTATCTAATATAGGACTACCCCCCCAAATTTAAAAATTGAATTAATTCTTGTCGTCTTAAACGTGAATAACCCCTTAATCCTCTATTTCTTGCTAAAGCCCTTAATCCATTTACAGTATAATTATCATAATTGTTATCCATAGTTACTTTTTTTAATATTTAAAATACATCCTTAAGTCAAATTTTATTATTTTTAAAAAATAATAAAATTATTGAATGTCAATTCTATATTTACCATTCCACACTCTACCATTCCAATTTTCAATCGTTTGAGGACATCTATCTATAAACTTACTTGCTTTGTAAATTGATGGAAATGTTGTTTTTCCTTCTGTTTCAACATCCTTTAATATTACTGTTTTAGGATTTTTAGCAATATCCTTTAGTCTATCATAATTAGGTACTTTCTTAAGTGGTATTGCTTCTTCAGGATACAATCCATGCTCTTTTAACACATCAATAAACTTTTTCTTGTTCCAATAGGAATACCACTTAATGTTATTATCTTCTAATATTTTCTTAAAATCAGCAATCTTTAGCATTTTTTATATAACATAAAAATTACTTAATACACTACACTCATTTTATTTCCATCACTCTGAAAGTTAATCAACCTATCACTCAATAAAACAGCGAATGCTTTAGTATTTGCAGGTGGATTTGCTCCAAATGTTGCTTTAACGTGAATATCAGTAACAGAATACTTAAGTCTTTCACTTTGTTTAGATAAATCAAACACATACAAAGGAAAGAGAGTTTTATAATCTGAAGGAGTAATATTAGGGTTTGATACCAATTCATCCATGTTAAAAAACTTTTTTCTAAACAAAGCAGCTTCACTATATATTCTACTAAATAGATTAGTGGGAAAATTTATAAAATGATCATAAGCAGGATATTTTTTAGAACCTAACATTACATAAATGTTTCTTACATTTAAGTTATCAAATATAGCTGGGTTTTGTTCTTGATTACCACTTTTACCTGATTGAAAATCTACAATTAAGAAACGCGGCACCTCAGGAGATGATTTAGACGATAACCTCCAAGTAAAACCTGTTGTTCGTGGAACTGCAATAGTGTCGCTTTGTATCATTCTATACCCAACTGGGAATTTTTCTTTCTTCTCAATAAATTTAAAAAGTTCTAACTTGTTACCATCTTCCGGCATTACATGTGGCATAAACCAAGATACTTTATCTAATCTAACTATACCAGGGAGATTTAATACTGGTGGACCATCTTCCCTTCCTGCTTTATAAATTGCATCATCATTATTGCTTCTTGTTAAGGTTAGTGTTTGTTTCATACCATATAAAACTTTGTTGTAATCTTCACAAAAACCAAATATATGTTTCAATGGTATCCTAAAACTAAATAATCCTTTATTTCTATCTTCTATATTAGCATCACCTTTGCCTAAAATATAATCTCTCCTAATTTTAAAACCTGCATTAGCAACCACAGCATCTGTACTAGTATCTTTATACCACAATTGATTTAACCCCTGTGATTTAGAAAAGTCATCAGGGTATTTTAACAGCCCTAGCATTGTAGTAGTTTGGCCAGGATAATTAATGCTTTCTATCTCTTGTCCACTAAGTTGGTATCTAATATTTTTAAATAAATACATTAAACCATTATTTGTTAAGGTAATCATATCACCATCATCATTTGAATTATATGCAGTTCCATCTTCTTTTACTAATCCACCACTAATCTCAAGATATGACTCAGAAGGATGATAAAAAATATCTTGAGTTTCAATATCAATCCTAATATTTCCTCCAGAGTTGTTTAGATTGGTTCCTGTAATAGGTAGATATTCATAATATTCATATTCATCAATACTATCATCTTTTAAAATCGGTGCTTTAATGTTTAAAATATCCATTTTTATTATATGCAATTATAATTTTTAAGTCAAAATTATAATTGAGTTGTGATTTTAATATTCTAGCCATAGTTGAGGGAATGATTTGTTTTCATCATTTACAAAAACACCCTTAAGTTTAATATTCTTAAGTTTTTCAGCAGAAAATTTTTTTCTCATTTTAGGATAAATTCTATTTCCGTAAAGAATGGTTATCTTAGGTATATCATTTTCTTCTAAATATTGATTTACATTTTCTTCAAATTCCTTAATGATATCAGCTTTTTCAGGTGACAATTTTAAAACAACCTTTTTATAATCATAACTTGTATTGGTAACTTCAAGAATTTCACAATCTTCATTTATCTTAAAGTTAGCAAAAAGGATACCAACCCTTTTTGTATTGTATTTTTCATATTTTGTTACTTTAAATTTAAGATTTGACATTCTTTTTTATTTAATGTAATAAATTGCTTAACTTAAATTTATTTTTTTTTTCATAATACTTTAACTCCGGAACCCTTACTATTTAATTTCTTAACTAAATCTTGAATAGCAATGGCACTACCATCTATTAAGGTATTAACATTTTGTGTTGCAGGCTGAGTTGTTGTAGTAGGCTTTTGAGTATATTTTTCTAAAATCTTTTTAGATTTTGGTGTTAAAGCCTTTTCAACTAACTTTTTACCTGCATCAACCACGGCACTCTTTCCAACCTCTAATGCTTTCTTTGCTCCTTCCTTTGCTACACTCTTACCAACATCAACTGCTGAAGATGCAATTTGTTTAGCTGCGCTGCTTGTAAAGAGTTTTGTAAGAAAATTAACAAAGCTATCAAATATCCCTGCTCCTCCATAAGCATAATTTCTTTTAAATCCTCTCTTTTGTGATGTAATCATTTTTATAGTATAGACATTAACTTTTTATAACTCTTTGAATTTAATACACGTTGTCTTTTTAATTCATCACAAATACTTACCAACTCATTTCTTACACCTGTATTACCAGCTTTTTTACTTGCCATTAAAAGGTCTAATCTTTCTAATAGTGCGTTAGGGTCAGATGGGATAATGGTAATTCCTTCTCCACTGTATGCATCATACCAAATGTAAGTAAGCATTTTTTTCCACTTGTCTGCTCTACTGCTTTTTGGAAAAGGACTTTTCGGGTCATTATTGCGATGGAGGGTGTTGCTTTTTATTAATATCTCCTTGTATTTTTCAAAATCATCATCAGTATATTTATCTTTGTCCGGTCTTTTAGCCACAATTAACTCCCACAGACCAGGTGTGCCTTCATAGGTTTTATTTGCAAATAAAATATCATTTCCTAAAATTTCTAATTCTTGATTGCCGATATAAAATTTACCTTTTTTGTCATATATCCCATACGTTGTATCAGCTTCATCCTTATTAGTAAATCTTCTTAGTTGCTTTGCTGCAAGTGGTCCAATAAGTAATAATGGCTCATCATCATCATCATCAATATTTTCCATAAACCAACGCATTTCTTCAAGTTCTTCATCACTTATTCCCGCTTCTTCATAAGCTTTTATAGAAGGAAAGGATTGAAACGTAATAGCATTAGGTAAGTTTTTGATACCCTCTTTAATAGGTTTAAGTCCTTCTGTAATTTCCTTTGTTGCAGCTTTTTGTGTTTCTGTAATAGGTTTAAAAAACTTGGAAAGGTCTGTTTGTAATTCAATTTCACCTGTTTTTTCTGCAAGCTGACTATCACGAATTCTTTTCTTTGTTGCAAGATATTCTTTTACAGTTTGGTCTCTTTTCACAGGGTCTTTTATCTTTAAAAACGACATATTTTTTTTTAAGTAAAAAATTTTTTTATCTTATTATTTTTAATCAGTATTATCTATCTCACAAGCACAAGAACATTTAAACTTAAGTGGTTTTAGTTTTAGTTTTAATGGGTTCCATTGTTTCTTTCCACTAGTCTCCTGAATTCCTCTCGTGTTTCCTGTTTCCCCTTCTCGATTAAGCTCTCCTGTTCCTCTAACTTGCTTTTTTTCCTTGACTTAGCCCGTATCTCTTCCTTCATCACCCTATATTTTTCAAGTTCATCCATGATTAAAGTAAATTCTGAATGGTCTATTTTGTTGTCTGATATTGCTTTTGATATATGTGTATTAAGAGTATCAAGTTTTGCATCAGCTAACATTTTAATCTGAAGATGTTTTTCTGATTTTGTTCTGGTTCTTCTAACTATAAACTTACTAACAATTGCAGCAAATCCAACAGCTAAAGCACAACCTTCTGAAGCTATCGTTGCTGGAATTGCTACAACAGTTGATAGTAAAGCGATACCACCTGCTCCAGCACCTAGTGCTAAAGTGGTTAGTCCTGTTTCAACGTTATCCACACTCTTGCTAATCTTTAAATGCTTTTTAGCAAGTTGTTCCCTTACTTTTACTTCATTTTCAAGAAATGTTTGAATTTCTGATATTTTTTGTAGCCTGAAGCTTTGCCCATTGTCTTCTGCTGATAGTATTTGTTCTAATGATGGTGCATTTGGTATATTTCGTGCTTCTGGTAATACTGGATATATCTTTTCTAGTTCCATTTTATTAATTACAACTATTTTTTTAAATAGAATAGTAAAGACGACACAAAAATTCATTTTCCTCTATTCTTACTAGCTTACTTGAGTTGTTTGTAATTGTGGTAATTACATCTGAGGTTTCCTCCAACACTACCTCATTTGTTATACTTAATTGTTTAATTTTTAAGTTGAATGATAGAGAAATTAAAACGACACCCTTACTCATCATAAAACCAAAACCTAAAGCAATAGTTTTAGTTTCACCACCTTTTAATACAAATAGGTTGTTGTGTAAAAACATCCCAAGAAACAGGATTAACTTTTTTAGCTGGATATTTAAGTTCTACAGGGTTCCAAAAAATAGTTTTTGGTTGAACTATTTTAGGTTTATTTCCAAATTTATACACATTCATTCTTTTTAATTTACAAAATTGCGCCTAATATAGGAATATTAGCAAATGGACTATTTGGTCCTAAAAGAAGACCTTTTCCATCATAAATTTTTCCACCTTGTTTTAAATACAATCCTTCACCTTTATTTTTTAACCCTTTACCCCTGTATGGTTTAAGATATAAACCTTCACCATCAGTTTCAACTTGACAAATACTACCACCTTTCTTAAGATACAATCCGTTACCCATTGCTTTTTGAACTCCTGTTGATGCTAAACCAGTTAGGGCACCCACACCTAAAGCAGGTAATACTGTTTTTGCTAATACAGGTAAAGCAGCTGATGCCAATCCAGCTATCAAAGGTAAAAATCCTCCTTCTACTTTCATGTTATGTTTAAGTTGTTTAGTTGACATTCTAAACGTGGTTCCCTTACCAGCTTTATAAGCTTTAGTAAGTTTATTTACTTGAGACTTGGTTAATGCTATTACATCTTTACCATGCAAATCTTCATGTTTTAAACGAAGACTTGCTGGGATTTTGTTTTTGAAAGAATGTAAAATTTTTTCCTTTTGCCCTTCTGATATATTTAATTTAGCGTTAATGTAGTTTGACATTTTTTATTTAACGTGATTCTCTTATATGAAATCTAATCGTTAATGTTTCTCCTCTTAGATTTAATATGTTTCCATCTTGGTCAGTTATCGTAACATTTAAATCATGTATTTCATTCAACGTTAAAGGTAGGTATACCAGATTAACTGGATTTTCTATTATTTTATAACCTGGAGCAACATTTGGAAAAAAGCTGTAAATTGTGTTTCTTTGAGAACCATTAACATAACTACCTGAGATTAAATCAATATTAACAAGTATGCTATTAATACTTAAGATATTAACTAAATTTTCGCGTTCATGAAACCCTCGAACATATTTTGCTCTGCTAAATCCTAATACCTTTCCAATACTGTTTTCATGATCAAAATCTACCTGATATCCATTTTCAAGAATTAAAACTGATTTTAATGTATTAGTGTTTGCTGATAAACAAATATAATATTCTTCATTAAATTGGTCATAATGTCCTTTTTTCTTCATTTCTTGTTGTATATAATCATTGATATCAACTATATCATAACTACCTGTTGGTATCTTCATCTTTTCCCATGTTCTACCACTATCTTGTGAATAAATAAAAATGTTGTTGCTATCAGTAATATTAGGAAATGAATAGTAAGTTTCAAGATTGACTAAAACTACTTCATATTTTTTATCAGCTTCAAGTTGAAGTGGTGGAGTAAATCTTGTTTTAAAATTTGATTTGTTATCACTTACAATAATTTGAAATGATGTTTTATTGTCAGTGTTTTTTACTATTCTTTCAAGTAATTCTGCTTCCATTTTTTATATTTAGTAAAAATATATTTTTTAATAATAATTTTTATAAGTTTGTGGAATATAAAAGTTATCAAAACCACTTCTATACTTTCCATTGTTTTTGTTGTTGGTTAAGTCAATTATAACAAAACCATGTGGTCTTTCCCAACAATTTTTACAAAAATTAACAAACTCTGTTTTTGTCATATCATCCCCTACATGGTCGCTATAAATATGATTAAGATTTTTTAAGTCTTGTCTAAACAAGCATATTAAGTTAGCATTTTCTCTAATAGTTTGGCGAGGTAATCTAAAATAATTTTGTGATAGATAAAAACAATCAGCGTTACTATGTCTTCCACGAACATAATAGCTTTCACATTTGTTTTGCCTTTCTAAAAGTAAATCATCAAATATCATTAAATTTTTGTTTTCCCCATTTAAATCTCTTGGGTCAGGCACATCACTAGCATTTTCAAAAAATTCACAGTTAATATCAGATTTTTCCTTAATTGTTTTGCTCCATTCTTCAACTAACGCTGTAGGTGAAACATTATAGTTTTGAACATCATTTTTAAGTGAAAACAACCTTAATATATATTCTTTTGGTATTTTTTCTTCAAAAGCTTTTTTAAGTATGCGATATTCTGGTTGAAACAAACTTTTACCAAAAACGCATAAGTTGTCATAATCTAACCAATCAGGTTAACAAAAGGTTAAGTAAAAGTGTAGTTTTACCACATCCTGATTTACCTACTATTAAACCTCTGATACTCCTAGGTAAAAGGGGATGATTAAATCTTTTTGCTAACGCTTCATTCCATGATAAATGAACAATATCCATATTTTATATTAAAAAAATTTATTTAATATAAAATAATGTATTGTGTTAAGTGTAAAAAACAAACTGAAACAACTGATTTTGAATGTGCGGTAAGTAAAAATGGTAGAAATATGAAGCGGGGTAAGTGTAAAGAATGTGGAACAACAAAAACTCAGTTTACTAAAATAGATAAAAAGTGTGGTTCATTGTTAAACAAGGTTATCAATAACTTACCTGTTGAAATGCACTTACCAGGTCATAATTTTACTGGTCCTGGCACCAAGTTAAAGAAAAGATTAAATCCTGATTTAACACCTAAAAAATGGTCAAAACCTGTAAATCGTGTTGATAAAGCAGCATATCATCGTGATATATGTTATCTTAAACATGATGATACTGCTACAAGAAATGCTGTTTGTGATGCTAATATGCTTAAGGAGTTAAAAGGTATCTATAATCCAACAATTAAGGAAAAAATGGAAAGAGGATTGGTTTCCTCATTGATAGGAACCAAGAAAAGATTTGGTATGGGAATTAAAAAAAAATGACCAAAATATAACGCTAGCAGAAGAATTACATAAACCTGTAAAAAGAAAATTTAAGAAAAGGAGAGTTAGAGTAAATGGTATTGATAGGATATGGGCTGCAGATTTAGTAGATATGCAAGCATTTTCTAAACTTAATCGTGGTGTAAAATATCTTCTTGCTGTCATTGACATCTTTTCAAAGTATGGCTATCTTATACCATTAAAAGATAAAACAGGAAAATCTGTTTCTATTGCATTGAAGAGTATTTTTAAGGAAAGAAAACCTGAAAAAATGTGGGTGGATAAAGGTAAAGAGTTTTATAACAAAGAAGTTAAAGATTTGATTGAATTGTATTCTACTGAAAACGAGGAAAAATCAAGCGTTGTTGAGAGATGGATTAGAACAATGAAAGAAAAAATGTGGAAGTATTTCTCTGCTCACTGAACAAATGTTTATATTAATGTATTACCAAATCTTGTTAAAGAATATAACAACACGAGACATTCTTCTATTAAGATGACGCCAACTGAAGCAAGTAAGAAGAAGAATGAAAATAAAGTTTGGAAAATATTGTATCCTGATTATAATCAAGTAAGGGAGGATATAAAACCAAAGTTTTCTGTTGGAGACAAAGTAAGGATAAGTAAAAAGAAAAAGACTTTTGAAAAAGGTTATACCACAAGATGGACTGAAGAGGTTTTTACAGTTTCAGAAGTAAAACATACATCACCTATAACATATAAAATTGAAGATTTAAATGAAGAAGAAATAAAAGGTACCTTTTATGAACCTGAACTACAAAAAACAAGTCAAGAGTTGTATAGGATAGAAAAGTTTATTAAAAAGGGAAAAAAGAAATCTCTTGTAAAGAGGAAAGGTTATTCTGATGAGTTTAATTCATGGGTTGATAATAGTGCTATTGTAAATATTTAAATATATAAAAAATGCATGATATTTTAATTGATAACATAACTTTACCAAATAAACCTTTATGCAATTTTGAGCTTGAGGATGCCGCAAAAAAATTAAAAATAAAAAATTTTAGAGGAATATTTTTACGTAACACTCTACCTAAAAAAGTAAAAAATAAAGAATGTGGTATATTAAATCTTGATGATAGCAGAGGACCTGGTACTCATTGGGTTGCTTGGTTTAAAGATGGTAAGAAAAAAATTTATTTTGATAGTTATGGTATTCAACCACCTAATGAAATTATAGATTATTTAGGGCATCTGATACACTACAATACTGACCAATTACAACATGTAGGGGAAGTATTTTGTGGTCATTTATGTTTGTTCATTCTTAAAGAGTTAGGTTTAGGTAATAAATTTCAGAATGTTTTAAATAAACTTTTTTAGTAATATTAAAAACTATGCCTGTTGATAAATTTGGAAGAATAGATGATGTTAAAACAAGTGGTGATGGTGATGGTGATGATGTTTCACTCGCTTACATAGCTAATAATTTTTTACGTAAAGATGGAACAACCCCCGCTACCGGTTCTATAAATATGGCTGGTAATACATTAATACGGGTTAGTAATCCAGTAAATCCTCAGGATGTTGCTACTAAGAGTTATGTTGATGGCATCTCAGGGCTGTTAGATGAAAACGGTGGATACATTATGACGGGATATTTAAACATGAGTTTTAATAAAATAAGAAGCATACCTGAACCTATGGAGCTAAGTGAAGCTGCTAATAAGTTTTACGTAGATAATGGTGGTGCTATCGTAAAAAATTCAGATGAAAGTTTTTCCGCTGTTGCAGATATAAATATGCAAGGTCATACTTTAACAGATATTAAGGCACCCTCAGAACCACAGGATGTTGCAAATAAGTTTTACGTAGATACAGTTGTGAATGAGGCTACCATTGGTGAAAAGGCTTTAATAAAAAACCATGCTGGAGCTTTTTTAGCAGCTGGCAAAATAGTAATGAACGGTAACCAAATCACTGGCTTACCAAATCCAATAGACCGTGATGCTGCTGCTAATAAAAATTATGTTGATAATGGTGGAGCTATCGTAAAATATCCTGATGGAAGTTTTTCAGCTGTTGCAGATATAAATATGCAAGGTTTTTCTATAAAAAATGTTGGGACGCCTGTAGAAGAAAAAGATTTAGCAACAAAATCTTATGTGGATAAAAAAGTATCGCTCCCTAAACCTATTATAAGCGTGTGTGCCGAGGAACAAGGTACATTAGTAAATGGTAGTTATGAGTTTGCTTTTGGTAATGGAAGTGTTGGAGAAAGCCATGGGTTAGGAGGTTATTGTATGGCTGCTCCTGGTAGAATTTTAAGAGGAACTTTAATGGTTGTTAAGGGAACCGGTATTCTAAAAGAAAAGGCAAAAGTCAATATAGTCATAAATGGAGTTGAACAGGTTGATTACTCCATAGTAAAAGAGAGAGAAGGTTGTAGTTGTGTAGTTTTTCCACAACCTTTAGAAGTAGACCAATGTGATGTTATAAACTTTATAACAAGGTCAAATAACCCTAATGCTAAAAATGCATATTTGACAATACTAATAGAATTGGACTTGTAAAAATATTTAACCTTTTGCTAGGTTAAATATTATGTTGAGATGACTGGACGAATTACAAGACCTGGTACACCTTTCCCATTAGGTGGTATTCATGGGAAATATTTAACCTTTTACTAGGTTAAATATTTAAGAGATGGCTGGAAGAACTAGAAGGATTAGTTGTTTCCCATTTGATGGTATTCATGGGAAATATAACTATTTTTAGTTAGTTATATTTCTCGGATTGCATAGTTTACAGTTTTACAAATTGGGCATTCTCTTTTTAGATATGTGTTGTAGCATACACTACATGAACATAGGTGGCCACAATCTGCAAATAGTATTTTAACTTCTTTTTGATCATCTAAACATAGAACACATACATCAGATCTAAAAGTTGTTCTTTGATTTATGCTTTCTCTTGTTGTGTTTATTGGGATAATTTCTTCTATTCCTTCCGAGGTAAATGTTACTTTGTAATCACCATGTTTAAAGAAGTTAACATTTTCTTCCCAAAAGCTGTTTAAATCACTCATTACAAATACTTCTTCATTTGAGGAGGTTACCGTTTCTGATTGTACACCATCAACCCTATTAGCTTCTTGTTCCATTTCTTGTATTTCTTCAGGGGTTGGTTCCCTTGGTGGTAGTTCTTCCTGGTCTTCTTCTCTTAAACGATTTACTAAATCTAATAATGCTGTTAGAGTAACACTATTAGGTCTTGGTCCTAAATTAGTTAAATCAGATAGTTCGGGAAAATCAGGATAGTTAGGTTCATTTTCAGTTTCAAAGTGAATAAAAAATCTTGCTGTTTGTTCTTCTCTGTATCTATCAATAACATTGTGATGATATGATATTTGTTCAAATGTATCTTCTAAAGTTTCTATAAGTCTTGGTTGATGTAAAGAGTAATCTAAAAAAAAAATTGTTAAGCATAATTTTTTATTTAGTCCAAAACAAACGCATAGGTTTAACCATTCTTTACCTGATGGGTTTTCATATTTTCTTTTGCTGTATTCATAGTAGATATAAGAATAATTACCATCAAATTCTCCTTCATATGGCATTATACCATCTCTACACCAAAACCATATCTCAGCACTTCCATATAAACAACTTTCATAAGATGTTTCAGTTTTTTGCAATAATTTTCTTTTAAATTGCTGTATGGTAAATAATGAACCATTAAACTCTCTAATCTCTCGTAATAAGTCCGTCATCTTCACGTTATGGTACAAAGAACTTAAAAAGAAAAATTCAATTTTTTATTAAATGTTGATGGGTTAAAAAAATATTTAACCTTTTAGGTTAAATATTTAAATTACTCTTTTAATGTTTGACACTGTTCTGCAAACTGGACATTTGTTTGAATTTTTGTTTAAATCATCACATTTTATGCATATAGGTATATGTCCACAGCTACAAAACAAAATATTAGGTTTATTTGTTAAACATGCTATGCATTCATTATGTTTAATAACCTTTCTTCCATTTATCTGTGTGTTTCTAAAGTCTATTTCATTTTGACTATCTTCTTCATCAGTTTCATATCTTTCTTCTAAATAATTAAAACCAATGGCTTTACATATTTTTTTGGTTCCCCCACAAACAGGTTCAACCGCGGAAATATTTGAGCAAGCAGAAGGCTCAAGAGTAAATGGGCTAAATTCTTTTTTTTCATCATCACACCCATCATACCATTCACCAAATTCAAACCAAATAAAAAAAATTTTTGTTGTATTTTTTGGAATTCCTCTATCTTCATCTGAAATAAGTTTAAGTAAAAGTTTATCATATGTTCTTGAAAAATAAAAATTAGTATATTCCCTAGGAAAGTAAAACCCCGTAAAAATAGGAAAACCAAAATCTCCTAGGCCACCTCTTGCTAACAATTCTTCACCTTCATCTTTCCAAACACCATAGATGCTGGTTCTTACAGTATTAAGTTTATATTGCTTTTTTTTCTCAACGCTAACATTATAATAAGCAAATGGTTTTAAAATACTAAACATATAAAGATAATCATTTAAGATTTCATTGATATTAAATTTTATTTCTTTTAAAACACCCTTTTTATGAAAAGTTTCATTTTTTATTGAGATCATGGTTTTAATCTCATTACATCTTTCAATTTTATAAATCTCCCTTCCATCTAATTTTTCTTGCACTTTTGGATACATGTTTAATGTCTTATTATATTTATTTTATACAAAACATATGTTGTATATATTATTTTTATGCTTAACAACAAAAATTTCAAATTTTTTTTTTTCTTTTTCTTTTTTTAATTTATCAAAATCTTAAGCAACCCACTAACACATAAGTCGGTTAGCTGATGCGGTATGCGTTGGTTGATGGGGTGGGAAAAGGGTTAAGCAATTGTTTGATGTAAGGGTTTGTTGGGGGTTAAGGGTGGTGGTTAGCTGATGCACCTTGTTAACCGGTTAGCTGATGCGTTGGTTTTTTTTCTTAATCAAAAATTTTTTTTATTTTTAAAAATTTGATTTAAGTAAAAAATGTTTATAAAAAAGGTTATGCCATTTGTTTGCTGACCTTCATCAGATTGACTTGTTAACCCATTTTGTTTTTAATTTTATGAGCATGTTTAATGTTTCATAAAATTGTTATATTGTTCAATGGTTAGCCATATGCTTAAGGGTGGGGGGATTTCATAAATTACACACAGCGTGCTTAAGCGTGGTTGATTTTGATAAACGATAATAAATGCATAATTGCATGCGCAAATTAAAATAGCTGGCTCACTTAACCATGGATTATTTTGTTAAGCGAATGCGTGAGCGTAATGGGCAATGAGCCAGATCGAGTATTTATCTATCTACTGATTACGATTACCCCAACCCTGATGCATATTTCTCTTACTGAGGACTCTATGGGTCTTGCAATCGACACGAATATCACTGACGTTATTTTAATGGGTGAGTTCAATCTAAACACCATGGATCAGTCTCAATTTAGAAAAACAGGTTCGATCTGTAAACAGCCTACTCATTTTACCGAAAACTCAATGTCAGTCATTTATCTTCTTTTTGTAAAAAACAGAGGATCAATTCTAACTTCAGGAGTAGGGGAGCCATGTCTTGAGGTCTTGAGTTGAATGTTCATAAACATTGTCCCATTTTTGGCGTCTCGGAGAAATTTGTCCGAGGTAGACTGGGATACTGTTTATAACGATGATGGAGACATATACACGCAGACAATTTCAAATATCTTAATTGAGAAAGCCTCCAAGTTAGTTCCTAATAAAATTATCACTATAAATCCCAAGGACCCGCTTTGGATAACATCAGAGATAAAAAGAAAAGTCCGTACACGAAAAAGATATTATCAAAGAGCAAAGAGGACCAACTGGCTAAAGTTTTAACGATTAAGAAATGAAGTGATTTCCAGTATTTGACATGCCAAAAAGAGATTATTTGATCAAATGAAACTTAAACTAAGATCTGGTAATTTAAATCCACGTGATTGGTGGACAGTTCTCAAGTCGTTTATATGTCCAACTTCAACTGCAGCTTTAACACTTCCGCTTATTTTTGACTCCACTTGTGACAGATTTGCAGTGGATGATTATGAAAGAAGCAAATGTCTTAAATTCGCAGCAGTGTCCGTGGTTGTTAGATAGAGCGTCGGTCTCGTAACCATAAGGTCCAGAGTTCATTACCCGGGAGCAAGTGTCAACTTTGGAATTGTTCCTTGGCCCACACATTCGGCGCGAGTACCGGTATAGTGCACAGAAATCAGAATCAAGAGAGATTAGTATAAATTGTAATAACTTGTTTCTCAATTGATGTAAAATAAATATGTTTAGACTAAACTCTTGAATTATTTTTTCTCAAGTCAGTCTATGATAGACGATCCTTCAAATTCTCTCCCGCATGATTATCAGCAACATGTAGATGAAAAGATGAAAAGTTAAATCGTATAGTCATGACGCCGGAATAGGTTTTCGATGTGTTACAAACTCTTAGTACTTGAAAAGCATCTGGTCCAGGCGGTATCAATCACAAGATCTTGGTAGAATCAGCTTTTTAGATTTCATTTCCTCTTTGTCGATTATTTAATCTTTGCCTTGATAAGTGTGTCCTTCCTACCGCTTAGTTTGTTCTAATTTTGAAAGCGATGATCCCTCTATTCCATCTTATTATAGACCTGTTTTCACTCTTAAACACGATGGAGAAGGTTCTAGGAAAAATGATTTACATGCATAATAATCACATAAAAAAAAAAAAACTTCTTCACACTACATCAATCAGGTGTTCTTCGTGGGAACTCCACTATTAAGCAATTGATATACTTGTACAATAAAATTTGTAGCAATTTAGATAATGGCTTTGAAATAAGGATTTGTTTTCTCTACATAAGTAAAGCATTTGCCTAGGTGTATATTGTACACCTTTTTCAAGAATCGGGTTGGAAACACTGAGAATGCGTAGGAAGAAACAAACTTCTCCTCTTTTTTTTTTTTTTTTTTTTTTCAAAATGGTAAATTATCTAGTTCCAAACTACTTGTGTTCTCTTGTACCGAATACTATTGGCCGTAGTACGACTTACAATCTTCGCAATTCGAACGATTTAGCAAATATCGTCTTGGAAACACTGAGAATGCGTAGGAAGAAACAAACTCCCCCCCCTTTTTTTTTTTTTTTTTTTCAAAATGGTAAATTATAAATTATCTAGTTCCAAACTACTTGTGCTCTCTTGTACCGAATACTATTGGCAGTAATCTTCGCAATTCGAACGATTTAGCAAATATCGTCTGCAAAACTAACTTTTTCTATGAAATCGTTTCTACCTTCAGCAGTAGATACGTGGAACTGTTTGCTACAATGTTTAAGAGAGACAGTTTCTCTATCATCTTTTATTTAAACACATCTTGGATATAGATAAACCAATTCCATACAAACTGTTTTTCTATGGGGAAAGAAGACTGTCAATTAAACATACTCGTCTTAGAAATAAATGTAGTGATTTAAAACAACACCTGTACTGTAAATAAAAAATATTGTGGAAACCCTCTATGTAGTTACAGAGAAATAGAATATAATAAATTGCAGATTGTATCATTTTGTCGTGATAACATTTAGACAGTGTATTAGTGAATTATCTGATTATAATATTGATGCCGTCCTATTTGGCGATAGCAATCTCTCCCTTGGAGAAAATGAAAAAAAAAAATATATATTTAATGCAGTTCATATTTTCATTGAGAGTAGTGGTAGATTTACATGAGTTTCAATTTATATTGAATATATAGATGGTGCCTCTCTGTTCACATTGTACTGCCACGGACGTAGATACACATGTATATATATATAATCTATTTTTTCCAATTGTTTCCCTTCACTCTGCTCAGGCTCCAACGATTATTCCTTTCTTCGTACTTCTTTTCTTATTATCACTCTCTGAAATTTTCATTATCAATTTAAAGCTTTGCTGTTTATTCATTTTAATGGACTGTAATAGTTTTATCACATTTCCGTTTATAGGGATAGGAACTATAGGGTTTTATGCTTCCGTTGTAATCCTTTTCATAATGCTTTGTTGTACTTTATGTAATACTTGGAAAGATACTGAATAAAATATGTTTAAACTAATCTTTTATCTAATAATACGAGACAAGTTGCCTTAGTCTTTTACTGGTCAGTGTTTCTTGTATGTGTATCAAAGTGAAACAGGAAGCATTGATAATCAACATTTTTCAACCATTTTTTTTTTTGCAAAATCTACTTTCAGTTCCGAAATCTGTGGGGCAACAAAATGAATCAAGCTACGCTTCTACTCATCACAACGTATGTATTATTTAATGGATTTTATACGGGCGTTTTTGTACTATAATGTTTATTAGAGTTAAGGTAGATAGTGGTTTTGTTGCGCATTAGGGGCCTTTTTGTCTGATTGTAGCTCACTTATTAACGTCAGGAGTTCACTATTTACATCGATTATTTCATTAGTTTCGCCGATGTCCCAACCAATTCGAACAATTTATATGATAATTGCCGTATTGGAGTTTCCTTACCCTCTTATCTCTGTTGTCATTGCCATTTTTGAGTCGTCTGGTTGGGGAGCAACGAGTCTCTCATTTTTATCATACTGATCTATGGGGTTGACGTAAGCATACCTCCGGCTTTGTACATCTTCCTGTCCCAAGTTCCGGTTTGTGAGATAAAACATAGTTTCGTAATTATTCGGTGAGCAAACCAGGTTTTTTTTTTTTTTTTTTTTCTTCTTTTTATAACTTAGAGATTGTGCCTTTGTGATAATGAATATGTCTACAAATACTGAATTATTAAACGGTTTGAACTTATCGCTTACACAGAGACATTAAGCGTGTTTTGGCATAACCAAAATTAGCGGTCGTGAACTGAAAAAGTTTGCAGACATGCTTAAAAATACTCCTCAACTAGAAGTGTCTTTTCTTTGGCACCCTTCTATGTATAGAGAATTCTCAGTGAAAATTGTTTGATAATTGTGCATTACACTTTTAATCTCACAATCTGTCCCTAAATGTAATTCTTAATTCAGTTCAACACTGAATATATTTCTAATCAATCTCGATCGGAAACACAAAGGCTCTAGTGAGTTACATGGACGCTTTTACATGGAAAGTTTTCCCAACAGTAATCTTTTTCGAACAGATTTACAACGACTGGGAGTGTTTTATTTTACTTCTTATACAATCCTACTCGTTGCTCCATCACAGCTTTTTATTGTAGCCTTTAAATACATTGCACACCCATATTTAAGGTGCACCAGAGATCGTAAATAGCGTATGTAGTTAGTTTAGTTTAGTTAGTTTAGTTTAGTTTAAACATATTTTATTTCATAAGTTGAAATGGGGTTGGACCACAAGTTCTATCAACTTAGAATCGGTTCTTCCCCTACAATACAATTTCAAAAAATCGTTTTACCAATGGCAAATGCAATGATATGTTATTTTAAGTATATACAAAACATGGTGAAAGAGGTGAGGAAGAGTATTGGTGGAATAGGGAAAGAGAAAGAAAATGTGATGGCGCTCTCTGTTTGGTGTTTGGGCGCCCGGTAAATTCAGCACTGTTACAATAGTCGAATCTCGTAAAACGGTTTGACTCTTTGATATACTTGTGAACTGCTTCAAAAAGTAAACAGTTTTGATCTAAGTTTAAGTCGGCACTGCCAAATACATGTAGTAATTTATAAATATTTAAAGGGTAAAATTCATGTGTTGCCCGAAATAGTGAGATTCGTATATCTGAATAACGATGGCATTTAAAGAAATAATGTTCAGCATTTTCAACACCATTGTTGCAGTCACACATGGGATCCAATCTTAAGTGATTCATGGAACGGTCTTCGTTCTAGTGACTACAATTGTTTTTTAATCGTGCATGAAGAGCTGACATATATCTATCTCCAATAGAATAAATGCTTGAAATTTTGAGAGGCCTAGTCTCATTCAGTTTGGATCTAAAAGAGCTGTATGTTGCACTACTTCTTATTTCATGTTCAAGATTGTTCCAAAGAGAAATTGAACAGGAGATACATGACTTTTGTAAAATACTTGTTCTTGCATATATATTTTCATAATTTTGGCTGTCCCTCAGCTGATATTGCGATCTATTGCCAACTAATGGAGGCATCCTTTTTTTCTATATATTGTGGGACAAGATTATTAGACACTTTAAACATAAGACATAACTTAGAAGTTTTTCTTCTGATGAAAGTGTTTCCCAACCACATTCTCGGTAAAGATTTTCAAGAGATACTGATCTTGTAAGACCTGTTACAATTCTTGCAGCTTCATTCTGTAATATTTTAATAGAGTCTGAACATGAGACTGAGTAGCCCTCCCATACTATTGATGAATACTCAAGTATAGGTCTTACATAAGACAGATACATTTGATTTAAGGAAGCACGAGTTAGAGGAAATTGAAGTCTCCACATAATATGTATTATTTTGGATGCAGCCTCTAAGTTATTATTTATATGGTCATTCCATTGGCCTGAACTACTTAGGGTTATACCAAGATATTTATGTTGATCAACATTTTAATTTTAGTATTTTCAAAAAACAGTAGAGGTTCACCATAATCTTTTTTTTTTAGGAAAACATAACAGCTTCAGTTTTGTTCGGGTTGAAATCAACCAACCATTGTTTCGCCCATATTGAAACGTTTCTTAAATCATGGTTTATTATACCCTCTATATCTTGTAGTGAGGTAGCAGAATAATAAAGAGAACTGTCGTCGGCATACAATCTAGTAAGACTTAATAGTGATTCTGTAATATCATTTACATAAATAAGAAATAAAAGATGCCCAAGGACGGAGCCCTGAGGTACTCCAGCTTTTAAGGGTAGAAGAGTAGACTCTGATGCTTGTATTACAACTTTTTGCTTTCTGTTTTTTAGATAACTCGTTAACCAAGTGAGAAGACTATCACCTATGCCATTTTCTTTAAGTTTAAACAAAAGACCTTTGTGCCACACCCTGTCAAATGCTTTTGAGATATCACAGAAAACAATACAAGAGACCTGGCCGTGATCATTGGCCAGACATATATGGTGATATATGTCTACAAGTTGATAAGTTCTGGACTGTTTTGGCAAAAAACCCGATTGATATTTGTATAAAAGATCATTTATCAGAAAGAAATTGTGCATATTCTTAAAAATAATTCTTTCTAGAATTTTTCCACTTCTACTTAACAAAGAGACAGGTCTGTACTTAGACGGCAACGACTTATCACTTTTTTTAAACAGAGGTGTTACAATTGCTTTCTCCCAGGAATCGGGGAAAATCCCTTCCGATATGTAACGATTCAATAATATGCAAAGTGGTTTAAAGTAAGCGCTCAGAAGTCGCTTTCTGGAATGCAGCTGTGCGACAAATAAAGATCTGGTAATCACGTGGCGTATGACGTCATTTGTACCACGGAATTCTTTATAATTTTACGTATTTATGAATCAGTCGCTGTATCTGTCTGTATTTTAGGCGTACACCGACCTAACACTTAACCGGCCTATGCAGAGAGAGAGAGAGAGAGAGAGAGAGTTATAAACTGTGTTTGAATAAATGTTATCGTCCTTAAAGAAGTGAATTTCGAGAAAGTCTGCTGTGGATTTTATGAATGTGCGATTATCCTAGATCTATTATAAAATTTATAAATGAAAAGAATTAAATAGTCAGAAAGGAAGGTGCATTCGCAAGTGCCAAAATCTGAATTCACCTGGAAATTTGACTGGAAACTACGCAGTTCTAACAACCAGCAATCTGAGAACTTGACTTTTTACTCCCTGTTATTAAAATACCCTAAAAAAGATTAATAATAACCTACTCAAATTACAAATTCTTTATTGCAGTGTTTATTAGCACTGTAAAGGGTAATATAGCTTTGCGAATCAAAAATATTCAACGTACACCAAAGCATGCAGATGATTGTCTAGAATTTTCAATTGATGTGGAAGCAGTAATAGTTCCCGGGACGGTATAATATAGAACATAGAGTTAGGCAGACAATTTACACGAAGAAAGAAGGACAATCAAGCAAATGCAGACAATATACATATAGAAGTTTTTTTTTTTTTTTTTTTTTCCTGAAATAGCGGTTAAATTCCTTGAAATATATTTAAGATAAGCTTTAAATGGAAACGGATGAACACATTTGGAGTCTTTAATAAAAATGTTCATTCATTATAGTTCAAATCGACACATTATATTTATATTTACTTCCAGATCGGTATATGAAAAAACAAAAAAAAAAAAGAAAATAGTGGCTTGTTGATAAATATTTTATTGTTACAAGAAACTGAAGCAAGACAAAAACTTAAGATGACAAAGATATGCGTCACTTTAATCGAAATGTAGACCAACTTGACATCTTTCATTGAGACAAGAGGGTTGATACGAACGGAATAATTACGCTGTAAATTGCACATAATATAGTTTCTGAATAAATGCATAGGAATGAAAACCATTCATCCTATTCATCAGATGAATCAGATTTCATCTGAATTTCCAAAATGCTATATAGAAGGCTTAGATCCTGCGCCCGAACAAGTATGTATGAAAAAATCCACATGAAGTTTTCTTTTTTTAGATCGACATGAATATTTTTCACTTGTCACTTTACAACAGTCAGTTAAATGTATCGGTGACAAACATCCTATACCAGAAGCTAAAGTTCAGTTGCATTCCATACCAATGTTGCCTAAATGGTCCTCTTGCAAATTTGTACAAGTGTTTTAATAAACTTCACAGAAGCTTCAAAACTTAGTATTAACATTTCAAGATCAGGACCACAGAAACTGTACAAGCAATTATATCCAGATTTTATATCCAGCGTTCTGTATTTGTAAAGGACAATAATAATATATAGTTCACAAGAAAGGATATTTAATTCATTCCGCGTGGTGCATTTTCATTGCGTGTGAATATATTCACACACAATGTGTAAGACTTTTACAGTTCATTAGAAAAGAATAATAATGAACTATTTTACCACGCACACCCGAAACGATAACCCTGAAATCGTCATAAGTTGAGCAAAATATTGTCTTAAGAAAAGTAGGTTGAAATGAAAAAGTCACGCACCTCAGTATCTGGTACGTCCAACCCTAGCGTTGATAACAGCCTGGCAACGTCGGCGCAAGCTACGTATCAGGCGCTGGATGCGATATGGCGGAATGGAGTCCCACGCCTCCACAAGTGCTTCGATCAGAATTTGCCGAACGCCGTTGTACACACGACGTCCCAGTTGATCCCAACGGTGCTCAATTGGGTTCAAATCAGGAGAAAACGCCGGCCACTGGAGAACATTGATGTCGTGTTGGGCTAGAAATGTTGTAGTTACTCTCGCTGAATGCGGTCTTGCGTTATCCTGCTGTAACGTCGTGACGTCCTGATGACGTTGAGAAAAGGGCATTACCACAGGTTCCAGAACCTCGCCGATGTATCTCCTTGCTGTTAGACTCTCATCCAGTACCAATAATTCAGTCTCCAGGAGATACCACCCCAAATCATAACGCTACCGCCACCCCAACGAGGTGCCTATCTTCCGCAGCAATCTGCATATCGTTCCCTTCGACGTCGTGATACTTTGGCTCTCCTTTCCGACATATCGAAACAGAAGCGTGAAGAATTTTTTTTTTTTTTTCCACTGATTATGAGTCCACCTAAAATGTCCCTGACACCATGTATCCCGATTACGTCGTCTCACTGCCTTCAAGATATTGCCTCGATATGCGTAATGTGCGTGGAGATCGCGTTCTGAAAGGCGTCTCCGAACTATATCTTGACTGGTATGTTGTTGACCATGACCACGGTTCCCTTGAGCAGTTTCCGTTGCAGGTCGAAACCTATGGCGAAGATGCCGTAGCACTATTCTGTCTTCCGCCGCCGTCGTCACTCTTTGATGTCCTGGGTGAGGTCTGTCATTCACAGAACCTATTAATTTATGTTTTTCAATCAAACGAAGTATAGTGGAATGTGCACATTCATTCCAAGCGCAACTTCGCGATATAACAGAGCACTGGCTAATGACGGGTTAATGATGTTGCGCGTTAACTCAAACGTTCCATAATTGTGACGTTTGCAACAAGTTATACCGTATTTTAATTCTTTAATGAATAGTGCTTCGTTCGTTCCATTAGATACCCCAGTACACATGTGTCTCGCATCGACTATGCATAAAGCGCCATTTGCACGAGCGGCACGTGATCGGCATTGTGTTATTTGGTAGATCATAACAAACATGATCACAATGTATCTATGTAAGTTATTAACCGATTGACACAAGCAAATTCAAACATAATACGTAGCTGGACAATAAATGTAAACTTTCTCGGCGGTGCGTTTTCATTGCGTGCAAGTATAGACAATTCTATTTCGATTAATTAGACCGTCACGTGACCGTCAGCCACTACGGTACTGCAAATTCATGAATGTACATATATATCTCTATCAAACGTCATCTCTACGAAAATATCTCGATAAATTTGAATAATAGGGATCCCAAAGTGATCCTTTTTTGTAGTAGATCTGATACATTATTCGTGAACTTAGTGCTTTTTAACTGCTTATTCAGCTATATATTCTGCGTCCAGTGTGGATCGAGACTGGACAGCACGAAAGTGTAGTTTTGTCTTCGATTCTGCACTCTGCCGAGCCCCGTAGCTCAGTCGGTAGCATACAGGACTTGAGAACAGGAGGTCGCTGGTTCAAGCTTCAAAACTTATTTATGTGTGTGTGTGTGTGTGTTTTTTTTTTTTTTTTTTATTACATGTACCTACTTAACGCTCTGAGATTTTCATTACAGTTATATTTTCTAGCCAGTATGAATGAAGATTGGACTGTTCTAATTGTGCGATCATGTCTTGATCTCACACTGTCCGCCACAAAATGTTTCTCTTACCACAAAAATGTTCGATTTGTTTTCTCGTTTATAGACAGAAAATTTCATTCAAACTTAATTTTTTAGGAAGGGGGTTGCTCTTTGAGAACTTAAAGGAATTTGTAAAACACGAAATGGTTTCTCATGTTAACCTTTTCACGGCTGCATTTTCTTTATATATTTTCTAAAAGTTTTGTAAATTACTTAAAACAATAAAATTCTGCTCTGTATTGTTCTGGAAAAAGCTCATTTGAAGAGCATTTGTATAGAGGAAACTTACAAATAGATTTTTGCATCAATCGAGTTTGAAAATAAGTGACAAAGGCTATCTCAAAAGGTATGTCATTGTTTTATATAAAACAGAACAGAACATAATTTTATTTTGACATAAAGCATATAAGCTCATTGACAATAAAATACAATACAAAAAAACTCGAGACATACATGGAAATATTAGGTTTATAAATTATATGTAAATGGATTTATTCATAGACAAAATAAGGAAACAAATGAAGAAATGTAACGTTTCTTACTACTATTGTTTTTCTACTTTGAAACAAGTAGAAAAATTCGTAAGTGAATCTGTTTGTAATCGGTAATGGATGTGAGAGTATTTCAGTTCACACGAATTTGAAAAAAAAAGAAAATGAGAATGGGAAGTACGCTTAGTTACCATAACTAATTAGCATAATCCATTTAGACACCTTTCCTGTCATTGTAATTGGTTGTCAAGTAGATTGCCTTTACAATATATGATTAGGTTAGATGACGAAGCGTGTGCCTTATAAACGGGGTCTTAAAATGGACGGGTATCAATGTTGATAGTCATATAGTCAAGCTGATACTTTATTTTCAAACCTTTGACTTTATGACCTTTAACCCTTTAGCTGCTGAGCGTATGACTATATGGTCAAATTCTTAGAAACTTTGTGCCATAGCAAAATCACCTTGTTCTAAATCTAGAGAGAAAATGTTTGCCCAATTCTGCTGAAATTGTTCAGAATGTTTGTTTTGGCAATATGTGTAAGAATTAAGATATACATGTAAGTTAAGTCACCGAATTTCTACAATAGAAAAATATTTTTATCAACCTTGAGGCCTAGTTTTTGTACACATTCTTTAGAGGTTTTATTAAGCTAGGGTGGAACTGCAAATGGAACTTCGGCAGTTATTTTATATTGATTGTACCTTTCAATAACCATTTTTAAGTCAAGTCACCCGGGGTAAGAGACTTTGAATTTTTAAAGCTGTTCCTGGCGCCTAAATTTTAATTTCCATCACTTTTTTTTTTTTTTTTTTTTTTTTTTTTTTTAAAGTGAATTTTGATTTTTATGTATGTAATTTTAGAATGACAACTCAGACTTATGCTTGCATATAATACTATTTTATGGTTAGGTTATCTTGTATCTTGAACTTAGTTTTTTCTTTTGAAATTTATAAAGGATGAAAACTTCTAACCCATTACGCACCAGTCGATTCTCAGAACTATTAGTCCTTTGATATATGCTTTTTTAGCCAACAGCATGATGTATGTTGAATGCCATTATCGCCTTAGTGGCCTGTGTAGCCTTATTAAACAGTATTGCCTTGGGACTCACAGTCCAGTCTTGAGACTCGGTCTAATTTAACTGTGCAACACAGTGTGGCATTGTTACTTAGTCATGCTGTTTCACAGGGTTGCTTTGATTTTCAATACGTCCGTCGTTCCCCAGTCGTTCTTTCTCAGAAAAGTAGTGAGCTTATCTTAAAAGTTAGCATTAGAGTAATGACAAGCATTATTTGTAAATACAAACACGGTGTCACATTTGAAGCAACCGAATTTGTTCTACACCGCTTTCGTAAAGCAAGTCCGGGCCAGCCAACACTTTGAATCCAGAAATCTGTTCCAATTATTCGTGCCTCTAACAAGGGGTTTGCACGATATTCTTAATCTGTTTGTTTCAAACAGCGTTTGTGCAGTTGTAGCTGAATGCAAAGAAGGATCATGGGACTACTTTGCCTTTGTGGAACAATGGCCGCAATCATTGTGTACGAAAGAAAGAGAGGAGGGAAGGGTAAAAAATTTAATACTTTTGTCTGTCTGTAACTTTTGGTAATTAAGAGGTCAAAGATTTCACCACAAGTGGGTTTTCGATATGTATATGTATTCCTTGTTAAAGGCCTAATAGCTACCAAAGTATACAATGCGCGTGTTTAACTGCATTTAAAATTAATTTATACGTTTCAAAAGTATGAACAATTTTGTGACAATCTGTTATTGTAGGGTCGGCCTTAGTGTTAGTCGCTTGCAAAGAAATGTGTTTCAAAACCAGGTAAAAAGTAAACAAAAGATAGAGCAACCTAGCAATTTTTACCTACTTTTGAAATTCACTTGGATCGACCCTACAATTACAGGTTGTACACACGCATTGTTTACTTTTGGTCGCTATTAGGGCTTTAACCTCACTTCAGAATTAAAGACTCATCCGAATTGAAAGCATGTGCAGACTACAAATCAATTATTATTCAAATGATTTTTTTTTTTTTTTTTTTTGGAAGAGTGGAAAACATTGTGGGAAAAGAAGGAAGTGCTGGTTACCGACCTATTATTACAAATAGCATAGAGCCCATTTTCTCGTCAGGATCAACCTTTTATACACAATTAAAAAAAGTTCTGCACCACCCGGTTTTTTTACCGACTTTGATTTTCTGGTGTGAATAATATAAAATGGGCTAGGAATTGGAATCCGGCTGCTACATAAACCAAAAGACAAGTCTTTTGCCTATGAAATAAGATGGACAAGGGCATCCGTTGACCTCATGGTAAGTAGAAATTTCTTGCTTAGATATTGCTTTCAAATTTAAGAAACAACGAGAAACTTTAAAGTTTGGTTAAAACTGGGAATTGAATGTCGAAATTAAAATTTACGACAGGTTGAAAGTGACCTCCAGAGAATGGGCACACACAATCAGTCAATATTTCGCACTTCCGCCTAGAGCTTTCAGTCTTCGTTTCATACCTCTCACAAGAGGGTGAAACAGCTCGATCAGTAGCCGCTACCATGAGATCAAGGGAAATCTAAGTTCAGTCCATTTCGGAGGCAACAGACTGGTTCGTTGGTGTATGTAGCAGCCAGATTCTAATTTGCATCCAATTTCATATCATTGACGCCAGAAAATGAAACCCGGTAAAAACACGGTGGGTGCAAAACTTTTTTTACTGTGTATATTTAAGAGTAGTAGATGGTAATAGGGCTAACCTCTTATAGTTGAGCTTAAAAAAAAATCTCTTTAAGTATGCCACTGGAACATTTGCTAAATACATGTACATGAAATCGATAGAAAAGATCCAAGATCAGACATTTCGCATTTTGCATTCTGTTTTGGATCTACTTGTATGTGCACCTTATGCCATAATTGCACAATTATGACTGGTCATGTTATGGAGACAACAAAGATCAAGCAATTCAAGTTTTCTGATGTTAGTTTTCAACCATGAAAGAATTGTCATAAGCTGAGCAAGTTCTAATTTTGTGAGGTCTTGCAAGCGGATCAAAAGTCTCTGTATGAACAATAATAGTTTTCCCCTAGGCAGCTAAGCCCGACTCAATTAACTTTTGCAGACAGTTTAGATCACGATCAGACTGCACAAAACGTGCAGTCTGATCTTGGATCTACATTGTCTGAAAAGGAGATATTTTTCTCCAAGATATAAGTTTGAAATAGCACTATTCGGGTTTTTACTATCGGCTAAAAAGTTTTATTTCATTTTTTTTACCAGGTTATTGGTTAATATTTATATTCATAGGTGTGCAAGATACCTAGAAATAACACAGATTGGACGATTCACGGTTTGTGGTAAGTTTTTAACGGAACATGGCTGGTCATTCCCAATCCCCGATAAGCAAAATAAGCACCTTCGCGCAGAACTTAACTTTCTATCAAGGCTAGACTAAAGATTACTTTTATTAGTATTTTTCAATCCGTTAGGAGAGTGCATGGGGCCAGGAAATCAGCGATGGGTCACCGGACTGGTAAGTGTAACATAATCGAAACACCACTGTAGAAACTAATGGACTTGAACAAAAAGTAAAGGAAAAATATATTCAGTTATTCATTTCTCTCAGTACACTTAATTTGAAAGATGCATCTATACTCGTTTTCAGTCAGTTTTAACCAATTTCATCTTTATTTTTATCAAAATATAATAATTATTTATCTTCATGCCAAATGTTGTCTCTGATGGTTGTAAGGTTACATATATTACCACCACTAAAAATGCATTTCATTTTCTGTAGGCCATGAAATAAATCACTGTTTTGAACCGTTTTTGAATTGAAGATTTCCGATATACTAATATGTATATTGATGTACATCATATATACCGTATATCGGTAATTTGTCTATGTTTACTAAATTCTCAGCCATTGTACAGTCTATCAAATTTTAACAGCGTTTTTTTTTTTGGGGGGGGGGGGGGTGTAAGGATATATCTTTAATAGGATTCAACTATTGGCCAATTACCAGTTCATTCGACAAAAATGATCCAACTTCAATGGCAGAACATTTTGGTGGCAAAGAAGTGTCCTTGGAACAAGAGTACTTCGACTAGAATTCTCCCCGTTACATAATCCGATTTTATACCGTTGATAGAACGTAAAACTTCAAACAAAATGTTTGTGAGTGTCACACACAAAGCGATTTTAAACACGATTTGATTGATGCAATAATCCATTGTAAGATTTGCTATGGTTAAGTATATTTTACTGGGTAAGGGTTATTATCCAACTTAAGCGAACTCGGCTGACGACAAACCAAGAAGATTCAGATTTTCCCCCGATCTATAATCTTTGCAGTATGGCGTAGTTCCTTTGCCTTCCGTATGTCTGTTCCTATTATCATCTCCTTTTTAGCTCACCTAAGCACGAAGTGCTCAGGGTGAGGTTTTTTTTTTTTTGTTTTTTTTATCGTGTTGTCCATCGTCCGTTATGCGCCGTCTGCCGTGCGGTCGTCAACAATTACCTTGTTTGCATTCTAGAGGCCATATTTTCAGTCTAATACTCATAAACTTGGTCAGAATGTTTGTCTTGATAATATCTCGGATAACTTTGAAATATGGCTTCGTCCGGTCAAAAAGTATATTAGTGGGACAAGTCTTAGAAAAACCTTGTGTGCACTCTACAGGCAATATTTTCAGTCCAATATTCGTGAAACTTGGGTCGGAATGTTTGTCCTGATAGTATCTCAGATATCTTCCGAATTGGGTCACAGTGTGTAACTGAGGCAAACCTTAGAAATGACTTGTGTGGACTTTAGATGCCTTCTTTTCAGTCCAACACTCTTGAAAGTTGGGTTAGAATGTTTGTCGGACAAATTCGAAAATCTGTCACCTCCGACCAAAAAGTAGGTCACTTGGATAAATGTTGTAAAAACCTTTTGAGCACCCTTGAAGCCGCATGTTCAGTCGGATACTCATGAAACATGTGGTCTGAATGTTTGATAATATCTCGAACAATTGAAGTTGGGCCGAGTCGGGTCAAAAAGTAGGTCACCTGGTAAAATCTTAGAAAAACCTTGTGTGCACGGTAGAGGCCATATTTTCAATCTGACACTCATGAAACTTGATAAGAATATTTGTCTTGACCACATTTCAGACAAGTTTGAAATTAGTTTTTATCGGGTCAAAATTTAGGTCACCGAGACAAATATGTGAAAAACCTTGTGTGCAGTCTATACAGGCCATATTTTCGTCAGCGATTCATGAAATTTGACCGGAGTGTTGGTCTCGATAATATCTTGAAAAAGTTCGAAACATGTTTATATTGGATCGAAAGATAGGTCACTAACAAACACGGGTTTACATCATCACAACCACTATGTCTTCTACTTTATCTATCTTAGATGGCTTTACACAGGTGAGCGTTTTAGGGCCAATGGTCATCTTGTTTTATTTTTCATCGGGTCTTAGAATTCTTATGTATTTCTATAGCTATACTTATAACTGTTCATTTTTTATGAAATACACAGGCCATCAAGCCATCATGGGCAAGAACCACATTACTGTAATAAACAGAAATTCGATGTGAACCAAATAAAGGTAACGAAAATTGACTATGATATCATTTATTTAATGTTTTATTCTGTGTCAAAGGTGACTGGTGTTGCAGTGTTTATTGGCACTTCTACTGTTTTGATAAAGATAAAGTTCGTCACAAACTATGCAGACAAATGTTTGATTTACATTGCTCGGCATTTTTGTAAATATTTTTTCAATAATGCAAAAGAAATACCGCTTGAAATTGGAATGTATGAGTCGTTTTTACGGACTTGGATTATCAAACACTCTTATCTGGCTCTGAACATGATTACCTTTAAAGCTATTCATCTTCTTCATTTTCAACTCGGCTGTTTTGGAAGAAAACGTCGAGGTATTGTCATAGCTCTGTCGTCGTCTGAGTTGTCTGCGTCGTCGTGCAAAAGTTTTGACATTTATAATATCTATGCCTTTACTTAAGAAATTTACTTCAAAATTGAAAAAAAGGTGTTAATTATCAAAATGGGCTCCCATACAACAAAGCAGGTAAACATCAAAGTGTTTTTGGCACAGTTACGCCCATTTTGTTTTACTTGGAATTTCCACGGAAAATCAAGCAACTGCAGCCAAGCGTTGGCATTCGCATGCGGTGCTCTTGTTTCTAACTGGCCTATGAAAAATAGAGGAAGCCAATACATAAGGTAAATAATGATTACAATTATTATCATAAATTCTTACAGCCTATAAATAGGCTGCAAGAATTAACCTGGCGAAGCTATGTTACAGTTCAATGCAGTTTAGATTGAGGTAAGATAGTTTATCCGGAAATCATCGTGATTAACCATAAAAGGATCGATAAAGTACTGTTATGCACGTCTTTACGTAGATTTACGCCGTATAATTCCAAAGTGGCTCGAGGCCACTAAAATGACACGAAGGCAGTCTGAAGGACAACTGTATTCCCCGCCACAGCTGCACCTAGACAGCACTTCATTGCACTGAGCCTATAATAATCACCCTTTCATCGTCGTATCATGACTGAAATACTGTTGACAGGCATAAAACACTAAACCACCCATCCATATCTTTTTGCTGTATTGATGAATTCAAAGAAAACCGGTATATCAATATAATTTCTTAATAATATATCTATAAATACAAAATCTGCATACACAAAATCCGCATACACAAAAGCTGCAAACATTAGACCCAGTGACTTCGACCTTGGACCTTGGCCATCAAATTACTGTGACCTTAAATGGCAATGGATATGTGTTCTGCATACCTTCCTTTCCTAAGGTCAGTCATGTGTACTTCACTTATCCTCAATGTGATCTATTTGTATCTACAGTATGAAGTCAATAGCGTTTATACCTTGAAAGTTATGCTCTGGACAAAAACCCAATATGTAAAACAATGAAGGGCAATAACTCCAAAAATAACGAAGACAGAGTTATAGATATTGTGCTCGGCACCTGTCCTTCATGTGATTTATCTGCATATGAAGTTGAAGTTGCTAACTTTCATACTTTGGAAATAATGCCTCGGACAAAAATAAAATTTGCAAAATAACAGAGGACAATTACTCCAAAAATACTGACCACAAAGTTAGAGTTATGGATTGTGTGCACAGCATTTGTCCTCAAAGTGATTTATCATAATACGACAAAAAACCAATTGGTTAAATACCAAGGAGAAATAACTCCAAAAAGACTGACCACAGGGTTATGGATATTGTGTACTTTACTTCTTCTCAATATGATTTATCTGCATATGATGTTTGAAATCGATAGCTTTTATAATTTGAAAGTTATGCTCCGGACAAAACAAAAACAAAACAAAAACAATACAAAAACAAAAAAAAAAAACAAACAAACGAAAAAAAAAAAAAAAAAAAAAAAAAAAAAAATACATTAAATTAAAAAGGGCAATAACTCAAAAAAATAACGAAGACAGAGTTATGGATCTTGTGCACTGCACTTGTCCTCAATGGGATTTATCTTAATATTAACTATGAAGTCGCTATTTTCATACTGTGGAAGAAATGTCCCTGACAAAAATCAAATTTGTGAATTAAAAAAGGGCAATTACTCCAAAAATAGTGACCATTGAGTAATGGATCTAGTGAATTGCACTTGTCCTCAATGTCATTTTTCTGGTTATGAAGTTTGAAGTCAATATTCTTTATATATTGGAAGTTTTGCTCTGTACAAAAATCCAATTGGTAAAATACCAAAGGGCAATAACTCCAAAAATAATGACTACAGAGTTACGGATCCTTTGCACTACACTTCTTCTCATTGTGATTTATCTGCATATGAAGTTTGAAGTCGATAGCATGTATCCTTTGGAAGTTATGCTCCGGACAGAAAATTAATATGTAAAATAACGAAGGGCAATAACTCCAAAATAATGATCACAGAGTTATAGATCCTGTGCACTGCACCTCTCCTCATTGTGATTTATCTGCATATCAAGTTTGAATGATCATAGCTGTTATACCTTGGAAGTTATGCTCTGGACAGAAATCCAAAGTGGAAAGTAACTAAGGGCAATATCTGTAAAAATAATGAAGACAGTTATGGATATTGTGTGATTTATCTGCATATGAAGTTTGAAATTGACAGCTCTCATTCTTTGGAAGTTATGCTCCTGACGAAAATCCAAATTGGAAAAATAAGAAAGGGCAATAACTCCAAAATTAATGAAGACAGAGTTATAGATCTTGTTCACTAGACACCGTCTCACTGAGATGAACATTTGACAAAATTTTAATGAAAATCTTTCAAAAAGTTTAGGAGATATGGAGCGGACAAAAAAGTGTTACGGACAGACGGACAAACGGACGGACAGACGGACAGATGAAGACTATTCCTATAATCCTGCCCCGCTTTGCAACAAGGCATTAAAAATAAACTAGTTGCCCTATGTCAAAGGTTAGCCACGCCCTGCCAGGTCAATTCTTACAGCCTATAACGTCTAACAAGATACCATGTCTTTATTTTCGTCGTTAAATCTTTAGTAAATGAGATAATTTAGGAAAACACCGGAAGCACATATTTCGAAATTAGATCTGATATGTTATCATGAGGTTGTTGGCATTTTGTATAAGTATGCGTATAGGCATGCACGGTTCATACTGCGAAAATCAATATGAACTAACTAGGTGATGCATTTCCGTCGTCATTTCGGTAACATAATGGCCGATCTTCACCATGATGCTTGATCGATGGCGATTGGCCAAATATCGAAAGCATCGCTCAGCCAAATGTATCGATTTACTCGTTTCATGCCCCACACCAATGGGCGTTTAAGATATTGTTAAATATCGCAATTTATTAAATACCTGAAAAAAATCCAGCTCAAATACTGTGAAATACGGTTCCATATATGGCATAATGGCAAACCTCATACACGAAAAACGTGCGTATTCATTCGCAATTTGATTGGTCTAAATATTCCTTTATAATATTCATCCGTCATTCATAAAAACGAAGTTACTGGGCACTGTACTATTATTTCTTTCATTCCGTTTACCGTTATATCCGTCATTCATAAAAGCGAAGTTACTGGGCACTGTACTATTATTTCTTTCATTCCGTTTACCGTTATCGAATGAAATGTCAATAGCTGCATAATTTTGTCGTTCAAAGTGGAAGGTATATAGCAAAAGAAATATTATGATGTAGTAACGTTTCTGGTGTTTGTATTAATTTCTAGCTGCTAAAAAATTTTTTTCCACAGGCGTATTATCTATAGCCATTTTCGTCTTGCTATTTCGCGGATTAATTTATCCTGTACAGGAGGTAGTAGTGCGTCGTAACAGACAGGTCAAATCTTCGAAGAATATTGACATGCGCAGACAACGAGTAACGGTCATCTGTTTAGTTTCAAGCCTGTGTTATTTTACGACGGAATCTCCGAAAAAGAAAAAGCCAGCTTATTAAGTTAACTAGTACCGACTTCTTAAATTTACGTCACACGATCTAAGTGATATTTCGCTTCCTTTAAGGACAAGTTGTAAACACGAAAGCGATCTTAGGTAAAGTCGACTGTATAAATCAAAATATTGCGGTTTCTATGTTCCTATGGCTGAAAAAAAAAATCGACTCGGGAAGTATAAATCAAAGATCGGAATGCAGATTCTATTTAGTCAGAACTTCATCTGCTTCGTCCGCAAGTCGCACTTCGCGGCCAAAGCATTTACCTCGTCAATTTCCCTCGCGTATGCACGGGTGGTAATCCGTGGAACTAGCTCCAAAAAGAGTCAATCGAATTTTGTTCCCTCGACACATCTGGGAATTCTCGAGCTGGCACCCTCGACAGAAAAATAATAAACAAAGATATGTCTGGAAGGGTTTTTATTAATATTTATTTCATTATTGGCGATCTATGGGAAAATCCGGCAATGCTATCGTCGGTAGATATGATTTAACTTCATTTCCCGTTACGACTGGTCGTAGAAACATGCAAGGTTTATATATAATTTTGCCAGAACTTTAGATCACGGAACTGAAAATCCACCAATTTCTGTCAACACGGAGATTTTAGGCTACGATTTTTTTTTTTTTTTTTTTTTTTTTTCCGTCATATTTACAGCCTTCAGATCTTCCGAAGCATCATTCCGGATAACATCAAGCACAAAAATGATAAATGACGAAGTGGTTCCTACAGAATATTGACAAAATTACCGTCCAAGTTAGGGCCCTCGACAGGGAGATTGTTCGATCGACAAGGAGATGGTGCCCTCGTCCATATCTTAGATGAGGCAAAAACATTAATTCGTAATAGCATATTTTCTTCATTTCTTCATACTATGAGTTGTGAATGACTTCAGTGGTTTTGTTGAGCTTGGACTCTGTACACACTTTGAGTCTATACTTGGAGGTAAAACCTTTCGTGCAGTCTGTACGTGTGTACAGTTTGGATTCCTTTTTAGCTCACCTTGAGCACGCTGTGGTTGTCCGATGTCCGGCGTCTGTCGTCCGTCGTGCGTCATGCGTCGTCCGTCGTGCGTCGTCCGTCGTCAACATTTACCTTGTGTACACCCTAGAGGCCAAATTTCTTACCCACTTGACCTGAAAATTAATCAGAATGTTTGTATTGATGAAATCTCAGATGATTTCGAAATTGGGTCACCTGGGGTCAAAAACTAGGTCACTAGGTCAAATTAAATAAATACCTTGTGGACACTCTAAAGGCCACATTTTTTGCTTAATTGACCTGAAAATTGGTCAGAATGTTTGTCTTGATGAAATCTCGAATAAATTCGAATTTGGGTCATCTGGTGTCATGAACTAGGCCACTAAGTCAAATTAAAGAAATATCTTTTGGATACTTTAGAGGCCTCATTTCTTGCTCAGTTGACCTGAAAATTGGTCAGAATCTTTGTCTTGATAAAATCTCGGAACAGTTCAAAATTGGGTCACCTGGGGCATAAATAGGTCACTAGGTCAAATTAAAGAAATACCTTGTGGGCACTCTGGAGGCCACATTTTTTGCTCAACTGGCTTGAAAATTGGTCAGAATGTTTATCTTAATTAAATCTCGGATAAGTTCGACATTCGATCACCTTTGGTCATAAACTAACTCACAAGGTCAAATTAAAGAAATACCTTTTGGACACTCTCGAAGCCACATTTTTTGCTCAATTGACCCGAAAAATTGGTCGGAATGTTTGTCTTGATAAAATCTCGAATGACTTAAGATTTGGGTCAGCTAGGGTCATAAACTAGGTCACTAGGTCAAATTAAAGAAATACCTTGTGGGCACTCTAGAGGCCACATTTTTTGCTCAATTGTCTTGAAAATTAGTCAGAACGTATGTCTTAATATATTTCTCGAATGAGTTTGAATTTGGGTCACCTGGAGTTATAAACTAGGTCACTAGGTCAAACTTAAGAAATAACTTGTAGACACTTTAGAGGCCACAATTCTCACTCAATTGACCTGAAAATTGGTGAGATTGTTTGTCTTGATAAAATCTCGAAACAGTTCAAAATTGGGTCAGCTAGGGTCATAAAGTAGGTCACTAGGTCAAATTAAAGAAGTATCTTGTGGGCACTCTAGATGCCTTATTTTATGCTCAACTGACTTGAAAATTGGTCAGAATATTTGTCTTAATTTATATCTCGGATGAGTTTGAACTTGGGTCACCTGGGGTCATAAACTAGGTCACTAGATCAAATTAAAGAAATACCTTGTGGACACTCTAGAAGCCACATTTCTTACTCAATTGACCTGAAAATTGGTGAGATTGTTTGTCTTGATAAAATCTCGAAACAGTTCAAAATTGGGTCAGCTAGGGTCATAAAGTAGGTCACTAGGTCAAATTAAAGTAACACCTTGTGGGCACTCTAGAGGCCACAGTTTTTGCTCAATTGACCTGAAAATTGGTCAAAATGTTTGTCTTGGTGAAATCTAGAATGAATTCAAAATTTGGTCCCCTGAGGATATACTCTAGATTAATATGTCATATTAAAGAAATACCTTGTGGGCAGTCTAGAGGCCACATTTATTGCTCAGTTGTCTTGAAAATTGGTCGGAATCTTTGTCTAAAAAAAAAATATCAGACGAGGTCGAATTTGGGATACCTTGGGTCATAAACTAGGTCACTAGGTCAAATTTATGAAATACCTTGGGGACAATCTAGAGGCTACATTTCTTACTCAGTTGGTCTGAAAATTGGGTCAGAATGTTTTTCTTCATAAAATTTCGGATGAGTATGAATTGGGGTCACCTAGGGTCATAAACTAGGTCTCACTAGATCAACTTACAAAAATTCCTTGTGGGCGCTCTAGAGGCTACAATTCTTACTTAACTCTTTATCACACAATCCCGACTTTTAACACCCTTGAGAAAGGCGCCTTTTGAAAACATTGCTGGTAAGCAGCATTTTCTCCTTTTCCCACAATGTTTTGTACCCTATCAAACAAAAATCACATCATTTGAATATCATTGAAATTGTCGTCTGCTTATGCTTTCAATTTGGACTGGTATAAATTTTTGTCGTGTGGTTAAGGCTTAATTGACCTGAAAATTGATTATCATGTTTGTCTTGATAAAATCTTGGATGAGTTCAAAATTGGGTCACATAAAGTCATAAACTAGGTCACTAGGTCAAATTTAAAGAAATGTCTTGTGGGCGCTCTAGCGGCCACAATTCTTGCTCAATTGACCTGAAAATTAATCATCGTGTTTGTCTTGATGATATCTCAGACGAGTTCAAAATTGGGTCACATAGGATCATAAACAAAGTCACTGGGTCACATTGAAGAAATACCTAGTGGGCACTCTAGAGGCCACAATTCTAGTTAAATTGACCTGAAAATATTGGTTTACATGTTTGACTTGATGATTGGGTCTCATAGGGTCATAAACTAGGTCACTATGTCAAATTGAAGAAATATATTTTGGACACCCCAGGGGCTACATGTTCAGCTCAATTGACCTGACAGTTGTCAGAATGTTTGTCTTAATAATATCTCAGATGAGTTTTAAATTTGGTCATTATGACCCTGGGGCGAAATTTCGCCTATTGACTCAGGTGAGCGATCCAGGGCCATCATGGCCTTCTTGTTACTCTTATCTTATTCTCTGAAAAGTTCTAGTATGCTCAAAACGCATAGATACGCCTAATACCCACTCGTACAAGGAGTACAACGTAGGCATTTTTTGTAGTCATTTTTTTTTTTTTTTTTTTTCCGTATTTTTGAAATTTATTGTTCTGTTTTTGCCATATATGACCTAGTATGATTTAACACGACAGTGAAATATGGACGAGGGCACCATCTCCTTGTAGATCGAACTATCTCTCTGTCGAGGGCCCAAGCTTGGACAGTAGTTTTGTCAATATTCTCTCGGAAGGATTTTTTTTTTTTTTTTTTTAGTTATCTTTTTCATGCTTGATTTTATCAGGGATGGTGCTTCAGGGGGTCTGAATGCTATAGATTTGACGGAAAATGCGAAAATCGTGGCCCCAAATCTCCGTGTTGACAGAAATTGTTGGATTTTCATTTCGGTGCTCTTAGTTTCTGGCAATCATTGCCGGATTTTTCCATAGATTGCTAATAAAGAAATAAATCTGGATAAAATTCTTCGAGACATACCTTTGTTTACTGTTTTTCTGTCGAGGGTGCTAGCTCGACGGTTCCCGGATGTGTCGAGGGAACAAAATTCCATCGACTCTTTATGGAGCGAGTTCCACTAATTATCATTCGTGGTATGGTGTATTTCAATATTATACTGCGCGCAGCGTACACTTTAGGCAAAAATGTTGACTGTTTAAGACGGCATATCAAAATCAGTCTGCACAGAAAGTTCAATCTGATCTTGATCTATATCGACTGTTCGTTTAATCAAGCAGAATTAATACATACTTCTTTCTAAAATTCGGTGGTTGCATATTCAGTTGTCGAAAATGTTAAACATTGATCAATACGGACATCCTGATGGCCTTGGGACGTCGCATCCTGTATTACAAAAAACCTGCAGTCTGTTTCCTTTCCTTAGTTGGGCCTTTTTGACACCCTTTACTGCCTGAAGAAATTATTTCCGTCTTAAGATTGGGCAAATGACTTAGCATAAGTATCCGTGAATAAAACCTATCTGGGGAAAGAGTTTGCATCATAAAGTAAGACGTCACCTAGTATGTATTCATTTTGACTGAAACCAGCTGTATGGTGAGGTAAAATGGTCCCTTGACATTTAGAAAAGTTACCAACAGCAAAAACGTTTCGACTAAGATTAGCCTGCTCGGACTGTGCAGGCTGACATGCATCGATACTTTCTGCAGATGCATTAAACACCCTTTTCACAGACCTTGGTGCATTTTCGAAGCTACATCAAGCTTTAAGGAGATGTTGTTTCTGGAGATGTTCTTAACTTTATCATACTTCGGGCCAAATATGGCATGATTAACTCTGTCTTGTTTCCAGGAACTTGTACCAAAGATGGAAATATATTGGACCGATTTTGATTTAAGAAAATTCCTGTGGTATGTATTTCGAATGAATAGAATTTAAAATTTTGACTATCCGTTCTAATGTATTGTTTGCAGCTATCGCAAATATTGACATCCATTCCTAGTTCAACCAACTATGAATATTTTTTTTTTTTTTTTTTATTTCTCTTATAACGCTGCTTTTCGCTCTTAATACTAAGTGAAAAAATCATACTACTCTCTCTCTCTCTCTTTCTCTCTCTCTCTCTCTCTCTCCAACTGTGTACGTGAAATCACGTTCTCTCTGCCGAATCTTTCAAAAACGTGCCAGGAACCTCATCCACTCTGTCAGGAACCTCACCCACTCTATCTGTTACTACGTACCTAACGTACTTCCTACATTTCTCCAAATCTTCTTACCCCAAGCCTGATTCGTGTAACATCTTTGTTCTTCTACGAAACCACATTTCCCTTTTCGTGTTATCCAACAGAATGACAAAACACCTCTCCAAATCTTTTTCTCGATCTGTTACTTTGTCTCACCACCCTCGTCTTCCGGTTTCTCTTAGCCTAATACATATTAGATCTGTTTTTCCCCTTCGAAATCTCGTTCCCTCTGCCGTCTCATGTAAGACTGTGTCTGAAACTTTTCTCTCTCTCTCTCTGTCTATCACTAAATGTCTCCCCCTTCCCTACATTTCTCTCTCTCTCTCTCTCTCTCTCTTTTCCCCACCACCAGCCTACTACATGTAACATCTTTGTTCTTCTTCGAAGTCCCCTCCCGCCGGTGTCTGCCAGTGTACGAACAAGACCTCTCCAATGTTTTGAATCTTGTCACCTCCGACTCCATTCCCGCCTGCATCTCTCTCTCTCTCTCTGTCTCGGCCCCTCTGTTTGTCTCTATCTATCTCTCTTTCTCTCTCTTCCAAGCTCAATACATAAGACATGTATTTTTTCCCTCTTGGACATCTCGTTCCCTCTGTCGTCTCTTTCAACAGAGTGTCAGAAACCTCTTCTCTCTGTCCTCTGTCTGTATGTCACAACGTGTCTCTCCCATCCCTATATCTATCCAGCCTCTCTCTCTCTCTCTCTCCAGTCTTATACGTATTGCATCTTTGTTCTTCTTTCACTCCTCCCTGTCTTCCAAAGGTAGGACAAAAACCTCTCCTAATGTTTGCCTCCTCCCCCATTCCCCATCTCTCTCTCTCTCTCTCTCTCTCTCTCTGTCGTATCTCAATTCATGTAGCATCTTTTTCTTTTCCCACTGCCGTCTCTTTCATAAGTGCATCAGAAGTCAAAAACCTCTCCACTATGTCACTGTGTGTCTCTTACACCTACATTTCCCTACCCTCTCTCTCTCTCTTCCACCTTCTTCCATAATATACATGTAACGTCTTTGTTCTTCTTCGACGCCTCCGCCAGTGTCTTCCAAAAGTAGGGCCAATACCTCTCCCAGTCTTTTACTCGAACTGTCCCCCCATGCTCATTCCTTCATCTTTTTCTATTTTTCTAACACGTTTCTTAATTCAGGAACCACGAATGGTATGCCCACGGCACATGCGCAATGAGCCTGAATGCAACAAGCACTCAGAAACTTTACTTTCAAAAGGGGCTATCGCTGAGGATGATATATGAGCTGAAACCGTACGTAACATTGGATTTTCAGAGCTCAAAGGATAACCTGAGCTTAATTTGCTGATAGCGTAGATCGAGATCAAATTTCAATGTGCTGTCAGGGTCCGTATTCACCAACCATTCATAAGAACATTTTTAGTCTTATTCTCCAAGACTGTCCAGATTTGAAAGTAACACAACTTCTGATTAGGTAAACCATTGGTTTAGTCACTCAGAAGTAGTGTTACTTTCAAATGTTGGCAATTCTTGAGAATAAGACCATGAATGGTTGGTGAATACGGACCCTGGTCTTGAATCAACACTGTCCAATATCATTTAACTCTTTACCAAACGACAAATTTTGGACTGGTCCAAATTCAAAGAGTATGCAGACGACAATTTTAAATTTGATGAAAATGGCAGAAAGTTCTCAAAAAGGGTAGAAAACACTGTGGGAAAAGAGAAATTGCTCGTTACGAGCAATTTCTCCTTTTCCCACAGTGTTTTCAGAAGACTTGTACTGCAGACACGTGAAAACCAGGGCTTGTTTGGGAAAGGGTTAAGACATATGTGTAAGCTGAAGGATTTTGTTAACCACTGAACCAAAAAGGAACCTTCGTTATGTTGACCAAACGACATAAAGTTCCAGACTGGTCCAAATTCAAAGCATTTGCAGACGACAAATTAGAGATTGATCAAGTGGTAGAAAGTGTGTCTGAACGTTTTGAAAACATTGAAAGGGAAAAGTCCCTGTTACCAGCATTTGCTCCTTTTCTCCACATTTTTTCCAAAACTTCACCACGTTCAGTAAACTACAAGATTGTTTGCTACAGGGTTAAAAGTGCGCGTTATGAGGCTGGTTTTTCACATGCATATACCTCCGCGTAGTTTAAACTTGCGAATTGTATTAATTCTTGAAATTGATCTAGATCGAGGCCTTTCTTTAAATTTTTAGTTAAACGACAAAATTTTAGACTTTACCAATTTTACAGCTAATGCAGACGAAAATAATGTGTGGCCACATATTATTTTCGTCTGCATTAACTGTAACAGCGAGATTTGGCTCTGAACAGTTACAAAAGTTTGTGGGGAAAGAAAGAGATACTGGTCACCGGCATCGTCTCCTTTCCCCCACAATGTTTTCAAAAGCTTTTTCCTTAGCGTGTCGGAAAAAAAGAAAATGCTGGTTTAGCAGCAATTCCTCCTTTTTCACTAGTGTTTTCAGAAGCCTTTTCCTCAGCGTCATCAAAACTCAGGATTGTGTGGTACAGACGATCCTCTACTTTCCTGTTATCAACCTCTGCGCTGAACAATATTATGTAGACAGATAGATCATTTCGTAAGCTGGCATGCCTTAGGTTGTGTTTAAGATGGATGATGGATACTTTAAATAAATACCACAAAGACTAGTCTGAAGTTGTAAACAAACTCAGTGACAGCGATATTTTGTAATCTGTTCTCATAAAACTGTTTGTGTTTGGCAGAGTTTATCCTCATGCACCGCATATATGTGCCATGCTCTGTAAAAAAAAAAGGGGGGGGGGAAGCCTGACCTGGGCCGAAACTTTTCTTTATTGGTCAGTTTTCTGTATGTCAAAGGACCAGTCTACCTTATGATACAGTCAGTTGTTAGATATAAGGGATTTTAGGGATCCCTAAAATTTTATGTGATGACTTGCATCACGGAGATGTATTAAACCCTGTTTGCCAGGGCATGACTCATACTTCTGGGGAAAGAGGTCGTTATTCTTTAACACTTAAGCTGCTGAATAAATGAAACGCGAATTTCGACTCAATACTAAAAGCCCAAACACTGCGGTTTCAAAGTTGATTTCACCAGAAAGAAAATACCGTATCCGACAGTGTAGATCAAAGCTAAGACTGCACGTTCTGTGCAGTCTGATCTTGATCTACACTGTCCGCAAAAGGTCAGTGGGTCGCGATTAGCAGCTTAAGGGTTAAATGCCTTTTCAAGATTTAGGTACAATATCGATCTAATTTTACTACGTCATCATTTTAGCAACAATCAAGTTTTCGAATATATTTTTATTCATCCAGCCATTAGAAATTTCTTTAAAACATAAGTTTAAATTACATGTACTTTTCATATGTCCCTGAAGTTTTCCTAGTAATAAAATGTCAAATATCGCATCCAATCGGAACGAATAGGATTTTTAACCCTCATTAAGCTAAATAAAGGAAATGAAACTTTCAGGCTGATAGTAAAAAACGCGAAAGGATTTTTTGGGGGAAAAGATATCTCCTTATCGGACGGTGTAGGTCCAAGATCAGACTGCACATTCTGAGTTAAAGTAGATTTATTCCCTTTATCTTATAGACCTACCTTTTCACATTTTATAATGAAAAAAATATCCCTCGCTATATATATAGTTGTTAGTTTCGGCCCGTGAGAATGCAGAAAAAAGATAGTTACGTCACTATGATACCTATGTATTTCTTAATTTATCCGAAATGTACATGAATATGCGTAAACACCTACTGTTTCCTAATATACTTAAGGTCACGGACACCGTGGTTTCTCATGGTTCATCATAAATGACATCAATTTTGAAATAAACATGGCATTGCTAATGAACCGGGATAATCAGGAGGCATTTCGTTATATGAAAATGTAGTATGTCCCGTTGGAGTTAGGTTTTAGGGAGGAAACGACTTTTTTGAGCGTGTACCACACGAAGATTTGTAGGACTTGTTATATGCTAAAATCATAAATGATGACATTTGCGTTTTAAAAAAGAGTTGAAAACATGGTGGGAAAAGGGGGAAAGCGGTTAAAAAAAAAAACAAAAAAAAAACAGCTCTTTCTCCTTTTCCCTTAATATTTCAAAAGTTTTATTCCGAGGGTCGTTTAAACACTGGATTGTATGGTATGGAGTTAAATGTTTGATTACCTATTTACTTGTTTGTTTGTTTTTTTCTTAGGATGCTGGACAAGTGTAGAGTGGTCCCTTCTGATAGAAATACCTACTATGTAAGAATATTGTTTCATTATTTATCGTGCATAATCTGTATTATTCGAAATTGCTATGGGTCGAACGCACCGGCACATATGTAGGAGCTATGCTCTGTGAAAATCGGGTTTAATTCATCTGCAAACAATATAGTCAGAGTTGACTGGGTCGAAACTTTTTGTCAATGGTTAATTTTGTACATGTCGAAGGATCAGTTGTCCCCCAGATTAGGTCGGTTTTTATTTAAAAAAATGGATTTTATGAATCCATAATTATCTGTTGACCTACTTGGTACAATAGATCACGGAGATGCATTAAACCTTCTTTTGCCAGAGCGCGCAGCGACAGCTATCATTTGAAAAATGGCGTTGTAGTAGAAAGTGAAAAAGGAGGCTTTATGCATCTGCAAAAAGTACAGATTCAGGTCAGACTTGTAAGCCCGCGCAGGATGACCTGATCGAAACATTTTGTTAGGTGTAAATTTTATGCATTTCAAAGATCCATTGCATCTCAGGATTCAGTCGGTTGTTACACACAATGGATTTTATTGATCTATAATGATATGATGACCTGCTTGGTAAAATGGATCATGGAGATGCATTAGACCCCTTTTTCACAGAGCGTGGCCCAAATCTTAAAATTGATATGCTGAGCATATCCTACCTGCTCGTCAAGCATGGAATTACCGACATGCTGCGGGTATTTGACATTGATTGATTGATTGTATGGTGTTTAACGCCGTCTTCAACATTATTTCAGTTATATCGCGGCGGCCAGTGCACCTATCCATGCTTTCCTGGAGTCTCTGTTACCAGTAATCCGCACAATATTCTTTCCAAGCCACTGGCTGCTTTCCCACATAACCATCGTCGAAACAATGATCAGCGGTGAGAGGTATTTGACATAATTCAGCATGGGCTCGAAATTATAAAAAAAAAATGGTAATACGTCTACGTAAAGCTTGTTAAAAGGTTGTTTAAGGATTAGGCTTCGTTGTGTACATTTGATAGATATGTGCAAAAAAAAAAAAATGAATAACTTTTCTCCCGTCTGCATACCTTTCCTTGTCTGTCTGTGATTCTGTCTGTCTGGCTTTATCGCACTCGGTCTCTCTATCTCTCTGTCTCTCTCTCAACCCTTTTCATTCTATCTCTCTCTCGCTCTCAGACTTCATATTTGTCTTAGTTATTCTTTGTCATTCTGTCACTGTCTTTATGACAAAATCGGGCGAAATTTAGGCTGCAAAAAGAATGTTTCTTTTTTTTACTGTTTTTGTTATAAGGCACCGGCTTTGCAGAAGTGTTTGAAGGAAAGTCTTGTCAAAAAGCCGAACCTTTTCTGCTTCACGACAGAGGTAATGTATTCATGAGCGCTTTCATTTTCACAATCACCATATAAATCCTTATCCTGTCGAAGTTAAATTGTTTACGGTTACAAAAATGCAATTCGTTGAAGTAACAATAGCAGCAAAAAGTTTAAAAAAGCGGGTGTTAGAATGCAATTCAAGTTAGACCATACCATTTTAGAGGGTTGAAATTATTGTAAAGATGACAATCTGTTATTCTACGGTCGGTCCAAGTGTTAGTCGCTGACAGAAAAATTGATATAAAAACTGGACTAACAAATTCTAGGTCGCTCTATCTTCTGTTTACTTTTTGCTTAAATTTAAAATATTTTTCTGCCTGTGACCAACCCTGTGACCGGCCACACAATAACAGATTGTCATCTCAACAATATTTTCCATACTTTTAAATGAGATGATTTTAATTTGAAAGCATTTTAACAACTACATTATCATTTTCGCCATTATTGGGCCTTTAAGCTTTCTTGCATTGATCGGGATTTATGTGAGCAAAGCTTTCGATAGAGCAATGGAGAGTGTTCAGCAAGATCAAACTGCACTTATTTGCAAGTTGATCTTGCTTTACTCTCGCCGTAAAATACATCTAAGGTCGCCAAATGGCAGAATAAAAGTTAACTTTGGCTATATACCAAACAATCGCTCTGTAGAGAAGACGCACGAAAACATCCAGGACAAATATGAAAGCGCAGGTAAATTGGATTTCTCCTTTTCCCACAATATTTTCAACCCTTTCAAATCCCATCATTTGACCCATATTTGATGTGAACAAGTGATAATGACCTCAAAGCTTCCAAATAACTTGACCCTTTCAGTGCAAACGCAAAAGCAGGGGAGGTTTTGGACAGCATAGATCAAGGTTATACGGTACAATACCTGAAGGCTTGTCTCGGATCTGTACAACCCAGCTGTTTAATCAATCCTATAACAAAGGGGAAAATAACGTCATTTTTGTTTAGACACACTGCATAAAAAATGTCGGATGCTTAATTTTATCGGTCGATCTAGCATATTCCAGCTTTAACCATTAGGCTGCTAAGAGCGACTGAGAAACTTATTGGCCGGTATTCACCAACCATTCTTAAGAACGTTCTTTGTCTTATTCCTCCAAAATTTTCTAAATTTGAAAGTAACATAAATTCTGATTAGTTTAATCATTTGCTTTAGCCAATCAGAAGTTGTGTTATTTTCAAATGTAGAAATCTTAGAGAAAAAGACATAGGACGTTTTTAAGAATGGTTGATAAATACAGACCCTGGTCGTTACAAACAGCTTGTCATGAAATTACAAACGATGAGTATCAAAACCGACACAGAAGAAAGCATTTGCTTGTAACAAGTAAGAGAGCAACAATAACTGCTCTTGTGTCCACAAAGTTTTCAAAAGCTTTCCGCTGCAGGAGCATGACAACCCTTATCTGTCTGATTATTTGCATTCAAACAGCCAATACCAAGTGTCAGTGCGTACATAATTGAGCCATACTCTGGCAAAAGACAGTCATGCATTGTATCAAGCAAGTCGTCACATAATTACGGATTTATAAAATCCATTTTGTCCAACAACCGACTAAATAAGGAGGTAGCACGGTCCCTTGACAAGAGAAACATTTACAAAAAACAAAAATGTTTCGACACAAGTCAGCCTGCGCGGAATGCGCGGGCTGACCTGAGTCGATACTTTTTGCAGAGGCGTTATACCCCCTTTCAAATGTCTAAATCGTACAATTAAAAAAATGTGTAACATACGTTTCATTATGTTTCTCTCGATAGAATGGTAAAGTACTGCTGACTGAAATACGACTGTGTCTATCCAAGACGTTTCAACTGCAAGACTGCCCTAAGGACGACGATACGATTTCACCGAGCAAGAGAGGTTTTCACCTGCATCGGTGTGAAGATAGAAATGTTTCCTATCCAATCATAAAATACCATTGAAACAATGATTGCTCTTTGAATTCTTGCTGTCGCAGCAGATATTTTATAAGTCGAATATAGCATGCAGTTAATATAGAAAAAATGTGCTTGTGTTTAACGTGTATCTTGAACATTCAATTTAACAGGGTGTACCTCTTGATCCGAATTATTCGCTTCGGCTATCAGCATTTGTTTGTCCATTTAACGTTATTTCAGTCATATCACAGTGGGCAGTGTACGCATCACGAGTAATGCAGCTTTTTAACGATACTTCGCACATCACCTTTTCTAACTCGCTCGCTTATTCCCCACATAAATCCTGTCGAACTACATTGATCGGTAAGATCGGTAGTGAATGACTGTTGTTGCCATGACAATCAACAATCCTCAAAAATAGTGTCGCCAAGCTGGGATCCCTTAATAACTAGACCTGTATGGATCGATTCTTTTCTTGCAGGACGTCGTGGTTTGACTTATTTGTTTTTGGAAACGACGTTAGTTTAGTTTTTTAGTTTAAACATATTTATTTTACATCGATTGAGAAACAAGTTCTTACAACTTATACTAATCTCTCTCGATTCTGCTTCCTAGAAAGTACACCAGTACTCGCGCCGAATGTGTGGGCCCATGAACAGTACCAAAGTTGACATCCGCTCCCGGGTATCGAACTCAAGACCTTTTGATTACGAGGCCGACGCTCTACCTTACAACCACGGACACCACGACATTAAACAACAAAAAATAATTCACTTCATTCTCGTTTATCAGTATTAATAAACCATTGGACTTTATAAAAATAAGTCAGTGATGATAAATTAAGTTTGCTTGATTAGTGCTAGATGCCGTTGTAGTCACATAGCGGCCAGTGCACCTATATATGCTTCCCTAAAGTTTCTCTACCCAGCACTACGCACAACATACTTTCCAAGCCACCGGCTGCTTTCCCACATAGACATCTTTGGGGCATGATACATTTAGTGCCAGGGCGTTTATAGACTGGACATTTTCTTTTGTGGATGTTGGACCGTTGTCAGCGATAGCCCATGTTTTTACTTTCCTTTCAGCTCATTTCCCTGTGTATGTGCGCATATTATATCGTACTTAGTTTTACCTGCTATCAGGTAAAAATAGTGTAGTTCTATGTTTAATCATCTATGATGATGAAAATTCCGTTCTGGATTAACTTTGAGGTTTTGAGCATGTAGATATAATGCTGTTAAAATGCAAGGATGCATGTACTTAGAATTAGTTTATCTGGCTGACTGTAGTAACTATGAAGTGCGTTTAATAAGTATAAGTAATATCTGTTAGTGTCGCATGGTAGCTTATTTGGCGATATTTGAAACTTAAACCTCAAAAAGGAGCCTACAATTGCTACAATTCCTTTAGATAAGCACAGGTATGCAAAAGGGTAATTTTCGTTCTAAAAAAGATTGATTCTTTGATCGCATGGTGTTTCATACAGTTTTTAATATTATTTCAGTCATATCACGGCTACAGATCAAATATTCATGCATGTCCTGGGTTTCAAAAGGACTAGGCTCTGAAGTGTCTTGCCCAAGGACACTCCTATTAAGAAGACTCGTGCTTCAAGTGAGGCTCGAATCAGGAGCATCCAGGTTACGGGTCTTAAATTTTACCACTGAGCCAAGCAGGACCCCTAAATAAGTTAGAAGGGACTTTGCACCATTATGAATAATAGTTCAATGGTAACAATATCATTCGCTATTATTATAGCCAACTCTTTACTACACGACAAAATTTTTGACTTGTCGAAATTAAAAGCATTTGCAGACAGAAAACTGAAATCTTAGTGTAGCTGAAATTATGGTATTTGTCTTTGAAAAGATAGAAAACATAGTGGGAAAAGGAGAAAATGCTAAATACCAGCATGTTCTTCCTTTCCTATGATGTTTTTAAAGGACTTCTTTCTTAGCATCGTTAAATTTTGAAAATGTTGTGCAAACGGTTAAACGTATAGTTATAATACAATTCGAAGTACCGGCGGAATAGGCAGACAAGTGTAACCCAAGATCTGTTTTGCTCTGACTAGCAAGCGATACAACTGTTAAGCAATTTTCAAACATAGCTGATCCCGTAGCGCATTCGCTTGTGTACAGAACTTAAAACCAAGGGGTGTCACTTGTTCGAATCCCCAGCTCGCCAAATTTCTTTTCGAGGGTTGATGGCAGTCAACAATAATTTCACTCTCACTGCTGACAATTGTTTCGACGATGGTTACAGGGAAAAGTAACCAGCGGATTGGGAAGAATATGGCATGAAAGGCTGGTAAGGAAAGTTCCAGGAAAGCATGACCGCCTTGATGTAACTTAGATAATGCTGAATACGGCTTTAAACACCATATTAACAGAATTTTCAATTATAGACACTTTTATAAAAACAATAATTGTCGATCCAGTTTTTTTCAATATATCGTGATTGATTGATTGTATGGTGTTTAATGTCGTCTTCAACATTATTTCAGTTATATCGTGGCAGTAAGTGCACCTATCTATGCTTTCCTGAAGTTTCTCTTACCAGGACTCCATACAATATTCTTTCCAAGCCACTGGCTGCTTTCCCACATAACCATCGTCGATACAATGGTAAGCGGTGAGAGAAGAATGAATACTGTCGCAATGACTATCATCAATCATCGGGAAAAAAATGGCCGATCGCTGGAATCGAACCAGCGTCCACCTACCGACTGAGCTACCGGGGCTCGGCTCTGATATCATGGACATCTTTATTCGAATAAACAGTAATTGCCTTACTAAATTTTCACACATGGATACTTTTAAACAGTAATTGCATAGCCATATTTCTTAACATAGACACTCATAAAAAAACAGTAATTGCCTATTCAAATTTATGTTTAATCAACCTTTGGTTGGTAAAGTTTCGAGTAATAATGCTACAACCCGAAACAGTGACTACTGATATTATTTTGTACTGGTATTTGAACCGTTGGGATTTGTACATGGTTTGTGAATTTGTGTTCTATTTAACTCTTTCATTGCCAATGGCAAATAAAACAGACGGCGTAGATGAAGAAAAGACTAAACAGAAAGTGTAGTCTCATCTTGGATCTACACTGTCCGCTACGTGGCTGTCCGCTACTAGATTATGACCAAAATGATCTTCAAATGCAGCAAAAGTCCAGTTTAGGTATAGAACAAAAACATATTTTGGATATTTTAGTTTGTTGGTAGTGAAAGAGTAAATGAAGCGAGCGAGTAGAAGGTCCTAAAATAGATATAACGAAAGTAAATCAATACAAGTTGGCTTCTTTAAAAAAGAAGCCAGGAGAGGTCAGCATCAATGTTTTCAAACAGCTTATTGCTTTTAATTTCAATATATTTTGGTACATATAAACAAATAAGTAAGGCATTATATGATTGCCGCTGTGTAAAAAGGAGAAACCTTTTATGCATTACATGACAGATACGTGACCTTTTTCCCACGTTTTCAAGTCGCATGATCTTTTCCCGCGGTGTTCTCTTTTTTAACGAAATCCTTTTGTGTGTGTGTGTGTAGCTTTATTTGTTTAATGAAAAATTACAACTACTGGAAAGGTCATTTGCAATCAAATCAATATAACAATCCTTTTTGAAATCCGTCATATAAAAACAAAATACGTCTATTTCCTATTTCAGTGTTTGGATTTCGGTTTATTTATAAAACCATGACGAAACAGACTGTGTATCATAACGATTTCGCAGAGAAGCATGGAGTTAGGCAGCAATTTCTGAGGCAGTCTGCCTTTTAAACTCACCAATGTCTGAGAGGTCTGATTACCTCTCCAATGACATTTAGGTTATATTTTCTTTTTCCAAAATGCATTCATGTGCATAGGCACACTTAAAAGAAAGAATTCTGATGCTGATTTTGTTGTATAAAATACGAAGCAGCCGGATACTTTGAAAAGAGGTTTTAATGCATCAGCAAAATTTTCGACCCATTTCAGCTTTCACATGGGTGGACAGTTTATTTATTTATTTTTGAAGTGAAATTTCTGCATATCAAAAAAACCAGTCTACCTCATGATGCAATCGGCTGTTAGACAGAATGGATTTTATTGATTAATAATTTTGTGATGACTTGCTTTGTACCATGCTTAACGGAGATACATTAAAACCTTTTGCTAGAACGCAGCTCAGATAATTTTAGAGCGATGGGTGTGTATATTATATCCCATACAACGGTTTGTCATTCCACGTGGTCGGATAGACAAAACCTCGTGGGGTTGTCTATCTGATAAAAAAAAACCGAGTGTCGCTAAAGCTCGTGGCTATATCGGACAGACAACCTCACCCGTTGTCTATCCTACATTCGCTGATACAAATAATAGACCTATACGAATTTTGACAAGCGCGTGAGTGAACATCGGACGACGAGGTCTTGGCGAGGGAAAATCTCAAAGTGATCCCGAAATAGTCACCGTTTACAGTGGCGTAGCGAACTCGGGGGAAATTCATCGTCGTAATTTGAAAGCCCGAAACATCTGTTTATAAGTTATACAGAGATTTAGTTAATCTGCGGTAATCTGATTTATGAGGACCATTCATTGATAGAATAGTATCTACCAACGTCGGGAATTATCGACTGTCTGCAGTATTACTATTCTGCTAGAAACGAGTTTTGAAAACAACGCTGGAAAAATGAAACATATCCATCTACGATCAATTTCTCTCGAGATCGTTTTAAGTTCACATTACGCTCTGTTACATTAACCCTTATCCTGCTAAATAACTTGAATAAAACTTTTCCAGTTGATAGTAAAATCCCAAATATTGCTATTTCAAGTTCATTTTGGGGGGAAAGCATATCTCCTTGTCGAACAGTGTAGATCCAAGATCAGACTGCACGTTCTTAGCAGTCTGATCTTGCTTGATTTACACTGTCCGCAAAAGGTCAGTGAGTCGCGCCTAGCAGCCTAAGGGTCAAAAAAACTCTACGATATTTGCCCTTGGTATGCCAACGTTAACCCTAATGATTTTCACGTACATTGGGCTATTAGATTTAAATGTATACTTGAAGTTTACTACAATGAATGAACACAAATAGATCTAATTAAAAAAAGAAAAGAAAAACGTTTGTGCAAGTCAATTATGTAATGTTACTGGTACTGAATGTGTTTATTACATTACTGTATACTTCTCGTTTACTGGTCTGTGAAAAGCTTGGCTTGCTCGTGCATCAAGTACATGTATATATAGGCCAAGCCTATTTTTGTCTTCGTGCAAGGTTAAAGTATAACATTTAAGAAACATTATTGATTTTCAATAACCTGCTTCAAAGTAAGAATAATTTAGTTAAAGTAGGTAAGATTGAGACATAGCTCATGCTAAGGTCATACATAGCCCAACAAACAAATTTAGCGATATGTTGCCGAACATCAGGGAGAACTTGGACCAACTGCCAAAGGATGCCAGAGAAAGCTACAGATACGGGTCCTTTAAACAGCTTGCGACAGATATTTTAAAAACTTGGGAACTTGATTACTGCTTAAGATAAAGAAAACGAAGATATAAGTAAACATCTATGGAATCTCATTCGCTCCTCGAAGTTTGCTGATATTTTAAATGCAAGCAGTGTATTTTCCAGTCTATCCATTTCTTTGACTTGCCTGCTTATAGTTTAACCGAAAGATTTGAGACGCCTGAAGTCTTAATAACTTATCGTGATAATTCAAGTCCTGGGTTCAAAACTACAAATCTGTAAGCATTGTGTGTTTGACTGCTTTCGGATGCCTTTCTGCAATACTCATGATTAAAAAAAACACTGAGGAGAAAATAGCGGTTTCTTACATTCAGCGATTACTCCAACCTATTTGATTTCCAACTCGAGTATAACCTAGCAGCCATATCAACTAGCCCAACATTGAAAATAACGAAAACATGCGAAGGTTTACTCATCTCATCATAAGTCCTTAGAGGGGACTGTTTGGTTTTTATGCCGCAAACCAAAATTTCTTGTAAAATACCGATAAATACAAAATATAATTTTCTTTGCAACCGTATACAATGCACAATTCTAATCGATAACTGTGTCTATTTTTATTACATCAGATATGATGTCTTCATTACGTTATCATACTGATTTGAATACAAATCCTCGAAATCGAAGCGTATTATTGATCATGTGACAATCCTACAAGTCTTTGTGAGACTGTAAATCTAAAATTACCGAAAGAGGCTTTTCATTACTTTTGTCTTTCTTCTTTTTTGATAATTTGCCAGCTACTGACCTACTGAATTCATTGATACGGCCTTTCTGAGTCGTTATTTACTGTTGTTTTACATGGCCTATTTTATTAGCCATAGGGCAGATTTAGAAACAAAAAAACAAAAAAAAAAAAAAAAAATGTACTTACACCATCAGTTAAGATCAATAATACATTACCCACCAGTTTCTCCTTTTCAAACAATGGTTTCCTACCTATCAAATAGAATCATTTAATGGACGCTCAAGTGCAGTTTAGCCCATCAAGTATATAATTAGAGTGGTCCACGTTCTGGGAAGACCGGTAGAAACGGGATAAATTAGATATTAATTCTTGTCATTTACAGTTGCGGTGATGTAAATCGACATTAACATTTTAATTGGCCTTTTTTGCATTTTGCCCAAATAGGTTGAGAAAGCCCACCCTAATCGAGTCTGCTACTCACTGTGGTCGTCCACATGTCTCGTACAGGTTTAACAAGGCAAACACAGCTTCGAAGTCTTGTTTGCTTGCCTGGTGATAAATCCCGTTAAAATTTACTTCTGTTTTACCGCTGCGGCCAGTAGACGTATTCGTGCTTTCCAGGAGTTTCTTTTACGATTATTTCTCACAGCATTTATTTCTAAGACACTAGCTGCTTTCTCACCAACACCATAGAAACAAGGACCAGCAGTGATTGAGGAAGAATCTCGTCGCAACGACAAATATCAATCCAGTGAAAGAATATGGCCGAGTCAAAATTCGCAACAGTGATACTAGATTACAGGCCCCTGAAGAATAACTATTGAGCTCCCGGGCTCACTCGAAAAACTATTACAGCTTATTAACACCCTTTCCGAAGCACAAACGGACCGTTCAATAAATTTTGAAATACAACAAATTCCTATTTAAGTACTTACGTAAACTCACAAAATACACACCCACATACATACGTACACCAGCGCATGCACAAACCCTCAAATGTCGTGAAGATCACGAATATATATATATGGATTTATGGTTTTATCTTTTAGTTTTCTACACTTTACTTAACTTGCAAGTTGGTAATTGATAGCTCCATATTACATTGCACGTCTTCCTGCTTCCTTAATGACTCCCTATCCACTCTACGAGAAATTGCTCCTCTTTTTTGTATGTTGAATAAATGCTCCTAATGGTATTTGCTACACTTGCCATTTTATAGTTATGATTCTCATAAACAAGATTATCATGATATCAGTGGTATGCAAGATTCTCATGTTGTTTGATATTTTAGCGGGGAAAAATGGATATATAAGCAAGGTCACAAAGGTTAGATTCAGTCGTTCTTTACTAAAGCAATCAATAAAGTATTTGGTATTTGGATGTAATTAGTTATTCTGATTAACAAAGGAAAAGTTCAAAGGTTAGATGGTTTTCTAATTGTTCTTATTCCTAAATTATATCCGATGTAGCATTGTCGTCTTTGCTACATTGAATGGCGCCGGAGCCCGGGAGTAGATCAGTGAAATTGAATTCGTAAAAAGGTGTTGGATTGACTTTGGAATATTGGATTATAATTTGGACATCACTTTTGAAGTAAGTTGAACAATAATGTCTAATCCAAAGTAAAGGAGTGAATACCACGTATTATAAAGATGTGAAAATTGCCTCCTCTATACTTAAGAGAAAAGTTTTGACGATGAGAAACAAGGATTTTTAGATGAATTTTGTTTTTACATCGGAAGGGTTCAAAACTACGTAACTAAACTTAAAAGTCAGTCTGAGAAAGTCACAACTGCTCTTGGTGATGAAGATGAAAACATCATCGAACAAATCCTACAGGAAGACACAGTGACTCGGCCTTACAATTATGTTCTGGATTGAAGAAATGTGAACTTCATTCATGGGAAAGGATAGACAATGAGAAAAAAGACTAATCCGTGGCAGACACAAAGCCAAGTACAGATGTAAAACTTCAAAAGATAATGGAAATGCAACTTGAACTATAGAAACAAATTCTGACTACCAACGAAAAGGCAAAGGAACAGAATACACAGATAAACTACCAAAGCTAGAAACGAAATATTTTAATGCTGATAAAGTGGATAGAATTTTGGCAATCGTTGGGAAATTCTGTTCACAGAAACAAACGTTTGAGTGAAATCGATTAAGTTCAATTATCTGAGGATCAAGCTATCCGGTAAAGCAAAGGGTGCTATCGTGGGATGGCTCTTTCAAATGAAAACTATCAGCCTGCAGTTGATAGATTGAAAGAAGGAGATGGCAACATTCAAGACACAATCGATCTACCCTATAACAGGCCCCCAGCCGGACGTGGGGGTGGGTAGAATTCGCCGGCTGCCAGTCCTTTGGAGTGGTAAGACCCCACCAATGGACCCGCCTGTTTGCCGTGGGTGGAGACTCGTAAGCCGGAAAAGAGGGTACTGGTAGTTGAGGGGAGCCCAGGTATCTCCAGCTCTTTAACACACTGCTTCGGCCTCGGCTTCGGTGTAAACGAGAGCCTAGATGGGCCCGGTCTAGTGCAATTGACTGTTCGTTTTTAGATTTGGGCATCATTTATTCATACCGAAACTTAGTTAATACCTGTACTGGTTCCGAATGATATGATCATTGCATGAACTTGAAAAGTTTTTTTTTTTTTCTTTACACAGTCGGCATCTTGTACAGCCTTTACATAAGTTTTCGCATATTCATAGATCATCAGTATGTTCAAATTACTAGTTTTTACTTTGCTTTACATGTTTTAGTCCCTAGTCTAATATAGGCTCATGGCTAATTGGGTGGTATAGGTTTCGCTATTGAGGCAGCAGCTTCCATGGCTGTTCTCTGATTCATAGGAATTAGCCATGCCTGCTGTATGTCGCTTTGCTTTATCCTTGCTGCCCGAGTACATCATCTGGGTAACCCTGGCATGGGGAGCTAGATACTCCGCTCCATATTCCAAGTCCCCGAGTTGGGCTCCGCGGTGGGCGGGGACCACAGATGATGAATATCAAAAACCTCAATATGGATCACCAAAACAAAAAACGAAACCGTGATCAGCTAGACGCAGACCTGGACAATGTACAATCGACTAATTCTGTGTTTCCCCGATTCCTTATGATTGACTCAACTGTACCCGACCTGCCACTTTCAAAATTATCATCTTTTGTAATAGAGAAGGTACTTGTGGGATTGGCTGGCAGTCCGAAATCGGTGAAAAAGCTAAAATCTGGAAGCCTTTTAGTAAAGTTGAAAAAGCGACTCATGCTCAAAATTTAATGAAATTGAAGCGCTTCTTCAACATACCTTCAAATTGTACTCCGCACAGTAGCTTGAATACCGCTAAAGGTATTATTCGCTGCCCTGATCTTGCTGATGTTTCTGATGATGAAATAGCATTAGAATTGTCTAGTCAGAATGTTACAGCAGCAAGAAGGATTACAGTTTTCAGAGATGGTGTAAGAAGACCCACCAACACAGTTGTATTGACTTTTAGTTCTTCTATCCTACCTAAATCACTTAAGGTAGGATATCTGAAAGTAGCAGTGGACCTTTACATACCTAATTCACTTCAATGCTATTGTTGTTTTAAGTTTGGGCATCATGAAAAAAGATGGAGATTTAACCAAGGTGAAGAATTTTGCAGACGTTGTGGCAATCCAAACCTTGTACACAAGGCAGAAACATGTGAGTTTGATATCAGATGCATTAACTGCAAAGGCGACCATGTTGCAACTTCTCTATCTTGTCCAGTATGGAAGAAAGAGAATAAGACTGTTACTCTGAAATACACAGAGGACTTTCTTTTCCCGAGGCGAGGAAAATTGTGGAAGCTAGGCATAACTTAAGTGAAGTGCTTCATATGCATCAGTGTCGAAAACATCTTTGTCAAAACATGTACAGCGTAGGGATGCACAAACCCAAACCTTTGACGCTGCTGTTCAAACACAGATAAACCAGTAAGCGAACATGACCATCTGAAACCCTCAACTCCTAACAAGAGTACTGCATCTAGCCAACCAACTGTAAAAAAATCGAATACTTCACAAGTACAAGCAAAGGCTCCAAGTAGCCTTAGTCAAAAGAGAAACAAATCTCCTCCTAAAGTTGTCTCGGATCGCCTCCCTAAGGGATCTGACGACAAAATTAAGCAAAATAACCGCTTTGAATGTCTTGATGAAGACATGGAAGCGGAAGACTCATCAGCAGAGTCCAACACAAATAAGCAAGGAAGAATTATCAAACTCGATAACAAAAGATGAATAAATACATACTTCTGTTGCTTTGTGGTATCTTCTTCATCTCAAATTTAGCAATGACTACTAACATTCTGCAATTGAATTGTCGTAGTATTCAAGCCAACTTTGAGGAATTAAATCTATTATTGAATGAACAGAAACCAGTAGCAGTTTGTTTACAAGAAACATTCCTTAAAGATTCCGACAAGCTTACTCTAAAATATCACTCCTGTTATTTAAAAAAATTTAGTGGTAACGATAAAACTTCCGGAGGTGTTGCTGTGATTGTGAACAACAATGTTCCGCACCATTCTGTTAAACTCGACACTACCCTTCAAGCTGTCGCAGTAAACATTTCTTTCAATAAGATCATTACTCTGTGCTCCATTTATCTTCCCCCTAGCTTGTCAATTACCCCAGCCATTCATTTTAATCGGAGATTTTAATTCCCACCATACATTATGAGGATGTACAGACACGAATGGCAAGGGTCGAACCATTGAAGAATTTATTACAAAACATGATATTGTACTGTTAAATGATAATTATTCAACCTATCTTCATCCTGCTACTGGTTCTTTATCATCTTTAGACCTTACTATATGCAGCCCTGAAATTGTTCCGGACTTAAACTGGAAGGTTGGTGATGACCTTCATGGAAGTGATCACTTACCAATCCAGGTATCGGAAGTAGGACCTTCAATACAACAACGTCCAGAACGTTGGAAACCCAATAAGGCTAACTGGGAACAGTTTAAGGTCCACTGCGAACAATCAATTTATCCCAGTGCTTTTGATAAATGTGAAAATCCTGCAGAACTTTTCACTTCATTACTTCATTCGGCTGCTGAAAAATCAATTCCTCGGACATCGACCAATCCAAAGTATCCAAGCAAGCCATGGTTTAACGATGATTGCAAAGAGGCTATAGCTGAGCGAAAGTCTGTTCTCAGACAATTTAATCTGCGACCGACTCAGGAAAACCTTTCAAAGTTCAAAATTGCACGTGCAAAAGCACGACGAACTATCAAGCAAAGTAAACGTGCGTCTTGGCGACAGTACCTATCTAGATTGAATTCTAGATCGTCTGTCAAAAAGACATGGGATATGATAAGAAATAGAAATGGGAAAAGCTCCTCGCTAAATGTCGGGCACTTAAATTCGGATGATGGTGTTGTCACATCCAAAGAAGATATTGCCAATGTCTTGGCAGAAACTTTTGCAGAGAAGTCGTCTTCCTCAAACTATATGACAACATTTCGAAAATTCCAAGACACCAAAAAAAAAAAAACTAAACTCAATTTCAAGTCAAATAATACAGAGCATTACAATAAGGATTTTACTTTGAAAGAACTCAAAAAGGCTCTAAAGAATGTCATGATACTGCTGTTGGATGTGATGACATCCATTATCAGTTTTTAAAACATTTACCATTTCGATCCCTTGAATGTTTACTGAGTATATTTAATCAAGTCTGGCATACCGGTACTCTTCCAGATTCCTGGAAGGAAGCAATAGTAATTCCCATACTAAAACCAGGTAAAGATTCTAGAATCCTGCAAACTGTCGCCCTATAGCCTTAACAAGTTGTATTTGCAAAACCATGGAAAGAATGGTTAATGGCCGCCTTGTTTGGTTTCTAGAGAAAAACAAACTTATTGCTACCGCCCAGTGCGGCTTTCGTAAACAAAGAGGTACTCTCGACCATTTAGTTCGCTTCGAAACTTTTATTCGCAAAACTTTTATTAAAAAGGAACATGTTGTTTCTGTATTTTTCGATCTAAAGAGTGCGTATGATACCACATGGACGTATGGAATCATGAACGACCTCCATGATTTCGGTATAAGAGGTCGTCTTGCTTTTTTCATTTCGGCATTTTTGAATGAACGTCAGTTTAGAGTCCGGGTAGGAAATACTTACTCCAACCCCCATGAACAAGAAATGGGCATTCCCCAGGGAAGCATTCTTTCCGTTACACTCTTTAGTGTCAAAATAAACAATATTGTTAAGTCTGTTTGTCCTGGTGTGGAATTTTTTCTGTATGTTGACGACTTCTGTATTTGCTATAGGTCAAAGCATATGCATACTATTGAGCGGCAGTTACAACAAGTTTTGAATAACTTAGCCAAATGGTCAGAGGTAAATGGTTTTAAATTTTCAAAAACCAAGACCAAATGCATGCATTTCTGCCAGTCACGAAAATTTCACTTAGATCCAGAACTTACACTAGATGGAGTACAAATTGAAGTCGTCCATGAATTTAAATTCTTAGGCCTTTTATTTGACTCTAAACTGTCGTTTATTCCTGACATCAATTACCTTAGGAATAAATGCCAAAAAGCTCTTAATCTTTTACGTGTTGTCTCCGGTATGGACTGGGCAGCCGACAAAAAAGTCCTTTTGTGACTTTATAGAACACTTGTCCGTTCAAAATTAGATTACGGCTGCATTGTATATGGCTCAGCGCGGCAATCGTACCTTCGGAAATTGGATTCTATTCATAACCAAGGTTTACGCTTAGCACTTGGCGCTTTTCGAACATCTCCTGTTAATAGTTTATATGTAGAAGCAAATGAACCATCTATAAATTTACGCAAGAAGAAACCTTCCTTGCAATATTACTTAAAATTAAAGTGAAATCCCGACAACCCCACCCATAAAGTAGTATTTGAACCCCTTTACAAGGAAGAATTTCAAAATAGAGAAAAAGTCATACCACCATTTAGTTTGCACTGTGAAGAGAATATGAGTTATCTTGATTGCAATCTTGAGGATGTCGCGAAACATAAAATCTCTGAAGTTCCTTTATGGACTTCTAAAAGTCCAACCTATATATACAATCTTGCTTCAGACAAGAAAGCTACAACAGATCCTATGATTTTTAAAAATAAATTCCTTTAAATAAAAGAACAATACTGCCTTTACGAAGAGATATGTACAGATGGTTCTAAAGATGGAAACAAAGTTGCTGCGGCTGCCTTGCTCGATGGCGAATTATACCAATTTCGGCTTCCTAATAATTCTTCTATTTTTTCTGCGAAGCTAAAGACGATCGACCTTGCTCTCAACCATATTCAAGAAGACGCTTACTGGCGCTACATTATCTTAACAGATTCATTATCTGCCATGCAAGCACTTGAGGGTGAGAAAACAGATAACCCATTAATAGTCAGTCGCCTTGAAAAATTGTTCGAAATTTGTGAAAAAGCAGATATTGTTTTCTGTTGGCTCCCTAGCCATATTGGTATCAGTGGCAATGAAGAGGCAGATAAAGCTGCCAAGGAGGCATTGTCACTAGAAATTTTACCTTTTAAAGTTCCTTTCAACGATTTTAAGCCATTAGTAAATGATTTTATTCAAAGTGTATGTCAGCAATCTTGGAATGACCCAGTAAACCAAAATAATAAAGTGTTTACAGTGAAGCCAGCTCTTGGCGAGAAGCTTCCGGGGTTGCGGTCAAGACGCCGTGAGGAAATTATATTGGCCCGTCTTCGTATTGGTCATACATATTTGACGCACTCGTACCTCCTCAAAGGAGAAGAAGCACCTCAATGTATTTCTTGCAATGCATCTCTTACTGTTAAACATATACTTGTTGACTGCATAGACCTTGCGCCTACAAGATACAGGTTTTTTCATGTTGACAGTATGAACAATTTATTTAATACTGTAAATTTGGAGTCTATTTTTGAGTTTTTGAAAGAGGTAAATCTCTATAAAAAGATGTAATTTAGGTTCTATTGACCATCGGTTTTTTTTATACGTAATGCCAGGATAATTATTTGCCCTTAGTGTTTACACGGTATAGATTTTTATCTAATTTCGTAACCATACAGTATATTCAATAAAAAGCATTGCATTAATTGTAAGTGCGCAAATGCGCCCAATATGACCTTTGGTGTCGATGGGCCATAAAACTTCATTCATTCATTCTTTACCCTATAACAGAATTATTAAGATGAAGTCAGCTAATGGTTCTGTTGAAAGTTTGATGGAAATCAAGACATCTTTGCGCCGGTTGTAAAGTCGAAGTTATCAGTTATTGTAATTCGACATCTGGAAATACAAGAAAGGATCTATCGCAAAAAGGACAGTGGGAAAGATTCAGATTCTTCTTCCGAAATACCTGTCTGCTTGTGAAAAAGGCAGAAAAAGTGAAAAAGATCTGACTCTTAAACAAAGCAAAAACTGCAGTCAAACTTTCTGCAAACATTGTGCCTAAAATTACCGGAACAACCCAGAGGCGTCCAGTTAGCCTTTTGGACAAGTAAAGTTCAATGATCTGTCAGAGAACCTAGTTCTTTCTGACAATATACCAAAAGAGAAAGAAGCGCTATAGGATAGCGGTTAGAACAAAACCTGATACTATGAAGAAATACAACGATACCAGCGAAGATCAACTGGAGAAAAACATAGAAACGGTCGATAAGACACTTAGTTATGGTATCCGACTCTATATACCGCATCACGCAGCAACCAAACCCGACACAACAACAACAAAAGCGAGAAAAGTTTATGACCCTTCAGCGAAGACAAGACCTGAAAATAAGAGCCTTCAATTTACTGTCCTGAATGTCAGGTCCCTTGGCAATGGTTCTGGTCGTAATCTATCTGCCTTCCTTAAGTCTATCCCAGAGACCCCAGTTGAATCTGCTCTCATACCTGGACAGTATGAGTTTCAGTATGATGGCCATGTTCTAAAGGACTCATATAAGCAGAGGCAGGAGGCAGAGTCTATATGTCAGCAATTCATTGATAGAATACTTATCAATTTGGAAAGTAGGTTTGACAAGTCAGGGGACAGCGCTATTCTGTCTGCCATCCAAAATTTGTTTTCTCCAAGTACCATTGCCAAGGTGACCGATTCTGAAAGTTATCAAGTTTTGGCAAGTGATGCAAAGCTAGTGTCTCAGTTTTTTTTCCCAATCAACAATGTCTCTATTCATGATGAACTTACTGACTTCGCTAATGATTTGAAAAACAATGGAAACAAATTCAAACTGCTCAACAATGTGTATGATGTAATGCAGTATGCTATATCTGTAAAAGAATTATACCCAAAAGTAGCAGACATTGCCATGCGTTTTTTAGCTACACCTGTGTCAACTGTAAGCTGTGAAAGAGGATTTAGTAGGCACAATGCAATAAAAACAAAGAAAAGAAACTGTCTTACTACAGCAAGTGTTGAATGTCTCATGCATATTTCTACGCAGAAACCAGACAATCAATTTGATTACAAAGCAGCATTCAAAAAGTGGGTTGATGTGAAAAAAAGAAGAATTTTGTGAAAATAACTGTAATAAAGAGATAGACTAAAGTTGCTGTTTAACCATTTACCATATAAGGCCAAGTTTTAATGACCCTCATGAAAAGGACATTTGAAGACATTAGGCAAATAACGGAAATATTGTGGGAAAAGGAGCAATATTGCTAGAAATGGTATTTAGCAAATTCTCCTTTTCCCTCAATATTTTCTACATTAAAAATATATGATCATTTTTTTATTTATTATTATAATGCAAGTCTGAAACTGTGAATTATGAAATAAAGTTTGTTCATTGCTAAAGGTGCATGTGTTTCTTTTTTACCAACTTCGCGTGCTAATTTTGTCTATTATTTTTTTCAATAAAAATTTGTTGGCCATTATTTTACTTGGGCCAGAGCTAGCACTGCTTAATAAGATGGTGTATAGAGGACCAGTGTTTTTACATGACCTATGTACTATACATGGATCCGTGGCGATGAGATAAACCGACTTCCTTGGTTACCGTCATTAACGGCAGTAAATGCATATATACTATATAGCAGAAGGGCTACTTAAATCGTGCTGTCATGACTGTTTCTCTCGATAAAATTCCGGATAAATATTCCTTTTCGTATGTTTCTGCCGGTGATAAGTTCTAGGTAAGAAATTTATAGATACTTGAACTAATTTACACAAGGATATGTGCAAAAAGTGTGAATTTCAGGGGCTACAGACAATGTAATACCTGTGCCAGCAAAGTTTTGACCTTCACTGAGAAAGAATGAAACACTTCTTAAACCTCAGTTTTTGCCTGAGAATAATAGAATTAAAGGTGCTTAATATTTTCGTAAGGCTTGTTAGGTTGTCTCAAAATCATGTTCGATAATAAATGACACTAAATTACAAGCTTTTTGAAAATTTTATAGATTGTCTCATTTCAACAGAGAGGTGTAAGTCTAAGAAAAGTTTCAGTTTTAAGTTAAGGGAAGGTGGTTGCCTGATGATTTTAAAATGCGTAAAGTGTGCTGTCAATTAACATACTTGTTAATATCATTGACGGTAGTTTGTTTTATCTTATGATACACTAAAGACGACGGGTGGTCAAGTGGATTACAGCGGCAATCAAACACATACTCGTATTCTATCAGTTAACAGTTTATCGACATACCCTTTGAAATGGCAGATGTGCTAATCCACTTAAATATGGCTAAGTCGAAAGTTGATTTAATCAACATAAGTTGCCTTTTGAGCTGAACTTCCAAAACAGTACAGAATAGAACTTAGTTTGTTTCATAATTGAAATCAATATGTACTTTCAGTAAGGAATGCAAGTAAATGTGCTTAATTTCAGTAGCAGATGGTTTGAATCCAAGAATAAACTGTATGTATTTTTGTACTCTGATCTGTACCTTCACATTCATCACTCTTCATGCACCAAGGATTAATGTTAACGTCAAACTGAAACATTGATTAAAAGTGCCTCTTTTTGGATCTGCAGAGGTTATTAAACAATGTTTTAGATATTTTAGTGAACGTACTTTCCTTTTATTAGTATTTCATATATTTTTACCTTTTCCCAATGTAAAACATTTTTTGTCTTTTTCAGAGAATTTCAGGCGAAAAAAGAGCCAGCATTACTTAATCCATTGCATAATATAGCATTGTTCGAAACTGTTTGCTCATGTCCCATTGTCAATCATAATCATAAATGCAAATGTGTAGCCTTTGTGTATATCTCACGTAAGCCGTACACTTTCGCAAACCACATCTTGAAATCTTTTTCTTAAATTTAAGCGTTGTAAACACACATAAAGTCGCATTTCTCCAACACGAACAGTCGCTTGTTTGTGAGCCGAAATAGGAGACAGCAAGGGTACACATCGGGCCAAATAAACGCGATGACCTGATTGGTCAAATATCGATTTTCACGGATCCATGTATTCTTCTAAAGTTCGGACTACACTAAATTGGTATAGTGTCGGATATTGAAAGGCCTTCCTTCAAGTGAGTCTTCAACAAATTGAATGGGATGTTACGAGGTTCCTGTGGCTCAAAAATGAAGAGCTCCCACCGACAGATTCAAACATTCAGGAGCAAACTTTTCAAGTGACCTCGTGTCTTTTTGTGATGCATCAAGTAGAGCATACTCGACAAACATTTATCTCGGGCAACGAAGTGATGACGAGAGCAGACCAGAGTTAATCTTTTCTAAAACATGCATTGCTCCCATCTCGGGATCAAGTATTCCAAGATTAGAGTTAATGGCCTCACTCATAGGTGTTAGATGTTTGAAGAACATGAAGGACTAAATAACTTCTGAAATAAGATTTTTGAGAGATTCCCAGTGTTGTGAAGTGGATCTCTGCAAGAAAACACCCGAGCGTGTTTGTGACAAACAGAGTCAAAGAAATAAAGAGCCATGAAGATGTAATACTTCACTACGTTGCATCTAAAGACAATCCAACAAGTCTTGAGTGTGAACTGAATGAAAAGTTAGAAAATTAAATAAATTACCGTATGATTACAGAGTAGCAAGCGCTAAAGAAAGAGAAGAAGTTGAAGTTGCAAAATACAAAGTTGAGAGTAATCTTAGTTCAGGTAAAGAAGTAACGCCTGAAACAGAAAATATTCAAAATCATTCTCCTTTTGGAATAGGTATCAGACAATATTCAACAGCAACGAATCTTTTGTGATTAACCGCATTGGCTACTAGATTCATTAGGAAACTCCAAGGCAAGAAGCATTTGGCAAAGTGTTTAAACATAGATAAAATAGAACAGGATGAGCAAATGGCGATTGAATTTACACAGCGACACAACTTGGGTGAAGATTTTGAAACAATTACAGAAAAAAAAAAAAAAAAAAACAATCTGAAAGAACAGCTGGGAGTTATATCGATGAAGATGTTATCCTACGGTGTTAAGGTCGATTGGAAAATGCATGTCTGTCAGAAGCATCAAGTGTTTATTTTACTTCCCAGCCAAAGTACATTTACCAACCTATAGTTGAACAAGTACATAAGATAAACATTCAGTGTGGCATTTCTCAAACATTGAGTAGAGTGGGATACAGATTCTGGATCCCCCGTGGTGGACCTGTTGTCAAAAGAGTATTAAATTCATGTTTGATGTGTAGACGGTTAGAAGTCGGACAACAATGCCCTCTCTACCGAAATTACGTGTATCGGTATCAAACCCATTTTCCATACTGGACTAGATTACATTGGATCATTATTTGCAAAAGAAAGTGAAGTTATAAAAGTATAGGTTTATCTTTTCACGTGCATGGTTACACGTGCAGTCCATCTTGAACTAGCATCTGACATGTAAACATGTGCTTTCTTAAACTGCCTAGTCAGATTCATTTCGTGTAGAGGAACATCACGAACAAGAGAGAGTGACAATGCCAAACATTTCAAACTAGCGAGTGAAACGTTGAAACATGTGTGGAATGACATCATTATTATTGAGGAGGTTCAAAGTTACAGAAGTGGGTATCAATTGGAAATTTATCGTAGAGTCTAGCTGCATGGGGAGACTCTATGAAAGACTTGTCGGATAAAAAGATCATTAAGAAAAGCCAGTGGTCGCAACTTACTTGATAATGACAAGATACTAACGATTGCGAAAGAAGTGGAAGCTGTAGTTAACTCTAGACTAGTAGCGTATGTAGGGTACGATATAAATTCAACATAGTTATAACCTCGGGACATTTCCTATGTTTAAATCCAGGAACTTGAACACCGGAGGTAATAGATCATGACAGTGACAAGACATACAAACCACAAGAGACCTCTGCAGAAAAATTACTCGCCGTTTGGAAAAAGGGCCAAAAACCCTGCGAAAATTCCAGGAAGATATGGCGCGAGGATTACCTAGCGAGCTTACGGGAGAGAACACAAACACGGCCGAAAAGGCAGCAGTTTTTGTTCCTGCATTAAGAGACATTGTTTTAAGAGTAGCTACATAGAGGAAACTGACGAATTTGTGGACTTAGTGAAGAGTGTATATGGCCAGATCAGATCTGGTAACCTTAAAACGCAGTTTGGAAAAGTTCTTAGACGACCTTTGTGCTTGCTATACCGAAATGAAACAAGTAAATTTTCGAATTTTCTTCATGAAGATAAACAAGAAGAACGAATGGAAAAATATTCAGCCCCAATCAGGAGCTCAGCAATAAAAGCAAAAGAACGCATCAGACAGTGTTCGAAAAATCAGTTCAAAATTTTGAATGGATAGAGCCGCTGTCGGAAAGTACGGAGTAACCCAGCAGAGAAATAATAAATAAATAAATAAATAACAAGGAGCAACTTGAAAGAGCTCATTATGAAGAAGCAAACCGTAGATAAGTAGTAAAGGAGGGTAGCAGCGGGACACGGCACCACCGTGTCCCGCTGCTACCCTCCCTGGCGTCCGAAACTGGGGTATTTTGTCCCGCTACCGTCCTACCACGAATTTTGGTAGGACGGTAGCGGGACAACTTCCCCCCCAAAAACGTCAAAAATGGCCAAACCGGAAGTGGACATTGCTCCCCCTCCTCACACCACTGCAAAAATGCGCGCGCAGAAGAGGAAACCGAAAGTAGAATTCATAGCAAAGAGTGGTGTGCCACCGTGTTTGTTCGGGTTGATCCTGCGTTTTGATTGGTCGAGACGTTTTCCCGCCAAAAATGGAGATGTGTGACACCACTGACTGGGCCGAGGGATGGTGGCACATCTCACCGAATAAAGACGGAGAAAAAAGACTAAGTCCAACACGGTAATAGAGAAAGTCTAAAACGAATAAAGACGGAGAAAAAGACTAAGTCCAACACGATACTAGAGAAAGACCAAACAGAGCGAAGATGGCGGCACACCTTCTTCGTTCACCTCTGTAGGACTGAGCCATTTCTCTAGTGCCGTGTTGGACTTAGTCTTTTTTCCGAGACAAAAGAACTTGTATCGGACTTAGCAATATTGACAATTTGGATAAGTAGTCTTTCTAGGGTATTGGTTAGTCCTGAAAAGGACTGTTTTGTTTTTTGTGGTTTTCTGTCTTTCTTTTTGCTGTGTTTTTTCTTATCTTTTCTCATCTAATGAGAGCTCTTCTTTGTTTTCTTTTGGTACTTTTTTGAGTTTGAGTTTTGGGATCTTGAAGTTCTTGAAGTTATCAATGTTTTTTCCATGTTTTCCCAAACCTCTTTTTGGTGAAATTGTATAATCGTGATCGTATCGTTGTTTTTTGTTAAGCTGGGTATCATCGTCTTTCTCTATTTTTCGTTTGATTATTCTTATCTTCTCTAACTTTTGATGTTGGTGTTTTTCTGTTTTTTTTCCCTTTGGTTGTTGATCTTTCTCTGTCTGTGTTTCCTTTGAGTGTTGATTTTTTTCTAGCTGTTTTTTCTTTGATTGTTCATCTTTTTTTGCTCGGTTTTCCTTTGACTGTTGTTCTTTTTTTACAGTAGTTATGACGAATTCTGTTAACTTTTGAATACTGGTTTTATCGAAGTTAACCAGTACTGGGATCTTTGCAGGAGCTGATGAATTCTGCTGACTCTGTTGACTCTGTTGGGTTTGCTGGCATAACGTCTCAATGTTTTTACTGAGTTGGGTCATATTTGTGTTCAAACTCTTCACCTCGTCTAAAAGCTGAACCATTACAGAATCTTGTTTTGAAATCATCTGTCTCATTTCTTCTTCAAATCTATTGTTTGATACTCCCATCGGGTTGATGAATGTTGAATTCATGGTTGAAGATAAAATATCTCCATTGTTTTCAGGTTGTGGTAAGGAACTGTCTAAGATGTAATCAGCTAAGTTGAAATCCATTTTCCGTTAACAGTTTGTTTTACTCGCACTACTCGAGAAACGAGAGGCGAATGGTTGTAGAGAAATATCGTCAGCGTTTTATAGGTTGGTAGGGGATTGACCTACTTCGATACAGAATTAAGAGAGCGCGGACCCGGTCGAGAGCATGTAGGTAGAACATAACAGCTAGAGAGAAATAATGGAAATCTTGGTTGTTAACTAACCGATTGATCTGTTCTCTATTGTGAATGTAACATGTCCTATGATTGAACGAAACAGTTGAATTCTAGTCAAGCAGAGATTATATTGTCTTTCATTTCTCCTACATAGTTATAATGGAGATGATAATTTCCTTAGAGGAAATACTTTTGACTTGACTTTTGTTTGTTTTGACAATTTTGAAAAGATAGAACTTTTCTTGGTATTGGGTAGCCCTGAAAAGGACTGTTTTTCGAAGATTTACATTTTTTCAACCTCTCCGTCTATCTCTCGCTGCCTCAAACTCATCAAGTAACATGATAAGTAGTGCTATCTCATAACGCATTTGTCGTCGGCCTAACCATTCTTCTAACCAGTTCCCTATTGAAAGATATGTCACCGCTCCAAACATGAACATGCAAAACATTTTTATTCTCGAGTATTGAGAGGAAAAATGGTTAAATGAGAACTTCACTGGCTTTCTTTATACGTTTTTACAGACGGATTGATCTACTTTGACTCAAAATTAACGTTACCCAATCGTTAGTTCCGTTATATTTCTTTGGACAGATAGAGGTTAAATGAAAAAACACTGGATAGTCTTAGTCTTTTTTTGGAGTATGATTCTCTTTTTGTTAACTTGAAGAAAGACATAGTCTTTTACTTTGATCAGAAATCAATTTTGGGTTGACAATTTGAAGAAAAAGATAGAACTTTCTTGGTGTATGTTAGTCCTGAAAAGGACTGTTTTTCACCATTCTCTGAAATGAAATTAATTTAACTATCGGTTAAGTTAATTTCAAAACTAGAGAACAGATAGAGGGTTCTAAACCTCCTCCTCATCATCTTCGGTGAGCAATTCACGACGAAGCTGGTCGATCTCTTCAACTTTGGCATGGAGATACTCATTATACATAATGAGTACTCCTTTGATAGCACAAAGTTTTATTTTGAGGTTGTATCGAACCGCTCTGCTATTGCACTTGTCGTAGCGTTTTTCCACTCCACTCAGATGAATTCTAAGTAATTCATGTTGTTCACATCCTCTTCTAAACCGACGTTCTGCTTCAATCAGACGGAATCGCTTGTCGAGGGTTTTCATTTTTGAGCTCTGAGAGGAAAAACTGATTAAAAAGTGGAAATATAACCGTCCTTTTATAGGTTTACAGAGGGATTGACCTACTTTGATACAGAATTAAGAGCACGAACGAGGGCGAAAACAGTCTTTTTTGAGTTGAAAGAACATAGTTATTATGGGGTGGTATATCATCTACTATATTGTCTGGTCTTGAGTTCTTAATTAGAAGAAGATGTATTTCTGATTGACAATTTGAAAAGATAGAACTTTTCTTGTTGAATGTTTAGCCCTGAAAAGGGCTGTTTTTAATGAAGTGTACTCTTTCACTGACTACGATCGAGTTGTTGTTGTTCTTCTTCTTCGGACTGCACCATAATGAAGGCTTGACAACAATGATTACACCAAATCACTACACCATAGTCTTCATTATCGTCATAAAACCCCTCATCTGGCTCTGGACAATTGTGCTTTTCTCCAAGATAGTGTAGGATACGAAAGCATTTCCCACACTCTATCGTACATGCTTTATCACACTGAGGACAATAAGGAAAAATTATAACCATTTTGTTTTTTCTCACCTTTGCTATGCTTTTACAATTCTCTTATTCACACTGCTCGAGAAAAACGAGAGTCGAATGGTTATAGGAGAAGTTCACTAGGAATTTTATAAATTACAAACGGATTGACCTACTTCTGACTTGGAATTAACGTAGTCCAATCGGCAGGCTTGTTATATTTCTTTTCGATAGTTGAAAAAAGGGAGTGTCAGGAAATGGCGGGAGTGGGAAAAACGGTTGAAAAAAGGCGGTAGTGAGGAAATAGGGTGACTTTTCTGATGGGACTTAGTCTTTTTTTGAGTCTGATGCAACTGTTGATATAATCTGAGAAATACATTTTTCTTTGTGAAATTGACAATTTGAAGAAGTAGTCTTTCTGGGGTAATGGTTGGCTCTGAAAAGAGCCCTCAATCCCAAAAAAGAGGGAGAGTAGTTCTAAAAGAACCATTGATATTATCCACTACACAGGATATGCCGTAATGACACAGACATCTTTATACCTAAATACGTCCGGCAACTCGAATCCATCATAGCAGGCGACGACTTTGCAAACATATGCCTCTTTACCGTCTGCATTTTTCCCAATTTCAACAGGATATTTCATTTCGAAAACTATCTTGTTGGAACCTTGTAGGCTAATAGTCTCGCCATGTTCTACAGTAGATTGTACCATTTCATAAATTTCTGAAATGGTAAATCTTTTAGAGAACAAGCTAGGTTGCGATTCATCCAAGTATCGTTCTGCATCGAAATAATGTTTTCTAATGAAATGCTCATAATTGAAGTATTTCTTATAGCGTAAATATTTCCTGCTATAATAAGACTGAGGCGGACTACCAAAGCCTTGTCTCACGGACATATCGCTAGAATGTAGAAATGGATAAAAAGATAAAGACAGAGAAAGAATAAAGTTAGGAAAAATCGATAGCGTTTTATAGCTTGGTAGGGGGGATTGACGGAGCACGAACGGAGGTGAGAACATGTAGATAGAACATAATGTACTATATGATCTATCTACAATTTCCCAAGATTGTGTTTTTGGAAAGGACTGTAATCAAAACATACACCTTTGTTTTTAAACCATTGCTTTATTCAAGTTCTTTAACAATATCATTAGAAACAATATAACATTTTTTACAAACCATTTTTTACGGAAGCGTTATTGAAGTTACATTATATACAAAACATTATTGACAATACAGTTTTAACAACAATTTCTACAATGCGAATTCACAGATACCTCGATTTTTCCACTTGTCTTCATGTTCCCTAATAGCTTTGTGCAATTGTTCATTGCCCATAAACATTGGATATACACCGTCCAAACCACTGAATTCACACGTTCCTCTTATTTGAAAGACGTTTTTGAATACCCCTTTTGCTGAAAGAGTTGAAAGTACGATTTCTTCTGTTACATCTCTATCAAATAGGAAATAGCCTTCCATGATATCCACTCCTTCGGCATTATCTCTTGTTCTTGTATAGCGTAAGTAGAAGTTAAACACCTCTGATTTCGTTTTCAGTAGGTTCAGGTAACTTTCTTCAGCCCTTCCTACGATAACGAATCGCCACCGACTTGTGGATTGCAATTGTTTAGCGAAATAGTCACTTTTCCACAAACAAGCTGTTAAATATCCTTTGATAGTGAGATCGAAATCTGAGTCGGTCACCAACATTGCAATAAAGTCGTGTATGCTATACAGCTTACAAGATATTTCTCCTTTTGCAACTCCCTTATGCAATTTATCTATCCAAAACCTCACACAGCTGAATTTAAGATTAAACTGCGTTTGTTCATTGAGCATGTGTAGATGGATGTAATCTCTATAAATTTTTTCACGAAGCTCTATTGGTAAAGGCAACATTTCACTTGACATGGTTCCTTACTGTTTTAAAAAATCGCCTTACTTTAAGTGCTCACTTCAACTCAGTGTAACACGATGCTGTTTTCTTACAGTTATTTATACCCTTGAACTTGTATATCCATAGGATACAGAATCATTACAATGCGAATTCACAGATACCTCGATTTCTCAACTTGTCTTCATGATCCGTAATAGCTTTGTGCAGGTACTCATTACCCAAAAACATTGTATATTTATTGTCCAACTCACTGCATTCACATAACCCGGCAAATGGAAAAACACATATTAAGCCGTCTTTTGTTGAAAAAGTTGAATATAGGCTTTTTTTTTGTCACATCTCTATCAAATAGAATATACCCTTCCAAGATATCTGCTCCTTCCTCGTCGTCTCTTTCTCTTTTGTAACGTAAGTAAAAGTTGAACAGAACCGACTTCATTTTGAGTACATTTAGAGAACTTTCTTCCAGTCTTCCTATGATAATGAATCGCCATCGACTTGTGGTTTGCATTTGTTTAACAATATAACCATCTTTCGCCAAACGGACTGCTAAATGGGCTTGGATAGTGTGATCGAAATCTGAGTCGTCCACCATCATTACAATAAAGTCGTGTATGCCATACAATTTGCAGGAAGTCTCTCCTTTTGCAACTCCATTATGAAGCTTGTCTATCCAAAGTTTCACACAGCGGAATTTAATATCATGTTGTAGTTGTTCATCGAGGGTGTGCAGGTGGATGAATTCTCTATAAACTTTTTCACGTAGTTCTATCGGTAAAGGCAACGTTTCGGTTAACATGATTTCACTAGTAATAATTCTTCCACTGTTTTTAAAAATCGTCTTACTTTGGCTGTTCAAAACAATGTATCACGGAATTTGTTTTCTTACAGTTATTTATACCCTCAAACTTTCATGTCCATAGGGTACAGTGTCAGTATCGTTTACAATCACTCTTTTGGTATATACAGAGCGAAACGTTTTTGATTGTGGTTCGCTGGTCACTGTTCTGTCTCTGTGTCTTTTGATTCTACAATCATACTGAACCTTAATTTCTACTGTGCGATCCAAAGCACATTTCGAATAGGTGTCGAAATTCAACATCTGGTTTGTATTGTGATCCAAAGTAATTCCCTTGACTTTACATTTACTTTTTTCTTTTCCATCTTTTGTTCTCATTTTGTAAGCGTAATTTTTTGGTCCTAGACCTCTGAAATGAGTGATTCTGCTGTCAGGTTCTTCATCGGTCCATTTTCCTAGCCTACAGAACTCTATCCCCCAATCTTTCAAGAACACTATACAGTTCCAATCTTGCATAAGCTGTTACGTAGGACGCTACAATAACGTTGGCTGTAGCATGTGTTTCGACAAAGTTCATCTTTTCTTCATAGTTGACCAAGATGAATGGGCACTCATTGTCAAAGATTTCCACGTACTTTACCGTATATTTCGGATCAGTAATCAACTCGAAATATTTAGACGGTTCTCTGATGTATTTCGTCTTGGTCATGTTTTCACGCTGTGCTAATTTCCCCCAAAGACAGTTCAACATAATCTTAGCAAATGATCTTTTGCCAGGGTTTTTTTGTATGCATTTTGGATCGAGACGAATCCCTTCGGCTTCCTCATAGTCGCGAATAAACTGTTCTTTTTCTGAGTCTGTCTGACACCAACCGGGATATCCACTAGCTTCTTGCTTGATTTTCAAGAAATTGTCCACATAGCCTTTAAAGAATTGGTTCGAAACAGAGTCGAAATGCCAGATTTCATACACTTGTATCAATTGATACCCACAGTCGAGAGCCTTGAACAGCTCAAATGTAACCCAAGTTCCAACTAATACTCTCTCTTCTTTTTCATGGGTACAAACGCTTGAGTATTCTTGTGCACATTTCATACAAAGTGGGAACATCATCTTGTTGTTACAGTGAACTGGGAGAACGGGATGAAACAAATTAGTTGGAGGTAGAACTTTGCATTTAATGAGTCCTTCATACTGGCGAATATTCTCTATATCGATAGTCTCAGGAGTCAAGATTACTGGATGGCCTACAGGGTAGAATTTGTGTTTGCAGACGTAAGGGTACAGAGAGCAAATATCAATATACTTGATTTCCTTTTCACTGTTTTCCTCAACATCATAGGCAATCTTTATTGCGTTACATCTACCACCAGCCAAACCCTCTCTTGGATCGATGGGGTCGCAGTTCGGATATAGCGTTTCAATGTTTTTTTTGTACTCTTTGTCCTTCATCTTAGCGTCGAATTCATGTTCCCATATGGTCACAATGTTGTAACCTTTTCTTTTGATGCTTTCTAACCGTTCAACAGTGCTGTTGTACAATTCATCCATTGTTTTTCCACTGATGGGATTGATATATTTCCGATCCTTAAAACATTTCTGACAACCATGAAATAAATCCCCGAGGAATTCATAGACAGTGTTTGTTTCAGCATGAAATCCGTCTACACTGTATTTCCCAATTTGAAATTCGCCACCATTTTTGGCATGCTGAATATGGATACCTTTTTCCTTAGCGATACTTTGAATCCAACGTATTGCTTTCATAGAAAAACAACGTTTGGCTGGGTCTTTGGTTGAGATGATGGCTATTTGATCTTTTGGCAAATAATCTTTTCTCCAAATCTTGTTACACGCACCAGCAATGGTAAACGCCTCTGAAAATGGACAAATTCCACTCTGTTCGATAAACAACTTTCTGAATTCGCCACATCCTCGTCTTAGGATATCAACATCGGATCGACAGTACAACTCCATCTCTTTTTGGAAATTGAATTCCTCACCGTTTTGAACTTTGTCATTATACCAGAGTATGAAATTCGATCTACCCTCTTCAGACATTGAGTCGGGTTTGTAATAACTCATATCCAAGTAGGGACCGACGTAATCCCAAAATTCGTCTGTATTTGCCCAGTGAGGAAAGTAGCCTTTTTTCATTTCTTGAAGTCCAAATGTGGTCGGAAATTTTGCCAACCCGAAGCTCATGAAACTGAAGGAATCGATCAAACGCACACCATTCAGTTCTAACTTCAAAATGTTATTTCCATTCATGGTTAGTTCTGGTTCTTTCATCCCAACGTTGATAATGTGATTGAGAATGAACTGGCCATCATAACCTTTTAGATTATGGGCAATAGCTGTGATTCCTTTATGATGTTTTGTAAAGAGCCAGTTGCAGAACTGCTTCAAAGTTTCTTTTCCTTGAAAAATAACCTCTCTCCCTTCCTCGAATTCGCTGCATGTGGAACAATGAAAATCAAGTGGTTTATCGATGCAATCAGCACAGGCTCTGTGTGCAATACAGTAATTTGGGATATGTACTCCCGTGTCTTGCTGACATTCGAAATCAAAGAAAATGAACAAAGGTTTTTTGACATTAGAAGAACTCGTCTCATCATTGCTGTCATGCTTCATCTTACTCTGGTAAGACTGAATAAAACAGCGATGAGAAAAGTCAACTATTTTCTTGCAGATATGACACTTTTTCTTTCCCTTACAGACATGGTTTTTCTTTCTGACAAGAATTTGTCCCTCACATTTTGAACAAAGTTTCACTAATTCACAAATGGTTTTCTTCTCTTTACCTTGAAGTGTTTTGTGATTTCTGAAGCATTCCACACTGAAAAATCGTCTATGGCAATCAGAGCAGACACAACCTTTTGATTTTGATTCTGATGGACATTTTCCAGCACGAAAACAACCTTTACAGATCTTTGAGCAGGCATGGTCTTCCCGATTCTTGTATCGTGTGTCACAGAACTCACAATAATAACCACAATCAAGAAATGATGTGATGGATTTGATGTAATCGTAGTGATTTTGATGAAAGTACAAATGTATGATTTTACTATTATCTTTGACTTCTGGATGTTCAAATACTTTTTCCACTTTCGAAAGCTGTTGGTGAACTTTAATAACATAATCTTTTTCGTACAAGAAATCTTGAATTTTTTTGTATTCTTCAATCCCTACAGGCTGTGTCGACGAAACTCCAACTTCATTCATCAACTTCTCAGCTTCAGTCTTTTGGAGGGGCCTGTTTGATCTTTTGATGAGATCCCATTTTCGATTCTATGTTTGGGTGTTTTCACGTTCATGGTGATAAATCCCTACAACAACCGCTCTTGCAAAACATAAATGGTCCCGATTGTTAATTTCAATAATCGAGTGTTTCTTTTTGGCGAAAACCTTCGAATCCAATAGCTCTGTTGCTGAAAGTCTTTTACCACTTCCACTTGGAGGTATCGTATATGTAATGTCGAACTCCATGCGACCATCGTTCAAGACGAATTCCTCATTTGATTGTAGAACTTTTTCAATCTCGTTCAGCATAATATGACTGTCCAGCTCTTCTACGCATAGAAAGGGAATATGAATCCCTATTTTCAATGAAGGGTGATTAATGCTAACTCTAATCATATCCCTCGGTTCAGCCTTTAACTTTTGAATGATTTGTCGGATAACATCATCAAATAAGGCGGTCAATTGTTGTGGTTGTAGTTCTTCGAATTCCTTAAAAGATGCCTTCAGTACATAGGCTTCTGTTTTGAATTTTCTTGACTTCCTTTTTCCCACCTCTGTTAAGGTATATAGTCTTTTCATATCTAAACTTTTTGTGTCTGAAGAGGTAGATTCTTCTTTCTTGGGTGAAAACGACTCATCGTGGCTTTCTTCTTTCAAAGATTTTTTGCCTTTCAACCGTTTAGATTTCTTGGGTAACGGTGAAATTCTCTCTTCGCCGCTTTCATCATTGGTACTACTATCTGGATAGACCAGGATTCTTTTCCTTTTTTTTGCCGGTAGTAATTTTTTTCTCTTTTTTGGTATTGATTGAGTTGACTCATCGTCACTTGTACTGTCTGAATAGGGTACTAATCTTTTAGACATTGTTTTATGGTTACTTGTAAGTCAGACAATGACCCAGAACTCAAAAAAGTCTAGCTTTTTTATATCTTTTTCAGACCCGAACGTGTATAAAAAGAAACGTTACACTTGAAATCTTCATCATTCCTCGGAAAGATTTCGAACAGTATAGTTGGTAGAAAAATGAGTGGGTTCAAACTACAAAGTACAACACCGAAGAGAGTGTATCTGTATGTTAACCCATACACCCACGATCATGAGATCACCAATATACCGTCGAACTATCAAGTTTACCACGCTGGGAACTACGTGGGATCATTTCTATCCCACCAGCATTTTGCAGAAAAAGATGTTTATCGTATCACCAGAGTCCTGGATCAGTCAACATTTGACAAACGACATGGAGTGGGTGATATGAGAACAAATATTTGTTTTACATGCGACAAACCAGGACATTGGGCCAGACAATGTCCAGAAAAAGAAAAGCAGATGTGGAGATTCGTTTCTGTCTTCGTGGACCCCTATAGTCACGATGTCAAAATTTCGGAAACAATGGAAACCGGTGGTGAATTCCAACACATGAAATACGTCGGAACTCTATTATCATATAAAGCTATCGAAAATAAATGGAAAACAAGCCCACCACAGGCTACAACCTCATCGACTGAAAATCAGATCGAAAATCAGATCGAAAATATGGAGAATGATAACACAGATATCAGCGATACAGAGATCTGTAGAATTCAGGTAGAAAGACATGATAAATCGCAACAAAGCTCACAAAAAAATAAACTTTCTTCAGAGGATACTCTTATACTCGACCAAAACGATGAACATTCTTCAGTGTCTGGGGAAAAGAAAAACAACGAGAAAAGAGAAAATAAGAAAAAGAAGAACTGTTTCTTTTGTAAAACAGAAAAACATGATGCAACAATCTGTGCAGATATTGTGTTGAGAAATAACGATAATGAAAGCGATAAAAAAGAAAAGAAGCGTAAGAGTGAATGTGAGTCTGACATCCCGAAGAAGAAAAAAAGAAAAACAGTGTGAGTTGTAAAAAATGTGGCAATAAAAACATTTCCAAGTTGAAAAACTGTTTAAAAACGATTCATTTGCTTTTTCACAGATCATTATTAACATTTTGTATATATTCTTCACAGTTCAATGTTTCACAGTTCGATGTTTCATTGTACAAAAAAAAATCTTAAATAAAAATATATAAACATATGCATAGGACTTGACTTTTGTTTGTTTTGACAATTTGAAAGATAGAACTTTTCTTGGTATTGGCTAGCCCTGAAAAGGACTGTTTTTCGAAGAGAATGCATTCTTCACCATTTCACCGAAGGATACATTCCCATCATTCTAGCCTGCCAACCTCGATGTTCTGTTGGAGGTATCAATTCTGTCAAATCAGGGTAAATATTCCCTATCTTGACCATAGGAGTACGAGTGTAGAACTCATAACCACGTCTCTCGAAGAACTCTCGGAGGGCTTTATGGTTTAACCTCTTCCTTTCTTCTCTTTTATCTTGGTCCTTCTCCATGGATTCTTTTACCCATTTCTCCTCTACTTCTCTCTCAAGCTTCTTCCTACAGAACAACCCACAGCAAAAGTCGGACAACTTCATTGTGAAGAAATGATTTATAGAAAGAAAGCATAGACTTTATAGCTTTTGAGAGGGATTGACCTACTTCACGACAGAATTAAGAGCGCGAACGTGGGCGAAAGCATGTAGATAAAATATAATGCACTATATGATCCATCTATAACATTTAAAGAGTGTCACCGCCAAAAAAATGTAACGAGGCTGACAATTGGATAACGTTAATTCTGAATCAAAGTAGGTCAATCACCCTACCAAGTTATAAAAGTCGACGATCTTCTTCTATACTCATTCGACTTTCGAATAGTACGAATAAATTATAAAGTATAGTAAGACGAGAAGAAATCGAAATATGGAACAGATAAACCATCAAGTAGCTGACGCTCTCCGAGAGTATTTAATTGCTGGTGAAGACTTATTGGTAGTGAGAGCTCAACTCATACAATTACAAAGACAAGTAGAGCAGATGTCACAACCATACAGAGAACTCGGTGAAAAATTGCTTGAGCTGTTTATGCAGACAAGAACTCCAGATCTCATATTGGTTGATGTTAAATTCGGGAGAAAGATCACTACGAATGATGGGGAAATGACAATTAGAAAAAGAGTTGGGAATTGTCCCATCTGCCACGCAAATTTCGGTTGCTGTCATTAGACGAGAAAAGATGAGAAAAACACACAGCAAAAAAAGACAGAAAAACCATAACCAAAAAAAGATAGAAAAGACAAAAAAAGACAATAAGACAGTACATTCTCCAAAAACAAAAGTCCTTTTCAGGACTAACCAACAGCCTTAGAAAGACTACTTATCCAAATTGTCAATATTGCTAAGTCCAATACAAGATCTTTTGTCTCGAAAAATGACTAAGTCCAACACGATGACGGAGAAATGGTTAAGTTGAACGAAAGTAGAGAAATGGCTAAGTCCTACAGACGGTGACACATCTCACCGAATAAAGATGGAGAAAAAGACTAAGTCCAACACGGTAATAGAGAAAGTCTAAGCCGAACAAAGACGGAGAAAAAAGACTAAGTCCAACACGGTGACAGAGAAATGGGTCAGTCCTACAGAGGTGAACGAAGACGGTGGCACATCTCACCGAATAAAGACGGAGAAAAAAGACTAAGTCCAACACGGTAATAGAGAAAGTCTAAAACGAATAAAGACGGAGAAAAAAGACTAAGTCCAACACGATACTAGAGAAAGACCAAACAGAGCGAAGATGGCGGCACACCTTCTTTTCCTCGACCCAGGCAGTGGTGTCACACATCTCCATTTTTGGCGGGAAAACGTCTCGACCAATCAAAACGCAGGATCAACCCGAACAAACACGGTGGCACACCACTCTTTGCTAGGAATTCTACTTCCGGTTTCCTCTTCTGCGCGCGCATTTTTGCAGTGGTGTGAGGAGGGGGGGCAAGGTCCACTTCCGGTTTGGCCATTTTTGACGTTTTTGGAGGGGAAGTTGTCCCGCTACCGTCCTACCAAAATTCGTGGTAGGACGGTAGCGGGACAAAATACCCCAGTTTCGGACGCCAGGGAGGGTAGCAGCGGGACACGGTGGTGCCGTGTCCCGCTGCTACCCTCCTTTACTACTTAGATAGTGTAAAAATTAAAATTAAGAAAGGCATAAATTTTCTGCATGAAAAATAAGTTTGAAATAACCTTACTTTTTGGATTTTTACTGTTGGCTTGAAGGTTTTAATTTATTTAGCAGGATAACGGTTAAGGCACAAATTACATTGAACAAATACACAAAGATATATGAATAATATACGATAATGTTGCTGTAAATGAGTTTGGAAATAGACCTGCTAATAGAGTCGGTAAGAATACGCGTTAAATGCATACATATATTGGGTAACGCTGTCGCACACGTAGAACTTGCTCTCATCGAATAACTTTTCCGTTCCCAACAGTGCTGACAAAAGTCGCCACCGTGTGACGAGGAAAATTTGTCAAGTCTAGTCAAGTTAACCGCTTCCTAGAAAATCTCAAAAATATTCCGTTCTTGTAATTTTACCCACTCAAACAATTGCATAATTAATGGGACATTTATATAATACAGTACCTAGACAAGTCAGCTATCCTTTTCAGTCTATTAATGAGAAGAATTATAACGTCAACAACAGACTAAGGTAATCACTCGTAACTCGTATACTTTGTCATGATAAAAACCTTTCCACTGTCAGGCACAATAACACAGCCGTACGGTCATACACTTAGAGTGTCAAAATTTCCTTAAGTGATCAAAAGATACCGTGTTCTATTAACATAATAACATCGGGGACAAACATAATAGGTTTAACATGTGAAAACCATGTACTGAAATACAACAAATCTCTGCTTAAATAGCATATGAGCCATGCTCTGTGAAAAGAGGGCTTAATGCAGCTGCAAAAAATATCGACTCATGTCAGCCTGCGCAGGCTGACATAAGCCGAAACCATTTTTGCTATTGGTCATTTTTCTGCATGTCAAAGGACCATTCTACCGCATGATTCAGACGGTTGTTAGACAAAATGAATTGTATAGATCCATCGATATGAGATGAACTGCTTGGTACATTGCGCCACGGAGACGCATTAACCCCCTTTTGCCATAGCATTGCTCATATCTTTTTGATAACTGAAGGATGATTTGATAGTTTACGGTTTGCAGTAACTACATACCTACCCTGGACCGAGGTCAGTTCCGGTGATTATTTAAATGCCGCAGGATAAACCATTAGGATTAAACCCTTAGGCTTCTAAGCGCAACTCAAAGACCTTTTGCGGACAGTTTAGATCTAGATCAGACTGCACAGAACGCGCACTATGCGCTTGCGTTTATACTGTCCAATAAAGAGATACTTATCCTCCCATAAATACCTTTGAAATGGCGAACTTTTGGTTTTTACTATTAGCCTGAAAGTTGCACTTGACTTATTTAGCAGGTTAAGGGTTAAAATCTGTGTACATTGATATAGAACGTTTGTCTTCAGCTTCAGCCATAAAGCTTATTACTTCACACGTTAGATGCAAGTTGATGAAGTAAAAAAACTAACCAAGCATGAGAAAATTACTTTCATAAAAATTTACATCACGATTCCCCATGAATGGTGTTCATATGTAAGCCGTACTCTAGCAAAAGGGGGGTTAATGCCTCTCCGTGATCCATGATACCAATCAAACCATCACGTAATTATGGATCCATAATACCCACTTTTCTTTTTTTTTTTTTTTTTTTTTTTAACAACCGGCTTAATCATGAGGTAGACTGGTCCTTGGACATGCAGAAAATTGAGCAACAGCGAAAAGTTTCGGCTCAGGTCAGCCGATAGTTTTCGCAGATGCATTAAGCTCCCTTTTCACAGAGCACGGCTCGTATATTTTTTTGCATGAAATACGATAGATTCATAAAAGGGGCACGAAATCGGCAGTAGTTTAAAGTTTAATCAGTAGTGAAGATACTTAAACAGTCAGAAAATTAGTAAAAACTTTTCACACTTACCCAGGCAGTAGAGTATATGTAGGATGACTGTTTTTTACCTTTCCGATATTTCGAGAAAATTCTTGCTCATTTCCGATTAAATGTGCTAGTTTTTTTTTTTTTTTTTTTAACCGGCTGAAAATGTACATTTTGTGCGGTGTAGAACAAGATAAGACTGCAAAGAATGTGCAGTCTGATCTTGGATCTACAATGTCCGATAAGTTTGATGTAGCATTTTTCGGGTTTTTACTATCGACATGAAAGTTTCATTTAACTTGTATTGCAGGATAAGGGTTAATTAAATTGTGCGTTCGAAATATACAGTACATTGAAGAAATGCATACCGTTCTTAGACAAATATATCATTACCAGAATTTCAGCCACAAAATGACTCTTACAAAGTTCTGTGTTCGAAATGTACCAAGTATAAAATACGGGATAGCATACAGTTCTTGGACGAAAATATCAATACCGGAGTTCTACAAAGGAAAATCTATTCTTGTTACCGGCTGCACTGGATTTCTTGGTCAAGGTTTAATTGAAAAACTGCTAAGAAGTTGCCCGGATATTGGAAACATTTACGTCCCGATCAAACCGAACAAGTATGGAAATACAGATCAAAGATATGAGCAGCTACTGCAATATCGGGTAAATAACCAAATTTATTTTATGAATTCTTTTCGGTAGTTTATCGAAAAAATAATGGTGGATTATGGTTTGATATTTCATGATTACGACCCGTGAAAAATACCGAGTTCATACTTTCTAACTCTTCGGTTGAAGGCGGAAGCAGTAGTTCCCGCGCACTATTTACCTAGGTAAACAGCGCGTACCATTCAGCCAGACGGAAATATGACGTAATTTACGTACATTTACCCTATCTTTCTCGTGCTTTACGTAACATTGTAATGCATTGTTATGTGACGGGGGTACACCAGGGGAATTACAGAAAACAGTACTAGATTTTGATGAGTTTCAACCAAAAAGAGGATAGAAGCATAAAATAAATAGAATATTTGTTTTTTCGGTGAAAGATCGAAATTTATTTCATCGAGTGAACATCAACGGTAATAGCCTCAAATACTCGCAAGTAAGAATTATCGAAAATGTTCCTCATAAATTCACCTGGCGTCGAAAAGATAGCTAAGAGCGATTTTAAAAGGGGTGCGGGATGGAATTATTCATCATTCTACTAAACTTTCAAAATGATCTGTATAGAGTAAGGCATAACTTTGTAAAATTTCCAGCAATACATGATAACTGGTCCATGCTCTGTGAAAACTTGGTTTAATGCATGCGCAAAAAGTATCGACCCAGGTCCGCGCAGGCTGACCTGGGTCGACACTTTTTAATTTTGGTAATTTTTCTGCATATCCAAGGACCATTATACCTTATAATTAAATCTGATTTTAGAGAAAAAGGATTTTATGAATCCATACTTATCTGATGACTTCCTTGATATATAATGCATCACGAAGATGCATAGAACTCGACCCATCCCTTTTCCAAGAGTAATGCCCAAAGTGTGAGTATAAATATCTTTGTGGTATTTACTCGATTTTTATCTGCTGCTTTATACTATTTTTCCATAAAGGATTGGTTGGTTCACTTAATCCTTTAACCTGTTACCACACAATCCCGACTTTTAACGACCCTGAGAAAGAAACCTTTTGAAAACATTGTGGGAAAAGGAGAAAATGCTGGTAACCAGCATTTTCTCCTTTTCCCCCGATGTTTTCTACCCTTTCCAAAACAATTTTCATCTTTTTTAGCCACATTTATTTTGTCGTATGCAATGCTTTCAATTTGGGCCAGCCTAAAATTTTGTCGTTTGGTAAAGAGTTAACACACAAACCGAATTTTAACGACCCCGAAAAAGGAGGCTTATAAAAACATTGTAGGAAAAGAAGAAAATGTTTTATAACTATTCAAGAACAAATACTGTTAGTTGAAAGACAGTTGAATTTTTCTCTGTAATTTCTGCATTTTTGCCATGCTGTAAAGGGTTAACGCTTTGGAGTTATCGTTTTTAGTTTTTACATGCATAAAAAATCCAGATTTCTGCATGATACTGTTCTAATCATTCCAATAAAAGATCTGCTGGACCGTTGTGAACAAAAACTTCGAAATGTTTATCGCGGTCATTTATTAAAGCAAAAAGCCGTTTTCCTGAAACGTCCATGTAATGAGTTAAACAGGGTAAGGTTAAAGGTTTATACTTTAATTATTTCCCTATACTGTGAGACACTAACCTAGACCCTCAACTTGCTAAATACACGAAACGAAAATGTCCACTCAATAGTATACACCCAAATACTGCAATTTTAAAGTTGATTTTACAAGGACAAAAATACCGTAGCAGACAGTGTAGATCGAGATCAGACTGCACGTTCTGTTGATCACACTGTACGCAAAAGCGCACAGAGTCGCGCTTAGCATCCCCAGGGTTAAATATAGGGCATACCTCTCACTATACATTTTTGCAACGGGTTTGTTCATTTTATGTATCTGACTGCAGTAAGAAATCGCACATACTTTTCTTTGAGCAATTACTACAACAATTTTGAATCTCAGTATTGCTGCAGAAACCGTCATATACCGGTACATGGAAATGATGTAATATTGAAAACACAGGTACTATTTTGAGTATCTTCACTGGTCCACCTTGTTGTTTAATCGATATATGTCCACTACGAAGGCAAGGTCTGTTTGAAATTGGACTTTCCAAGTTGATTATCTTACTTCTACCGCTCCCATTCCTATGAAACATTCACATCTTTCTTGGGAACGCTGAAATGAATTGTGGAAAAAATTACCTCTCGTGATCACGAGATATTGTAGAGGGATAACGATTGTTGTCCGCATTTTCACTGTTTGTTCAAGAGGAATTCAATTGGTAAAAGTTTCTCTAACTTGACACGTTTCGCCGATTGATCACTTCAGCCGGTGAAAACATTATAATTCGTATTCATGAACAGTTGTATCACTACCTAATAAATATGGTCTCCTATGGACCTACATTACAGTACAGGTGCAAAATAAAGAGGCGTTGCATTTATCCAGGCGCCGTACGATTCATTTGTCTGCGATTGTTCAGGCATCGTAAGTGGCTACAGGCTGCAGCATATATGTTTACATTGTGCACGCGCTATCAGCGACGGATCTTGCAAAAGCTGTGCAAATACCGCAAGGAAATCGTACAAAAAACTTGCAGCTTCTGCATGGAAACCGTGCGAATCCTTCTCCATTTCTGTATGTAGGCCGTGCGGAAATCGTACAGTTATTCAGCGATCGCCGTGAAGTTTTCGGGGATTCTTGTAAAACATTGACAAAACCGTAAAACTTCACATTTCTGGATGCTGCCTTGGACTGTTCTGCCTCACTTGCAATCGGAAGTGCCTAACACTGAGCCCGAGTAGTGGTATCATTACCCCTCCGTTTCTTTCACTTGTCTAAAGATGAAAGGAAGGGCTAGAGATGAGCAACATATATCCAACAGGAAAAGTGTTGACCCATCGCAAGGCTGCTGCTCGGTCTTCGTGTGAGCGTCGCAAGATTGTCACAGGATGACTTCGCAATATTTGAGCATTGTACGGGCTAGAAGCGACAACTTGGCGATAGCTGCAAGGGGTGTGCACAATTATCTAACGATTTTTGGGCCAAAGTTACCATCTGAAATCGAAACCCTGCGTTTTCAGCACGATCAACGTGTGGCCTCTGTACGGTACCCGTGCAGGGACCATGCAATGCTACCTACGACGTGGCCACAGGCTACAGAGTTGCGATTTTTTAACATTTGTCATTTTGTTGAGTGTAACAAATCATACAGGCAACGGTGCCCGAGAATCCGCACGATAATTGCAAGGCTGCAAGGAAAGGGAATATGGGCGTGCTATGGGCTCATTACTTGCTCATCACAGGCGGTACGTAATGAGGCATAAGCGGTGTAAAGCGTATATAATATGTCACAATCTACGCTGATGCCTACAGACTTATTTCGTCCTTGGCAAAGAAAAATTCTATATATCGGCCATGGCGAGGAAATATTCTGAATTTGCGCATTTTGGAGTGATTCCTTCTTCATATTCTTCTTCTATTTGTTCTTCTTTGTCTTCCTCTTCTGCTTCATCTTTCTAAATTTCATATTTTTCCCTGTGGGGGGGGGGGGATTAAAATTATGAACCACTAATGAAATCCATTGCAACATGATAAACAGAGAAAATTGCTTTCTTTTCACTTTCCATTTTACGAAATAATATTTGAAAAGATATGGATTTTGTGAGTGTGTCACATAAAATAAATAGGTTTAGTCAAATTAGAAAATTAAGTCATTCAGTCATTCGTTTGATTCAGAAAACAGACCAAGCGTGCATATTAAATTCAATAAAAAAAATATACATTTACTTACATCACGTTTAGCTATGAATGCATTAGGTTTAATTATTGAATGCTACATGTATGATGGCTTAGAAATGTTATAAGTAAAAAGGCAGTTTTTCAACTTGAAATTTGAAATTGTTGTGCTACACTGGGCATCACATAAGTTTACGGTCGTGCGCACACTATGCTCAGGTCTGTCGACATTTTATATATACTTTTGTGCACAGTGTAAAGATCAGACTGCAAAGGATATGTATAGGATAGACAACGAGTTTGGTTGTCTATATCATATAGGCAGACCAACCAGCTATGTCAATCTAACTTATACGACGGGGAATAATAAAGCGTTGCATATATCAAATACTGAACGCTGATTGGCTAATTTATCGGAACCGTGATCTATGCAATCCTTTCTTCAGTACCCTAAAACCTGTGCAATATTCATGCCCCCCCCCCCTCCGAAAAATAAAATGATAATAATTAAAAAAAAAAGAATTCAAAATGTACAATTTCGTCGACTGTCTTATTTTATGATACTGTCAGTTTCCTTCGACCCCTTCGAGTAAACATGCCGATTACTAATATTTCGAGAAATAAAAATGACTCATTCTATATATCGTGTACAAAACAAGCTTTGCGTGAGTTGCGACAATGCAAACAGGTCTGGGAAAAATTGTTATTACAAGGGAACATAAATTCTTCTTATCTTTTTCCAGCTTATATGTGGCCCGATTGATTGATTAATTGTATGGTGTTTAACGCCGTTCTCAGCATTATTTCAGATATATCGCGGCGGCCAGTGCACCTATCTATGCTTTCCTGGAGTTCTTTTACCAGTACGCCAAACAGTATTCTTTCCAAGCCACTGACTGCTTTCCCACATAACCATCGTCGAAACAACGGTCAGCGGTGAGAGAGGAATGAATCCTGCCGCAATGCCTATCATCAATCCCTGGAAAGAAATTGGCCGAGCCGAGAATCCAACTAGCGACCTCCTGTTCTCAAGTCCTGTTGTAAAATAAACGAACGCAGCACACCTCTTTTAAAATGACTGCCGCGTGCCTCCTTTTAAAATGGCTTACATAAAATAGGTCACTGAACTATCTAGGTTTGTAGCGTACCTGGAATACGGACAGTACGTGGGTGGTTCAGGCGACCTTGGAGTGATTCTATTTCCATCTCGTATATAAGGACGGGCAGTACCCCGCAGAGGCCGGCTGGGTTTGATTGGGAGAGAGAGTAGATTGAGATTTAACTTTGGTTATTAGACGCACACAGGCGAAAATTGTTAAAAATATTAAACATGTAGACCAGCAACCGACTTTGAGCAGCGGGGCTCAGTATTAAGTGGTCAATTAGGGTACATACTATCAGTTTGAAAATTTAAGTGCACTTTTAAATAGTGTAATAGTAAACATGGTAATGAAAAAAGGGACGTAACTAGTCTATTATGTTTAATATTTATTTTCAAATGTATTTTCTTGTATTATAGGCCGGTGGCCTTGTTAGTTGTGAATAAAGTCGTATGATTGTCACTGATAGTTGCCCCAGACTGTTACACCTCTTGATAGGACATTGATAGGATAGGGTTTGTCTCGCACAGGGTAGATTGATAGCAGGAGGGAGAGATAATACTGGTAATTTGCGTTTTCTCCTTTTCTCACCGTGTTTTCAAAAGTTTCTTCTTCAGGATCGTTACAACCAGGTATTGTTTGGAAAGATGTAAAGGGGTGCATTTTTTTTTTTTTTTTTTTTGTTAAATATCAAAGTAACATAAAAGTAGTTATTCAAGTAGTATAAACTCATTGTTACAGCATATTTTGATTTTAACATGGTCATATATTATAACGTAACTCACATACTATGTATATTGTTTGTTTCTACATGTATTTTTTTTTTTTTGCATTATGGGCCGGTGGCCTTATTACTTGAAATAAAGTCATTGTCATTGTCATTGGTCCGAGTATAACTGTGGCCAACCAGTAGTATAAACCTGGTGGTACGATAAATGTCTGGGGCAAACCTAAATTGACCGTGACGATGTAGCTTCGGCTGGCTTATAGTCTCTTAAGGGATAAACGGGTTTGTCCAGCGTGTCAACGGCGTGCCTTCAGGGAACAAGCTTTGTTAGACAATATGGACAATCACCAGCATGCATTAAAGTGGTCCCCGCTGTGATCTAAATAACATACACTCTAGCTGTATCAGGGGAGGTAACCGACCTACGGCAAGGGATTGGTGTTAACAGGGTTGCAATAGGTCCATCCGTATCACATGGAAACTTCAACAAGTGTTACACCGCAAGTAGTCTACCCCTCCCCCCCCCCCCCCAACACACACACAAAACGGGGGGATCCTGTTTATAAATATCGTTAAGGTCGAGGCATCATCGCTTTGTCTGAGTGAAAGAATTTCTCGAGAGAATATTATTAAACAGACCGCATATTCGAGCACACACAGGAATTTTCATCTTGAAAAACGGGACACCGTAACTATAAGAAGAGGAACCAGACTAAAATCTCGACATTTAAACCGAAGACAAGCCACTCAATTACATGTGACTTGACTGAAGTTGTAAAAAGGCTATCTGCATCTTTACCGGAATCTCAACCCATTGATACATCAATTCTGTGAATATGGACATTGACATGCACCGTTAGATCCCCGAAACCGGGGGTCTGATCCTGGTCTACAGTAATGATCACGGGAAAAGATACATTTTTTTTTTTTTGCAACCAGTGTGAATAGTGTTGGAAAGGTACTCGCGTAAAGCCCCATACTAAACATATTAACTCGTCTTATCTTTGTGAAACACTTTTCAGTCAACGGTAGCACTATCTGTGTTAGGTATAGGTCAAAAGTAGGAATATTTTATTACGTATTTATCCTTTAATTAAAGCCAAAATTGCAACTTTTACCTGAATGTAACCGTCCAGATTCCTTACTCTTGCAGAGATAGCTATATTTGTTGTAGGAAATCTAATTGTGCCTCTTAGAACTCTGTCTTTATTTTAAAAAAAAAAAAAAAAAAAGACAGTTCAATTGATCTCCACCGGGGGAAATTAATAGATCGAATGATACCAATGATGATGACGAAGGTAATTACGGTTATCAGTAATGTTATTTTTGTTACTAATGTTGCTCTCAATTTTGTTGTTGCAGGTTCATTTTATTCATGATGGTGTCATTGCTATCGTTTTTTTTTTTTTTTTTCAACGGAGATGTGGCACGTCTAGAATCAGAAGTGCAATGGATTCTTTATTTATTTATTTATTGTCTTTTATAATTTTCTAAGGTCTCAAATTAAGAAGATTGAAATACTTTCCTTTGATTTAATTCCTTTAGGTATTCGACAAAGTACGAAAGATTAACCCGAAGTTTGGCGACAAAATAGTTCCATTCAAGGGCGATATCACTCGAAAGAATATTGGAATGAGTGACGAAATGGCCGCTCGCTTGACCGAAGAAGTTAGAGCAATATTTCACTGTGCAGCACACATTAAGTTGAACCCACCTCTGAGGTAAAGTGAATTTCATTTTTTATACCCAAAAGAAGTTGATAACGGTATGGTAGTTCTGTAAGCTCTTTCCTCCTGCCTGCTCGACCGTCTGTTTATCAAATTCTTTTCGATCTTTAATACATACAGTGGCTTGCCGCACATGAATGAAACTTACCGTGTCAGTCGATGAGCCATAACTAATTTGGTTCACCCTGGTAAAATTTACTGCAAAAGCATTGGTTTAATGTCTTGCAGCTGAGGGATATTTCGTCTTCATGGACAATTCTGGCTTATCCTTTTTTAAAATCACTTTAACTCTGCTGTTATTAGGTTTTCGTCTGTATGCATAGAGTATATAGTGTGTACAGTATGTATGGTGACCCAGATATAACAATCAATACCATTACCATCAAGTCATATTTATGTAACCATCATTGGCATGATGATCATATCCCATAATCATCGGTATTTTAAATATTTTGGCCTGTAACGATCATGGCTATAATTTTCATGTCTGGCTTAAACTTTGTCTTTTAACTAACATTACTACGGTTATCATGTATTATAAGCACCAAACCTATAATTATTACGTAATTAGCCTCTACCATCTGTATGGTTATTGCATCCTATGCTCATAATTGACAAAACTACCGTTTCATTTATGGCCGTTTCTACCATAATAGCATAATCATATTACTGTTTTAACCATAATAAATATTTTTAATTACTAACATTATCATGGTTATCATCAGGTCCTGTAACAATAGTTATTGAGTCTTACCATTCTATTTTTATCATCAACTTCTACAACCATGTTACCATAATTACTATCAACACTATATTCATTGTTATCATAAGAACAATAATCATGCTTTATTCCAGAGAATCAGTTGAGGGGAATGTTGTTGGCTCAAAGAATGTTTATGAATTTGGAAAGAAATGTCAGAACTTATGTGTAAGTTTGAATTTTTCATTGTGGAATAACAGGCATGCTTGATGGCGCTTCAACTTATATCAGTCATTTCATGTCATGGGTTCAGTATGTTTGTCTGTTAAACTACTGTTGAAATCACCCCCAACAGATATACAAAGATTCAGTCTCCGGATCCAATCTTTGAAGGCATTTTCATAGTTTTTTTTTTTAGATATACCATGAAGACACTGGAATATTGCAGAACACGAGGTGTTTGCTCTGAATAAATTTTCGACCTGAAAGATACTTTTTAGCTTTAGAAAAAAAGAAAGGGGTCACAAAGGGCAGGGTCAGGTAAATACGGAAGGTGGGGGAGCACGACGAATTTTTCCTGCTTCAAAAAGTCTTGCACCTTGTACAAAAGACAATGACTAACACTGATGGTTTACACACGATGTAATAAAGTTGACAGAAGACGAATTCCAGTGTTTTCATAGTATACCTAATGTACTGACAATCTTCTAGGAAAGGCTATGAATACAGCCAATGCGACAATCTTTCCTTTGTTTTGCAATTTTATTTCCTGTGACATGTGACACGCCAGTGATACAACGGTACATGGCTAACAATTGCGTCTGTACATCCCAATGATACACCAGTAAATGAACGACAGTAACTAATTGTAGAAGTGATGTCTTTTAACGAAGATGACGATTAACTGCGAATATAAAAGTAAAAGTAAAAACAAATGTATTTGCAGCCAAAATTCATACAGAAAGATTTTCGAATTCTTTCTAGCTTTCTCAGCAGAAAATTCAATGTTTTCAGATCAACAATCCCTTTCGGTGGAAAGAAATAATAAAAATGTTTGTCTTTTACCATGGTTTTCACAATAATAATTTTGGGATAAAAAGATCAGCTCTTATCCCCCAAAGGACTACAGAAAATAGAAGGTAATACAAAATCCACCTTCCAGACTAAATAATTCTGATAGGCTTGCCAAAAGTCATTGAAAAAGACTTATTAAAACAATTTCAAAATCGCTTCTTACATATTATCCCTTTGCTTCATTAATATCCTTTTAGACAAAAATACTGCTTACAACCAATACTGATATAATTAGCAACTGCAAAGAAGACTAAGACTGAACGCTTACATTTAACAGGCAAATATTCCTATCAAATATAGTGAAATCCTGTTATTTGTTAAAAAAAAAAAAACTTATACAAGCACACCTTGAAAATTAGGAAATTTCACCTTTGGCGGTAAGTAATTTCTTGGCTAGAAAACTGCAAAATTGCAAAAATACTGGTCCATTCAAGTACTTTCAACTGACCAAGACCAATGCTCAATTCAAGTACGCACAAAGGAAGAAAAAAATCTGAAAACATTGCAGCAATGGCCGCAGCCACGATGAATCGCCATGTGCAAATTTAAATATCTGAAAATACAACAAAATACTTTTTTTTTGAAATTACAAGACAATACACATACTTACAGAGTATTGTTCCTTCATCTACCTTACCATTTGAGTATTCTTTCTGGCAATTAACAAGACTGTCAGCACAGAAACCTCTGCTCTTTCTGACTACGTGTCAGTTCCACGTGGAAAAAACTAAAGAGGAAGCAAGTAGGCTGGTTCACGGCAATAATCAGTCGCAACAATACCTTACGTACTTTACGATGGTATTGCACAAGGAATTTTCGCGTCTACACCTAAAACTAAAAAGACTATGAAAATGCCTTCATAAACTGGATCCGGAGACTGAAATTTTGTATATCTTTTGGAGGTCGAAATTCCCAATCCCACGAGTCCAGTCTTGTCTTTGACAGCATTTGCTGCTTAGTTCTCAATATCTCAGATGAGCCATAAAGAAGAATCACGGTTCGGTAGTTAAAAACACACACACACACACACATATGTTTGGGAATGGGATTCGAATGAAGAAGCATTTCCCAAACTTCGTTGTATATATGAGTTCTTATCGTTCGCTTTAACTCTTTACCAGACGACTGGGTTGGGTTAATGTGTACTTAAATTTGTCCTCAACATTTCTTTTCAGACCTACGTACATGTGTCCTCAACATTTGCTAACATAGATGAGGGATACAACGAAGAAAAAGTCTACCCCGCCTCTAAAACCCCGATTGAGATAACAGATCTGGTAAGGTAGGTATACAATGTTCAACTAATACCACTATTTTAAATACAATAAAATAGAAGTTTCATTTCAAATTTCAGGGTTTGCAGCTTATTTTGCAGCTTATAACAAAAATTGACGACATTTTTTTTTTTATTTTTTTCCCTGAAATTTAATTGAAAAATCATATCGCTTGTTGGTCTAGATTTAAACATTCCATTGCATTTACAGTGCTTAAGCATTGTCTTTGACAATAGTAGAATCCAGCAGACAAAGTACAAAAAAGTCAGCTTTCTCTTGATCAGCCGTATTCGTCGTTTTATCAGTTCATTTATTATAACATGTCTCTCTGACTTGGAACGTGATTTTTTTTTTTTGTTTTTTTTAAGTCAGTTTAGGCCTTAATGAGATTATGAGGAGGTTTCTTTACAAAGTTATAACCACGATACAAAAAACGTTGCAAAAACATGTCCCTTCAACATTGCTTTGACCGTTGCCTTTAGGAATGACAGAAACAAAGTACTGTTTTAAGATACCTCTGTACATGCAATGTCGTCCATCCTTACACATTTTTAGTTAGTAATAACCCATTACATCTCTAATGTTTTGAGGTATAGTCATTCTCGAGGCTTCATGCTAAATATTACCTTCGACGCTTGCGAGTTTGTATGGGTTACGGTCGATGGGAGATTAAATTCCGAATTAGGCTTAACCATGCTAATCCATTCGTCACTTCCGGATGCTAAATGAAGGATATTATATGATGCTTGTAATATGGCTGTATACGACCTTGACGACCATTGCAGCCAGTACAGATGTCCATCCTTCCCTGGATTTTTTAGCAGGACTTCGCACAATATCTTTTCCAAGCTAATGTCTGTTTCTCCACAAAGCAGTCGTCGAAACAAAGATGAGCGCTGGGAGAGGACAAAATTGGAATCGAAATAGTCTGCAAGTGTATGATATCACAACAAAGTACACGTAGGTGGCAAGAATAAATTGCGAATCGCTCGCCAGTTTCGGAATCACCAATTGATATTCTCGATTGAATAAGTAAAGTTATGCATAATTCAGAATTGCATTTTATCTGTTGGCCTCAATGAGTGCACTTTTGCAACAGCCAGCGATAATATTTGGTAAGTAGTCATAAGAATGACTATATTTTGATAAATCGAGCTACGGGGTTGTTTTGGCTCCTTTAAGAGTTATATCACCATTTCTGTCCTTTTTCCTCTTTCAGAAGTAAGAGCGATGCTTACCTTCTAAGAAATGAAAAAAAGATAATTGCGCCATCGCCCGCAGTATATGTCTTCTGCAAGAAAGTAGCAGAGAACATTTTTACGGAAGAAAACGACGATGTACCAGCCGCAGTTTTTCGGTCATGCTTTATATCGCCTGCCATGCATGAGCCATTTTCGGGATGGAATCGTGGATATGCTGGTTTCTGTGGAGTAATGCATGGCATGAGTAATAGTCGTCTTTTCCTCACTAAAACTTTAGGAACTACTAAACATATGAAGACGGGGTGGCACATAAAAGACTGCTTCTCGCTCTCATTAAAGGAGCCCGTGTTTTACGACCATGGGGAAGAGTGCTTATGAAAACCTTTTAGGCAAAAGCAAAAATGTTGACAACTGGTATTTACTTTTTTCCCCCCACTGTGTTTTGCACCCTTTCATAGACAAACTTGTCATTTGAAATATATATTTATTTGTCGTCTGAAAATGATTTCCATTCATAACAGTGAAATACTTGCAGTCCGCTTGTTTAGTCAAACGAATAAGAAATGAAATCTTTCGGAGTTTGAGTTTATTTTAAACCGTCAAAGGATAATATATAATATATCTGGCGCTGAAAGAGATAAAAGCAGATTATTCACCTGTGAGGTTAAGGTACAACCGAGAATAGGGAAACAGAAAGGCTGATGCACATTAATTTGATCAGTCGGGTTTATCTTTTTTTTTTTTTTTTTAATTTTAAGGAGTGCGTAGACCATCAAAGTAAACTCTTACTTACTGTGTCATACGTTCATGTTGTGGACACCGCAGTCTATATAGTGGGGTAATGTTTGACAACATTATGAAAGAATGGCCGAGCTAACATTGTCTCATTTATGATTTTATAGCAAAAATTAGGAGAGGAACCAGCAGTACTGAATTGCTGTAGGCAAAAGATGTGGTGTGCATACGCGGCTGTTGCCCAATCATTTGATGAATTTCATTAGAAAAAGAATAGAATAGCAACACTTGAATTAACCTATGGCTGGCTGCACGAACCGCATAGAGTCACCTCTGAATATCTGGTCTTTATCAGATATTTCAATGAGCTGCGCTCCAGTGAAAGGGGTTTAATGCATTTCTGATGCACGGCATGCGCAGGCCGACCTGGGTCAATGCTTTTTGCTGAAGCATTAAACCCCCTTTTGACATAGCATGGCTGAAATAATTATTATGATATACAGGTGAAGAAAGGCTATATCAAGCATTTGGCAGGTGACCCAAACCACCCTATGGAAATATTACCAGTAGATTTGGTCGTGAATTCCTTGATAAGTGTTGGTTGGTATCTCGGTACAGGACAGAATGCTTGGAAAAATCCATTAGTGCTTCATGTACATAGCAGTGCAGACAATCCGGTCACGTTGAAGAATTTAGGTAGAAATTAAGTTTTTTTCTTCTTTGTTACTTATTACTGCGCCCCGCATAAGCTTAGGTTCGGTACATTCTTTTCACACATTTTCTTTAACCCTTAAGCTGCTAATCGCGACCCACTGACCTTTTGCGGACAGTGTAGATCAAGATCAGACTGCACAGAACGTGCAGTCTGATCTTTGATCTACACTGTCCGATACGGTATTTTCTTTCCGGTGAAATCAACTTTGAAATCACAATGTTTGGACTTTTAGTATTGAGTAGAAATTTGCGTTTCATTTATTCAGCAGCTTAAGTGTTAATATCCTTATGTCTGTCAGTCTATTGTCAATATGTGAAGGAAATGAACTGCTCTCCGACACATTTTATGTGTGCAAGCGACTTGGTTTTTAATCCAATCAACTGGACAAAATAGTTCACAATATAGACCCATTTGTATACGGGTTAATACATTTGGCAAAATAGGGCTTCTTTACTTGGAAAACTGGTACTGCATAAATGCAATGTGTTCTGTGAAAAGGGGGCTTTAGTTTACTTAGTTTTAACATACATGTATCTAGTATACATCAATTGAGAAAAACGGGGTTTAATGCATCTGCAAAAGTGTCGAACCAGGTCATCATGCGCAGGCTGCTTAGGCTGACCTGGGTCGAAACCTTTTTTCTATTGGTCAATTTTCTTTATGTCAAGGACAATTGTACCTAATGACTCAACCAGTTGTGAGCGAAATTAGATTTTCTGGATCCTTAATTGTGTGGTTACCGTACTTGCTTGGTATAACACAACAGGAGGACGCATTAAACTTCCTTTTTCCAGAGCGCCGTACACGCGCCTTGAGTATGAAATCAAATTATATTTAGTTAGCTGAAGTAAACAAAGTCAAAGATCACTGTAATATACAGGATATCGCTACTTGCTGCGGCAGACAATTGTTCTCGTTGCTGGTTTCAGTTAACTCTTCTCTGCAGATTTATTTTGAAAGTAAACAATTAACCAAAAAGAAAGAAGTAATAGTCATAATGATTTGTTTTCCATTCCCACAGAAATGGTAGTAAATGAGAAAAGAAAAGAAGACAGAAGTATCAGCTTAAAGATTACACCCAATCGGTATGAAGCCAACTTTCTATTTTTCCACGTATCGTAAGATATTAAAATTTTACGCTGAAACAAACAAGTTTCTTTTGGTTTAACTTTTATAAAAAAGATTAGGTTAAACAGGTCTTGCAACCACTAAAAAGAAAAGCTGATGATTGATTTTCATGAAATAAGAGGTTTTACATATCTTTGTAACCATTTTTATCTTCATCAGACAACAACATTTTGGCCATAGGGAAACATGGTAGACGAATTAATGTGACTCAACCGATAGGATTTGTGTTTGAAAGGATATGATATAGAACTTTGGAAAAGAACAGGACGCTGGTTACCAGCACTCTTCTTTTCCACGTTTCTTTTTCAAAAAACGTCCCTCCCAAAGGTTGTAGGGACACTGGATTGTGTGGTCTGCAATAATCTTTCGTCAGACAGTTCAACTTACAACTAATGTTTACTTACAGGATAGATAAAATGAAAACTGAAAGAAATTACGAACATTGTGGAAATATACTGACAAAATACATGTAGTAGTCATTTTCTTGCCTTTTTCACTTTTCTAACTTTTGCAGATTCCTCCATTATGTTATTCTGACAACCTTCTATATGCTCCCAATAACGTTCAAGGACGTTGGCGCAATTCTTTCTGGAAAACGACCTATGTAAGCGCTACATTTTCTTATCAAAAGACGCAAACGTCTGTGATCGACATTTTTCGCATTGTATCAGGCCAGATCCAACAACAATGATGGCCAGAGGGGGAATTTTTCAAAAGAGAATTTTTTATCACAATAGGTCAAATTCATGTACTTATCTGCCATACATACTGATAACCTTTATTTTACAGGCAAAACTTCGAATTCGTCTGCTTAAAAAGTGTTAAGGATGTAATGAGTTCGGTACAAACACGAACAATACAACATACTTAGTCAGCAAAAGCGGATTTGTATGACTGATTAGCTGGCTGTTGTTTTGACACAAAAGCAAATGCATGCGTCTGTAAAAATGTTTCATCTATTTCAAGATCCAAAAAGTGTCTCGAACCTATGCGTTTTCTCGTCATTCGTGGGTCTGCAGTTTTGTTAGCACGAATCCTGGTTCAATTGATGCAGGCGGTAATAGTTTCATGGAATGCATAGGACATCCTAAGTATAACACGGATGTAAAACAGGAACGACATGTGAACTGTTGCTGTGATAAGACTAAAATAGGTTTAAAGCAATGTAACACTTTATTCAGATTAACGAATCTTTGTGAATTTGTGTTGAAAATGGTAATTAAGTAAACACAATCTTACAAAGTAATAGGCATCTCTGCACATTAAGATTTCATAATGAAAAGTCTATATAGTTACCAGTCGTATCTGGATATTAACGTCAAAAAAGAGAACTGAAGCAAATGTTTATAATTCATTCCATTTTAATGCTTGCAAAAAAGTAACACTATTCTGTTAGATAAAAAATAACTTCATATATTTAATTTAAGCATGCTACATGCAGCAAGAATGCTTTTCAGGACAGAACAGAACAAAATCAGACTGCACGGAATATTGAAAGATATCCTGGTCAAAATTAACTGACAGGGAAAACATGTTCTATTTACTTAAATAGTCTAGAAATTCAGCTGTACATAGCAGTTGTAACATGGCCTACGGTGTTGCAGTAGTGATGAAAGTTTACCCATCAAATGTTTTGCGTATTAAATAAGCCCGTATCACCTTCGTGGTATGAATATATGTAAATGATCGAATCTCCATAGACATGCGTACGTTCTGTCAAAATACAATTAGATAGTGTCTGTAAATGACAAACTACAATTAGGTCAGATGGACATCCCAAACACGGTAAATCTAGATATACGTAGACGCTCTATTTGATTTTTTTATACACTTCTGGAGTACTCAAGGCAGGATCATCCATTTTGCATTTCAAAAATAAATAACCTATCTTCAACCCATGATATGGGCCTTAATCGTAATCCAGTTGGTAAATCCATCATCAAAAGTGAGATTAGAGACGAACACTATAAGCTCTGCTATTGTTCTGATCCATTTTGAAGAAAAAATGTTGAATTATTTGTAAATTATGTATATTTCACAAGAATATGCAAATAAAATATGTTTAAACTAAAAGTTAGATCTAGATTCCATTTTTTTAAGAGTGGGCGAGCAACTGGGTCTGAACCCCTGTGTTATCACCATGCCGGGACGTATCTTGTTCAACGACCGGACAGGAACATATTTACAAATATCTTTGCCATAGGCATTTGTGATTTTCTATCACAATGAGCCTACGTGTTACATACCCATAATGACCGTTGCCGTTGCAGACAAATATCCATATTCTTTTATGCTTTTCAGTAGATTATAGAAATCTAACAGTGAATTATATCTTTGTAATTCACGATGGATTTTATAAGACACCGGTGAATGTTTTAACTTTTATTTTGGACATGCCACGATGTCTTTAGAAAATGGATGAAATTTTAGCGGGTGAACGTCACGTTTCATGACGTAGTCAACATCACACATGACGTCATTATTACAACTAGTCCATTTCCGACTAGTTTGAATATCGCTTGAAAAACGCACTTTTTTCACGATGGTGAAAAATTAGACGTGCAAATAAAGATTAGAGTGACGAGCATAAAGGAAACGGGATAAATGTTTGTTTCAATGTGTAATCCAAATTTCTTTCATCTCGTGAAAGCAAAGGGCACATTTCCACTATTGGCTTCGCCACTCCTGAAAATATAACCTTCGTTTTGTTTACTCGATGAAAGAAATTTCGATCATACACCGAAACAGACAGTTATCCTCTATAACCTTCCTTCTAATGCAAATCAAAATTGCAAAGCGTTCACAATAAATACTGTAGATCTACGTGTTTCCAACACTATCGTGTACAGCAGTTTTAGGTATTATTTCTATTTCAAACTGTCACATATCTCGTGGTATTCTAAGCATCTTTAGCATGTGTAGACTCAAAAGGATTTCATTTTCTGAGTGTTTTGACAACAAATAAATATTAGTTGCAGAAATTTGTACGATCTAACAATAATCTTTACAGTTTCAGTTTGAATTTGTATGAAATCTATCTACATGGTAACCCTATGGGGCTCAAATGTTAGGTTTTCTTGAACACTATCTGGAATACGCGTGATCATGTTATTCTAAATTTATTACAGGGGCATTAAACCAGATATGCTTACCCCCAGTTGGGGGGGGGGTGTTGATAAAAATGCCTCTACTGGGACTCGAATCCTTCAAAACCGAAGTCGCCGACTCTAACAACTAAGCTATGGAGGCAACCGATGTTTGTCTTGTCAATATTATATTTATCTCTTAATATGCAAAAATGGCTAAATCTTGGAGTAGAAATACAAAAGAAAAAAACTCGGTAATCACTAATGTTTCGTACATGTGTTTCTATCTCCGTTCTAAAGCCACGCAAGCATGTGAAAATTAGCAGTTTTTGTTGGGATTTTCTCAAAGCCTGCTAAACAAAATCTTGTTTAATGCCCGTTCAAACCCATCATCTAGAAGAGAAAGATAAAACAATAAGAAACGTCCTTTAAATCTTGTTTTAGATAACTTGCTTAATATATTCGGTATAAAACATAAACACCCATAAAAAAACCAACCAAACTTTGTGATTCCATAATAATGAGGTATCGAATAGTGTAGCCAAGTTCAGTCTGCACATTTCTTCCGATTGGACGTGGACTACACTATTCGCAAAGGATAATAGAGGTCGTAATACCTGTGCTAATGAACTTCTCTTCCAGCAATCTTGCCACTTTTACACGCCTACGGAAAGGTCTTTGGTACATTGAGAGATCAAACTTTATAACATATGGAAAGGACTTTAAAAACGCAAAGAAAATACATAGTCAGCTCGGAGAAAGCGACAAAAAGGTGAGTGCAACTAGAAACAAATCACAAAATGTGGTGAATCGATCACAGAGAACCGCATTCCATTTCTCATTCCGTCCAAACTATCGATTGGATTAATATCACGGATGAGTGCAATTGAGAAAAGCTGCTACTAGTATATTGAATGCGTATGAGACTATGCAAGCCAGATATATGAGTTCAGCAAGTTATTTATTCAATATATCAGGTAATCGTGGACTGTGTTGGAGAGTAACACCTGATAAGTCTGTTGCCGAGAAAGGAATTGATTTTGCACCTGCAATCATTTGGTCGAGATTATTGGATTTCAAGGATACTCTATTTGGAGCTGATCCAGGAATAGATACATTACAACATGAAGTCCAATATGTCATTGAAGTGAAAACAGTATGGGAATTCAGAGAGATTGGTATTATTTAAGGATCATATTAACAAAACGGCATATATCACCTCCAGTTGACAATTATGTCTGCCCATTAAAATCGTGCTTTCAAGCCTTTGAAAGCAAAAAACTAATCCCTCGGAAAAGTCTACATTGAACAGACCTTGTTTATACGACTGCTTGGCTTGGCTTAGACCTATGTACAAGAGCATTGAAGATCATTGGATCTCGTTGATTGACAGCTGCACATCGATTATTTAAGGACCAACTATACAATGTGGAGGAAGAACTTGTTTGCTTTGTTTTTACAGGAAATATCAAGATTAGACTGTCAAGAATTATAATCTAGTCTGATCTTAGATCAACACTGGTTGACATTTTTCAGGGTGCTCTGGCTGAAGCGTTTACCACACAGTCCCGACCCTGAAAGAGAAAAAAGACATTGTTGGAAAAGGGGAAAACGCTGATAACCAACATTTTCGCCCTTTCCTACAATGTCTTCTACTCTATCAAAGACATTACTATTTAAACTACATTTGGTTTGTCATGTGCAAATGCTTTCAATTTCATCGAGTCGCAAGTTTCGCCTTTTGGCAATGAGTAAAACAGAATTTAACCATGCGGAAAAAAAAGTTTGAAAAATCTGTATAAATATTGCTATTTTTGTAGGAGTTCCCCTTTGATGTAAAAGGTATAGATTGGGATGAGTACATACGACGATGGATCGACAGTTAATATGGAAAAAAACGACTAAAAAGAGTATGACGATCATTGAAGACCACATAATTCTGATTGCGCATTTTGAAGATTCCATACAGATGAAAACCGATGGTTTTTATGCCTGTCTAGGTTCAATCTTTCGCCACAAATTTATGCTGTACGTTTCCATGCTGAAGATAAAATACCACTGCAGATGATAACTTCTGTTGAATCTTCTTTTAAAATGATGTAGATCGAAGAGAAGCCAGCACATCGATTGCACTCTTATCTTGATCCGATCCATTCAATTCTAGAAAACTATTTATTTTGCCTATGTCTGCTAATGTTTGAATTGACTTTAATCAAAACAGATTATGTACAATATTTGCACCCATCGATTTTTGCAAAAAAAAAAGACATACAATGGACTGTCTACAAATAAACGTCGTTTCAGTTTGATATGTTGCAATGTTTTTGACATTTAGGTAATGACAATCAAAAAATCAATTTAGAACGTTGAAGCTGTGGCTTTAAACACGACTCGTTTTTATATTAATTAAGGGAGCTTAGATTGATTTCAAAACAAAATGACATAATAATGTTGGCTACCAGCAATTTCTCCTTTACCCCGAATGTCTTCAAAAGTATTCTTCATCATCGTTTGAAATGTTCAGAACTGTTTGAGGCGCAAAACAAGAAATGGATTATAGTAAGCAAAAATTGATTCACTTGTCTTTGACATGAGGCAGAGGTCATTGCCAATGCTCATAAAAAATAACTAAATCCAGTTGGCAGGAAGCTAAAAGCAGCAATGACTTGAATGGTGTTTAAATGTTCACACAAATTACAAGTGGAGAACAATTCCTTGCTGACACCCGAATTAAAGACTTTTTTAAATCTTCAAAAAGAAACGTAAATGGATGGTAAGGTTGATGCATTGTATTTCACACCTGGTCAGGTCTACGTTTACACTGTTGTATACAGGACTGCAAAATATGTAATGAACACCCCAGCGATCTGAAATTGTAAGAAAATTATTACAAATGTTTTCATGCGTTTGAAATTCATTATAGTAATTTCAGGCCGATAAGTTCATACAGTATATCCATGATTCCTAAAAAGTCTTTATTACCACTGAAGATATCTTTCTAAGCCATACAAGACTTTCAAAAAATATACTACGAAAACGGTCATGGATGAATGACGTTAAAGCTCAGAGAGAGATTTGACTGAGCCTAAAGTCAATGTACAGTTTATGCATTATCAACATTTGGAAAAAAATAGGATGAGGAAAGACAAGAAAAAGCCGCCTGCAGTGAATGATTTCAATCAAAAAACAAAATAATTCACGTAACCCTCTGCAACACATAGTAAAAAGTATGACAACAGAATTTTCATTTTGTTTACATTTCTCTGTAAATGTTCAGTTTTGTCATGATAGGTCAATATTGCCACTTTGTTGCTGCCGTTATTATCATCTCGCTACCAGGAATACTTCGACGGAAACATAACCCTCCAAACGTCATATACGATGAAAACGACCGTGTTAATCTTGCTGAAAAGTTTCACTGGTCACACAAGCAAAATATTGAACTGGGCAGTTTCAAGTTCATATTTTGGATTTCTCCCTCCTCGCGTTAAGTATATTTTACGTTTTAGTTGCTTTTATTGACCGTTAAGATGAAGATCAAGCTTGACAAAACAAGAATGATTCGGATCTACTTTGGCTGCCTTAAAGAGACAGGCCTTAGCAGCATTCCATTGTTTTCTCGTGACAAAAACAGTAAGTTTAGTATTAAGAAGATATGATCGACCGCTCATGTACCTACCCTATCCTCCCGTTTGAAAACTATATTTCTGAAATGAATCGTGATTTACACTCACCGTCAGAATGAATTCTTTTGTAATGGTAAGCAAACCGAAGGTTGTAAAGCCAACCTGGGTTCCTGTGAGTTTAGATAGAAACAAATTCAGCTGAAAAGACACAAGGAAAGAAGTGTAAGGATATTACTGCACCAGAATATTTTGATAAAACATTTCACTGCTTGTTCCTTGAAGTCTGGTCTTCATCTCCAATGCTTTAAAAATCCGTAAACCTAAACTTTTATATTCTAAAGACTTCGGCAAATAGATTTGTTTTAGCTGACATATAAATTGATTTCCTCTGGTTTCTTTCAAAGGCAGAATGTTTTGATGGTATTACTCGCCGCTTTCAACATTATTATTGTAGCCGGGTACAGGTATTTGGTGATATATCGTGCGGCCGTATCGACATGTGGTTCGGTAGCTCAGTTGGTTAGAGTGCAGGAACGGTATTCCTGAGGCCCTGGGTTCGAATCCCGGTCGAGCCATGATATTTTTCACCACCAAGTTACATTTGGCGCCCAACGTAAATAACCTACGATGTGTATGGCTACTGCTTAGGCACCTCGAGAACGTTTCACAAAGGTTCTCTGTCTCCAGAATTCGGGACGAATTCTAAATTAGGAGGGGCATATGTAGCCGGGTACAGGTATTTGGTGATATATCGTGCGGCCGTATCGACATGTGGTTCGGTAGCTCAGTTGGTTAGAGTGCAGGAACGGTATTCCTTAGGCCCTGGGTTCGAATCCCGGTCGAGCCATGGTATTTTTCACCACCTGTTACATTATAGTAATAACAAACCACGGAAATGGTTCTCTTATCCATTTATTGTTTAGGTTTTGCCGATGCTAGGTCGGAATTTTTACGGTGCCCTGTTGAAGGAGACCTCTATTAAAATCAGTGATGTCGGTGAGCATCAAACCTTAAATCACTGTATTACAAACACAAGTAGGGCATGTTAAAGGTATGGATCATTTAAAGGAATTAAGGGATAATACATGGGTATTATTATCATCAATTATTTGCGAAAACAAAAAAATAATACAGATCATAAGCACTTTCTTCTTTTTCAAAGTCTTCAAAAATTCACTACCGAAAAACAAATTTTCAAAAAAAAAAAAAAAAAGAAAGAAAAAAAGGGCTACGATGGTCCTGGATCGCTCACCTGAATCAAGGGGCGGAATTTCACTCCAGGGTCATTATGACCCAATTTAAAACTCATCTGAGATATTATTAAGACAAACATTCTGACCAATTGTCAGGTCAATTGAGCTGAAAATGTGGCATCTAGAGTGTCCAAAATGTATTTCTTCAATTTGACTTAGTGACCTAGTTTATGACCCTCTATGACCATATTTCAAACTCATCCGAGATATCAAAATAAACTTGTTGACCAAGGTTCAGGTGAATTGGGCAAGAATTGCCGCCTCTAGAGTGCCCACTAGGTATTTCTGTAATTTGACCTAGTGACCTGGATTATGACCCTATGTGTGCCAATTTCGAACCCATTCAAGAAATCATCAAGTAAAACATGCTGACAAATACATGTATTCAGATCATTTGAGCAAAAAATTATGGCTTCTACAGCGCCCACAATACATTTCTTTAATTTGACCTGGTGACCTAGTTTATAACCCTATAATACCCAATTTCTAAGTGATCAGAGATATCATCAAGTAAAATATGTAGACCGATTTTCAGGTCAATTTAGTTAGAATTCTGGCCTCTAGAGTGCCCACAAGGTATTTCTTCAATGTGACCCAGTGACCATGTTTATGACCCTATGTGACCCAATTTTTAACTTATCTGAGACATTATCAAGACAAACACGCTGACCAATTTTCAGGTCAATTGAGCCAGAATTGTGGCCACTAGAGCGCCCACAAGATATTTCTTCAAATTTGACCTAGTGACCTAGTTTATGACCCTATGTGACCCAATTTTGAACTCATACAAGATTTTATTAAGACCAACATGCTGATCAATTTTCAGGTCACTTGAGTAAGAATTGTAGCCTCAAGAGCGCCAACAAGGGATTTATGTAAGTTGACCTAGTGACCTAGTTTATGACCGTAGGTGACCCAAATTCAAACTCATACGAAATTTTAAAAAGACAAACATTCTGACAAATTTTCAGGTCAATTGAGTAAGAAATGTGACCCCTAGTGTGTCTGCAAGGTTTTTTTTTTTTTTTTTTTAATTTGAACTAGTGACCTAGTTTATGACTCCAGGTGACCTTATGTAATACCCATTCGAGACCTAATTAAGACAAACATTCTGACCAATTTTCAAGTCAATCGAGCAAAAATTGTGGTCTCTAGAGTGTCCACAAGGTATTTCTTTAATTTGACCTAGTGACCTAGTTTATGACCCTAGGTGACCCAAATTCGAACTCATCCTAGATTTTATGAAAACAAACATTCTGATTAATTTCCAACTCAATTGAGTAAGAAATGTGGCCTCTAGAGTATCCACAATGTAAATGTTGACGACGGACGCCGGACATCGGACAAACACAAAAGCTCACCTTGAGCACGTTGTCCTCAGGTGAGCTAAAAAAGAGAAAGTGCCAGGAGTAATTACAGTAGTGATATTACCTGTGTTGCTTTCTCCAATGAGATTGTCTCTGCGTTCATGTAATAAATCGTGTCCAGCGGTGCATGTGCCTGAATTAGAGAGAAAACCAACTAGTCTTGTTCGCATGAAAGAGTCAACAAATGTCAAATACTCTTATTATTTTATCGAGTTCAGATAACTACACGTCTTCTCAACGGTTGGTTACGGTATGCAGTATTTTCCCCCTTGTTCTGAAAAATGATGTTGGCAGGATCGTTGAAAAAGTCAAAGATTTTTTTTTTTTTTAAAGTATCGAGACCGTATCTTTCTTATCATAAAAATAGTTGCGATCTTGGTTCGTGAACTTTAAAGTTATTGTAATATTCTTCATAGATCTAGCGCTGGGTATAGAATTTCATCAAAATAGTGGGTCTCAATAGTCAATATCTCTATTTATCATATACCTGAAAAATTTCCGGCTCGAATTTATGCATCGAACGCGGATAAAATATCACACACGACAGGAAAAAAAAAATATCTACACAGTGTGAAATATGGTACGAAATATGGTATGAAAACGTAAATCAAGCGCGGAAAATGTACGTATTGATTTGCGATTTGATTGATTAAAATTTACGCAATGATATTTATCCGCCATTCATAAAAACGAAGTTACTAGCCTCTACACCATTGTTTATTTTGTGTACCAATTTAAAAACAAAATGTCAATAACTGCAAAGCTTTGCCGTTGAAAGTTGTAGGTACATAAGAGGAATATTATGTTGTAGTAACTTTCCTAGTGCTTGTATTTACTTCTTCCTGCATAAGAAAATTTTGACATCACGTTTGACCTTCGGTCTCGCGCGATATCAAATTTTTTCACGCTGCTGGAATCAAATATAAGCACCAGGAAAGTTACTACAACATAGTATTACGTATTTCTCCCAAGAAAAGACATAAGATTTAATTACCTTTACACTTCTCAACACTGTTTGAGTAGCGTATTGGCCTAGTCAAAATGGCTAGGGGCGTTTACCTTTTGAGGTAACATTAGGGGCATACGATATAAAACAGATGTCCTTACCTCCTCGTGAACGAAGGCAGCAAATATTGACACGGCAAACAGCATCCCAAGTGTCAGCCCGAGGTAGAATACGTATACTAGAGCACTATATATTGTTAGGGGCAATTTCATCAGATTGTACAGGATAATAATGCTTAATGCTAAAGTCCAAAAGTAAATATTTCCGAATAGAAACCGAAAGTCTCGATCAAGCATTGAAACCACTTGACAAATATCCAGGTGGATTTGCCTTACATTTTCCATTTTCGCAAAGGATTCCTTCGTTCCCTTTGTCTGCGCAAAATATTTGTTGAATGCTTTAAATCCAGTGCAAATCATGATAGAAATAACTATGAGAAAAAAAGCGGGCGTGATCAGTGTAATTATCTGCAAACAAACTGACATGGTCACAAGGATTCTAGAAGCCACTGTGTCTTTGAGTGGTGCTGTGAATGTATCATTGTAACCGATTTTTTCAAGTTCCTTTGGGCTGTACATAACAAAAGTTATCAAGAACTGTGTAGTACTCGACGCGAGATGTATAAATATAGTGATGCTAACTACTGCTATTTGCAGCTTATTGAAATGTTGAAAATCTATCGATATTTCCTGTCGCATCATTCTTGATACAGTGTTCTGCCATAGCGCCATGCTTTCATGAAAATGTCCGTGTCGTCTGCTGAACAACTTCCAGCATATGAAACAGCTACCAACACACTGACAAGTTAGAAATATGGGAGTTACGTAACTCAACACGTCAGTGGCCAAAAGGGAGATACTTCTTACCATATATGCAAAAACATTTAAAATAACGAATCCTTGGTAGCTCCAGAGTATTATCTCCAACACTTTCGTTTTCGATTTTCTAACGTTGTAACAAGCACTCAAAATAAGAAGACAAGTGATTGGCCTTAAACTGAAATATTTGTCGCGATCTTCTCGATTATTTTCTACATCGCGTTCCTCTGTCCGTAAAATTTTAGACATGGTTATTGTACATCTAACGTGATCAACATTACATCTTTTATCTTAATCTCTGCAACCTCTATCTTTGTTCTAGTTCTATCACAACAAACTAAATTTGCAAACAAATTATATAAATCCGTTTGTGTTCATAGCTTCCCAGTTCGCATTTCAAATGGCAACAAAATACCATTATGGCCATTCATACAATATAGTGAAGCACTTTGTTCAGATCGAATCGTTTACTGTCATTGCTAGGCAAACACGAACGATTAATTGATATCGTTAATTTACGACATTTATTTTCTGTGGATAATATATCCATTCCTTAGATCGTTTTTTTTTTTGTAATCAATGTACCATTATTCTTAGTTCGTTTCGATTGGTTGTTAACTCAATAAAGAAAATCAATCTACACAATCAATGAATCCACTTTTTCATGTGAAGGTTTTTGTAATTGAAATGTCTAATATTTACTGGCTTTGCTGTATGGTTTTCAAGAAGATGGTTTTAGAGGGGGATATCAAATCAAACCTTAAAACATATACGAACTCCGTGACTTAACGTTACCATCAACCATCGCCCCACATAAATACATGCACTCCCTTTTGCGAACATTTACATAACGTTTAACTCAAAACTTAGTTCGTTTGATAGAAAAAGATATTGAAGGTGAAACATGGACAATTTCTTTTAGTCCGTGGCACACATTACCTTGTAAATTGGCAAAAAGTGACACCGATCAAAGGGCAAACAATTTGTGACTCATATCATTCCTAATGTTGAAATTTCTGCGAGGGAACAAAAGTCTTTGATTTAATGTTTGGATACTTTTTGCAGTTGCATTAAAAACTCTTTTTCACAGAACATAGCTCAATGAGATATGGCGATGGGTTAGGCTGTCATGTGACAGCTTTTGTTTCCTTTTGTTGACGAGAAAAAGAGTTCACGCAATCTACCTTTGTGAATTGATTGAATGTGTTTTAGAATTGTCCAACTTTACAAGGCATTTCTTTGAATGAAAAATGTCAGCCTGTGCAGTCCAACTTCTAAACTTTTTGCTTAGGGTAAATTTCAAGCATCGCCAAGGGCCATTCATTCTACCTCATGATTCAGTCGGTTGTTAGACAAATATGGATAACTTGCTTGGTCTAACTCATCCCGGAGATGCATTAAATTTCTTTTTCCCAGAGCTACGCTCAGTTGTATTTGAAAGTCCTTATAGAAATGGAAGAAACAAGTTAATCGTAAATTCTAACCATCTAACAATGTAAACCATTGATAATAATTATGATGGTGCTACCTTTATCTTTTGACAAAAAAAAAAAAGACATTTAGACACACTAAAGAAAATAAAGTTAAAAAGAACTTTTAATACCTTTTACTTCAAATATCACATTCATAGATAAAAAAATTGAGGTGAGCGTTCTCAGTATGAATTAATATCGTTTTATCAAGCGGTGGCAAAAGTTGAGAAAGTTTTATGAAAACTTGGAAATTCGGATTTCTAATGTTGTTTGTGGTGATTTTCGCTTTCTAATTGTATGCTTCTTCAATTAGTATTTATAAAAAGCACAAGGAGAGAGAGCGCACAGAGTATGTCTGAAAAGAAAGCAGTTTACCAAAGTTTTCTTGGTATCGCCATGCTTTGTTTCCATATATTGTATCGTTGTTGTCCTTTTTTTCTGTACTTAAGTCTCGAATTTCAAAACAAACCACACTGGTTGAACACTTTCTATACATACTTTTGTCCGAATACAGCGGAATTGTGTAGTCATAATTGCATCATGTGCAGTTTGATGATTTGCAATGCAATATCGATCAACGTCACAATGTGTGTCTTGTCTTAAATTCAAATACAAAGTAAAGGTTTGAACCAGGAGAAAGGTCTTGCAATCAGAAACATCTGATAAGGTAAAAACAGTTTGTTGACGATTCACTTCCGACCGTTTGGAAAACTTTTTGCATAAATTGACTCAATTTGTTTCCTTCCCAAAGGACTCGGTATGGACATTTTCATCTAAATCGATAAGGTAGCTTTTACTGGTAACAACATGAACGTTGAACGCAATCCCGTATGCAGACAGAGCAAAGAGAATCATGTTTTAACATTTTTGAAACAATGAGACTTGAGTAAATAATATGGAAAAGTAATATCGAAATAGATTTGTATCAATAGTGTATTAAGGATGTTTTCGGTAGTTTTTTTTTTGCGCAACATAATGTGCATGGGAACGAGCTTTTTCGTCCCTGGACTTGTTCGCCCAGGCTCCTTTGTCTGAGCGCATTCGCCCTTTAGAATGAGTTCATTCCTCTTCAAATTAAATCTGGAGCACTAAGAAGGCATAATAGTATACAGGACGATATTGACTCTTCACGAAGGAAATTCTTGAGTAGTACTCGGATAGTTTCACCGTTCTGCGCAAAATCATAAACAGCGAAAACACTCTTTGCTTTAAATGGACATTTTACGAGGAAATCTAAGATAGACACATCTCAAGAGCTCAGTCTGCATTTCCAAAAATGATTCTACAATAAATACTGAGTGTATACAACTAGCGAGACAGAAGAAACGGATGTCACTGTCAATTCCCAAACCACTTTTAATGTACAGAAACGTATTCTCGAGATAAGAAATCAATATCGTCGAACGAGCCATGGAAAAGTGGCTATGTCGAATATCTAAGATCAGACTGCACATTCTAAGCAGCCTTATCTTGATCTATGCCAACCGCACATGTTTTCACCTATAGCGCTGAAAGGTAAAGTGGTGTTTCTTATCCAGGGTTATACTTACCTGATGTTAAGTAATGCACGTAATAACCAGCTTACGTACTTTCAACAAAATTGAAATAAATTTGAAAATTGGCCATGTAAACTTACTAGAACCGATCTTCACTAATGGGTGGTTCTTGATAATTGGTCATCTCTCACTTAAACTTGACTTGCATGTTTCAACTGTTTAATTATGTTAACTAATATAAGAAGTCCTATGCTTGTATGTTTTCAAAATAATTTTGCGTAGTCGTTTTTCGGTAAAACTAGGAATGTTTTTGTAAAATGTTTTATGGTTGCCATGGGAACTGTAATTTTGTGAAAGTCTGAACACTTCAACCTTTGTTTTTATCAAATTTGAATAAAAAATACATCAAGGATTCTATATAGAAAAAAATGGAAAAAATCTATAGAAGGATATTTTGATAACTCACTTTCACTTGCCATTTTTTTTTTTTTTTTTTTCATTCTGTGAATACAAAATTGCGATAGGATAACCCTGTCTACAAAAATGAAAATCAAATTTTGTGAATGTTACAGACAGATATTCAAAGCGCTTATAACTTACTCGGGTATCGAAATGTACTTGGGACGAAACGTTTCACTCTTAAGTCGTCACGTGATGGAAATATGTCAGCCACAGTGTGACCATGCTTTGAAATTCTTGTGCTGAAATGTTTGAAGAGGCAGTTAGAAGACTTTAAATTCGGTATGTACCAAAGGGTATAATGCAAAAATGATTACTCTTCCTACTCCTACGCAAATCTCATTTGCTATTGTTACTTTGAAATTTATGCGTTTTTCCTAGCAAGGAATTGCAGCTAATATGGCGTCAGGGTGTTTCCTTGATTTGTGGGGTATGTTTTCTGAAGATAACATGCTCTACATATCGAGATTTAAATTATATCATAGTTGTGTATACGGATACTTGTGTAAGCATTTCTTGGTGTTCGAGAAGTGCCGAACCAGATCAGCTTACACAACTGTGCATTCTGATCTGGGTCTGCATTGTCCGGTTAGCCACTATTATGTAGGATAAACGAGATAGTCTACGTTTTCAGAATGTTCAACACCTTTATGCTTAAATAGTGTTTGTCTAGATTCATTGCTTATTTTGGACAATATTTGATGGAGAGTTTAAATTTTTCTTTGTCGCAATGTTTTCTTGACTTTCGGAACATAATTATGGTCTCTCAAGAGTATTTCGAGTAGACAGTGTTGTCCGGCAGCAGACTGCACACCTGTGCGGGCTGATCTCTACCTACACTGTTCACAGAGGCTTTTGATCTTGGTATGGCATGACTTAAGCTTCCTAGTGGATTTATGTATGAGCCAAAATGTTTATTTCATCCGTTATATCAGTCTGTATGCATTGCAGCAAGTGTGGAGACAGGTCAGGTCGCATATTTGTGCAATGTGGCCTGTGGCAGCACTGGCTGTTAGATATTTTAAGATTAGACTTGGGAAGGACACTTAAGGCTATTTCCTTTTTTGTAGTTAATCGTGACATCGTGGCATCAAATGTAACATCGCATATGAATGTCAGGAATTAAAGAAGTAAAGTTTATACAGATTTGGCCTTTATTATTTTGGACAGCACAAAATCATTAAACCAAAGCTTTCTGATAATGTTATTATCATTTTCCAGCGAAAGTCATTAGGGGTAAACTGTTACCATGGAAACAGGCATTTAACAATAAAACGAATATGTCAGCATATCATTTTCTTTTTATTTTGTATTCAGCATAAAATTTTACATACAACATGTGGAAAAAATGTACGGATAGGGAAAACTATAGAAAACGCCCTTACGCTGAATAATAACTATGTTTTAAAATGATATAAGCCCTGCTCTGTGAAAAGGGGGCTTAATGCATCTGTGAAAAGTATCGACCCAGGTCAGCCTGCGCAGTCCTGAGCCGAAACTTTTCGCTATCGGTCAATTTTCTACATGTCGAAGGACCAGTCTACTTCCAGATCCAACCAATAGTTAGAAAAAATGGATTTTATGGATCCAAAATCATGTAATATCTTGCATGGTATAATGCATCACGGAGATGCATTAAGCCCCCTTTTCCCAGAGCACGGCTCATATTTATTTTGTCTCTCGTCCAGCTAAAAATGGTCTTGGACTGCAATCATATTTGCGTGATACACATAATCCTCTATCATATGTTAAAACTGACGCTAAACGAGTTTTACTGACACGTACTACAGCCCATATCCAGCAATTTTTTTTTTCGATATTTTTCTGAGCTGTCCTGAGAATTCATCTAGAGTTATTTCTATGATTCTCTGCTTGAAATCAGCCGACAGCATACTCCCAAATTATTTCAAATGTTACTCTCTTCCATTCATTTCCAACTGGTTTTGTGTCTGGGAAAACTGAGAGCGATTTGTTTACAAACAGGAGTAGGGGAAAGGGGGGGGGGGAGTTGCAGACGAACGCAACAATAATAATACTAATACTAATAAAAATTTATCTTAAATTATTAAGAAAATCAACATGGGCATCGCATTTTAAGCAACAATTTTACTGTAAAATATTGATTTCATGTACGGCACTTAAAAAAAGAAGTGTCTCGACTGGTCATATAACAAACTAGCCTAATAAACCTTGATCACATGACCAACCGACATAATGAATTTTAGTCACGTGGTCAAGTGACCGTTTATCAACATGTTTATATGATGATGAGTTATGAGTTATACGACGGGGTTCATAGGAGGTGACAGGAAAAACAATACTATTATATTGCAAAGAAATTTCTCGCGGTCTGACTGGAGAATATGCTCTGAACAAATAGTGAAATACACTAGCAAAATCCACAGAAAACCAGTTTCCCTCTCGCGAACCATGTATAGCTTGTCTACACTTTGAACGCAACATCCAAGATGGCGGGGTCCATCGAGTCTCCCACAACACAAATACTTAGTACAGCATATTAAATATTACTAGTGTCCCTCCTTGATGGTTGTCATGATTCACCACAGCCGTGAACAAATTTCCAAATGCACTGCCACCTGACCGTACAACTACAAATGTATACATCCAGATCTTGGGTCAAGATTGTCATGGGGATACATTACAATAATTGACGAAAATAATCCAAGTTTTTATTAACATTTCTTTTAAAATCAAATCTAAAAGCAATACTAGACATATGGCTGGTCGACCTGTTCTGTTTCTACCAATCAAACGCTAATCCTGGAGCATAATATGAAACTGATTTTGAATGAATCAAATGATTGGAATATGGATCAAGGGTCTGTATTCACCAACCATTCTAAAGAACATCCTTAGTCTTATTGTCAAGAATTTTCTAAATTGAAAAAGTAAGTCAACTCCTGATTGGCTAAACCAATGTTTCAACCAATCAGAAATTGTGTTACTTTCTAAGTTTGGTATAGGACTAAAAATGAAACTTACAATGGTTGGAGAATATCGGTTCAGGCGAATAGGAGTTTCATTAGCTTATCTTTCAATACTTTGTGAGTCTGCGCGAAAGAAGCACGTAGCTGTTTTTCTACACTCGCGAAAAGACATTACGATGGCGTTGTATCCAATTAAATGGTTAACTTTACAGAGGAACAGTAACTATAACTGGGGATCGGAGGTCTCTCGCATATTGAAGATTTTAGTCCTGGGTTCCATGTGCAGATGTTTCTCTGGCCTGTTACTTTTTTCTGTAACCCTTGAGGAAAGTCATGACAAAGTCTGGGCTATGATAAGTGAAACCATGGTCACCAGATTTTTCCTTTGTATGTCCTGCCATAGTCTGCCACAATCAGCTCGCGCGAAATCCATCGCCAACTAATAAATTATTGTCGTTGAAATTGTATCTCAAATCCTAGCCCAATTGTTTCCAGTTAACGTTTCATTACAAATGATGAAACAAATCAGTATCTGGATATTTCAATGTCACGAAATTTTATTAGATGAAAAATGGAATGGATTGGCATAACGCACCTCCTTGAATATTGCCCGTAGAGGTTCGAAATCAGGAAAGCAGGTTTTTCCAAGTCAGCTTTGAGCCCCCTCAGTTAAGCTCCTCTATCTTACTCCAATACATAGCAAAAATATAGTTTGGAATGATTTCTTTCGTTTGAAGTTATTGTGTTTTTCCTTTACCAGCCGTTTTCAAAATATTTGATAATGTCGACTAGTAAATACAAAGGGTAAAACTTTTTGGACTAGGAGAAGAAAAAAAGCAAACATCTATTCTAAATACTAAAGCTTAACAATTTCGAATGGCTCCTGATCTCAAACTGGTGGCAAGATGTGCTTTGCGGTCGAAAGGGTAAACCTCTCCATTAGAAGAATCAGAAATTTCAGGACTACGAGTCCTGTGTAATATGCAGAAGGTATTTTGCAAGAAACTCAGAAAGGTTCACTGAACTTGACAGGTTCTTAAATAATGACGCGGACATGAAATGACGTTAACCTGAATGGATTAAGCAAAAATATAATACTTTGTGTAAGGTCTCTTCTTTGCTCAAACTGTTGTATAAAGGACTGCAAAATATGAAATAAACACGCCGGAAATCTGAAATAAAACAAATGAAAAGGCATAACAAGCATTTTTTTTTTGTATGGTTTTGGTACCTAAGGATACAAATATTTATAAACGTGAGTAAAATCATTATCTATAGCGCACAAACTTCCGATAAACTACACGTAAACAGTAAAATATTAATAATAAAATGCCCTTTAAGTATTGTTTTAAACGTGGCTGAATCAGCAAGAATTTGTCTAATTTATATTCTTGATTATTTACGATAGTCTTCGTCATAGTGCAGTATTTTTCCCCCGAGAGTAAAATATACTTAGGGAGAAGGAACAGTCATCTAGGATATTTTCTCGAGGCAGAACCTCGATCTTTTTAAAAGAGAACCTAATAATGCTACAACGGGCTGTTAACCCTGCAAAAGCACACTCTTACCCCTCGAATGATTGTTTGATGTGAAGAGAAACCAACTGCCTTTAGTAATGCTCACCGTCAGAATAAACTCTTTTGTAATAGTAAGCAACCCGCATGTTGTAAATCCAACCTTGGTTCCGGTGAGTTTTGAAATAAACAAATTGAGCTGAAAAAAAACAATACAGAAAAATATAGGTTTCGACTTCGGGATGTACTTTTTTAAAATAATTTTCCAAACAGTATTTCAAACAAACTAGAAATTTTCAATTTGAGGAAGAGGCCGACAACCCGCTTATACAGAGCTGCGGTTGGGCAAACCCTTCTAACAAAATATCCGTAAAAGCAATTGAAGTTGCATTAAGAACACGAGAGTCAATTCTCACACAAACATGAATATTCTTTAAAATATTTAAATGACAAAGCTTTAGATGTAAAACTTTAGGTATGGGAATCGGAAGATGGCATAGATGGATATATATTCTATTTGTGCCACATAGTCTTTAACCCTTTACCGAAAAATACCGGATTTTAATGACAGAACCAAATACGGCCTTTGAAAATATTGAAGAAAAGAAAACGCTGCATTTCTCCTCCACACTTTAAGTTTATGATCTACAAGGTCCGTTCAATTCTGACACCAGGGTTTTAATTTGAACAAGTTTTGAAGAGGCATACTAAATAATAATACTCACAAAATATTACAGCAGTAGCTCACAAAAGACCAAGAATATGCTTAATGTTTTCAGTATATTAGCCTATGAAGAAACTTTTGACTTGCGGGGCGGGGCCAATTTTGACACCTTTCGGCTATATTTTGAACAATCAATCTTGTTAGAGGTCTACTAGATAAATATACATGCAACATTTGGTAGCCCTAGGTTTTCTGGTCAAGGAAAAGGAAGACTGTTTTTCAGTTTTTTACTATCTCAGTCTATGTGAAACTTGTAACTGCTGGGGCGGGACCAAATTTTATCCCAGCGCTATAACTTGAACAAACTTGATGGTGATCCACTAGATAAATGAAATGTAGTATGCAAAGTTTGGCAGTCCTAAGTCTTATGGCTAGGAATGAGAAGACTTTTAAATTTTTTCGCAGTATAAGCCCATGTAAAACCTGTGACCATCGGGGCGTGACTAATTGTGATCCCTGGACAATAATTTGTAGAGCTTTGGTCGAAGTTGATTAGATGAAGCTACATACCAAATTAGGAAGCCCTACGCCTTATAAATAGGAAAGAGAAGACTTTTAAAGACTGTATGAGCTCACGTAAAACTTTTGACAAATGGGACAGAAACACTTTTAACACCATAGCTATTATTTAAAGAATCTCTGTAGAAGTCAAAGTAGAAGACAAAGCTACATGCAAAATTCGGTAGCCGTACCCCTTATGGTTTCGGACAAGAAGATTTTCAAATATTTTTCATTATTTTTCAATATAGTTGCATTTGCAACCTGAGCTTTAACAGGAATCAAATTCTTTCAAAAATTCTGAAAATGACCATGGAATGGTCATTTCTGTCACGTTTGGTCAAAACTGGATAGGCAGTTTCAGAGAAGATGTTTGATATAAAAGTTAACGCACGGACAGATGGACGGACGCACCAGTGACGCACAACGGACACAGGACCATGATAAAAGCTCGCTGGCCTTCCGCCCAGTGCGGCTAAAATGTATTTCTGGTGTATTCATTAAATATTATGTTGTTGACAAGGCATGATTAAATCCAGAAAACAAGATATTTACATTCTGTAATTTTACACTGCTTTACAAGAAAGCAGATTACACAGAAGATGAATGATAAACAGAAAACTCACTGCTTCATGTACTAGCGCAGCTGAAATAGCCATTACGGTTAGAACAATGACACTCAAGCCCATCATGTAAAGAAGTATCGCAAGTTCCATGAGTGATCGGCCGGATTTTACTAAAAGATACAAAACTAAAATTGCCTGACACAGTGTCCAGAAACATATGCTTCCATAGAAGTATCGCAGGTCCCTGTCAAGCTGGTATATAATGGTACATGTTTTTACATGAAACTTCCTCACTATTTCTATGTCATCCAGAATTCCTTCCCTTATCTTAATGCATTCGTCCAGTTTCCAGTTCAAGGCATTAAATGTTGCTAACAACACAGTATTGATAGTGGTTAAGTAAAATGGGGGTATCACAAGGGAAAATGATTGAAAAAAGCAAGGAATGACGATAAGTGCACGGGTGAAATACGAGTCTGCCAGAGGGAACACATATAAAGATGTCGCATTTTCTTTTCCACCTTCTAATTGTTCTGGGTTAGGAACAATAACATATGCAATAACTATTTGTAGTATTACATCTAACAGAATTAAAAATATTGCCAATATCAGATATATGATCTGCCATTTATAGATATATTTCTTATTGACAACGATACTGTTGTCACGCAGTTCGGATAACAAGTCACTTACTTTATTCATAGATGCTTGAAAGTTCCCAAATGCCTTGCTAAACATTTTCCAACAGATAATCCAGTTACAAACACCTTCTAGGGTGATCATGAAAACAATTATGTATGTCGGCACTGACTGCGAGTTTTCCATCGTCATCACGACACACCAAAACAAAACTGATGCTACTACAATTATTTTATAAACAAACATGGATATTTCCGTAAACAAATGTTTCCGTTGTTGAAAGCTATAGCAGCCAGCAAGGCCTTAACAGAATATAACCGGTTTTAGATTAAGTTCCTTCGTAACAGATTGTCCAACGCCTTCTGCTTCCACCATGTTTTTTGATTTCCTCGACATTTCTTCTTGTGACATAGCGTCCTGAATCAAATTTCCGCTGTCTCTTCGCATTTCCTACGTCTCTTCCTTTCAATTAAATAAATTATTCTTTTAGACACTAGGTGATATCCTTGCTCCCAAGCCAAAAAGATATGAGTCGAGTATGTAGTCTTGTTGAAGGTTGTAGTGATCGAAATTTAACCTATATCTTTATATTTACTTCACTGGATATTTAAGGAATTGAAACACATTATCTAAACCACACTCTCTGTTAGCTGCATCAGTAATTATTCTCTTGAAAGATATATGTATATATATATGTGTGTGTGTGTGTGTGTGTGTGTGTGTGTGTGTGTGTGTGCAGGTTACCCTTATGAAATAGAAAGCAGGAAATCGATAACGAGGAGCGAGCGCTGACAGTCGTTTTCTAGTATTCTAAGTAAGCTCGTTCCTTTACTTCTAACGCCCAGTAACCTGGCTTGATTTCAATTAAACTTCGATTTACGGCCATGTAAACGTATGGAAAAAAATAAACTAGTTGTTATAACCTTTCGAATCAATCTTAATCGCATTTGAATGAAAAGAACTAATCGACCGAAATACAGGTGTTCCATTAATGTATAAATGCGAATCGTTTTCATCTTTACTCCAAAATATTCTTGGTACCTTTGCGAGTTGCTGTTATCGTGGGTCACTGTATATTCATTTCCAACTGCCTGAAGAAGTGTTTTTCCTTTCTCTGTCATAAAGGAAACTTTAGTACGATTTTTCCCCAAATATCAGTTCATATTCAGATAGACTCTCAACCCTCAACTGCTAAGCGCGACTCAATGACCTTTTCCGAACAATGTAGTTTCAAGATCAGACTACACACTACGTGCCGTCTGATATTGGATCTACAATGTTCGATACGGAAATGTTTTTTCCCCCAAAATATATCTTTGAAATAACAACATTTGGGTTTTTACTATCAGCTTAAAAGTTTCATTTAACTTATATGGCAGTTAAGGTTTAATTTCATAAACTTCAGATCGCAGCCACACGTGTAAATAATGAAGTAGTTTCGTGTTAAAAATTTTACACGAAAATATTAAATACATGAGCCGTGCTCTGGCAAAAGGGGGTTTAATTTATTTCCGTGATGCATTATACTATGCAAGCATCATGTATTTTTAGACCCATTCAATTAATTTCATGTAACAACCGATTGCACCATGCGGTAGAGTGTCCTGGAACATGCAGAAAATTACAAATAGGAAAAAATTTGGACCATGCCAGCCTGCGCGGGCTGACCGGTGTCGAAACATTTTGCTTCCGGTAAATTTTCTGTAAGGACCTCTCCACCTCAGGATTCAGCCGATTAGTCAAAATGAATTTTCTCGTGCACAATTATGATTACTTGTTTAGTATAATGCATCACAGAGATGCATTTTACCCCTTTTGCCAGTGCATGACTCATTTCTATCGAGATAAATGTATGCATGCTGTTTGATGTTAAAGATCATAATCTTTTTAAGATTAGTTGTTACCATTAATTGCATAATATTCTTATGATGTTTTTTATTTAATAGTACATTATGCTGTGTCATATCTTTTTTTAATACGGTGTTTCTTATACTCCATTCGTTCACCATAGTTGTGCTGAAATCATATTTTGTGAAAAGCAGAGATCACTCTCCTTTGTGTTACGTTGTTTTTTCTCGTAGTTCATGGCCAGATTATGGTTTGTTTACCGATTATAAGAACGGTTGATCTAGAAGGTAATATCGGATCGCACCTCACCGAGCCAAATACCATAGTGGTTCGCATTGATTCAACTTGGCGTTTCTGTCTGATTGGGGCTTAATGATTTGTCTAAAGAAAAATGGCAATGTTATTTTGCTTACATGTTTCACTCGTTTAGAACCTTCTGAAATTGTGACCAATTTACCTTTTCTTTGGGAAAATTAACATCGCAGTACAACAATAAAATGAACCGTGCTCTGTGAAAAGGGGACTGAATGCATCTGCATAAAGTATCGCAGTCTGACCTGGGCCAAAATGTTTTGCTTTTAGACAACTTTCTACATGTCTAAAGACACTTCTGACTCTGGGTTCAGTCATTTGTTAGAAAAAAATGGATATAATATAAAGGATCCATAATATGTAATAACTTGCATGGTATAATGCATCACAGAGATGCATTTAGCCCCTTTGCCAGAGCATGGCACAAATTCCTGGTGCCATCATTTCACACATTAATGAGTTCGGTTTACGGCGGGACAAGAAAAAACAGAGATTTGGTTATTCGACAGGAATGGTGCCTCACTCGACGCTGGAACGTTTAATTCTGCTTGTTTAACTTTTTCAGCGCCTATTTTTTTAACTCGAGCTGTATCGACGGCTGAAAATACAACCCACTGACGCTTAGACTGATCCTTGTCTTACAGCCCTGACTACGGCACAGGCGGACAATATAGATCAGTGATCAGGCTGCACGTTCTGTGCAGCCTCATCTTGATCTAGGCTGTTCGCAAAAGCCCCTGTTTCGCATGTGGCACAGCGAATGGTCAGGTCAATGTGTTATGCATTTTGCCTATGGTCGTATTGTAAAACGACTCTTGCCCATTAGGATGTACTTAACTAGGACAGAACTTAGCCAATACGGAACTTACCCGATACAATTTTACATCCAAACTTAGAAGCTTGGATGATCTAAAGTTTTAAGTTTTCTCTTTACGATTCTACTTTCATTTCCTCACTTTTATATTATTAATCGCCCTGAAACAAATGTAAACGTCCAAGGTTATCTGCAATCTAATTTTGTTTCGTCATAAATGATTGACGAACCATTATCAGTTCTTCCTGGAGTCTGGGAATTGTTTACTTAACTACCTTTCAAACCACCAATTCTGCATACTGGAAGGGGCAAGGATGTCTTTATGTTCAGATTATTGGCTTCTAAATGTAGCCTTCTTTTCGTCCCTAACCTTGGGGCAAGTTTGAACTTTAGTGCTTTACAGAGAAGATATGCAGTCTACTGAAAGTCTCTTTATGTTAAAGCGAATCTGAAACAGGGTCTTTCAATTAAGCTTACAAGTCGGTATTTGTCTTTGTAAGGAAAAATCAATCAGTGGTGAAAACATACGAAAAAAAGCTTCAATTACTTGTTAATGGAATTGCTTAATGAATATGACTGTTTCTACCTCAATTTTAAGAACTCCCAACGGACTGATCATGCTGAAACTCGAGTACATCTCATGAAAGGTTCTCCCTGGGATTTCCAACTTTTATCCCTTTAACATTTATAAGGAATTTAAACGTTCATCAAATGCGTTTACCTTGTTTTATTTACAAAGACTATTGGTATGTGACTGCGTAACAAGGATATCCACAAACAGCTTTCAACGATGTTTAAACGAAGTAAAAAGCACATGTTTTCAAAACATTCTCTCCTACATTATGTTTGTTTACATCAAATACCCTGGCCCACTGATGTCTGATTGACCGTTGAAGTATATGCTGATTATGGTCCTGTTTATAAAGCGTGTGTTTTAAACAGTAGAAAAACGCTTTTTTGTGCAATTTTGAGGCCGAGTGGACAGGGCTACCTAAAAACCGGACACTGCGGGTTTAGGAACACATAACTTTATGTCTAAATTTGATCTGACTTGTCCACAAAGCACTTTCCAATTTTGTAGCTCACCTGAGCAAGAAGTGCTCAATGTGAGATTTTGTGATCGTGCTGTGTCCGTCGTCCATCGTGCGTTCGTCAACAGTTACATTGTGTGCACTCTAGAGACCACATTATCAGTCGGATACTCATAAAACTTGGTCAGAATGTTTGTTTTGATAAAATCTCGGACCAGTTTGAAATCGGGTCATGGCAGGTCAAAAAATCAGGTCACTAGGCAAAATCTTAGAAAAAACATTGTGTGCATTCTGGAGGCCACAATTTTAATTTGGTACTCCTGAAATTTAATCAGATTGTTGGTCTTTTATGATATCTTGAACAACTTTTGAATTGGGTCACATAGGGTCAAAAAATAGGTCACTTGGCAAAATGTTAGAAAAGCCTTGTGTGCACTCCAGAGGTCACATTTGCAGCTCGATACTCATGAAACTCCGCCCGGAATATTTGTCTTGATAATATCTCGAACAAGTCTGAAACTGGGTCACGTAAGGTCAAAAAGTGGATAATGTCGGGTCAAAAAGTAGGTCACTGAGCCATATCTTAGAAAAACCTTGAGTGCACTCCAGAGGACACATTTTCAGACCGATACTCATGAAAACTGGTCAAACTATTTGTCTTGATAATATCTCGGACAAGTCCGAAACGTGGTCACGTCGGGTCAAGAAGTGGGTCATTGAGTCAATCTTAGGAAAAAGTAGGTTTCATGTGTTCTACATGATTACAACCAGAATCTCTTCACCTTTATCAAACCTAGATGACTTTACTCAGGTGAGCGCTTCAGGGCCAATGGCCCTCTTGTTTCTTCAATAGCTACATGTATTTATTTTCTCAGAGGCATAATTTACACACAGATGCATACATAGTCCTGTATATCGAGGGGAAAAACCTATTACATTAGCGTTTTGAAAAATCTTACAAAGAGCAAAAGAAAAAAAAAACATTCTCATTTCTACGAGAAGCATAGATAGATTATCTTGTTTAAATATATTTTCCATGTAAAATTGTGTAAATGAATTCAATACAACAAATCTAAACAAGGTGATCTAACAATGCTTTTCACAGAAATGAGAACAGAAATTGGAAAGGGTTTTTTCCCGCCCCTAAAAAAAGTTCCGAAACGCAGATGGAATGATTTCGAATTCACACCTTTCCCCCACCCACCGATATGTAATTGTTCCTTTGATAAATCTCTGACGAAAACAACGTGCCAAAACTGCAGCCCTTTTCTCAGCTTCCGGGTATCACTTTTCCAGGATACACAAAACAAAGATTTTTTGTGAAAAACGTTTGCATCGGGTTTGAACCTGAAGTAAATAATCCGTTTTTGCAATAGTAAATGATTGCATCTTTCAACAAACTGCAGAAAAGAGAGCTTGAAATCAAAGTTTACTGCTGTGTTTATGTTGAACAATTCATCTCTCTCTCTCTCTCTCTCTCTCTCTCTCTCTCTCACGCACCCACACAAAATATTTTGAATTCCTCCACACCCGTTCTCCTCTCTCTCTCTCTCTCTCTCGCTCTGAGTTAACAGCTGCCCACTCGTTTAACTGTTACATGTATATAGAGGATATTTTGTTCGGTGTGTATATAGAGGATATTTGTTTTCCGGTGAAAGATCGAAATTAGTGTCATAAAGTGAACATCATTGGAAATGTTTTTAGGAGTGGCGCAGCAAGAAATAAAAATATACCCGTATGATGTTCACGAGATGAAATAAATTTTGACATTTCGTTGAAAAAAAACCCACAAATATTCTATTTATTTCACGCCTCTAACCTTTTTTTGTTGGGACTTGGGAAGTACATGGGAGCTGTCGGTATTTCGGTACCAGTAAGCTTATCAATCGGTTAATTTACTGGTCGAAACGGTGAAATTATCAAACCATAATCCACCATTATTTCCAGATAATCTACCGAAAAGCATGAAATAACTTCTATATATTTATTTTCTGTTATGGTCCGTGTACATTTATAATAAAAAAGGTGTATATATGTCATCATAACTGGATCAAAAAAGGGATAAAAAACACATGAATTAAGGAGACAATGAACTGATGTATTGTCCCTAATTGCTCACGAATTCGCGTCATGGTTTGCACAGAATCTTATACGATTTTAGGAACATTTTGGAGACAGGAAGACATTGGAAAACAAAAGTGTGGCGATTGTCCATGTTAAAGGCCCTCCGGTCGTGTTAGCATAACATAAACATTGTTTAGCACAGGCTATACAACGAAAATGTGAGACGTGATAATTTCAGGACCATTTGCCCTCTAACCTCCAACTTAACTATCGCCATCAAAATGCCCCCCTTGGTTTTCGCAAGTTCTCTTCTTCTCTTGTCGTACAACTACAGACTATCGATCCATTGCCGAACATACTTCTTCCATTTTATACCTTGTACATCAAAAGGAAATTCCTAAGAGGAAAACAAAACAACAAAAAGACTTTAGAAATACTTTCCCCACGCAATGACTCACCAACGGTTTTTTTTTTTTTTTTTTGTTGTTTTTTTTGTTTTTTTGTTTGTGTTTTTTTTTTTTGATTGAACTATTGAAATATTGAAGCTTCATGTATGCGTACTCTTATATTGCTTATTTCAGAGAGCTGAAATATCATACATAAATATCAAAGTGCAAAAGAGGTCCTAATTCTTCGAAGAACCCATCGAAGCTGTTTATAGTACCACAGATCACAGGATGCAATTTTCCTTCATTTACACTAACCCTGAGTGAGCCTGAATTTTTTTTTTTTTTCAAAGAATTCGAGGTAACTCCTCCACACAAATAATCTAACCTAATTTGTTTTCGACTATCATATTCGTTGTTTCAGCGAAATAAGTATACTGTGTATCTGATCCTTTTTTAAAGACATGTTACAGCTTTGCAAATCGGATCTATTACACTAACAGTATTCTTTTGTCTTTACGAAGTCAGGTCAAGTGCAAATTGCCTGCGGCTCTAATTTACAGTTCTTTCAATTCGATATATTATAAATGATATACTGTAGGCTGCTTGCCCCTGGGAACAAAATGCAAATATTGCTATTTCAACTTTTTTAACGAAGATGTCTTGAAGACGTTTTTGTGCAGTCTAGAATTTATTCATACTGTCATCAAAAAGCAATGAAGGTTAGTCTTAACGTTCAGAAAATTAGTTAAGGGAAACGAAAGAGCTTTTTGCCTGCTTTATACTGGATACCTTAATTTGCTACCTAAGAATTTAGTTCGAGGAATAAGCGCGAAATCCATAATTGGCATATCTGAATATTAAACAGCGAAGCACTTTTATTTCAGCCAATAACTGCTCCATGAATTAAACTGATAGCAGCATACACTTACAATGCTGTTTGGGCGACTTGTGAAAAATATATCAAACTGTTTATACGCAAGACTGACAACTCGTTATCAGCACCGTTGCATTTTTGCAGTAATTGATCTCTGGCCTTCAGTTTCTTTCGTAAGCCATTACTACCCTATATTACATAAAGTGTCAGTCTAACTGTACCAACCTTTTTGTCGGCGTCAGCAAGTAGATTGTGTATTTTCTTTGCGTTTTTAAACTCCTTTGCATATGTTCTGAAGTTAGATGTTTCGATTATTCCAATTCCTTTCCGTAGTCGTACAAAAGTTGCTAGGTTTCTGAAAGAGAAAAAGTATGACTGATTTCGCTGCATCTAATGTCTTCAGCAAACAGTTTGATTATCCGTTGACTGATGTAGAGCTACACACTTTGAAATCCAAAATGAAACTTGTCGTTTCAACTGAACGATTCCTACATATATCTGTACTTTTCATTGTCATGTTGATAAATTCGTTAATTAAAAGTTAAAACTTGAGCTAGTAAAATACCTATATATGCCTTGCACAGTATTCATCAAACTCTGGCTTTCAAAGTAGAAATTTGTACTTACATGTGATACTGTCGTTTCGCTGTCCGTTCTAGATTTCATAGACTGGATATTCTGCAGACATTTATAGTTATTGATTGGTTTTAAAACTACTTGAACACAACAGAGAATTCCTTTACGAGATCAGAGACAGTATTCACAAAAAACTGTTACTTAAATTCTGGTTATAAACTCCGAGGAAAAAAAATCTGATTGACTTAGACAGAAGGAGTCGGCTAATCACCCGATCTGTGGTTCGACCAAAAACCATGCAGCTATACTAAATGAAACACTAAATTTGCGATAGAGCAATGATAATGCAGACATAGAGGCTTTATTTTTATTATGATTTATTTTTCGCCGTACTCACTTGAAGCAATGAGGTACTTACACTGGTCGTATGCCATGAAGAACTGCAACAACGTCCTTGTACACCAGAGGAAGCAAGTTATAGGTGACCACGATAAGACAACTAAGCAATCTGCAAGAAAACATGGCTTATTGAAAATTTTCACGGGTCCCCAAGTCATTGTTTGCCCAATCGATAATTGTCTGTTGTCCAATAAGCAAGGCAATAATAAACCATGTAACCAATATAAGACGCACATCAGCGTGGCTTCTTATTCTGGTCTAAAGTATTTGCCATTTACGTAGAACATTTGTCCGTAAAAAAAAACTGATTGCATACACTAGAAGGTCAATACTGGCAAAAATATTCATCCCAGTTAAAATAAACGTTCCTTATTCTGAATGAAACGGTTTACTGGTTGTCGATGAACGCGTTTGTTCCATGTGGATGAGTTTGCAACTTCAGATTGTATGATAGGCCTCACTTTTTCTATATGAATGAAACCAATCTCCATGGAAATGAACTATAGAGGCTAATATTTTGAAGATGATTTGTCAATAATACACCAGCCGCACGGCTACGAATACCTCCCACAAGTATACAAAAACCTGTACGATAGGTAGTCGCTATTGATACAAGACGAGAGGCGGACTTTCTTCCTTAAACAGGAAATAAGACCAAAAATTACTTTTCCTACTATTGCAGTAGCCTTATAATCATACCATGACTCGCAAACTCCACCCAAAATTGTTTCATCCTGTCAATTAAAATGCATGTTATGATCACACAACAGATGTCTCTACTTCAATCTACTGTTGTATTCTCTACTACTAACTGACATGAAGTTGACATGAAGTTCGTTGCCTTAGTACTACACGAATACGATAAACTACTCTAGTACTTTGATTCTTGCTTTCCACTCGGACAATTACCATCTTTACCAGGATCTGAGGATATATAAGCGATATAATCAAAGTGCAAAACGTTCTCTCTTGGATTTCTTACTTACCTTAAGTATTATTATTCATGTGCCATTTTGCTGATGCTTACAGCAATATTGTTGTTGAGAAATCTCTCAATAATCACTATTCCTAACTTCTAATTATAATAGCAATGTTAGAAATATTTTTGTTGAGAAATATTTCAATAATCACTAATCTTCAATTCTAGATATAATATTTATATGCTGAATGAGAGAAAAAGCAACTAATCTGATAGAATTTACAATGACACGCCCTAAGTTATTGGTAGCGTTACTTGTATCCTTCTTTAGGGGTTCCTTTGAATGTAAATTTTCATGTTCTTATCCGTGCATGGTAGTGCGGATACTGAAAGAAATTATGTCATTTGAAGCTTTGTTTTCCCTCAATGAATACGTCACTGTTTAATCAATAGTGTCCTTGAAACTGTCACGTGCAGTTTAAACAGAATATTGCTTTACACAGATAGTCATGAAGTCATGGTAAAGTACCACTTCTGATATGGAAAATACCATTTCATACCGGCTTGGCAGAATCTTCAGGCTTATACTTCCGTGTCCGTCTCGATTCTCGTTTACAACCATTTCTTTTGGCAGCGAAAAAAAAGAATAAGATATCAGTGTTTATATTTCATTAAAACGAAACCTCAGTTGTAATTCGGGAGTTAGGGAGAATGTTTACACTGATGAGTACTGGTAATTTATAAGATGTATATAATCTTTTTTAACTTTAATGTTCTCAGAATAAAAAGAGAAATATACCTACTGGAAAGCTATTCTTTTCATCGTTTTTGATACTGATAAACTGGAAGTATTCTTCTATCATCAATACTCACCATACTTAAACAATGAAGTGGCCATTACAAGGAATCGTGTTATTTTAACGAGATATGATAACATAAAACGCAAGCTGTATCTTGTTTAGTGATCGTCGATTAAAGAGTTACATGTAAGTATCAATGAAAATATTTGTAACATGACTTTATTATTTAAAAAACCTTAAAGCTATCAACATAGTTTTAAAACTGTTTCAACAAGAACCATCTATGAAGAAGAAGAAAAAAAAAAAAAAAAAACTATCACATAAATGTTATTTAAAAGTTAATTTTTTTTAAGTTATTTTGTCCTTGTCGGATGGTGTAGTTTCGAGATCAGACTGCACGTTCTGTGCAGTCTGATCTTAATTTACATGGTCCACAAAAAAGTCAGTGAGTCGCGCTTAGCAGCCTATGGGTTACAGATAGAAAGACAAACAACAAAGGCGCATGTCATGCTTCAACTTTTGTTGGTGGAAGGGTTAGACATAAAAAATAAAACATAGATAATTATAATTGTTTCCTACCCAATTCCCTTAAAGAAAATGGATTTTCTGCACTGCTATGCACATTCAGAACCAAAGGATCTTTCCTTATATTCCTTCTTGAGCCTAGATACCAACCCACACTGATCAAGGAATTCACGACCAAATCTACCGGTAAAATTTCGATGGGGTGGTTTGGGTCACCGGCCAAATGCCTGATTTTGCCTCTCTTCACCTTTAAATAAACACATCAAATAGAATAAAGATTATAATAAGACCAACAAGGTTCATTACTAAGACCTTTCCTGAACTTTGTATAAAAATTGAGCATGCTAAGCGCAACAATAAACTGTCCATATTTATGCCGTCGTATTCAAGCATAACTGACCAAACCACAGCTGTCAATCAAAAGAATCAATAAACCAATCAGCGATCAGCATTTTTTCTATTCAGAGCGGAAGCCGTCTCCCTGCTATTTACCCAGGACATTCTGAACCATTAGCAGTGGAGAGTATATATAAATGTGCAATGCACGTTTTATCACTTATAGGAAGTTAACATGAATATCGCCAACATGGATTTTGGCAAGACACTGGTGAATGAAGATTAAAAAAAAGGCATCTGAAAGTCTGACGTACCATGACTCACCTCGTGCATTACTGCACAAAACCCAGCATGGCCGTGGTACCATCCGAAAAAAGGCTCAGATATTGCTGGCGTTATAAAGCAAGACCGAAAAACGGCGACTGGTGCATTACTCCTTTCTTCACTTATTACATTCTCTGCTACTTTCTTGCAATAGACATAAACTGCAGGCAATGGCGCTATAATCCGTTTCTCATTTCGTTTCAGGTAAGCATCACTCCTGCATCTGAAAGCACAAAATCCGGGATGGGATCATCTTAAGGAAATCTGCAGAGTCTAATAACGATTACATTTTTTTTCAGACGGAAGTGCAGAATGGCTACACGCTAAGTTTGGATTTGAAACAGTGTTAAGGTTTCGTAATAATCAAAAGTTTTAACCCCTATCTTTCTAATAAAGGAAATGAAACTTCAAGCCCATAGTAAAACCCCAAATCTTCGTATTTCAAATGTATTTTTGAAGGAAAGATATCTCCTCGTCGGAGAGTGTGGATTCAAGATCAGACTGCACGTTCTGTGCAGTCTGATCTTGATCTACGCTGTCCGCAAAAGAGAGTAAGTCGCGCTTAGCTGCCTAAGAGTTAAATGATGTTTGCAAAGATCAAAAATTTTAAATGCTGTTGTAATTCTGAATTCCAGAACGAACCATTTGAATTGCTGAGAAAGACAGTTTCGGCCATATGTCTTGGATTTGAGATGTAGAATTGGATTAAAAAGTGTTGATAAATGAAGATCCTGTCGTAGTCCATGGCTAAGTAACAAACATCCCAAATCTCAAAACAAAGCGAGGTATGGCCACATGTATGTTGTATTGTCTGAAGCCTTATGCCATCATGAATTCACAGTTCTACTCTCGGTCGAAATATCTGGAACTTTACTGTATCTCAATAATTGTTCACTTACTGTACAAGATTTATCATCTCAGTCGGAGTTCTGGACGCTGGGTAAATTTTCTCCTCATTAAAATCTTCATCCATGTTAGCAAATGTTGTTGATACATGTACGTACGCCTAAAAACAAAATGCTGAAACGAATGTTTCAGATGCTTGTACCCATGACTTCTTGTATGTTTTATCCATAATAGTCTGTGTAACTGTTAGTCAAAACACAAATTGCTTTGATTTATTGATAAATATTTAGATTATTCAAGGACCCTGTGAAAATATTTTTTGTCAAAACTTATATATGAATGTACTAATGGATGGGATTAACTGGGTGATGTAATATGGGTGAACTTAGGCGCATGCGTGTTTTGGCGTGTTATCATTTTCATATCGTAGAATGAACTGTCGATAGGTTTCTGGCAAAAAAAAAAAATGTAAAATTTCGGTCAGTAAACACCTCAAACTGCAAATTTAAGGTTTTTTCCATTTGATTTTCTTTACAAACATATATATCGACGAAATTAGATCAAAGATAAGAGTGGGCGTTCTGTAGCGTCTCTTCTTGCTCTACAGTATTGAAACAAAAAAGAGGTAACCGTTGGCCATTGTAATCTTAAAGTCAAATTTCAGCCTCAGTCCTAGCCCAAGTGCTATTGTTTGTACTTTGTACATACAAAGGAAGTGCCTTCTTTTCCAAAGAACGTCAACAAAATATTTACTATTAACATTATTTCAATATAGTTTGGTGAATAATTTTTAAAAGAGTTCCGTTGGGATCTTATAAATAAAGAATATTCAGAGGCTAAGTATTAGTATAAGAAATATTCAAAATCTAAGAATTAGTATAACCGATTAACTTCTTGTTGTGACAATATGTTTTGTCGATGTAATTTATCCTGCACCTCCGGTTGGACTACAAAATGATAGCAGGCAATAAATGGCTACAAATGCATGGATTCATAGTAATAACGGTTTTCGTAGTGACATCCATGGTTAAAGGGTTTGCTGGTTTACATTCTGATAGACCAACCAAAAACTATTTTTCCACTTTAAGTTACTGGCTCAAGGTGATAAGATGTACAGAAAACTCTCTAAACTTTGACTCTGTTTCTGACTGACTTTATCTTATCTCTCCCTGGGACTCAGGAATATTAGCATGCAATAAACTGTTCCTCATGCTTTGTGGTTGTAGTTAAACAATTTCATTTCTAATCATCTTCTAAATTTAAGACTTTCTAACTCATTATACCTTACCAAAATCTGTTCTCTCAACTTTCTCTTCTAAATACTGCGCTGTTTTTTTAAGCTAATCAGTAAATACCGTATACATCAATGATAGGTCATACACTACACAAGCTGTTGCACAGAGATAGATAAGATATGAAAACTTACACACAGACTCTGACATTTCTTTCCGAAATCATAAACATTCTTTGAACCAACAACGTTGCCTTCGACTGATTCTCTGAAAGTAGACTTGGTTAAAAGTCTTTATAATGTCTAAAAAGTCACAGGGTTAATGGCAGTTACGGTAGTAATGGTAATGGAATATTTTAATTAAAACAAATGAGACGTTTTGTGAAAAGGAAGTTTAACGCATCTGCCAAAAGTATCGACCCAGGTCAATCTGCGAAGTCTGCGTAGGCTGACCTGGACCGACACTTTTTGCTATCGGTCAATTTTCTGCATTTCAAACTTGTATACGTCATGATTTAGTCGGTTGTTAGACAAAATGGATTTAATGAATCCATAAATACATCATGACTTGCATGGTATAATGCATCACAGAGATGCATTTAGACCTTTTTGCCAGAACATGGCTCAAATGCAAATGCGACAGGATAATGTCAGGAAAATGTTACATAGGATGCGAGAACAAAAATGCCAACGACTGCGTTAAAACATTTTAGTAATGATGCTAGATGTAATAGACATATTGATAGGTGAAAAAATGGACACAGGACTCGATAACTATTAGAACATAATAGTCTTAGAATCAATCACTGTAGTTTGACGTGATGGTTATACACGCAGCGATGGTGGTTATCCAACATGACAAGTATCTATTATCGACTGTTTTTGGCTTTGAGACATTTGTAATCGAGTCATGCTCTTTGTACGAGTAAAAGGGATTTAATGCATCTGCAAAAAGCATCGACTCATGTCAGCCTGAACAGTCCGGGCAGGCAGACATAGGTCGAAACGTGTTTGCTATTTATAAATTTTATGTATGTCCAAGGACTAGTCTACCTTATGATTCAGTCAGTTGTTAGACGAATTGGATTTTATGGATCCATAGGTATGTGATGATTGGGTTGGAATAATACATCATGGAGATGCATTAAATCCCCTTGCCCATAGCACTTGCTCAATTGTTTGCATTGATGATGGGTATTTTAGCAGTAACAGTTGCAGTAAATTATAAATATCGTAATGATGGAAATAGGAAACAACCATAGTGATGAATAACAATGATGATAATGAATGTAATAATGAATGATCGTTATGGTAAGGTTTGTTGAAGATTGTGATACAACATGCCTCCGCCCATAAAACATTACAGATACACAACTGAAACATTGGCATACAATAACTTTGAAAAAGACTATAGGTACAAAAAGTTACTATGATACTTAAGTGACAGCCACAGAACAAGCTTTTAATTGTATAAGGTAAATTGATGATTGAATACAGACCGTACTAATATCATGAATGATGGATAAGTGACATAATAAATTAAAAAGGGAAAACTGTAATAGAACGGTAATTATAACAAAATGGAAATAATGCATGATAAGTAAAGTGATAAAAGTTGTACATGTATTTCAAACATCAACAAAGCGGCGCTTGTGTCCCGTAGTGTTTGAAGAAGATAAAAGTGCTAGTGTAACTGATTTATGTCCGCAATAAGTAAACGCTATACCCAGTCAGTTGAAAAGACTAAGATTCTGCAGTGTCTCGATATTCTTTTATTCAGAAAGCTTCACAAAGAAGGTACTATATATATATTTAAGAGAAGACGGTCAGTTTAGTCCAATTTTGTTTCACACTGCTAATATATAAAAAAAGAAATGGGTTTCGACACTGAAAGGTAAATTCGAATAAGAGACAGTAACTAAAGAAATGATACAGGTAAAGAGAGGTCGTGGCAGATTTTGATCTGTGATTATCTTTTAATTGCAGACTTAAGGTGGCCTTGTGTACGGAGTGGCTCAAGAAATATGTAAATCATATGTCAGTGCTGTCAGATTTTACGTTTTGGGTAAAACTAAACCAAATAATACTGACTGCAAACTTGGTTAATTATTTGTAAGATGAAGGATCTGCTACAATTGCACAGAACTTGCAGTCCTACTTCTTCTGAACGCTGCAAGATAGTTTTTGAGGTATTCTTGCAAACACATTGAAGAAATTGCAAGGACTGGGTTTCGGGTTTCATCTACTTCCTTAAAACGCTTATCTTAATTAAGCAGCACTAGCAATTGGTTTCCGACCAACTTCTTTCAGGTGAGAGGCTCGTTAGGCACACACTTTCACTTCAACGATTCAACCGTTGCCGTTAAAGTTTTAACATGCTAGTCAAGTCCTACAGGGATATAATCTGTTCTGATCTCTTTGATACCCAGATAATGAGCAAACTAAATGGTGTCAATAATCAAACAACACAGAGGAAACAAGTTCGTTCACAAAGACAAAATATTTTTCCGTCACAGATCAGAAGCAATAATTATGCAGGTAGTAATAGAGAAGGAAAGACTATGAAATCATTATACCATCCTATAACCTCAAATGCCGGATAAACATGAGCCGTGCTCTGTGAAAAGGGCTTAATGCATCTGCGAAAAGTATCGACTCAGGTCAGCCTGTGCAGTCAATTTTCTGTATGTCAAAGGATCACTCTACCACAGTTTTTCGACGAAATGGATTTTATAGGTCCATGGTAACATGAGGACTTACTTGGAATCATCCATCACGGAGATGCATTAAGCCCCCCTTTGCCAGAGCGTAGCTCAAATAAAATTTACTTTACCTAAGAGGTGGATTCAGCTTTATATTTGCTGCGCAGTGAAATATCACTGTGACTTCTTCAATCAAGCGATCAACCATATCATCTTTCAGGCCAATGTTCTCTCGAGTGATATCGCCGTCGAACGGAATTATTTTGTCACCGAACCTCGGGTTGATATTTCGCAATTCGTTGAATACCTAAACGGGAAAGCGAAATAAATCGGTCGTCTTGGTTTGAGTGTTATGGACCATGGAAAACTACCAAAAGTTACCAGAGCAGTGTACCAAGTTAGACTCCCATGTCCAACGTCGATTAACATTGTATCACTATACAGAGAGCTGGATACTCATAATTAGTATGAAGGCAAAGAGAAAAATTTAACTAGTATTGCAAAAGTTTTTTGTGTCTTTTCCCCTTTTGACCACTATTGATCTATCACAGAACACCGAAATTTTCATCGGTCGATCATCGAACACCGTTACTAAAAATAGTCCATTGGCCCATCACCTCTATATACATGTACCATATAGAGGTGTTGCGCCAATGTGCTATTCATAGTGACGGTTTTCGATGATACACTAGTGAAAATTCCCTTCTTTTGTGATGGATCAATTTGGCTGTAGTCGCCTGTGTTCGGTCTTATTCGTGTCAAAGAGATGCAATTATATTTTTTACGATAATGATGCAACATACATATTTACCTGATATCGAAGTAGCTGCTCATATCGTTGACCTGTATTGCCATATTTATTGGGTTTGATCGGAACATAAATGTTTCCAATATCCGGGCAACTTCTTAGCAGTTTTTCAATTAAACCTTGTCCAAGAAATCCAGTACAGCCGGTAACAAGAATAGATTTTCCCTTGTAGAACTCCGGTATTGATATATTCGTCCAAGAACTGTATGCTATCCCATATTTTATACATGGTACATTTCGAACACAGAACTTTGTAAGAATCATTTTGTGGCCTTGACCCTTAACCCTTATCCTGCTAAATAAGTTCAATAAAACTTTCAAGCCGACAGTAAAAAACCCAAATAACGTTATTTCCAACTTGATTTTAGGAGAAAAATATCTCCTTATCGGACAGTGTAGATCCAAGATCAGACCGCACGTTCTGTGCAGTCTGATCTTGATCTACACTGTCCGCAAAAGGTCAGTGAGTCGCGCTAAGCAGCCTAAGGATTAAAACAAGCGCATTAACTTAGACGGGTTAATCAACAAAAAATACATTTCCAAGTCATGAGAAAGAGAATATTGTCGCCAAGTCATAGTTGTCGTGCTCTAATATCATGAGTGTATGACAGTGTTGAAGCAAGACTTGCTGTTCCGTGCTGCCTGATCTTGATCTACAATGTCCAAAAAGCATATCATGTTCACCGTTGTTTGTAACGATACCGAGATGTATATCTACGACGAACGAGTTACAAATAATTTTCTGATTTCCGAAATATCACCACAGTTTTTAGCTTTAAATTAATATATTGACCACACTATGGAGCATTAAACAGGTCACAGTCAATAACTTTAAACACGTGATGGAGAAGAAAGTATAAACGTTACCCAACGCTTGGTTAGTTTTCTGATTTAAGACTTATTAATCATTTTACCGCAACGGTCGACATAAATAATCTTCGCACACGGTGTAAACCATAGTCATATTGCACATTCCGTGCAATGTTGTATTGGGGCTGCACCATCCATTACTAAATTCTTGAATAGGGAGGGGTGGGGGAAGACACGTGCATTCGTTTGAAGCTGATATAAAGTTGCAGCCGTCAACAAGATTTTGATATATGACAGACGTATCAACTTCTAATGACTCGAAAAGATCTAGCTTTCGCGGGAGACGTATGTCAAGATCAGACTGCATAAAACATGAAGTCTGATCTTGATATACATCATCCGCTAACTGATGCTGAACTATGAAAATTATCTTCAGGTGCCCTGGAAATCTTCTCTTAGACCTCGAAAAAGGTCGAATATACTTGGTTGGTAGCGAAAGAGTTGACACAATTTTACTCAGATACCGACCGAGTCATCAGTCTGTCATATCATTATGTGCCATATTCTGGCAAAAGGGGGTTTAATGCATTGCGATCCATGATGCTAATCAAGCCATAACATAATTATGGATCCATAATTATGGATCCATAACCGACTGAATCATGAGGTAGACTGGTCCTTTGACATGCAGAAAAATGTAAAGTTTGCAAAAAGTTTCGGCCCATGTCAGCCTGGGCGGACTGCGAAGGCTGACCTGAGTCGATACTTTTCGCAGATGCATTCCAGCTCCGTTTTCATAGAGCATGGCTAATCTACTTTAAATTCTTACCGCTTTTTCTTGCTAAATTGATAAAATCAACACAACTGAAATTTAGTTAGGATTATCTTAATTTCTTTAAAAGGGCAAAATGAAAGGGCAAGAATTGTTTGGTTGTCGAAGACAGTAAATCTCAGGTCTGACTGCTTGGACGGGGAGGCGGATCTTATTTACCTCTGTTCGCAAAAGATGCCGGAAGTCTTTAGACACAGAGTCAATAAAGTCTCCGCCAGTTTGCATGCGGGAGAGCCCTTACTGTTTATTATATATTGCCGCAGCTTCTTTCCTGTTAAACAGCCCGATTAATTTTACAGATGTAAAACAACGATAATCCTCTCAAATCGCTGCCTGTGGACAAAATTTTTAAATAGTGACAATGACGATTACGTTCCTGCTTGATGCTCAGTGTTGCGATAGCCTGCTCCGCACACCACAAACAGATGTTACCTCCTATAACTCGCATAGCAAAGTCATAAGGAAAATATTTGATACATAAGCCTATTTAAAAGCCTTTCTAAAAACAAAGTGAGGAGAGCTAACTTTTGAGCTTTAGCACTGCTTTTATTCCCTCAAGGCCAGAAGATTAGAAATACAAATGAGCCATGCTCTGGCAAAATGGGGTTTAATGCATCTTCGTGACGCATTGCACCGATCAAGGCATCACATGATTATGGATCCATAATGGCCCCCTTTTTTTAAACGAACGACTGAATTATGAGGTAGACTGATCCTTGGACATAGGGAAAAAAATGACTAATAGCGAAAAGTTTCGGCCAAGGTCAGCCTGCGCGAACTGCGCAGGCTGACCTTGGTCGATACTTTTCGCAGATGCATTAAACCCCCTTTTCACGGAGCATGGCTCAAATGGTGATTTTCTCGGTCAGTTTATTTCACGAAACAAGTATGTGTGAACATGCGCCGAAAAAAAAATAACTGAACTAATATTAAAACTATGGAAATATTTAGCAAAGTGTCTGATAAATATTTTACAAGAAGAAAATTTGTGATAGTTTCGATATCCCAAAGTTCCCCTTTAGCAAATTTATCCATTGTCAAATTGTAATAAGCAATAGCTCATTTTCCTATAATGTATTCCTTCCTTAAAATGAAAATTACTTTAGTTTCTTTTTCTGTTTAAGCGTATCTCTTTGCCCAATCTGTTCTAATTTTTTTATGAATACTGTAGGTTTGTTAGCGAGACTTTTACGCTCGAGTAACCGTTTGGGTGATGAATACCAACTATAAACTGAACGCGATAAATTTGCCATCCACCTGGATCCATCAACCAATTTTGAATCGCTTCATCGACAGTCCTAAGACACGACCACTGGACCACGCTAGTATATACTCTATTGGCAATGTAAAATAATAACTACATTCACAACTTGCGGCATGTGTTTATGTTTTCAGTGAGCCAGTATTGGTAAACAGAATACCACAATTATCGCGTTTGCATTATACCTTTGTACACTCTCAAAAACTATAAAATACTGAGTCTACCGATTATCCGATAAACCTATTCATAATGAAATGTGTCAGAAATGTTTTATGAACCCTACGGGGTTCACACATTAATATAATCAAAGCGCTGAAAGCACTGTATTTGCAAATTGGAGAAAATCGCAAGAGGAAAACAATGTCATAGCCTAAGACAAAAAAAAAAAAACCTTTTACGTCGAGGACTACATACATTTCCTCCTTGACAGACTGGGATAGTTTTATCTTCTTTGAGATGGAACACTGGTGTTTTCACACCACTGATTTACGCTTTGTCTCTGGAATATGCAAGCTGGCCCATGCGTCATTTATTTTCTTCTTCGGTTGGTAAAATCTGCAAAATTCAGCCAAGTCTTCTTTTTTTCTGGACTCCACTTGAAGTTAAGTTTCTTTTCTCTCTCTCTCTCTCTCTCTCTCTCTCTCTCTCTCTCTCTCTCTCTCTCTTTTAACAAGTTCAAGTACCCAAAGGGCTCATATAAAACTTGAAAAAGTTCGGATGAACTACTTTGAATATTATCAAATTGCTGCCGAGCCCCAGCAGCACAGCCATAAGCGTACATATCTTGAGAACAGGGGGTCGCTGGTTAGAATCCCCAGTTCTGCCAATTTCTTTTTTAGGATTTATGGTTGTCATTGCGACAGGATTCATTCATCTCTCACTGTTGATCATTGTTCCGATGATGGTTTTGTAGGAAAGCAGCCAGAGACTTGGGAAGAAAAATTTGCATTGTGCCGGTAAAAGCATCACAAGGAAAGCATGGATAAGTGCACTGACCGCCGCGGTATGACTGAAATAATGTTGAAAACGGTATTGAACACCATACAACCAGTCAATCAGTTATCCAGTTGCTATAATTCTGCAAATCCTCAGTTAAATGGCCGTTAAATATTTGTAAATAATTGCTGTTTGCAGGTCATACATGGACATTTTGGTAGTTCTCTAACACAATATGGTTGCAAGATAATTGTTATCAAAAATGAGCCATGCTCTGTCTGAAAAGAAGGGGCTAAATGCATCTGCGCAGTCTGTGCAGGCTGATCTGAATCGAAACGGTTTTCTACGGCAAATTTTCTGCATGTAAGGGCCATTTTATTTCAGCCGGTCGTTAATGTACCGTGACCTTGGCTCAGTGGAGACTTAAAGTTTACCAAAGTGAACGTTTGCGGTCGTAATCTGACGTTACTCATTCAATTATCACCACCGCTCATGGAAAAAATAGCAAGGTTACACCGTCTTACTAAAATTATTTGACGGAAGCCGACACAATCGTTTTCGACACATTTTTGGCACATAGTGTTTAAGCCACATTATTTACGATTCTTTTTAAAACATTAAAGCAAGTAAGTTGTAAATTCGACTAAATGTACATTGTATTCATGACAGGAAACCAATGACGTTGATTTAGTGCCAACACCTGTTTATTGTTCCACTGTTTTATTGATCCTATTGTCGTACAAATATGCAACATGCTTATTATCTGGATTTATTATCTTGGTATAAATAGTTTCTCGATTCACGTTCCACACTGCTACTGCTTCACTATCTCTAAAGTATATTTATTACAATTTGAATGGAAACACATCCTTGGGTATACTTATTCTCAATCGGTTGTCTTCTGGACAGTATCTGGAAAAAAACAGCAGATGCATTGCACATACAAATGCATTCAGTTTGACTTTTGATTCTGCTCTGATTGAAATTATCGGTGAATCAATGTTACTGTTAACACATTATCTCAAGTACACATTTTTCGGTCTTTAACCGAAAATTTTTGAAAACACTATGACGATAGAAAAAGAGATTGTAACGAGGTATTTCATATGTATCTTTCAATTCATGCACTGACCTTTAGTTAGAGCAAATCACCCATTTCAAAACGATATTTTCCAGGTTTTTTGCTGTAAAATTGGTTCGGTAAGTAAATGGTTAACATAATAAACTCAAAGTAGACCCTGAGTCTGCTTTTTCTTCTAACAGTATTTGATATAGATGATTTTGTTTTCGGTGAATCAAAATGTATTTCATCGAGTGAACCTCATCGGTAATATTTTCACGAGTGGCTGGGCCACTCGTTAAAATATTACCGTATGACGTTCACGGGATGAAATAAATTTCGATCTTTCCCCCAAAAAAAAGATATTCTATTTATTTCATGCTTCTAACCCTTTTTGTTGGGACTTGCGATGTACTGGGGAGCTCTTGGTATTTCCGCATCAGTGAATTTATCAATCGGTGAATTCACTTTTCGAAACGGTGAAATTATCAAACCATACTCCACCATTATTTCCCGATAAACTACCGAAAAGCATGAAATTATGTGTGTGTGTTTGATGTTCAACACCCTTCTGAGGATTTTTCTTTCAGTTATATCATACTATAGGCACCAAGCATTTTTTGTACTCATAAACTAAGACTCTGGCTGCTTTCCAACAAAAATGGCTAAAGCAATGTTCACCAAGCTTTATTGTTGACAAACCATTTCTGATTGTTTGACAGCCCTTTTAAACGCATTGACTGGAGTTTCCTTCTCAGAGGGACAAGAATGGCTGATTTCCTGTGAATTGATTCATACATTCACATCCTTTGTTCTCACAATCACAAACATAACAATTTCAGTATGTAGACAAGTAATGTAAAAGAATAGGCTGCTATGAAATTTGAAATACATTTAAACGGGTAAATAATGTAAAAGCTTCGTACGAAAGGTCTTGTCCACTTTATCTAACGAGTTTATTATTTATCTCGAGTCGGACAAAATAAATTTGATACATTTCTTCATTCATTCTTTCACTGTATTAGAGGACAAAACAAACATTTTGGTTTTAGTGTTATTGTCGTTATTATTGCATAGCCATGCTCTGGCAAAATGCATTGTCCATGATGCAGTATACCCAGTAATCTAAGTCATTACATAATTATGGACCAATAAAATCCAGTTTGTCTATCAACTGAATGAGTCATAAGGCACACTGGTCCTTTGACATGTAGAAATTTGACCAATATCAAAAACTTTCGGCCCGGGTCGATACTTTTTGCAATTGCATGAAGCCCCTTTTCACAGAGCATAGCTCATTTTTATTTTACTCTAGTAGAGAACGTTTTATTACCATTATTAGCTTTTTTTTAATCGAGAAAGAGAGAAATTGTTTACTCAAACATGTTCTTCTATCCCAACAATGTTTTCAAAATTCACTCTTATGTTCTTAAAAATAAGGTATAGTTTGGGGAAAGAACAAAAGAATAAGACGACAGATTGCCAATTGCTGTCTTCATCTGTAATTTGCCTCGAAATATTGGCAATATAAAAGCAATTGGTTAGCTTTGCATTAAAAAGCAGACGACAAGTTCATTTTGGCTAAAATGGAGGGATTTGTCTTCGAAATCATTGTGGAATGTGGATAGAATGCTTTTTACCATCGTTATTCCTTTACTTAAAATCGTTTTCCGGAAGCTTCGTCCTCAGTGTCGGGAAACTGAAGGTATGTTTGATTGAGAGAAAACTGAAAATTTCATCATACGAGGGTCATTCATTTAATTTTGTCACTGGGTGTTTATGAGAGTCATTATATTAAATGCATATATTTTGTTAGTGTCATCCTTCAAAATATTCTCCATTGACCGATATACAATTTTCAAGCTTGGAAATCCAGTGTGTGAATGCTGCAAAATAGGTTTTTTTTCTGGGAATACCATGCAGACACTGAAAAATGGCACTTCCAAGGGCACTTTTAGAGTCATATCGACGCCCGGAGAGAATTTTCTTCATTAAAGGAAAGAGAAATAGGTCACTTGGGCTGAGGTCGGGAGAATAGGGTGGGTGGGGAATCTGTACCAACTTTTCCGTTTCCAGAAAATCTTGAAAAATTGCAGACTTGTGAGCAGATGCATTGTCATGAATGAGGCACAGGCCTCTTAATCTGGTTTCAGTAATACAGCCATTGTATATCACTGCACCTACCTTAACTTTCAATAACTTTTGAAAGAATGAACCTATTACAACAAAATTTCGTGCCAGTATTCAGAACAACTTCCTTGCGAAAATACCCTTATTTCCCTGTGACACGTATGATCATGCGGCATGGAGGCCCATTAGTGACACAATTAAATGAATGACCCTCGTTCACCAAAACTATTCTTATCACCTGCCATATGTGATTAGGTTTCAGATGTAAACAAGTTTCAAGGTCCTATGTTTTGTCCGGTGACATCGTGCAAAATGAAGTTTGGAACGAATATTATACCATAATATTATTTCATATCTACTAGAACATTAGGAAAGCCTGTACCGAATGGGAAAACCAATGTTTATCATCGTAAATTCAATTTAGCATGACGTCTGTTAGGTTTTGTTCCAGCGCACTGAACTGAAAATAAAATAATGAAGGAAACAGCACGTCTTGCAGGTGTTCCACTTTATGCTCACAAAGTTGTATACAGGACAGCAAAATAGGTAATAAACACACCGGCAATCTGAAATCAAACAAGAAAGATATTTTTTAGAAAAAAGTGATAAAGGACGTAAGAGGTAAACACGATTTGAATATTGAAACTCTTTTGTGTGAATAAAAGAACTAAAAAAAGTAATTGCTATGACATTTATTTATTAATTAATTAATTTATTTATTTATTTATTTATTTATGTAGAAAGGTAAACTTAAACGAAGTTGTAGAGGTAAAGAACCCTTACATCAGAAAATTTTATTGTTGCCGTCAGCTCCGAATGGAGGCCCCAGGAGGATAGGGACAGAATGAGGGTTCCCTGTGCATATGCGAAACAAATTATAGCATAAGGCACAGATTGGCGGTTTAAACACTTAGGCTGCTAAACGCGACATAAGGACATTTTACGGACAGTGTAGATCAAGTTCAGAATGCACAGTACGTGCAGCCTGATCTTGAATCTACACTGTCCGATAAGGAGATATTTTTTCCCAAAAAATTAACGTCATTATCTAATTAGAGATCCATAAAATCCATTTAGCCCAACGATTGACTGAATCTGCAGGAAGAATGGTCGGTCCCTGGACATACAGAAAATTGACGCATAGCAAAAAGTTTCGGCCCGTGTCAGCCTGCGCAGACTGCGCAGGCTGACATGGGTCGGTACTTTTTTGCAGTCATTAAGCCCCCTTTCCACTGACTATGGTTCATTATTATATATTGACAAGGTGAAAATAACAACAACAACGACTATCTTGGTTAAAAACTACTCACTGTCAAGATAAATTCTTTTGTAATGGTAAGCAAACCAAAAGTTGTAAATCCAATCTGGGTTCCGGTGAGCTTGGACAGGAATAAGTTCAGCTAAAAAACAAAGTAGGAAAAAAAAAGGGTGTTTTTTCCCCTCTTAATATTGTTTGGTAACCCTTCGACTGCTAAAATAATGATTTTCTTTAAATTTGAGTACGTAGAAAAGTCAAGATATTTGAGCATTGCTTTGTCTTAGTTCATCTGCAAACAAGTTTCGATCCAGGTCCAGCCTGCGCATTCCGTGCGGCTGACCCGGGTCGAAACTTTTTGCTATTAGTCAGTTTTCTGTATTAAGCCCCCTTTTCACAGAGCATGGCTCATTTCTGTTCGAGACATTTGATCTACGAGAATCAGACTGTAGGTTCAGTGATCTAACCTTTATCTACACTCACTGAAAAGCATCATATGGTACCTTATCCTACATGTTGATTGATCGATTGCTTGATTGTATGGTGTTTAACGCCGTCTTCAACATTATCTCAGTTATATTGCGGCGGCCAGTGCACCTATCCATGCTTTCCTGGAGTTTCTTGTACCAGTACTACGCACAATATTCTTTCCAAGCCACTGGCTGCTTTCCCACATAATCATTGTCGAAACAATGGTCAGCGGTGAGAGAGGAATGAATCCTGTCGCAATGACTATCATCAATCCCCGGAAAGAAATTGGCCCAGCCGGGGATCGAAGCAGCGACCTCCTGTTCTCAAGTCCTGTACGCTACCGACTGAGCTACGGGGGCTCGGCTATCCTACATGTACTTAAAGACTTGACTCCATAACAAGCCAAAGAAAGTTTCCCTTGTTTGAATCGAAATGATTTGCATACGAAAGATCAAATGTGGTTCAAATGAAAGGATCTGTCTGTGAAAGAACAGAAAATAGAGTGGGAAAAGTAGAAAAGGATGGTTAACAGAATTTTCTCATTTTCCCACAATGTTTTTTACATACGGTCATTTAAACAAGGGGTTGTGCTAAGGAGGGTTAAAATGCTGAAAAGGCAACTGCAACATTTTTTAAAATTTTACCAGAGTCCGTATTCACCAATAACTCTTACAAACACTTATTTATAGTCTTCTCGAGAATTTTCTACATTTGAAAGTAACACAACTTCTGACTGGCTGAACAAAATGGTTTAGCCGATCAGAAGTTGTGTTACTTTCAAACTTAGAAAATTCTGGAGAATAAGACTACAAATGTTCTTGAGAATGATTGGTGAATACGCTTACGAACCCAGTACGTGATGTGGGTCGAAATTCTGGAAAATAAGACTATAAATATTCTTGACAATGTTTGGTGAATACGAATACGAATCCAGTACGTGATGTGGGTCAACCTTTGGAACTACTCACATCACGGCACAAGTACTCATTAAGGTTTCAGGGAAACAATCATCGAGAATGATTAATATAAGTTGTAAGAGTTTGTCTGACAATTGATGTTAAAAAAAAAAAAAAAATGGTTTGAACTAACTTAACTTTAATGTTAAAATGTCTGAAAATTAACTCGAAAGTTAAAGAACTCGCACAAGTAAAAGACTTTTCTACTTGAAATCTATTTTCTTTTTAAAATATCATAATCGAAAGTATTCAGAGTGATATTACCTGTGTTGCTTTCTCCAAAGACACTGACTCAACATTAATGTTGTGTAGCTTCTCAAGTGGCGCATGCGCCTGAAAAAAAAAAAGACAACCAAACATTGTATTTGATAAGAACTTAATTATTGATTATTTCTTTCGCTACCATTGCAAAAATTGTTTGTTAGTTTGTTCGTTTGCTGGTCATTCATGTTAAAATTATTCCGATAGGTCATGCTGCTCGGGTCCTGCGTGGCTGAGTGGTAAATGTGTAGCATTCACAATCTGGAGGCCCCAGGCTTGAACCTGCCTTGAGGTGCTTGCTTTTCGCCTCTGCAGGACATTTCGGGGTCCTGGCTTTGTACTTATGAAGTCCATGACACACAAGAATAAGTAAATTGACTGAAATAATTTCGACAGCTACAATTTAAAGCACCAATAGCGGCCAAAAGTAAACAAAGGTCGGTCCAAGTGTTAGTCGCTACTAAAATCAGGTAAAACGTAAAACAAAAGCTAGATGCGACTTGGAAACTTTTGACCTACTATTAAAATTCATTTTTCTGCCGGCACTTTGACCAACCGTGCCATAACAGATTGTCACTTTCACAATAATTTCTTTACTTTTACGCGGTATAATTTTAATACAGTTGAACACCCGAATTGTTTACTACTGGCTGCTATTGGGGCTTCATAATAAATCAGTCACGGTGGCAATTAACTCTTTTACTAAGCTTTTGATCAGCAGGTAAAAGTAGTGTAAGCTTTTTCCCGCCTAGCCCCCCACCCACTTCTTCAAAATGATTGTTCTTGTGACGCTAGAACTACACGTTTTTTCGGCAAGCTTATTTGACAGAAGACTCATCACAATTTTTCTTGACGTGAAGCTTAGCCTCTATCCTGGACGATTCTTGTCTTATGGCCAAATGTCTCAACAGTTACATCTAAGAAGAAGGCTACCGAACAAATACATGTGCAATGAAATCCTCTAGCTTCATAATGCTAGCAGACAACGGAGGTCGGTATCCGACAAACATAGAAAAAGGTAAAATTCTTTGTCCAACCGAGAACTGCATTTAATTACTTGAACAGTCCGGAGTATAACACAGCCATGCAGACACAACAGGTTGACACGTTGATTTTGTGATGATTTATTTCGATTGTATTTCCTCACTGCGGTTATTCGTTACTTGATTTTTGTCATAAATAACCTATGCATGGGCGTATGACTAATTATGACTATCTGTATGTTTTTTTTTCTATCGTGAATACGACAAAAAATGTAAACTGTCAATTCAGGTTTACGTTTTCGGATAAAAGAGTAATTTTTTTTATTTATAAAAAAGAAAGAATATTTACCTTCATTAGAAATCGGTTCGATATATCCTTGATTGAGATACGTAGCTCTTAAGTCCAGAACACATGAATAATACGTATGCCTGAAATAGACGCCATGCTCTGTGAAAGTGGGGCTTAATGCATCAACAAAAAGTATCAAATCAGGTCAGCCTACGCAATCCGCGCAGGCTAACCTGGGTCGAAACTTTTTGCTATCGGTCAATTTTTTGTATGTCAAAGGACCAGTGTACCTCTAGATTCAGCTTGTATTTAGACCTAAAAGGATTTCATAGGTCGATAATTATATGATGACTTGCTCGGTATAATGCATAATGGAGAAGAATCAAATCCCTTTTTGTCAGAGTGTGGTTCAATTATAATTATATCGGTACAAAAAGAATATCAAGTATGACTTACAGCTTCATGTATCAGAGCAGCCGAGATAGACATCAATATCAAAACAGTCACACTCAACCCCATCATATATAGAAGAGTCATGACTTCCATAAAAGATTGATTAGACCTAATCAAAAGATATAACACGAAAATTCCTTGACACAACGTCCAGAAAAGTATGCTACCATAAAAGCAGCACATGTCCTTGTCAAACTGTGAAATAATGCCACATATTTTCACATGAAACATTCGAAACTTTTCCACGTAATTCAGTATGTCTCGATTTTTTGTCAGGCAATCATCCATTCTGGAATTCAAGGCATCGAATGTTGCTAGTAATATAGTGTTAACGATGACTACGTAAAATGATGGTATCACAACGAGAAGGGACACATAAAATCCAGGTAAAATGTGTATCGCACGTGTGAAATACGAGTCTTCAAATGGATAGGTCAGTGCAAACGTTCCATTCATGGATGCAGATTCTAGTACTTCGGGATTTGGAATTAGAACGTAATAAATAATGACTTGCATTATTACATCTGATAGTGTTAAAAGTGCTGCAAAAATCACATACATAATCTGGCGTTTAAAAATATTCTTTTTATTTACAATGATGTTGTCGTCGAACAGATCGGCTAGCAACACGTTCATTTTATTCGCAAAAGCTGGAAAGTTGCCGACAGTTTTGCTAAACGATTTCCAGCACAAAATCCAGTTACATACGCCTTGTAGAGCGATCAGAATTAAAACTACGTAGGTAATTACAGGCTGCAGGTTTTCCGTCACAAGAAAAGCTCTAATACACCAGAACAGAATCGCTGCTACTGCTATTATTTTGTACACAAACATGCAAATCTCAGCGAAAGCGTTTCTCTTTTGTTGAAAACTATAGCAACCAGATAATCCTAGGAAGAAAATTATCGGTTTAAGATTTAGCTCTCCATTATTGTGTTGTCCATTAACTCCTTCTTCAACCATGTTCGCTGATTTCTTCACTATCTTTTCTCGAGATTCTCCCATAGTTTTTCTCATAACACTATATTGCCTATTAAGTTTGTTGTGCATTGGCAACTTTCTAACTAAGCAAAACTACAGTAACACATATGTATACAAAATCTGGAGAAAACAATTTTTTTTTTTTATGGTTTGTATTTTCTATTGATTAAGTAGGAAAAGTAAAAATTATTCAGATCATCATAATTGTTTGTACACACTGTCCGACTTACAATAATTCGTAAATTATTTGAAGAGCATTTACTTGGCATTTGGTTTAGATTCTAAATGTCCTTATTACTTTAAACTAAATGATTACGGTATCAGTGACCCATAAAAGAATCCACTCTTGTTGGAGATTCAAGTGAAAGCTATTCTTATTATACTTTTATATTCCAACATGTGGATATTATTAAAATTTCTCCTAAAATAAAATCCATTTTTCCATTGACCATGTCATTACCTATGTCAATAGGAAATAATGCGTACACTGACAGGTCAAAGTCAGCTGAATGTAAGGTTTTATTGATAGTATGGAATTGCAAGAAATCTATGAGCGAAGGTCTGGCAAAAAAATGGTTTTATTACATCTCCGTGATGAATTATGCCAAGCAAGACATCACATGAATAATGGTCCTGTAAAATCTATTTAGTCTGACAAGGACAGAATGTGTAGGTAGATTGGCCCTTGGACAGGCATCAAATTTACAAAGTTTAATAGCAAAGAGCTTCGACCCATGTCAGCCTGCGCAGACTAAGCAGGTATGGGTAGATACTTTTTGCAGATGCATTAAGTACCCTGTTCACAGAGCTAGACTCATATATGAGCGAGTACTTTTCACGTGACATTAAAGTCATAACTATGCATCCTTTCACGATATAAACTGTACCCCAGTCTAAAGACATACCTACGGATGGATAAATATTGACTACGAGATATTTTTTACAACGTCAACTAATTACAGTTGCAATTCTTAGTTGCACTTTTCCAATTAATAATTGGGCAGGAATAAATACCCCTGTATTTTTTTTTTTTTTTTTTTTTTGTTTTGTTTTGTTTTAATACCAATTCCTAGTTGCAATGGACTTTGCACGTTGCGAAATTATAAATGTGCAGCAATGAATTATTCTTTATCTTAATTTACAAAAGCAATTCTCAGTTATGCCTGAACACTTATGAGCTGGGAAAGTGTACTGTCCATTGCGGACAGTACACTTTGCCAGTTCATAAGTAATCAGGCATAATTACCCATGTGGCATTTAAATAAACGTTATCAGGTTTCACTTAATTTTTCCAAAAATAAAGGAAAGATACTTGTGACGACACTTCATTTATTCCAATCCAGAAATATGAAAGAATTAACAAACTACATTAGCAAATCAAAAAGTCCTTCCCGACAATTACCGTACCTTTTCTGGAATGTCAATCACAGTTTTGTGCCGTCGGCGTATTAGCTTGCCCTTACACATTTTTTTGTAACATTTCATCTGTAAGACCATGGCCTTATGACCAATTATACGACATTCTCTTATTAGACCAACATACAACAAATTATTTAATTCATATCGTAAATTCATTAATATTGTCAATCTCTGTAAAAACATTTATTACATACCTGAAAAATACATGCTCAGATACATACTTCCCATGCGGATAAAATATCACCCACGACAGGAAGAAAAATCCGTCTCCACACAGTGTCAAATAAGGTTCTAAATATATGATGACACAGCTCACGCGCGGGAAACGTATTGATTTGCGATTTGATTGGGAAAAAAATTACGCTATGATGCTTATCCGCCATTCATAAAAAGTTGCAAGCCACTACACGATTGTATGTTTTATTTTGTGCGTCGTTTTTTAACTAAATCTCAATAGTTGCAAATTTTTGCCGTTAAGTTGTAGGCATTTAAAAATAATACTCTCACATGACACGTGAATTTGGCTCTATCCAAACAGTGCAAGAAAAATCTGGTAAAATCCACGCCATTCTATATAAAGTGACGTCATTCTATATAAAGTAAGTCGCCCGTGGCTGTTCCAAGTCTCCGCCCTTGGATATTTTATTAATGAAAATCACTTGATATAAACAAATCGTCATTTCCGCTACTCGACCAAGATGGAAGGAAAAACTAGATTTACCGATTTTTACTGTTTTAAAACGACAATAATAGAACTTTTTAAAATGTTACCAGTAAAAATATGTAAATCTAGGGTCTTTCCATGTTGTAGATTAACATCAAACCTGACCAGTGTTGCATTGGAAATGGGATTTAGGGTGGGTGGGGTAATATTCAGAGCATTTGAAGCAACTGCGACTCTAATGCTTGACGATAAATTCATCCTTCTTTGTCGTTTGAAAGGGAGAAAATAAGATATATTAAAAAAAAGTTGGGGTGTTGTTGTTGTGTTTGATGCCTAGGATTATTTTTTAACCGACTGGACAGAGGGGTATTATTTTGGTAAGTAACTGGAATAGCCATGGGTTTTTTTGGTTTTTTTTTTTTCCAAGGGAATTAATCCACATCCGATTTTTTACACTAAATGAACTCGTTTTCCTTGAGCAAGAGTTGGTCAAGTTAGAATCGAAATTATCTTGTTTCTATTGTGTTTTATAGTTCAACAAACCAGAAACTATCGCCATAGTGGTTTATTTATTGTGCCTCATGACTCATAACTGTGGTTTATTTTACGATAAACCACGACAGAGATATCATTTCTTAATTATGCTGTATTAGTTTTCCTGATGCTTGTTTTCACTTCTCTCTGCGTAAGAATATTTCTACATCTCGCTCGACTTTCGGTCTCGCGCGATATCAAATTTTCTCACGCTGCTCGAATCAAATAAAATCCAGGAAAGTTACTACATACGGAATTTAATTTTCTTTCATAGAAAGCAACCTATTTTCCCAGCAGCTGTGCGTTTCGTCTATTCCCTGTTGGATTAACAGAATTACCACATTTCCACACACATATCACACACAGATTATTGATTCGGATTCCGAAGTAAATGCATAAACGAAATTTCAATGATGTCCAGATTTAAGAAAAATTAGTTGTTGCTGTTGTTGCTGCAACTGTTGTTGTTTTTTGACATTAAAAACGGTACATTTGTGAAATAATCAAGTGTACATGTATATGACAACGGCTACCATCAACTGCACAGTGTTCACCATAATATGCGAAAATGCGGAATACCTTGTTATTTGGAAAACAATTCTAAGCGATTGCACGGTACTATGACGAAAATGTCCATATCATTTGCTGAATGACTTCCAGCATGTAAAATAGCTGCCAGCAAAATTAAAAAAGTAAAAAGTATGAGAGGTATATATTTTGATCCTTATCCTGCTTATACCCAAATAATGCTTCTTCAAACTTATTTCTTGGAGAAAAATATCCACTTTTCGGACAGTGCACGTTCTGTGCAGTCTGATCTTGATCTAAACTGTCCGCAACAGGTCAGTGAGTCACGCTTAGTAGCCTAAGGGTAAACCTACTGGCAAGAGTTATTTCGGTATATGGCGAAAAGATAAGACTAGTACTTGCCTGACAGGCCTAAAGTATAAAGTTTAGTACCTTTGTCTATAAATTGTGAAATTGCAACAAGCTCTAAGAAAAGATACACAAATAATTCGCCTGAAACTAAGATGTTTAGCTTGTTCTTCTGTTCTTCGATTGTCTTCTGCGGCCATCCAGGCGTGTTTCTGAATGTTTCAGAGATGATTAGTACATTTCAAGAGCGTCTTCACACGTTGTACTTGTTTATACGTTGTACTTTTATCTCTCGAGGGTTCATCCTAGTCTTTATTGCGTTTAAATAAACTAACAGATGTGTTTGCAGCTAAAGACAAATATGGATTACAAACAGGAACAAAAGCACCTTTATGGATATTAAAACAAATATTGGGGACAAAAAACTTGTTTTTGAACTCACTGTACACCAAACAGCTTCTGCAACTTGGCGCCTTTATTTGACGAGGATTTTATGTAGAATAGGTCGGTTTCTCTAACCCGAGCTTTTATTTACTCCTTTTGTAAATCTGTTTCGAAAATATTTTATCAGTGAAGAAAACTACCTGTTTATCCTTTTCATCAAATAAATACTGCTTTTCATATCTTTGTCAGAAAACAAAAGTACTTTTTCGAATTCGTCATTACTACGAATTTGTGATTTTACAAATGATTTTACATGGTGCAATAGAATTTCTGCATGCAAATGTGCACTATGTTCAAGTTTTTTAGCCATACCAGACTAAAGACAGGTCAGGACAAATGGATGCCTTACAGACAAGTTGATCTATTCTTTCCTGGTAATGGAAAATGCCAATTCATTTTGTTGACAATTGACTTCCGATCACCAGTTTCCATGCATTTGACTCATAGGTTTCCACATGAGCGATGTACCTGTGTATCGATCAGATTGCTTTCATTGTGAACCTCATAGAACCATAGAATGTATTCAGGGGTGCAAACAAGGTAAACAACATAATACAGCAACTTTGAAACAAACAGTATAAGTCAATGATGTATATCTCTCTAACTTGGACAAGTCATTACCTGGTAGTATCTAACAAAAAAATATTGAAAGGATCTTCATTCCTGTTGGTTTTTAATTACATGTAGCAACTAAGGGCAATATGTCTTATAGATTGGTTATCAAATGCACTCAGTCGTGGATTTACTTATGAGAAACTGACTCGTACGCAGTGAAGTAACTGCGGTTCATAAAATCATTTTCTTTCAAACACAAGCATATCGTTTTCAAGTATATACAGTCGATTGGCAAGAATTTCCGACTGGAACATTAACTCTTATCGCTGTAGAATTTAGCTTGATTCCAATATAGATAATGTAACAAATATCTGCTCTAATTGTTCACTCGGCCTCATATGTTCAGTCTTTGTGGTTTATGTTTACTAGTTTCCCATATATACATATATACATATATCCGTCTATATATGGAGCAATGCCACAAGCACGAATTTACCCGCGTAAAATAGTTTATGATATGGAATAAGCCTTGAGATATAGCGCGAAACTCTAGTTTCTCTAGTACATGGTATGACTCGTTAAGATGTTAGAACACGCAGTCTTATGTTCCAGCTTCACTAACCGAGAAATATCTGGATAATGTTTCACTGATCAAAGATTGTCAAGACTTACAGGGTCTCCCTCATTCATCGCCTAAGGTTCTAGTATAAACTTGCTTGAGCTATATTTGAAAAATATGTCACATATATACAGATATATCTCATGTAGGTGCACAGGCGGGTGAAATTAAAATATACTTAATGAATATGCGGGTAAATCGAAATCAACCATGAAATCAATCATGTAAACAAAGTTTTATTTAGGAACAGAGAGATAGAAAAAGAAATGGACGAGCAAGGACAAGGTCACCAATACTTTAAGCTTTGAAACTGTTAGGCCTTTTCTCAGGGTGATATTTGAACCTCCATCTTCCCAACTTCTGAACTACGCAACAAAAATAAATTGCTTCTGCTGGCTTCTTTTCCACAAATTTATCGCGTGAAGCTGTTCTTTTTCAGTCTAGTTGAGAGAAGGCCTACTGAGAGACTGTAATAACTTTTGATTGTTTCATATTCATTTGGTAATAAATCGCAGCGGGAGACAACGCTAAAGAACAGACTCAATTTGCATCTCACGAGGACATATTTTACAGTTCCAGCTTGCTTGAAATACTGATGTTGTATAACGTTTACCTTAGTGTTTCTTTATTTTGTATAGAATTCAAAGCTGTATTATACAATTGATGTTTCATGTCAACCAAGTGTAAAAAATGGACTTAGTCCCGCATGCGGAAAAAAAAGATAAGGTTTCATAAATCTATGACAATTTCTTTGACTTTTGCCTTGTACGGAAGTGACACTAAGTTTTTATTATAGTCTAATCCATGTTCACAACGTAGTATACAGGACTGCAAAGTACGTAATAAACACACCGGCAATCTGAAAAAAAGGGAAAAAAAAACATCTTTTAAACATTATTGGCCTAAAATTCCGTAACTTAAGGAGATAAACGTGTATGCCCTTGATCAAGATCGGGACCCGGATTTTGGTCCACACCGAGTTTTATCAAAGGTATATGCTCAATTCTAGGAGTAGTCTTTAAAATTGTGAAGCAAAGGATTTGGTCACAAGAAGGCTATTTTTTGAAAATGTTTCTTTAGTTTGATCCTAAATTGGTAAAATAGGATGATCTGAAGCACTCGAATTTTCCTTCGCATCGATAATGGCACTAAAAAGTATGATATAATCCCCTTGCAAGTGGAATGTCGATTTACTAATTTGTCGGCACAAAACAGCAACAGCAAAAAAAATTGCACTTCCTTTTAGGTACGAGTTCTATTCCACAATGTATACTGTACTAAGCTATTCTGCCAAATATATTTTAGTAGTTCTACAGCTTATTTCGTAATATTTGTTACATTTCAACTATGCCTAAGGTATAAAATTAAAGCAATACCATGAAGTTTATACTATTATAAAGTTTAAGAAGACACTTTATGGTATGCACAGTATGTAATGTAACGTTAAACAATCAAGGCGGCTAGCGCCTTTCAAAGAATACATCGATTTGCATGAAATGTTCAAAATGACGTTCATTTGACATCATAGGGCATCTGATCTCTTCATGAAGCTAGATTTCATCGATCTGCACGTCTGGGTTGTGATCGGTCTCATCTCTGAGCTATTGTTGCTTTTTGCTTAGGCTAGACTCTAAGCCCATTGTCTTTCATAAAACCTCACAGAAAAAGTCCGATTTGCTTATGTTCAGCAAGTGAGGGGATCATGGTTGTCCTGTTTTAAAGATTACCCTCGTATCAAACTTGAAAACTATTTAGATATGCTATTGACAGTGCGTGGTATTGTACCATCTTAATGAAGCTGCATTTGTACTAGATACCTCACCACGATGTGCTGGCATAAACTTTTGCTTCGCTGGAAGAGCTGCAAATTTCGTTTCCTGTAATTGCTGCTGCAACTTCAGTAATGTCTTTTCATTAATATTCTCAAAGAAGAAAGGCCCAATTACACCACTCACAATCAAAGCATCCGATACATTGTGCATAAAGTCTAGCGTCAGACAACAGGTGGGCTTAAGGCATCCATGGTTACAGAGATGAGACTGATCACAACCCAGATTGATGAAAACGAGCGAATTTCATGAAGAAACCGAATGCACTGCGACGTCAAAATGGACGTCATTTTGAAATTTTGATGTAAATCGATGTATGTTTCGAAAGGCGCTATCCACCTTTATTGTTTAATGTTACGATATATACTGTACATGCTTTAAAATTGTTTTCTTAAACTTATCAAATGCCTTAAGTTTTAATGTGTTTAATAACCTTGGCACCTGCATACTATATAAGGTACAAAATGTCAATAACGTACAAATCCTCATATTTACCTGCTCAAAATTATTCATTTTTTACGCTTACTACATATATCAAAGTAAATGTCTCGATCCTCACCGTCAGAATGAACTCCTTTCTGATTGTGAGCAAACCGAAAGTTGTAAATCCAACCTGGGTCCCGGTGAGTTTGGATAGGAAGAGATTCAGCTGTAAAACACAAGAAATTGCCAAAGTGATATTTTTTCACCATTTGAACTTTGTTTTGGTGTCTTCTATGTACGTCCAAACCTTTGGCCAGCAAAATAAACGGAATCGACACTTTCAGTCAGTAACAAAGGTCGACATATTGCTAAATTTAAAGCTGATTTTGTCCAAGCAATGTCATTAAAGCCATGTACATAATTTTCACTCCATCCGCTATCCACAACAGCTTCTTACTTTAATTCATTTCTAAAAGAAATGCACTTTACATACAATTTACTTGGCGTAAGACACTTACAGGGCAAATCAACAGGTTTCAGAAAATGTTAATTTTCAAAACTACATTTATCAGTTGGTAACCTGGTAATGTTGTAATACGCAAAAAAATCGGAAAAAGTACTTTGTTGTATTTCTGCTTATTAGTTTTTATGACATCGCTTATCTCCCTTACTTATTGTTGCGTCCCTTGATTTGTGACGTCATAGGCGTACTTGTTTCAAAATGGACGTTGTGTTTGATAGCGATTTGAGCAGCACTGAAGACGAAGAAATAGATGATTCTGGTCCCGTAAGGCCGTACATGTACAAACCAATTCGTGGAGAAAATAATGTAGTTTCAGAGGATGAGAGTAATTCTTCGGTTGGTGAAGAGTATGAAATTGACGATTTGTGGCGGACGTTTCAACATGGTGAGTAGTATCGCGCATCGGTAAATTTGCGTACGATGGGGCGGATATTGCTTATTGAAAAAAAAAATGATTTATAGGTAATAGAATCAATTATATTGCATAATATTTGTTTCATTTTAAGAAGTTTCAGTCAGTCGACGGGCGGAATTAGGAGAAAAAAGTTGTGAAACATTTTTAATGTAATTTCATAATTTCTGGATTGTTAATTTCTGTTTCGATATTTGGAGCAATTGTTTCATCTAATTATGCGTCTACGGAGATATATATATACGTGACGAAATTCCTTGCAATGAGATTTGTATCGCTATTAATTAACCCTTTACACACAATCCCTACTTTTAACGACCCTGAAGGAGAAAGCTATTGAAAACATTGTTGGAAAAGGAAATGCTGTAACCAGCATTTTCTCCTTTTCCCACAATGCTTTCTACCGTATCAAGGACTGAAATTGTCATTTGAACTATGTTTAATTTGTCTTCTGCAAACGCTTTCAATGTGGTTGAGTCCAAAAAAGTTTGTCGTTGGGAAAGAGTTTAGAAATGGTAGAAGAAAATGATGTATGCACAAGTTCAGATTCTAATAAGCTAGTGGGAGTCTTTTCAACAGCAGGAAACTGTGACATAAGTAATTCACAAAGAAATGCAGACAGATGCACAAGTAGACAAATAGACTAACCATTGCATTACATTTATATAAAAAAAATTCTCTGCACAGACAGCAAAAGCCAATGTTAACACTAACCACAAATTCCCCAGTATCAACAACCCAAGGAAAAACGCTTTTCAAACATTGAAAAAAGCTTCATAACTTTATCTACAATATTTTCTGTCCTTTCGAAGACAAATTGCGATCCATATTTTATTTGTTATATTCCAATGCTTTGAAAATTTCGACAGTTCTAAAATCTTACAATTTGGTAAATGGTTAACACTTTACTCCCTTTACTAAACGGTAGAATTTTAGACTTGTCCACACTGAAAGGATTTGCAGACGACAAAATTTCAATGTGGCTTTGACAATGGGAAGGGTCTGAAAAAGGGTAGAAAGCATTGTGGGAAAAGGAAAAAATGCTGGTTTCCAGGAATTTCTCTTTTTCCAACCATGTTCTCAAAAGCCGTCTTCGTAAGCATGTTAAAAGTCCGGACTGTGAAGTAAAGAGTAAAAGCGTTAATTTGTGAAGCTGGTCAGGAACATTCTGATTCCTATTAACTTTTTTCCACGTTAAAAATATAAATCGTCCAAGTTGAAAGCATTTGCAAGTAACAATTTTACTGTGATTCAAATAATGAAGTTCGTCTTGAAAAGGGTGGAAACTGTTGAGAGGAGACCACAATAACACATCAAAGTTTTAGACTCTTCCTTAGTTTGATCTATTGGTAGTTGTCTCCCTTGCTATTGATTCGAGATGTCAAATTGTACATGTATCTGAAATGCATCACGCTAATAAATGATTCCAATCTGATCTGTGTGTACTGAAATGAACTACGATCAATATGGTGGCAGCGGTAAAAGTCAGTACTTCCTGAAGATTTACTGAAGACGTCCCAGTCAATTTTATTGCATAGAAATTAGAGAATTTTCGACGCCTACTACAGGTCATTAAATATTCAAGATGGCAGCGCCCATGTTCAGGCAGCCTGACGAATTAAACATTACCGATGGAAATGCATCCCAGAATTTCAGTAAATGGACACGGCAGATGGAAATATACTTGACTGCCAGCGGTATGTCGGAAAAGGAGGATGAAACTCAGGTAGCTGTTATATTACACTGTGCAGGGCCAAATATTATCGAAATTTATGACCAGTTTGAATGGACGAATGCTGATGACAAAACGAATCCTGAGCAAGTAATGAGAAAAATAGAGGAATATTGTAACCCTCGTAAGAACGAAGTCTTAGAAACTCACAAATTTTGGTCGGTACCACTTGAAAGTGCAACTGGGTTTGAACCATTTCTCACTGAGATAAGAAAAAGAGCTGAAACCTGCAACTTTGAAGAGAAAGATAGAATGTTGAGGGACAAAATAGTTTTTAGCTCTGGTGGCAAACTACAAGAATTGCTGTTGAGAGAAGAAAATTTAAAATTAGACAAAGCTATACAGATATGTAGGGCGTACGATCAATCTAATAAACATGTGAATGAAATGAGAGACAAAAGAGTCCACAAAGTGGCACAAAAGAAAAAGAAAGTGAACAATGACAGGAAATGTACTCCACATACAGAGCCGAAAAGAAAAATTTGTACTTTCTGTGGCTATAAACATGAACTAAAAAAAGAAGAGTGTCCAGCGTGGGGCAAAATATGTAATGTCTGCAAAGGAAGAAACCACTTTAAGAAAATGTGTAAGAAAGTACATTCCGTGAACACTGAAGAAAATAACAATCACTATGATAGTGAGGATGATTGTTGGCTTGCAGCTGTAAATACACAACGGAAAAGCCGTGTTTCTGCAAAAATGAGAGTGAACAACTGCGAAATAAATTTTCAGTTGGATAGTGCAGCCGATATTAACACTATTTGCCAGAAATATGTCAAAAAAAACCAAGTGAAGAAAACAAACATCAATTTGCGTATGTGGAATAAGTCAGCATTGAAACCATTAGGAACTACTGAACTGAAAATGACAAATCCATGCAACAATATAGACTGCATTGTTGAATTTGTAGTAGTACCAAACAAGTTTGAATGCTTGCTAGGTCTTAAAACAATTCAGGAGATGAAATTAATCACTTTCAACACAGACAGATTCATATCTAAAATTACAACTGACATTGGTGACTTGGGTGAGCTACACCTTCAAATAGATAAAAACGCTGTGCCAAAAGCATTGCCATGTAGAAAAGTGCCATTAGCAATTAAGGATGAAGTGAAAATGGAACTTGACAATTTGACGGAACGAGGCATCCTGAAAGAGGTCTCTGAACCTACACCCTGGGTAAACCAGATGGCTGTTGTAAAGAAACCTAATGGGAAACTTAGACTCTGTATCGACCCACAACCTTTAAACCAAGTTTTAATGAGAGAACATTATAAACTCCCAGTTTTTGAAGATATTCTTCCAGAATTACATAATGCCAAGGTCTTCACTAAATTAGACATCAAAGAAGCCTACTGGCATTGCAAATTAGATGAAGAATCAAGTCTGCTAACAACAATGATAACACCATTTGGAAGGTACAGATGGCTACGATTGCCTTTTGGGCTCAAAGTGTCCAGTGAAATCTTTCAGAGAAAATTACATGAAGCACTGAGTGGACTAAATGGCACATTTACCATTGCAGATGACATTATAATTGTGGGCTGTGGAAGTGATGAAGCTACTGCAAAAAAAGACAATGACTTAAAACTAGAACAACTACAGAAAAGATGTGAGGAAAGAAACATCATTCTAAACAATGAAAAGAAAGCTGTTGGAAAAGAAATAAAATTTCATGGACATAAAATCACCTCTGAAGGAATTTTGCCAGATGAAACAAGAATAAATTCTGTTCTTAAAATGACTTCACCAAAAGACGTAACAGAAGTTAAACGTTTGTGCGGTGTTATACAGTACATGGCAAAATTTCTTCCCAGTTTGTCTTCAACTATGGAACCAATTCGAAGATTGACACGGAAAAATGTACCCTGGAAGTGGACAGAAGAATGTGAAACGGCTTTCTGTGAAGTAAAAAGAAAGTTAACAGATGCTCCAGTCTTGGCATACTTCGACCCAGAGAAAGAATTATGCCTACAAGTTGACAGTAGCAAAAATGGAGTAGGAGCTGTTCTCATGCAAGGAGGGCGGCCAATTGAATACGCTTCCCGCTCATTAAGACCTGCTGAGAGAAATTGGGCACAAATAGAGAAAGAAGCCCTAGCTGTTCTCTATGGACTGGAAAGATTTGACCAATATATACATGGCAGAAAAGTGAAAATTGAAAATGATCACAAACCATTAGAGACCATACTTAAGAAGCCATTGAGTCAAGCACCTAAAAGATTGCAAGACATTTTAATGAAACTATACCGATATGATATAGAATTTCATTTTGTGAAAGGTGTGGATCTAGTTATAGGTGACATGCTGAGCAGAAACTTTGAGAATTCCGAACAAGAAGAGTTAACCAGAACAAGGATTTTTGGTGTGAACATTCTAGAACATCTTCCAGATGCCAGATTAGAAGAAGTTAGAAAAGCAACAGCTAAGGATGAAAGCTTGCAGCTCTTAATCAAAGCTATACTAAATGGATGGCAGGAAGAGAAAGAAAATGTAGACGCTGAGATACGACCATACTTTTCTATGAGGGATAGTTTGAGTCTTGAAGAAGGAATTATCTTAAAGGGTGAAGCTGTATTAATCCCAAAATCACTAAGAAAAGACATGAAACAGCGTTTACATAGTGCACACACTGGTTGTGACAGTATGTTACGAAGAGCCAAAGGAACAATCTTCTGGCCAGGAATGAAAACAGAAATTAAACAAATAGCCGAAACCTGTGAAACTTGCACGAAAAGAAAATCTGATAATACCAGAGAAGAAACACATCAGCATGATGATGGTCATTATCCTTTTGAAAAAATAGGAATGGATCTCTTCGAAATAAAAGGACGCAATTATCTACTGACAGTAGACTATTTCTCCAATTTCATAGAGGTAGATCTGTTAAGGACGATGACATCGGAAAGTGTCATTGAGAAACTAAAAAAACAGTTTGCACGTTTCGGTATACCGGCAAGAATAATCAGTGATGGTGGTCCACAGTTCAATTCAAAAGATTTCAAAAAATTCACTGACAACTGGGGTATAAAGCACCATATAACCTCACCACATCATCCACAATCAAATGGAAAGGCGGAAGCAGGTGTAAAAATTGTTAAAAACATGATGATTAAAAGTGTACAAACGAGAACTGATCAACAGGAAGCATTACTAGAGTTAAGGAATACTCCACGCAAAGATACAAATAAAAGTCCAGCAGAAATGATGTTTGACAGGAAATTACGTACCCAAATACCAAGTATTCCTGAGAGAAAACAGCCCAGTGAATCCCGAAAAAGAATGAAAGAATCTGTAAAGAAATATTTTAATAAGAAATTCAAAAATCAACCAAGTTTGAAAACAGGACAGTCTGTATACTTCAGAAAACGCCTAAATGAACCATGGGAAAAAGGACTGATCAAAGAAACTATGGAAAGACGCCACATTGTACAGGACCAAGATTGTTCTCTGTACGAACGAAACAGAGTTCACATTAGACCTTCGAAAATAAGAACAGAAGTGCGTGCGTTATCCCCACCCAGACATCAAGAAGATTCCTATCAGGAAACCAACCAGAGCAATCTAGCAGTAAATACGCCATCCAAAACACCTGAAGACAAAGAACCTGTCAGTAGTATAGGAGGGTAGCTCCGGGACAGTGTCCCGGTGCTACCCTCCCTGTGTCCCCCTACAGCCCTCCCGCGTCCTCCTTCAGCCCGCCATGGCGGGTTGTAGGAGGACACGGGAGGGATTCGGAGTCCAAAAAATCGTCATTTACCCTTATCTCTCCCTTAACCCTTCTAAAACCCTTTTGTTTTGTTCTAAAACCCTTATACTTTCTTCTAAAACCCTTATACTTTCTAAAAACCCTTATCCCTAATTTGTCCCTATATACCATCTCACGCCCATTTTTGTTCTAAAACCCTTATGCTTTCTTCTAAAACCCTTATACTTTCTAAAAAACCCTTATCCCTAACTTGTCCCTAGTCTGACTGCCCTGGAGCCAAAAATGCCCTGGATAGACTGCCCCAGGGCAGTCTATCCAGGGCATTTTGTCCCTAGACTACCCTACCGCCAAAGCTGGGGAGGCTATTTCGGCATTTTGGCGGCCATCTTGGATTTTGCCCCAGACTGCTTACCCACGGGTAGGCAGTACAGGGCATAATGGTCATGGACCGTCACTTTGTTGGACTTAGTCTTTTTTCTTCGACTTCGTTCGGCTGAGAGGTGTTCTTTCTTTCTCTATCACCGTTGGACTTAGTCTTTTTTCACGATATGGTTATTTCCCCATCTCAACTTGGGCCAAGGCAAAGATCATCGTTGGACTTAGTCTTTTTTCCGTCTTCGTTCACCTCAGGTTTTCTCTATCGCCGTGTTGGCCTTAATCTGTTCGGCTTGGTCGATCATTGTTCGCCTCTGTAGGACTTAATTTTTCTCTCCGTCTTTGTTCGGCTTAGGTTTTCTCTGTCATTGTTGGACTTAGTCTTTTCTCCACGAGATGATTTCTTTCTCTATCACCGTTGGACTTAGTCTTTTTCTCCGCGAAATAGAACGTGATGTTCTATCTACATGCTTCCGTCCCCGTTCGCGCTCTTAATTTTAACGGAATTAACAATAGCCAATCGTTAGTTTCGTTACATTTTTTGGAGGTAAGGCTCTTAGGTATTGTAGATAGAGTATAATATTCTATATTCTACCTACATGCTTTCGCCCATGGTCGCGCTCTTAATTCTGTTAATTCTGTATTAAAGTAGGTCAATCCCCTGCCAATCCCCTGCCGGACTATAAGGTCAGCGAATTTCTCTATAGATCATTTCATTTCCACGATCAAGTTGTCCGAATTCTGTTCTCCATAGTGAGTCTTTTTTTGGAAGTACTTAGTAGTGTTTGTCCGAATACTACTAATACCAAGTTGTTGTGAGTTATTTGGTGAAAGTTCGGGAAGGAAGTGAAGGAAGCTACAGTCTTTTCAGAAGATTATGAGTGGGCTAACCAAGACCAAGAAAGTTCTATCTTTCAAATTGTCAAAAGCAAAGTCAAGTCCTATATTTGTTTTTATATATTTTTTATTTAAAACTTTTTATTTAAACTTTTGTACAATAATCATTACAATGATTCATTGAAGTACAGAAATATATACAATGAAACATATATGTCCTACATTGAACTGTGAGAATAAATCATTTTCATAAGATATATGTTCTGGGGTCATTGTCTGACTTATCATCAGCCTCTAAAACCATGTCTAAAAGACTGACTTACCATCAGCCCTAAAACAAGGTCTAAAAGCCTAGTACCGTATTCAGACAGAGCAAGTAGCGATGAGGCAATTCAGTCCATGTCGAATTTTAAGTATGAAAATATATATACAATGAAACATTGAACTGTAGAAAAATAGAATCGTTTTGAAACAGTTCTTTGAAACAGTTCTTTTGAAAATGTTTTTACAGGCACATTTTTCTTTTTTTCTTCGGGGTGTCAGGCTCACAGTCACTCTTGCGTTTCCTCTCATTGTTTTTAATATCATTGTTTTCGACCTTGTTATTTTTCAATACAAGATCTGGACAACTTTTTGCGCTGTGTTTTTTTGATTTGTAAAGGAAGCCGTTCTTCTTCTTCTTGTTTTCTCTTTTCTCGTTCACAACATCGGATTTCCATTTACGTCTCAACTCGATATCTGAACAGATCTTCTTTCCTTCTCGTCGAATTTTCTTTTCTTCAGACCCTGAAAAAGTTTCTTGTTTTTCCCCTCTCCAGGCAGTGAAGAAGGTTTCTTGTTTCCAATCGCTGAAGATTTTTGAGACCTCTGTTCGTTGTTTTGGTCTTCTCCAGATTTCTGATCGGGTATAAGAGTATCCTCTAAAGAAAGTTTCCCTGAAGAGGTTTTCTTCTTCACAGGATAATCTATCTGAATTCTACAGATTTCTGTATCGCTGATTTCTGTGTTATCAGTCTCCATATTTTCAACCTGCCTTTCGATCTGATTTTCGATCTGCTTTTCAGTCTGATTTTCAGGCGATGGCTCGTTGATTTTATCGTTGATTTTCTTTTCTTCAGATCCTGAAGAAATTTTCCCTGAAGATTTTTTAACCCTCTGCTCGTTGTTTTGGTTCTTTCCAGACGTTGAAGAAATCTTGTTGATTTTCTTTTCTTCAGATAACTTTTCTGAAGAAGATTTCTTGTTTTGGGAACTTTTCCCCTTTCCACTCGATGAAGTTGCAGTCTGTGACGGGTTTGTCTTCCATTTATTTTCGTCTACCTTATAGGATAATAGAGACCCTATGTATTTCATATGTTGAGATTCACCACCCGTTTCCGTTGTTGGTGAAATTTTGACATCGTGGGTGTGGGGGTCCACGAAGACAAAAACGAATCTCCACATCTGATTTTCTTTCTCTGGACATTGTCTGGCCCAATGTCCTGATCTGTCGCATGTAAAGCAAATATTCGTTGTCATATCATCCACTCCATGGCGTTTGTCGAATGTCGCTTGATCCAGGACTCTGGTGATACGATAGACGCCTTTTTCTGCAGAATGTTGGTGGGATAGAAATGAGCCCACATAGTTTCCAGTATGGTAGACTTGATATCTTGGCGGTATATTGGTGATCTCATAATCGTGGGTGTATGGGTTAACATACAGATACACTCTCTTTGGTGTTGTGCTTTGTAGCTTGAACTCACTCATTTTCTACCAACTGTCCTGTTTGAAATCTTTCCGAGGAATGATGAAGATTTCAATCGTAACGTCTCTTTTTATACACGTTTGGTCTGAAAAAGGTATAAAAAAGCTAGGATTTCTTGAGTTCTGGGACATTACTTGACTCGCAATCAGTCATAAAACCATGTCTAAAAGGTTAGTACCGTATTCAGACAGTACAAGTGACGATGAGGCAATTCAGCCCATGTCGAAGAAGAGAAAAAAATTACTACCGGCAAAGAAAAGAAAAAGAATCCTATTCTACCCAGACAGTAGCAGTAATGATGAAAGCGACGATGAGAAATTTCCACCCAAAAAGAGAAAAAGTTTACCATTGAAAGAAGAAGAAAGTGACGGTGAAGACAAAAAATCTTTGAAAAAAGAAAGTGACGGTGAAAGCGACGATGAGAAATTTTCACCGAAGAAAGAAAAAAGTGATGCTGAATGCGATTTCACCTCAACGAAGGAGAAATCTGTACAAATGAATGTGGACTGTACCAGTGAAGACGAGAAATCTTTGAAAGACAAAGACAAAAAATCTTTGAAAGAAGAAAGTCATGCTGGCTCGCTTTCAACGAAGGAGAAATCTTTGAAAGGAGAAGACAAAAAATCTTTGAAAAAAGAAGACAGAAAATCTTTGAAAGAAGAAAGTCATGCTGGACCATTTTCGCCCAAGGAAGAAAAAAGTGACGCTGAAAGCGATTTCACTTCAATCAAGAAAAAATCTTTGGATATGAAAAGTCTATACGCCTTAAAAGAAGTGGGAAAAAAGAAGTCAAGAAAATTCAAAACAGATTCCCATGTACTGGAGGCGTCTTTTAAGCAATTCGATGAGCTACAACCCCAGCAACTGACTGCCTTATTCGACGATGTTATCCGACAAATCGTTCAAAAGTTAAAGGCTGAATTGGGGGATATGATTAGAATTAGCATCAATCACCCTTCATTGAATATGGGGATTCATATTCCCTTTCTATATGTGGAGGAGTTGGAGAGTCATACTATGTTGGACGAAATTGAAAAAGTTCTACAATCGAATGAGGAATTCGTCTTGAACGATGGCCGCATGACATTCGATATCACACATACGGTACCCCCAAGTGGAAGTGGTAAAAGACTTAGGGGTACAGAAGTATTGGATTCAAAAGTTTTCGCAAAGAAGAAACATTCGGTTATTGAAATTAACAATCAAGACCATCTATGTTTTGCAAGAGCCGTTGTTGTGGGGATTTATCACCATGAACGTGAAAACACCCAAGAATGGAACCGAAGATGGGATCACATCAAAAGATCAAACAGACCACTTCAAAAGACTGAAGCCGAGAAATTGATGAATGAAGTTGGAGTTTCGTCGACGCAGGCTGTAGGCCTTGAAGAATACAAACAAATTCAAGATTTCTTGTATGAAAAAGGCTATGTTATTAAAGTCCATCAACAGCAGTCGAGAGTGGAAAAAGTATTTGAACATCCAGAAGTGAAAGACGATAGTAAAATCATACATTTGTACTTTCATCAAAACCACTATGACTACATCAAATCCATCACAGGATTTCTTGATTGTGCTTATTATTGTGAGTTCTGCGACACACGTTACAGGAATCGGGAAGACCATGCTTGCTCAAAGATCTGTAAAGGTTGCTTTCGTGCTGGAAAATGCCCATCGGAATCAAAAGAGTATGTCTGCGCCAAGTGTCATAGATGTTTTTTCAGTGCAGAATGCTTGGAAAAACACAAAACACTTCAAGGTAAAGAGAAGAAATCCATTTGTGAATTAGTGAAACTTTGTTCAAAATGTGGAGGTCAGGTTTTTGACAGAAAGAAAAATCATGTCTGTAAGGGAAAGAAAAGGTGTCATCTCTGCAAGAAAATAGTTGACTTCTCTCATCGCTGTTTTATTCAGCCTTACCAGAGTAAGATGAAACACGACAGCGACGATGAGACGAGTTCTTCTGTAGTCAAAAAGCCTTTGTTCATTTTCTTTGATTTCGAATGCCAGCAAGACACAGGGGTGCACATTCCGAATTACTGTATTGCACACCGAGCCTGTGCTGAATGTATCGATAAACCACTTGATTTTCATTGTTCCACATGCAGTGAATTCAAAGAAGGAAGAGAAGTTATTTTTCAAGGAAAAGAAACTTTGAGTCAATTTTGCAGCTGGCTCTTTACAAAGCATCATAAAGGAATCATAGCCATTGCCCATAATCTCAAAGGTTATGATGGCCAATTTATTGTCAACCACATTATCAACGTTGGGATGAAAGAACCAGAACTAACCATGAATGGAAATAATATTTTGAAGTTAGAACTGAACGGTGTGTGTTTGATCGACTCCTTCAGTTTCATGAACTTTGGGCTGGCGAAATTTCCAACTACATTTGGACTTCAAGAAATGAAAAAAGGCTACTTTCCTCACTGGGCAAATACAGACGAGTTCTGGGATTACGTCGGCCCATACTTGGACATGTCTTATTACAAGCCCGATTCAATGTCTGATGAGGCTCGATCGAAATTCATAGTCTGGTATAATGACAAAGTTCAAAACGGTGAGGAATTCAATTTTCAAAAAGAGATGGAGTTGTACTGTCGATCGGATGTTGATATCCTAAGACGAGGATGTGGTGAATTCAGAAAGTTGTTCATCGAACAGAGTGGAATTTGTCCATTTACAGAGGCGTTTACCATCGCCGGCGCCTGTAACAAGATTTGGCGAAAAGATTATTTACCAAAGGATCAGATAGCCATCATTTCAAGCAAAGATCCAGTCAGACGTCGGTTTTCTATGAAAGCAATACGCTGGGTTCAAAGCATCGCTAGGGAAAAAGGGATTCATATTCAACATGCCAAAAATGGTGGTGAATTTCGAATAGGGAAATACACTGTAGACGGATTTCACCACAAATCAAACACTGTTTATGAATTCCTCGGGGATTTATTTCATGGTTGCCAGACATGTTTCAAGGATCGAAAATATATCAACCCCATCAATGGAAAAACAATGGATGAATTGTACAACAGTACCATTGAACGATTAGAAACCATCAAAAGAATGGGATATAACATCGTGACCATATGGGAACATGAATTCGACGCCAAGATGAAGAAGGATAAAGAGTACAAAAAAAACATTGAAAGTCTATACCCGAACTGTGACCCCATCGAACCAAGAGAGGGGCTGGCTGGAGGCAAATGTAATGCAATAAAAATTGCCTATGATGTTGAGGAAAGCAGTGAAAAGGAAATCAAGTACATTGACATCTGCTCTCTGTATCCTTACGTTTGCAAACATAAATTTTACCCTGTAGGCCATCCAACAATCCTGACTGCTGAGAACATTGACATGGAGAATATTCGTCAGTATGAAGGACTCATTAAATGCAAAGTTCTACCCCCAACTGATTTGTTTCACCCCGTTCTTCCAGTTCACTGTAACAACAAGATGATGTTTCCACTCTGTATGAAATGTGCACAAGAAAGCTCAAACGTTTGTAACCATAAAAAAGAAGAGAGAGCCTTGGTTGGAACTTGGGTTACATTCGAACTGTTCAAAGCTCTTGACTGTGGTTATCGGCTAATGCATGTGTATGAAATCTGGCATTTCCACTCTGTTTCGGACCAATTCTTTAAAGGCTATGTGGACAATTTCTTGAAAATCAAGCAAGAAGCCAGTGGATATCCCGGCTGGTGTCAGACAGACTCGGAAAAGTCCCAATTCATTCGCGAGTATGAGGAAGCCGAAGGGATTCGTCTTGACCCAAAATGTATTCAAAAAAATCCTGGCAAAAGATCATTTGCTAAGATTATGCTGAACTGTCTTTGGGGAAAATTAGCACAGCGTGAAAACATGAGCAAGACGAAATACATCAGAGAACCGTCTAAATATTTCGAATTGATTACCGACCCGAAATACACGGTAAAATATATGGAAATCTTTGACAACGAGTGCCCATTCATTTTGGTCAACTATGAAGAAAAGATGGACTTTGTCGAAACGCATGCTACAGCCAATGTTATTGTAGCGTCTTACGTAACAGCTTATGCAAGGTTGGAACTGTACAGAGTTCTTGAAAGATTGGGGGATAGAGTTCTGTATTTCGATACAGATAGTTGTATGTACATTCATGATCCTGAATTGTGGAACCCTCCCATCATTAACAGCAGACTAGGAAAATGGACCGATGAAGAGCCTGATTGCAGAATTACTCATTTCAGAGGATTAGGCCCCAAGAATTACGCTTACAAAATGAGAACAAAAGATGGAAAAGAAAAAAGCAAATGTAAAGTCAAGGGAATTACTTTGGATTACAATACAAATCAGCTGGTGAATTTCGACACCTATTCAAAATGTGCTTTGGATCGCACAATAGAAATCAAAGTTCAGTATGACTGTAGAATCAAAAGACATAGAGATAGAACAGTGACCAGCGAACCACAGTCAAAAACGTTTCGCTCTGTATATACCAAAAGAGTGATTGTAAACGATACTGATACTGTACCCTACGGATATAAAAGTTTGAGGGTATAAATAAACTGTGAGAAAACAACATCGTGTAACACTGATTTGAACGATCAAAGTAAGACGTTTTTAAAAACAGTTTTAAAAAGAGTGGAAAAATAAACATCTGCACAAAGTTATTGTGGAACATGAAGACAAGTGGAAAAATCAAGGTATCTGTGAATTCGCATTGTAAGAATTGTTTTGTCGTTGTTGTAGATTAAAACTGTATTGTTAAAAAACTGTATTGTTAAAAACTGTATTGTCATAAACTTTGAATGAATCATGTATTTCAAGTATGTATTTGTAAATATATAAAATATAGTGTTAGAACGTTTGCTTTGTTTTAAACGTTACTGTTTTTTAATGATAATGTTAAAAACTTTGAATGAATAAAGAAATGATTTTAAAAAAGTCGTCTGTTTTGATTTCTTCCCAAAACTTGAATAAAGAAAAGTTTAGACTTGGAAAAAATGTAGCTAGATCATATGAAATGATCAAAAAACAAAAGTCGTCTGTTTTGATTCCTTCCAAAAAACTTGAATAAAGAAACGTTCAGAATATAAAATTAACAAGATCCCAAAAAAAGAACAGAGATGGAAAAAATGTAGATAGAAAATAACATTCTATGTGAGATCATATAGTACATTATTTTCTATCTACAATGCCTACAGAAAAAAGTCTAAGTCTACATCCCAAGACAAGTCCCCTCGACCAAAAGCTATAAATTGCTGGCAAACTTTCTCTATAATCATTCGACTTTCGATTCTCGAATAGTACGAATAAAACAAACTGTTAACTAGTGCAAATAACGGAAAATGGATTCCAACTTAGACCAAACTGATCACGGAAAAATGGATTCCAACTTAGACGTTTTAGACGACTCCTTACCACAAGAAAACCCCGTCCTAGACATCTCCTCACCACAGCCTGAAAACAGTAGAGATATTCTATCGACAGCTATGAATTCAACATTCATTAAGCCGATGACAGGATCGGTTAATAAAATCGAAGAAGAAATAAACCAATTGATTTCAAACCAAAATTCTGTGATAACTCAGATTTTAGACGAAGTGAAAATATTAAACAAAAACATTGAGACATTATGCCTACAAAATCAACAGAGTCAACAAGATTCATCTGTAAGACAAGATTCATCTGTAAATGTAACGATTCCAGCCCAGGTTAACTTTGATAAAACCAGTTTTCAAAAGTTAACAGCTTCTATCGTCACACCTGTAGAACAACAGTCAAATCAGACAAAAGAAGTCAAACCAAGAAGAAAAGGAAGAAAACGAAAATCAGAGAAAGCAGAGAAAGACGATAGCCAACTTCACAAAAAACAACGATTCGAGCCCAGCTATGTAACACCAATCCTGGTAGAATATGGATAACTTCAAGATTCCGAAGATCCCGAAAGAACCAAAGGAAAACTGTTGATAAAAGCAGACAGCTATACCAAAAAAATCAAAACAGTCCTTTTCAGGACTAACCAATACCCAGGAAGTCTATCTTTTGAGAACTGTCAATTTCGCAGATGTATCCTAAGAGTTGTACTTTTGCAAAGAAAAAACTTTTTTAACAATAGAAAACTTTTTTAGCAATAGAAATTTTTACGATTAAAAAATCTTGCAAAGCGAAAAAGTTGTAGACAAAATTTTTTTCGATTAAAAAATCTTGTAAAGAGAAAAAAGTTGTAGACAAAGCTTGAAGAGAAGATTTTTTATCGATAAAAAAATTTTACGGTTAAAAATTTCAAATAAAAAAATCTCACAGAGAGAAAAAAGTTGCAGACAAAAATTTTTTCAAATAAAAAATCTTGTAGAGAGAAAAAAGTTAGCAGAGAGAGTTGCACTCCAAACGATGTACTCCAAGTCGGAGAAAAAAGACCAAGTCTAACGATGGTAGCAACTATGGTAGAGAAAACCTAAGTCCACATCCTTAGAGAGGAAGGCGAATTCTCCTGAGCCAACGTGAGATGGTATATAGCTCCACATCGTGAAAAATAGTCTAAGTCCAACGATGAGCTCTGTCTGGCGGTAATAGAGAAAGAATAGCTCTCCAAAGACTAAGTCCTACAGAAACGATCGAAACTAGAGAAAAAGACTAAGTCCACCAGCCTGAGGCCCTGGGCAGCCGTTCGAACATTGTGTCAATTTCGTAAATGTATAGTACTCCTGCAGACAGAAAAAACTTTTATCAATCGAAAAACTTTTTGGTGATAGAAAAATTTTTCGATTAAAAAATCTCACAGAGAGAAAAAACTTGCAGCGAGAAAAACTTGTAGAGAAAACTTAACAGACAGAAAAAGTTGCAGACAATTTTTTTCAAATAAAAAGGTCGTAGACAAAACTTGAAGAGAAGAATTTTTTGGCGATGGAAAAATCTTGCAGAGAGAAAAATCTTGCAGAGAGAAAAATCTTGCAGAGAGAAAACTTTTATCAATAGAAAAACTTTTTAAGTGATAGAAAATTTTTTACGATTAAAAAATTTCGGATAAAAATTTCGGATAAAAAATTTCGAATAAAAAATTTTTACAATTAAAAAAGTTTTGCAGATAAAAACTAGGGACGAATAAAACTAGGGACGAATAAGACTAAGATCGGATAAGTCTAGATGATCCGATTCCTGGGAAATGTCGGAAAAACCCAGTAAACATGATTTGGTTACATTTTCGGAAAATGACGTCATGTTTGATTTCCGGGAAAGTCGCGTATAGCACAAAGGGAGATAATTCTTGTCTGACTAATTCAACCATGATACGGTATATAACCCACATCGTGGAGAAAAGACTAAGTCCAACGCTGATAGAGAAAGAAAGAACAGATCTCCAAAAAAGACTAAATCCAACGATACTCTCTACCTGAACCAGTGTGAGGTGGGAATATAGCCCATATCGTGGAGAAAAGACTAAGTCCAACAATGGTAGAGAGAAAACCTAAGTCCAACAATGACAGAGAAAGCCTAAAACGATCGAAGATGAAGAAAAAGACTAAGTCCAACACGATGGTCCAGAAATGGCTAAGTCCTACAGAGATGAACGATGATCGACCAAGTCGAACCGTGTAGATCAAGATTAGACTAAGTCCAACAGAGTGACGGCCCATGACCATTATGCCCTGTACTGCCTACCCGTGGGTAAGCAGTCTGGGGCAAATCCAAGATGACAGCCAAAAGTGCCGAAATACCCTCCCCAGCTTTGACGGTAGGGCAATTTTGCCCTGTACTGCTTGCCCTGGGGCAAGCAGTACAGGGCAAATTTGGCTCCAGGGCAAGTAGACTAGGGACAAATTAGGGATAAGGGTTTGGCCGCCAAAATGCCGAAATAGCCTCCCCAGCTTTGGCGGTAGGGTAGTCTAGGGACAAAATGCCCTGGATAGACTGCCCTGGGGCAGTCTATCCAGGGCATTTTTGGCTCCAGGGCAGTCAGACTAGGGACAAATTAGGGATAAGGGTTTTTTAGAAAGTATAAGGGTTTTAGACGAAAGCATAAGGGTTTTAGAACAAAAATGGGCGTGAGATGGTATATAGGGACAAATTAGGGATAAGGGTTTTTAGAAAGTATAAGGGTTTTAGAAGAAAGTATAAGGGTTTTAGAACAAAACAAAAGGGTTTTAGAAGGGTTAAGGGAGAGATAAGGGTAAATGACGATTTTTTGGACTCCGAATCCCTCCCGTGTCCTCCTACAACCCGCCATGGCGGGCTGTAGGAGGACGCGGGAGGGCTGTAGGGGGACACAGGGAGGGTAGCACCGGGACACTGTCCCGGAGCTACCCTCCTATACTACTCCTGTCCGAACAAGACCAGTGAGAATAAAACATCCGCCAAAATATCTAGAAGACTACAAATGTGACTAAGAACACTGTGTAAAGGGCATAATAATCGCTGTGTTCTTGAGTTATTTCAGTGTTGTTATTGAGTTATATCTTTTAAGTTCATCCCAGAGACAGAAGAATCTTTTGTGATTAATGTACTGCAAAGTAGCAGAGTTAAAAATCTTAATAATGATTATCTGTTTAAGACGGCAAACCATTCAAAAGAGATATTGACAGTTTACTACAGATTAATATCAAAGACTATTCATATTTTGCTTAGACATGTGAATAACAGGCCAAGATATTTACACTCACATGCTACAAACGTTTTCAAAAGTCTAAAAAAAATAAATAAATCTTTTCAAAGAAAAGGGGATGTTGAGAGGAGACCACAATAACACATCAAAGTTTTAGACTCTTCCTTAGTTTGATCTATTGGTAGTTGTCTCCCTTGCTATTGATTCGAGATGTCAAATTGTACATGTATCTGAAATGCATCACGCTAATAAATGATTCCAATCTGATCTGTGTGTACTGAAATGAACTACGATCAACAGAAACATCATGAGAAAAAGAGAAAACGCTTGTTACCATCATTTTCTACGCTTCCCACAATGTTTTTCAAAGGCTTTGTTTCTTAGGGTTGTTAAACTGCAGGACTGTGTGATGAAGTGTAATTTCAGCAAAATGCAGATCTATATTTTTTTCCATTTGCATATTTTTTTCTGATTACCAGAGCATGACTTTTATCAAAAGTTCAAATTTCACAATTTTCATACTGACACATGAATTAAAAAGATAGGCCTCAATAGTTTGGAAGATATCATAAGGATGCGAACAAGGGCATACTTTGCAAAAACCAGAATTACATACAGAGGTTGTTTGAAATGATTTTATAAATCATTTTTCAAGCAAGGTGAAGACAGTAACACTGTCACAAACAAACATAACAGTGTAAGGGGGTGAGATGTGCAAGTGTTATATAATCATTTCCTGTGATGTTTTAACTGGTTGTGATAATTGACATTCATGACCATGACCAGTGGAAGCAAGGGCCTGAGGTTCACCCTTTACCAAACAAACCTAGTTTTGACCACATGTGCCCTTGAAAAGAAAGTGTTTGAAAATCATTGTGGGGACAAAAAGATACCAAATGTGCTGGGTTTTCCCTTCATTTTCTAATATGGGGTTTATTTGCCTCCCTTCAAATGACTAAAAGAAGGCAAATCACTTAAATTTGAATTTTTGGAGGCCATTAACCCTTTACCACACAGTCCTGACTGCTAACGACCCTGAGAAAGAGGCCTTTGGAAAAAATAGTGGGAAAAGAAGAAAATGTTGGTTACCAGCATTTTCTTTTCCCACAATGTTTTCTACCCTTTGAAAGACAAATTTTATGTTTTGAGCTACATGTAATATGTCATCTGCAAATGCTTTCAATTTGGACATGTCTAAAATATTGTCGTTTGGTAAAGAAAATTTAGGGGTCCAAATTCAAGGAACCTGGCAGGCAAGGCAAAAATCCTTCAAAAATGTAACCAGCATTTTCTGCTTTTCCAACAATGATCGCTATCTTCTGAAAGACAATTAACCCTTAACCACACATCGCCGACTTTTAACTGCCCTTAGGAATATTGCTTTTGAAAACATAGTGGAAATCGAGAAAATGCTGGTAACCAGCATTTTCTCCCTTTTTTTTTTTTTTTTTTTTGCAATGTTTTCTATACACTACACCCAACGACAAAAACCATCATTTCAGGCACTTTCATTTTGTCGTCTGCAAATGCTTCCAATTTAGGCAAGTCTAATATTTTCTGGTCTGGTAAAGAGTTACCATAAATCATATGATCGAAACTGAATTTGTTGTCAGCAAAATTTTGAAATCAGATGAATCTAAAATTTTGTTTTCTGGTAAAGAGTTACGCTTTTGCACATAACCCAACCCCCAAACCTTGAGGAATAATGCTTTTGAAAACGGGTCACACAAAAATACGCCACAACATGAATTTGAAAACATTTCGGAAAAAAAAGCAGCTAGATCTAGTCAGGAGTATTTTCTTCTTTTCTCAAAATGAAGCGATAAAGCAGAAAACGGTAAACGAGAACAAATACCAATTCAAAATATATTCATTTCAAAGACTGACTGTCCTCAAAGTGTTTCAAACACAGTTTAGAATTATTCGTTGGCACGAAATGCGTCGTTACTGTCCGACCCCGGTTTAAACGTTGAATCCATAGCTTTCTACTCTTTAATTCTCTTGGTAATTTGAACATACTAATTCTATGAATTCCCGAAATCGACGTTACAGCCAAAGACTGCACAAATAGTCATTGTTTTCGGCGTAAATTTCCGTTTTACACTTGGATAAACACGTCCGAATATCAGCATCCCTATGTGAAGGTAGAAGACTAAATGCTGCTATGACATCACACAAGGACGGGAGATAAGCAAATCAGGGGAAGTAAGCGATGCACCATCTTCGGGCCGAAAATCATCGTGACATTTGAACCGTGGTTTATGATATGTTACCGGGTAATAACTGCGGAAAATGACGCATAGATGTTTTACTGACATCATTTACAGATGCTTGAAGGGGAAAAATAGCTAAGTCAAAAAATCTTTGGATTTGCCCTTTAACAAAAGAGTATTCCACTTTTCAGAAATAAAAGCTCCGGCAGATACTTTACGTAGTACCACTGGGTTTTTTATCCTTATCATCATATCAAGCAGTAAAAATATAAGTATTACCTGTGTTGATTTCTCCAAGGAAATCGTCTCTATGTTAACGCTGTATATCGTATTCAGTGGGGCATGCGCCTGGAAAAAAGTGATGAAAATAAAACAAAGTACAACTCTACTCCTCATTAATTGTGAAGCCAGTTCGTTTGTTTTGAACGTAGTAAATTGTAATAATAGTTCAGCTATTTAGAAAAGTGAAGTACTCTTGTCTAGGCACCCCATATACAATTTTCCTTATAAGTATTGCGAGAACTTTCAATTTTAATCAAAGTTCTCTATAGGAATAAATTGCCAGGGAATATTTTAATTCATACTAGTCTGTGCTAAAATCGCAACCCCGATTTTTCGAACCCATAGATAGATAGAGGAAAACATTGTTGGATTGGAATAAAGAAACGAAAAAACATTGACGGGAAGAAAAGGAGAGAGAATACTGCGAAAGTGCAGTTTGATATTTTAGTGAAAGTCTACATAATCTATCAGTCCAAACAGCTTTTTTTAACAGTCAAATGATCTTACTCAGTGACAGGTCATTAACGCGTTATTTGTTATTATAATAATTATAAATCTATCCTTATTTAAAGTATTCTTTCTTTTCTTCCTTTCTCTCTGTGTGTCTATCTTTCTTTCAAGCATAAATCCTTGGCATATACAATCTAGCAGGTATACAAGAACTCTGTCAAACAGTGCATGAATTGTATTCTACTTTCTGTCACTGCCGGTTACAAAATTGTTTGACTCGTCGATTGTGTTAAAACAGCAGCAAACCACGTCAAGATTGTTAAAATTCGAACAAATGTCTTTTACAGAAAGTAAATCATATCGTTCAAAAATATGTAAATACTGTATATATCAGTGTACTTCAAAGTATTGACTATTCTTAAACAATGCAAAATGAGACACGAAACACCTAATGTTCTCTCAAAACACAAAATACAAGAATGACATGAATGATCAATTCGAAGACTGGTTTGGCACTATTCTATCTATCTATCTGTCTATGAGATTGCAAATATTTCTATATATTACAACTGTGCATGAAAGCAGCTTAGAACGACTAGTGAATGATAGATGACTTACTGCTTCATGTACTAGAGCAGCTGAAATGGACATTACAATTAAAACCACGACACTCAAGCCCATCATGTACACAAGCACCAGCAGTTCCATGAATGATCGACCAGATTTAATTAAAAGATAAAGAACGAAAATTCCTTGACACAAAGTCCAGAAAAATATGCTTCCATAAAAGTAGCAAAGGTCCTTGTCAAATTTGAAAATAATATCACATATTTTAACATGAAGTTTTCGGAACATTTCAACGTAGTCCAGGATTCCTTCGTTTTTGTCTGTGCATTCTTCTATTTTGGCATTCAAGGCATTAAATAATGCTAACAACACCATGTTGATGACGGTCAAATAGAAAGGAGGTATAACAAGGGCAAGCGTCAGGAAAAAGGTAGGTAGAATGATGAGTACACGGGTGAAGTATGAGCCTGCCAGCGGGTAGGTAAATGAGAGTGTCCCGTTCCCATTTATCGTTCCAACATCTGCTTCTTCTGGATTAGGGAGAAGACCGTAAGCAATAATTATTTGTACTATTAAATCAGAGAGGATCAAACAGGCTGCCAGTATCAAACACATTACCTGTCGTTTACTAATGTAATTCTCATTGACAATGATGCTTTTGTCAGATAGTTCCGCTAGCAACGCATTCGTTTTGTTCATAAATGTTTGAAAGTTGCCGAATGCTTTACTAAACGTTTTCCAACACATAGTCCAGTTACTTACACCTTGTAGAGTAATTAACAAAACCATAATACATATAACAGGTGAGCGCAAGTTTTCCTTCGTCGTCAAGATGCACCAAAACAGAGCTGTTCCCACAACTGTTATTTTGTGAAAAAACATGAATATTTGAGTAAATATATTTCTCTGACTTTGGAAGGTATAGCAGCCGGAAAGTCCTAAACAGAGAATAACCGGTTTCAGATTTAGCTCCCGCTGAATACGTTGTTCAGTGCCTCTTTCTACGGTCATAGTTCTTGACTCCCTTGAAAGTTCTATTTGGGGGCTTCCTATATTCATCTTTAGTTCTGACTTTTTTTTATTCCAATTATTGTGAAAAAAGCGAACCGCGTCTACGTAGCAAAGTTTACATTAATTATTGTAACTAATTTCAACTGACATGTGCTAGTATAGATAGTAGTTTAGAGCAGTTTCTTCTAGCTTCTCATAACTGAAGAAATGCTGAAAACAGAATCAATCAATCTATTTTAGCTTCTCTAAAACGTAAGGCTATCAGTGGTATTTATTCATTCTGAACGCTCAAACGATATTATCCTTTAGCTGCATAATTACCGATCCACTAAAGAGAATACGCATTCTTTGAAAAACAGATTCTGCTAAACGAAGGTTATTTTATGGAATGAAAGCTTTGAAATCAATAACGAATGGCGAGCGCCATCAGTTGTTTATATGTCATTTAAGTGTATGCTTGTAAAATGAACGTCAAAATACCGTATCGTTGATACGTGTTGCGGGTCAATCATGAGCTATGCCGAATTTCGTTATACATTTAGACTCAGTTCGGTAACATTACTGGTGATATTTCTTTTAACATGCAATACTTCGAATAGAGTGTTTAATTCGAAATGCAGCTGTACACGCAAAGGTCGAAAAGAATGTTTTGTAAAGCACTGGTGGGGAAACTATAGGAAAGTACTAAAAGGTTCACTGGCCGCCGCGATGCAAGTGAAATGATGTTGAAAATGGCATTAAACAAAGGACTCTGTTCATCCAGACGTGTATGCTCATCATATAGAGAAGACCCTATATCGATATCAAGTGTTTTCAAATATCGCTACCGATATCATTCTCGATAAATGAATCCTATACAAAACAAAGAGGACTGTAATCTACGTCCTATTTCTAACCGCGCGCCCTGGTGGCAGCCTAAAAAAATCAGAATATACTAACCTCTTCATGAACATAAGCTGCAAATATGGACACAGCAAACAACATTCCAAGTGTCAGACCTAGGTAAAATATATAAACCATTGCACTATATATTGTAAGCGGGTATTTTAGTAGACCATAAAGGACAATTATGCTCACTCCTAAAGTCCAAACATATATGTTTCCGTAAAGAAGCTGTAGGTCCTTGTCTATTATTGAAACAACTTGGCATAAATCCAGGTGAATTTGTCTCAAGTTTTCCAAGCTCGCATCAGCGTCCTCTTTTCTTTCAAGACAGACCTTCTCTAGGTGTTTGTTGAACGCTCGAATTCCAGTGTAAAGCATGATAGAAATAACTATTAGAAAAAATGCAGGCGTGATTAGTGTCATCATCTGTGCACAAAGTGGTATAGTCACGATGATTCTTGAAGCCACTGTATCTTTAAAAGGCCCAGTGTATGTATCGTTATAATTGAGTTTCCTTAGTTCCTCTGGGGAAAACATCACAAAGGTAACCACAAACTGTGCAGTATTCGACATAATTTGTAACAATACACAGCAACCCGCGGCTGCTCTTTGTCTTTTCCTGAAATACTCAAAATTTATTGATACTTCGTTCTGTATCATTTTTGATATAGTACCGTTCCACTTTTTCATGCTTTCGTGAAAATGTCCATGTCCTTTGCTGAACGACTTCCAGCATATGATACAGCTACCAATACACTGACAGGTAAGTAATACAGGAGTAACATAGTTAAACACATTGGTTGCCAGGAAAGAGAGGCTTCTCACGAAATATGCCAAAAACATACAAATGAAAACACCTTGGTAGGTCCACAATAAGAAAATCGGCCCTTTTTTCTTTGAACTTTGTATGTTATAACAAGCACTAACAATAAGTAAACTAATGATTGGTCGTAAACTGAAATAACTGACTTGTTCTCTGTGACTATTTTCGATTTCGACCTCGCGTTCTGTCCTTGATGCGTTAGCCATGATTGTTTAAGTAGCTCAATTCTATACAAGGCACGCGAGTGTTGTTCTTCTCGATCCTTATTCCACTAAAATCACCAGACAGTTAATGAGGTATTATGTTCCAACGTGTTCGCCGTAGAAAAGGATCAGTGAACAACAAAAAGAAAACCTCACAGTTTCAAATAACCAAACAGATAAATCTCACCCAACCTCAATATGATTCGTTTCGATTTTACTGCTCAACGAACGCTTCCTTTAAATTTATTCCTTTTATTGACGAGAACGATGTTTGGATTTATTAATCCTGTCCATAAGAATGTAATCGTTTCATAATTTGAATGCTGCCGCTCACTGTTAGTCTTTCTTGGCACTAAGTAGTACACGCGTACACGCATAGGCACATTTACGATTACAGATATAATAACATTTTAAGTTTTCAACTTTCCGACATATTGCAGTCTTATTGCGATGTGTAGATAATCGATGAGCACACAAAACATTCATGTTACCGTGTAAATTGTGACGCTTTTACTTCATTTGTGTTATACTTTGCACCAAAATTGATTTGAAAGTCGTTTTACTGAATACGCTTGTGATAGGAAATATTTTTTTTGCTGCTGCAGACACGATAATCAGATAGGCTTTAGCAGTCCAGCCGTACCTATCAATATTACATAACGGGTAAATAGGTGAAAAATCATAGAAAAAAGATTCAGAAACATAAACGCAATATAGATACCATAGCCATTTTACAGAAGTTTTTAGTATATTGGTAGTTAATGCTCTTTCATGCATACAGTTAAAAAAAGCCTTTTTTTTTTTTCGTTTACTTGGACCAGATTTTCAATTTATTTCAACATATCTAGACGAAATAAAAGAGTGTTTTCCCCCATTACATAGGATCAGGCGTACAAACTAGATTATCAAAAAGTAGCATTACCGGCGGAATAATTTTTTTTTTTTTTTTAAGAAGTGATAATTATAACCCTTTACCATACAATCCCGACTTTAAACGACCCTGAGGAAGAAAGGCTTGTGAAACATTGATAACCAGCCTTTTCTGCTTTTCCCACAATGTTTTCTACCCTTCTCAAAACTAATTTTAATTTTTGAGTCACTTTTAAGTTATCGTCTGAGAATGCTTAAAATAATCGATGCTATCGACAAACTGGACCTTGTCTCATTAAGACAAGTTCCATTCCGAGAAGAAACATTCAGAGAGGATGACAAATATAGTTTTTAGCAACTGAACCCAGAGGCTGCTATGCGTGACTCAGTGACCATTTGCGGGCTGCGTAGATCAAGATCAGACTGCAGAGTACGTGCAGTCTGATCTTGGATCTACACCGTCCGATAAGGAGATATTTTCCTCTCAATAGAACTTTGATATAATATGACATCGGCTTGAAAGTTAAATTTAAATTGGTTGGCAGGTTAAGGATTGATATAGAGTAAATATTAGCCTCGTTGATATTACTTCGATAGAGCAATAAACACGGAACCGTTGTGTTTGCATTTTTTCATTTCCTATCTTTTGCTCAATGTTTGAAATTTCATTTTAATTCCTTCCTATAGTGCGCGGACAAACTTGACGATATTCCAGGGACTCAATTAATTCATATAGCTTTATAATTAATTTTGATATATAATCGCGTATGTAAACAATGTAAAATATCAATATCATCCTCCTGCATCGAATATGTTTCACTGACTGTTTTGTAATGCTTTAAATATTCGACGTGCAACAAGAGTTTGACATATACGGTAAAGCCAGTGTAAAAAAAAAAACAAACAAGTGTCGTTACGGTTTGTAGTTTCTATCAGAGTTTTGAATGCTGTTGGTAGTTGTATGTACGATTTATGTATGAATTCACGATAGTGCATAGTGCCGGTGTAATGCAGAGAAATGACCCTCCCCTACAAAATGACCCATGGGCCATTTCACTACGTAGAGGAATGACCCGGGTCATTATTCTATGTAGAGAAATTACCCCAGACCATAGAGAAAGGACCGCCCTCTAGCTATAGTAGAATGACCTCCTCATGAAAAAAAAGGACCCCCGTAGAGAAATGGCCCCCCTTTTTTCCCCAGTAACATTGTTGTTGCTGCTGATGCTGATGCTATTACTACTACTACTACCATTACTACTACTACTACTACTACTCGTGCTTCTACTACCCCCTTTTTGCCTTAACATTGTTGTTGCTTCTGATGTTTCTACTACTACTACTACAGTTGCTGCTGCTGCTGCAACTGCTTCTAAGAAGGGGGTCCTTTCTCTACAGTCTGGGGTCATTTCTCTACGTAGAATAATGACCCGGGTCATTCCTCTACGTAGTGAAATGACCCATGGGTCATTTTGTAGGGGAGGGTCATTTCTCTGCATTAACAATACAAAATGTACCTAACGATAATGGAACGAATGCACACAATGGTATACATATACCACGAATACATTGCTAGTACGGCCAAAAGCGGTAGCGCTATGTGATCTTGCGTTTATTCATGGTTTCATGTTACATTTTGCATATTAAAGAGACTAATATCAGTATTTTCTCTTACTATATTTCCATTTGTTTAAAGGTAGTATTAATTAAAAGTTTTCGAAACGAAATTCGGTGAGGCAAACGTTTCGGCAAATCAAAATTAAGCCATGCTGTGTGAAATGGGGCTTAATGCATCTGCAAAAGGCATCGACATTTTTTGCCATAAGTAAATTTTCTGCATGTCAAAGGACCGTTGTACCTCCAGATCCAGTTAATTGTTAGAAAAGAAACGGCTTTATGGATCCAAAATTATTTGATAACTTGCTACATATAATGCAACACATAGATGCATTTAGCCCCTTTTGCCAGAGCATGGCTCAGATAGTTTCTCCATTATTTGTTGATGGTCGATGCGACATGCTTTCATTTCTCGCTCAAAACTTGGCTATTTGACTTTACTTATTTTGAAACGCCCCACATTACTGCCTGTTTTCCGGCTTCAAACACACTCTGTGCATTCCAGGCAAATAGCTAACAGGGACAGAGGCCACCTGGGACAGAGGCCACCTGGGACAGTGACCATCTAGGAAACTTTCCTTCTTTTACATTCCTCTCCTTATGTGAAAATATCTATAAATTATAAAGCCTTGAGTGCCTTAAATTGATTTTGCAGCTATCGTACTCCTTTCCTTGTAATTTCCCTTTACCTTTTTATGTTTATAAAAGAAATACTATTAACAACACCGAAGCAAACTAAATTAAATGTTGTATTTCTATGATTGCTTTGTTATGTCACTCATAATTTATGCTAAAACACAAGTCCTGACAACAGTAAAAAGTATTCGTTTAATAGCAATAACAACGGACGATATAATAGCTTTTTGCTTCACTACTTTTCACATATCGTCGCTGTTCGCTTTTGGAGGTGTTCTCGTATTCATATCCGGTAAAAGGTTTTCAAGAGCTTATGGGTCTGTCCAGGTATCGCGTGTAGAAAGGTTGCTCCCTCAGAGGACCAGAGATATCTATGTGTTGAACGAATGGGCATACCAGACAGGAATCTTAGTCTCCAAAGTTTGTCAATTTTTGAAAAGAGTCTGAAGCACAGTCGTTTGTGTAAACTTACAACAAAGGGTGGCTGTTTCAAAGAAAAAGCAATTAATGTTAAAAAGGACTTCAATTATTTGCTAATGGATTCTCGCAACGATTATGTTTGTTTTCACTCTAATGTGAAGTACCCGTAATGGCATCACTGTGACAATAATCGATTACATTCGGTAAAGGATTGCTGATGAAATAGGCAACCCTTAAGCTGCTGGGAGTGACTCACTGACGTCTTGCGGACAGTGTAGATCAAGAACAGACTGCACGAATGTGCAGTCTGATCTTGGATCTACACTTTCCGATAGGGAGATGTTTTTCTCCAAAAAATAAGTTTGAAATCGGGTTTTTGCTATCGGCTTGAAAGTTTTACTTATTTAGTAGGATAAGGGTTAATGCAAAATGGCTGCCTTACTGGCTGAACGACCGACCACCAACCGACCGATTTCACGAGATTAAATTGCTACAGGGGTCATTTGCTCAGTATATAGGTAATACCTCTATAGATGGATTATGAATTTACCATCAAAATATAAGAGGTCATCTGTAAAATACGTGCCAAAAACAACTGATATTCACGCGTTGGCCAACTTGTCATACAGCCGTATTCCAGGGCCCAGTTTCACGAAAAAAGCCTTTAATTTTACTCAAATCCGCTAACGAACATATACAGACGTAGGTATCGTTCTCAAATTCTGAGCTGACACAAGTTTTCGGACTCACCTCAGCAAAATAATGGACTTAAGTCTGTTAACTGAGTTAAGGCCGTAAATTTTGCTCGGTTGAGTCTGAACGTTAAGTCAGCCCAGGATTTGAAAACGTTACTACAGTCTGTTTCAAGTAACGAACTCTACTTAAGTCAGAACTTGAGACCGTTAGCGGATTTGAGTAAAATATATAAGAGACTTAACTTTTTTTTCGTGAAACCGGCCCAACATTTTACCGCTGGTGTTACAAACAATCTGTACTAGCTCTAGACATACTCTTAAATTTAAAGATCACGGACTGGTCCTTTTTAAATGATTAGAGACCCTGGTTTTGGAATATTGCAAAAATTAATTTGGATATCAATTGACTGTTAATCCTTAAGCTGCTAATCGCGACCAACTGACCTTTTGCGAACAGTGTAGATCAAGATCAGACTGCACAGTTCTTTGATCTACACTGTCCGATACGGTATTTTCTTTCCGGTGAGATCAACTTTGAAATCGCAATGTTTGGGCTTTTAGTATTGAGTAGAAATTTGTGTATCATTTTATTCAGCAGCTTAAGTGTTAACGACAAAAATGATTGCAACATATCAATTTGATGTCAGACGTTCATTATAAGTTCTTTTGTAAAGGGAAATATTTTCCGTCTGATACTCCTGAAACTTAATCAGATTTTTATTCTACGTATTGTCTAGTACATCTTTGAAATTGGGTTCCGTCGGATCAAAAAGTAGGTCACAAAAGTAGGGACAAATATTAGAAAAACCTTGTGTGCACTCTAGATGCCACATTTTCTGTTCCGTACTAATAAATCTTGGTCAGAATGTTTGTCTTGATGATATCTTGAACAAATTCAAAATGAGGTCAAATAGTAGGTCACTGGAACGAAACTTAAAAAAGCCTTGTGTGCACTCTTGAGGCCACAATTTCAGTCTAAGATTCATGAAATTTGATTGTTTGTCTTGATAATGTCTTGAACAAACTGAACTGAATCATGTTGGATAAAAACGTTGGTCAAAAACACTCATGCATTTTACATCATTAAACCCAGGATGTCTACAACTTCATCAATCCTAGATGACAACTCAGGAGAGCACTTTATGGCCAATGGCCCTCTTGTTTTAGCTGTACAAAGGATATGAACGGCACTCTTCGAAAAGGCGTTTTAATGTATGTCCGTGATGCATTATACCAAGCAAGTCATCATATAACTATAGATCAATAAAATCCATTTTGTCTAAAACCGACTGGACCGTGAGGTAGTATGGTCATAGGACATGCTGAAAATTTACAATAACAAAAAGTTTTGTCCCATGTCAGCCGGCGTGGACTGCGCGTGGGTCGATACTTTTTTGCAAATTCATTAAAACCTTTTTTCACAGAGCCTGACTCATATAATTTGGTGAGTTTAACTCTGTTTCGACAAGAATCAATTTCGCAATCCAAGATAAGACAAACGACGTGTGTGTTGTATCAGCTCGATCTATGCTGCCTGTAAAAGCACTTCAGATGGATCTAAGCATCATACGGTTTAATGGAATAATAGGATGTTGGTATGTGGCATGTTTGTGTGTACAGAGTGGCACTAGAAAGCCAAGTTCATTATCCACTCTGCAGGTAGATAAAATATGTAACATTTACAAAGGAAACTGACATGCAATCTTGTTATACTAAATACTTGTCGCGAGAATGGGCTGTAAGGCATTAAAATACTGCTTGCAGTTTACGAGCGTTTTAAGGACCTAGTTTAAATGGCCGAATCGGTGGCAACAAAGAGCAGCTGTGACCAACCAGACGAATGCAGCGAAAGCACCTACCTGAAACACTTAATGCTGATAAACAGATCGAGACATCCGTCGTTTGAGTAGCCATGCAACGTTCCCGGCTCATGGACCTAAAAAGCAGGACCCGAACCCTTTGTCCAGCGTTCTGTCATTTGCATTCAGAGAAGGGAGGTAATCATGCTAACCATAACTATAGCAACCCACTCAAGTCACATATCTTTAATCTTACACGAATGCAGTGATTATTTTATTTCATGCTTTGCGGTAGTTTTTCGAGAAATAATGATGGATTATGGTTTGACCTGTGAAAATACCGATTTTATATTTTCTAACTCTACAATTGAAATGGAAAATAGTGGTTCCCGAACACTACTTACTTAGGTAGTAAGCGCGTGCCATTCAAATAGAGGGAAATATAACGTAATTTATGCTATATTTCTTGACGTAATATTATAATGCGTTGTTATGTGAGGGGGGTACACCACGAAGAATCACCGAAAACAACTGTAGTGGATTTTGATGAGTCCCGACAAAATATGGGTTAGAAGCATGAAATTATTAATTTTTTTTTTTTTTTTTTTTTGTGGCACAGCGCCACTCTTGAAAACATTACCGATGATGTTCACTCGATGAAATAAATTTCCATATTTCACCGAACAAAACAAATATCCTCTATCTATTCAATATAATATCCTTTTTGAAAGAATCAAGTACTATCATTCGACTGAAAGCTTTAAGGGTTATACAAAATGCACAGATGTATGAAAAGACTGTTATTACGTAACACAAATGGCAAACACATGTTATGCTGTAATCTAATTTAAAAGTAGCCGCCATGTTTACATTGATCGACGTGAAATATATTTGAGTCACAGAAGATTGTATAACATACTTTCAAAAAGCATCTATCCAAGTCAGCCTCCGTGTAAGCTGACATGGATCGAAAGTTTCTGCATGTCATGAGATCAGTCTACCTCAATATTCAGATGGTTTTTAGACAAAATCGATCCCGATTTTATCTTTCACTACAGGCAATAAAACTGTGTACCCAGCAATAACAAAAAAAAAAGGTCCACAAGAAAGAAGTAATGATGGAAAGCATCGTTGTGCGTTAATAACTATGGGAAAACACTATGGTTAGAGAAAAGGGAAAAAAAACACGCATGGCAAACAAGAAAATGACAAACATGGTAGGCAATCTCTTACCACATATTGCAGGAAACCCACAAATGCTTTTGTACTGATGAAGAAACCTATAAAACTATTGAATAACGACAATTTGGCTTTTCTCTTAAAAGAATAGGTAAAGTTTATATGTCTATGTCATACTAGTATGTCTATGGTTTAGTTTTGATAATTGTCGTTGTTATCATCTCATGATGTAAACATAAAGATTTTTTCTTGTATTTTGCAATCTACTTTTTTCAGCACGCTATGCAACGTACATTTCCGTAAAGGAGGATACAAACAAATAAAATGACTGGACCATCTGGTAGAGCTGGTTTTCATTGAATTAGCAAGAGTGTTCTTGTTTTACATACGTTTCTGCCCTAACAAAGAGTACCTAGAGTGTGTATAAAACAGCAAAGTACGTCAAGAATACACCGGCCACCTGAAATTACAAAAACACAATGTCACATCTTTACGAAGCATCAATATTAAATAGGAATTATACAAATCACATAAATGTTGCGAAAAGAAGACAGTAAAAATTTCTTAACACATTTGCTAATTGTTTACTTGAGAGGTAGTAAGCAGCTATATAGATGTCGATAACGTATAGCAATACAGGGACAATGAATCCAATCCACGCTCGGCCAAACTTATGCCGCAGATCAATGATAATCATACCTACAAGAAATATTTTTGAATACGACGTTAAGCACCAAGGAAACGTACTGAACGTAGACGCTGTTGTGACAGATGTCCAAAAAGGCAAATTTATAAATTGCAAGTACCTAGATCACTTTGCGAAAAGTCAGGTAGACAAGGTATTATTTTCATTTTCAGACGGGCCTCCTCATTTTGTTTTCAACGAAAGCAAGACTTGCGTACAGACAGGAAACCTGTCGATCAGCGAAACAACTGTTTACTGCAACAAAAAGGAAATTCAGAAGAAAAGGGAAAACTGTAGCAATTCTAACCGTCAAGATAAACTCTTTCGTGATGGTCAAGAGTCCGCATGTCGTGAAACCCACTTGTGTTCCAGTTAGCTTTGATATAAACAACTGCAGCTGAAAAATAATCCGGAATCTGAATGACTAACACTTACTTCTGTTTCTATTACTACATCGTTTCCGTAACCCGTTATACTTGCTGAACGCTATCTGAGTCACAAAGTATAGTACACTTAATTACAGAATGTCAGAGACAATTTGTTAAAACACCTATGGACTAGTCTACATGGTCTATGCAATCTGTTATTTCCCTGAGCCGTCCACCTGAGCATCGTTAAGTGTGGTAAAAGATTTGGCCGGTGGTCTTGGAAGACGAGATTCTTGTTTACAGTCCTACGACGTCGATTTGGCGATAAAGTTTGTGTGTCATTTAGTATCGACATAGTTTTTGCGACTATGTATGAATACAACATGTACGCTGCTACGAGCAGATATATGCGGACGTCGTTATTCAGAATGTCTGCACCGCCTGTAGCAAGATCCAACCAAATCAGCCAAACCTTTTTTGACACCTGTAGGTTTTTGCCAATTGAAAAAGTCGTTACAATGAAATTCACATAAACCCTATATACTGTACCTGTGTTGCCTGGTCTAAACTTGCGTTTTTCACTTCAATGCTGTAAATCATTTCAAGTGGACCATGCGCCTGAAAAAATGTAAGATGTAAAGTAACATGTTATTGTTTTGATGCTGTCTCACTACTTTGTAATTTGGAACTAACTTGTCTTGTAAAAGGCAAAAATTTGTGTTAGTTGCTGAATATATAATTGGGAACATTCTTCACTAAATACACAGTATTTCCTTGGATCTTCATTGTTAGATATATCTGCACTGTGAGATCTTACGGCGTAACCAGTCAAGAATTTATAGCGTTCGATTCTTTCCAAGTGACAGAATGTAAATTATAATTTCCTTAACCGTATAACCTTTAACCACCATAACTCTTTACCGATCATGGACAGCATTTCCAGCTTTTACGTACGGTATAGATCAAGATCATACTGCACAAACAGGTAAGTTTAATCTTCGATCCACACGGTCTACTGTTTTACTCTTTACGATGACGAAAATGCCTTGTCATGTAGCAAATGGAATTGTAGCCGTCAAAAAAGTCGAGTATATTTGAGCCATGCTCCGTCAAGAAGGGCTTAGTGCATCTACGTGATGCATTGTACCAAGGAAGTCATTATATCATAAAAAGTGGATCCATAAGATCCATTTTGTCTAAAAACCGACTGAACCATGAAGTAAAACGGTTCCTCTACGTGAGGGGTACGTGAAGAAAATTGACAAATATCAAAGGATATTGATCCAGGCCAATCTGCTTGGACACCACAGGCTTGCCTGGATCGATATCTTTGCAAATGCACTAAACCCTCTTTTAGCAGAGCATGGTTCATGTACTTGGTAGCGAAAGTATTTAAGTCGTTAACAGTGCTCAGTTGCCTCAAGGCAAAGATTAGGGCTAAAAGGCAGAGAAGCTCGATACTGGAACTACAGAGTTTGCCATGTTGTAGGAGTATAGTATCGTTGACCAACGGTCGCAACAAATGCTGAGAGACGCCAGCCGACCTAAACCGCATCACCTACCTAGAGTACAGAATGCAGACAACAGACTAGGGCATGTAAAACAAGAGGGTCATTGAACCTAAAGCGCTCACCTGAGCAAAGTCATCTACAGTTGATAAAGCTGAAGAGATCGTAGTTTTAATGATGTAAAACATATGAGTGTAAGTGACCTAATTTTTTAACCAATGTGACTAAATTCCAAACTTGTCCAAGATATCATTAAAACAAACATTCTGACCAAGTTTCATGAGTATCAGACTGAAAATGTGGCCTATACGGTGCACACAAAATCTTTCTAAGATTTGGTCCAGTGACCTAGTTTTTAACCAGATGTGACCTACTTTTAAAACTTATCTAAGATATAATCAAGGCAAACTTCCTGACCAAGTTACATGAGAATCAGGCTGAAAATGTGGCCTTTAGACTGCACACATGGTTTATCTAAGATTTGACCATGTGACCTACTTTTTGCCCCGACATGACCCATTTTCAAACGTGTCTGAGATATCAACAAGATAAACATTCTGACCAATCTTTATCAGTATAAGGCTGAAAATGTGGCCTCTATAGAGCACTCAAGGTTTTCCTAAGATTTGGTCCAGTGACCTACTTTTTCTGCCGACATGACCCAATTTCATTTGTCTGAGATATCATCATGACAGATAATCTGACCTAGTTTCATGAGTATCCGACTATAGATGTGGCTTCTGGAGTGCACACAAGGTTTTTCTAAGATTTAGCCCAGTGACCTTCTTTTTGAACGGACATGACCCATTTTCATACCTGTCCCAGATATTATCAAGACAAACATTCTACCCAACTCTCATGAGTTTCAGGCTGAAAATGTGTCCTCTAGAGTGCACAAAAGAATTTTCTAAGACTTAGCCCAGTTACCTACTTTTAACCATACATGACCCAATTTCGAACTTGCCCAAGATATTATCAAGACCATATTCTGAAAAAGTTTCATAAGTTCCAAGCTGAAAATGTGGCCTCTACAGTGCACACAAGGTTTTATAAGATTTGGCTCAGTGACCTATTTTTTGACCCGACATGACTCAATTTCGAACTTGTCCCAGATATTATCAAGAAAAACATTCTGACCAAGATTCAAGAGTACCAGGCTGAAAATATGGCCTCTAGAGTGCACACAAGGTTTTTTGAGATTTAGCCCAGTGACCTACTTTTTGACCCGACATGACCCAATTTCGAACTTGTTTAAGATATTATCAAGAAAAAACATTCTGACAAAGTTTCATAATTATGTAACTGAAAATGTAGCTTCTAGAGTGCACACAAGGTAATTGTTGACGCCTGGACGACGCACGACGCACGACGGTCACAGCACGATCACAAAAGCTCACATTGAGCACTTCGTGCTCAGGTGAGCTAAAACAGTTTTTCAAGCCCTGCTGAATATGGAATCCATCCTTACCTTAACCCCTGCAAGGAGGACACAGTTTTCAACTTGTCGACATTGAAAGTGTAAAAAGTTGAAAAATAATAAATTCAAGTTGATTACATTTGTATTTCTAAGGGTAAAACATATTGTGGAGAAGTAGAAAATGGTGGCTACCAACTGGCATCAAAATGGCATCTTCTCAACAATAATTAAAGCAGAGGGCTGTTTGGTAAACAGTTAAGGATAGCTTTTGCATGGATATGAAGTTTGGCGATATAAGGTGTTTGGCGGTATAAGGTGACCTTCAATTGCGACCTTCTATTACAAGAACTGTTAAATACCATTGGCTCGTTTTCGTACACCGTTTTTGTGCTATATCACAAACAAGATTTCCTTTTCCCTAGATTCCTTTGCATTAAATGTTTGATCAGTTTTGGCAACTTTCTTAGTCTTTGATAAGCCTCTATGGATAATTTTATTGCCTGACCAGAGGCAATGTACTATAGACTCGTAATAGCTTCCGTCAGAGCATAGCTTTCTATAGCCCTAAAACTATGTAAGGCAAAGAAAAAAGTACTTGATCCTCAGATTCCCATGAAAGGAATACACTATTAGCAGGCAGTAAAGTGTGGCCAGAATTCTACAGGTCTAAGATAAAGTCAAACAGAATATGTCACAAGATATTTATAGGTGTAGATGAGGCTGCAATTAAAACCATCCAATGCATCTAAAGATATTCATTAATAGTGCTATTGCTTCACTTACCTGTTCGTTAACCACGGCAGCAGAAATTGTCACAAGTCCAATAGATACTATAGAGGTCAGCAACCAAAGAATATACAGAAATAAACTGAATTGTTCAAGTGGGGCTTTAATTAACTGATACAGAGCAAAACAAGATAGTCCTAAATTAAACAAACACGCTGAAGCAAAGAACCAACACATGTCGGCGTCAGCAATCTTAACTAACTCACACAAGTTAAGATGATGCACGCGCATTTGCCGGATGTCCTTTTTAATTGCAAATTTAATTTCACAAACTGAGGCTTGTAAGTACATATTATAGTGTTTAAATGCATGCTTTATTATATGGCACATTGTAATGTTATAAACCAAAGGAAATATCCAAACAAGTGTAAGTATGAATTCACACAAAAAGAACAACGATAAAGCAAGTAAAGTTGGCTCGAAAGGTGCCGTATAAAGGTCCTTGCTTGGAGTATGAAATCTAATTCGTAATGCGATCCCAATTATGTTAATTAGTACTAATGCTGATCCAAATGTGGTTCCCAGTATTACACGCCTTTTTATCTGCGCCATCGGAAAATTAATGCTTTGATGTTGGACATTGTCCAGGATATGGTCAATTTGATCGAACACTCTTTCTTGATGTCCATGTTTCTTGGTTGTGGCTTTCAGCTGTCCAAGGAAATATAATAAACACATTAACTGCCATGTCACACACAGAGCATTTGGCATAATGTCGGGCTTCGACAAGTAGAAAAATGCTACAACAAACTTGACAATTCCTAGAACAATCATTAGAAGCAGAAATTTCCTGTAAATGCCAGCCAACTTTGACTTGAAGTACCTTGACGATTTATGATAGTCTTTATCAAGTTTACAAAAGTCATAACAGCCTGATACCGATAAACAAATTAGAATTGGATGCAGAATGCTTCTGATAGATTGCTGATATTGCTTATACCCAGTTGACTCTTGTCTCTGGAATTGTTTACCTCCAGTTTCGTACCTTACATTGTCACTTGAAATATCAGAATCTGCAACTGACTGACACGTCAAATCTTGAATAACCACATTTATATCTCCGACAGACACATCACGGTGTCTCTGATTACTAACATTGCCAATATCTTTAGTCACATTCTGTTTTCTGTTTAAATCTATATTTGCTTGGAATTTCTTATTAGTAGAACTAGCTGCCATATTTTTGGTGAATCAAACCACCATAGTACTGCTAAAATGGCCGGAGCATAATAAATATTAAATGTATTTCCCAATGCTATTCTTCCTACTCGTCTGTAACATTGTCTCTCTATTTCTTCTACCTTGAATCAAGCCACCATAGTACTGCTAAACTGGCCTGTGCATTATAAATATGAAATGTATTTCCAAATGCTATTCTTCCTACTCGTCTCTACTAACGTTGTCTCTCTCTTTCTGCTTCCTTGAATTTTGTTGTCAGTCATGTGTATATACAATTTGTTTTAGTGCGTCTGAATGTGGAGCAAACATGATTATAGTGAAGTTTGTGGTTATATAACTTGTATAGTGTCATGACGTCGAACCACAAATCACGAGGTACAAAGCACACTTTCTTGTAAACAACTTCAATATATATTGATTGTTATATTCACTATTTGATTGTTATACATTACAAAACTAATACAAACGCTGATGCCAATAGCAGTATTCATTCTGCCCATATGCTGTACTTCAATACGAGTACCACAAGAATTATGAGAATTATCTAAGATCCATTTAGTTATTGAATGGTACAGAGTTACTGAGAAAAGCTTATTTTACATGATTTGTGAAAAACAGTGATTTCTGTATTTCAAAAATTCAGTGTTGCGATAACATTAGTGTAAAATCATGTAAGATCATTTACGAGTAGTCTTCTTACATAAATCACCCCTTTCTCCATGGTACTCATTTATTATTTTCTTAACCCGTAACTTGCTAGATAAGTGAAATGAAACGTTAAAGTCGAAGTAAAAACCCAAATGTTGCTATTTAAGTTGTATTTATACCTGAAAATATCTCCCTATCGGACAGTGTAGAGATCTAAGATCAGACTGCACGTTCTGTGCATTCTTTGTCTCCACTGTCCGGAAAAAAGTCCTTTAGGCACGCTTAGCAGCTTCAGGGTTAAACAAAACCACTATAAATCATTTCTCATGGTATAGATTAATTTGCTGGTTTGCGTTCATAGGCCAGAAAACATGAGCCATGCTTTGGGAAGAAGGCGTATAATGCATCTTAGTAATGCATTATACAAAGCAAATCATGACATAATTATAGATCAATAAATTCCATTTTGTCTGACAAACGACTGAATCCTGAGGTTGACTGGTCCTTGAACATGCAGAAAATATACCACTATCAAAAGGTGTTGACCCATGTCAGACTGCGCGCTCTGCGCAAGCTGACATGGGGCGATATCTTTTGCGGGTGCATTAAAACCGCTTTTCAGATAAAGCCAATATGGCCCATGTGTTTTTGTATGTCCAAGTAACAAGCCACAAGTAATCGTAGGTAGTACCAGTAGTTAAATGGCAACTTTTGTTAGAGTTCCAACCTAGAACTAGTTGTACAAGTTCACAGTCAATACGTACCATTGACTGTTTTCGTCTTACAGACGATTTCTTTTGAAAACAATACGGGATAAGGACCAATTGCTCGTATTTTACAAGAATATGTTTAATGGTTTTCCACTGAAAATGTGTTTAGTAAAGAAATGGGTTTACATGCGTATTAACAACGTGACTGATTTATCTGAAAATCTGAAATAGAATGTGTGGTTTGTTCTGTATTAAATAATCTTGATTTATGATACACCGACACGTTAATAAACAGATTGTTTTAATGGTCAGCCTGAAACCATTAACCGGAATACCTTGATGATACTACGGATGACGTCAATCAACATCTATGAAACTACTGTACTAAGTGAAATGACAAAATGAAACACCTATTCGCACCAACTGAATTGAAAAAAAGTAAACTGCAAAGTGGTTTTGCTGTTGTTTAGTCATCCTTTTCTTTTAACGTTAAGCCAATATGTGACTCACGAGACACCCATGTCAGGCGCATTTACTGCCAAAGTCCCGAATACCAATTTATTTTTATCCCATAACAACATACGTATTGAGCCATGCTCTGGCAAAGGGTGATTTTATTCATTTGTGATGCATTATACTCAGCAAGTCATCATATAATCATGAATCCATAAAAAAAAAAACATGCTGTCTTACAACCGACTGTATAATGAGGTGGTGTGTCCTTCGACACGCAAAAAATTTACAGTTAGCATAAAGTTTCGACCCATGTCAGCCTGCGCGAATTGCACAGGCTGACAGGTTGATACTTTTTGCAGATGCAATAAACCCTCTTTTCACAGAGCATGGCTGATGTACTTGATGCTATGTAAGCAAGCTTATCCAACATTGTATAGGACTGGGTAAATCAGGGATTAGACTGTAGCTGTGTATTGTCTGTTCCTCATCTATACTGTACGCAAAAGCGTTCAGTATGCTTTAACGTTAATGAGTAAGTCTCACTGCAGGCAGTTTCTTGTTTATTCAGGGGAAGAAAGTTTCACTTCTGAGAGTGATTTAATTCTTTCTATTAGACCATTAACAAATTTGTATATGTAGCAACCTAATGAAAAATAGCTAAAGCATAATCATCGCGATACGATTGCTCATTATCTTTGCAATTTATATGTATATAAGATCTGACGTGAGATGGCATTTGAGATAAGAATTTATAAAACGAGTCTAGAAATAAAAATTGCTATAAAGCGAGCGTCTGGCGAACAGAACAACATTTTTTTTTTTTAAATTCAATGAATCTTTACCTAAAAGCCGAACAATGTCAGATTCTTTTCATCACATAAATGTATCTCAGGAATTTTAGTTCATGACAAGTTAAAATATCGACTTACCTGTACATTAAAATTCACATGAAACTTATTCGACTTTTTTACATGTGTGTACATCACGGGCGAAGAAAAGTTCCCAAAAAACGTGTAAACTATGATTTAGTTTTGAATTTAAAGATGATAAAATTCGCAGCTTGCTAACCATAATCAATTTTGAGTGTTAATTTCACAGAGAAGTCTTTTTTATAAATGAGGCGTATGATCACAGAGTTTTGACCAAATACGAACTACTCGCTTATCTCAAACGTGTAAGATAGGAAATTTTGTATCGGCTGTATTACACTTTGAATATAGGTAGTTACATGTATGTGATGAAAACATATCATGAACGAGTTTTGAAAATAGTCTCTAGGGTGAAATGATGGACCCTTACATCACAAAAGTTTGCAGAAAGTTAGCAAGATCTGCCTCTAAAATATTCAGTTTAGCACGCGACAAAGTCCGCTTGGTGTACTTCTGATCAGCTGTCAGAAGTCTTGGACCCAATGGTTGAGGGTTTTCTAATGGCAAGATCTTCTAAATCCCAAATGTATTGGCTATATACCTCTCTCTTAATCTCCTATTATTCACAACAATATCATGAACTTTATTGACTATCTCTGGGGGTGCACCAGTGACAGGCCTTCCAGGACTGGCGTCTTCCTCACTTAAATTCGCCGCCCACTTTTTCACTTTAGCATATGAGGGGGGCATCATTCCTAATGTTGCTACTATATCAGTATGGATATTCTTAGGTACTAGAACTTTCTGTACAAATATTGAATTACTGTTCTTTCAGCGATTTTGTCCATTTTTCGAAAGTCACATTGTTTTGTTTAGAATGCTTTCACTTCGACACAAACTGACCAAATGTCACCGGTCTTCGGGTACAATTGCGCGGTGTCGAGAGAAGGCCCAGTGGTATAAGCTCTTATAACAAATCAATTCAGTGGCGCTGTGTATTAAATGCGTTTGTAGAGAAGACGGAAAAGTGGCAGACAAAATAGATACAGAGAGACAATGAAAGACAGAAAGAGAGAGAAAGACATGTACGAATGGATGGAGTGAATTAATGTAAGGTTCAGTCCCAAAATATGACTGTTTCAGTTTACTCAGTTTACTGTTGTCATGCTGTGTAACAACCTCGTTGTAGGAGTACATCGACTGTCACATTCGTTACTTACGCACGATCAATCAAATCGAAATAGCAAGTGCAAAATTAGATTATGTATAGACCTTTGTAAATTATCTCTCTTTAATACTGAATGAATGGGGATGAAAGTACCTTATCCATTGAAAATTCAGTCACTTCGTATGTTGCTTTAAAATTTGGGTACAGAAGAGTAGATTCATGATCTGACTGCACATTCAAAAAGGCCTCCCATAAAAACCTATATAGAGAGCCATCCTGTTAAAGGGTTAGGTGTATATAAAAAAAAACCCGCGGTATTCATACCGTGACGGGGTTTAAAGACAGTGACAAAAGTGTGTCTTACCTGTGGGCTTACCTGTGAACTTATTTATGTAAAAATTCGCTATTCTGATGCCGATACACGCTTTCGTAAAACGCCAAAAGGGTTGCATTGTCATTTCCAACACAAACCCTGACGTGTGCTTATCACAGCTATACAACTACAATGTCCGTCCGTAAGGTTCGTGGACAAACCGCATAGATTCAATACAAAATGAGCAATCTTGATTCCTATATGGTTATACTAATATAATATCACTTACCAATATTCAACACAAAATCAAGTCTCTCTGAGCATAAGAATTTACTTTATTCCCATTTCATGTGCTAGGTCTACGGCCTACCGGGACAAAGCTATTATGGTTGCAAAGTGAGGAAGGTAATAGGTCGTTTACGTAACTTAAGGTAGGGAATCATGTAAGCAGTAAAAAATGGTGTTCCGTTCAACCTCTTCGACTAAAGTTTGGCCTCTTTGTTTTGTATAGGCAGGTCACAAGAGCTCAACACCGAATTAGTCAATAATGCTGGAGTGCGATATCGAGTGTGCAGTGACATGATTTCAAAGACAATGTACATGATCCATGCTCGGTGAAAAGTGGACTTAATGCATCTGCAAAAAGTATCGACTCAGGGCACCCTGCGCAACCCGCTCAGGCTGACCTGTGTTGAAACTTTGTGCTTTTGGTGACTTTTGTGCTTTTCAAAGGACCATCATACTGCATGATTCAGTCGGTTGTTTGACAAAATGGATTTCATACATCCATAGTAATGTGCTTATTTGCTTGGTATCATGCAACACAGATGCATTAAGCCATTTTTTGTCAGAGCATGACTCATATATAAATTCAGTTTATTTTCATAAACGTTTCACGTGTAAATGAAAAAGATAGCTGAAAAAAAAAAAGGAAGGAAGTACATGATTGTACAGGAAGACGACTTTCGTAAATAACGGGTATATGGTAGCTATAAACTATTAGATTTCCAAACTTTGCTTACGATTTTGACGTGTTAAAAAAGGGAAGATTAAATCTTTTTTTTTTTCCAAAAAAAAAAAGTTTCGCGTTGAATGTAGTGTTCACTCAGTAATATCACAAATCGTTCACGAAAATGTAAATAAGCGAGTTTCCAAAAGGTTCGGTGGATTACCTTCCATAACGCATTCATGTGCCGAAACGTCTCACAAACTTCTGACCAACTTCAGTGAATGAAATGATTTGAGCCATGCACTGGCAAGGGCTTAGTGCATCTGCGAAAAGTATCGACCAGGTCAGCCTGCGCATACCGCGCAGGCTGACCTGGGCCGAAACTTTTCGCTATTGGTCAATTTTCTGCATTACCATGGACCAGTCTACCTCATGAATAAGTCGGTTGTTAGAAAATGTGGCTGTTTTGGATCCATGATTATATCATGACTTGCTTGGTATCATGGATCACGGGGATGCATTAAGCCCCCTTTTTCCAGAGCATGGCTCATTTTCAGCCGAAGTTAAGCATTCTCGGTCCTATCAAATAAGTTCAGTAAGGTTTTATGGTATATTACGGTTTCATTAAGTTTGTGTTTCATAAGGAAATAACTCAGACAGTTCATCTAAAACGCCTCTATCATAAAGAAATCTATAAGCACTTAAGATGAGCAGTCAAACCCTGTCCGAAAACAAGTTTTTCGACCGAATAATTATCTTGTCTTATTTAAGGAATTCATGTACAATTAGAATAATAAACCTCCTATCCCCCTTTCAAAAACGTTGAAAAAAAAAGGTTCAAGCTGTGCAATTACAGGAAGTTTTGGCTATTTACAAAATCTGTATGAACTTGTGACGAAGAAAAGACTTGATCAACGGATCACCCGAGGTTTGTCGAATGGTGCCTTGTATTATTTAGCTGGTATGATCTTGCGTAAATCCGAATACGAGGACCGAAATCGGTCGAGTTGTGACGAGTGTACAAGGCACGGGTTCGTATCGCAGCCGTGGGGGGGGGGGGGGGGGGGGGGGGGTTTATCTGAACGATGCTTAACTATGCATTTTTGCGAACTTTCATGTTCATAAGATAGGGGCTCGTCCGAGATCGGCCTTTGAGCCATTTGTTGTCTATAAAATTGCCCGTTATTGGCCATTGAGTCATTTATTCCCGTTATTGGCCATTCAGCCATTTATTCCCGTTATTGGCCATTCAGCCATTTGTTGTCTAAATAACAGACTTACTGTCTAATAATGCTTTCAGTCATCAAAATGATGACTTCTCTGAAGAGGGGTTGTGTTACGGGAGATCACTCCTTCCTTACGGCATAGCTTTCCCTTATAAAACCAGTACCTGACAACTGTAACATGTAGAATTCTCTTTAACCAAGGGTTAGTGTATTGGCCTTTTAAACCTCAAAAATCGAGGATCTTTGCCGCACGGGTTCGAATCCCAGCCGGAGCGGTTTACATTTGAGCCATGCATTTGTTGCGATCTTTCATGTTCGTAAAAACATGGGGGGTTTTTTTGCAGAATTTACAAATCACAAAGTAAGTAACAATTCATTTCAGTTTTCTTTTAAAAGTAGGTCAAAAGTTAGGTGATTCAGCTAAATCGATTAATAAAAGCGTTGTGTTCCACCTTGTGATTTATCTTAACCTTTACACCTGCTCACTGTAGACGAGTAAGTATAACCCTTAAGCTGCTAAATAAATGAAACGAAACTTTCAAGCCCATTGTAAAAACCCAATCTTTGCTATTTCATTGTTTTTTTTTTTTTTTTTTTTTTTTGGGGGGGGGATATCTCCATATCGGACAGTGTAGATCAAAGATCAGACTGCACGTTCTCTGCTGTCTGATCTTGATCTACACTGTCCGCATAGGGTCAGTGAGTCGCGCTTAGCACCTTAAGAGTTAAAGAACGTTCACGTCTCAATGCCTGTGATCTGTAGGTAGGTAGTTTGACTGAATGTACAAAAGTGAAGAACACCTACCCTGTTCCAAGAGGTCAAAATTTCGGTATTTAAAGCGCTGATGCGAAATGTCATTTTTCAGCGTACAACACCTTCGTTTTTTAACAAGAAGAAGATTTTTTAACAAGAGAGTATCAAGAGATACGTATAACTGACATTTCAATTTGCTATAGAGGTTTTTACCAGCGTTTCGAAAATTCATAAAAACGACGCTTCGCAAGCCATTTAACGCAGGCATGGTGAATTAGTTTAAATGTGCTGGTTTATATTTAGTTATCAGGAATACAGGTCAACAGTTTTGTGCTATAAACTTTTAAATACATATAGTGCAAACCTATAGTGCGTGTCGCTCTTTTCCACACTTTGATCCTTAGGCTTCTAATCTCGACTCAAGGTACTTAAAGCCCAAACGGCTGTCAAAAGTAAACAGAGTGGATGTTAAAATCGAACTGAAGCAGATTCATACCATTTAAAAGTATGGATATTGTTATGAAGGTGATAATCTGTTATTGTACGGTCGGTCAGAGCGTAAGTCGCTGGCAGAAAATTTAATTTTAAGAGTAGGTCAAATGTTTCCAGGTCGCTCTAGCTTTAGTTTACTTTTTACCTGATTTTAAAATTCATTTTTCTGTATGTGACTAATACTTGTACTGACCGTGCTATATCTACACAATAATTTGCATATTTTTGAAATTGTATGATTTATCTTTAAGTGCATTTTAACACCCGCTCTGTTCGCTTGTGGACGCTGCTGGGCCCATAAGCGGAAAGCCTAAATCAGGATCAAACTGCGCAGAACGGCGATCTTGGATCTTCACTGTCCGATACAGAGTGGAGCAGTATCCACCACCTTGCTAATATGCAATTCTGTTATAATTCTCAAGATTATATTATTATAACAATTTCCCAGTTTGATAAGACCGGTAACACAGTTCCTGATTTGCTGCACCAAATGCTTTCACCAATCAAAAACGGTATTACTCTCTAAAATCAGAATTCAGACCAATAACAGTACTCGAACATCAGTGATACCAGTCTCGATGCACAGGACATGGGTTACGACTTCTTCACATAGTGACTCGTTTCGATGTCTTTGACATAGAAGGCCTTGGTAACATGGTTACAAGTAACCTTTTACGAGACAATCCTAGTTTTTACTGACCCAGAACAAAAGGGCTTTTAAAAACATTGTAGGAAAAGAAGAAAAGGATGGTAACCAGCATTTTCTCCTTTTCCAATTATGTTTTTACCCTTTCAAAGAGAAATCTCATCGTAGAAGCCACATTTTAAAAGTCGGTTGCAAATGCTTTCAGTTTAAACAAGTTTAAAATGTTGTTCTCCGGTAAAGAGTATAGAAATTTCTCGGTTTAAGCACTCTGCTTTTTGTCAGAGTGCTTTTTTTTTTTCCATAATTCTATCTATCAGTATCTTTCTCGCATAAATTTGGTCTATGCTTATCAAATAACCTATATCATAGCAACGTCCTGGGTCCATATTCACCATTCTTAAGAACGTTCTTAGACCTATTCGTCAAGATTTTCCAAGTTTGAAAGTAACACAACTTCTGATTGGCTAAACCATTTGGTTTAGCCAATCAGAGGGTGTGTTACTTTCAAATTTGGAAAATTTTGGAGAACAAGATTAAGAATATTCTTAAGAATGGTTGGTGAATACGGACCCTGGATATGCATTTGAGGATACTGATTAAAGTTTCAGCTGTATCGGTGGTTTGATATACGTTCAAAACAAGGTGATCTTATCAAATCAGAGGTGTAGATAGTGTGTATGGGGAGGTCGTCATAAAAATCAGCATTTCTCCATTTCAACCTGTGCTGTGGGCACTGACTAAAAAAGTGTCGTTTAGACAATTCTTCGCAACAACCATAACACAGACATTAGATCATTTATTGCCAGTGATGACTTAAATAGCCTTTTCAGATCAAGATACAGAACATGCAGCCTGATCTTGGATCTACATTTTCCACTACCTGATGCTAACCAATGACCAGAATCATCTTTAACTGTTAGAGAGATCTATTTAATCCTTTCAGCGCCTCAGGCGATAAGTAGGGCTTTTGCAGAGAGCTAAGGTCAATATCAGACTGCACAGAACATGCAGCCTGATCTTAGATCTACATTTTCCACTACCTGATGCTAACCGATGACCAGAATCATCTTTAACTGTTAGAGAGATCTATTTAATCCTTTCAGCGCCTCAGGCGATAACTAGGGCTTTTGCAGAGAGCTAAGATCAATATCAGACTGCACAGAACCTGGATCCATACTGTCTCACTGTCTCCGCATGTTCTGTCAGGCCTGTAAGAGAAGAGTTCAAAAGTTTCAATGGATTGTATTTTCAACTGTCGAAAGAGGTCGACTTTGTATAATTGCTGGTACAAGAGTTAAAAACGGCCATGCTCTGGCAAAAGGGGCCTTAATCTATCTCCGTGATGCATTATACCAATTAAGCCATTACGTGATTATGGATCCATAAGTAGTAAAGGAGGGGGGCACCGGGACTCGGTCCCGGTGCCCCCCTCCCTGGAGCAAATTTGTCCCCCTACAGCCCGCCACGGCGGGTGATAGGGGGACAAATTTGGCCAAAAGACCAGTCAAAATGTCAAACCGGAAGCAGATGTCCGCCATCTTTGACGCGGCTGGGGTCCTTTTTAACCATGGTCTGTGAAAAAGGGGTCTTAATGCATCTGCGCGCACGCGCGCACGGGTCGTAATGACATGGTTCGGCAGAGACTATCGTTGGACTTAGTCTCAAAAGACCGGTCAGATTGTCAAACCGGAGGTAGATGTTCACCATTTTCACCGTGTTTGGGGTCCTTTTTTTAACCATGGTCTGTGAAAAGGGGACTTAATGCATCTGCACGCACGTGCGCACGGATCGTAATGACATGGTTCAGGCAGAGACTATCGTTTGGCTTAGGCTTTTCTCTGTCATCGTTGGACTTAGTCTTTTTTCTCTGTCTTCGTTCGCCTCAGTCTTTCTCTATCACCATTGGACTTAGTTCAGGCAGAGATCATCGTTGGACTTAGTCTTTTTTCACGATATGGGCTATAACCCTCCTCAGCTTGACTCAGGCACAAGACTCTGTTGGACTTAGTCTTTTTTCCACGATATGGGTTATTTTCCCTCCTCATGCTGGTTCAGGCAAAAACTCTGTTGGACTTAGTCTTTTTTTCCACGATATGGGTTATTTTCCCTCCTCATGCTGGTTCAGGCAAAAACTCTGTTGGACTTAGTCTTTTTCCACGATATGGGTTATTTTCCCTCCTCATACTGGTTCAGGCAAAGACCATCGTTGGTCTTAGTCTTTTTCCGTCTTTGTTCGCCTCAATCTTTCTCTACCACCGTCGGACTTAGTCTTTTTTTCCACGATATGGGCTATATCCCTCCTCTCTAGGGAGGTGAATATAGTCCACAAACTGGTTCAGGCAAAGACCGTCGTTGGACTTAGTCTTTTTCTCTATCATCGTTGAACTTAGCCTTTTTCATTGAGTCTAGGTGACATGATCTTTAGATATTTATCTGGTGAGCTCAGTCTTTTTTTTAACTAGCTTTAGGGTTAAAGATCATATTGCTTTGTATCTTGTCTATAAGATCTGAGAGCTGAGGTGATGTATAGCACTATTTGTCGATTTGATTGAATTAGTCAGACAAGATTTGACTCCTTTATGCTATACGCTATCTTCTGAGTTGGTCACAGATGGTTTATAGCATAAATCCTTACCATACAACCATCGTGTTGGGCTTAACCTTTTTTTGAGTTAATTCGATTTGGAGTATATCGTTTGGAATGTAACTCTTGGGATGCTACTCAGTCGTAAAATTGACAAGTCTCGAAGATAGGACTTTCTGGGATGGATGTTAGCCCTGAAAAGAGCTGTTTTTTACCATTCTCTGGATTGGAATTAAATTAATCATCCGAGCAAGTTAATTCCAAAATCAGAGAAAGATAGAGGATTCTAAACCTCCTCATCATCACATCATTGGTTAGTTGATATCACAGACTCTCCAAAGATTGGATCATCAGTTGGCATAACCCAAAGATCGGGGTAGAAATTAGGTGATGGTTTCTGGGTATAGGGGTTATGCCCTTGTCTTGCAGAGAACTCTGCCGACGTCTTTGTCTTTTGACGTTTTCTCTTCTCCTCGTTCCTTCGACTTCTACCAAATAGTCCACAGCAGAATCTGAACAAACCCATCGTGGAAATGAAATGGTATATAGAGAAATTTGCTGGTTTTATAGCTTGGTGGAGGGATTGACCTACTTTTGTCTTGGAATTAAGAGTACGAACGTGGGCGAGACCAGGTAGATAGAACATAATGTACTATATGATCTATCTACATTTTTTTCCAAGACTGATATTTTGTGGAGAAATTATCTTTGTGGAAAAAAAGAATGAAAAACACCATTTAAACAGTATAACTTTTATTTGAACAGAACTGAACAATGAACTGAGCAATGAACATATTTACAACAAACACATAGATAAAAGAACTATTATACATTTATATACTATTTGTAGGGAAAAGTCTCTGAGCTTTATTGAATAGAATTCCATACTGCTGATTGAACCATAACACTACATCTCGATCGTTTCGTCGTTGTTCCGTTGAGAGGAATTTCTGTTGAAGATATTTCTGTATGTTGTATCCTCTGGCAGCAGCATACGAAGATACAGTAAAATCCGCAAACTTTCCCCTGTGGACTCTGGAGAGTTTGTCGATTGTATCTCCACGAATAAGAATGATTGTCTAAAAAGTTAATGATTTCTGGCTCAAGTGGTGGTAGGCCGTAGGGATCAAAGTATAGTACATTGCCATTATTGTTGAATATCACGGCTACCCAGTGTTCTCCTGGACCGGTTGATTTCTCTGTGTTCACAATGTAGGCTTTCACATGATTGGGTTTTTGTCGAGGTAACTGATCTTTTGCACAGACTTTTGCCTGTAGATTTTTTATCCATGTTCCGTGATCCAATATGTATTGAATTTCAGAAGTATACATTTTTTCTAATCACTTTCTTCCCAGGATTGTTTTACTTTGTCACACCAGTATTGTAACCACGACTCCGTGAATTCAGATAAAATGTTTTGTTTTATATTTCGCCATAATCTGTAGGATTCCACATAGTCACTTTCATCGAGTTTCATTTCTATGAGTTCAGGATACCATTTCTCCATGATTTCGTATGGATTTAATTCCATCATGGCTTTTTCTATGAACATATCTGTATGTTCTTGTCTATCCTTGAATAAACACAGTTCATGCTGTGTTTGACTGGGATGATCCACTTGACATCCGTAAGACTGGTTGGTAACTTCACTGACAATAAGCTTTTTTAATTTTTCAGTCATATGTTTTTCGAAGCTGTTGTGAATGTCATTTTTCCGAGTAGAGATGCACTTCGATACGGAATATTTCACTTTTTCTGCTTCTTCTCTAAGGGTTATAGCAAATCTGAGGCCCAACATTGTTTTTTCAGTTCTTTAGTCCTGTAGATGGTCCTGAAAAGGACTGTTTTTCAATAGTCCTGAAAAGGACTGTCGTTTTCGATATTATATTCCTTAGTCCTGAAAAGGACTGTTTTTGTGAAAGCTATCTTTTGATCAGAGAGTTTCTGTTGATTTTTTCCAGGATTAATAATCTGTGATAACTTCTCTCAAACTGTTGATTTCAATCTGATTGTCAAATTCAGCAAAGACAATAACATTGATAGCTGCTACCAGAGCTTGAGCAAACTGAAGTTCAATTCGAAGATTTCCAGTTTTTATAGGATGAAGTTGTCCTTCTTCACTACCTTGATCCTCTGTCAAATCGTATCCCCACAAACAGTATCCACCAACATAGTCTTCTTTAGCAATATTAAATGATTTATTGAGTGCTAAAGATGAGTTGGCTTGATACAATGATAGAAAGGATTTCAAATACAATCCTACTTCAAAGTTAGGTTCAAAGGGTCTGTTATGAATACTGTGACCATTACATGATACATCAATTTTTGACAGATTAAAATGTTGAAAGAAAAATGGATTTCTGCCATAATCCCCATTATAATCAGTATTTGCTACCATTGCAATGAAAATGCGTTTTGGAAGTTGTCCTTGAAACAAATGATCTTCAACTTTAGACTGAAGGCCTGTAGAAATGGTAAAAGTTTTTACTTCAACCCTACGAATAGGGATTTTCATGTTTTGCTGAGCAATAACATGATTTAGATCATTTGCAACAACAGGCAACAATTCGACATTTCGCACATGAAGACTGACTGTTTCCAGTACAATTTTTGAAGCTGGTGCACCAGTACCTCCTGCGAGACAAAAGTTTAGCGAAGACCTGTTTAATCTAAGTCTGATTTCAATACCATTAGGTAAATATTTTTCTTGTTGAAACAGATCAAGATGCAAGCGTCCAAAAAGTTCGGCGGTTCTACTTTGTGCAATTTCACGCATTCTATCTTGTAAACCTTCATTAGCTCCATCATGGTTGAGTGAATTGAAATGAGCAGAGGTGTCTTCAATCCAAAGATCACCAGCTTTCAAATGCGTAGTCTTGCTGTCAGAATTATATGACATAAGATTTTCGATATATGCTCTGTATGGATAGGTATCTGAATTGCTGGTGATTAGTTTATTATTTAGATACAAATCGACACTGCTAAACAAACTGTGCAGGAAGTTGTTTACAGGGGCCACATTTGAAGTGGCATCTAAATTAGTACCGTCAGCTTGAACGATTTTGTATTTGACATACAAATACGATTGTGACAAATCTGTCCTATATTCAGTTTGAGGTGGTATGATGAATTCTATCGGTGCATTGTTTGCCAAAGACGATATTGGAAAATGTTCAATCCATTGACTTTCTTGCATCGTTGTCATTGTAGGTGGTACAGAAAGAACATCAAGTTCTGACTTACTGCATTCACAGGACCCGTTTTGCATCATTTTTATATAATTCAAGTAGATGAATTCAATATATTAATCAAATATATCAAGAGGTCGTCTGTCTCTTTGTCTTATGATCTTACCACTGCGAAGGCGATAGGGGGAATGACATGGATTTCGTGATTTTCTTTTATTTATCCCTGGTATTAGCTTTTCTGCTAGATCATGAATGGCTTGTTTTCCCCTTGAAATTGCAACTTTTTGGGGGTTTTCACCACGTAAAAGGATATCTTCTACTGCGCCTATTCCTTGTTTGATTCCTTCTTTTTTCACGGCATTAAAACCATATTTAATCAACGGTTTAAGCAATGGAGTCACTACTTTAATTGCCGATTTAAATAGTGACCCTAATCCATAGCCATACTGATGTTTTACACCAGGATAAACTGGTAGCATTTTTGAATTATTTTCAATGATTGTCAGTTGAACGTTGTCTGAAATGTAACTTCACGATTGTCTTACCAGTAATGAAATGAACCGGTATACCTAAATCCCCTGTTATTTGAATGTGAATATGATCGAAATCGGATTTCGAAACGGGAATATAATGCGGTATTGTAATTTCATGATTGGTATGTTGACAACCATAACCATTTTCAACCAAATCGGATGTTTTGAAAGGTAGAACACGAAGTATGGGAGCAAGTGTATCACCCACTATAGTGTGTTCAGCAATATCTGAATAAATATACAGATGATTGTAGCCAGCATCAATGTTTGGATTATATTTAAAGTATTTGAAAATATTTTTACCCTGAAAAAATGTATCATGTTTGAATTCTGGTGATCCACCCAGTTTTAAAAACAGGGATGGATGTAATTTGATCCCTGATTTTATAATATTATTAAATATAATTTTCGGACGTTTGATTGAAGGTGAATAAGTGATGAACAGATCCGCCGAATTCTTACGAAGAGCAGAACCTATAGTGGATTGAATCACATCATTGATCGTGTCTATAAGATGTTCAGGTGAAGCGTAACTCCCGGATGGAAAGCTAAATCGAATTCCCCATTTTATTATATCACCTCCACTATTTCGTCATAATATATTTATTTGCATATTATCTCCTCTTTTGTCTACCTGTGATATTAATTTGACTAAATCCTTATCAGTTGTTATAATATCGAACTGTGCTTCTTCTTCACTTATGTTTAAGAACTGAGAGGGAGTAATAAGTTGAACTAGTGCGACTTCCCAAGTTTCCTTGTCAATATGAACTGTCTTTGGTAAATGAACCTTAAAACAACATTGGGTGTTGTTCGGATAAACGTCCATGGAACTATCGCTGGGTAGAGTGAGATAAAACGAATTCATTTTTTACTATCAATCCACCCTGACTGCTTTTGTTCTGATCTGCTGAATTTTAACCCTGGTGATGGAAGAATATATCCAAGCGAACTGCTTAACAGAATCAGCCACAATTCACGATCTTGACTTTGAATACTTAAATGTACTATTGAGGTCGCAATAATTGCGTAAATGACTATAATCTGTGAAATATAGGTAAACTGATTCTTTGGGACACGATTTCCACAGCAATTGTAGTTCTTGCTGGTACTACTACAGCTATCGTTGCTTTCTATTCCGAACTTTTCTTCTATTCCAGACGTTTCTGTTCCACACTCGATGTTTGACTGTGGATTCATCATGAATGTACTGACTTTTTATAACTTTTTCTTAAGTTATAAGATTTTATCTTTTTTATAAGAAAAGATGTTTTCACAACACTAAAATAGGATTACACCAAATAGGATTCTGGTATCCAACTTTGAAATTTTTTTGGATAGCCTTTTCAACTGACTTTTATTTCTTTGATTAATTTTTTACCCTTACGTCTTGTGCGTCTATCAAGAACTGAGTCAATCTCATAAATATCATCATCTTTTATTAATTGAAGTTCATATTCATAATAAGTTCCTAGAATCTGTTCTCCCAGCAGATCTTTCACTTTGTAGGTAATAGGCGAAAATGTTTTGTTGACATGGCTGATTTCAAATATTTCTTGCGTCCAATTCGGTAAATAGCCCTTATCAAATGTACGTTTTGTTTTATTGATTCGAACATGATCTCCAATTTTGAATTTCGGCTTTTTTGTCATTACATTTGTCGGTAATTGAGGATACAGATTTCTTGAAATCTCTGCCTCATTGGATTTTGTTACCATTACAGGAGATGTTTTTATACTTCTGTGAAAAGTATGGTTGTAATTCTTAACTAAAGAATTCAATACGTCAATGTAACGTCTTGTTTTCTTGTACGTAAAGTATTTCCACATTCTCGTTTTCAAAGTTCGTTGAAATCTTTCAACAATACTTGCTTTTGTCTCTGGGTTTTCAGTGGTGAAAAAATGAATCGGATTCTTTTTCAAGTAGTCTTGAAATGATTTGTTTTTAAATTCCGAACCTTTGTCTGTTTGAAGCGCTAAAGGTTTTCGTTTTGATTTCTGAACGATAGATTGAAATGCTTTGATCAAAGTTTTACCCGTTTTGTCTGGAATAGGGATAACCCATGAAAATCTCGAAAACACATCAATCACACAAAGTAAATATTTCTTGTTATCATTTTGCTTTGCTAAATGTTGCATGTTAGCCAAATCAGCCTGCCATTGATAATCTATACCACCTACAATAGTTTTTCGTCTTTTGAAACGACGACGAATCGGTTTGTGTAAGGTGTAGGTGGATTCACCCTGTAACCATTCTTGAACATCTTTGTATCTTATTCCTTTCAAAACAGATTTCGCAGCGTCATACAATTGCTTTACTCCACTAAATGCGACAGTACTCTTAGGATCATAAAACAACTTTCTTAACACATAATCAAGTTTTGACTTTACCATGCCTCCCATGACTGAAGTGTTTTACGGGTCGGAGTCTTTTTTATAGACTTTGGGGGAGTTAGCAGTTCTTTAACATAGAATTGCTTCAATCGTTCTCTTTCTTCAGGTTTCATGTATGGAGATTTTTCTTTTATTCTTTTCATACTTCTTTTTATAGGAGTTAACTTAGTACTTTTTCGTACGCTTTTTGGTGTGTGAAATAAGTGATCGGAATCTCCATAGGATTCTGCATGCGAATCTTCATCTTCGCTCAATGATTTACTCGGTGATTTATCATGGACTTTTTGTATCCATTTCCATCTGTTCAAATTGCCAATAACTTCTTGAGGTATATTACTTTCATGTAATGCCTTTGAAAATGTTTTCCATCCTCTGGGCTCAATGCCTTTTCTTTGACGTATCGCATCATTGACAAGATCAATAATATTGGAACCATGAATGCGTGTACCTTTATATGACACCACCCCTTGTTCGTCCCAAGTTAAATTATCGTTGTCTTTTATCATACTCAAAAGTAACTCAGCTTTTCTTTTCATGGTTTTTGGTACACTTTGCAAAATTCGATCATACAAGACAACAGATTGCAGTCTAACAGATGCTGATTCCTGTACACCATCATCAGTTTTTGGAAGAAAATTGATCGAAGTTGGTTTTGTTTTCTGAAGCGACTTTTGTAACTTAATCAAAGTTTCGCCATATCTTTGAGCCTTTTCTGTTTCTGACAGATCGGTACTTTGTAAAATTTGACTCATATCTTGTCGAAGATGTGATGCATCTGCAACTTGTGGATTAGGTGGTAAACGAGGTTTTTGAGCTTGTTCGGCTTTCCATCGTTTCATATTTTCTAAGACCTGTTAAGGCACGATAACCATTTTTCTAACAGACATGATTTTTTATCTACAAGATTTTTTTATCTATAAGATTTTTTTCATTGAAAATTTTTTATCTACAAGGCTTTTAGAGCTCCTCCTATTCCTCCTATAACGGCTTTTCCTAACAAAGATAATAATGCAGGTGCAAGCAATGAAAGAAATCCACCTTTTTGATTTAAAATTTGTTTTTTATCTTTTACAGAGACCGATTTTGAAGCTAAACGTCTGAGATGTTGTCGGCTTGAATACAACTTCTTCTTCTGATCTGGTGATAAATGCACATTGCCTTTTAAAACATTATGACAGCATTCCGATATACACCTTATCGCTTCTGAGGGTGAATCTTTGACAAGCTTTTTACGTATTTTTGGTGTAGCCTGCATCATGGCCATAACCATCGAGCCGTGTTTTTTTTTATCAGAGGTGTTTTCTTCATGTTGACTTTATCACTATTTCACATCAAATGAAAATAAAAGTTCCATGTCACTATCATTTATACCTGATGTTTTATCATACTGTCTTTTTTTTTTTTACAAAAGAAAACTTTTTTAACATACTGTCTTTTACAGGCAGAATTATTTTTAGAAAACTACGAATCGGAATCAGTGAGTTCTTCATCCTCGCTTTCTTCTTCTTCTTTATCTGAGCCTCTGTCGGGCAGAGGGATGGTTCTTCCACCACCAAGGTGAATCAGACGATTGTCATAGTCAACACGATATTTCCCTGTGTCAAGGTTATATTGGATTATATCCCCAAACAGTCGATCTTCTTCCTTTTTACCTTTTTTATATTTAGCTAATGTATTTGGAGACCATGAGGCGGATGGAATGGGTTGAAACTTCATTTTTCTCCCTGGTTCTATAAATTGTGAATACTTTGTTCTGAGTTTTTGCATTACTTTCACTTAATAGTTCCTTTCTGGATTTCGGATAGCGTTGATGTTCTGAAATGCTACTTCCTACAGGCCTTCGCATAGTAACAAATCTTTCATCAATCATAGGTGGTGAAGTGGTAGTTCTTGCATGCGTTTTCGGGGGATTTTTCTTCTTTGGAGATTTTTTTCTTCTTTGGAGACTTTTTCTTCTTTGAAGATTTTTTCTTCTTTGGAGATTTCCTCTTTCGCGGAGCACGTTTTCGAGGTTGCCTTTCATCCCCAAATTTCCTAACGGTTTTTGTTCCATCCCATCTCAGTAAACTTCTGATAATAACACCACCTAGAAATCCACCACCTCCAGGTTTTAAAATAATTCTACGTTTAATTTCCTCATCAATATTCGGATCTGCTAACTGCTCGATATCTGCTCTATGTTTTGTCATATACGTGGTGGTTTGTTTTGGTAATTTGATTTTATCTTCAATGATGTTTTGTGCTGCCAACGTAAACCATTTTAAAATTTCTTTTAATCCTGCTTTCAACACAGATTCTCTTTCATATCTATTGGTTTGTTGACTTAAATTTCGCAAAGCAGCTAAAATTGAAGTTGGCGTGGATGGTAAAGCCATGTTTACTCACTGTCGCCTATTGATAGAATGACAATATAAATTAAAATGAAGTCATTTTTATTGTAAAAAAAAAAACATTATAACGATTAAGCAGGGGAATAAACGGTTGGACCTCTTTCATCTTCTTCATAACGATGAAATATATCTGTTCGCAGTCTTAATTCTTTATTCGTTCGTGAATGGAAATCTATGACACGATATCCATGATCCATCGATGTAGCATCTTCATAAGCAGACAGTAAATGTGGAGCTTGCATTTGGTGAGCTAGTGTTTTAATCTGATTTTTATCTCGTTCATTTCGAAATAAAATCATGTATCTTCAATTAAGACTGATGGTTCGATTCGATTTCGACTGTTGAAACATATTTTGTGTGATATAAATCACGCTTGCATTACGGTGATGTCCTTTTCTTGTAAACCAAAGTTTAATTTTTTCTTCATCTTTTTCACCCAGCATATCATCAAAGACAATTAAATGCGGTACAGATACATCGCTGACAATCTCGTTTTCATCGTCAGGAATTCCTTCCACGAATTTTATTAATTCAAACTGCGAATTGAATTTCTCCTGCATAAGATTGTAAGCATACTGCCATTCTTTGTAACACCAGACAACTCTTTCAGGAACGATATTGAACAAATCTTCTCGATAGTCAATTAATTTATGAACAAAGACTGTCTTTCCACAACCACTCGGACCTGTGATGAAAATATTACAAGGATGTTGAAATAAAATAGCTTGTACATCCACCTCCATGAGTTCTTTACTTTTCTCTTTAAGGATTAATAATAAAATGACAACATAAATAACGATGAAAGCATTTTTATTCAATCATTTCTTCAAAAAAAGATCAGTCTTGGAAATTGTAGATAGGTCATATAAAATGTTATGTTCTATCTACATGCTCAACCCCAGGACCGTGTTCTTAATTCAAAGACAAAAGCAGGTCAATCCCTCCACCAAGTTATAAAAATCAGCGAACTTCTTCTATAGTCATTCGACTCCCGTTCTCTCGAGCAGCACGAATAAATCATAAAGCATACCAAAGCGAAAAAAAGAATTCAAAATATGGAACAGATAAACCATCAAATAACTGACGCTCTCCGAGACTATTTAAATGCTGATGAAGACTTATTGGTATTAAGAACGCAACTCATAGAAGCTCAAAGACATCTAGAGCAAATATCACAGCCATACAGAGAACTCGGTGAAAAATTGCTTGAGCTGTTTATGCAGACAACTCCAGATCTCATATTAGTTGACGTTGAATTCGGGAGAAAGATCACCACGAATGATGGAACAATGACATTTACGAAAAGAACTGGAAGTTGTCCCATCTGTCATGCGAATTTTGGTTGCTGTCATTAGACGAGGAAAAAAGACAGCAAAAAAAAAAGACAAAAAAAAAAGACAGTCCTTTTCAGGACTAACCAAACCCTAGAAAATCTATCTTCAACAATTGTCAATCTCACAGATGTGTTGTTGTACTTTTTTTGTAGAGAGAGAGAAAAAAATTTTTCAAATAAAAAATCTTACGGACAAAAAAAGTTGTAGGTAAATTTTTTTCAAATAAAAAATTCTTGCAGAGAGAAAAAAACTTTTTCATCGATAGAAAAAATTTTTACGATTAAAAATTTTGGATAAAAAATTTCGGATAAAAAATTTTTTTTACAATTTAAAAAAAAGTTTTGCAGATAAAAACTAGGGACGAATAAACCTAGGGACGAATAAATCTAAGGTCGGGTAAGTCTAGAGGACCTGATTTCCGGGAAATGCCGGAAAAAACCCACACTCAGATCATATAGTCAGGCAATGTCTAAAGATCATACTGCTAGGAGTCGAAGAAAAGACTAAGTCAAACGGTGATAGAGAAAGATTGAGACGAATAAAGACGGAAAAAAGACTAAGTCCAACGATGCTCTCTGCCTGAGCCAAGCTGAGGAGGGGAAATAACCCATATCGTGGAAAAAAAGACTAAGTCCAACGGTGATAGAGAAAGATTGAGACGAACAAAGACGGAAAAAAGACTAAGTCCAACGATGCTCTCTGCCTGAGCCAGCGTAAGGAGGGAATATACCCCATATCGTGGAAAAAGACTAAATCCAACAGAGTCTTGTGCCTGAGTCAAGCTGAGGAGGGTTATAGCCCATATCGTGAAAAAAGACTAAGTCCAACGATGATCTCTGCCTGAACCAGCATGAGGAGGGAAAATAACCCATATCGTGGAAAAAAGACTAAGTCCAATGGTGATAGAGAAAGACTGAGGCGAACGAAGACAGAGAAAAAAGACTAAGTCCAACGATGACAGAGAAAAGCCTAAGCCAAACGATAGTCTCTGCCTGAACCATGTCATTACGATCCGTGCGCACGTGCGTGCAGATGCATTAAGTCCCCTTTTCACAGACCGTGGTCAAAAAAAGGACCCCAAACACGGTGAAAATGGTGAACATCTACCTCCGGTTTGACAATCTGACCGGTCTTTTGAGACTAAGTCCAACGATAGTCTCTGCCGAACCATGTCATTACGACCCGTGCGCGCGTGCGCGCAGATGCATTAAGACCCCTTTTCACAGACCATGGTTAAAAAGGACACCAGCCGCGTCAAAGATGGCGGACATCTGCTTCCGGTTTGACATTTTGACCGGTCTTTTGGCCAAATTTGTCCCCCTATCACCAGCCGTGGCGGGCTGTAGGGGGACAAATTTGCTCCAGGGAGGGGGGCACCGGGACCGAGTCCCGGTGCCCCCCTCCTTTACTACTTCCATAACAGTCACTTTTTGTTTTAACAACCGACTTAATCATGAGGTAGACTGGTCCCTGGACGTACAGAAAATCGACCAGTACCGAAAAGTTTCGGCCAAAGGTCAGCCTGCGCGGTCACAGGTCACAGGTCAGCCTGCGCGGACCGTGCAGGCTGACCTGGACCGATACCTTTCGCAGATGCATTCATCGCCCTTTTTTACATGGCTATTTATCAAGTCGGCAGAGAAAGGATTAGAGAAGAATAATGGTACTATTACAGTCTGGACCCCGTGTATTGTAAGGTGGGGCAAAACGCCTACTTTTGCTTATATTAAGTTCACAAGTTGAATGACATTGATGGATAAATAATTTTCATGTAGGGCTGGTATTGCTCTTTCATAACACAAATGTAAAATGACGAAATATTATAAGACATAAGAATAAAAATGACATTTTTGTTTCCTTACCAATTGGGCATTTTGCCCCACCTACGGGGCAAAACGCCCTTTTTGATGGGGCAAAAAGCCCCCATAGGCGTTTTGCCCCACCGTTACCTATTTGTCCCCTAGACAAATTGTTACAATGCATATTTACAACCAAAACGTAAATTATAGTCAGTTTCAACTTTACTGAAAATCCACTGATACTGATAAAAATGATTTGTTTGAGAAATGCTATACACACGAACGGTTGCCAATCATTAATGTGTGGCAAAAGATGATTACCCTAAGAAATTAGATATTTTCTCCAATGATTATACGCCCATCTGTGAAGTAGAAAGGGTATACTGGTTTGACCATGTCTGTCTGTCTGTCTGTTAATCCGTTCGTCGGTAGACTTTTTCGTTTCCGTGTTCTAACTCAAAAGCCCTTTGACCTAGGACCCTGAAACTTTATACAAGTGTTGCTCATTATCCAAGGAGGTGCCCTATTGTTTTGGGGTCACATGAGTCAAAGGTCAAGGTCACAGGTGAAGTTTATTTTGAAAATCATTTTCGTTCTCTGATTGTGCTGCATCAGTGAAAAGGGAGCGGTGGGGTGTATTTATCCGCTTTGCAACAGTTCTAGTTTCATTTAAAGCCTATAACATAGTTGATTTTAATTTTCTTATTATGGCTGTAGTACATTGACAAAAACCAAGAAATTCCAAATTTTCTTTATATCTAAGTCCCAAAAATCAATAGAATTTGATCGTCGCTTCAACTTATGAAGTCTCTCAATGATAAAAAGCCATAAAACATCAGTTTCTAAATAGTTATTAATTTTAATGAAAACAAGACCTTCTCATTTTTACAATTCCAAGATCCTTTCCGACAAATTTCACTTCAATCACATTATTGATTGGAATATAATTATGTGTGAAATTGAGTTAAAATTCGGCTTATAGATAATGAAACAGTTCAACAAAAAAAAAAATCCCACTTCATACGACTTCAGGTGTCTGAACTCTTCTTCACAACAATCAGACTTTCCTTCTAATCTAACTCATCTGACATCTCGTTGACATAACGTCGTTAACTGAAGTTGCACTAAATCTGACTCTAAATTTCAAGTTTAAGTTATTTCGTGAAAATTAGATTATCTATTTAATTTTCTCAATGTCAAAGTCCTGGGATCTTCCCCCCCCCCTTCCCAAAAGATGGATTTGACCAGTATGTCTTTGTCAGCCTTATCAATACTAAGACATGATCAAGTTTGATTTGTTCTGACAGTAAACTTAACTAGATAGAAGCTGCATGTCATTGACATAAAGACACATACACAATTGGGGATAAGTTTGACAAAACCATTTAAGTTTAACAAAGGGAAGAAATATTCCAATTTTCACGTTTTGGAAAAATCCAGACTTAACGGGTAATCTAAAGAACCTGCATCTCTATATATAGAGACATGAATCCGACTCTAAAATTTGAAGTTATTCTAGACGGAAACCAAAGTCCAGTTTCTTTTCTAAACATAAGTGCATTTTGACCGTGACCGAATTTAACCTAAATATCATTGGTATAAATAGGTTGATAAAATTGGAATAGAATCTGTCTTGAAACATGGAAGTTATCTAAAAAAAAAAAACGAAGTTATGCAGACAAACAAACAGACAAACTGATCAACAGACAAAAAAAAAAAAATCTACCCCCGATTTTCGATCACGGAACATGAAAATTGATGTCTTAAAGAGTCACAGTTTTTACAGAATGGAAAAGTATGAGCTATCACTTAACAAGAACCGTCCGTCACAATTAGCGTAAATAACTAGGTCCTAAACCGGCGTGCATTTCTCGTTGACCCATTCGCGACACGCTTGACATTCAATCCAGGTACCTCTGGGAAAAGTACGACTATATAGATAGGGCTCTGCGCATATTAGGCACGGTCAATGTGCCTCCTCACTGCTGTCCCGTTGTTGCCAGTGGCTCATCTCCGTATTCAAGAATTCAATTTGTCGGTCCTAGTCATTATTTCTCTCACATGATTGTAAGTAGACGTGCAATCATCCCTGACAACGGGAATTCGTTTAAAATGGGTGAGACCAAGTCCATTTTGTATTTTGAACCGACCACTTGACTGTTGAGACATTACATGGATGGCAGGATGTTCAGTGGACAGTTGCCACCTTTATTCTGTTCATATTTGGTGTAGCGAGCGCTGAAACCTGTAATCCCCTCCACGGAATGTCTTAGTCGAAGATTTAATGATTCTGTTTTTGAATTGGAAATGACTGATTGACAGATGTGGTCCACGATTTTCCGGTGCACTAATGGCCGAGTTGAGAGAGCGCAAAACTCTTGACTGGACTGTTCCCTAAATGGATTGATTTGCAGTCGAGATCCTTTGCATGACTTTAGCGTACTTTCCGGTTGATTTCAGAGTCCGCTGGTCCCATATCTTGCTGTGAAACCATTCTTTGTCCTCTCAGACATCGTCGTTCTGATAGGATAAAATTACTTGCTCACTAATTGTTCAATCATACCGTCCAAAAGATTCCTTTACCTGATGCTAATTGAAGCCAGGACGCTGGCCAAGCCGGTTTCTTTGGGGTTCCACAGACTCAGGCTCTGATGCAGCATGAATACCTTGCACCCAGTCCTACCCGACGTTTGCTTATTTCTGTTAAAAAGCTGTTGAATGTTTTTATTGTTTTGGCGAGGCATACATAAGCCGCTTTATGTTAATTCCTGTAAAATCTTATGTCGCATACTGTGGCCGTGCAAGGCACTGTGATCAATGTGAACACTGTTTAAACAATGATAGTTTGTATCTCTCTAAACATAGTCAAGACTTAACATTACAAGCACACAGTAGTAGAGGACAGGGGTTCCAATAGAAAATGAGCAGTACAATGGTATTTAAAAATGCAAATTTACATCAAAATGTCAAAAAACAAGTTTTTTAGTGTAAAAAATTACTGTTAGCTGCAAGATCTGTAATTCTCTGTGTTTCTGACAATGTGGACTGTAGAATTATATATGAAAGAAAGTGTCACTATCTAAAACCCGTGTCTGTTATTTTAAGGTGGGTGGGCGTTTTACCCCACTTGGGCGTTTTGCCCCGCTTTACCCTACTTGTAACAGAAACTTGAGGAAAGCATCGATAGGTGCACTGGTCGCCGCGACACAACTAAAATAACGTTGAAAAAGTCACTTTATACCAGACAATTGAACAAATTATCTCTGAACCCATTATACTCCCTTTTAAAACTCGGCGATAACAACATATCCGTATGAAATGCAGCACAATCGCAATTGACTGATGTGACATGGAACGTGAAATAAGTTTGCATCCACCGATAATCAAAACGTAGATAAAAACTTTAATGGTTTTTAACCCTTTCCAAACTGACAAATTCTAGACTTGAAAATTGAAAACGAATTTCAGATTGGTACACATTAACAGAGAACAACATTGGAAAATGGAGAAAATGACGATTTTCAGCGTTTTCCTCCTTTTTCCCACGATACTTTCAGCTCGGGGTTGTATGGTAAAGGATCGACTCATTCCTTTAATGCAGACGACTTTTCGGTCATGCGGCAGACTATCTTCGAAAACATTTTTGAAACAGGAAAAAAATGCTCGTAACGAACTGTAAGCTTTAAATTTGTTCACACAGGTAAAACGTGGTATCGGGAAAAGAGCAAACATTCATTGCACAGTTCATCTAATAAAGCCAATCTTTAGAGACCCAATAGCGGCAAAAAGCAAGCACTGCGGATGTTAAAATAAATTTTACCGTTTAAAAGTATATAACTTTTTTTTTATTGTGAAGATGACAATCTATTATCGTACTGTCAGTCCAAGTGTTAGTCACGGGCAGAAAAATAAACTATAAACTTGGTAAAAAGTGGCCAGGTCGCTCTATCTTTTATTTACGTTTTTCCTGATTTTAAGATTCATTTTTTCGTGCAACGAGTAACACGTGGACCGACCGTACAAAAACAGATTGTCATTTTCGGCATGATTTCCATACTTTTAAAATTAATGTCTTTTAACACCCGCACTGTTTACTTTTGGTCGCCACTGGGCCTTTAAGAAAATTATTCTCGTTGCTTTCTCGAACTATTTAAAAGTCGAATAAACAAGGTTTTATAATCATTTCAATGAAGATCCAAGCAGCTTTCAAAAGTACTTCAGTTATGTGACATCAACACCTTACTTATTCATATGTCCCCGGTGTGTTTGCCAGCTTGGGAATTGCATTGCCTTATCCATGGACATTCCGCCCATGATGATCAGCGCCGCAAATGGGTATCAGACCAAAAAATCCTTGATTGTGAATTCAACAATTTAACCACGGATTTACGTGTGAATCTTTTTCTCTATAATTGGTCACCAACTTGACGTTATTTTCGTATTTCACGTTTTCAGTCCACTTTACAAACCCACCTAAAAAATAGTTTTCGTGTAAATAACGAATTAAATATCATATTTGGACGATCCCGTGTCTGAACGACCTCGAGAGTGAAACCTTTTTAAAACATGAGAAATAGAGAAATGCTGGTAACCCACTGTCTGAGCAAGATTACATTCGTTAGATGGTTCCAAACGCTTTCCACGTTAAAAGTCTTAACTTTTTTTTGCAGAAAAGTCTTTTTTTTTTCCCGCCTGGCTAAGAGTTAAACGTAGCCTTGAATAGTTACCGTAAACCATAAAGACGAGGCAATGATGCGGAATTTCATGTCCCAACCCTTTACCAGACGTCAAAAGCTTTGGATTCGGCCTAATTAAAAGCATTTGGAAGACGACTAAATGAATGAAAGAAAAAGGATAAGTTTTGTCTCAAAAAGGGTAGAAAATATTGTTGGGAGAACCGGAAATAAATATGTTTATCACAAGCATTTTATCCTTAAAGGCATTTTTTCCTATAGCCTTCTTTCTCTGACTATCGTTAAAAAAAAGCATCGTAAAAATTACTGGCCCATTTGATAAAGCTTTGAGGTTTTTTTAAGCATTTCATTATGTAGCTTCTGAATGCGAGCAGTTGAATATCTTAAAAGGGCATTTAAAAAAATCTGTGAAAATGACATTTCTTTCTTCACGAGTTGGATATGTGTCCTTAATAAAATTGCACTTGATGAATAATTATCAAAAATGCACATATATATCTATACCGGAATTCTACAAGGGGAAATCGGTACTAGTGACCGGGGCCACGGGCTTTCTTGGCCAAGGTCTAATCGAGAAACTATTACGAAGCTGTCCGGATATAGGAAAAATTTACGTCCCGATAAAACCGAACAAGCAGGGAAACACGGAAGAAAGGTATCAGCAACTATTGCGTTATAAGGTAAATATTTTACTGGTTTGAAATCATGGGAGTTTCACCTATTACCAGAACAAAGCCTTGTTGTGGTATAAGGCTTTTGATCCCATTTTCTGAAGGAGTGAACATGATGGCAACGAGTATTTTCTCCTATTCCTGCGAAGTTTCATACCTTTTCACAGGCAATTCTCATAATTTGAGCCGTATTTCTCATAATTTGACCCGTATTTCTCATAATTTGACCAGTATTCAATTTGCCGTCTAAGTCTAAAATTTCCACGTCGTATAAAGAGTAATCGTCGCTGTCAACAGTATTTCAGCACGGTGACATCCAACTCATTTTTTCCATGTATTTTTCTGTGTGTATGTGTATGTGTGTTTCAAGAGTGTCCGGCTGTACTTCTTTGCCAAAAGACACCAGCGTCGCGGGAACCGATATGAGGACCAAAGCCTTCTCATTGAGCCGTCGAGGACCACACCTTAGGTTTGAAACATTCGGTCAGATAATTATAATTACTCAAAGACAGAGATGTTCGCTTGAAATGTTATGTACAAAGTAATTCTATGCTGAAACTATCGCACTTAGAGACGGACGGACGGCAGGACAGATTAAATGGATGGATGAATGGATGGGTGGGTGGGTGGATGGATGGATTGTCAGACGAAGAAAATATAGTTTTTTTTTTTCCGTTATAGGATTGTTCTGACTTACAGCTTAACGCATTGTCGTCTAAACCGATCTTACAGCAAACAGCCTAAATGACTACAGGATAAATCATTGTTCATGACGAATGGTTTTTGTTTTGTCACAATGTTTCTTATGAGCTTTCCTTCAAAAATATGTCATGACAGATAACTCCTCTCCTGCTGTTCAGGACTATGGATTTTCCCCAGAGAGTGTAAAACAAAATCAGCCTGCAAATACGTGCAGTCTGATCTTGCTTGATACTCTCCGCTGCTTTATGAGTACTTTTTACCATGTTAACCGATACAGATCTATTACACTTAACTCAGTCCATTTTTATAATTCAAAATCGGTAGGGCCGAGCCCCCGTAGCTCAGTCGGTAGCGTACAGGACTTGAGAACAGGAGGTCGCTGGTTCGATCCCTGGCTTGGCCAATTTTTTTCCGAGGATTGATGATAGTCATCGCGACAGGATTCATTCCTTTCTCACCGCTGACCATTGTCTCGACCATGGTTATGTGGGAAAGCAGCCAGTGGCTTGGAAAGAATATTGTGCCATGGATAGGTGCACTGGCCGCCGCAATATAATTGAAATAATGTTGAAAACGGCGCTAAACACCATACAATCTAAGTCGAAGGCTGCTTTCTCATGTAATCAGGTTCGAAACAATATTCAAAGAGTGGCTGGGGATACAATCAATGGCCTGATACAATAACTTTTATCAATCATCGAAATTTCAAATGAAAACAAGCGAATGAGATTTTTTTGCCAAACATCAAATCGGCCATGGAGTCGTCCAAAATAATTAAAAATGAAGAGTACAGTGTTTTCACTTTTTAGTTTAAAGCTAAGTAATTAATCATACAAACAGGATTTCAAATCAGTCATGTTATACAGGCGTCATCAATCTTCGATGATAAATCAAAATCTAGTTAGAACGAGTAGCGCTCTGGGAACACGAGGTTTAATACACCTCCGTGACGGTTTAGGTATTATGAATCCATAAAATCTGTCTATCTGCCAACCAACTGCATCTCAAGGAGGCATGTTCCCTGAATATGCAGAAAAAATATACTAGTAAATAGCAAACTGTTTCGACCCACATCAGCCTGGCGGACTGCTCATGTTGACACTTTTTGCATTAAACCCCCCTTTCACACAGCACGGCTCATTGATAAATAATGAAACCATACAGACTTAACTTCACTTCCTTTCGCAAGGAACCTTTTGTGTCTTGTTATTTTAAAACATCGTGGCCATTGGAGACGGAGGCAACTGGGAGATTTCTGAAAGAAATCCAGATCTTTTTAATTTTAACCACTTAAAAACATTTCTTTTCAGATGCAGTAAGAACTTGTACAGTAACACCGGTAAAAATGAGCGTGCTAAAACGGCCCAGTTACTCTGCATTCGGCAGTTTAAGATCTTTTAGGACGTCAAAGCAATTATTTGCGTGAGGTTAACGATATGGACGCATTATTTTATAACGTTTCCATGTTCGGAATTCTGGCGTGAAAATTAGCAATACATGAACTAGAGTACATGTACGTATCCCGCTGAAAGGGAATACTAATTCTTGACATATCTACACTCATCTTTCTGAACAGTTCTCCAAGCGTTAACTTACTCTGTTAACGATTATTACATTGTCGAGTGTGTTTGACAATTTTGGTATCCCCCTTAGCCCTTTACTGAACGATCCCGTGCTTTTACGAGCCTACGGAAGAAAGTGTCGCCATTTTCTCCTCACGCCGCAAAGATTTCACAAATATAATTGAGCCATGCTCTGTGTAAAGGGAATTCAATACATCTACAAAATTTATCGACCCATGTCAGCCTGCGCAGTCCGCGCAGGCTAACCTTGGTCGAAACTTTTTGTTATTGGCAAATTTTCTGCGTGTCAAAGGACTAGTGTACCATAACAATGTGATGACTTGCTTGGTATCATGCATCACGGAGATGCATTAAACCCCCTTTTACCAGAGCATGGCTCATATTTTATCATTTACTCCAGAATCCATAGTGTTTGAGATATAATTGGCCCTTTTCAGATCCTTGTAATTATGCAATCATATATACCGTGAACTTGTACATGTGTATGACGCCTGCAATTACAGGTGACGCAGTACACATATCATTCTACTTCCCAAGCCCCATCTTTCATAAATATTACTATCTTTCCGTATCGTTAAACCCTTTACCCTGTAATTCCGTATTCTACCAAACCTAAGAAACAAAGCTTACGGAAAAAATGCAGGAAAAGGAGAAAATGCTGCTAACAAGAATTTTCTCACTTTCCTCCATTGTTTTCTACCCGTTTTAAAATCAGCAATACTCTTTTGAGCTTGATTGACTATACCAAGCAAGGATCTCTTTTTCCCCACAATGTTTTCTATTCTTTCTGAGGAGAATTTTGTCACTTGAGACACACATGATTTATCGTCTGCAAATGATTTGATTTTGGACCAGTCTAAAATGTTTTCGTTTGTAAATGGTTAAGCGGTTACTAGCGATAACATAGATATAGGCCTACCTGAGTTACCCATTCTGTGTTTTACAAGTGTAGCGTTTTTCGGTAGAGTGGAAGGCTGTGACTACGCTACAGGAAACAGGTAGGTATTTCAACAGACGTGTCTCTTTGTATCGGCTGTGGCTCATTAGAAGGGCCACTACACAGAGAGATCTAAGCAGCTGGGACTTTCTCTTCGCAAGAGACGTTTTACTATACAGTTGATACTTCTCGAACTCTCTCTTCGCAAGAGACCAGTATTTACCAGGGCTATGAATATCGTCTACAGCGTATGTCAAGATCTGGGTTGCACGGCAAAGTCCCTTTACCTGCAAGGAAGCGAGGCTTCTCAAGCTTTGTAAAAAGAGACGATTTTACCTTCTACCCAGGATCCCGGTAGATCGCTGTTTAAGCAATACTTATTCACTTTCTTATATAACTTATCCACAGGTATTACTGTGTTGGCAGCCAGATGCAGACTGACTGAAAAATGAGCGAGACAGCAGTATTTATACTTACTTGGACCAACGCCACCTAGCGGCTCCCCGGGTAGTACCGAATAATCCCGGAAATCGCCGATTCCTACTTTTTCCACCTAAACGTTTCACAAACGTTTTTGTACATACAATAATTCGATAATCATACATCGTACATTCCCAATGGTCAAGATCAGGTTGAAACGATATTATCAATTGATTAAAACTGTTTGTTTAATGTTTAAAGGGATACTAACCGGAATGTAGAAGGCTTGTTGATCTGTGACTCGGGAAATCAGTTTGTTTGTAAAGGGCGGTGAACGTAACAAGGGAAGTAACTTTGTAGAGCTAAATTATGATATTGTGGACTGGATTCATCAGACTTGATGCATTAAACTGGATTCAAAGTTTCCTCAACTTGATTGTGCCCGATATTCTAGGCTTCCTGGAGAATACACCAGTACTTATCACAAAAACGTTACATTACCCACGCCTCGGACTTGAATCGTCCCGATTCTCTTGGACGTGGATACAAATAAAAAAAAAGGTAAACATGAGAAACAACATATATACATATTTCTAACATATATGTGAGTACATTGAACATAAGACAATAAAACATTCTGATGATTCATGTGATCAACTACAAATATCTGAACAAAAAAAAAAACTGGCATCATAAACCTATTTCACAGAGCCATAGTCTTTGACTAGAAAAGAAAAAGAAAATGAGTAATACTGTTGCAACTATTTACAAAGGTGCAAAGTTATGGTATCTTTAATTGTCCACATGGCCTCTAGTGATATGCGAATAAAATTGGTACTTGTCATCACAACATTGTCCACATATGTTACACTTGAAAGGGTCATCCCCATTATGGCATCCTTGGTGGATGGAATACATGACCCAATCCCCAAATGTGATTTGGCAGTGCCGGCACTCTTTCTCTGACTTGCTTTTCTGTGCACTTTGGACCGTCGCTTTCCTTACTGGTACATGCTTAGCAACGTGCTTAATGGGTGCTTCTTCCGGCTTAACTTTCTTGCCTGTAGGTAATGGCGAGGGGGTAGTTCGTTTCCTTACTACCCTTCCCATATCCAGATCTTCTGCAACACTCTGGACTTCTGGTTGGTTAGTAGATTCACCTGTTCCAGGTGCCCTTAAATCACTTTTTCCTGCATCGTCACACCAGTTGTCCCTAGCTTCTTCTTCTGCAGTTGTGGATTCTTCGCCACTTTCTTCCCCTATTTCGATTTCTGGCTCGGAATCCCAATCACTAGTAGTCCCTTTCGGTTCTGCCGGAGGGCTTGGGCTTAGTTCAACTTGTTCACAGCCTTTGGTACCTCCACTCGTCTGTGTAAGAGATGGTGTCTCTTCACCATGTACCCTCCTCATGTGCTGAAGTAAATATGCTTTCTTCTTAAATGTCTTTCTACAAACATCACACCCATGTTGTTTGCCAACACACTTCAGTACGTGGTATCGGAAGTTTTGTCTCTCGATTGTCTCTTCACAGGACGGACATATTGCTGGTGGCAACCGGGTAGTAGTTTTGGTCAGAGCCATCTTTTGGGAACTGAAAAGAGAAAGAACGTAGTCTGTACACCAGACTGGTTTACGCCGTGTCCGTTTCTCACAAATTTCGTGTACTGGTTCAATTTCATTCTCCAATAACTCAGGTATCAAAGGACTTACGTCAATATCGTGACCTTCAAACATACCCTGATCTTTATATTTCTTCATTCTATCACAATGAATTACTTGAACTGTACCATTTTGCCCACAGTCTATTTTATAGTTTATGTCCGAAACCTTATCTATAACGTTAAATGGACCTCTCCAAAAAGACGTTAACTTACTGCTCATCCCTACTTTCTTAACGGGAAAAAAAACATAAACTTTGTCACCTGGGTCAAACGTATTGTAGGACAGGCTTCGGTCGTGGTAACTCTTCTGCCTTAGCATTTCTGCACCAGTGCTATCTCTTACCTGTTTATGAGCCGTTTCGAAGCGCTCCTGTAATTGCCATACCCACTCGTTTATTGGAAATGATTTGATACTAGAAGGTATCTCATACATCAGATCAAGGGGACAGGTAGTTTCACGTCCTAACATGCACATATTAGGCGTGAATCCAGTTGTTTCGTGCTCACTGGATCTGTACGCCATCATTACGTATGGCAACTGTTCATCCCAGTCAGTATGATTATCATTCACAAATCCACTAAGCATAGTTACAAGAGTTTTGTTGAAACGCTCTACCATACCGTCTGACTGAGGATGATACGGAGATGTTCGGGTCTTTTCTATTTGTAAAAGATTACACATTTCAGTAAAAATCTTTCCCTCAAATTGCCTACCCTAATCTGAATGAACCTGACGGGGTATTCCAAACCTTATTACTACCTGTTCGATAAGAATAGTTGCAACTGTTCTAGACTCCATGTTAGGCATGGGGTGTGCTTCTGTCCATTTTGTAAAGTAATCTGCGATTACTAGAATGTACTTGTTGCCCCTTTCTGTCATAGGCAACTCGCCGAGTATGTCTATTGCTATACGTTCCATGGGATATCCACTTTGAACTATTTCCATTGGAGCTTTCTTGGTCTTGCAAGGATCTTTCCTTTTACAACAGATCTCACACCCATTTATATAAGCCCTAACGTCGTTTTGCAACCCTGGCTAGAAATTTTGTCTTATTCTACCAATAGTTTTGCTTATTCCAAGGTGACCTGACGCTTTAATGTCGTGTGCGTATTTCAGCACATTTCGTCTATGTTTCAGAGGTACTATACCTTGCCAATTTACTAAGTCAGTTTTGAGGATATCCCAACGTCTCGAAACTATTCCTTCCCGAATCTCAAGTCTATTCCATTGACTCACAAGAGACTTAAGATAGTGACTTTCACAGCCGAGGGAATTCACCTTGGGTTTCTCCTCATTCTCAAGCCATTCTCTTAATTTATTTAGATCTCTATCCTCTTTTTGAGCTGTCTTCAAATCTATCATTTCAGTTTCTACAGACCGTAGACCGAGACAGACGTCGGCATTTTCTTCTTGGCTTTCAGTTAGTAATTCTGACATGTCTCTGCCACATTGTCTGCATTGCCGACGACTCATTCCGTCCGTGTTTCTGTGAACCCTGCCAGGTCTATGGATAATATCCATTTCAAAAGAAGATAATAATTCGATCCATCTAGCAACCTGTCCTTCTGGATTTTTGAAACGCATCAGCCACTTAAGGGAAGCGTGGTCTGTTCTTGCAGTGAACTTTCTACCATATAGGTAATGCCTGAAATAATTCACAAAATGCACGAGAGCGTAAAGCTCTTTTCTCGTCACACAGTATTTTCTTTCTGTTTTGCTCAGTGACTTACTTGCGTATGCTATGACTTGTCCCTCAATAACCTGTGATAGGACAGCACCTATAGCCACATCGCTAGCATCTGTATCTAGAATAAATGCCTTTTTAAAGTCGGGATGCGCCAAAGGGGGTGATTGACACAGACATTCCTTCAGTTTGTTAAAAGCCACTTCACAGCTTTCTGACCATTCAAAAACTTGTCCCTTCTCGGTAAGACGATGTAGCGGCTTTGCTATTTCCGAAAAGTTCTTAATGAATCTCCGGTAGTAGCTACAAAGTCCAACAAAGGAACGTACATCAGTAACATTTTTTGGTATCGGCCAATCTCGAATTGCTTCAGTTTTCTTAGGGTCAGTTTTAACACCATCAGCTGATATGATGTGTCCGAGATATTCTACTTCCTTGCAAAATAATTGGCATTTTCTTGGCTTTAACTTAAGCCCAGCTTCCTGTAGCTTAAACAAAACTTTGTCTAGATTCTCTATCATTGACTCAAATGAGTCTCCATGAACGATAATGTCATCTAAATAAATCAGACAAATATGCCAATTCAGCCCAGACAATACTAGTTCCATTAGACGTTCGAACGTCGCTGGAGCATTACAAAGTCCGAAAGGCAAAACTTTGAACTCAAAGAGCCCTTGTCTTGATGTAAAAGCAGTCTTCTCTCTGTCTGACTCGTCTAGCTCTACCTGCCAATATCCAGAATTAAGGTCTAGGCAAGAGAACCATGATGCACCAGAGAGTTGTTCAAGAGAGTCGTCTATTCTAGGAAGCGGGTAAGAATCTTTGACTGTCACATCATTCAGCTTTCTGTAATCCACGCAAAATCTAAGACTGCCGTCCTTCTTTCTGACCATAACAATTCCACTGGCCCACGGACTGGACGATGGCTGGATGACATCTTTCTGTAGCATTTCATCTATATGTTCGTCTATCTTATCATTCATATGTAATGGAGCTCGGCGAAGAGGCTGTTTTATCGGCTGGGACCCATTTGTTTTAATCTTGTGTTTAATTACACCTGTCCTTCCTAGATCATAATCAGATGTTGAAAAAGTATCTGAATATTTGGTCAACAACTTCGCTACATCAGTGCACTGTTTCTTAGTCATACCTGTTACAGTTCGTTCATACAACTCCTTTAGGTGTTCTGGTATTGAGCCATTAGTCCCATTCCCAGGTACGGAGGTTTTTATCTCCTCTACAGGGCTCATTGAAGCTACTCTTGTCCCAGAGTAGAACTTCTGCCTTTCGTCGGAGGTATTGATCATTCTGAGCGGTACACGACTTTTCCCTTCAACAAGTACCTTTGCAATAAGTCCCTTGTCTTGTTGTAGCAGCTGAGCACTAGGTTCAATTATACATAAACCTGTGTCAGCCGGAATGTTCCCAAGAACCTTTCCTTCTACAATTGACTCTGGCCTAGCTGGTATCTCTACATCTTCGGCAACTACTACTCTATAGCAACCAAGTGGACCGCTGCAGGTCACTTGATGTGTCTTATTGCCTATTGCAAAAGTTTTCAGGTGAACATTTACACTGCATTGGTATCTCTGCATGAAGTCTAGTCCTATCATTAAGTTGCTTTCAACATCTGCTACAATGACTTCTGTCTCATACTTTTCTTCTCCTATCTCTAACAAAACAACTGCTTTTCCTAATATGTTCAGTGGAGTTCCAGACGCAGATATTACAGATCGTTGGTACTCTAGGAGGCTTCCATGCTCTGACTGTTGGTTGTTTCCCCAGATGCTTGAGGACATGACTGTAAGCGTTGCTCCAGTATCTATCAGGCAATTCAAATTTTTGTCACCCAGTCTTGCTTCTTTAAAAAATCCACATCCATTAACGCCAACATTTGAAACTGTACTGGGTTCGTTTTGGCTTTTTGTGTCCTTTTGAAACTTCAGTTTTGGACAGCTAGGACGAATGTGATCCTCTGACCCACATTCGAAACAAGTCCTTTTTCCCTTTCTCTTGGGTCTGTTGTTATAGTTCTTTTGCTGTCTATCTGAGCCTTCGTATCTTGGCTGGTTATTACACTTAGGCTGTGGCGCACTCGGCAGAGAGTTCATCTTTGAAATGGCTTGTTCGATCCTTTCTACTGCATGTTTTAATGATGTAAGCTCAGAATTTTGACTTGGCCTCTTGGTGTCTTCTAGGCTGACGTAGGTTGCATTCAGTAGACCCTGATGTTCCATTTTGGCCCTTTCTGCACGACCAAATGCCTCTAACTCTACTGCATGGCGAACAGCATCATTTAAGCTTGCTGGTCTAGCTTGTTTTACCCGAAGACGCATATCAACACTTACAAGAGAGTCAATAAATTGCTCCTTTGCCAATGTCTCACGTACATCGCTTGGTGCTGTAGGGTATGCACAATTTGTTAACCGTCTTATGTCTTGTCCCAGTTCTGAAAGACTTTCACTGGCTTTTTGTCTCCTCTCTCTAAGTTGTACCCTGTAGAGTTCAGTCTGATTTGGGGGTGCAAAGCGCTCTTCGAGAGCCTTGGTTAAAGAGTCATAATCCTTGGCATTATGGTCAAGGTTCCCAAATATTCCCTGTGCTTGCCCTCTGAGTGACACAGCTAAATGAAGACCCTTCTCCTTATAGCTCCAATTGTTAATCTCGGCACATGTATTAAAATGTGCCTTATAGTCTGTCCATGAGCTAAGACCATCATTGCAGGTCTAACAAAGTCCTGACGTTTTGGTTCTTCAACACGTCTCTTGGTAACAAACTCGTCTGGGTCCCTCGGGTATCGTACAGAATCTAACAGACCCCTATCTTGTTGAAACAAACGTCTGGGCTCAGTGAAAGCGCCATCGGTAGGGGTGTCATCACTCTTCCAAGCAACTTTCTTTTTAGAGATAGGAGGTGTCAAAACCCCATATTTTCCGCGGTATGGAGTCGACGTACGAACCATAGACTGCTCTAGGTGGGTAATATGTCTCTCTAAATGCGTAATTTCATTTTCAACCTTGAGTCTCTCATTTTCGAGTCTCAGTTCAGCTACCTGCTTTGCTAAGTCCGCCTTCTTTTCTGACGTATCTGTCTGTATGTCCATGGTAGGTAAGCGATAATGGTGGTTTTATCTAGTATCCCACGTCTGCCACCAATGTAGCGTTTTTCGGTAGAGTGGAAGGCTGTGACTACGCTACAGGAAACAGGTAGGTATTTCAACAGACGTGTCTCTTTGTACCGGCTGTGGCTCATTAGAAGGGCCACTACACAGAGAGATCTAAGCAGCTGGGACTTTCTCTTCGCAAGAGACGTTATACTATACAGTTGATACCTCTCGAACTCTCTCTTTCGCAAGAGACCAGTATTTACCAGGGCTATGAATATCGTCTACAGCGTATGTCACGATCTGGGTTGCACGGCAAAGTCCCTTTACCTGCAAGGAAGCGAGGCTTCTCAAGCTTTGTAAAAAGAGACGATTTTACCTTCTACCCAGGATCCCGGTAGATCGCTGTTTAAGCAATATTTATTCACTTTCTTATATAACTTATCCACAGGTATTACTGTGTTGGCAGCCAGATGCAGACTGACTGAAAAATGAGCGAGACAGCAGTATTTATACTTACTTGGACCAACGCCACCTAGCGGCTCCCCGGGTAGTACCGAATAATCCCGGAAATCGACGATTCCTACCTTTTCCACCTAAACGTTTCACAAACGTTTTTGCACATACAATAATTCGATAATCATACATCGTACATTCCCAATGGTCAAGATCAGGTTGAAACGATATTATCAATTGATTAAAACTGTTTGTTTAATGTTTAAAGGGATACTAACCGGAATGTAGAAGGCTTGTTGATCTGTGACTCGGGAAATCAGTTTGTTTGTAAAGGGCGGTGAACGTAACAAGGGAAGTAACTTTGTAGAGCTAAATTATGATATTGTGGACTGGATTCATCAGACTTGATGCATTAAACTGGATTCAAAGTTTCCTCAACTTGATTGTGCCCGATATTCTAGGCTTCCTGGAGAATACACCAGTACTTATCACAAAAACGTTACACAAGTGACACGGGACCACCGTTTAAGTATAAAAATCAAATCAGACGCTTAAACTGTTTGATTACTACGTAGGTATATATTTGGTGAATACCTTAAGGTCAAATAATTTTTTAAAAAGCGGTACTTTTAAAATGAAAAATAACCTTTCGACATGGACGTTATATAATCGTTTGGTTTTGATGAAGTTTAAAACGAGTCTGTGAATGAACTAGGCCTAGATACAAGAGGATTGGAAAAGGAGTAGATGATGCTAAAAATGGCATGTCTTGAAACTCTTACACGAGTAGACCAAATGGGAACGGGTTATCTATAGGTTAGGCTAACGCATTACAGGATATTGAATAAAAATTTAGTGCAAGAAAAGGATATTGTCCTCAATCAAATCCACTTGCTAAGGTGTGGGTAAGCCCCGGGAAATATCGATTAACAACTAGTCGCAAAAGATTATGTATTCATCCGAGAGTAAAACCAAGTACAATGTAAGTCAATTTGCAGCCTGTACAAATCCGCTGAAAAAATTATTAAAGTTTGATTTATGTGGCGTTTACAACTATTCTAGGACTCCAACAAGCATAACTATTGCTATAAATAGACTATGACGCTTGAGTAATCTAACACAATTACCGTGTAACTGATATATTATTTGCAGGCGTTTGTGAAAAAATATTCAGTGTGTATAAATATGTTGTTATATAATAGATCTGCTTTATCTGAAAATTGTGTTTAAGTCCTTTTACACAAGTTTCCTCAATCCAACGTCCGGCTGATTTACCTCTATTCAGGTGACACATCGTGAACTAATCCGATAGAGCTGGTACTTTGTCCTATGAGAAGCAAAGCTCTAAATTGTATTGGTCTGGACGGTGGTAGAACAACATGCCAATCATGCTCGTTTGATCATCTGACAAATTCAAGTCTGCTCCATTTTTATGACAGAATGGGCTCCGACACATGGATAAAAATGCTCAGGGTTACCTTTCTTTGCTCGAACAATTCTTTTTCTGTCGACTTCTGATTCTCGTTAATGTCATAAGAGCCTACATCACGTTTGTGACGGCAAAGACACATAAAGACATTTACTGTCAATCTAGTTGTATGCTGCTCCCACAAAATATTTAAAGTAGGCCTATGGTCAGTGGTAGATGAACAACCAGACTGCTCATTCTGTTAAAAAACGAACTGGCATTACCACAGACTGAGTCGTAAAGCACGGACGTTACTGTGACTCAATATGCTATTGACAATTTTTTTGAGCAGTATTTGGATCTTTGCTGCTGAGGGAGAGGTGTTCGATTTTATGGTGCCGTAGATGATAACACACAATAGTGATTTTTTTGTGATACTACTGGGGATTTTTTTTTTTCATGAGCTCTCCGTCCGCGGCAAATTTCGCTCTGTCGTATCTATCCTTATCTTTTTGCACGAAATAAGAAAGTCAGTTTTATGTATTAGCATTATAAAGGTTAAACAATACATGTACTAGGACATTCGTATAAGCCATGCCCTGGCAAAAGGGGACTTAATGCTTCTCCACGATGCATGATACCAAGCAAATCATCACATGATCATGGATCCATAAAGTCCACTCTGTCTAACAACCAGCTGAATCCTGAGGTAGATTTGTCCTTTCACATGCAGAAAATTGACCCATAGCAAAAGCTTTCGGCCCAGGTCAGCCTGCGCGGAGTGCGCAGGCTGACCTGTGTCGACACTTTTTCCAGATGCCTTAAGCTCCCTTTTCACAGAGCATGGCTCATATTAAAACAAAAAGGTGGGGCAAGGCTATTGCAAATGGGTCGATTTTTTTTTTGTTTTTTTGTTCCATATATTGACCCAGTCAGTGAACCGAACCTTCTATATATTTTCATACATTTGGTGTATAAATATCTATCTCAAATGATAAAACTTTATTACGACTTTGTCCTCTATGAAAATGTTGAAGATGAAAATCATTCAAATTACCTTCGCCCTCCCTTTTATCCTTAAGCTGCTAGGCGCGACTCACTGACTTTTGCAGACAGCGTAGATCAAGATCAGACTGCACAGAACGTGCAGCCTGATCTTGGATCTACACTGTCCGATAAGAAGATACTTTTTTTCCAAGAAATAATTTGAAATAACATGATTCGGGATTTTATTATCAGCGTGAAAGTTTTATTCAATTTATGCAGAAGGATAAAGGTTAACGTTAATGCTGGTTAATAAACCCTTTATAAGAAAAAAAGTCGGTTGGATTTTCGCTCTAACGACTGATGATTGGCTGAGAGACCGTCGGACAAATGAAGGGTGGATGAAGGCATAAAGAAAAAAAGCTATCGGGGAGCATGTGGACCGAATGCAAACCAACCAACATAAACCAGTCTCGATTTCGATCAGCCAATCTAAAAACGTCAAGGATAATCAACATGTATTTAGGCTATTATTTAGGCTTGTTCACCACACCACGCAAGTCCTTCGCCACACAGTCTAGTGGTTTAGAACCCTGAGCAAGAGGTCGTTTGAAACATTGTGGGAAAAAGAGAAAAATGCTGCTGACCGCTTCTTTAGCTATTCTGATGGGTATTAGAGTTTGTGGACGGCGTCAAGCCGGTAGGTGTATATTTTCTTGTTTCCGGTATGAAGTCCAAGTTCATGAGTAGATTTCCGTGAAACTTGCACAACTTATGTATATCATCACTCGGGTTAACCTTTTTTGAAAATGGGGGACAAATTAAGTCCACCTTTGTATCCGATTCCATTGAATTTACATATATTATTTACTTTACTAAGGGGTTGAACTCAAGTAAAGTAGCAGAAAAAAAAATCATTTGTAAAGGAACATAAGCCATTTTACTACTTGTTCTTTACACAATTAAAGCCACATTTTCGAAAGTGATGAACCACAAAATGTCGTCTTCATGAAGAAATGGTTTAACCCTTAGAGCGCCGAATAAACCTGTCAGACATTTAAATACCACCCAAATAATTGCAATTTCCTTGTTTCTTTTGTCTACAGTGAAGCAGCAAAGCGGACAGTGTAGATCAAAGATCAGGCTGCACGTTTTGTGCGGCCTGATCTTGATCTACACTGGCCGCAAACACAACTATAGTCGTGAAAGGCGCTTTAAGGGTTAAGCCTTTACCCAACATTCCGGAGTTTTAACGACACTGAGAGAAGAGGCTGTCGAAAACGTCGTAGCATGAAATGCTGGTAACCAGCATTTTCCCTAACCTTTCACAGACGTTTTCTAAAAATTCAGCCAATCATATGGCCCGCAACATGCGAAATGAGACCTTTGGGACATTTGCGTAAAGCGTAGTCCTGGATTAGCCTGCGCACTCCGCGCAGGCTAATCCGAGACGGCACTTTACGACTACATAAGATTTTTTCATACAGTAGACTTTCGTTAAACAGAAAATCGCACAAAAACGGGAAGTGTCGTCACGGATTAGTCACAGACTGCACAGGCTGATCTGGGACGACACACTTTTACGCACATGGCCGAAGGCCCCTTTTCGTGTGTTGCACGCCAATAATTATTGTCATCTGCAAATGCTTTCCGATTGGAAAAGGTTGAAATTGTGTCGTTTTGTAAACAGCTAATTAGAGTAAACTGGATTCAGGATTTTCAGGGAAGGGTTGACTTACCAAATGTCTTTTTCCTGATATTACAGGTTTTCAATAAACTCTGGATAGAAGACCCTAATTTCGGACGTAAGATTATACCATTTAACGGGGATCTGACCCACGACAATATGGGACTTAGCGGTGACCTCTACAACCAGATGCTGGAGGACGTATCAGTCATATTCCACAGCGCTGCTCTGATAAAGTTAAACCCATTTTTGAGGTACATGTATAGTGCTATACATAGTATTACGAGTCATACACTTGGATAATAGAGGTTTCGTGAATGAGGTACATGTATAGTACTATACATAGTATTACGAGTCATAAGCTTGGATAATAGAGGTTTAGTGCATGAAGTACATGTATAGTACTATACATAGTATTACGTGTCATACGCTTAGATAATAGAGGTTTAGTACATGAGGTACATGTATAGTGCTATACATAGTATTACGAGTCATAAGCTTGGATAATAGAGGTTTAGTGCATGAGGTACATGTATAGTACTATACATAGTATTACGTGTCATACGCTTAGATAATAGAGGTTTAGTGCATGAGGTACATGTATAGTACTATACATAGTATTACGTGTCATACGCTTGGATAATAGAGGTTTAGTGCATGAGGTACATGTATAGTACTATACATAGTATTACGTGTCATACGCTTGGATAATAGAGGTTTAGTGCATGAAGTACATGTATAGTACTATACATAGTATTACGTGTCATACGCTTGGATAATAGAGGTTTAGTGCATGAAGTACATGTATAGTACTATACATAGTATTACGTGTCATACGCTTGGATAATAGAGGTTTCGTGAATGAGGTACATGTATAGTACTATACATAGTATTACGTGTCATACGCTTAGATAATAGAGGTTTAGTGCATGAGGTACATGTATAGTACTATACATAGTATTACGTGTCATACGCTTGGATAATAGAGGTTTAGTGCATGAAGTACATGTATAGTACTATACATAGTATTACGTGTCATACGCTTAGATAATAGAGGTTTAGTGCATGAGGTACATGTATAGTACTATACATAGTATTACGAGTCATACGCTTAGATAATAGAGGTTTAGTGCATGAGGTACATGTATAGTGCTATACATAGTATTACGTGTCATACGCTTGGATAATAGAGGTTTAGTACATGAGGTACATGTATAGTACTATACATAGTATTACGAGTCATACGCTTAGATAATAGAGGTTTAGTGCATGAGGTACATGTATAGTACTATACATAGTATTACGTGTCATACGCTTAGATAATAGAGGTTTAGTGCATGAGGTACATGTATAGTACTATACATAGTATTACGTGTCATACGCTTGGATAATAGAGGTTTAGTGCATGAAGTACATGTATAGTACTATACATAGTATTACGAGCCATACGCTTGGATAATAGAGGTTTAGTGCATCTCCTTGGTGCATTTTACCAAGCAAATCATCACATAATTAGGGATCAACAAATTAGGAAGCAATAAAATCCGTTTAGTCTGACAATTGACTCAATCTCGTGACAGTGCCATCCTTCCTTTGATATTCTGAAAATTTACAGAAGGCAAAAAGGTTCGACCCAGGTCAGCCTGCGCGGACTGCTCAGGCTGACATCGGTCGATTTGCAGCTGCATGACTCATAAGTTTTAGTTCATCTGCTTTCAAAGGCAACTCAAGGTATTGTCCCAGCCCTTTCGCCGTCTTCTTCGTCGTCGTCGCTCTGAAGTTTTACGCTTTCTCATATCTTTGTTCGGGAGCGTAGCGTCGATAACGCACAGTAAGCAAGTTAAACTCTTTACCAAACGACAAAAGTTTAGACTGGTCCAAATTGAAAGCATTTGCAGACGACAAAATAAATGTGACTCAAAAAATGAAATTTGTGTTGGGAACGGTAGAAAACATTGTGGGAAAAGGAGAAAATGCTGGTTACCAGCATTTTCTCCTTTTCCCACAATGTTTTCAAACGGTCTCTTTCTCAGGGTCGTTAAAAGTCGGGACTGTGTGGTAAAGCGTTAAACTCTCTTGCCTTTGGAAAGTCGCTTGTTCACAGTTGCCTGGTACCTACTGAATCAAATTCTAAGCCAGAGACTTTAAAGACACCCATCGAATTTTCTTGATGAACTGGGTCGTTTTCAAAGTACATGTATCTTTTTTTTATGTATGAGAACTTTGTGGTAAAAGGAGAACTTGGTCGCTACAAGCAAATCCTCTTTTTGTCATAATGTTTTCAATATCGTTCGGATTTATGTGCAAAAAGGTTCTCCTCGGGTAAACTAAACAGACGTCTATAGCATCATACTGATTTCAACCAATGGTTCGTCACAGAATTTGCCTTCTTGAAATATTCAGGAACATAAGTAATATGGATCATGTGATATACTTGAGCCATGCTCTAGGGAAAGGGGGGCTAAATGCATCTGCGATAAGTATCGGACGAGGTCAGCCTGCGCATTCCGCGCAGACTGACTTGCGCCGAAAGTTTTAGCTATTGGTCAGTGTTCTGCATGTCTAAGGCCCAGCTTACCTCATGATTAACCCTTTACCAGACGACAAAATTTTAGTCTTGTCCAAATTGAAAGCATCTGCAGACAACAAATTTAATGTGGCTCAAATGATGCAATTTTTCTTTGATGGGGTAAAAAACATTGTGGGAAAAGGAGAAAATGCTGGTTACCAGCATTTTCTCCTTTTCCCATAATGTTTTCAGAAGGCCTCTTTCCCAGGGGCCGCAAAAAGCGGCATTGTGCGGTAAAGAGTTAAGTCGGTTATTAAAAAAAAGATGGCTTTATATCACTTTTGAAAACAATGGGGGGAAAGGAGAGATTATCCTGATTCGAATTACCACACAATCCTGAGTCTTAGCGACCGCTGGAAAATAGACTTTTGAAAAAATATGGGAAAAGAGCAACCAGCAATGTTTCCCAACAAGTAACATATCAATTATTTGACCACTATTTAATTTGGTAAATGCTTTCGATTTCTAGCCAGCCAAAAATAGTTATGTGTGATAAAATAGTTAAAGGAAAAATCCTATCACTTTAGTCACATACAATGGTGTCGCTTGCAAATGCTTTTAATGTAGACAAGTGAAAAATTTTGTCGTCTTGTAGATCTAACTGCTAATTTGTTATACAGAGAATCCGTGATGGCTAATGTGTACGGAGCTAGAAATGTTTTCCGGTTTGGGAAGAAATGTCGGAACCTGTGCGTAAGTTTCGTTTGATTAATTCTATTTTATATGAGCCATGCTCTGACACAAGAGGGCTTAATGCATCTCCGTGATGCATGACACCAAACAAGTTACCACGGTATTATACATCCTGTTTGTATAACAACAACAATCTACTGAATCACGAGGCACACTGGTCCTTTGACATGCAGAAAATTGACCAAAAGCAAAAAAGTTTCGGCCCAGGGCAGCCTGCATGTACTGCGCAGGCTGATCTGGGTCGATTTTTTTTTTTCTTTTTTTTTGCAAATATAGTAAGGCCACTTATCATAGAGCATGGCTTATATATTAGCCGCGCTCTGTGAAAAAACTTAAAGCATCTGCGAAAAGTATCGACCCAGGTCAGCCTGCGCAGTCCGCGCAGGCTGACCTGGGCCGAAACTTTTCGTTATTGGTCAATTTTCTGCATGTCAAAGGACCAGTGTACCTCGTGAATCAGTCGGTTTTTGTACAAAATGGATTTATGGATCCACAAATATGCAATGATTTGCTTGCTATCATGGATCACGGAGATGCATTTAGCCCCCTTTTGTCAGAGCATGGCTCGTATATTGATTGATATCATGATTTGTAATCCTCCTCGATGAATATTATAGAAATGGCCTCAGCTAAGGTACCTTTCGTTTCATTAAAGAGAAGTCAAACACACTAGTTACCAAAGTTTTTCTTGTCTTTCCAAGATGATAGATCTAGTGCAACTCAAGAAAAACCTTTATACACTGCGCAGTTGAAACAGGAGAACCATTTTAATCATATAACAACAAGTATTCGGTCTAGGGTACATGCATCGGATGCGGATTAAATCAGATACTTCGGGAAAAATATCCGTGTCTACGGTCCAATAATGATGATAATGTCATAGCTCGCGTGGGCACTACTTTCGGCTTTGTGGCTTTTTTGTTGGTCAACATATTGAATTATTATATTCACCTGCCAGTCATTGAAAGAGGTAAATACCCAATAAACCAGTCTTTATTTTAATGCCTTACTATTTTCGTGATATTGTAGTCAATAATTGCAGTATGTTGTTGCTAAAATTTGTAGGTATATAACCAAAGGAATATAATGGTGTTGTAACTTTCGTGGTGCTTGCATTTGCTTATCGCTGAGTAGGCAAATTTTGACATCTCGCTCGACCTCTGTCTTTCCAGATATCAAAATTTTCACATGCAGCTCCAAGCAAATATAAGCACCAGAACCATAAATACAACTTAATATTCCATATTTACCTCTAATTTCAAGGCGTACACTGAGCCTTGACAATGGAATAATTCATTTCACACAAGTTCTTATTTGATACTTGGACCTCTTTTTTACTCCAGCGTATGTAATAACATTGTACCCTTTCCTGAAAAAGCCTTTGGGAGAACATACTAGAAACCAGCATTTGTTTTCCTTTCCAAAAATGTTTTCCATCCCTCTAAGGACAATTCTGACCATTCAGCTGCATTTTACATCAGCAAATCTTTGGATTTGGATGAGTCTAGGATAGTACCGTTTAGTGAAGAGAAAAGACCCTTGCAAGAAGAATGCGGCATATTTTGAGAAGAAATGGATGCATCATAAGATTTTGAGGGAAAAGTCTCGTAAGTTGGCAATTAATTAATTAAAAATCATTATGGTTAATTAAAATTTTTTAAAGCTTGCCCTTCAGTCGAACATATGCCTTGTTAAACGTTTTGACTACGCCTCCCTTTTTTGTGTGTGTATGGAAAATCTATTGGAATTTTGCCTTCGGCAGTTTTTAGCTCACCTGAGCACAAAGTGCTCAAGGTGAGCTTTTGTGATCGTGCTGTATCCGGCGTCCGTTGTGCGTCTTCCGTTGTGCGTTGTGCGGTCGTCAACATTTACCTTGTGTGCACTCATTCACTCAAGGCCACATTTTTAGCCAGATCCTCATGAAACTTAGTCAGAATGTTTGTCTGAATAAAATCTTGGACAAGTTCGAAATTGGGTCACATGGGGTCACAAAGTAAGTCACAGAGTAAGATCTTAGAAAAAGCTTGTGTGCACTCTAGAGCCTACATTTTCAGCCAGATCCTCATGAAACTTAGTCAGAATGTTTGTCTGCATAAAATCGTGGACAAGTTGGAAATCTGGTCACATGGGGTCAAAAAGTAGGTTACAGGGCAAGATCTGAGAAAAACCTACTGTGCACTCTAGATATTACATTTTCAGCCTGATACGCATGAAACTTGGTCAGAATGTTTGTCTTGAAAAAATCTCGGACAAATTCGAAATTAGGTCACGTGGGGTCTAAAAGTAGGTCACGAGACTAAATCGTAGAAAAAGCTTGTGTGCACTCTAAAGGCCACATTTCCAGTCTGATACGCATGAAACTTTGTCAGAATGTTTGTGTGGATAAAATCTCGGACACGTTTGAAATTGGATCAGGTCGGGTTTAAAAGGTCGAGGGGCCAAATCTTAGAAAAAGCCTGTGTGCACTCTAGAGGCCACATTTTCAGCCTGATACTTAGAATGTTTGTCTGGATAAAATCTCAGACCAGTTAGAAATTGGGTCACGTGGGGTCAAAAAGTAGGTCACAGGGCCAAATCTAAGAAAAAGCTTGTGTGCACTCTAGGCCACATTTTCAGTCTGATACTCATGAAACTTAGTCAGAATGTTTGTCTGGATAAAATCTTGGACAAGTCTGAAATTGGGTCACGTTGGGTCAAAAAGTAGGTCACGAGACCAAATCTTAGAAAAAGCTTGTGTGCACTCTAGGGCCCACATTTTCAGCCAGATCCTCATGAAACTTAGTCAGAATGTTTGTCTGCATAAAATCATGGACAAGTTGGAAATCGGGTCACATGGGGTCAAAAAGTAGGTCACAGGACAAGATCTGAGAAAAACCTACGATGCACTCTAGATGCTACATTTTCAGCCTGATACGCATGAAACTTGGTCAGAATGTTTGTCTTGAAAAAAATCTCGTACAAGTTCGAAATTAGGCCACGTGAGGTCTAAAAGAAGGTCACGAGACCAAATCTTAGAAAAAGTTTGTGTGCACTCTAGAGGCCGCATTTCCAGCCTGATACGTATGAAACTTGGTCAGAATGTTTGTCTGAATAAAATCTCGAGCATGTTCGAAATTGGTCATGTCGGGTCAAAAAGAAGGTCAAGGGGCCAAATCTTAGAAAAAGCTTGTGTGCACTCTAGAGGCTACATTTCCAGCCTGATACGCATGAAACTGGGTTAGAATATTTGATTTGATAAATTCTTGGACACAAAGAAAATTGGGTGATTTTGAGCTAAAAAGTAGGTCACTAGGCCAAATCATAGAACAACCTTGTGGGCACTCCAGAGGCCACAGTTTCAGCTTGATACACATGAAACTTGGTCAGAATGTTTGTCTGGATAAAATCCCGGACAAATTTGAAATTGGATCAGGTCGGGTCAAAAAGTAGGTCACTGGGCCAAATCTTAGAAAAACCTCGTGTGCACTCTAAAGGCTACATTTTCATCCTGACACTCATGAAACTTGGCCAGAATGTTTGTCTGGATGAAATCACGGAGAAGAATGACATCAAGTCAACTCAGGTCAAAAAGTTTGTCACGAGACCAGATCTTAGAAAAACCTTGTGTGACTCTAGAGGCCACGTTTTGAGCCAGATTAGAAATTAGAAAATAGGCTAAAGCAGTCAAAAATAGATCACTTACACTCATGCGCTTTACATCATCACGACCAGGATCTTTTTAGCCATATCAGTCCTAGATGATCTTACTCAGGTGAGCGCTTTAGGGCCAATGGCCCTCTTGTTGTTTAAAGTAGCCTTTGTCGAAAACGGCACCAAGTCGTCTGCAAGAGAGATCTGGTGATTTTTTTTTTTTTTTTCAGGCCTATATCCACGTATCAACTATATCTACCAATATGGATTTATCTCATATCGAAGAAAAGTTGTATGCAACCAAAAGAAGTCCAAATGAGCTTATAGAAATGTTTTTGTGAGTATTTCAAAAGATACTGAAACTAAATAAGTTAAAACATATACAATTAAAGTGAAAGGTCTAGCCAGAAGTTCTCAGAACTTTGATTCGGTCATTTCATTTCCGTTGAACATTCTATACATTGTAATTTAACCTTTAGGCTGGTAAGCGCGATTCAAGGCGCTTTTGCGGACAGTGTAGATCAAGATCAGACTGCACAGAACGTGCAGTCTGATCTTACATCTACACTGTCCGAATCGAAGATATTTCCCCAAACAATAGCTTCGACATTGCAATATTCTGGTTCCTTGCTGTTGGCTCGAGAGATTCATTTTACTTATTCAACAGGTTAAGGATTAAATAATTTGGTATACCAAATATAATATTCTAATCTTTCCAGAGAGAGGAAGAGAGAGGAAAGAGAAAAAGGCGTTGATGTTCCAGCTACGAAACAAGTTTTTCAAGTGTAAATAACTTAGAATTTCCATATTTAACTCTTTGACAAACGACAAAATTTTAGAATTGTCCAAATTGAAAGCATTTGCAGACGACAAATGAAAAGGTAGAAAACATTGACGGAAAAGGATAAAATGCTAGATACCAGCATTTTCTGCTTTTCCCACAAGTTTTCAAAAGCCTTCTTCAATGTCTTTTTCAATGTTAGTTGGTGATAAGTGATAAGCCACAGCACTGGAAACAATTATTTTCTCTTTTTCCAACAATATTTTTAAACTGTTTTTCACCAGAGTCCTCAAAACACGGTGCCCGGTCGGGGTAGCTCAGTGGTTAGCGCATCTAATTCAGGACCTGGTGTTTGCGGGTTCGAAACCCGGTTTAGGCAAACTTTCTTTCAGGAGATTTTTCGCCTCCCACCTCTGAAGCATGTTTTGATACATCTTTTTTTTCAGAGATGAAGATCCTCTTGAAGGGAAAGACGAAACTAGCATGCTTGAGTCTTCGCCCATGGTTTACGTTTACTCCAAGAAGGTAGCTGAAAGTATTATCACAGAAGAAGGAACTGATACGCCTGTAGGTGTATTCCGTCCAGCATTCGTATCACCAGCCTTAAAAGAACCTTACCCAAACTGGATGTATGGCATGGCAGGATTCTGCGGGATACTTCAAAATGTGAGGATTTTCTCATTTAAGGAATGAAGAGATTTTTTTGTTGTTGTTGTTTTCATGGAGGCATGAAAACAGAAAACCTTATTATACACTTTTGTATGAAACCCACGAAGTGTGATTAGGTTTTTGTTTTATACCTCCATGAAAACAAAAAAAATCTCTTCATTCCTTATAATTCAATATCACAGACAACAAATACGCACATATATAGTAGAATCTAAAACGTTTTTTTTTAAATCCAATATCGCAGTTCTTGATGTCCATTTCATTGGTATTTCATACCGCAGAAAAAAAAAACGCTCGTTCATGACGTAATTTTTAAAAGTGCAATTCATGATATCATCATAGCATCGAAAATGGCAGATTTAGTGGATCTATATAACAAGTTTAATACGCTTAAAGTAAGTTGAAAATTAGATACATCCAGGTCATACCCGGTAAACTGACAATGAGTTTTAAGTTCTCGCTTAGACTTCATGAATTTTCTTTTTTTTTTTCAACTTACGGTATTCAGAGAAAATACACTTGGCTGGCATTTGAACTTTGGACTCGGTATAAAATTGGAAGGAAGACCATTATGAAATCTCGTATACATGTTTGTTTACATTAGTTTGACAGCAAAAGTTGTTCCGGCGGAACTCGCCAATATTCGCGAAAACAACTTGTACTGAATCATTTAAGGAATGAAGAAATAGAAGATAATCGTCTGGTTCGATGTATAATCCAATTTCTTTCATGGACTGAAAAGCGAAGGCTATATTTTCACGAGTGAAAATATGGCCTTTGCTTTTCACCCGGTGAAAGAAATTTCGATCATACACTGAAACATACAATTATCCTATCTCTTTTATGCTCACGTCATTGGGTCACGTTGGGTCAAAAAACAGGTTACTGGGCTTAATCTTAGAAAAACCTTGTGTGCACTCTAGAGGCCACATTTTTTGCCAGAGTCCTTTTGAAACTTAATCAGAATGTTTGTTTTAATAATATCTCTGACAAGTTCGAAATTAGGTCATCTGGGGTCAAAAAGTAGATTACTGGGCCAAATTTTAGAAAAAGCTTGTGTGCACTCCATAGGTCACATTTTCAGCCTGATGCTCATGAAACTAGATCAGATTATTTGTCTTGATGATCTTGGACAAGTTTGAATTTGGGTCATATCGGATCAAAAAGTAGGTCACGGAGCCAAATTTTAGAAAAGGCTTGTGTGCACTCTTGCGGCCACATTTTTATCCTGATACTCATGAAGTTAGGTCAGATTACATGTCTTGGTGATATCTCAGGCAAGTTTAAAATTGGGTAATGTCGGCTCAAAAAGTAGGTCACTGGGCTAAATCTTAGAAAAACCTTGTCTACACTCGAGTGCCCACATTTTCAGCCAGTTACTTTATAAAACTTGATGATGTTTTTGACATGATTGAAATTGGGTCATGTCGGGTCAAAAAGTAGGTCACTGACCCAAATCTAATAAAAACCTTGTTCACTCTAGAGACCACAATTTCAGCCTGATACTCATGAAACTTGGTCAGAATGTTTGTCTTGATGTCATTTTAGAAAGTTCGAAATTGGGTAATGTTGGGTCAAAAAGTAGGTAGCTGGACCAAATCCTAGAAAAACCTTATATGCACTATAGGGGTCACATTTTCAGCCTGATACTCTTGAAACTTGGTCAGAATGTTTGTCTTGATCATATCTTGGACCATGGGCCACTGAAACTCCATTGGTCTATTACCGGACAACGAAATTTTCCTTATCGGACACTTTTACTATAAATAGCACATTGGCAACTGCCTCTATATCGTATATAATAAGGCCAGGTGTGCAACGAAATCGAAGAAAACTTTTACCCCTGTACCCTTTCAGAGATAATATTTTAATCGAAAATTGAAAAATAAAGCTAGTTACCGTTGCAGACGGGTTTGCAAATGATTTTTCTTGTGTACCCTTTTATCAATTTTTATTAATTTTTGGTTGGATATAAAATTAGAAGGAAAACCATAGTGAAATATCGTATACATATGTCTTTTTAACATTAATTTGACAGCAAAAGTGTTCTGGCTAGCATTTTTTTCCATGAAAAAAAACATTCACCCATTCAGAACTTGCCAGTATTCATGAAAACAACCAATGTTGAATTATTACCTTTTGTGACAATATCACAGCAGGTGATAGTTTTTCTTAAAGTAACAGTAGCTGCATAAAGTAAACAAAGCGGATGTTGAAATGCATTTAGATTTAAGTCATAGATCTACCCTCTAGAAGTATGAAAATTATTTTGAAGATGACAGTCTGTTATTATACGGTCGATCCAATTGTTAGTCGCTGGCAGAGAACTTAATTTCGAAACTAGGTTAAAAGTTACCAGGTCACTCTTTCTTTTGTTTACTTTTTGCCTGGTTTTAAAATGCATTTTTCTGCCAGCGACTAACGCTTGGACAGACCGCACGATAACAGTTTGTCACGTTCACAGTTTGCTTTAAAGTTAAAAGCGTTTTAAGATCGACATTGGGGTTTTTTTTTCCACTTTTGGGCCTTTAAGAAAGAGTGTTGGCAACGTGAATATAAGATCAGACTCTAAGATTTAAGCAATCTGATCTTTGATTATACAGTGTTCGTCAATGTAACCAATGTTGCCGAAGAACTCCGGGCTTTATCAAACCGGTTAATTCCCGGGAAAAAAATCACCTACTGTCATGCAGCTTTTCGGCTCTTAATATTAAGGACGTTTTCTAGAGTTTTAATTCTTTTATATACTTTTTTACTTTCATACTTCTTATGTAGAATTTTATGCTGAGTACGAAAATTAAAAGAAAACGATATGTTGACATATTAAATGCCTGTTTTCATGGAAACAGTACACAACCAAATTATATATTTAAAAAAAAAAGTGACTTTGGCTTGAAAATGATGATAAACATTGTCAGACAGCTTTGGTTTTATAATTTATATAGAATCAGAACTAAACATTTGTATATCTTTATCTTACATTCAGAAAATTTGATTTTTCATTTACATTGTTACGCTGGCCGTTGCGAAACATTGGCAGAGAAAGAGTTTGTGAGAGAGAGAGAGAGAGAGACTGAGGAAAATCAGGAACTAGTCTGTATGTATTGAAACAAGAGTTAATAAACTTTTAACTAGAATTTATTTATACCTCGATCATCTTTTAACAACAGTTCAGTAGTTCAGCACAATCAGTTTTCTAAAATCGTTTAATCGTTTTCCGTTCTTGTTTTTTTTTTTTTTTTTTATCCGTGAGCCGTTCTAAAGAAGAACATCAGTAAGAATCTCTCTCTGAAATGGGCTGAGCCCGGTTTATATACTGACCGGGCAGGAGGTTCCGAAGAATATCACGTTCGAAAACGGTCATTGTTTCAGCCAATCAAAACCGAGTATTGGTAAACAACTACAACCCAGTAAAAATATGCATGGAGAATTGCGAATATTAATTTAATTTAAACATATTTTATTCCACAGAAGTACAATATACATAAACAATACAATACAATCGGTTCACAAATATGATTCTGCAGAAATGGATTGGAACGAAAGCAGGGCTTATAAAGTTCCTCTCCAATTTCCGATTATTGCATGTATAAAGTACAATATACAGAAGAAGTCCAAGAAGGCATATAGAAAAAAAAGAGATAGAGAAAAAATTGCGAATATTGAAGAACGTGATTAAGAAGAATGACTTTATGGCATAAATACGATCCTGTGGACCTCATGCCCAATACAGACTAATTGTTCAACATACAAGCGAAGTATTTGAGTAACGGTTAAGTTGCTGCATTCGACGACAAGACGTACAGACTAAAATGAAGTGCAAGTTGGTGAATCGAGGACAAATTCAGATTGGCCAATGGTACAACATTTTTTGTAGAAAGGGTCATTTTACGGCAATTTGGTATTCAAAAAAAGGCCGAAACAAAATGTGTTCTGCAAGTAAAACTGAGTTGCAAAAAAATTTCATAGTTTTTTTTTTTTTTTGAAGAATCTTTAAGTATCTTCCTATTCGAATTTGACAACAAAAAAAAAGGTTGACGAAAAAAAAAAAAAAAAAAGGTTGACGAAAAAAAAAAAAAAAAAAAAAAAAGAAAGAAAAAAGGGTTGGCGTGTTCAGATTTTTACAAAATCACAGCTTCCATGGCAAACGTAATACATTTCTTTCAAAACAATTCCTAGGTTTACCGAAAACTGACTTCGCAAAAAATATTTTGAAAACATACAAGCATAGTCATGTATAAGTAAACACAATGAAACTTTTGATAAGTCAAATCCATAGATAGATCACCTGTTATCAAAGACCACCCATAAGTAAAGATTGGTCCGGGTAAACATGGTAAATTTTCAAATTTATTTTAAATGTGGCTTCTAAAATGTTTAGAGTATGTAAGCTGGTTATGATATGTATTACTTAACATCAGATAAGTATAACCCTGGATAAAAAAAATCAATTCACCCTGTTAGCACCAAAGGCGAAAATAAGGGCTTCAGCGGATGGCATAGATCTTTGATCTATACCGACAGCTCGTTTAGTAGTCTGTAGGTTTATAATTCGGCGTAGACCACTTATTCGACAACCTCTTTTCCATGGCTCGTTCGACGATTATGATATCTCATCGTGATAATGTTTCTTTACACCTTGCATTAGAAGAGGTGGGTGGGAAACTGACAGTTGCCTTCGTTTCTTCTGCCTCACTAGTTGTATTTATCAGTATTTCTTGTGGTATCAGCTCTTGTAAATGCAGACCAAGCCCTTGAAATACGGTCTAACTTATATATCTGCGCAAAACGTACTTTAAAGCAAAACATGTTTGCGCTGTTTACGATTTCGCGCCGTACGTTGAAAAAATCCGAGTACTACTCAACTATTTCTTTCGTGAAGAATCAACTACCGTTCTTTACACTGCTGTCTTCTTAGTGCTCTTGACATGGTTTGAAAAGACATGGGATCTTTAAAAAAAAAAACAAGCACGCCCGGACGAACAAGCACGAGTGAACAAGCATAGAGACGAAAAAGCTGGTTCCCCTGCGCACTAGGTTGCGCAAAGAAAACTTCCTGTAAACATCCTTAATGCAAACCTTGTTTATGAAAATTAAGCCTTACAAGTATATTATGTTATGTTGTGCCGAGATTTGTTATATCATGTTATGCTATGTTGTGTTAGATTATGTTATGTTTATACGTTTTATGTGCTCAATCGACAAAAAATAGTTCGCTATAGCTCAGTTCAATCAAAAGATGTAAAGTATTTGAAAGGGAAGATAATGAATTTAACATGAGTCGAACTTTGTGAATTGGGGCTTAATGTATCTGCAAAAAAATGTCGTCCAAGATCAGCCTTATTGGTTTTGGTAAAATTTCTGCTTGTCAAATGATAAGTTTACCCCCTGATTCAGTCGTTTTGTTAGACGAAAGGGGTTTATGCATCTATACTTATGTGACGTGATACTTGCTCGCTATCATGCATCACGGAGATGTAGTAAACCTCTTTTGCCTGAGCATGTCCATACACTAGACAGCATACTCGTAATAATGACGAACGGCATCATTTATGTTACAGACTCATGAAGGACTGATAAGTCATATTGGCGGTGACCCAGACAGTTCTGTCGAGCTTGTACCAGTGGATATGGTGGTGAACTCGCTGATCAATATGGGTTGGTACCTTGGTACGGGTAGACATGGACGAGGTGAAAAGCTCGATCCTCTAGTTGTCCACGTTCACAGCAGCACAGACAATATCATAGTCCTAAAGGACTTGGGTAGGTTTGCTACGTTTTTTGCCGCTCTGATACAAAACAAGCGAAATGCCGTCGGCAAAATACCAGGACTGTAAACTAGTGGACGGCAAACAGAGTAGAAAATGATTTCCTGCACACTATGTTGAAAATTGTGATTAAAGTGATCAGAGATACATGTAAGCTGGGTTAGTGAGTGCCATATAAAGGGGTGAAAACATCTCTCACACACACACAACCTTTCACCCTTCCTTCACTCTCGCATAGATAAGGGTTAAGGTTAAGGGTGCAGCATGTTATCCTGGCTACATTTACACTGACCTAATACATGGGTAACTTAATAAACTTAGCTTTATCCGGCAGTTGTCTATTCCTATACGCAAGCAGACTTGCGCCATTAATTCAAACGTCCAAAATCAAAATGACTAACATTAACTGTCAATGAGCATTGAAAAACTAACTGTTTAACATATTCAAAAACCACTATAACTTGTAACTTGAAATAAAAGTCAATATTGGTTGTGACCCACATGTGCAGCAACACCTGCACGACACCTGGCGGGTACACTGAAGATGGTACGGCGTATCGTTGCTCTTGGAATCTGCCAAAATATTGAGAGGTTAAGTCACCCTATTATTTAATGTCAGAGTAATAAAATAACAGGGTTACATTATTTATATAAAGTTATTTATAAAAGTGTATAAAGTTGCATTGACAGTCAGCATAGTTACATAGCAAAACTCGACACATTTAGAAATGAAAATATTGATATTACGCTAGAAATTATGAAAATGTCTCATTTTTGATGATATATGGTTATTCTAGTTTGCTCTCCTCGGATCACTAGAATAAGTGCCTCCTTAGACTGCTTGAACGCCGGGGACGTACGACGACTTATTGTAAACAAATCAAACATCTGTAGAAAACGGGATAAATCGAACATATTATGGTTGGTGCCGAGACGGACAAAGTATATCTGCCTCGGCCTGAAAAGTGAAGAGGCCCCGCTAAAGCTCGCCCTCTCAGTTTTCTAGGCCTCAACGGATAAAATTAGTCCATTTCGGCACCAACCGTATATTCTCTACACCCACGTTCTTTTACCTGACGCAAATTATTATTTATTCATTCAAAACTTAATACCAAGAAATAATTGAAGAGCGAGGTTACATAGATAGGCCGCAAAGTATGTGGCAAAACTGAGAAATTGCTCATTAGTTAAAGTTTCTCCTGTTGCAGTACTTAATGTTTTGAAACGCCGTCACAAGGGGGTGGGGTGGAGATAATTAGATTAATTACAGATTTCTATGTTTTATTATTTTATATTTTACAGTCAAGATTGTCAACGAAAGACCCTCAGATCAAAAAGGCCGGGAATTAACAATTGTCACCAACAGGTAATATCCGCCTGACAACATTTAACTCTTTATCAGACGACAAAAATTTAGACACGACCAAACTGAAAGCAAAAGCAATAGCAGACGACAGAATAAACTTCGCTCAAATCAAGGAAATTACCTTTGAAAGGGGTAGAAGACGTTGTTGAAAAAGGAGAAAATTATATTCATCCGTATTTTTATCCTTTTTCCATAAAGTTTTTCAAAGTTTTATTTCTCAATGTAGTTAAAACCTGAGATTGTGTAGTAAAGAATTAACACCTTCCTGAGAGGCTACAGACGATGTTGTGTGTGTTACAGAAGACGACTTCAAAAACTTCTGTGGCTTAGGGAGAATTGTTCTTCTTTAGCCACAATGTTATTTTAAAGTGTTTCTATTTAACCCGTATTCTGCTAAATAAGTGAAATAAGTGAAATGGAACTTTTAAGCTGATATTAAAAATCCAAATTTTGCTGTTTCAAATGTATTTTTGGGAGGATAGATATCTCCTTATCGGACAGTGTAGTTCTAAGATCAGACTGCACTCTCTGTGTAGTCTGATATTGATCTACACTGAACGCAAGAGGTCCTCGAGTCGCGCTTAGCAGCCTAAGAATTAATAAACTTTAGCTTCGTGTCGATTTTACTCATTTTACAAGGGCGGTGCCTGGTGGCTCAGGCGATAACGCACAGGGCATAAAACAAGGGGATCGCTAGTTAGAATCCCAGACTCGTTCAATTTCCTTCAAAGGACTGATGATAGCCATTGCGACAGGATTCATTTCTCTCTCACCGCTGATCATCGTCTCGACGATAGTTATATGGGAAAGCAGTCAGTGGCTTTGGAAGAATATTATGCGAAGTGCTTGTAAAACTCCAGGAAAGCATGGTAAAGTACATTGGCTGTCGCTATATAACTGAAACAATGTTGAAAACGGCTTTAAACGCCAAACAATTATTTTTCAGTGATGTTTTCAATGTCTGTAGGTGCAAATATACTTCAAGAGCCATTGGGTCAATTTACACGTATTCAGTCGTCAGTGTATGACTATTAAAGATTTCATTTGATTTCCAAATAGAAAGATTAGTAAGTAAGACTTAAAGGCTTTTATTTCAGATCTAGCATTTTTATAGTCATCAGATATTTTTATTTCATAAGTATAATTTCTATATTATTACGACGACGGTGAGGACGACGATGATATGATGACGATGATGATGATGATGATGATATGGTTGTTTTTCTTGTTTCAGATACATGCAGGCATTCATATTTGCAACTCAATATATGATACCTGCCATCTTTAAAGACTTGCTGCTTAAACTTAGTGGAGAAAAAACAGAGTGAGTAACCTATAGTTTTCTAGAACTTTCTAGTGATGTGATTTTTGTTATTATAGCCATAATTTTCACCCTTTTTTTACCCCAAAATAATGTCTACTCTCAAAGTAAGGTCTTTGAGAACTTTGTGGAAAAAGGAGAAAATGCAGCATTATCTCCGTTTGTACAAGGTTTTCCGACTGTCTTTTTCTTCATTGTTTTTTAAACTCGGGATTTTCTGGTAAAGGGTAAGTCGAAATTTGCGCAATTCAAAATTACTTTCAGACTTAAAAGTTTTTCTTTTTTATTGTTGTTGTTCTTATTGCCTGATAACGACAGTGTAGACTTGTCCAAATTGAAACTACTTTAGGACGAGAAAATAAATGTAGTCCAAAGAAACTGGTCTCTGAAAGAGAGAAAACATAATACGAAAAAAGAAAATGGGGGTTAACTAGCAGTATTCACTCCTTTTTTTCCGCGATGATTTTTGAAACTCCTTTTGCTAAGGGTCGTTATAACACGGGAGTACTGGTAAAGAATGCAGGTCCAGAAAAAAAAAATCTGTGAGGGTAGATACTTTAATAGGTTTGCGTGTGAAGTTTACGAGACCAATCACCGTATACCAAATCTAATAAATTAGCTATCTATCTACCTTATCATCTGTTCAAAAAAGTCACGATTTAGAGAAATTAACCCTTCACCACACAATCCCCACTCTTAACGACCATGAAGAAGATACCTTTTGAAAACATTGTACGAAAAGGAGAAAATGCTGGTAAGCAGCATTTTCTCCTTTTCCTACAATGTTTTCTTCCATATCAAAGACAGAAATCATCATTTGAGCTAAATCAATTTTGTCGTCTGCAAATGCTTTCAATTTGGTCAAGTCAAAAAATTTTGGTGTTTGGTAAAGAGTTAAGGTGTTGTTTCTTGAATGTTTTCAGACATACACGGATGCAGCTACGTCTGTTGAAAGGTTTAAAGTACCTGGAAGTAATTAGCCTTCAAAACCAAACGAAAGACTTTCACAACGCCAAAATGATACACAGCCAACTCAGTGAGAGCGATAAAAAGGTAATCTTCTATTCTAACATGACACCTGAATTCGGTTCTATAAACACATTGCAACGGAAGCGTGGTAGAATCGACGTCATTCTATATAAATTGACGCCATTCCGTAAGTCGGTCGTTGCTCTCCCATGTCTCCACCCTCAGGTGTTTTATCAATTGACATAAACAAATCGTCATTTTCCAAGGAGGAAGGAAAAACTCAAGGGTTTACCTATATTTACTGTTTAAAAAAAAATGACAATGATGGAACTGTTTGAAATGTTTTCAGTAAACATGAATCAAGTGTCTATTCATGTTGAAGATTAGCATCAAAGTTGCCGGTGTTGCATGCATAGGAAATACGATTTGGAATGGGTGGGGTAAAATTCAGAGCATATGAAGCGTCTTCGACTCTAATGCTTGACGAGGCATTCATTCTTCTTTGTCGTTTGAAAGGGAGAAAATAAAAAAGTAAAGCAGTGCGGGTTTTGTGTGTGCTGTGTGTGTGTGGGGGGGGGGGGGGGCGGGGGCGGGGGGCCTGTTTGTGTGTGTGTGATGCCTAAGGTTTTATTGAAAGTTTGATTGTTTTTTAATTATCGACTGGGCAGTGGCGTTTCATTTTGGTTAGTAATTGGAATAGCCACGGTGTAGGCCTATTAAAGGAAATTAAACGGAATCCGCTTTTGTTTACTAAGTATGAAGTGGTTTCCTTTAATCGAGCGTTGGTCATGTCAGAATCGAAATAATCTTCTTTGTATCGTGATATTTGTTCAATAAAGCACGGTTGTGAGCTATGAGGCACAATGAATAAAAACTCGGGCCACGAGTGGTTTATTCATTGTGCCTCGTAACTCATAACCGTGGTTTATTGAACAATATACCACAATAGAAAGAAGGTTCTTTCCTAATTCTAATACGACACGTGAATTCGGCTCAATAAGCACAGTGCAACGCAAACGTGATAAAATTGACATCATTCTATGTAAAGTGACGTCATTCCATGTAAACTAAGTCTCCCATGGCTGTTTCATGTCTCCGCCTCGGATATTTTACTTGACGTAAACAAATCGTCATTTTCCGCTACTCGACCAGAAAGAAAAAAAAATCAATGATTTACCGATATTTACTATTCTTGAAAATGATGGAACTATCTGAAATGTTACCAGTAAACATGTGTAAATCAAGTGTCTTCACCTGTTGAAGATTAATATCGAAATGGAGCGGTGTTGCAATGAAAATGGGATTGGGTGCAGGTGAGGTAATATTTAGAGCATTGAAGCCACTGCAACTCTAATGCTTGATGATACGTTCATTCTTCTTCGTCGTTTACAAGGGAGTGAATTAAATAGTAAAACGGTGTGAGTTGTTGGTGTTGTTGTTGTTGTTGTTTGATGCCAAAGGTTTTATTGAAATTTTGATATTTTTATATTTACCGACTGGACAGTAGGGTTTTGTTTTGATTAGTAACCGGAACAGCCATGGTTTATTCAAGGGAATTAATCCGCATCCATTTTTGTATACTAAGTATGAACTCGTTTTCCGCTGATCGAGATTTGGTCATGTCACGGGCTATCACCGTCGTGCTATCATCTCGGGCTATCACCCTCGTGGTTTACTAGTATTTAATGTGCATCATAATTCACAACCGTGGTTTATTGTACGATAAACCACGATAGAAAGAAGATTATATTTGAAGTAACGCAGTTGAGCCATACTTTGAGAAAATCAGGTTTAATGCATCTCCAAAAGATATCGATTCATGTCAGCCTGTGCAGTCCGCAGTTTTTGCTATTTGTGAGTTTTCTGCATGTCTAAGGACCATTCTACCTCCGGATTTAGTCAATAGTTGGAAAAAACGTATCTTATAGATCCATAATTATGAACTGACTTGCATGGTATAATTCATCGTGGAGATGCTTTAATTTGAACCCCCTTTTGCCATGGCTCAATCGTTTGTGTCAGCAGGAGGTAGTTGAATTCGTAACATACCAAGTTTGAAAACTGATTTTGAATAGGTGTTGTAAAAAAGAAACTTTTGACAAAGAATTATACATTAACTATTGCTGTTGCCCTTTACCGCAAGCAAAATTTGTTTTTTCTTTAATGCCGTGTTCAACGTAACTTGCAATTTTCAAGCATATCACTGTAGCAACTACACCCATCGATGCGTTCATGGAGCTTCTTTTACAAGTACTTCGAACAACACTTTTCACACGCCACTGGCTACTTTCCCACTCAGATAAAAAGTCTAAACAATGTTGAACGGTGAGAGGGAAATAAACCCTACAGCAATGTCTGTCATGAATCCTCGAAAAGAGCTAAGCCCAATTGGATGCGAACTCAAGACCTCTGAATTACTGGTTCTGTACGTTACCAACTGGGCGAACAAATTAAAATAAGCCATACTCTGTGAAAAGGCGGTTTAATGCATCTGCAAAAAGCATCGCCCAGTGTCAGTCGGGCAGGCCGACATGGGTCAAAACTTTTTGCTTTTTGTAAATTTTCTGCATGTGCAAGGACCATTCTACCTCATAATTCAGTTGGTTGTTACACAAAATGGAATAGATCCAAAATGATGTGATGATGACTTGCTTGGTATAATGCATCAAGGAGATACATTAAGCCCCCTTTAGCCAGAGCATGGCTTTAATTAATAAGGATATTCAGATGATGAAAGGGACCAAAGTGTTCCAATATTATGAGCCATATTAAATTCAAATCTTAATTTCAAAACTAGACCCCCAGATTGGCTGAGATTTGGGTTTTTTTTTTTTTTAATGAGGATTGAAGTCAACTTAACTATGTTGTTCCTTTCCAGGAGTTCCCGTTTGATATACAGAGTATAAAATGGAAGGATTTTATCCATTCTTGGATGGGTAGTCTTCCCAAACCGGCTGCTAAAGTGCAGAACCCGACGACCGCAAGCGACCTCAACCGACCGTCAACAACACCCATAGCCAACCCATACAAACCTTGAAAACGTCGAAATAATCAGTGGGTTTTCTTCACAGATAGAGACAAAGGCGAAACATTTCTTTATTTTGTGTGTGGTTTCAGTATACAGTTGCAGTATTTTAACTCGTTTCCTCCAAGAACAAATTTGCTGATGTCCTTAAAATCATTATAAAGTGCTGACTTAATTGATTGGACCTTTTAGAGCCTTTACCGAACAACAATATTTCAGGCCAGTCAAAACTGAAAGCAATTGCAGACGATAATTTCAATGTGGCTCAAATGATGCGATTTTTCTTTGACAGGATAGAAAACATTGTGGGAAAAGGAGAAAATGCTGGTTACCAGCATTTTCTCCTTTTCCCGCAATGTTTTAAAAGGCTTCCTCTTCAGGGTCGTTAAAAGTCCGCATTGTGTAGTAACGGATTAATCAGAAAAATGGCCAAAAAACTGCTATTTCAAAGTTGTTGCAGCCAGAATAGACGACTAACTAGCGGACAGCGCAGATCTAAGATCAGACTACACATTCCGCAAAGCCTGATCTTGATCTTTACCGTCAGCAAAAAAACAATTAGGTTGGACCCAGGTCTTTAACCCTTTACCACACAATTCCAGTTTAAACCATTCTCGTGGAGGAAGCCCTAGAAAACATAATGGGAAAAAGGAGAAAAAGTTTGTACCAGCATTTTCTCCTTTTCCCTCCAAGTTTTCTACCCTTTCAAAGACAAACTCGTAATTCAATTTGTTGCCTGCATAGCCTTTGTGTATTGCGTCTAAAGTGTTGTCGTGTGGTAACGAGTTACGGATTGTCATGTATATCTTCGTATTACTTGTGTGAAATAAAGTTTATAGACGTTTGAAACATCCCTGTTCGGTAAAAAAAACAGGTTAATATATATGAAGTAAGGTTTATTACACGGATATATTCCAAATTTTGTGGCGAAAGATTCCTAACCTTCATTCTAAGCGCCATTGGGCCACCTGCTATACCCCTGGACGACCATTGAATGCCATTGTATCTACGCTTATTTATGTTATCTTCCCTACTCTAGGCTCTTTAAAGCTATCTATATAGAAGCCATGTCCTGTGAAAAGGGCACTTAATGCATCTGCAAAAAATATCGATTTATGTCAGCCTGCGCAGTCCGCGCAGGTTGACATGGGTCGAACCTTTTTAATGTTGGTAAATTTTCTGCATGTCCAAGAACCCTTCTAAGTCAGGATTCAGCCGCTTGTTGTACTAAATAAATCTTAGCGATCCATAATGTGATGACTTGCTTGCTATAATGCAACACGGAGATGCAGTAAGCGCCGTTTTGCCCAGACCATGGCTGAAATGCAATAAATGAATGATCTTTGTCTCCCTAAATATGAAAACTAACGATCTTTACGCCATTTTTCCTGGTGTTACGGGAGATCACTTCTTCCTTACAGCATAGCTTCTTCCCGTATAAAACCAATACCTGACAGCTGCGTTAAGGAGAATTCTGTTTAGATCAGGGATTAGTATATAGGTCTTTTAAACCTGACAAACGAGGAACTTTTACGCACGGGTTCGAATCCCAGCCGGAGCGGTTTACATTTGAGCTATGCATTTGTTGCCAACTTTCATGTTCGTAGGACTGGTTAGTCCCATCCTGATCTAATATCTCGGAAAATACAGTGTGGGTTACGCATGTAAGGCAATTAGAGTTGCTTCTCTTAACCCTTTCCCTAACGACAAATTTTGGACCGGTTCAAATTGAAAGAGTTTGCAGATGACAATTTTAAATTTGATGAAAATGGCAGACAGTTCTCAAAAAAGGGTAGAAAACACTGTGGGAAAAGGAGAAATTGTTCGTTACGAGCAATTTCTCCTTTTCCCACAGTGTTTTCAAAAGACTTGTACTGCAGACACGTGAAAACCAGGGCTTGTTTGGGAAAGGGTTAATTTTTTTGCGTGCAAATGACTAGACAACTCGTTTGAGTCAGTATTGTTGGTTTTTTTCTCTCGCTTTTTCCATTTCTACAGAGCTTTTCAACAAAAATGAGAACTTTTGTTTTAGTAAAGTTTCGGTTATTTCTGCCATATCTTATTACCATCTGCTTTTACTTTTTTAGGAAAGCCTCCTGGTTTTCCAGCGCTTTGAGTTGACGGCCCGGTTTCACTAAAAAACCAAGTTGCTCAAATCAACATACTCATTTTCCGACTTCAGTTAGTTTCGTTATCTGAGACGCATTCCACTCACGTTGGCTCTTTACCAAACGACAAAATTTTAGACCAGTCCAAATTGAAAGCATTAGCAGACGACAAAATTAATGCGACTCAAAAATTGACATTTTTTTTTTTTTGGAACGGTAGAAAACATTGTGGAAAAAGGAGAAAATGCTGGTTACCAGCATTTTCTCCTTTTCCCGCAATGTTTTCAAAAGCTTTCTATCTCAGGGCCGTTAAAAGTCGGGACTGTGCGGTAAAGGGTTGACAGACTTTAATCGCGCTTTCAAATTTTAAGCTGACACAATGTTTCAGACTCACCTTTGCAAAATAATGGACGTAAGTGTCTTACTGAGTAAAGTCTGAAATATTGTGTCAGTCCAGGATTTTAGAACGCTACTGATTTCCTTTAGGTGATTTGTGACGGTTTTTTCCACTGTCTTTTACAATTGCAAAAACAGAGCCCATCGTTTTAGGCATATTAGTTGGTTGTCTGCAATTTGTAACAAGTTTAAAATTGAGTCGTCTGGTAAAGCGAGTTAACCTTTACCACACAATTCCAAGATTTAACGATCCCAAGGAAAACTTTTGAAAAAATTGTGGGGAAAGGAGAAAATGCTGGTAACCAGTATTTTCCCCTTGTCCCACAATGTTTTCTAACCTTTCAAAGACAAATTCCAAATTTCTGTAACATTTAATTCTTCGTCAGCAAATGCTTTCAATGTGGACCAGCCTTAACCCTTTTTCACACAACGACGGCTTCTCGAGGAAGAAGCCTTTTAAAAAAATTGTGAGGAAAGGAGAAAATGTTGGTAACAAGCATTTTCTCCTTTTCCCACGATTTTTTCTTCCCTATCAGAGAAGAATTACAACATTCGAGCCACATTAAAATTGTCGTCTGCAAATGCTCTCAATTTGGACAAGTGTAAATTTTTCTCGCGTGGTAAAGAATTAAAACTTCGTCTTCTGGTAATGAGTTAAATAGCTAGTGCAGTGATGGGTTGAGAAGCAAATTCTTTCTCTTACTCATAGACGCCCGAACATTGGGTCTTACATATTTTCAGTTTCTGGCAAATAGTTGTACATGTATAGAATTTGAACACAATACTGAAGAGTTCTCGACACAAAAATACGAGTGACATTCTATGAAAAGTTTGAAAGGATCTCCGTGATGCATTCTATCCCTTTCCCAAACGACAAATGTTGGACTGGTCCAAATTGAAAGAGTTTGCAGACGACAATTTTAAATTTGATGAAAATGGCAGAAAGTTATCAAAAGGGGTAGAAAACACTGTGGGAAAAGGAGAAATTGCTCGTTACGAGCAATTTCTCCTTTTCCCCCAGTGTTTTCAAAAGACTTGTACTGCAGACACGTGAAAACCAGGGCTTGTTTGGGAAGGGATATTAAGCAAGTCATCACATAATTATGGATCAATAAAATCCATTTTGGCTAACGACCAGCTGAATCCTGCGCTAGACTGGTCCTCGGCCATGCAGAAATCTACAAAAGGCAAATATATTTGACCGTGCAAGCCGACATAGGTCAACACTTTTTGCAAATGTATAAAACCCCCTTTTCACAGAGCATGAGTAATACTTATTTGGACGTCCAGAGACAGACTGACAGCGTGACGGACAGGCTGATTCCATCATATCCTAGACAACATTAGTTTTGGTGGGGTATACGGAGAGGACACACTACCATCATTAATCGATGAAATAATTAACAACAGAAAAACACCGAAATTTCCATGTGACGTGTTTATTTCTGACAAATAAAAGGACTTTTTCTATACGTAATCTGTTTCAACACAACATTATTTAACCCTGACAATGTTTGACATTAAATGCATATACAAATGAGCCGTGCTCTGTGAAAAGGAGGCTTAATGCATCTGCAAAAAGTATCGACCAGGTCAGCCTTCTTAGTCCGCGCAGGCTGACCTGGGCCGAAACTTTTTGCAATTGATCAATTTTCAGCATGTCAAAAGACCATTCTACTCTTGATTCAGACGGTTGTCAGACACAATGGATTTTATGGATCTATAAGGATGTGATGAATTGCTTGGTATAATTGATGCATCGAGGAGAGGCATTTAGCCCCCTTTTGCCAGAGCATGGCTCAAATCGTACTGGTGATAGATATGTGACCCCATGGGAGCACTATATGACATCACTGGTTGAAGCATTGTATTCCTACACATCTTTCCTCACAAAGTCGACACCAAATTTTCCATACATTGAAAGTTAAGTTCTTAGATAATTTAGATTAAGTGCGTAAAAATCTGTAAAACTATAATCACACAGGTACAATCTTGTCAAAGCAATGAGACATTTTCATTCATGATATTTTTTCAGACGTAAAATAGTTTTTGACCATAGGTTTTCTCACGGTCGTTATGAACCCTCATTCTGCAGTGTAGATAGATGATCCGACTACAAGCTTTCTGTAGTCAAACTTCAGAGCTCCAGATTAGAGGGAGTGATGGTCTTCTTAATCCATGATTTCTCTTCCAAACCCTATGTTGTGGGTACTCATTAGAATCGCCTCGATGAGACGAATCTAATGAGTACCCATAACATAGGATTTAGTGCACCAATGTAAATATTTTCTATTTTGAAATCAAAATCAATAGCCCTGTCTGGAGCTCTCTTGCCTGATCTTGGATCGACACTTTCCCATACTTTGACAAAATCAGCCTGGTAGTTAAAACATTTGATCTTTAATTTGTGGATCTAGGCATTAATATCTATTTTCATCTTCTCTTCACCTTAGATGAGGAAAATCCTTCGCAAGCCAAATTTTGATTGATACCACATAGCAGTGAAGGTTGCAAATGACAGAATTACAATACATTGTTTAGAGAAATAAACGAAAAGTATTGTCTATTTAAACTCTTTACCACACGACAAAATTTCAGACTTTACCAAACTGACAGCATTTGCAGATGACAAATTCAGTGTGGCTCAAATGGTGATATCTGTATGTCATGGTGTAGAAAACATTGCGGGAAAAGGAGAAAATGCTGGTTACCAGCATTTTCTCCTTTTCCACAATGTCTTCAAAAGCATTCTTTTTCAGGGTTTTAAAAACTCAGGGTTGTGTGGTAAAGAGCTAAAAAGGGCCTATCACATGAGACTATGTACAAATGGGTGATGATATCTATATATTGTACACTACATTATACACTTGTTTTAATTCTCTGAAACAACAAAATTGGGCACTCAGTAGTGAGTACCTTCCCCCCCCCCCCCCTCGTTTATTTGGAGTCTTTGTTTTCATATTTCAAAAGTACTATAATAAATATACCAGGCAGGAATTTTTTTGAAGAAACAAAATGAAGATTGAGAATTTATCTTAAAAAACTCCTTGAAATTAATTCTGGCCAATCGTTCCGGAATACTAAGCAAATTCTAATATTTTTTCATAGCCTTAGAAATTCTGGTAAATGTATTACAAAAGAAAGCTATGGTAATATACTACAAAATAATGTGTAAAATATTTCTGACAAATCAAAGACAATTCTTGAAGAAAAAAGTTCAGTTAAATTATCTTCAGTTTATTCAGTTTACACAAACAGCCCAATTCTTATCATACAACTTTATCCATATCCTTAGAGCTTATGTATTCAGCTTTGACTCTAAATATAAACAGACAAACAAGTACATGCTCAGTCTTCACATATCATCATTTCCATTGGGACTCTATAAAAAACAGTTCTAACTCTATAAGCATTGTGAAAGTTTATGAAGAACTACTAGTGTTGGTGTTTCCCGTTCCACCACCAGAATAGCCAGTATTTCCTGTCTGGCCGGTTCCATATCCTGACCATTGTTGCTGCTGTTGCTGGTTCCATTGTTGACCATACTGCTGGTTCCAGTTTTGCCAATTGTAAGCATTCCAGGCTGCATAGGCAGCTTGATTAGGGTCTGAAGAATTGGATTGGCCATAGTTGCCCCACTGAAATCAAAACATAACATCAACATAAGAAATTTGGAGTAGCAGTTCTGATATGAACTAGTGCAGATCTTTTTTTTCTCCCCCCACCCCCCCAATTCCACACAACCTTTGAAAACATCGTTACAAAAATAGTCTTTTACCGGAATGTTTTCACATGGATGAAACTTTGATTTGTGCTGAATGTCTACCGTAAGATGTTTTCAAGGTTGCACACTGCCAAGTTGCATCAAGTATCTGATTATCTCTTAACCAAACAACAAAATTTTAGACTTGTCCAGTTTGAAAGCATTTTTAGACGTCAAATTAAATTTGGTTGAAAGGGCAGGATCTGTCTTTGAAAGAGTAGGAAACATTGAGGGGAAAAAGGAGAAAATGCTGGATACCAGATAATTTAGAAAAGGGTTACACAACAACAGTTACTGTTACAGAACGAACCTTTTAACCCTTTACCAAACAACAAAATACAGACTCAAATAATGGGATTTGTCTTTGAAAGGGCAGAAAACATTGTGGGAAAAGGAGAAAATGTTGCTTACCAATATTTCCTCCTTTTCCCGCACAATTTTCAAAATCACTTTCTTTACTACATTAAAATTTTGACTTGCTTATTTTGAAAAAATAATTATGGTTCATTAGATATAAACCATCTTTGTAAGGCATTTTCTCCCGTCCACAAATTATTTCAAAAAGCCGCTTTTCTCAGGGCTGTAGAAGCATGGGATCATCTGATAAGTTGTTCAACACAGCCTTTATTGTGACACATCTGCCTTATAATACCCATATCTTACACTTTTACTACAAACCAAAATAGCTCTTACATGTGGCATAGGTCAAGATCAAGAACTTGTGCCTTTACCTCAGTATTTCCAAGAAGTCATCCAATTTAATGTGAAGTATTTGGTTGATTATGAGTTAGTGTACAGTAATGGTCTAAAGTAAACCTTTAAAATATCACCAACATATATTCTGTGAAGTGTGTCTGGCATTTGATGGCAACATGATGACTCAAAAATCAAAAAGTGTAGAAAAAGATTAAACTGTGGAAATATGCAGCCTGATCTTTGTCTACACTATCTGCTAAGTACACCTACTGTAGTGTATGGCAGGATAAGGAGTATCCACTTCCAGAATACAGCTATTAATGATCTTAACCCATTACTACACTAACTTTTTGCAGGACTAGCAAAAACTACATTAAATTACAGACTAGAATTTAAAAAAAAAAAGGAAAAAAAATACTACTGTTTCACGTGATAAACATTAAGGGAACAAGTGGCAAGCAACTGGAACAAGCCATTGGCCATTTTCTATTTACCCTTTTCCACACAATCCTGAGTTTTAATGACCATTTGGAGAGAGCCTTTTTGAAAACATTGTGGGAAAAGAAGAAAATGCTAGTCACCAGCATTTTCTACTTCCCCCACTATGTTTTTTACCTATTGGAAGACAGAACTTATCTTTTGAGCTACATTAAATTTGTGGTCTGCAAATGCTTTCAATTTGGATGAGTCTTACACTTGGGTCATGTTGGAAAGTGTTAGTACTGCTTTACCCTTTACCAGACGAAAAATTTTAGCCTTGTCCAAATTGAAAGAATCTGCAGACGACAAAATAAAAGTGATTGCAAAATTGAAAGTTGTTTTGGCAAGGGTAGAAAACATTGTGGGAAAAGGAGAAAATGCTGGTTACCAGCATTTTCTCCTTTTCCCACGATGTTTTCAAAAGGCTTCTTTCACAGGGTTGTTAAAAGTCGAGATTGTGTGATAAAGAGTTAAAACTATCTGCAAAGGAATAAAAAGTCTCCATTTGTGAAGAAGGTATTTGATTTCGAGGAAAACAGAAATTTGACGGCCTTCATACCAACCTGACCATATCCTTGTTGACCTCCCCAGCCTTGCTGGCCTCCCCAGTTTTGTTGTTGCCCACCCCGACCTTGTGGTTGATTCTGCTGACCACTTTGTTGCGAGTTTGAGGACTGACTCCCCCAGCCTGAGCCCGAACCATACCCAGTATTCATCTGACCGTAATTCCCTGAGGAGCCAGAAGCTGTGTTACTGCCACTTTGGTTATATCCTTTACCATAGGACCCTGTTCCAAAACCTTTGTTGTAGGAACTTGTATTGTTGTAGCCTTTATTAAAAGTGTTTGATGCAGCAGTGGGCTTGTTGAAATTAGCATTAAGTAGGCTTGGAGTGGAATCATCCTTATTATCCTTTGGCTGAAAACAGATATATGTGGTACATCAACAACTGAAAGTCCAGATGGGGGGGGGGGGGGGGGGGGGGAATTCGTCAAAAGAAAAAAAATGAATTCATGCATTCTTTAGCTGTTTAGAACCTCAAGAGTTATCTACAAGTAAGTTAAAAGAAAGTACCTAGATTTAATATAAGTTAATTCATAACATTCTGAGGTACACATTAGGGAAGAATTATGACTTAACCCTTTCTCAGAAGACAAAATTTTATCCTTGTCCAAATTGAAAGTATTTGCAGACGACAATTTCAGTGTGGCTCAAGTGGTGGAATTTTTCTTTGGTAAGATAGAAAATGTTGTGGGAAGATGAGAAAATGCTGGTAACCAGCGTTTTTTTCCTTTCCCAACAATGTTTTCTTCTCTCTCAAAGCTACAGCTAATTTGTGTTGATTTTGAATTTCTCGTCCCCAGTTACTTTCAGTTTGAAAGAATTCTGTGTTTGGAAAAGGGTTCACCAGGAACATGCTAAGATTTGCCATGGTTTTGGCTGTCTCTGGCCTCCTGTGATTCTTTTTGCAGCTTACCTTTTAAACAGACAACAAAATTAAGATTTGCTCAAATTAAAGCATTTGCAGATACAAATGAAAAGCAACCTGAAATCTAAAGTTATGGAGAGGTAGCAAACATAGTGCAAAAAGGAGAAAATGCTGGCTACCAGCATGTCCTCCTTTCCCATAATGCTTTTGTACATCTTCCTCTTAACAATCGCTAAAACTCCGGATATTCTGGTAAAGCATTTAACAACAAAGAGGAATACGAAATGAAACAAAAGCTACACCCTGCATCCTAAATGACATAAAAATTTTTCAATTTTCTTACTTTGTCAAACCTGCTGACCCTGCCAGTTCCAGATCCTTCCCCTCCACTGCCACCATATCCACCAGAACTCTCGTTCCCACCACGGTTATCCCGGTTAAAACCACCACCACCACCTCCACCACTGCCTCCTCCTCCACTTCCACCAAATCCGCGATCGTTTCTGTTGCGACCACCACCTCTATTGTCATTACGACCACCTATTGGAAATCAGTCATAAAATGTCTTAATTTCACCGACACCACAAACCAGTACAAGTCACATAAACAATAAATGCTTTAAGGAACAGAATGCGCCACTGATATTCTTACAATATAAAACCATTTTAGAAAAATGGGTTACCTTTTACCAAATCCCAAGATTTCAGATACCACTAAACTGAAAGTATTTGTGACCGAAATATCAAAGGTAGCTCAAAAGATGATTTCTGTCTGAAATGGTCAGAAATCTTTGTGTTCCAAGGGCCAGGCTTCTAACCTGAAGGCATCAGGCCAAGGCCTTCCTCTGCACTGATCCATGTATTCAGAATAACACAACAAGAGCACAGCATGAAGGTGCCAATGCTCCGCTGCAGTTGCTCGATATTTACTTGAAAATTTTAAGTCGAAAGATAGGCATAACCATGTCAAAAGTACTTTGATGGTACACTGCTCTTGTTGTATGGGTTCCCCTTTTCGAAGTGAACAACTTGTCCAAGTGTGTAGTAAATATCTATACTAATAACAGAGATATTATAAAATGCCGAAGTTCTTGCACTAAGCAGAGGCAGATAGGGACGTTTTCTTGGAAAACAGCCGAGCTAAAAATGAAGAGTTTGTTTACTTTTCTTCTTAGTTGGCTATCACCAGGTCCTAGAAAAACAAATAGTTCTTCACCTTCAGTTGTTAAACTGACAACTCTTTCACAGAAAACTTAATTTTTTACTTGTCCATCGAGAAAACATTTGCAGACCACAAAAAAATGGGGCTCAATTGTTAGAAGTTATCTTCAAAATTGTTGAGCACAGTAGAAAATGGAGAAAATAATAGTTCTATTTTCTCATCCAAGTTTTCAAATGCCTTTTTCATAGGGATATAAAGGCACACAATCTAATGGTTTGTTTTGTTCAGATTGTAAACATCATGCAAGTAACAGGTAAGAAACTACTATACCTCCCCATCCGTCTCCATCATTTCCCCATCTACTTCCGCTACCTTCACCTCCACCCCATCTGCTGCCGCCACCACTATCTCCTCCCCATTTTCCACCGCCACCCTGTCCACCTCTGCCGCCACCACCCCATCGACCTCCATCATCTCCTCCCCAGCGTCCTCCGCCACCGCCACCTCTACCACCGCCACCTCCTCCCCATCTACCACCTTCATCTCCCCCTCCCCATCTTCCACCACCGCCACCATCTCTTCTATTATCTCTTCCACCACCACTCCAACGGTCACCTCTATCACCTCCTCCTCCCCATCGGCCTCCGCCACCGCCTCCCCATCTACCACCACCGTCTCCTCCCCATCTTCCTCCTCCACCACCACCATCCCATCGTCCACCGCCACCACCCCATCTGCCACCACCACCGCCGCCACCACCACTACCTCCATCACCCCATCGACCACCTTGTCTCTGCCTGTTTCTATCTCCTCCTCTGTCACGACCTCTGTCTCCTAAAAATAATCGGAAGATTGTTCAATTCAGAACTCTGTAGTTGGTAAAGAGCAGTTTCAGATGCTCCTTAACCCTTGTCCTGCTGAATAAGTCAAATGAAACTTTCAAGCCGATTGTAAAAACTAGAATGTTATTTCAAACTTGAGTTTTTGGAGAAAAACATCTCCTTATCAGACAGTGTAGATGAAGATCAGACTGCACGTTCTGTGCAGTCTGATCTTCATCTACACTTTCCGCGAAAAGTCAGAGTCACCCTTAGCAGCCTGAGGGTCAAAGGCATTTTTTCCATTTCCAACAATGATTTCTACCCCCCTAAGATAAAAGTCAGAAAAATTATGGCCTACTTCTAGTTTGTTGACAATGCTTTCAATTTGAACAATTTCGCTTTTTGGAAAAGAGTCAACCTTAATAACTTTTCAAAACTTAGTGGTATTTTCTCACAATGTTTCCTACCCTTGCAAAAACATATTTCAATACTTCAGTCTGCAATTGCTTTTAATTATGAAGAGAGGTCCTGCGTGGCTCAGTGATAAAGTGTAGGACTTGTGACCTGGAGGCCCTGGGTTCGAGCATCACTGGATCCACTGGGCTTTTCATGGGAGTGTCTTTGAACAAGACACTTCAGAGCCCTAGCCTAGTATTGGTGAAACCAAGGAAAAACATAAATGTGTGTACTGTTGCCGTGATATGACTAAAGTAATGTTGAAAGCAGCCTAAACCACCATTCAATCAGTCAATCAATTCAATTTGGACGTCTAAAATCTTTCTGTTTGGTATTAGTTTTAGTTTATATTGCCCTGTCAATTCTATGAAGAATTTTTATCAAAAATACCGGTAATCTCTGTGTTCATGAGTAAAGCTAGAAGTTACATTGTTAAGTTATTTTAACCCTTAAAGTGCTGGAACCAACTTATGCTTTTTTAGCTGACAGGGTAGGTCAAGATGAGATTGCACAGGACGTGCAGTCTGATCTTTGATCTACACTGTCAGCTACTCCATTACATCTTCTGGCTAAAGCAACCATGAAATGGCAATATTCTGAATGTTTTTCTTCAATGAATAGGTCCATTTCATAAATTCAGTTCTCTAAGTGTGAAGTTACACTGTGAAGTTATGTGTGAAGTTACGTACTTCTTCCTTTATCATCAGACTCTGGTTTAAACCTCTTCTCCGGTGAAGGAGGTGGAGGCGGTAGGGCTTTCTGGCCCTCCTCACGGTATGTCTCCACCAAAGTTTCAGCCTCGTTTCTGTCCAATTCTGTGAAATCTACCTCATCAAACAAACAACCAACATCCGGGACAGTGAAATTCGCTGCAATCACAAATAAATGTGTATGTTGAGATACATGAATATCAAAGATTGCAATAGAAGCCATGAACCTGTATTCCAAACAGTCTCATTTGGAACTCAGGATGTCAGCTGTACTTTCTTGTATCTCTTAATCATTTCATACATGTAAAATCTTAGAGATTTTGAGATTTTAAATTTTCGTATTCTGAGATTAATACCATGGACAAAATTCTAGACATTTCCAAACAGTGTCAAATTCTTCCTTCTCGGTAACTTTTTCTTCAACCTTTAATCCATTCTTTAAGCAACTCAAATGCTGATTTAGTCTACACTGTGGTAGGTAAATCAATTTCTTCTTGAGCAAAACAGAGGACATTGTGGAGATTTCCAAAACATTCACAATAACAGAAACAACTACAAACAACCATTAGATTACCTATCACCCATACAAGAAAATACAGCTGTATGATGGAACGAATGACTGATATAAAACAAAATCAATAAATAAAAGCATGTCTGTGAGGAGGCTGCAAAGATGATATTTACTAATATGTTCACGATATAAGGGTACAATGTGTTTTTCTCCGCCTACCTTTCATTTCATTAATCGCACGTTCTGGTACTTCTTTTCCTTCAGCTTTTTGTTGAAGCTCTAAACGCCTTTTGTATTCCGCATCAGTTGGTACAACAACAACGGCTCTGCGTTGAAAACCTTCAAAGGGCTGCATTTTACGTCGTCTTGCAGATGCATACACATTTGTCTACCATGGCAGAGAATATAGAGGTCTTATTATTTGTATTTTGACACTTCAAGTGCCTCATATAAGCCACTCAGGCTTGAAGCTCTAGCATACATATCACAGTACATGTGACATTAGATGCAATCCAACCATATATTTATGTCATCTGCAATATACTCCAACAAAATGTACAATTAAAACAGTGTGATAAGCAACACACTCAGTTGGAGAACTCCTATACTTACCCTACAGCAGCTGAAAATGACTGACAGTTTAATCAAACTTCAAGGTAAAGTGTGCAAAGTCAATAGAAGTCATGGTTATACACGATTACAAGTGTCACAGGAAAATCAACAACCTTCCCATTCATATTTATAGTATAAATCAAAGCTCATTGCTAAAAATGCAGAGCATATCGCTCAAATCTATATGTACTCCTTGTGTTGACAACTCCTTCTTGTTGCATTCCTAACTACTTACCTTACCTAGGATGACAAGTTTGGACATACTTTGTTCATCAAAATTACAACTGGTGAAACAAAAAAATACTTGCTTACAACAATGTTACATTTAACTCTTTACCAGACATGAACATTTAAGACTTGTCCAAACTGCAAGCAATTTTAGAGGAGATACTAAATGTGTCTCGAATGATGCAATTTGCTTTTGAAAAGGTAGAAAACATTGTGGGAAAAATGCTGGTTATCAACACTTCCTCCTTTTCCCACAATGTTGTCAAAACCTTCTTCTTCAGACTCTGTAAAACTCTGGATTGCTTGGTAAAGGGTTGAGAGAGTCAATAGCAATGAAAGTACATGCTCTAAAAATACAGTTTTTAGATAATTCCACATGTGTTCATGTAGCAACATAACTCATTAACTTGAGCAATGGCATTTTGATAGGCATGATAATTATGCCAAACAAAGTAGATAAACATTCTGCATCATGGTTATTCTAATCTAATCAGTAATTTTTTTCACTAGTCTTTAGTAGTGATAATATCATCTTGATTTACAGGTATCCCTCTCGGTTTGTTGGAGAATAATAGATATCGTTCTTGACTTTAACTTATGTTTAATTCAGACGTGATGACAGGTAGACTTTAACATGTTTTCTATTGATTGATATTGTGTCCAGTCTCAAAAACATTGGGTAACCCTTGCTGAAAATGACTATATTCAAATGATGACCAAAAATGCAAAAACACTGGTCTCTGACAAAGAAGTGTGCAGACTTGTAAACTCTTCGGCTTTGATGAATCCACTCGAGAAAATTCGTTTTCATCTCAGGTAGGTTTTGCATGTTGTTTCTTCGCACTTTTTTTTTCTTTCTAGCTACGATTTTTCATTCTTTCCAAGTATGGAAAGCACTGCTGCTAGCATGTGAAGCTGGTCCATTATCTTTGTATACTTTTGGTGAAAATATTATTGAATATATAAATATTCTAATCCCATTTATGGCTTTATCTCACCATTTTTTCTTTCTCATTTCAAGAACACAGCTTTCACTAATTTTTTTCCATTAGTACAAACTATAGAAACAGTATTACTTCATAAATCCGCAGCAAGAGTAAATTCTATTCTATATAAGTGGTTCAATCCTTCCTGTTTGAGAGAAACCAGCACTTAATTTTCCTTTTTCAATCTTTTTCAACATGATGCACAAGGTTTTCTGTTAAACTCTTGCTCTTTAGAAAAGACGGACATACAGCATATTTCACTTCTAATTCTAACCCAAAACATCTTTCACTTTTAACCCTTTACCACACAATCCCGACTTTTAACGACCCTGAGAAAGAAACCTTTTGAAAACATTGTGGGAAAAGGAGAAAATGCTGGTAACCAGCATTTTCTCCTTTTCCCACAATGTTTTCTGCCCTACCCAAAACAAACTTCGATTTTTCGGTAAAATTTATTTTGTCATCTGCAAATACTTTCAATTTGGACCAGTCTAAAATTTTGTTGTTTGGTAAAGGGTTAACAGTGTTTTTCACTTATTCAATAAGCCCATGAAATAGCTATGGTAATTCATACAATCCTTTCACAATACCATTTCTGCTCAGCCCAATTGAAAGAAAGCAAGGGCTTTTTCACTACATTCATCAACGATAAATGAAACTAAATAATGAACCTAATGAAAATTCATTCAAAGACAAAAATCCTGAAATGCAGATAAATAATTAGTACATGTAAATTCAGTTATAAGATATCCTGGAGCACCTCTTCTACCATTCTATACATCCATAGATCAAATAAAATTAACCCTTTCCCAAACGACAAATTTTGGACAGGTCCAAATTCAATGAGTTTGCAGACGACAATTTTAAATTTGATGAAAATGGCAGAAAGTTCTCAAAAAGGGTAGAAAACACTGTGGGAAAAGGAGAAATTGCTCGTTACGAGCAATTTCTCCTTTTCCCACAGTGTTTTCAAAAGACTTGTACTGCAGACACGTGAAAACCAGGGCTTGTTTGGGAAAGGGTTAAGCAATAAATTTGTACTATTCCTTGCTACTTCAACACTCAAATGAACAAATTATTCATAGAGTTACACACTTGGTACATTCCAGGTTGTTGGTTATGGCTAGATCTTACTGGTGTCTTTAGTTTTGTTGTAAATACCACACTGTTGGTGTTATCAAATAAAAGCAGACAAGGAAAATGAATTTAATACATTTTTTTTTTTACAACAGTCATTTTGAAGACATAGATAAATTAAAACCACAACTTTTCGTTATAAAATATAAAGTACAACAGGTGTTACTGCATTATTTGTTGCCTTATCATTTCTCAGAAATTTAGGCTGGAAAAAGGGAAAATGATGTCAGACCTGCAGTGTAAAATACAAATATACACGACACCTTGAGCATGTCCATGAGGAAAACAGTCAATGTTTCAGTAATAGCAAGAAAGTGTTAAAAATTCATTGCCCTGTTTAAGCATGTGTTTTCTCCATCACTTCCAAGCATCACTGCATCCCTAACCAGTTTAATGACATGAAAAAAAAAGATGGTGACTTTAAAAGTTCTAGAACCTCCAAAATTACTACCCTTTTCTTTCTCCGACAAACACTTCACAGATATAATGACCAAATTACATGAGATCATGATTTCAGGTAAAATCAAAACAATTTTTGATGTATTCCAGGATATCTTCTAAGCTTTGTCACAAACGTATATTTCTAATACCATCATATTACTTTGATGACTATTACAAGAGAAAGTCTCTAATTGCATGAAATATCATTCATAGACATTAGAAAACTTCAATAAAGTAAATACTATCAGCAACATTGTTTTTAAGACAGAGTAGTTCAAAACAAGATTGCACAGAACAGCCTCATTTCGGATATCCGCTTTGTTGTACTTTCTATGAATTTATTCTGAACAAAACAAACATGAAATGGCAAAAATGGATCTTTTCTATTGGCATTTACATAGTACATATATGATGGATCGCTCATGGGAAATAACCTTGACCAGATATCTAAAATCAGTGAATGTTGTCCCTAATTAAAAACAGAATGAACCAAAGTATGTCCAAAGATTTGTCCATCATATCTTTCCTTCCCTCTGGTTATTGTCTAAATGCACTGTTTATTGAGTCTGATAAAAAATTTCTTACCTTTACCCCAAACATCTATTTGTACCTGCCTTTTGTGCCCAAAAGTGGTAGAAACCTTACCTCTACTTACCACAATGTCTTCATTCATCCTAAGGAAGGGTTTTCCAAATTTCTTACCTTGAAGCTCCTTCAAACTTTTAACTTACCAGTTACATTCAGACATAAAACTGGTTGATAGCTTTCAATTTCCATTTAGGTTCTTTTCTGACATCCTTAATTATGGCCAACAAAAAAATATCACAAGGCTTCACTCTTGCCTCAGATCAATACCACACTTTTCACAGAACTTCAAGTAAACACCTTTTCCACAAATTTCAGTTCTTAATAAGGTCAGTGCTACATTTCTACCATACCTGATCCAGGATGTAATTTCTCTTTCTCTTGCTGGCAATCTCTAGCAGCCGATTCAAACACTTGGTGGACATGTCAATCAGAACATCCCATCTACCAGCATAATTTCTTTTCCTCGGCAACCCCATAACCTGTATAACAGCACAAAAGTTAACTTGGACTGATAAAAGAATACTCAACTTAAACATTGAAGCGCACAATACCATTTTATTAACACCAAGAAAGAAAGAAAACATAGTGAGAAAGAAGATAATACAGGCAACTGTATGTCAGACAATAACTAAAACATTCCCTCAAAAACTTTAAAGGAGGCATGAGCACGTATCCATGCATTCATGTTATTTTGTTAAAAAGTTTCAAAACTTTTGCAGAGACACATAAAAGTTAAAACTTCACCCAGTCTCAAGAGAGGAATGACTTTCAGCTTGCTTAGCGGGAATGGGAAGAAGACAGTTCCCCGACACAAGCTTTCGAGACAGTTCCCCGACACCTTAGCTGTTTTTCAAATGACAATTATCATGTGTAGAAATGGTTGATGGAGAATTTTATGGATGAATTTATGTAAAGTTTGTTTGAAACGTCTGAAACGTACCTAATTTTCTGATTGGTATAAATATGGAATGTCTATAATTTTCTACTGCCTAGATTTGACAGAACAGTTTGACGACCTTTTGTTGCCAAATACTGAACAGTATCAATATATTTTTCCCAAATGGGACATACAATATATATAAAAACTGGATTATTATAGACAGAGAGTACAAGGTAAATAGATAAAATTTTTCACTCATGTGAATCCCAGCTCTCTCTCTCTCTCATGTAATTAAAAACACATAAAGAAATACACACAAATAAAATCAAATTATCAAAAAGATTTACTCCAAATACTCCCGAAACACAAGCCTTTTGTTTTATTAAAATTTTATGCTGATGAAAGTCTTTTTGAAAGTCTCTTATTTTTTATGACAATTGTAAATCATCATGAATTCACCCTTTGGAGAAAAAGTACAGGTCCATCACTGGACATATACAGAATTCTTCACCACAAGGTACATTAAATACATTCCCATTACATGAGTTATCCACAAATATTTCAAAATTTCTCATGATTATTAATCATTATTATCAGTAACAGGTTACTTAACATTCCATAAAAATGTCGGGGAACTGTTTTCAAAAGTGTCCGGGAACTGTCTTCAAATCTGTCGGGGAACTGTCTCAAATACTTGTGTCTTGTCAGGGAACTGTCTTGATACCAGCGGGAACTGGCTCAGAATTGCATAATCTGTGTGTAAGCACCAAACTATCTACCAGGGCTTGGTTACTATTTGAAGAATTTGGTTTAACCCCTTTACCTGATGACAAATCTTTAGGCATGTCCACTGGAAAGGATTTGCTGACAACACATGAACTCTGGCTCAATTAAAGGATTTGAAGAAATGGTTGAAAACATTGTGTGGAAAGAAGAAGATGCTGTTTTACCAGCATTTTCTCCTTTTACCATGTTTTCAAAGCCTTCTTCCTCAGTCATCAAAATATAGGATTGTGTGGTTAAGAGCTAACTTTTTGTGACAAGGCTAATCATTTACTTTTGGGGCAGCTGATGTATAACATTATACAGCAAAATCCCTGATACCTCACTCACAGAAATACTTGATCTTGGGATTCTGGTGGTGTAAAATGTTGGTATTCTGAGAAGAGCTGGACACTATTAGAGTTGATCTCCAAAGAAAGCATACTAGTTAGTCAACACTGATTTCTGGTATTTTGTGGCAGTCAGTGCACCTTTCAATGCTTTCCGGGAGTTTATCACTATCTCTCACAATATTCTTCCCAATCCACTTGCTGTTTTCACACAAAACCAAACAATCATCACTGAGATTATGGGAAAGAACCCCGTTCCGATGAATATCATAACTCCTCGGAATGCAATTTTCCAAGCTGGTATACCCTACCCCCTGGTTTAACTCTTTAAAACATGACAAAATTTAATTTGTTCAAAATTGAGAGCATTTGCAGACAACAAAATAAATGTAGCTCAAAATTTGAACTTCATTTTGGGATGGGTAGAAAACATTATGGGAAAAGGAGAAAATGCTGGTTACCAGAATTTTCCCCTTTTCCCACCATGTTTTTGAAAGGATTTTTCTTTAAGGTATTAAATCTCATGGTTGTATAGTAAAGGGTTCATTTCAAGCCCTGTTTGTTACAGACTGAGCTACCAAGCTTGGCACAAGTATACTAGTAACTCACCTTCATCTTGTCAATCAAACAATTGGTTCCCAATACGTTAAACTTGGCAATGGGGTGTTCCTGGCAACATTTCTCCACCCAGGTTGTTTTACCACTGGCCGGTAGACCCACCATCATGACAATCTGAGAGAAGCAATGATGATAAAAGCAATGATTACAATCCAAAGCTTCTTTTCATAAAAACAATTCATCCTGCAAAAGCCGTAGATCAAGCCCAGCAGGTGGCAAAAAAATTGCAACTGTTGATCTAGCCTCTACACTAACTACTAAATACGAGGGAAGGCTGTCTTAAAACTAATACTTGAGCATTATCTTTTTCTGTAACTTAAAAATTTGATATATGAATGTGGTGCAAAGAAGGTTAATATCTACCATGAGTGAAACTCTCTACTTATAGACAAGGCAAAATCTGATATTCTGAACTCGGATCAGTAATTAAATGCCAATCCAATTTATTTTGTCAGACCTTGACCGAAATGTTAAAAAATTTCATTTCACAGATACATTTTGAAAGGTACTCTGGGAATATTAAATGATCAGTTATCACATACTCACAGGTAATTGTTATAAATTGTTAATTAATATCCGAGTCTGTGCATTTAAAGCCGTAACAACACTTATTTTTAATGAACGCTTGTGTTTTTCTTACAAATTCACACATACATCTGAGCCATGCTCTGTGAAAAAGGGGCTTAATGGATCTGCAAAAAGTATTGACCCAAGTCAGCCTGCAAAGTCCGCGCAGGCTGACCTGGACCAAAATGTCGCTATTGGTCAGTTTTCTGTATGTCCATGGACCATTCTACCACATGGTTAAGTTGGTTGTCAAGAAAGGTGGCTATTATGGATTCATAATTATGTGTTGACGTGATTGGTATCATGCATCGAGGAGATGCATTAAGCCCCATTTTGCCAGAGCATGGCTCATCTATATATTTATCTTTTTTTTTTCCCCTAAAAAATGATCTCAGCCATGCCCAGGCTCAACTCCTGGAGCTTCAGTGTAGACCAAGATCAGACTACGAAAAGCAAGTAGGCTGATCTAGGTCTGCATCATACAATAGAGATATTCTGCTGTAAGAAAATCTCGGAAATGCAACATTTACTTCATTTCTTTTAACTACAAAACGTCAGTTTCCTTAGAAAATTGATGGAGCCCCAAAAATCAGAAATAATGCCTAGACTTACCTCACAATCTTCACTTTTCTCTGGCTGTTCAGCTCCTCTCACTCTCTCCTCCAAGGGAACAGTATCTATGAACTGGTAGCCTTCTTGCAAAGGGAAAAATGGTTCCTCCTAAACAAATGCAAATTATATATAAATGAGCCATGCACTGGCAAAAAGGGAGCTTAATGCATTTTCATGAAGCATTATACCAAGCAAGACATTACTTAGTTATATAGATCCCTAAAATCCATTCAGGCTAACAACTGACTGAACCCTGACGAAGAATGGTCCTCCGACATGCAGGAAATTTAAAGATAGCAAAATGTTTCAGCCAATGTCAGCCTGCAGACTGCGCAGGCCGACCTAGATATATACTTTTTGCAGGTGCACCAAAACTCCTTTTCACAGAGCATGGCTCATATATCCTTATCCTCTCTACACATAAACAAAATGATTTCACAGCAAGATGACTGTGAATGAGGCTCCAACCTATGGCCTCCGGGTTACGAGTCCAACACTTTACCACTGAGCCATAGGACTCCACTATTTATTCAAACCAATAAGTGTCTTTGATCATAGAAACAGAGTTGAACAAAATAAGCCAAGAAGACATGCCCATATTAACCCATATCCACATATTACAGAGTTTTAACAACCTTGAGGAGGAAGGCTTTTGAAAACATTGTGGGAAAAAGAGAAAATGCTAGTGATCAGCATTTTCTCCTTTTACTAGGGGTGAAACAATACGGTAAAAAGCGTATTGCAATATATTGCAATACGGCTGACCCGTATTGCAATACGTATTGCAATATGCTGTATATGCTGACATTTAGCATATCTGACCACTTGTAGTCACTGTTAGGGTAGCATATGCTCAAAAGGTGATAAAGAAAACTAGTACATGTGCTTGGAACTCTTCCATTCTTTCAAGATAATGAACTAAAAAGCAATTCTTTTGCATGAACAAATAAAAACAAACTGAAATTGACTAGTCTTTAACACTCGCTATCTTGACGATTTTCGTCTGCCATTTTTTTTTTTCTTCAAGAGCGTACTTGTTTATATAAAAACCACCGCTACTATACCGAACTTCGGGAGCTCAACAGAGTAGACAGTGCGATGCACTAACTTACTCAGTTGCTTACTGTACTAACACTAATACTTTGCCGCTTAACTACCGGAAAACGCAAAAATAAGTGTAAGCAAAGTTATAAGAAATGAATAACATACAAACTCCGTTGATCCAAAAGCATTAAAGCTCGACAGTTATTTGGAGTTTGTGTCGTGAATTTTATGTGGTCATAGTTTTACCTAAACACCGGTGACACCGTCTGTGGAAAAAAATAAACAACTTTCGCTTTTGGAAATCTTTAGAACTGTAAGTTGAAAAACGATCGATTTCTGACAGAATTTTTGGGAAAAAAGGACTTTCTGATGCAATTAAGAGAAGTTGACATATTGCAGAAATACCGATACGGTGAAATTCGAACCGGTTTCGGTTTTTTTCTTTGAATAGACCGCGGTTAATCGGTTAATCGGTAAACCGTTTCACCACTACCTTTTACCACAATGTTTTCTATCTTTTCTCAGACAGCTTTTCCCATTAAAACCACATTTACTTTGTTGTCTGTAAAGGCTTTTAGATTGGGCAACTCCAAAATTTTGTTGTGTGGTAAAAGGTTACTTATTTTAATCAATCTCTGAAAAGAACTTCACCAAACACAAACTTGAACAGATAATTTTAATGCCAGCTTGCCACTCCCTGTTCAAAGTAAAGAGGAGCTACCCTCTCCTTTTTCAAAACAGAGGAAAGATTGAATATATAAAGCGTAAGATCATTCCTTACAATAAAATACATTACCTTTGCACCAAAGTTACACTGGAAGGATGTATTTTTTGTCAAGATATGGGGAAACAGAGCCTTGTCCTGGAACTTTTCCTTTTCAACTTCAAAACAATTGCCAAGAAACTCTCCATTCTTTGAAAATGATATCTGAACTGGATCCGAGTCAAAGTCCTGAAATATTGAGTAAATCTTAAGCACACCATAAATGACCATTTCAGGCAGTGTGTAACACGACCAGACTGCAGAGGACATGAAGTTAGATCTTGGATTTACACTGTTAGCATTTTTTTCATTTTTGCAGCAAAGCTTTGAGATTGCAATGTTTTTTTTTTTCATATGCTTGAAGAAACTAGAGGCCCTTGAGGGCCTGAATCGCTCCACTGGCATGATTGTGCTGTTTTCTATAGCATGCGCTATGAATTCATGATGCAAAAAGGAAAAAAAGCAAACACACAAAAAAAAAAATGAGGGAAAGGGATGTTTCAACTGGGCTTGAACCTACTGAGAAAGCACAAGTAGGCATGGTGAATTGAACAAAATTAACAGTGAAAAAAAAAACCTGAAGTACAATTTCTCAAAACAACTTGTTTGGAATCCAGTCAAATTTTATAGGGTTCCAGTACTCACTGTTTTGAACAATCCCTGCAAGTTTCAAAGAAATGTGACCAATAATGTGGACTGTTTTGAGTAAATAATACTAAGTCATCAAATGGCTGCTTTTCCTAAACTGATTGCTAGATTTTCTTCATTCTTAATAGAGTTGAATCCCTTGATGATACAAATAATCTCTGAAGTTTCAAAAGTGTGAATAAAAAATGTGACTTAATTGCATAAACAAGAAATGTAAATTTTCAACTTTAAATGGCTTTTTTTTCCCATACTGATTTTCAAATGTTTTTTTTTTCTTTTTTTTAAAATCCATAGGGTTCAAGCTATTGATAATATAAACAACTATGCAAGTTTCATGAAAATTCAACCACAAATGCCGACAATATCGCATAAACTAGAATTGTAAATTTTCAAATTTAAATGGCTACTTTTCCTATACTAATTGTTGAATTTTTTTCAAAATCGTTAGGTTTCAAGCTGTTGATGATACAAAGCAACTGTGCAAGTTTCATGAAAATCCAACTTCAAATACAGACTTTATTGCATAAACAAGATAGGGAAATTTTGTTCTTTAAATAGCTTCTTTTCCCATACTGATTGTCAGATCTTTTTCAAAATCAATAGTGTCCAAGCTATCAATGAGATAAAAAACTGTGCAAGTTTCATGAAAATCAGATCACAAATGCAGACTTTATTGCATAAACAAGAAATTGAAATTTTGAGCTTTAAATGTCTACTTTTCCCATACTGATTTTCAGATTTTTTTTTTTTCAAAATCAATCGGGTTCAAGCTATTGATGAGATGAACAAACTATGCATGTTTCATGAAAATCTGACTACAACTGCAGACTTAATTGCATAAACAAGAAATTGAAATTTTGAACTTTAAATGGCTACTTTTCCCATACTGATTTTCAGATTTTTTTCAAAAACCAATAGGGTTCAAGCTATTGATGAGATAAACAAACTAGGCATGTTTCACGAAAATCTGACTACAAATGCAGACTTAATCGTGTAAACAAGAAATTGAAATTTTGAACTTTAAATGGCTACTTTTCCCATACTGATTTTCAAATTTTTTTCAAAATCAATACGATTCAAGCCATTGATGAGATAAACAAACTGTGCAAGTTTCACAAAAATCAAACCAAAAATGCAGACTTTATTGCGTAAACAAGAAATTGAAATTTTCAACTTTAAATGGTTACTTTTCCCACACTGATTGTCAGATTTTTTTCAAAATCAATAGGTTTCGAACTATTGATGAGATAAACAAACTGTGCAAGTTTCACGAAAATCCAACCATAAATGCAGACTTTATCTCATAAACAAGAAAAACAGACGGACGGACGGACAGACAGACTGACAGACAGACGGACGACAAAAACCACACCATGACATAAGCTCTGCTGGCTTACAGTCAGTACAGCTAAAAAATCATTTGAATTTTTATTTGTATTCAGTTTGTATAAGCATTCTGTTTTAGTTCTCACTCAACAAACCTTTCATTATCAGTATATATTATTATTTATGTTTGGGATAACAGGCTTAAAATCAAGTACCATGACAAGATAATTTATAAAACCCAACTCCGTAATATTTGTATTATCATCAACAGTTCGTGGTTTTAACCCTTTCCCAAACAATGAATTTTAGACTGGTCCAAATTGAAAGAGTTTGCAGACGACAATTTTAAATTTGATGAAAATGACAGAAAGTTCTCCAAAAGGGTAGAAAACACCGTGGGAAAAGGAGAAATTGCTCGTTACGAGCAATTTCTCCTTTTCCCACAGTGTTTTCAAAAGACTTGTACTGCAGACACATGAAGACCAGGGCTTGTTTGGGAAAAGGTTAAACATGCATTCCAAAAAAACAAACAATAGTGTAGTAAACTGTTAATGAAAGCATTATCCAGTCAGAGTTAAAGAAGTTTACAATAACAATGAATAAAAAAAATGTTATTGTTGAACATCTCTGGCTCTACCTTGAATGGGGACTAAATCGTGAGCCATGCTCTGTGAAAAAGAGGTTTACTGCATCTGCGAAAAATATCGACCCAGGTCAGAACTTTTCACTATAGGTCTTTTATCTGTATGTCAAAGGTTCGTGCTACATCATGGTTCAGTCAGTTGTTAGACAAGCTGGATATTACGGATCCATTATCATGTGATGACTTACTCAGTATAATACATTACGAAAATTCCTTAAACCACCTTTTCACAGAGTATGCATGACGCAATATTATGTTTGTTATTTCATGCAATTCTGGTAATACATTTACTGTAAATAATACTGTGTGAAAAAAATCAAAAGCTTTGGCTATGTTTTTTATGTCAACCCTTTACAGCAAAACCTGAATTTAAACAACCCTTAGAAAGACAGATTTTGAACACAATGCAGGGAAAGGAAAAAATGCTGGTAACCATCATTTTCTACATTTTCCAAACTGTTTTCTACCCTTCTTAAAGGGAAATCAAATCATTTGAACAAAATTCATTCTGTCATCTGCAAATGCTCTAAGTTTGGACAAGTCTCAAAATTTGTCGGTTGGTAAAGAGTTAATGTTATGAATGACAAAGGACCACAAGATAAAATCTAACTAGAGCAAAATTAAACACTTATTACCCCACAGGAAAAAGGCCTTGTTTGAAAAAAGTGTCAAAAGTTTAACTCTTTAACACACAACAAAATTTCAGACTTAAATTGAAAGCATTTGCAGACAACCAATAAAGTGTGGCTCAAATGATGGAATTTGTCCCCAAAAGGATAGAATACATTGTGTGAAAAAGTGAAATTGCTGGTTACCACCATTTTCTCCTAATGCCAAAATGTTTTCAAAAACCTTCTCTCACAGGGTCTTAAAACTCAGGATTGTGTACTACAGAGTTAATTATGTCCATGGAACTCAGTGTCACAAAAAAAGTAGAGTCCCATTGACTTTCTTCCGAGTCCTTTGTATGTCTGCATAAATCCTCTGTTAACTCTTTACCGTAAACTCTCAAGTTTAATGACCTTAACAACTTCTCCTCATGAAAACCTTGTGGGAAAAGTAAAAAAATGCTGGTAATCAGCATTATCTCCTTTTCCCACATGGTTTCCAACACTTTCAGACAATAACCATCATTTCATCTACACTTAAATTGTTTTTGTCTGCAAATGCTTTCAATTTCCACAAGTCTGAAAGTTTATCCTTTGGTATAGAGTTAAATATATCAAAACCTTGATGGCCCTGTATCACTCCACTGGGCCAGTTTTGACACCGGGGCTATAATTGGTAAAAGGCCATGTGGTTTAGGACAAGAAGACTTTTAAAGTTTTCACTATATAGGCTTATGTAAAACTTGTGACCTGCAGGTTAGGGCCAATTTTGACCACAGTTTCTTGTAGAGGTCCATTAGTTGAAGCTACATGCAGAATTTAGTAGCCCTAGGCCATATGGTTTACGACAAGAAGATATAAAAAGATTTCACTATATAAAACCTGTGACCTCTGGGGCGGGGCAAATTCTGACCTCCGCGTGATAATTTGAAGAGTGTTTGTAGAGAACTATTAGACAAAGTTACATGCCAAATTTGGTAGCTTTAGGTCAAACGGTTTAGGACAAGAAGATATTTGAAGCTTTAGCTATATAAACCTATGTAAAATGTGGCATCCCTCTGGCTGGGCCAATTTTTAGAAGTCCATCACATGAAGCTACAGGCAAAATTTAATAGCCCTAGGCCATATGGTTTAAGGACAAGAAGATATTTTAAAGTTTTCACTGTAGAAACCTATGTAAAACTTGTGACCCCGGGGCAAGGCCAATTTTGACCATGGGGCTATAATTTGAATAGTTTTTGTAAAGGTCTATTAGGTGAAGCTATGTGCCAAATTTGGTTATTCCTAGGCATTATGATTTCAGACAAGAAGAATTTTAGAAATTTTCAATATTTTTCAGTCTCTGACACACGGGGTGAGGCCAATTTTGACCCTGAAGCTATCATATCAAGGATTTTTTTTGAAGTCCATTAGATGAAGCTACATGCTAAATTTGGTAGCTCTGGGCCATATGGTTTAGAACAAGATGATATTTAAAATTTTCACTAGGTAAAACTTTTGACCCCCGGGGCAGGGCCAATTTTGACCCTGGGGCTATAATTTGAAGAGTTTTGTCCATTAGATGAAGGTACATGCCAAATTTGGTAACCCTAGGCCTAATGGGTTTTGGACAAGAAGATTTTTAAAGATTTCCAGTATTTTTTCAGTTTTGTTGCCATGGCAACCACAGTTTTGATAGGAATCAGATTCTTTGAAGAGGTTCTGAAGAAGGCCATGCCAGGATCATTTCTGTGAAGTTTCCTTAAAATACGATGGGTAGTTCCTGAGAAGAAGATGTTTGAAATAAAACTTAACACACGAACGCACGAACGCACCGACGCATGGACAGACGCATGATGGACACAAGGCCATAACATAAGCCCGCTGGCCTTCAGCCAGTGGAACTTAAAACCTGCTCTCAACAAGAAATTTCTTTCTTTCACTACATTTCTGTCTTTTAAAGGATTTGTTTTAAAGATTGAAATTGTGTATTGCTCTCACCCATGATTGAATTTTAATTTACTTAAAAATGAAATAATTCAAACAAATCTTTGCAATCACTGATTTTCTGTAACTCAGTGAGTTGTGGGCAAGTGCTCTGTGAGATATTATTTTTTAACATAAACTATATGATCCTTAGTTGATGAAGTAATGCATTGTTTGATCATGTTTCGGCTATATTCCAAATGACTTCTGCCAGTAACTATTTTTCAGATTTAATGTACAAGGCACAGTGGGTGCCCATGGCTGGAAATATGTCTTACGGTGGAATTTCTGTAAATCTGTTGAGCCTGCCCTTACTTGTTTTTCTGCTTGGTTTTGAAGGAAATCAAATACTCCACAAAAGGAAGCATGCAAATAGGCAAAGATGTTTTTATAGATGATTTGGAATTTTGATGATTAATTTGTGCATTAAGATTTGAAAATTTTGTATATATCCTTGCTTTCACTACAGATATAGTGATTGTTTGGAGGGATGCAATGGGCTTAAATGTTTGATAACTCCAGTGATTTTCATGCACATACAAATACCTTTACGTCATTAAAGAAAACTTGCAGCTGCCATCATCAGGTTATAACATATAACAGTTATTCTACACAATTTTGAAAGAAAAAAAAATAGAAACTGGAGCACCTACCAAATAAGCAGTCATAACGTCCCCGGCTGTAAATTTTTCTCCAAAATCATGAAATTTCAAGTTGGTTGATGCTTTCGCTGTTCCACCATATCCATATGACAGCTCTTCTTCCCCTTCAGATAAAAAAAAAAAAAAAAAAAAAAAATGAATATGAACCATACTCTGTAAAAAGGAGGCTTAATGCATCTGCGAACAATATCAACCCAGGTCAGCCTGAACGACCGCGCAGGCTGATCTGGGCCAAAAGTTTTTGCTACTGGTCAATTTTCTGTATGTCAAAGGACCTGTCTAACTCAGGATGCAGTTATTTGTCAGAGAAAATGGTTGATTGATTGATTGTATGGTGTTTAACGCTGTTTTCAACATTATTTCAATTATATCGCAGCGGCCAGTGCACCTATCCATGCTATCCTGGAGTTTCTTTTACCAGTACTCCGCACAATATTCTTTCCAAGCCAGTGGCTGCTTTCCCACATAACCATCGTCGAAACAATGGTCAGCAGTGAGAGAGGAATGAATCCTGTCACAATGACTATCATTAATCCTCAGACAGAAATTGGCCAAGCCCGGGATCAAACCAGCGACCTCACGTTCTCAAGTCCTGTACGCTACCGACTGAGCTAGGGGGTAGAGAAAATGGACTTAATGGATCCATTATTATGCAATGACTTGAATGGTATGATGCATCAAGGAAACACATTAAGCACCCTTTTGCCAGAGCATGGCTCAAATAAAAGTGATGAGCTGAATCCATCATGTAAAACAAAAAATCCAATGCTTAGGAAAAAGGCTTTTAAAAGTATTCCTACTAGCTGGCCCGTAAATAATAAGTTTATACATATGTCTGTTTTCCACTGTGTATTTCACAATTCAAGACAAATCCAATCATCTGAGCCTCAGTGATTTGCAGTTAGCAAATACTGAAAAGTTTTAAATTGTGTTGTCTACCAATGAGATGAGCATCAATTATGTGAACATACGAGATGATAAAAACTGGTTCCAAATTTTAGCAGTGTATTCTGATGTTCAAAGATTATTTGTCTGTTCAGTATGCATCTAAAGGACAGAAACAATCGGTAACAAAGTTACTTTATCTTTGTGCAAATTTAACAGTATTTTCAACTATTGGAAAAAAAAACCAGTGCAACAGATGCTCTGATTGCTTGTATGAGTGGGGGGTGGTGGGGGGGGGGGGGGGAATCAGAATTTGGCTCTGTTACTTATTCATTTTAGCCATACTCTGGCAAAAGGGGCTTAATGCATCTCCGTAATGCATTATACCAAGAAAATCATCACATAATTATGGATCCATAGAATCCATTTTGTACAACAATTGACTGAACCATGGGGTTAAGTGGTCCTTTGAGCTGCAGAAAATTGACCAACACCAAAAAGTTTTGACCAAGGTCAGCCTGCATGGGCTGCGCAGGCCGACCTGGGTCAATACTTTCTGTGGATGCATTAAGCCCCCTTTTCACAGAGCATGGCCCATTTCAATATTGTTTTTTATGTGCACTGATAAATCTGATCCTGCTTCAAAAAGCCATTATCCTTAGAGCATTCGATCATCAGTTACATCACCCTTTCCCAACTCTTTCATCAAGAGTTCTCCTGACCTTCAGCAGAATAAGCATTTAAAAACTTTGTGGGAAAAGTAGAAGATCCTGATAAACAGCATCCTCTCCTTTTCCAACAAAGTTTCTCTACCCTTTCAAAAAAAGATCCTGTCATTTGTGTCACATTTATTGTCTGCATTACGGAAGAGCCTAGCATTTTGTGATCTAGTAAAAAGTAAAAACTGGTCTACATACCAAGTAAGAGAGAGTTATCATCAGTGGACCAGCCAAGTCTGAGAACATGTGGATTTGTTTCTTCCTTGCCGAGGTGATCAACTGACATGTTTTCAACAAGCTAATAAAAGAAAAACACAATCATTCTGAAACATTGTGGTAAAAACTGCTAGGCAAAACATCAGTGCTGTTGTGGACCGCTTGACAGAGCAGATCAAGATCAGATCACAGGACACAGCTGTCCAATGTTCTGTAAGCTCTAGATATAAAACTGTCTTGAATATACAATGTCTAGGTCTTTTGCTGAGTTTGAAAGTGTCCCCTTTCGAATTTATAGTGTGCTTTAGAGTTTGATTTTTTTAATGAGAGCACTAGCACCTCATATGGATGCCAACACCCAGCTGTAGTTGCTCTTTCAGTGAAAATTTTAGGTAAAATGAAAGAGCATAACCATGTCAAAATTGTTTTGACCATTTGGTTAGGGCTTCCCTTTTATACTTAAATAATAGATCTGATTTTAAGTAAATAATGTCAAAATTTTTGCACTAAGATGCAAGAGTATATGAAAATACCTCAAATGTGTCTTTCGAAAATATCCCTGCTAGAAATTGAAAAAAAAAAAAAATTTTGACTTGAAAATATTTTGCGGATAAGGAAATCAGCCAAGCAATTTCTTATATAAGTCACACACAGTAAGTGCCATCTGTATTGCAGAGTTGATTAACTCTTTACCACACAACAAAAAAGTAGACTTGTCCAAATTGAAAGCATTTGCAGACGACAAATGTGGCTCAAATGATGAGATTCATCCTTGACAGGATAGAAAACACTGTGGGAAAAGGAGAAAATGCTGGTAACCAGCATTTTCTCCTTTTCCTACAATGTTTTCAAAAGGCTTCTTCTTCTGGGGTCCTTAAAACTTGGGACTGTGTGGTAAAGCGTTAAAACAACTTCCTCCAAATTATACAAAAATATATGTGGGGAAAAAAGATCCATATTATGCAGAGTTTACTGGGTATGAAGCCATTTCTATAATTTAACTTTTAACACGCTTCACAGATAACTTTTTATTCCCTCCTTCAGGCAACTTTTTTCATCTTGTGGCTGACCAACTAAGAAAACATTATAACAAATGGAGCAATGTCTCCATTCTTCCGCGATATTGACTTAACCCTTTACCAGACGACAAAATTTTAGCCTTGTCCAAATTGAAAGCATTTGCAGACGACAATTTCGATGTGGCTCAAATGGTGCAATTTTTCTTTGATAGGGTAGATAACATTGTGGGAAAAGGAGAAAATGCTGGTTACCAGCATTTTCTCCTTTTCCCACAATGTTTTCAAAAGGCTTCTTTCCCAGGGGCTTCAAAAGGCGTCATTGTGCAGTAAAGGGTTAACGGTAGTAAACCTAAATGCATGTTCAAGCCCTGCAGTGGCCAAAGTAAACAATGCAGGTGTAATGATGCATTTAGTTGAAATCATAACTTATTAACTTTTTACCACATGACAAAAATGTAGCTGGTCCAAATTGAAAGAGTTTGCAGACAACAATTTAAATGTGGCTAAAATGGGGGAATTTGTCTTTGACAGGGTGGAAAACATTGTGGGAAAAGGAGAAAATGCTGGTTACCTTTTTCAAAAGGCATCTTTCTCTGGGTCTTTAAAACATGTGATTGTGTGGAAGTTAAAAGTATGGAAATTATAGTTAAGATGACAATCTTATTGAACAGTTGGTCCAATGTTAGTCTCAGCACAAAAATTAATTTCAAAACCAGGAAAAAAGTAAACAAAAGAAACAGTAAGCTGGCAACTTTTGACCTACTTTTAATCTTTTTCCTGCCAGCAACTAACATTCGGACTTATCGTACAATAAGAGACCGTTTTCCTCACAACTATTTCCATAATTCTAAATGGTATGATTTACATTTAAATGCATTTTAACCCTTTACCGCACAATGCCGCCTTTTAACGATCCTGGGAAAAAAGCCTTTTGAAAACACTGTGGGAAAAGGAGAAAATTCTGGTAACCAGCATTTTCTCCTTTTCCCACCATTTAAGCCAAACTGAAATTGTCGTCTGTAAATGCTTTCAATTTCGACAAGGCTAAAATTTCGTCCTCTGGTAAAGTGTTAACAACCACACTGTTTACTTTTGACTGGTACTGGGCCTTTAATTACCAACATTTTTTCAGTCATCTACCGCAAATTTATATCAGAAGGTACTGAGTTAAGAAGCTCTTACTTTGACTTCATATGCCACCTTTCCTTTTGTCACACCAAATGAACCTCTGACACCTGACCAAACCATGGCAAAACCTCCATCTGTCGCTGGTTTGGCACTTAGTCCATCTTTGCTGATCTTCAGAGATAATTCGCTGTTGTCTAAAAATGACAGAGAACTGTTTTTAAAGCGCAAAATAATGCTATAAAACAAAGATGTAATTCATTTCACAATCCTTAAAATTACAACCTTATTACCCCTTTACCAAACAATCCCAAGTTCTATTGACCCTTATTAAGAAGGATTCTGAAAACTTTGACAGAAGAGAAGAAAATGCTGGTAGGCAGCATTTTCTTCTTTTCCAACAATTTTTTTTTTTCTTTGAAACACGTCTTATAATTTTGAGTAGCATTTAAAATGTTATTTGCAGATGCTTTTAAATAGGACAAATCTTAAATGTTGTTGTTTGGTAGAGAATTAATAATCAAACAGTGAAAAGATCATTGCAATATCTTGAAATTTCAAATCATCATGCATCAGTTAGTTCTTTCAAATATTTTTTTTTAAAATCAACTAAAGAAAGAAGGCATTCTCTCAGTCAGGTTCATGAAACAGCACCTTGTACCTAAACCCTGACACAAACAATCCATTTATTTTCTTACTCAGAAGAGGGCTTTTTAAAATATTGACAGACAAGGACAAAATGATTGTAAACCACAATGTTTTTCTCATAGACTTTTCTACCCTTCTAAAGACAAAACATCCTTACATTTATCTAATGTGACGTTTGTCAGCTGTTTCCAGGAATCATCTTCTGGTTCAATAGGAGATTTTCTGAAATTTGATAAAGTGATGCTAAGGCTTAACTCTTTACCATAAAATCCCAAGTTTTAACGACTCTGAGGAAGAAGCCCTTTGAAACCATTGCAGGAAGAGGGGAAAATGCTGGTAACCAACATTTTCTCCTTTGCCCACAATGTTTTCTACTCTATCAAAGACAATTCCATCATTTGAGTTGCATTTGTACTGTTGTCTGCAAATGCTTTCAATTTGGACAAGTCTTCATTTTTGTCCCTTTGAAAATAGTTAATCTGCATTGGATGAATTTTGCTGCCATTTTCTGAGATAAAATGAGTTTTCAGATTCCTTACACTTTTACAGGTACAGACACATAATTACAAAATATGGGTTATCAACTTGAATAATGTTTAGGCATTAATGCATGTGAATGTTAAAACGGTGTGGCAAATAAAGAAAAAAAATGCTTGTAACCAGCAATTTTTCCTTTGGCTAGAATGATTAACAAGTGCTCTGCAACAAGGTAACATAGTTATCATTACAATTTACATAATTATAGAATAAATCATGCCATCTTTTTTTCAACATGTTTCATTAAAAGGGTTTTAAACCTACTGATTTGATGGTTACAAAGCAGTTTTTCTACGGTACTTGAAACATCTTGAAACAAAAGCAAGATTAACAATTTGATATTTGATAACTTAATTCTTTCTAATCTGCTTTTCCTACAGATTTGTGTTTGTGTATCCGTCAATCAGGTTCAATCTATTAAGTACAGCCAAAACATATATCATGAGCATGCTTACGCTCTCTTCTTAACCAGTGGCTCCCTTTTTCTGTCCCTATCCCTATCTCTATCTCTGGATCTGCGGTCTTCTCTGTCCCTAGAACGGGATCTTGAGTGCTTCCTCTTCTCACCCCGACCTGAAATTATTTTTTTCTTTGTTATAGTGTTTCAGCTACTATGAACTCTGACCCTAGTTAGAAAAACTACGATAAATTCTCTCTAATATTCAAATGTGAAATAGTTCAAATATATAAAATTGAGCAGCTCCCTGGCAAAATGGGGCTTAATGCATCTCCACCATGCATGATACCAAGCAAGTCATCACAGTATTATGGATCCATAAATTCCATTTTGAATAACAACCAAATGAATTATGAAAAAAATTGGTCCCATGAGCTGCCAAAAATTGACCAGTTGTAGAAAGTTTCGGCCCAGGTCAGCCTGCACGACTGTACAGGGTGACCTGGGTCAATTCTTTTAGCAGATGCATTAAGCCCCCTTTTCACCGGGCATAGCTCATGAATGTTTTTATATAAGGTTGGTTGCCAATGTTGAAACATTGTCCACAGGAATGAGCACCAGCATAAACTCAGCTTTAAGCACATTGTTCGGTCTGCTGCATGATGAGAAAAAAACATTTGCAGATGCCTTAACTTAGGTTGCAAAGTGACAGTTTGTAGGCTTTTGCCAAAAGTGTAGATCAAGATCAGACTGCACAGATCAACACTGTCCAATATGGGTGAGATATCTCTAACAAGCAAAATTCTTAAATTATAATCTATGACTATTCACAATTTTGCTAAAAATCTTAAGTTTAGTTTATCAAGCAGCTTGGGGGTTCAAAACATCTATGCAATAGCCAGGTATCAAGCATTAATCCTTAAAAGTGCCTTTCACAAGTCAACTTTAGTTGCCTTTGAAGCCAGTGTAGATCAAAATCAATCTGCACGAAACATGCAGTCTATTCCTTGATCCACATTGTTCCCTAATAGAAACAGTATTGACAAAAGCAAACTTGATGTTGCAATTAACCCTTTACCAGACGACAAAATTTTAGCCTTGTCCAAATTGAAAGTATTTGCAGACGACAATTTCAATGTGGCTCAAATGGTGCAATCTTTCTTTGATAGGGTAGAAAACATTGTAGGAAAAGGAGATAATGCTGATTACCAGCATTTCCTCCTTTTCCCACAATGTTTTCAAAAGGCTTCTTTTCCAGGGGCGTCAAAAGGTGGCATTGTGCGGTAAAGGGTTAATTTGGTCTAATAGACTAAAAATGTCTGGTTTATTTGGCACTGTACGGGTTAATTCAGGTTTAACTTTCACCAGACAACATAATTTTAGACATATCCCTATGGTAAACATCTCCAAACCACGAATGGCTCAAATATGGGCCTTTGATACAGTAGATAACATAGCAGGAAAAGGAGAAAAAAACTGGTTATCAAAACTTTTTACGACAATGTTTTCAAAAGTCATCATCCTCAGTGTCACTAAAACTTGTGATGTTGGGTTAACCTTTTCCCAAACGACAAATTTTGGACTGGTCCAAATTGAAAGAGTTTGCAGACGACAATTTTAAATTTGATGAAAATGGCAGAAAGTTATCAAAAAGGGTAGAAAACACTGTGGGAAAAGGAGAAATTGCTCGTTACGAGCAATTTCTCTTTTTCCCAGTGTTTTCAAAAGATTTGTACTGCAGACACGTGAAAACCAGGGCTTGTTTGGGAAAGGGTTAAGTGTTAATACAAGTGACAACGGCAGCTGTTACAATCTAATGTCAGACATGACAAGTCAAACAAACCTCTTTTCTTATCCTCTGATTTTTCTTCTTTCTTGTCTGCATCATCCTTGCTTTCTTCGTCTTTTCCTTCCTCTGTTTTTTCTTCCTTCACTTTTCCTTCTAATTCCAGGTCATCTCCATTAACCTCTGTTTTTGCTTCTTGACCTTCTTTTTCCTCGTCATCTATCTTCTCTTTCTTCACGACATCATCTTCCTGGAAATAAAACAACAAATCATGATCTCTACTTTAAACACAATTCATGGTATATACTTCATCACATTCCGCTACAACTGGCCATTATTTTCAGCTTAACCATTAACTACACAATCAACCTCTTAAACAATCCTGGGGGAGAAGGCTTTTGAAAATATCGTAAGAAAAGGAGAAAATGCTGGTAGCCAGTATTTTCTCCTTTTCCCACAATGTTTACTACCCCATCAATGACAAAAATCATTTAAAATACATTTATTCTGTTGTCTGCAAATGCTTTCAATTTGGTCAAGTCCACTTTTTCTCATTCGATAAAGAGTGCTGTGGCTATTTAATCCTTGCCCAAACAACAAATTTTGGACTGTTCCAATTTGAAAGAGTTTGCAGACGACAATTTTAAATTTGATGAAAATAGCAGAAAGGTCTCAAAAAGGGTAGAAAACACTGTGGTAAAAGGAGAAATTGCTTGTTAAGAGCAATTTCTCCTTTTCCCACAGTGTTTTCAAAAGACTTGTACTGTAGACACGTGAAAACCAGGGCTTGTTTGGGAAAGGGTTAAAACCTACTAAAAGCCATCACAAATTGTTCTAAAGTCATCAATGACAAACTTATATGAAGGAAATGAAGATTTCATTTTTCTACAGCTAAGAAAACACAGTGGTGTATGAGATTCAATAATTGTTCCTCAGTTGTCAAATGTAGGAGCTGATAAGTCTGTTTTTCGCTCAAAATCTTTTGAAGATGTGATAATTTCGAACAGAAAAAATAATTTTTGAAAACTACCATTGTTTACTGCCAATCTTTGCACACAGATTCTAAACCAATGTTGTAGGTACCTAAAATTTGCTCATTAAGACAATTCTAAAGAATACATAAAATAGAAGGTATAGGTAAAAATAACAGGATTCAAGAATTTGAGGATACCTCCCGACAACCCTGACTTATCTAGACCAATGGCATTCTCTCTAATTTTCTCTACCTGTTGTTCGGTCTGTTCCTCCTTCACATCTCCTGTATCTTCAACATCATTCTCATAATCCATTGCCTGATTATCATCCACTGCTTCATCATCGTTTTGTTGTTCAACAGCTTCAGGCTCCGCTTCCTCGCCCTGGTCCTGTTCCTCAGCAGGTATTTGCTCGTCAGCCTGAAACTGCTCCTCTTCAGCCATCTCTTCCTCGTCTTCTTGGACCTGCTCTGGTTCATCATAATGAGCCTCCTCAGCCTGGGGCCCATCTTGAACAGCTTCTACTGGTTCCTGTTCTTTGGCTTGTTCTTCACCATCAAAATCATTAGCTTTTTCTGTCTGCAGAGATAAAAGTCATTCTTGTTTACAGACATGCAGGCATGCTGAGCATTTTCTTGTTTACCTCTAAATCAAATGACAAAATATTGGACTAGTGCATATTTAAATTACAGGTATTTGGAGACGACACACCAAATGTGGCAGAAATGTTGAATTTGTCTTTGAGAGGGTAAAAATGACTCTGGGAAATGGAGAAATGCTGCTCCCATGACTTTTGCTGAAGAGGACCTGTAGAACTCTCTTCTCCTTTCACTCAATCGCCCTGCTACCTTTTTGTTTTTAACTGAAACCCCCGACTGTGACTGGCAAATGCTAAAAGGATCTATAAATGGAGGCCAATAATAAAGGCTTTAACCCTTTACCAGACGACAAAATTTTAGCCTTGTCCAAACTGAAAGCATTTGCAGACGACAATTTCGATGTGGCTCAAATGGTGCAACTTTCCTTAGATAGGGTAGAAAACATTGTGGGAAAAGGAGAAAATGCTGGTTACCAGCATTTTCTCCTTTTCCCACAATGTTTTCAAAAGGCTTCTTTCCCAGGGGCGTCAAAAGGCGGCATTGTACGGTAAAGGGTTAAGCATAAACTCCCATGTTTTTCTGACATTGCATCAACCCTTTCTTAGATAGAAGAATGTTAAATATTGCTCTTAGAAGTAAGCTTTTTAACATTTTACCACACCATCCCGACTTTTAACAACCCTGAGGAAGAAGCCTTTTGAAAACATTGTGAGACAATGAGAAAATGCTGGTAATGGTAACCAGCTTTTTCTCCTTTTCCCACAATGTTTTCTGCACTTCCCAAATCGAATATCAATTTTTGAGTCACATTTACAGGTACTTTGTCATCTGCAAATGCTTTCATAGTTTGTTGTCTACAAATGCTTTCAATTTAGACCAAATCTAAAATTTTGTTGTTTAGTTAAGAGTTAAAAATTCTACAGACACAATAAAACCTACTTCTGGCTGTGGTGCCTCTGCTTGGGGGTCTGCTTCCTGAGAACTATCATCCAAGTTTTCTTGAGAAGAATTTTGATCGCCAGTATCATCTCCACCACCATCTGTCAATACATAATATACAAAGGAACACTGTAGATCTTTTAGTGACTGGCAAAAAAAACAAACCATAATCTGTGAATCTGCAAATCTTCCTTGGAAGATGTCAAACTGAAAAAGGTGAAGCTTTTTTTTTTTTGATGTTTACTCCATACAACTGTTTCCTTTCACAGAATCTTTTCATTACTGAACCTCTTAACAAAGTGTTTGTTGATAAAGCATGTTTCAAACTTAAATTTACAGTCAGTAATTACTTTGTAAAGATTTGTTCACAACAGAAGACAATAGGAGGGAGAGGATAAGACTTGCCGAGGATAAGACAAGCTCTAGCAAGGGTGTTCCTTGCTTAACCCTTTCCCAAACGACAAATTTTGGACTGGTCCAAACTGAAAGAGTTTGCAGACGACAGTTTTATATTTGATGAAAATGGCAGAAAGGTCTCAAAAAGGGTAGAAAACACTGTGGGAAAAGGAGAAATTGCTCGTTACGAGCAATTTCTCCTTTTCCCACAGTGCTTTCAAAAGACTTGTACTGCAGACACGTGAAAACCAGGGCTTGTTTGGGAAAGGGTTAAGGTAGAAGGCAATTTAACCCTTTCCCACACAGACTCTTCCGAATTCAGTACACCTGCAGACGACAAATTCAGAATCGGTACACATGAGCTGAAGTTCTCAGACAGGGTGGAAAACATTGTGAGAAAAGGAGAAAATGCTGGTTACCAGCATTTTCTCCTTTTCCCACAATGCTTTCAAAAGGCTTCTTTCGTAGGGTAGTTAAAACTCAGGATTGTGTGGTAAAGGGTTAATAAGCATTGGCAGACCAAGCTGTCTCAAAGGGCCCTTAAGAAGAGGGTATCGGATAACATCAGGTTGGATAGAGTATGTCTACTAAAGTGAGATGTGCACACTTTTTCACAGAAAATGCCAAATGGGATGTTCTAAACATGACATAGGCTTGAACTGCAAATGTTTTGAGGAATTTCATGTAATGTAGACTGCATGTAATAAATATTTGTTTAAAATGACTAAAAATCATGATGTAGAACATATCAGTGCTTTCATTAAGCGGATGTAGACGTAATAAAATACGTCCGGTAAATTCCCCAAAACGTCCGAAAAAATGGAACTGGATGTTTTTCGTACGTCAAGAAATTTCCAAAAACATCCGCAAATTCAGACCTCAGCGTTTACCTGTATTAATAAAACTAAGGGTTAAAACAAACATCTGGCAGGAAGTGTGGATATATAAATCTAATCGAGCACCCGTTACGTACACATCACAAACTTTATACGTTTCGGTAATTTCATCATCGCATACATGTGTTCTGAATTGATTTAAAACCGGGTGTTACCTTGACAACCGACTCCAGCTACTGTTAATTAAGGACGGCGATATAAACAGATTACGCTAATTGTTTCAAAGCTTGTCCTACAAAGGCAATGGTCAGTAAATTACTTATCCTTAATCAGAATGCCGAGACGGTCGGTGATTTATCTAATTAACGCTTTTTTAACTAATTTTCCAAATTAGAAAAATTAAAATTAACGATTTTTCTTCATGATAAAGAAAAATATTTTGACGAGTAATAACGTACGGTAACTTAAAAGTTGTCATTTATTCACACATCGGTTAATAATGCGGAGCTAAGGTTGTTCTCGTGGTTCCCGGTATACGTTAAATATTTAAAGCTACCCTTTCCCTACAAGCAGAAATCGCGTTAAATTATAAATTACAGCATAAAAACAGAGGGAGGTGAGGCCTGACGACATTAGGTTGAATGACTCTTAAAGTCGGCATATAGTTGCTCCTAAGGTCGTCATGTGAACCTCAAGTCGTCATTAGCAGGATTTTAAAAAGATATCAAGAAAGCCTGAAAATAATCAATTCAACTAGATTTTAATATCGAATTGTGCAAACTGGGACCTAGAACATCAAAATGAGAACCAGTTTTTCCCTTCGTGTCAGATTGAGTACTACCAAAGTATCGATGACAGGTATTAACCCTTTCCCAGACAAGCCCTTGTTTTACAACCGGGAGAAAAAGGCCATTGGAAACAGTGAGGGAAAAAGAGAAAATGCTTATGGCGATTATTTTCCTTTTTCTTACAATGTTTACAACCCTTTGAAATATAAATTACATCCTTTGAGTCATACATGTAAATATATTTTGTCGTCTTTATAAACTTTCCATTGGGACAAGTCCAAATATTTGTTGTCTGGTAATGAGTTGACCTTTGATATTTGTACCATAAAAACGCACATGTAATACTGATGTTGATTTTGTTGCGTTATGGCAACAACAAAACTTCCTGAATTTTTACCAAAAATTCCTGAAATTCTGACCTGGAATTATAAAATTCCTGAAATCAGCCCTTAATGAGAGCACTGACATATTGAATAAAGTTGAAATTGCTATATTCTGGCCCTGATATGTGGAAAACTAATATTTCTGTTGTATTATGTTTCCAAAGTCACAAAGTCTTACTTTTATCTAAATGTTTAAACAATCGAAAAGGTTTGTGGGGGGGGGGGGGATTTTCTGGGTTAAAATATATTCTCTTCAGTGTAAGTCACATCTGCTAGATATAACTCGACTTTTGAGAAAGAATGTTATGAGTGTACTAATTAAAGCATTTTGTCTACTTTGTAGATAAGCTGACAAAGTTTAAAAAATGATATACAAGTTTACAAAAATTATTTGTGAACTGATAAAAACTAACTCATATATCACAATTATTCCTGTTCCTCACAAATTTTGACATAACTTATAAAAAACAAGAGGGCCATGATGGCCCTGGGTCGCTCACCTTAGTAGATAGCCTTAAAGGTATTTCTTTAATTTGACCATGGGACATAGTTTTTGACCGTAGGTGACCCAATTTCAAACTCAAATTTCATGAAGACAAACATTCTGACCAATTTTCAAGTCAAGTGAGCAAAAAATGTGGCCTCGAGTGCCCTAAAGGTATTTTTTTAATTTGACCTAGTGACCTAGATTATGACCCCAGGTGACCCAAATTTGAACTGGTCTTGGACTATATCAAAAGAAACATTATAACCAATTTTCAAATCAACTGAATAATAAATGTGGCCTCTAGAGTGCCCACTAGCTATTTCTTTAATTTGACCAAGTGACCTAGTTTATGACCCCAGTTGACCCAAATTCAGACTCGTGTGAGATTTTATAAAGATAAACATTCTGACCAATTTTCAAGGCAATTAAGCAAATAATGTGACTTCTAGAGTGCCCACAAGGAATTACTTAAGTTGACCTAGTGACCTAGTTTATGGTTCCAGGTGACCCAAATCCAAACTCATCTGGTATTTCATCAAGACAAACATTCTGGTCAAATTTCAGGTCATTTGAGCAATAAATGTGGCCTCCAGAGTGCAAACAAGGTATTTCTTTAAATTGACCCAGTAAACTAGTTTATGACCCAAGTTGACCCAAATTAATCTTATGTGAGACTTTATAAAGACAAACTTTCTAACTAATTTTCAAGGCAATTGAGCAAATAATGTGGCCTCGAGAGTGCCAACAAGGTATTTCTTTAATTTGACCTAGTGACCTAGTTTATGACCAAAGATGACCCAATTTTGAACTCAATGAACTTGTTGTGCTTAGATGGGCAAACAAACTTAGAAGAGAATCACTACATACCAAATATCAAAGCTCTACGCCTTCCAGTTTTAAAGAAGAATTTTAAAGTTTTCCTTCTTTGTTCCTATGTTTGAACTTGTGACACTCGGGGCTGGGCCAGTTTTGACCCAAGCAGCATCCTTGGAACAAACTTGGTAGAGGTCCACTAGGAGATGCTACATACCAAATATCAAAGCTCTACACCTTCCCGTTTAAGAGAAAAAGAAATTTAAAGTTTTCCTTCTTTGTTCCTATGTTTGAACTTGTGACCCCTGGGGCAGGGCCAGTTTTGACCCAGGGGCATCATATGAACAAACATGGTAGAGGTCCACTCTGAGATGCAACATACCAAATATCGAAGCTCCACACCTTTCGGTTTCAGAAAAGAAGAATTTTAAAGCTTTCCTTCTTTGTTTCTATGTTCGAACTTGTGACCCCCAGGGCAGGGCCAACTTTTGCCCCAAGGGTACCATATGCACAAACTTGGTAGAGATCCACTAGAAGATGCTACATACCACATAACGGCTCCATGCCTTCCTGTTTCAGAGAAGATTTTTAAAGTTTTCCTTCTTTGTTCCTATGTTGGAAATTGTGACCCCCGGGGCGGGGCCAGTTTTGACCCCAGGGGCATCATATGAACAAACTTGGTAGAGGTCCACTAGGCAATGCTACATACCAAATATGAAAGCTCTATGCCTTACAGTTTCAGAGAAGATGATTTTTAAAGTTTTCCCTCTTTGTTCCTATGTTTGAACTTGTGACCCCCGGGGCAGGGCCAGTTTTGACCCCAAGGGCATTATATAAACAAACTTGGTAGAGGTCCACTAGGAGATGCTTCATGCCAAATATCAAAGCTCTATGCCTTCTAGTTTTAGAGAAGATGATTCTTAAAGTTTTCCTTTTTTGTTCCTATGTTGGAAATTGTGACCCCCGGGGCGGGGCCAGTTTTGGTAGAGGTCCACTAGGAGATGCTACATGCCAAATATCAAAGCTCTACGCCTTCAAGTTTCAGAGAAGAAGATTTTTAAAGTTTTCCTTCTTTGTTACTATGCTCAAACTTGTGACCCCCGGGGCAGGGCCAGTTTTGACCCCAGGGGCATCATATGAACAAACTTGGTAGAGGTCCACTAGGCAATGCTACATACAAAATATGAAAGCTCTACGCCTTCCAGTTTCAGAGAAGATGATTTTTAAAGTTTCCCCTCTTTGTTCCCATGTTCGAATTTGTGACCCCCGGGGCGGGGCTAGTTTTGACCCCAAGGGCATCATATGAACAGACTTGGTAGAGGTCCACTAGGAGATGCTTCATGCCAAATATCAAAGCTCTATGCCTTCTAGTTTTAGAGAAGATGATTTTCAAAGTTTTCCTTCTTTGTTGCTTTGTTCAAAACTCGTGACCCCTGGGGCGGGGCCAGTTTTGACCCCAGGGGCATCATATGTACAAACTTGGTAGAGGTCCACTAGGAGATGCTACATGCCAAATATCAAAGCTCTACGCCTTCAAATTTCAGAGAAGAAGATTTTTAAAGTTTTCCTTCTTTGTTACTATGCTCAAACTTGTGACCCCCGGGGCGGGGCCAGTTTTGACCCCAGGGGCATCAAATGAACAAACTTGGTAGAGGTCCACTAGGAGATTCTACATACCAAATATCAAAGCTCTGCGCCTTATAGTTTCAGAGAAGAAGATTTTCAAAGATTTTCCTTTTTTTTTTTCCTTTTTGTTGCCATGGCAACCAAAGTTGTGGGTGGAATTCAATTCTTTGAACAATTTTGGTAGAGCTTTACCCAAGGAACATCCCTGCCAAGTTTCCTCAAGATTGGCCCAGTGGTTTAGGAGAAGAAGATGTTTAAAGAAATTGTTGACGGACGACGGACGCCGGACATAGGGCGATCACAATAGCTCACCTTTAGCACGTTGTGCTAAGGTGAGCTAATAAAAAATTCGGCATAAATGGGTTAATTAATTCTTAAAATTTTACCAATGATCAGGTCGCGAAGACCTGACCAGCATAAATGTACACAATTCACCAACAAATTACACTGAAAATGCACCAAATCACATGCCAACCTATAGAAATATGCATGCAATCAATAGAAACACATACAATATAAAACCTCTCCTCAAGACCAACCCTGCAATACGAGCAACCCGCTTTTGAGAACGATTTTTGTCAGAACGGAATTTTTCTTTCTTCATGATCAATGACCACGACCCCGGAAATATGGGCACCCCGCTACTCCGAAATTACGACCACCATTTTCAGTGCCAATGACAAATTACCTATAGATTTTAAACCCCTGAAACGACCGCTAATTTTCACAACTTCATTACAACCCGTTAATTTTCACGCTACCATAATCGCGCACTGTAGGCTGTTCTTCGCGTACGAACATTCTTGGGTCCGATGGAATCTACAATCAATTATTGGTCGTTTGTTTATCTACCAACTATTGTAACTCGATTTTGTTTAGTGATCAGGATGTTACCTTACTTAAGGGTTCAATCTAGGCTGCGTTTTTGAGCCAATGACGCGATTTTTGAAGTCCTTGGCCCATTTTTGAAACTCCAGTGCGCCGGATCTGTGCAAAATCCAATGCATCGGCGCTTTTCCAATTCCGTGGTACGCCGCCATTAACTTTTTTTAGTACAGTTTTTAGTAAGTCAGTGTAAGAAGATGCTTTCCGCGGTATTGAAATTTGACTGCAAAGCATCGCAACAACACGGAGAGCATTACTGGTAATCAGGTACTGATTTATTCACGGCGCATGAACAAATGCGATGGAAACCAGCTGTTGGAAACATGTCGGCAATGCAAACAAAGAAACCAATTGGTGATTTCTTTTCTGGCGGAAATTCCGCCAAACAAGCGAAAACACAGCAATCAGGTGAAATCAATGGTGAAAAACAATCAGCTCATGGAAAAGCTGGGAAATCGTATGCAAAAATATTTCCTTTTCAATGGTGGAAAACTTTGTGGTAAAAGAAGAAAATGTTTCTTTACCCACACTGTTTTATCTGGAGATCTTTCCTTCTTACGTTGTTGAATTCTGTATAACAGATTGTTTGGTAAAGGGTTGTTTGGCTGAGAACAGCTATTGATAATGATCATGGAGGAACCAGTTGCATTAAGTCAGACAAGTGGTTAAAAAAATAAAACAGTATTAGGAATTTTCTTCTTCATGTTTTCAGCTTAAGATTAACAAGAGTCTGTTGAATACAAATCAAATGAAAATTTTTATCTCTTTTATTCTTTCCTTTTATGATCAATTTAGAGGCTGAATTTTCATGGAACACTGATCCATTATCCACATAGTCTTTAATTCATGCTTTTCAGTAGTTTATGGGGAAATAATGGTGGATTATAGTTGGATAATTTCACCGTTAAGATCAGTGAATTTACAGACTGATAAACTCACTGGCACAGAAATACTGAGAACTCCCCTGTAAGGGGTAAGAAGCATTATACTTTTTTTTCAGTAAAAGATCGAAATTTTGTGAACATCATGCGGTAATATGATAGCGGCCACTCATGAAAATACTACCGATCGTGTGCACTTGGTGAAATAAATTTCGATCTTTCACCTAAAAAGAACAAATAGCCTGTAATCCATTGATTAATGCATAGGCCTAATTTGCAAATATGTCAAAACAACAAGCCAGGTAAGTATCCCAGAAAGCCATGCCAACCTCTTCGATAGATTGGTTACCTCCCCTGATGCAGCAAGTGTATAGGAATTGGTACAGGCTACTATAAACGGGCAGATTTCTGCCTGTCTATTTTTAGAACAGCCAAACGCTAGACATTAGAGATTCAGGGGAGATCACTCTCACTTCCAGAGCAGAAGATTTTCTAATACTTTTGACCTCACAAATAAGTGAATTGCAGTTTTTGTATCACCTTTTGTGTTTATGTCTGCTAATATTCTCTTTAGTTTCAATTGCCAATTTCAAATTGTGCAAAAAAACAAAATTGCAAATGTGTATGCTGCTCTGATTGGCTATTCTGTGATATACATGTAGCCCAATGAAAAGCAATGACACAATAGCCTGTGCCAGTTGTAATATGTATATCTACAACAGGGACCAGTTCACCTCTTTGACTACCCAACTTTAGTGATTACCTATGTATTAGATTTTTCGCCTTGTTAAATACATCGTAAATCATCACTTGATAAACCAATCAAGCTGAACAGCTGATTAGGGGTGGCGCATGCCCTGAAAAAACTTGTCGTCTGGTTGAATTCTTTGTCAGCATTTTTTGTAGTCCGGGGTGAAATGTTGTCGTCTTAAACAACAGCATTGGTGTTTCCGAGAATTCTGAAACTTCAAACAAATCAACTTGAAAGAGATCTGCTTGCATCGATTCGCCAAAATTTATACGAGACAAACCCCATTTAAACGCGAAAGCTGTTCATTATCCAACAAGAAACACTTCAGGTCCATCAATTTGAAACTATATCAGCCTCAACCCTTGAACAATTTGCTGTATTGGGCTGCACGAACCTTCTTTCTATCACAAAAACTGCCCAGTGTTCCTGCTTCCACCATTTTGACTTACCTCAGTTACTTTGAAAAGCGTATTTTCATTGGTTATCCACAGAGGTGTGTCTGACCTCGACCAATGAGAAAAGGTGTTACAAAATCTGCACTGTACACCATAATGGATTAAAGTTTAGATGGCTTGTTATCTTCAGATGGAAAAAAGATTCATACAATTGAAACACATGTTTATGTTCTAACTTTAGAGCATATGAGTTTTAAGTTTGTGGACTTGAAGTGTATGTAGCACAAAAACGGAAAGTTTTCACATTTTAAATGCTTTTTAGTCTTGAAAGTTTTTGGGAATCAATGCAATTAGATCTGTTCCAAGTTGGTTTGTTTGACAGTTTCAAGCTAGATATTTCCCAGCAACTTGAAATGTCTGAAATAGTGACATGATTTTCTTGTCTCGGTTGGTACTATGGATGTTAATATTGGTAGTAAAATGACATGTAAATGGCATGAAATCCGTGACTAGTGTTAGCAACCACAACAGAACTAATAAGCCTACTGGAATTTATCAATAATGGCGAGGGTAGTGAGCTTTAAACCATCATTTTTCCATTTTATCAAATACAACTCAACAAAACTTAAATTGTTAAAAAGCTTACTGAATAAGCTTTCTTCTCATGCAAGAAACAATTAAGTTATGGATAATTCCTTTTCACCATTAGTAGAACAGTGCTAGCTCTGGCCCAAGTAAAATAATGGCCAACAAATTTTTATTGAAAAAAACAATAGACAAAATTAGCACGCGAAGTTGGTAAAAAAGAAACACATGCACCTTTAGCAATGAACAAACTTTATTTCATAATGTATTAATAATTAAAGATCTATGATGTGAACAGACCAAAAACTGTATGTTCCTATCTTATTTTTTGGTTGGGTACCAAGCTTTAGCTATTTTAAAGGTATTTTTGGATTTTGGGGGAAAATTATCTCCTTAATGGACTGTGTAAATCTAAGATCAGACTGCACAATGTGTGCAGGCTGAACTTGGATCAATACTGTGCGCTTCAGCAGCCTGTAAAATGCAAGGCAATTCCCCCCCCTTTTTTTGAGGGGGGGGGGGGTCCTCTTGTTATATTCAGGAGAAGTAAATGTAGACAAAATAAATCGTCAATCATGGGTGGAGAACGGAGTGCCCCGTACAACTACCCCCAACTCGGGGCCTAGCTCCGATGTTATTTTTATGACCATGATTTAACTATCGATTCAATTACAGGTTAATATCTGTTTTAAAATAAAAAAAATCAACTTAAATTTTCATAAAATCTAAAATGGTGGATGAATTTGTTAAAGAGTAAGTTACGACTTGTCACATCCGAATATCAGCGTGTACGGTAACTGGTATATAGCGAGTCAACCATTCCGCCATAGTTCTCCTTGTTATTCGTGCATGCTAATTACCTTTTTGAGAAAGACTGACAAATATATCTGTTTTATAATCAGAAACAGAATGCGCTATATATATATATAAAACCAACCGTAAAATCGTGGTAGGCCTATTGGCCGTAGGTGCAGACGAACGCAATGTAAACAAATTAATGATGTGTAATTGGTTCCATTAACTTGGCCATAACCGTTATTGGCGGTATTGAAATACAACATCGCTGAATCGATTAAATCGACTGAATTGGCCAATCAAAATTTAAAGTGAAATAAACAATGATCGCCAATTGTTCTCTAATTAATGGCTTACAAAAACAACCGGTTACATGACACGCGTTGTGAAATATACAGGGTCATAATTTGACCCCCCATTGTGACTGGTCGATTAATTCTTTACGTCCGCCGAGGTGTGAAACAAGCGATAACAACTCGTGTCCGGTGCAAAATTTACGCGTGATCCAGGCAAGTACAGGAAATTTTACCCGACTTTTTTGGGGATAAATTAATCGACAATTTTTATCGCCAGTTGGAAGAATTAATCGACAGCCGAGTTAAATAATCGCCAATTGGTGATAATGTCGACTGGCAGCACGAGCACTGGTAGAATAATATGAATACACAGTGTAAAATCCATACCCAATATACTGGCAGCGAAAAGGACGCGTTTTACAGAGGGTGGTTATTTCAAATCCAAATGCGCCAGTGGGTACCTCATATATTCAAATTTATAAAATATAAGCCAATCAGAGAAGAAAAAAAATCTTCATGGCGGTGTATGCCGCTCGTGGCTCGGCTGAAAATTAAAAGAGAAAATTTTTGTTAAAGTCTGAAAACTTTGTTTGAAAAACGTGAAACATGGCCCAAAGCAGCAAACGTCATTTAAAAATTTGAAATCTCTTCTTTAAAATGATATACAAATGAACATGATTGGTTAAAATGCCGATCAAATTTTGATTTTAATTTGGACAGTGTGAAAAGTCACCATTGACAAACAATATTTTTTCGCCATCTTGGAAATTCTGATTCACCAACTAGCGATATTTCAATAGCAATTTCTTCAAAACTATGATATATGAAAGGAAAATTTTAGATGTGATATATAATATGAACGTGGAAGAATTAAATCCTGTCCTAATTTGAGGTCATTTTGTCGTAAATGTAATGAAATATACGGGATTTCTTGACGACTCCTTTTGACCTGAAATGACCCGAAAAATCGGCTATTGTCGATACCAGCAAATTTTTGAGGAGATCAATTTTAGGATATATCTCAATTAAGAGGGTCGAGATGTAAAAAGAAAGTATTAAGAGGTAACATTATTCCTGGTTTTTGCTTCTTTTTTTTTTTGGTAATGAATTTTTTTGAGTAAAATCATGAACCGGGTGTCTGGCACCAGCCGAAAATGATGCACATTCGGAAGGAACTAGAAGTTCGGATAACTGATCAGCATACGTTCTAGATCAGTTTCTTTGTTGAAAATAGCCAGAAATCAATGTGAAAAGAAAGATTTCAAATCAGAAAGATTACTTCTCATATTTTCAGGTGTATTTTACCAGACAGAAGACAGACATGAAATACACATTTGATAGAATGGAAGGCTACCCCGGGCCCTGTACTGAGGAAATTTGGTTGCAGATCACCAATTTAGCCACTAGTGACGACCCTGAGAAACAAAGCTTTTAAAAACATTGTAGGAAAAGGAGAAAATGCTGCTTACCAGCATTTTCTTCCTTTTTCATAATCTTTTCCTCTCTTTCTGATACAAATTTTTATCACTGACCCATATTCTACTTGTGTCACCTGTAATCACATTCAATTTGGACAAGCCTAAAATTTTGTCATCAGAACTTTAGACTTAATGTGATATCTATTCTTTTTAGTTTATCACCAGGAAAAAAACCCTCAAAATTCTTTATATTGATGAATAAGGTAAAATAATAATAAGTTTACCATGCACACCAATGGCTGTGATAATTACAAGTTGCCTCTCCATGAAATTAATGCCTGCTTTTAAATTTAAATACAGGTGGTGATATTTACATACTTTTTTCCTTATTTTGGATCAAAATATCTCCTAAAATACTTATTATAGATAAAAAAGAATGACAATAATGGAAAAAGCATGAAAAAATACATATAACTGGAAAAGTTGGTTTTGAAATCTTTTAAATTAAAAAAGTTAACATTTTCTTGTTAATGGTTCCCGACTCGAATGCGAGCGCATTGAGGTTTAATAGCAGGAAAGTTAAAAAAAAATGCCATTTTTTTTTCAATTTTCAAATCCTCGTAACTTTTGACCCAAATAAGATATTTAAAAAATTTTTTTTGTTGTTTAGATGTCTTTCCAAGCTCTTGCTGTTGAATACATGATTGTAAGTATGAGCTTAAGATTAAAAATATGTTGTGGTTGCTACTAGTGTATTGAAAATATTATACAAGTTGTTTACCTTTCAGTATATTAGTGTGTAATATGTGATTTGAGATACCAGGGTTCCCATTCACGCACCTATGTGTGCGATTCACAAACTGAATTGAATAATCACGCACAAAAATATGAAGTGAAACGTGCATGCACGCACAGGTTTCAGGACTCCCGTTGCTGATCACCAGTGGTCAGGGCTTTAGCTAGCCTCTGAAAATCAGGAGTCAACGACCCCTTGACCCTAAAATTTTAGGGGTCAAATCTAATTTTTAAAGAGTCAAACCAAAATATTCAAGAGTCAAAATGGAAAATTTAAGAGTCTATAGTCAACAATTTATTGTTGTTGTTTTTGGACTTATCATTAATATTGCAAAAAAGATGTGAAATTAACAACTGATTTGTAAAATTTTACATTTCAAAGAGGACTGCCACTTTCCCCGCCCTGCCACCCACAGTATGTTCAAGGAGGCTAAGGTTAAAACCTTGTCGACCTAAGCAATCAAGAAGAAAATTATGGTTAATAAATTTCACTGAGAATTCCTTTTTAAAACTTGCTGAAATAAAGATAAGATTTATTTATCCAATTTCTAGTACCATCCAGAAATATGTAAAGTATTATAATTTTCTTGGGCCTGAATAATTCAAGTTATTTTTATTCATAAGGACAGTTTAAGGTATTTTTTGTGTGAAATGAGATACAGATATGAGTTTCATAGGTTACTTTCATTAACTTAATATTTTAATAAAATTAATAAAAGTACGATCATTAATAGGTACAAATGTTCGGCAAAATGGTGGACATCGGCCAATAAAGATGTTTTACAATATCTATACATCAGTACTAAACTTTAAAAGGATACACCAAAATAGAATTTATTGCCCGGTCTATCACTTTTAACAAGGTTAGTGCCAGCTGTCAACCTACCCGTATCATAGGTAACAAGTCAATTAACACCTTCCGGTCACACTTTGCTGATTATATGCAGCAGTTTAATTGATGTTTAACACCATTCTGGTGATTTTCATGCCTTTAAAATGATGATCTTTTGATATGATTGTTGTTATATAAATTTTTTGATGCATCTCTGAAAATTTTGGGGGGGGGTCAAAATGACCCCTTGATCGTAATTTTCTGTGCGTCAAAAAAGGGTATTTAGAGATTTTTGTGCGTCAAAACCCGGGTTTGCGGGTCTAACTAAAGCCCTGAGTGGTGCCAGTTGGGACAAGTTGAAAGTCACTGTTTATCAATGCTAATCAAATTTGGTATCAATCAGCTTTTCTAGTGTAAAATTAAAGGTTTTGAAGTTACATGCTCTTCTTATTGATAAATCTATGTCAAATCATGCGGAAATACTACTCCAAAACTTAACAGGCATGAAAAAAAAGATAGCCACAAGAAACGCGAAAACCCATGACACAACAAAAAAAGGCTTTGACATCATTGGATAATAGGCATTTCAAACTGTCTGTTCAGCTTTATCAATGACTTTGAACAGTATATTTATATAAGTATCTCTATAAAACAATAAGTGAAAGCTAATTAGTTTCTGAAATTGACAGTGAAATTGAAAATTCTACTGGCCCTCAGGCTGTAAGCTGTCCCTCTGAAACTGTTCCCGTTAATAAAGAAATTATAAAAAGCATCTTCTTTTTTTAAATTGCCCATATTGTTTTCAAGAGCAGCTGACTGCTGAGTTAGACTCATCAGAACAAATTTTCAATACAACAGACCCTTACTGTCCTCCACAGATGCTCTATAATTGTCAATATCAAGTGCACTCCTAGAATTTCTCTTGCACTCCCAAACTTGTATTCCAGGGAGCACATGCACTCCCAAAAAGAGATGTGAGTGGGAACACTGGATACTGTCGCTCACCGTTCAGCTGTGATTTGGACAAGCTCTAAATAATTTAAAACCTAATAAAGTGGCAGGACCAGATAGTATTCATCCTAAATTCTTGATCGAATGCAAAGAAGAATTATGCTACCCGCTAACTAAAATTTTTAAAATATCACTAGAGAATATCACTAGAAAACCAACTTTGACTTTAATCAGTCTCGTTAACCAAATGTTGGTACTGATCCCCATATGCTGGTACTGATTAATCTTGATTTTCATCAGTACTGTACTGATGTCATTGACAATTATCTGGAGCACTGTTTAAGTATCTGGATAATAGTATGTTTTTACATCTATACAAATCATTGGTGAGACCCCATCTTGAATATGCCAGTCCAGTATGGTCTCCTTATCTTAAAAAACATAAAATAGCTATCAAAAATGTACAAAGAAGAGCAACAAAAATGATACCAACTTTAAAAAATTTAACTTACACCGAGAGATTGCACAATCTTGGATTACCATATCTTGAGTATAGGCGTGAACGTGCGGACATAATCCAAGTATTTAGGATAATGAATAAAATCGACAAAATAAGTAGACCTATGATTATTTTGTCAGAAAATAATCTAACAACAGGAAACAACTACAAATTGTATAAAAAAAGATCAAACACAGAGCCACGGAAAAAATTTTTCAGCAATAGTCGTAGACACATGGAATTCTCAGAGTAATGATGTAGTAACTGCAGCAAGGATTAACTCATTCAAGAGCAGACTTAACTAACTGTGGAAAAACCACCCATTGAAATTCACACAGAGCTGCTACAGCCCTTCCACAAACAAACAAAGAAATCAAACAGAGGGACCTTTAAAAGCCGAAGGCTTACCTGCGGTCCTAGGAACGCAAGTCAAACGCAAGTCAATTTTTTTTTTTTTATTTGGTAATGAGTTAAACAATTTTTCCTACTCCATATGTTATCAGCTAACATTCCGTTACCAAAATGGATGACCTGGAAATTAGCTATGGCTCTCAAAGTCAAAGTGGAAAAATCGTTTCTTACGCCTCCAGTTGAAGATTTTTAAGGCCTTATCAATTTACAGGGCACTGCCATGTTTAAGATCATATGACTGGATTTCAAAATGGAAAGCTCCTTGACACAGCCGAGGTCAGAAGTAGGTACGAAATCTGCAGTTGAGTGCATTACAGGTTAACCTTTGGTTGTTAATTTGTTGTTCAAGGATCAAGGATGAAATTCACAGAAACAGATGGATATTGAAAACCATATTTTATAGGGTGGTTAATCTTTACTCTCAAAAAGTAGAATGGAAAACTGAGTTGTTGTGTAACGCCGTCTTCCGCATGGCTGCACGTAGCCAACAAAAGGCTCATCTTTCTATTTGTCAAAGTAGATCAAAGCAATTGGCCTGTCAAACACTTACAATGTGGTAACAGTGTAAAAAAGAGTACACGCAACGACCATAAGACCTACCGCTTTCATTTAGCAAGGCGATTCTCAAGCGTTTGACAAGGAATGCCTTCTTCCCTTTTGTGTCGAGTCCGCGTGCTTTCAACTCCTCTTGCAATTCGGCAACTTTGAGCTTATCTAGCTTCTCTGGATCTAACTCACTCATATTGTATCATTAAGCTTTGGTCTCAAAGATACTTTTGCAAAAAGATTCGATGCAAACTGATCAACAGACTTCGTGTAAAGTCAATTTTAATTTTCCGTATTAGTTTCCCCGTGTACGCTGTTTTACAAATGGCGGACGCATGCGTCATTAGGTAAAATACTAGAAATATTTTTTAACGAAACTGGATTTAACGAAATTTAAAAAAAAAATCATTTTTGTCTTGAATCTTGCAGTTTAATAGCTTTTAATCCAAGACAAGGAATACCGAAGTAATGCATTTAATTTTTTCATGCAGTTGCAATTCCATTGAATTTCTCTTATGCATCGAATGGAGCTAAAGACATCTAAAGGATCTGACATTCGGCATTTACCTCAGGTGATCCGGTGATGTAGGTACGGAATCGGCCGAGTTACTACGACTGCTGCCACTACGTTACTCTTGAAGTACGGCGGGGTACCAGACTAGCATACTTTGAGATAATTTCATAAAACGAGTCTAAAAAACTGTTATTAAACAAACATCCCTCCAACCGCGAGTTTACTTAATTTTACTCAACAGCTAGTATTTTAATGAAAGATTCATTTCATCACATAGCACGACTTAAAGTTGTTCAGTCAGGCAGGTAAAACTACCCTAGATTATACTGGTGTACGGAATATAACTTTCCTTGTGCTTATATTTGCTCCTGGAGAAATTCTGACATCACTCGCGACCAAAGTAATAGTAATCAGAGCCCTAGCTTAGTACTGGTGAAGCACGGGAAATACATGAATATGTGAGCTGTCGCCGTGATATGACTGACAAAAGTGTTGAAAGCGGCGATCTATCAATCAGCCTTTTCCAACCAAACCATATCTCCCTTTTATATTCACAGGGTTGTCTGTTGTGTTTCTAACTGAGTTTTGTTTAGGTCAAGAAGAAAAAGCTGAAAAACAATGGGTGAATTAAGTATCATATTTGTTATAGTATCCGTTTTTTTTTTTTAGTTAGGCATATTATTTGATGTTGAAAGACTGTTGACCAGTCAAATACTACTGTGTTACCCATTATCATACAATCCAGAGTTTTAACGACCCTGAGAAAAGGAGCCCCTTGAAAACACAGTGGAAAAAGGAGAAAATGCTGGCAACCAGCATTTTCTCCTTTTCCCGCAATGTTTTCTACCCTTATCAAGGACACAACTTGTCCTCTGAGTCACCTTGAATTTGTCATCTGTAAACGCTTTTAATCAATCAATCAATCAATCAATCAACCAATCAATCAATCAATCAATCAAACGTATTGAGTATCTCTACTTTCAAAGTCATCTGCTGGCAAATATTGTAGTATCGGAAATTTTAGGAGTAGGTTCGGTGCTGTTTGTATCGCCCGTAAAGATTAACGTTAGTCATTGAATGTGTGGGCGAGAACTGAGCTCATTCGTACCGCCTATATATCTCTTCTCACTACCCCTGGAGGCTTAAAGTGTTTTGGCGGAGGCCGTAGATCAAGATCAGACTGTACAGAACGTGCAGTCTGATCTATGATCTACGACGTCCGTTACCTGAAAGCTAAATATTGACAAAAACTATGTCCAAGTGCCAAGGAAATGTAATGTTAGGCCCCCGATAAATCTCCGATTTATTCAGTCAGCGTGAAGCAGAGTTTTACAACACTATGTAACGTTTTAATGACGCAGAGGAAATAGTCTTTTGAAAACCTTGTAGGAAAAGGAGAAAATGCTGGTAACCAGCATTTTCTCCTTTTCCAACAAGGTTTTCTACACTTTCACAGACGATAACCATTATTTAAGCTACATTTGATAAGTCGCTTGCAAATGTTTTCATTTTGGACAAGTCTAAAAATTTTATCGTTTCGTAAAGAGTTAATATGCTGAATGGCAGAGAGGAGGTCAAGTCGGGGAAATGCCAGAATATATTATGTGTGTTTGTCATGAGTAATACCTACTGTGTTAGTAATGCATGTCAAGGCTACAGATTTAGTGTTGTTTGGAGTAGCACCCCCTCCGTCCTCGCTCTCTCTCTCTCTTTTTTCTCCCTACTCTCTCTCTCTCTCTCTCTCTCTCTCTCTCTCTCTCTCCTTCCCCTCCCCCTCTTTCTCTCTTTTCTCTCCCTACTCTCCCTCTATGTCTCTCTCTCTCTCTCTCTCACTTTCCCCTCCTCCTCTTTCTCTCTCTCTCTCTCGCTTCTCATTTCCCAAAAGTCTAGAAATTAGAAGTATTTGACATTATTGTCTAATTTTATCAGTGGGTGATATTGTCTACTCTATCGCCGAAAGAGTTCTGGAGAGAGAAGGAGAATTTCTATAGTATCGGCAGACTTGGTAATCCGCAACATGCGAAATTAGACCTTCGGACATTTGTGTAAAATGTCGTCCCGGATTAGCCTGCGCAGTCCGCGCAAGCTAATCCGAGAGGGCACTTTACGACTACATAAGGTTTTTTCATACCGTAGACTTTCGTGAAGCAGAAAATCGCACAAAAACGGGAAGTGTGGTCTCGGATTAGTCGCAGACTGCTCAGGCTGATCTGGGACGACACACTTTTATGCATATGTCCGAAGGCCCCTTTTCGTGTGTTGCACGCCATATTATAGCCGTATCGTCTACGCTGAAAAGACGGGTGGAAAGGACAGGGAGATACTGCTGACGGTGATTGATTTTTGCTTTTCCTTGCAGTGAATCTAAAAGCTGAAAATCACACAAACTTAAACCGACAATCAGACCTCCAGATAAGAGGGAGTGATAGTATTCTGAATCCATTATTTCTCTTCCAAACCCTATGTTGTGGGTACTCATTATAATCGTCTCGATGAGACGATTCTAATGAGTACAATTATACAACATAGGGTTTATCAGAGCGTGATTAATATTTTCAATTTTGAAATCAAAATCTCTCCCTATCTCTGGACAATTTAATGTTCATCTTGGATAAATAAACGGGGAGACGGTAACATCTATGTATGCCATTTATAATGGGCTTTCTTACCGAAGAATAGAGAATCATCCAGAAACTGGCATTTTTTTTTTTCACCAAGATTCATCTTGTGATTATTTTGTAAGTCGAATCGCCGATGTTTTGACTGGTGACCATACCATAATTTTTTGCATGTATACGCCTGTCCGCGCCCCCCCCCCCCCCCGTCCGTCTGTCCGCCCGCCCGTCCGTCCGTCCGTCCGTCTGCTTTCCTATCTGTCTGTCAGCAATTTCGTGTCTGCTCTATATCTTTTGAACCTATTGTTTGATTTCGAGAAGATTCCAGACATGTGTACACCTCGATGAGACGACATATAGAACGGAGGTTTCAGATGCCATGCTCCAAGGTCAAGGTCAAAGAAGGGGTGTCAAACATCACATGATCTTAAATAACCCTTATCCTGCTAAATAAGTGAAACGGAATTGTCATACCGCTCGTAAAAAAAAAAACCCGAATAATTAATGCTATTTCAATATTATTTATAGGAAAAAATATCTTCTTATCGGACAGTGAAAATCCAAGATCAGATTGCAGGCTGTGCAGTATGATCTTGATTGACACTGTCCACAAAAGGTCAGTAAGTCGCGTTTAGCAGCCAAAGGGTTAACCCTAACAACACCGAATAATGATAACGAGAAGCACGGAAGAAGATGTTGAGTGTGATAAATACTTATCAGTTAGAAAGGAAACAGACCCGGGAACTGTATGCACCAACAATTCCTAAGAACGTTCTCAGTCTTATTCTCGAAGATTTTCCAAACTTGAAAGTAACACAACTTCTGATTGGCTAAACCAAATGGTCTAGCCAATCACAAATAGTGTTACTTTGAAACGGCTGAAATTATCCACCGTTAACCCTTAAGTTGCTATGCGCGACACACTGACCTTTTGCGGACAGTGTAGATCAAGATCAGACTGCACAGAACGTGCAGTCTGATCTTTGATCTAAACTGTCCGATACGGTGTTTTCTTTCCGGTGAAATCATCTTTGAAATCGCAAGATTTATTTTTTCACTACTGCGTTGGAATTTTCGTTTCAATTATTTAAGGGTTAATCCAATAGTAACCTGATTGCCTTCATAACAACTTGTTACACTTTGTAATACATTCACGTGGCAAATGTATATTTTACTTTAAACGGTCAGTGAATGGGTCACAATCGATCTTAATCCAATCTAATCCTTTCTCCATTACGGCTACGGGCGAATTTCAACCTATGGATCTGGTTACCCAAACCTTTACCAAGAAATACGATGATTTACAGATCCTGAAGAAAGAAGCTTTAGAAAATGTGTTGGTAAAAAGGAGAAAATGCTGGTGACCAGCATTTTCTCTTATTTCCAATGCGTTTTCTATCCTCTTAAAGACAAATAAGAGTCTTTAAGTCAAATTTAATGTTTGTCTGCAAATTCTTTCGAATTTGACAAATCTGAAATTTTGTTGTCTTGTAGCGAGTTAACCGCTGGGAGCGAATTCGGCAATGAAGTGAGAGATACTCTGGCAAAAGGGGCTTAATGCAACTCCTGATGCATTATACCAAGCAAGTCATCGTATCATTATGGATCCATAAAATCTATTTTGTATATAACAACCTGCTGAATTCTGAGATAAAATGTCATTGGATATGTAGAAAATTGACCCAGGGTAAACTTTTTCGACACAGGTCAGCCTATGCAGACTGCGAAGGCTAATCTGGGTCGATACTTTGTGCAGATATATCGAAAGCCTTTTTTCACAGAGCATGGCTTTAATTATTTCTTTACAAATGTTAAAGGGGGATTTATGAGGTCGAATCCCAGCTGACCAATATTCTCTCCGTCGTGAAACTGGCACATGTCTAAAATAAAGCGGAGACTCAAAGATATGGATGCAAACGTACTCGACAAGATGATCTTTTGGGAAAGCAGTCACGAGCTTAGTGGCTTAGAAAGTTACAAGAATTACTGGTAAACATATGAGATAATATTCACGGCTCTGGTTCAAGTGACATACACACACGACTCCCTTTCCTGATATGTAAACATATAAAAGCAGCCGTCGAGTCCCTGTAGCTCAGTCGGTAGCGTATATTATGTCTTGAGAATAGAAGGTCGCTGGTTCGATCCTCGGCTCGGCCACTTTCTTTGCTAGGACTGATGATAGTCATTACGACAGGATTCATTCCTCTCTTACCGCTGACCATTGGAAAGAATATTGTGCGGAGTACTGGTAAAAGAAACCCCAAGGCGCATGGATAGGTGCACTGGCCGCCGCGATATAATTGATGATATAATGTTGAAAACTGCGTTCAACACCATACAATCAATTTATCAATAAAAGTAGCCATTTGTTTAGAGAGAAAGTTCTTAGAGTGCTGAAAAGGATTACGAGAGAGTTGTCACGACTTCCATCCATATCACATACACATACATACACGACTAGTTCTTGATTCAAAAACAGCCATTGAATTAGAGAGAAAACTGATAGAAATACTGACAGGATACACGAGAGAGTTGTGAAGACTACCGTCCATATTACATACACATACACGAATCCCTGCCTTGATACGTAAACATTTAAAAGCAGCCATTTGTTTAGAGAGAAAGTTATCAGAAATACTGAAAGGATACACGAGATAGTTGTCACGACTTGTTTCCTTGATACATTTTCATATTAGCCATGCTCTTGCAAAAGGAAGCTTAATGAATTTCCGTGACCCATGATACCAAGCACGTCATCACATAATTATACATCCATAAAGTCCATTTCGTCTAACAACTGACTGAATCATGGGGTACACTGGTCCTTTGAAATGCAGAAAGTTTTGAAAACATTGTGGGAAAAGGAGAAAATGCTGGTAACCAGCATTTTCTCCTTTTCCCACAATATTTTCTACCCTTCCCAAAATAAATTTCAGCTTTTTAGTTTATTTTATTTTGTCGTCTGCAAATGCTCTCAATTTGGACCAGTCTAAAATTTTGTCGTTTGGTAAAGAGTTAACTCATCTCTGCGATGCATCATACCAAGCAAGTCATCACATAATTATACACCCATAAAGCCCATTTCGTCTAACAACCGACTAAATCATGAGGTACACTGTTCCTTTGAAATGCAGAAGATTAACTAAAAGCAAAAAGTTTCGGCCCAGGTCAGCCTGCATATGCATTTAGCCCTCTTTTCTTAGAGCATGGCTCATATAAAAGCAGCCAGTTGCTTAGACAGAAAACTATGAGAATTACTGGTAAATATATCAGATGGTTATCACGGCTTCTTTAGTGCTCTACCTCACTAGGCTATAATTCACGTTAACTGTCCATACCACATATATACAAAAGCAAGCCACTGATATTAGATAGAAAATTGTAAGAATTACTGGTAACGAAAGAGATGTAACGTCTCCCATAACGCAATGGTAGAGACGTCGGGTACGGTTTTGGAGGCGGGTTCGATTCCCAGCAGAGGCATTTTTTCTTTTTTAGTTTTTCCCAAACTAAAGGTAAACAGTCGTTTCCTTATTATTTTTCCTTACAAATAGCAACTTTCACGCTACAAAATCTGATTTAATGTCCGAGAGCAATAATTGAGTGCAAAATAGAAGCCATCAGCACCATTTTCTTTTTTTTTTTTTTTTTTTTATAGTCTGTGGTTTGAGCCAGTCGAGGTTTGAGCCCACGACCTTTTCCTCTTGAGGCGAACGCTGTACATGTACATAAGTTCAAAGCCGCTAAGATAGTTTACGTTTGGTAATAACGATTCAAAGAGCATGTTGCGGATGTGTAATTCTGTGTAGTTTTGCAGACAATGTAAACCAAGAACAGACTGCACAAAGAGCGCATTCTGATCTAGGATCCACTCTGCCCTATTTGTTGTAAGACATTCTGGCCTTAATTACCTTGAAATGACGACAATTTGTGACTTTACACCAACAGAAAATTTCGGTTTCTCAAATGATTGGATTAAATTGTCCTTCCCCAATCTGTGACGTGACGGGGGAAGGAAATGTGTAGGTTGACCCTCAAACAGATGACAAAATAGACTTGCCCAAATTAAAAGCTTTGGCAGGTCCCAACTTAAACGTGGCTAAATGTTTTGGTTTGTCTCTGTAAGGATAGAAAACATTGTGGGAAAAGGAGAAAATGCTGGTAACCAGCATTTTCTCCTTTTCTCACAATATTTTCAAAACCCCTTTTCCTCAGAATCGTTAAAACACGGGATTGTTTAGTGAAGGGTTAATTAAGGAAGGCAAAACAGGAAAGTTGAATAAGTGAACTGGCAAGAATAAGAAGAGGGCTTTTGATTTGTATACAAACAAAATTATCATTAATGATGCATATGAAATTAAAGTTCATTATTCGAACATACGAATACTCGAATATGTCATTCTTCAATCTTTGACATAACGGGGGAAGAAAATGAGTGGGTTAGGGAGGACATAAAAGGAAAGTTGAACATGAGAACATACCACGAATAAGACTGGAGCTTTTGATTCCTATAATTGTACAAATAAAACTATTATCAGCAAAAGCAATTAAGGAAGGATATTTGATTATTCGAACATGCGAGAAAATTCGAATATATCGGTTGAATTGAAACAACGGTTGAACAGATTATGTACAATGAAAATACTCTCGTAGCAGTTCTGATACCTAGTAGCTCTTACAGGCTATAGGAACTATTGCTTCACTATTTTTCATTTGTTTGTTTGTTTCGTTTGTTTCATTTGTTTCTTTCGTTTCGTTTCTTTTTTCTAAAAAATAAAGAGAAAAGCTTCATTTACCTGTTTATGAAGATATAAATACACGCACATGGCGAATCATTCACACGTTTCTGGAAATGGCCGATCACTTTTCTATAAACTAAATACTAAATAAATTACAAGTAACAAGGGCCCGTATTCACCAACCATTCTTAATAACATTGATCGACTAAATCGTAAGAAATTTTTAAACTTGAAAGTAAAAAAATATTCTGATTGGCTAAACCAAATGTGCCATGCTCTGTAAAATAAGGGGCTTAATGCATCTGCGAAAAGTTTCGACCCAGGTCAGCCTGCGCAGCCCGCACAGGCTGACCTGGACCGAAACTTGTCCCTATTGGTCAATATTTTACTCGTCAAAGAACCATTTTACCCCATGATTCAGTTGGTTGTTGAAATAAAAAGTGGCTATCATTGATTCATAATTATGTGATGGTTTGCGTGGTATTACGCATCACGGAGATGCATTAAGCCCCTTTTTCACAGAGGATGATTCAAATGGGTTTAGCCAATCAGAAACTGTGTTACTTTCTAAATCTGGTTAGAGACTACGAATGTAATTTGGAAATGTTCGGTGAAACCGACCCCAGATTTCAAAATAAAAACAGAAATCAAACAAACGAACAAAACATGACAACAGCTTGAATTAACCAATTTCATAAAACAGAATGTTACATATAAATATCAAATCCTTTTTTTATGATAAAGAAACTGAAAAGATCATACTTCGACAAAATGGAGTAATTGGTCATTTGTGCTCGTCCAGTTTCGATATTTCGATGTTTCGAGATACCTCAATACCAGAGATAGTCCGAATATACAGAAAAAATATTCTCCGAAACAAAAGGGTTTCATGTTTTTTTTTTGAGATGAGACAAGAATATATACAAATATGGTATAGTATAAACACTGTATAAGTTTATCATTCAAGTCGTCATACTTATATGAGTTCTACTCTGTGAAAAAGGGGTTTAAAGCATCTGCAAAAAGTATTGACCCTTCTCAGCCTTCGCAGTCCGCAGTCCGCAGTCCACGCAAGGTGACATCGATCGAAACTTTTTGCTATTTGTAAATTTTCTGTATGTACAAGAGCCAGTCGGTTGTTAGATAACATGGATTTTATGGACCTATAATTATGTAACAAATTGCTTGGTATAATGCATTAAACGCCCTTTAGACAGTTAGCCAGAGCATGACTTCATGTAATTTATTTGAGCCACGCTCTGTGAAATTGGCGTTTGATGCATCTGCAAAAATTATCGACCCATGCCAGCCTGTGCAGTGCGCCCAGGCTGACATTAATCGAAACTTTATGCCATCTGTTAATTTTCTGTATGTCAAAGAACCATTCTAGATACCTCAGGATTCAGCCGGTTGTTGGACGAAATAGATTTTAATGGATCCATGATCAGGTGATAATTTGATTGGTATAATGCACCACGGAGATGCTAGAACATGGCTCCTATACAAATATAGTGTAGTATACATAATGTAAATCATTAAATAAGTCATACTGATATATTTATATAAGCTTTGCCTTGTAGCTTTCAACCCGGATTTAGTTGTTTATGCGGACAGCGTGCATATAGATCAAATTGCACAAGTCATGAAGTCTGATTTTTGATCTACACTGTCTGCTTCTTTGGCAGATATTCTGAATGTAACAAGCTTTGATCTTGAAACTGTCTGCATATTTAGTAATGACTGCATTTATTTAGCACCACAATGGGTGTATGGGTAATTTTCAACACCGTGAGATATAGCGAGCTGGTTGGTCCATTTCTGAAACTAAAATGCTTGGAAAATTATTCTAACAGTTCTATACGAGGATCCGTATTCACTAACCATTCTTAAGAACATTCTTAATCTTATTTGCAAGAATTTTCTGACTCTGAAAGTAATAAACCATTAAGTTTAGCCAATCAAAAATATGAATATGGTGGTTGGATTGTTCTAATTCAAATTTTGTTGCAAGAAATAATGAAAGTGAATTGCAGATTTAGCGCTGTTGGTCTGACCAGAAACATACGTCTATGATTTATCTGTTTATTTGTTTGTTTGTTCGTTTGTTTGTCTACTTGTTTACCATAAAAATAGTCGTTGTATTTTTCAATGCATAAGAAGCAGGGGGATATGAATCATAAATATGTGATAATAGATGAACCATGCTCTGTGAAAAGGGGGTTTATTGAATCTGCGAAAAGTATCGATCCAGGTCAGCCTGCGCAATCCGCGCAGGCTGACCTGGGCCGAAACTTTTCGCTAATAGTCAATTTTCCGTATGTCCATGGACTAGTCTACTTCATGATTCAGTCGGTTGAAAAAAAGGTGGTTACCTATTATGGATTCATAATTATGTGATGGCCTGATTGGAATAATGTATTACGGAGATGCAGTAAGCCCCCTTGTACCGAATTACTTTCAATAACAAATTCTATGTTATACTCACTGCTTCATGTCAATGAATTTTTGATCATCTCTCTATTTGGATATGAATTTTAGAGTTAAACCTTATATGAAATCACGGTTGAAATGTAACGCACAACAGAGGTCAGTGGTTGTCCGACAGTTTTTCTCTCTGGCTGATAAACTCGAGTTCATCACAAAGAGAACTTTTCAAACTTGTCCATATTGAAAGTATTTGTAGACCACGTACTCACTTTTGCTCTTATAATATGCTATTTCCTTTGAAGGACAGAAAACATTGTGTGAAAAGGAGAAAATGCTGATGACCAGCATTTTCTCCTATTCCTTTGATGCTTTCAAAAGTTTTGCCCCTTGTCGTAAAAACAAGGAATAGTTTGGTAAAGAGTCATTTGCTCTTAATTTCCAAGAAGGCCATTATAAATCCATGCTAGAACTATTTTTAACCGCGGCACTTCATCCTGGGAAACGTGATGCGTCCTCCACTTCCGGTTAAAGACCGTAGCCACAGCAGGCTAAAACTTAACATATTACCTCATGCATACTTCATTATGAACTTCTTTCAGTCTTGCATCATACCAATTTTGGCATAACTTTTTAGGCAAGATGAAGAAATGGCGTGCTTCGATTGAATCCTCCTCTATTGGACCTCGATTTCACGTTTTTATTCCATATTTGACAAGGATATTTTCATTTTCGCCTGCTGCCATTGGTTTCAGGAGATTGTTCGGAAAAGTCATGCATGTATTTTTCTCAATGTCATATTCTTGCCATAAATGGTCAGAAAAATGGTACCGCTCAACCGTCAGAAATTAGTCATCACTATAAAACTGCTGACATTACTACTCCTATATCCCTAAACCTGACAACACAATATTAGACTTGTCCAAATCGAAAGCATTTGCAGAGGATAAATTCAATATGGCCTAACAAATAAAACTTGTTTTTGGAAAGGGTGAAAACACATGTGGGAAAAGTAGAAAATGGTACCAGCATTTTCTCCTTTTCCCGCAATGTTTTCAAAGCTACTTTTTCTCAAAGTCGTTGTTTAAAACACGTAATTGTTTGGTAAAGGGTTAAAGTCGAGTTTTTTCATTGTGATGAGACGGAAATTTTTTTCCGTTTCATTCCGGAAACCTATTTATTGAGTTCAAGTGTTTAGATCAATTAGTAATCAACAACGCCATTGTTTTATGTGTGTCCTATACTGTAAACCGTGACAAACACTTACTTTGCAAATGACAACCATCTCTGCTTTTAACCATTTCGGCGCCAAATATATGAGCCATGCTCTGTGAGGAGGGTGTTAATGACATCTGCAAAAAGTATCGACCCATGTCAGCCTGCGCAGTCCGCGCAGGCTGACATGGCTCGAAACTTTTTGCTATAAGTAAATTTCGGACTATTGTACCTGATGATTCAGTCGGTTGTTATATCAAGTGAATTATATGGACCCATAATTAAATGAGGATTAGCTTGGTTAAATTCATCACGGAGATGCATAAACCCCCTTTTAAACGGATAATCTAGACATCTTTCGATGGCTGAAAAAACGAACCACTGGATATCAGAAACATATTTATCTTATCGGCTTGCCTTAACAAGCGGATGGTATAGATCCAAGATCAGGACTGCACATTCTTGATCTATATCATCATCGAAAGCTTCTGTTTTCGCCTATGGCGCTAGAAGTGGTAAAGGAACAGTATGCTTAAATATGCGGTCAATGTTGATCAAGACGTTGTGCACAGCATCTTAAAATGCTTGAAGAAGACTATTTATATTTTCATCGATCTCGCCAAACTTCAAAAAAATGATTCGTCATTTAATTAAATATTTTTCTATAAATATATAAACACCGATAAACCCTGCGGGTACATGCAACAAAAAGGTGCAAATTTCAAAGAACGGTTCGGTCGTTTGGCAAACCATCAGTAAAGTAGGACAGCTGTTAGAAAACAAAAAAGTTTTATTTCCTTATTTAGTTATATGAAGGGTATTTTTACACTTTGTGAAGAAGTTCGCAAGAATGTCATGTGATCCATGACACGTGTCGTTTATGTTGGATCATATTCAAATCAGCAAGATGACGTCATAACTGATCTCATAGATAGACAGTCATCGATTTCTTTGAAATTTGCACCTTTTTGTTGCATGTACCCGTCAGGTTCCTTTATGTTTGCAGAGATAAGTATATTTTGTAGGGTTTATCGGTGTTTTAAGTCCTGTCAAAGAAAATCGTAGCAAGAAATCTGAAAGGCACTTGTAACTCTTGCCAAACGACAGAAATGTAGACTGGTAAAAATTGACAGCATTCGCAGACAACTGAAATTTGAATCAAATGATGTAAATTGTTTTTGATAGGGTAGAAAACATTGTGGGAAAAGGAGAAAATTCTGGTTACCAGCATTTTCTCCTTTTTCCACAATGGTTTCGAAAGGCTTCTTCCTCAGGGTCGTTAAAAGTAGGGATTGTGTTGTAAAGAGTTAAAGCCCCTTTAACAACTATAAGGGTTAAAGGGAGACATTTAGAAGTTTTTTTTTTTTTCATTTTTTATTTTATCCTAATATCACTTTGATTTTCTGTATACCCCTTGACAAGAGACTTTTGAAAACAATTTTGGGAAACTAGAAAATTTTTTCAGTCCTACAATGTTTTCTACACTTTAAAAAAAGACAGTGCTCATCATTTGAGCAACGTTTGTCTGGTACATACTTAAACATTTTCCTTGATTGCTAAAATATTTAAACGCCGCATACAAATATCCCTATTCCGAGAGGTGTCAAATCACCTAGAGAAGTACTTCCGGGTCGTATGGTGCTAAAGTAGTTCTTAAAAAAAAATAGAACCCTTTTTTTGATAGTGCATGCTTCATTGCAGGATTGCTTTTCTCACATTATTTTCACCTGATGTTTTGAAATAGGGTATTTTGTGCTGAATGAGCTAAAATCCATCTTTCTTTTCAGGACTATTTCTTGTGTGTGGATGCTGGAAATTGTGAAGTAGATGTGGTTACGGGCCTTGTGGTGGTTAGGAAAAAGACATGGTACACGCGTTTGACCTAATTTTGTGAAAAATCCAATCGGTCATGATGGATGTATTTGTTGGAAATTCAAGGGATTAGTGAAGTTTCTGAAACATTTGGAGCATGGTATTCGTGAACGAATGTCGTGAAACATGTGACAACGTGTGGAATCAGCGGAATTTACATTGAATTATATAGGAGTCTATTTGAGTGATTTGACACCGAGAGCGAATTATTATGTTGTTATTATCAATGTTGTTGTTCTTCTTCTTCTTCATATTATTATTATTGATGTTGTTGTTGTTTGTAAAATGCAAATTCATCTTTAGTGTTAGCAACGAGGGTTCAAAAATAAAGCAAGCAAAACTTTTCCACCAAATTTTGGTTTTGCCTGTACAAATGCTGCCTGAAGTGACCGTCAGCTTGTTTATTTCAGCCTTTTCGATGAAAGTCTCTGCGGGTTTTAGTCGATTAAGATTATTTTTTAGCCGTCAAAGGAACTTTTATAAATTCTAATATGAGAGAGAGACAGATAGCCGGTTCGTTTGGGCTCTGCTAAGAAGAGAATGCTATTCACAGAAGCGATTAGAATAGAAAGCCAATCGAACGAATTTAGAATCATTCAACATGGCGGCTTTTTACAACAAACTGCTGTTGTTTGTAGAGGAATGGCTATTTGATGAGAATGACGCTAGCTTGTTCTGTCTAAATAGGCCTTGAACAATCCCCAAAATAGCAGCTTTGTATTCATCAGTATAAGTCGAATAAGTGATAAAAATATATATACTTTTTATACCAATTCGAGAGATATTAGAACGTTTCGAACCCAAGACATTTCGCCCCTTAAAATTCTGAGGGCGATTCAAGACATGCGGAGGAATTAATCAGTATTTACCGTATATTTACCACCGCAAATTGGATACTGAGCAAGCGCAATCTTTTCAGCAAGTAAAAACACGAATATTTGCACATGACAACAAAAAAACAAATGTTAACTGAAAAGAAACCATTCTTCAACTCACGTTCCGTTGGCCGCTTCCGCCATTTTGTTTCGAATCTCTGCCGGCTCTTCCGAATATCGAGTGGAAGAGACGGCAGAGCTTCTAAAAGCGGAAGACGCCCAATCGAACGCACCGGAATATCTCCTCCAATTCTGGCAGCTCTACCGTTAGCCCAAACGAACCGGCTAAGAGAGACAGTGAGACAGTGAGACAGACAGACAGACAGAGACAGAGAGAATTGTTTCAAACAAGACTGCATTCTAATATGAGAGAGAGAGAGAGAGAGAGAGTTGTTTCAAATAAATGTGCATTATAATAAGAGAGAGAGAGAGAGAGTTGGCCCGCCCGGGTAGCTCAGTGGTTAGCGTGTCGGACTCGTGACCTGGTGGTTGCGAGTTCGATACCCGGTTGAGGCAAACTTTCTTTCCGGCGATTTTTGGCCTCTCACCTCTGATGCATGTGAGAAAAGTAGTCGGTGGCTTTGGAAAGAAAGTTGTGTCAGTACTGGTGTGAGAAAGCCAGGAAGCACATAGGTGCGTCGCTGACCGCCATGATATGACCGAAGCTGTTAAAATGGCGTTAAACTCCAATACAAACAAAGAAAGAGAAAGAGTTGTTGAATTGTTTCAAACAAAAGTACATTCAAATATACATTTACAACGTAACACGTGTTACACGTAAGCAATAACTTGGGTCTATTGCGCAATATACATCAGCATCCCTCAAACTGTTATTCACCTCTAGCGAATAATGCGTAAATTTAACCCTTCGTCCTCAATACTTATAGTCTCAAATGTATCCCTCTACAGATTTATACAACGCAATACGCACTGTCCCTGGAAATCAGACGTTTACCATCGAAACACAAGAAGCAACACGATTTCAAACTTATTTGAACCATGCTCTGTGAAAAGGGGGGTTTAACGCATCTGCAAAAAGTATCGACCCAGGTCAGCCTGCGCAGTCCGCGCAGGCTGACCTGGGTCGATTCTTTTTGCTTTTGGTCAATTTTCGGCTTGTCCAAGGACCATTCGACTTCATGACGAACCAGAATCTTTATGGACTTAAACGTATGAGCTGTGCTCTGGAAAAAGGGGGCTTAATGCATCTCCGTGATCCATGGTACCAAGCAAGACATCACATACTTGTGGATCCATAATAGCCACTTTTTTTTAGCAACCGGCTCAATCATGAGGTAGACTGGTCCTTGGACATACAGAAAAATTTACACAGAGCGACAAGTTTCGGCCTAGGTCAGCCTGCGCGGACTGCGCAGGCTGACCTGTTTGTCGATACTTTTCGCAGATGCATTAGGCCCCTTTTTCACAGAGCATGGCTCACACATATGTAAATCGTCATGTGACAAACTGTTTTTAGAATCATGATGAAGTGGGTTGTAAGACGAGATGAATCTTATGGGTCGTATGGATCCATAATTTGGTATATATATATCATGACTTGCTTGGTTTAATCCATCACAGAGATACATTAAACCCCCTTTTGCCAGAGCGTGACTCATTTCATTTTGCGTCATTTTATTCAGGTATCTTTCTTTCCTTTAAAAACTTTCTTTTTCATTGAACTAGCTTGATCACTGATGCTATTTTGATACTTACCAGAAATAATGTTTTCTATCTACCCTTTTAAATACAAACTTCATATTTTGAACCACATTAGACGACTAATCTTCAAGTGCTATGAATTCGGACAAGTCTAAAATTCTGTAGTCTGGTAAAGAGTTAATGCATTACATCTTGAAATGCAGACGACTAAATAAATAAAATATGGATAATTAACGTTAGCCCATGGACCTTTTGCGGACAGTGTTGATCAAGATCAGACTGCACAGGACTTGTAGTCTGATCTTGGATCTACACTGTTTGATGTGGAGATGATGCTTTCCCTGAAATGTCTTTAAAATAGCAATATCTGACTTTTTACTATCGACATGGAGGTTTAATTTTACTTATATAGTAGATAAGGGTTAACTCTTTTACTGCCGACGTCGCCTTAGACATCTTTTGCGGATAGCGTAGATTAAGATCAGACTGCACAAAACCTGCAGTCTGATCTTGGATCTACACTATCCGCGACCTGTTACTAGTCTTTGACCAAAAATCGACTTCAAAAGCAACGACAGTATACTTTAAGACCTTGAGGAATTTCGTAGCCATTTATTTGGCAGCGAAATAGTTAATAAGGTTTATATGTAAGAATGCTTATGAAAATATTTTATCGGGAATGATATAGATTAATTGCTCGTTGCAACCGTTTTTTTTTTCCTATAGCAAGACGTAAAAGCCTGTCCAGAGATAAAGCAAGTAAACCCCTAACGCTTTACCAGACGACAAAATTCTAACCTCGTCCGAATTGAAAGCATTTGCAGACGAATATCAAATATCAATGTGACTCAGATGATGCAATTTTCCTTTGATAGGGCAGAAAACATTGTGGGAAAAGGAGAAAATGCTGGTTACCAGCATTTTCTCCTTTTCCCATAATGTTTTCAAAAGGCTTCTTTCTCAGGGTCGTTAAAAGGAGAAATTGTGCGGTAAAACGGGTAAAAGCGCGGTTCACAGATAAAGCTGCCTTTGCGGACAGTATAGATTAAGATCAGACTGTACAGAACGTGCAGTCTGGTCGTTGATCTACATTAAACGCGCTGCTAAGGTATTCTGAAATTGCAAGTAATTTGGTTTTATTTCTAGACTGAAAGCCTACTAGTATTTGCCAGCCAAGAGTGATGTTCACTAGTGATCTTCACCCTTGAGGTAGCGAAGATGGACTGATAGCGTCATTGAGGTTATTTGACGTTTTAACACACTACCAAACGACAAAATTTTAGACACTTTCAAACTGAAGGCATTCGCAGGCGACAAAAGAAAAATGTGACTCAAAAATTGGTATTTGTTTATGAAAGGGTGGAAAACATTTGGCATAAAAGGAGAAAATACTGGTTACCATCTTTTTTTTCCTTTTTCCACAATGCTTCCAGGACTATTGTTCTTTAGGATAGTTAAAACTAAGAATTATCTGTAAAGGGTTTTAAAGGGTAGCAGTCTGAAAGGAGACAACGAATTCGACCTTTAGAGCGCTAAACATAATTTCAGAAAATGTTGCTTTTTAACTCTTTACCAAACGACAAATTTTTGGACTGGACCAAATTCAAAGCATTTTGCAGACGACAAATTAAATGTTGCTAAAATGGCGATTTCTGCCTTCCATTTGGAAGAAAACATTGTGGGAAAAGGAGAAAATGCTGGTTACCAGCATTTTCTCCTTTTTCCACAATGTTTTCAAAAGCCTTCTCGTTCATGGTCATTAAAAGTCGAGATTGTGTGGTAAAAAGTTAAGGGCACAGAGCTTTTGGTTCGTCAAAACCACTGTAAAAATTGATAGGCATTATTCAAGGACAGAACATCGTTACGTTCATTTTTCTATTTTTCTATCCAAAACAGTTTGTCATATATTTTCGTGTATTAATTTCTATCCTTAAACTGTATATCGTTAAGTACATTTTCATGTATTAATTTTTCTCCAAGACAGCATGATTATCTTTATGCACATTTCCACGTATCAATTTCTATCCATGATAGTATATCGTTATGTACATTTTTATGAATGAATTTCTGTCCACGGCAATATATCGTTAAGTACATTTTCATGTATTAATTTTTCTCCAAGACAGCATAATTATCTTTATGCACATTTCCACGTATCAATTTCTATCCATGATAGTATATTTTTATGTACATTTTCATGAATAAATTTCTGTCCACGGCAATATATCGTTAAGTACATTTTCATGTATTAATTCTTCCCCAAGACAGCATAATTATCTTTATGCATATTTCCACGTATCATTTTCTATCCATGATAATATATCGTTATGTACATTTTTATGAATAAATTTCTGTCCTCGGCAATATATCGTTAAGTACATTTTCATGTATTAATTCTTCCCCAAGACAGCATGATTATCTTTATGCACATTTCCACGTATCAATTTCTATCCATGATAGTATATTTTTATGTACATTTTCATGAATAAATTTCTGTCCACGGCAATATATCGTTAAGTACATTTTCATGTATTAATTCTTCCCCAAGACAGCATAATTATCTTTATGCACATTTCCACGTATCAGTTTCTATCCATGATAATATATCGTTATGTACATTTTTATGAATAAATTTCTGTCCACGGCAATATATCGTTAAGTACATTTTCATGTATTAATTCTTCCCCAAGACAGCATGATTATCTTTATGCACATTTCCACGTATCAATTTCTATCCATGATAGTATATCGTTATGTACATTTTCATGAATAAATTTCTGTCCTCGGCAATATATCGTTATGTACATTTTCATGTATTTGTTAATATCCAAGACCGTGCGATTTTTATGTTTTCATATATCAATCTCTATCCAAGACAGGATAATCGTCATTTTATATCAGTTATGCTCTGTGAAAAGGGGCTTAAAGTTCCTGCGAAAAGCATCCACCCAGGTCAGCCTGCGAAGTCCGTGCAGGCTTCCCTGAGCCCAAACTTTTCGCTATTGGTCTATTTTCTGTATGTCCAAAGACCAGTGTACCCCATTATTCAGTCCGTCGCTAAATATATGAGCCATTTTCTGTGAAAAGGGGGCATGATGCATCTGCGAAAAGTATCGACCCAGGCCAGCCTGCGCAGTCCACGCAGGCTGACCAGGGCCGAAACTTTTCGCTATTGGTCTATTTTCTGTAGGTCCTAGAACCAGTCTACCTCATGAAATAGTAGGTTGTAACACAAAACGGATTTTAAGGATGTACCTGTGATGACTTGGTTGGTACAATGCATCACGGAGATGCATTAGACCCTCTTTTGCCAGGGCAGGGCTCATATATATTAATTTCTGTCCACGACAATATATCGTTATGTACATTTTTATGTGTTAATTTCTAAAGAGAAACATTAAAAGGATATCTGTATGTATGACCTTTCGATTCGACCGACACACCATGCAACCTTGAACGCTTACATTTTTTTTATCGAGAGAAACAAGTGGGAAGTAGCTTTTTTTCTTTTGTGATGTTGACTTTAGATATGAAAAAATAAAGAATAACAAAAGGTAAAAGGTAAGTCGACATTTAAAATTTTCATTACAAAAAAAAAATAATTTGCCCCTTAAATTACTTGTTGATGCAATTAGGTATGCAAGATGTATACAAGACCAGGGCCATTTTGGGCAAAAGATCTCACCAACTGTCGGACAAAGTACATGTAGATCCAAGATCAGGCTGAATGTTTTTTGTACCATGTGATGTTGATCTAAACTGCCCCCAAAAGAAACATATTTACCATAGCTGTGCTTATCGCTACAAAGGTTGTTCTACGTCACATTTAACCCTTGGATTGCTAAGCGCGACTCACTGACCTTTTTGCGGATAGCGTAAATCAAGATCAGACTGCACAGAATGTGCATTCTGATCCTGGATCTACACTGTCCGTTTAGGAGATATCTTTCCTCAAAAAGTACCTTTGAAATAGGAAAATTTGGGTTTATACTATCGCTTTGAAAGTTTCATTTCTTTTATTTAGCAGGATAAGACTCAACCCTCAGCCTGCTAAGTGAAATGAAACTTTCATGCCGATGGTAAAAAAATGGTTTTTCGGAGGTATTTCGTTGGGAAAATTATCTCCTTACCCGACAGTGTAGATCCAAGATCAGACTGCACGTTCTGTGCAGTCTGATCTTGATCTACACTGTCCGCAAAAGGTCCTTAAATCGCGCTTAGCAGCCGAAGGGTTAGCTGGAGTCTGCTTTATCTTGAGGAATCTTATAATAATCTTATGACAACACTTGAACTTAAAAGAAATATTGTTACTCACGAACAAGTCGTAAGGATTATATTTAAAATTTTAAAATGTTTCGTCACCATAGACGAAAAAAGCAGGCTTTTGCGGATGGCATAGATCAAGACTAGACTACACAGAACACGTAGTCTGATCTTGTATACATTGATTGATTGTGTAGAGTTTCACGTCGTTTTCAACATTATTTCAGTTATACCGAGGGGGCCAGTGCACCTATCCATGCTTTCCTGGAGTTTCTTTGACCAGTACTAAGCACAATATTCTTTCCAAGCCACTGGCTGCTTTCCCACATGATCATCGTCGAAACAACGGTCAGCAGTGAGAGAGGAATTAAACCTGACGCAATTACTATCATCAGTCCTCGAAGAGAAATTGGCCGAAACGGGGATCGAACCAGCGATCCCCTGTTCTCAAGTCCTGTACGCTACCGACTGAGCTACAGGGACTCGGCTCGTTTGTCACAGGGTTTTTTCCCCACCAATTACTTTTAAAACATAATATGAACCATGCTCTGTGAAAAGGGAGTTTAATGCATCTTTGTAATGCAGTATACCAAACAAGTCACCTCGTAATTATGGATCCATAAAATCCATGTTCTAAGAACCGGCTGAATCAAGAGGCAGAATGGTCCTTGGATAAGCAGAAAATTCACCACTAGCAAAAAGTTTCGATCCATGCCAGTCTAAGAAATACCGGTACATTTTCTGATACACTAAAACCCCTTTTACAGAGCACGAGTCATAAAATTTCGGTTTTTAGTCGTAGGAATAAAAACTGAACAGAAACCGGACATTGAGGGAAAATAGCTTTACTTGTGACGAGTCACAACACTGCATAGCTCAAAGTCACCAGATTCAAACTCCCAACCCCTTTTACCACAATGAATTGTTGGTCCCCAATTATATTCAAATACTTAGTATGATTTTTTACATGTATGTTGAACTGTCAAAGCATATGAGGAGTCAAAAATTGCTTTACGAAGAAAACAGTTAAAACCCTTAGGCTGTTAAGCGTGAATCAAGGACCTTTTGTGGACGGTGTAGATTAAGATCAGACTGCACAGAACGTGCAGTCTGATCTTGAATCTACACAGTCCGATAAGGAGTTATTTCTTACCCACCTTTAAATACTTTGAAATAGCAATATTTAAGTTTTAACATCGACTTGAAGGTATTACTTAACTTATTCGGCAAGATAAAGATTAATATCAGATTCGGCTACGAAAACATGTTTCACTTTCATCCATCCACCTATTTTGCTGGTTCGTTCTTGAATTTCGGAATTTTTGCTCACCAATTACATGTACTTCCAAACCAGAAGTAATATTCATATACTAGACATACTGCCCTGTCAAAGTTTGAACTAAATAAAAACCCACAGTAAAATATGAAAAAGAAGGCCATTAGAATGGACAAATCATGAAACTGTATACATGTATTTTGTGGTCACAACATGCAATCACCAAACTCTTCGGATTGCATTTCAAGCGCTCCAATTGGACGTAAACCATGTGACTTTGATCAAAGCAAAGGCTTGCTGCCGATGATAAGGCACTGCTGTAAAAACTAAGATCATAGAAAATGTGGAAACAGAGATCGAGAATACGTGGTCAGTAGGACGAACGGATAATACAACTTCAACTCAGGGTCACAAGATTCAAACCCCGAACTCGTGAGGTTGTATTTCAAATACTTTAGACACACGTCAGACTCGACTTTGGCTAAGCCCCTTAACCAATCGATCCGATGGCTTTTAGATCCTCATGAAGAAGGCTTCTGAAAACATCGTTGTTTTTTTCCCCCTACCTTTTCACAGGGAAAATCCCATGATTTCAGCCGTGTTTACTTTATCGTCTGCATATGCTTTGAATTTGGACAAGTTTTGTCGTCTGGTAAAGAGGTTGGTATGCGAAGTTATGGTCATGATTTTCATGGATGATCAATGAGAGATTTCGCTTCAAAGTAGAGAAGGTTATAATGACGGACCGCACGTGACTGAATGTCACAACTCGTGTAACCGCCAAATAAATGACTGTATATTTTATGCCCAACACTTATTTCTTTGCAAAAGAAAAACAGGTTTTCGAAATAGTTTATAATCAAGTATTGGACAAGGTAGACCAAAGATCAGAGTGCACGTTCTGAGAAGGCTTGCCTTAACATACGTCGTCCGTAGATGACGCGTGACCTGTCTGTTGCCTGTGGCAGTGAAAGGATTCATGGGGATTCATACATCACGTGAAAAGTTACGTCACATCCTGTTCAGGTTGAGGGAGCGCTTTTTTAGACAACCAGAGAGGGAGAGAAAAAAGTTAAAATGAAAATGTGAAAATGATTAACCCCTAATGCAACCGTCACAAGTTAAAGTGCTTCGCAAATACTACAGATCGAATTCAGACTGGCTCAATATGTGTGGTGTCTATTCTTAGATTTATTGTGTCTGCTATCTAGAAATATTGTGGTAAACACGATGTACACTGGTTCTTTGACATGCAGAAACTTTACCTAAGCAAATATTTCGGCCCAGGTCAGCCTGCGCTGAGTCGATACCGTTTGCAGGTGCCTTAGACCCCTTTTTCACAGAGCGTGGCTCATTTAAAGTCGACCCTTTACGTCGGCAGAAAATGCCATCCACTGAAACTCAGATTTTTTCTCTACTAGGCTTGACTGAACAAGAAGACGGTACAGATCTAAGATCAGGCTGCACATTTTGTGCAGTCTGATCTTGATCTATGCCGTCTGCAACAGCCACTGTATTCGGTTATGACGCTGAAAGGTTTTAACTGCGATATTTGAGCCTTTGAGTCTTTTGTTATCTTTTTCACGCATTCACTAAGACTATAGCCGCCGTTCAGAATCAATTTTAAAACATCTTTCTTACAAATCTGACGCTTTAAAATCTCACCCAGGCAGGACACAATTCTCATACGAGAGATAGGGGCATCAGGAATTTTTATTTCGAATAGTAGCGAAAGACAGACAGGAGAAAAGAAACTCAGATGCATCTCAAAATGCTTAGATATATGAAGCAAGTATATATATGCAACTATTCAGTTAAACCACAATTACAAGATGGATCAAGAGACATCTGCGTTAAATGTACAAAATTCCGTATTACTTAGACCTGTAGACACTACAATGAATCGAATAAGCGCAGTCCCATCTTGACCGCTATCTCCACGAAGGTACCTTTTCATGGCATTCGGAGCGGCGAGCTGTCGCCGTGATATGACTGACATAATGTAGAAAACGGCCTTAAAACACCATTCAATTAACCAGTTCATCTGAACGGCAATCTGACCATGGCGAAGGGGTAGAGATGCCGAATGGCATGCCATGACAAGATAATAGCCGTCAACTTAATCACATGAAAATGATCATGTGACTGGTCGTGAGTTATCAACACTTTGTACAACAAAAATCTCTCTCTCTCTCGTAAATTTTGGCAAGGAGAGGGGCGGGACAAACGGTAGTTTTGAAACCCCAGCCTCAGCTTTGAACTTTGTTTCATTTTCTCCTACAATAAGAACCATCCTTGTCTCGCGTGAAAAAAGCCAAGACTCTTTAGGCGCCAACTGTATGAGCCATGCTCTGGCAAAAGGGGGAATAATACATCTGCGAAATGCATGATACAACTCAAGCCATCACATAAATATGGATCCATAATAGCCCCTTTTTTAACAACCGACTGAATCATGAGGTAGACTGGTCCTTTGGCATACGGAAAATTGACCAATAGCAAAAAGTCCAGGTCAGCCTGCGCAGAGTCGATACTTTTTGCAACTGCATTAAGCCCTCTTTTCAAAGAGCATAGCTCAATTGTTTATTAACAGCATGGATCACATTACAGGAAAAGGGGAAAAGCTGGTTACACACATTGCTTTTTTTGTCGTTTTCTCACGATGTTTTTGAAAGCTGTCACGACTAAGTGCGAATAAAAAGTTATATTTGTACAGTTATGAGTTTGGAAGAGTACCTTCCTGCCCTGGGAACTGGTCTGTCAAAATCAACAATAAACTCCGAGGTCTATTTTTACAAAAGGTCTATTTGAACCTCTTTCTTTACAAAAGCAATATAAAATCATTTCAATAAAAAAGGCTTTTTAATTCATTACACCCCCAGCAGACGACTTTCTGCATCTTTCAGTAGAACCTTCTTGAAAACATTGTGGCAAAAGGAGAAATTGCTCGTAATGAGCAATTTCTCCTTTTGCCACAAAGTTTTCTCACACATTTATGTATTAAAAACAAGTTGCATAACCCTATCATAACACATGTCATAAAAGTTGTCTGCTGCAAATCAAATTCAGGAGGTAATGAGTTAAATAAATAGAGAAATACTGGCATTTAAAAACAAAACATTTAACAATATACACACACTTACCCATTTTCACAAAGGCAACCCATACTCTCGCTCATTTTCACAGAGGCAACCTTTGTGCTCGCTCATTTTCACAAAGGCAACAAATGCTCTTGCTCATTTTCACAAAAGCAACAAATGCTTTCCCTCATTTTCATGAAAGCAACAAATGCTCTTGCCCATTTTCACAAATGCTCTCACTCATTTTCACAATAACAACAAATGCTCTCACTCATTTTCACAACAGCAACAAATGCTCTCCCCTATTTTCACAAAAGCGACAAATGCTCTTGCTCATTTTCCAAAAAACAACTTGCTCACTTTCACCAAAGCAATAAATGTTCTCGCTCATTTTCACAAAGGCAGCCCATGCTCTGGCTCTTTTTTTCACAAAAGCACATACAGCAGTACAATGTATGAAAACAAAAGAAGCAAAATGAAGCACTGTCCAGCAGCAAATAAATGAACGAAAAGGAATGGTTTTATACCAATGAACAGAAAACATTACACTACAGCATCATATGAAATGTTTGGACTTGCCTAAATTCAAGACATCAGTAGCTGAGAATAAATAAGATGAAGTACTGTATTATTTTGAGAAAGTGAGGCTTAACTCTTTACCAAATGACAAAATTTTAGACATGTCAAAATTCAACGCATTTACATACGACAAAATAAATGTGACTCAAAAACTGAAACATGTTTTCAAAGGGTAGAAAACATTGAGGGAAAAGGAGAAAATGCTGGTTACCAGTATTTTCTCCTTTTCCCACAGTGTTTTCAAAAGGCTTTTTCTTTAGGGTCATTAAAAGTCGGGATTGTGTGGGAAAGGGTTAGAATTGTTTCAGTAAGAGACAACCATTCTATAGGAGGAATGAGGAATATGTTCAATGCTTGTGACCATACCTTTTACTTAATCAGGCTTAGAAAAATGTTTTTCTTCTTAAAATTTATACTGACATTGTGCAAAACGGGAGCAATTGCTTGTAAGAAGCAAATGCTTTTTGTCCATGATGTTTTTTGAAGTCAATGGCAGGGGCATAAAACACCCTGTTTGTTTAAAAAGAGTTCGAATCATAACACTAAGTTATGCAAAGATGATAACAGACTTGCTCATTTCTTTACAGCTTGTGCCTTAAACTCTTCTCAGAACAGTCACTAACAAACTGAGTCAACCATATGTCATAACGTTTTTTGTCTAGGCCTACATCTTCATTCCATCCACATAAACTGGTTGTTCTATTTCTTGAATGTTCATACTTCAAACAATTCCACACAAGTATTGATTCCTAATTCTTACTATGCGAACAATAATGACAATTAAGTATGTAACATATGTATAATTTCAACAGAGAAGTAAATGTATAGCACTGGACATTTCTATCATGTATATAAATTTATATAGCACAAATACATATATATTTGAATGTGATCAACAATCAGTCTGATATTATTAGTATTACTGTATCTATAGGCAGCAGTTGACTAATCAATGTGATTGAGAAATCTCTGGAAAATCTCCAAAACTGAAACATATTCTGCTAGGTGAATCATCAGAACAGACAATTTAGCAATACCATTTGATTTTGTACTCTTCATGACCTTTCATATAGGCCAAAGGTCAAATGAGTCAAATAATAGCCTGCCAAGAAAATCCCATTTTTCCTCCCAAATAATTTAACTCTTAAGCTGCTAATCGTGTCTCACTGACCTTTTGCGGACAGTGTAGATCAAGATCAGACTGCACAGAACGTGCAGTCTGATCTTTGATCTACACTGTCCGATATAGTATTTTCTTTCCGGTGAAACCAACTTGGAAAATGCAATGTTTGGGCTTCTACTATTGAGTGGAAATTTTCGTTTCATTTATTCAGCAGCTTAAGTGTTAAAAAGAAAAAATGACAACTAAGTATCTGTCATTGTGGTTTCAAATGTGTACCTTTGAAGTGGTTTCAAACGAGTACGTTTGGAGTCTGGAAATATTGTAAAGAATGATAAAATTCTATTTCTTCAGCAATTCATCCTTGAACCTCTTTACCAAATGATAAAATTTTAGACTTGTCAAAATTTAAAGCATTTGCAGACCTCAAAATGAACATAACTAAAAACTTGCGATTTCTTTCTTGAAGGGTAGAAAACAAAGTGGGAAAAGGAGAAAATACTGGTTACCAGCATTTTCTCCTTTTTCCACAAAGTTTTCAAAAGTTTTTCTTAAAGAGTCATTCAAACTGTGGATTGTTTGGTAAAATGGTAAAGGCATAACACAGTATGTCTTGTAAGAAATCCAATGGAATCCTGTGAGACTGGGATTATCAGCTTGTGATTAAGTCCAAAACATGAATTCATTTGAAAAAAGTGTAGGAATATCTCCTTTTGTCCCTTTTTTCAAGTGCTATGCTCCATGACAAAGTGTTGTCTGTAGGAGATATACCAAATTCAGTAAAGATTCTGGGTACTTTTCTCCTAATGTTTTGTATTGGCAGTTATGTTTTCCTATTATGGCAGAAAACTTGAGACAAAACAAATCTGCATATGAAATAATAATATGTGTATTTCAGAATACCCGGTATTTTTATTGTTATAATGTACGACAGCCAACATGGTCCCGCACATTGGCTGAATGCAGTGTTCTAGTCCTCATATTGAACCAGTGACTGCTTTACCTTTCACCAAACAATCTGTTGTTTCAATGACCCTGAAGACGAAGGCTTCTGAAAACAGTGTTGGTAAAGGAGAAAATGCTGCTGATTAGCACCATCTCCTTTTCAAACGACATACTTTTTTGTTTCAAACATTGTGGCAAAAGGAGTAGATCTAATTGCTTGTAACAGCAAATTCCTCCTTCAACTATGATGCTTGTACATTTACTGATGCATCAAACCTCACCTTACAGTTGATTATCCTTCTTTCAACAGGAATGTTTTCAATGTTTACTGGTTGAAATCCACCATTTTTTCCTTTTCCCACAATGTTTTCTACCCTTTAAAGGTTCATGACAAAATATTTTTACTTGAGCCAACTCTTATCTGTCATCTGCAAAATAATGCTTTAACTCTTTACCACACGACAAAATTTTAGATCTGTCCAAATTGAAAGGATTTGTAGACAAAAAATCAACAATAACTCAAAACATGTAAATTGTCTTTCACAGAGTAGAAAACATTGTGGGAATAGGAAAAAATGCTGGTTACCAGCATTTTCTCCTGTTCCCTCAATGTTTTCAAAAGCTTCTGTCCCAGGGTTGTTAAAAGTTGTCATTGTGTGGTAAGGGTTAAACTGGGACAAGTAAAAAATTTTGTCATCTGGTAAAGAGTTTTGCAATTTTTGCTCAGCTGAATTTATTGAGGAAAATACTTTTGAACATTTATTTATGTAGAGAGAGTTTTGTTATTTTCATAATGATATCAATCCTGAGGGGGGAGATTTCACTCCATCAGAACTTTCACTCGAGGTTGACTGTTTCTTCGTAACTTCACTGCCACAGGAAACTGGTAAACTCGTCACTGGTGTCAAACCGGTATGACCTAAATGTCCTGTCAAGGGGGTCAATCCTGTGTGATCAACCATAGTGTCCAAACTAAAACTTAAGAATCCACTAGATGGCGTTGTTATAGCGATACCCGAAACATCTTTTAAATCTCTTTTCGAGAGTGACAAGGAAGACGGACGAGAGGTAACAGCAGTTTCTGCTTTGGTGACAGCTCTGTTTCGTTCAAGTGCATCTGGGTCACGCTTAATCTGAACTTCTACTGTATCTTTTTTATTAAAGTCCAGTTTCACCCCGGCGACACGCCCATTTGAGACCTTGCACAGTTGACTGTGTGCTTGCAGGATAAATTCTAACTGGTCTTTCTCATTCTGTAAGGCTTGTATCTCTGCTTCAATGGCTTGCTGCTCTTGTTCAAGCTTTTCTGTTTCCTATAATATAAAATGCATACATGTATTTTTCATATATAGATCTATTGTTCTAAAAAATGTATTTATAGATAGACATAGTATTTGTTTCATCCAGTAACCTTCAATCCCATTCTTTAACTCTTTATCACACAACAACACTTTGGACCAGTCTAAATTGAAAGCAATTGCAGGAGACAAACCAAATGTGGCTCAAACGAAGAAATTTATCTCTGAAAGGATAGAAATCGTTGTTGTAAAAGGCGAAAATGCTAGTTACCAGCATTTTCTCTTTTTCCCACAATGTTTTGAAAAGCTTTCTTCCTCAGAATAGTTAAAACTCAGGACTGTGTGGTACAGGGTTAATGACACTGAAGTTGAAGCATTCTGAAAACTTCATGGGAAAAGGAGAATGCTAGTAACCACCATTTTTGCTCTTCAGCCTTTTAAAATCAAACCCCATCATTTGAGTAGCATATTACGTCTTGTCTGCAAAATACTTTCAATTTGGTCAAGTTCAACACTGTGTTGCCTGGTAGTGTGTATAAACAGCCTCGTTTGTTCGCTTTTCCCATGACCTCACAAAGAGATCTGATCCCACTGTTTTAAGTGTTTGCTTTACAGTCTGAACTGTGTGTTCTTTAGTTCATTATAGTACTTGAATTTCACACTGTACCATGTAATCCCACTTCAAGAAAGAGGCCTTTGAAAAGATTTGTGCAAAAAAGGAGAAAATGCTGGTAGCCAGCATTTCCTCATTTTCACACAATGTTTTCTGCCCTTTCAAAGAAAATTTTGTCATTTGAGACACATTTAAATAAGTGTCACTAAATGCTGTCAGTTTCGGCAAGTCTATAATTTTGTTGTTTGGTCAAGATTAAAATGTACATTGTAATACGGTACATAACACTTTATCACACAATCCTGAGTGCGAAGACCCTGAAAAAGGTCATTGAAAACACTGTGGGAAAAGGAGAAAATGCTGATCACCAGCAATTTCTCCTTTTCTCTCAATGTATTCCACCCTTTCTATAGGTAATCCCATCATTTGAGCAACACTGAATTTGTCGTCTGCAGATGCTTTCAATTAAGGCAAGTCTAAAATGTTGTTGTTTGGTAAAGAGTTAGAGTTAATTGACTGATTAAGTGTTTAACTCTTTATCAGCTGACAAAATTGTGGCCTTGTCCAAATTGAAAGCGTTTGCAGACAATTTCAATGTGGCTCAAATGGTGCAAGTTTCCTTTGATACGGTAGAAAAAATTGTGAGAAAGGGAGAAAATGCTGGTTAACAGCATTTTCTCCTTTTCCCACAATGTCTTCAAATGCCTCAACTTTGAGGGACTTTAAAACTCGGGATCGTGCGGTAAAGGGTTAATCAATATTGCTATGGGGTTTTTGCACGTTTCTTCAAAGTAAAACAGAAAACAATTAAATACATCCTCTTTAACCCTTTACCACACAATCCCAACTTTTAAGGACCCTGGGAAAGAAGCCTTTTGAAAACATGGTGGGAAAAGGAGAAAATGCTGGTAACCAGCATTTTCACCTTTTCCCACAATGTTTTCTACCCTATCCAATACATAAATCACCTTTTAAGCTACACTTAATTTGTCATCTGCAAGCACTTTCAATTTGGTCCAGTCTAGAATTTTGTCGTTTGGTAAAGGGTTAAAAGAAATAAACAACAAAACAACACTTACGGTTAGAAGTCTATTGGTGTGATCAACTCTCCTTTGCCGACATTTGGCAGCCGCGATTTTATTTCTTTCCCGTCTTAATGATCTTCGAGCAGCCTCTTCAGCTGTAACCTTAAAAGATAGCAATAAAATAACTGTTTTATTTGTTTGAAAAAAAAATGAGCCCATAGGGACAAACAGTTTCAACATTTACAGAGCAAATGATTGATTGTATGGCGTTTAACATCTTTTTCAGCATTATTTCAGTTATATCGTGGCAACCAGTGCACCTATCCATGCTTTCCTGGAGTTGCTGCGTTAACAACCATGGGAAAGAAGCCTTTTGAACACATTGTGCAAAAAGGAGAAAATGCTGGTAACCAGCATTTTCTCCTTTTCCTACAATGTTTTCTACCCAATCAAAGAAAAAATGCACCATTTTAGCCACAATGAAATTGTCTTCTGCCAATGCTTTGAATTTGAACAAGGCTAAAATTTTGACGTCTGGTAAAGGGTGAAAACATGGGGTTGTTTGGAAAAGGGCTGAACTCTATTAGTACTCAAATGTCCCTAACTAGCCATCTCATTGCCTTCAATCATCTAGCAGGAAAAACATTTTGACAAACACTGATGAAAAGATAACCTTTTTCAACTGACATGAAATTTGGGAATAAGAAAACTGCTACATATATTAGCAAACAATGATTCCTTTCTACAAAAAAAATTCAGAAGCTGTCAGCCGCAGAGGTGTGGTGCTGTTTTTGTATTTTATGGGTTGAATAGTCTTTGTAAAATATTAGAAATAAGCTTTTAACATGAACACATTAATTTTCTTTTTCACATTTCCTTCTTTTTTTTCTTCTGTTGTTAACATGCTGAATGTTTGCCTGCCATAGATCATACTGATTTCAAACTTCAGTATACACACTGACAACTGACATAAAATTCAATAAAACAGTTAAAGCATTTAAAACAAGTTTCTTTTGATATCTTTTTAAGAATCCTCGAGTGTAAGTTCTGTATTGTGTTTTATTTTCATAACAAAGAAAAAGCTACCAAGTGTTGCTAAAAAAATAAATACATTGATCTAAATCTTCTAGAAGCTCTTTTCCATGAACACTGTTTACCTGGATGAGTTATATTTAGTAACATTACATCATGTTTGCAAACCTCCAGGTAAGACAGATCTGAAGTTTATTTTTAAACCGAGGCCAGTGAGTCATTCAGATAAAATTGCAAGGGTTGACATTTTTTTTTTTCTAAATTGAGGACAAGTTGTGGGCAGATAATAGTAATAAATTAGCAATTTGAATGCAAAACATATACAAGTTTATGCTTCATAAACAAATGAGATGTGACTCATACTGAATAGTTAATCAGATTGTTGAAAGCAAAATGAAATTTGGAAAGACCTATTCACTTGTCTACATCAATTTTTTACCCTAAAATAAATGACTCACCTTTTTCTTTACAGAATTTACATTTTGTTGCCAAAACTTCAACAAATGCAACGAAACTTTACAAACAAAGCCAATCTTAACCATCATCTTTTTCAGAAAATTTTATTAGACAACCAGTGTTTTTTTTTTTCTGTTTTAACAAGCTTCAATGGAGAAATTATTTTTGTCCCCTGCTATGATGGACAGAAAAGAGAAAAGAATTTGTGCTATGCATGATCAACATATTATTGGAAAACTGTCCACATTCTTGTGGTGACAGGTTACAGGTATATCAAGTAGAACTTGCAATCAAAGCTAGGTGAATCATTACCGTAATACTTTACCAGACGTCAAAATTTTGGACTGCTCCAAATTTAAAGCAGTTGCAGACGACAAAATAAATATGCATCAATTGATGAGACTCGCCTTAGAAAGCTTTTGAAAGCATCGTGGGAAAAGGAAAAAAATGCTGGTTACCAGCATTTTCTCCTTTTCCTGCAATGTTTTCAAAAGCTTTTTTTATCGAGGTCAATGAAACTCAGGATTGTATAGTTACGGGCCAATAGTGGTTAATCTTTAAAACAAATATATGGCTGCACTCTAAATATTGAGATTACACACAAAACTAGTTACACTGGTTAAGAATCTAGAAAAAAAAATCTGTCTGCTTTCTGAGAGAAATCTTTCAGAGACTCTTTTCAACCTTTTACCACACAATCCTTTTTACCACCCTGAGAAGGAAGGCTCATGACAACATTGCAGAAAAAAAGGGAAATGCTGGCTACCAGCATTTTCTTCTTTTCCCACAATCTTTTCAACCCTATTAAAGACAATTTCCACAATTTGAGCCATATTAGATTTGTCTTCTGCAATTGCTTTGGATTTGGGCAAATCCAAAATATCGTTGTGTGGTAAAGAGTTGAATGCATGCCTACAAGTTTCTCTCAGAAACTAAAAAAACTCAGTCAGAGCAAAATACATACCAGTTAACCCTTTCCCAAACAAGCCCTGGTTTTCACGTGTCTGTAGTACAAGTCCTTTGAAAACACTGTGGGAAAAGGAGAAATTGCTCGTAAAGAGCAATTTCTTCCTTTCCCACAACGTTTTCTACCCTTTTTGAGACCTTTCTGCCATTTTCATCAAATTTAAAATTGTCGTCTGCAAACTCTTTCAATTTGGACCAGTCCAAAATTTGTCGTTTGGGAAAGGATTAAGTATACACAAGCTGAATGTAGCTATTTTGCACAAGAATTTGTTTGCTATGGAACAAAAAGAATTTTCAATGCTTAGAATGATAACTTTTCTAACTTGGATTTTGAAACGTGATTTTGTACTGTAGACTCCAGCAAAAATGGATATCTTCTGGTCTGTTGTGTTAATTTGGGTTAACTCTTTACCAAAAGACAAAATTTTAGACTGCTCCAAATTGAAAGCATTTGCAGAAGACAAAATGAGACTAACAAATTGATATTTGTTTTGGAAGGGGTAGAAAACATTGTGGAAAAAAGGAGAAAATGCTGGTTACCAGCATTTTCTCCTTTTCCCACAATGTTTTCAAAAGGCTTCTTTCACAGGGTCGTTAAAAATCAGGATTGTGTGGTAAAGGGTTAATACGACCTAAACCATATATTGAGGAGCTGAGAGTGTACCTACAAAGACCAGACTGCATGCATATGCAGGCTGATCTTTATGGCTACAGTAAATATCTCGGCAAAAAATAAAATAACCCATAGTTGCAAAGAGTAAGTATAGAATAAAAAGTTACCTCCTCTTCTCTGATCTGTCGTCTATGTGTTTTTCTCTGAGGGTTCTCAATTTCAAATTTAGACATGATCGTAGTTGTCTTGTCTCCAATTCTGATCTTCTTGGGGTGAGATGGCAGATAATCATCCCCACTTTGACTGCTGTTCGAGTCACTGCCATAGCCGTAAGAGTTTTCAGGGTCTGAGGCTAGAGTCACTACTGGTGGTACAAACCCACTCTGGGTCATCGGGTTTTGAACCGTGGATGTGGTTGGTACAGACTGAAGTTCAATAAAAGTTTGTTCAAGGTTTCCCAGTGTTGTTGGTGTCAGCGTGTTCGTTGTTGCTGACATAATTCCTGCACTGGAGTAGGCAGCTGATGGTATGGCATACTGAAAAATATAGTAAATGAGAGACTAAGAAACTATATCAAAGTATATGTGCCATGAATGGTTTATCTGAAATTCATTGAAATGTCAAGAAAACCTTAATAGGTTAAGTAACATAATGCCTTAGATTGCTGACTTAAAGAAATGGACCTTTTCAATTTGGTTTAATTTTTTACTATACAATAACATTTCAGACTTGTCCATATAGAAAGCAATTGCAGACAATGAATCACTATTTCCTCAGGGTTGTTTATAAACTCGTGTTAAACAGACAAAATACTGCATGTTCATAGCTGTCTAGACGAGAATAAAGTGCCAAGTAGGCAAGCCCAGGCTTTACTTTCTATGCTGTCTAATCTCCATCTACACAGTAAATCCAACTAAGTTGCACTTAGCATCATGCAGCACCTCTTATTGCTAGTATGAACAACCAGAACTAGATCTACTGCTGTATTTTTTTTTTCCCAACCACTTGTTTATTCCAGTAAATCATTAGAATTTTTTTCATTTTTGACTATAACTTTATCACCGTTTAAAAAAAAAAACAACCCTTCCAGTCAGAAGTTTAACAGTTACATTTATTCTTTTTATGTAAGAATAAATCATAGTGGAACTGTGCTATAACTTATTTAAGAGAATTATTACAGATCTGTATTTTTTCAGAAATAACTTCGAGTTGCATCAACTGTATTTTATAATTAAGTTAGCTCATGGAATAAATATTTAATCCTGTCATCACAACTGTTAATTATCACAAAATAAAAAAAAGATTATCTAATTTATCTTATATTATCATCCAATGGTAACATCAATGAACTTTATTGAAAATTAAATAGGCAATGCTAACCCTGCATGAATAATTGAACATCATTTTTATTCAAATGTAAAATCCGTTTCAATACACTAAGTTAATTAATTCTCCGCTAATTAAGATATAATTTTCTCTGCAACAAAGTTATCACTTGTCAGCCGAGATAACAAGTGCAAAATGAGATCTATCTTAGCTCTGTCCCGGTACTTAGTCAAGCTACATACATGTGCGATGATGTCACCCTCCCAACCACTCAACCAAGTATATACTTCACTGACCCACTTTTAATGGTATACCCCCCTACACTTCTCCAACTGAACTCTTTACCAAGCAGTTATGTGTTTCTATTCATCGTGAATGCAGAAGGCTTTAGAAAACATTGTGGGAAAAGTAGAAAATGCTGGTAACCAGCATTTTCTACTTTTCCCATGATGTTTTCTATCCTTTCAACAACGAATCCAAAACCATTTTTATGGAATCCTTTACCCTGCCATCTGCAAATGGTGCATAAAATTTGATTGTTTGGTAGAGTTCAGCTGCTCATTGCATGTACTCGAATTTCACTAAAAATGCACATTTCATATAAAACTGGCGTGCATAGATTCAACATATTTTGCTTATCAAGGAAAGGGAACAACGTTCACTTAATGTGTCTACGTACATTCTTATGACTGAATACTGTAATTATACATACATAAGGTAATTATACTGAAAGATTGTTGAATTGAAAATGTAAAATTCTTAACCACAATAAACCCTTTACTCTATATTATTATATTCTGGTCTTCTCGAATCACCTGCTCAACAAAGGATCACTGCGCAGAAACCTTTCAACTTACAAATCACTTCATCAAATTTTGCACGTTTTCAGCTTACTGCACGTTTCTTTAGGTCTAGTGACAAAAAAAAAAAACGCTAACAACAGATACCTGTTGTTTTTAACATGTGCGATGATATACGTTTGATTTCTATGAATGAAGTACAAGCCTGGTGTTCAAGCCCCGTTCAACATGGTTACCGGTAAGAGATCCAAGGCGCCGACAAGAACGCATGAACAAAGACACTCTGGCGTTTTGTAGGCAATTAAGCTAGTTTTACAAAAACCCGATAGTTTTTGAACGTGCTTATGGAAAGGATTTAAGAAATGAACAAGAGAAACAACATTCAGATCTAATTCTAGCGAAACAAAAGCAATTCTTACGGATGTCACCGCCGCCGTTGACTGTCCGCCATTCGCCATGCTGGACAATATACTCGCCACGTGATATTTTGACGGTTCTCCTTCTTGCGTAAACATAGTTCACTGATAATATCCGCTTTAATATCTTGGAAAAGTTATAGGTTTAAATGTTACTGAATAAAGAATGCCGACAGTTTGCGGTTTTTGATATTTTTGTCTAATATACAGGGATTCTCTTCTCTTGATGACTCACTTAATTTTGAGAACGGAATATACCCACTAGAACTTTTATACAAAGTAATATACTTCGCAGAATGAGTCATGAATCTAATATTAGTAACATGAGCTCAGGATTTGATCATGTGATCTCCCATATACGGTAATGATCGAATGACGTTAGCATATTATTTGCATACGAGAGTGTTTATTGGCTGTGACATTAACGATTGACGTAGTTTCCGCATGCGCAGAATGTAAACATCGATCTCGTAGTAAACAACTTTACTATCGTTACTTTATGAATGAAAATATTGAATTTTTGATTACCCATTCACTTGCTTCATTAAAAAACCTAACTAAATCATATGCTGAGTCTAGTCTAGGAAATTATTCGAAAAATATATCAAGTAAAGCTTAAATAAGAACGATATTAAAGAGTGTGGACTGAGATCAGGCGGCACAAGTTCACGCGCCAATCATTCTTTTCACACAGGACATCAGCAAAGGTCGGAAGATCAGAGGTTGTCATTCAAAAGGTTAAAATTTAGATCAGAAAACAAACTTCTACCTGTCAATATTTGGGACATCGTGTATGATAAGGTTAGCAATAATTTCTGACAAACTTTGATCATTTGTAACTACCTTATCTGTACATGATATAACTAACTCTCAGCAGACGACAAAATTATAGATTGTCCAAAAAAATCGAAAGCACTCGCAGACGAAAATTTAGATGCGACTCAAATGTTGAGAGTTGGCTCAAATAGGGTACATAGTTACAAAAAGAGAAAATGTTCTTTGTAAGGGTAGTCAGGGTACGATTTCTCTAGAGAACTCGTATCCTTTAAATAAGGATAAGAGTTCTCCAGAGTACGGAATCTCCTTATACTGTTACCAGCATTTTATCTTTCTTCAACAAAGTTTTGAGAGATGATCTTTTTCCACAAGGTCGTTAAAACATGGGATAGTGTGGTAATGCGTTAAGTCTGCTAATGCACAGGATTTATGAAATGGGCCAGGGGAAATATCTCTCTGCTATGTTTCACTTTGATATGAGTCATGCTCTGGCAAAAGAGGGCTTAATGCATCTCCCTGATCCACGATACTAATCAAGCCATCAGATAATTATCGATTCATAATAGCCGCTTTTTTTTTAACAACCGACTTAGTTGTGAAGTAGAATGGCCCTTGGACATACAGAAAATTGACCAACAGCGAAAAGTTTCGGCTCAGGTCAGCCTGCGCGGACTGCGCAGGCTGACCTGAATCGATACTTTCCGCAGATGCACTTGAAGCCCCTTTTTCACAGATCATGGCTCATATTATATCTCAGGTAATGAAAGTGGCCGTTCATACACATACATTTGGGCCATGCGCTGTGAAAAAAGGGCGTTTAATGCATCTGCAAGAAGTATCGATCCATGTAAACATGCGCACTCCGCGCAGTCTCACATAAGCCGAAACCTTTTTGCTAGTTGTAAATTTTCTGCACGCCCAAGGGCCATACTACCCCAGGACTCAGTCAGATGTTCGACGAAATGGTTCCTGCGGATCTACAATAGTGAGATGACTTGCTTGGTATAATGCAACACAGAAATGCATTAAACCCCCTTTTGCCGGAGCATGGCGTTCTTCCGTATTCCTTTCCGCCGAGAACGGTGTGGAACCCGAGTTAACCCTTAACCTGCCAAATAAGTAAAATGAATCTTAAAATGAAGCAGATAGTAAAAACCAAAATTTGGGTTTTTACTATTTTATTATTATTATTATTATTATTTTGAAAATATCTCCTAATGGGACAGTGTAGACCAAAGATCAAACTGCACGTTATGTGCAGACTGAACTTGATCTACACAGTCCGAAAAAGGTCCTTGAGTCGCGCTTAGCAACATAGGGCTTAATATCTTTTTTTGGCAAGTCGAGTTAAAGCATAAGAAGGGATAAAAAGTTAAGAAACGATTACATGTAATTAATGAATTAACGGCTCCATGTCTAATCAATATAACTAGTATACAATCTTTCAATTTATTTTAGTTAAAACTCTTTACCACACAATCCCGACTTTTAACGACCCTGAGAAAGAAGCCGTTTGAAAACATTGTGGGAAAAGGAGAAAATGCTGGTAACCAGCATTTTCTCCTTTTTCCACAATGTTTTCTATCCTTCCCAAAACAAGTTTTAATTTTTTCATTTGCATTTATTTTGTCGTCTGCTAACGCTTTCAATTTGGACCAATCTAAAATTTTGTCGTTTGGTAAAAAGTTAACAAAGGTTACCAGAATTCCAGTTTCAAATCTTTTTTTCACAATCCCAAGTTTCACTGAGGAAAAATCATTTTGAAAATCTAGTGTGAAAATGAGACGAGGTTTTCAAAAGGCCGGTAACCAACATTTCTCCTTTTCCCATGAGGTTTTTAACACTTTCTGCCGAGCTTCGTTAGCTCAGTCGGTAGCGTAAAGGACTTGAGAACTGGAGGTCGCCGGTTCGATCCTCGGCTCGGTCAATTTCTTTCCGATGATAAATGATACTATTTGCGACAGGATTCATTCCTCTCTCACCACTGACCATTGTTTCGACGATGGCTATGTACGAAAGCAGACAGTGGCTTGGAAAGAATACTGTGCAGAGTACTGGTAAAAGAAACTCAAGGAATGCATGGATAGGGGCAATGGCCGCCGCGATATAAGTGAAATAATGTCAAACGGCGTTAAACACCATACAAGCAATAACTGAGCCGCGCTCTGGCAAAAGCGGGCTTAATGCATCTTCGCGATTCATGATAAAAAGCAAGTGATTACATAATCAGGGATCCATAAAGTCCATTATGTATAACAACCGACTGTATCATAAGGTAGACTGGTCCTTTGACACACAGAAAATTGACTAATAGCGAAAAGCTTCGGCCCAGTTCAGCCTGCGCGGACTGCGCAGGCTGACCTGGGTCGATACTTTCCGCAGATGCTTTAAGCCCCCTTTTCACAGAGCATGGCTCAAATTATTTCTACACTTCCACAGACAAGTCACCATCATTTCAACAACATCTAATTTGTCGTCTGCAAATGCTTTCAATTTAGACAAGTCTAGATGTTTACTGTTTGATAAAGAGTAAAAGTCGTCTGCTGCAAGTTTGTTTCGGGAGGTACAATGTATGAGTAGATTTATTTAACCTTTTACCGAACAAAGCTTGCAATTTACATTTTAAATGCTAGAAAACATTGTGGGAAAAGGAGAAAATGCTGGTTATCAGCATTTTCTCCTTTTCCCACCATGTTTTCGAAAGGCCTCTATTCTAGGGTCGTTAAAACTAGCGGATTGTGTGGTAAAGGGTAAATAAACCCTTCACCAAACAAAGAAGTTTTAGCCTTGTCCAAGTTGTTAGCACGGATGGTAACCAGTGGAACGAGCTCCAAAATAGAGTGAAAAGAATTTTGTTCCCTCGACATATCTGTACTGTAGTTTTCGAAACATACACTTGTTTACTATTTTTCTGTCGAGAGTGCTAGCTCGAGAGTTTCCGGATGTCTCGAGGGAACAAAATCCAATTGACTCTTTCTGGAACTAGTTTCACTGATGATAGGATTTAACAGACGAAAAATCAAATATGGCTCCAATAATGCGATTAGTGTTCCATGACGTAGAAATCATTGTTGGAAAAGGAGAAAATAATGCTAGTTACGAACATTTTCTCCTTTTTCCACAATGCTTTCAGAAGCCATCTTCCTCATTGTAGTTAAAACCCGGAATTGTGTGGTAACGGGTTAATCATTAACGCTTCACCAAACGATCGGCACTTTAACGGCTTTGGGCAACGATGTTTTTGAAATATTGCGGGAAAAGGAGAAAATGCTGGTTACCAGCATTTTCTTCTTTTCCCATAATCTTTTCCATCCTTTAAAAGTAAACTCCCATCATTCTAGACATATTTAATTCGGCGTCTGCAAATACTAGTACGCTCTATATGGATTATTCTAAAAGTTTGAGGTCTGGAGAAGAGTTAAAAAGATATGAACCATGCTCTCTGAAAAGGGGGTTTAACGCATCTGCAAAAAGTATCGACTCATGTCAGCCTGCGCATTCCGCGCAGGCTGGCATGAGTTGAAACTTTTTGCTACTGGTCAATTTTCTGCATAGTTCAAGGGACCAGTCTACACTGTGATTCAGTCGATTGTTGGACAAAATGGATTCTATTTGATGTCTTGCTTGATAGAATGCATTACGGAGATGCACAAAACAGACCTACAGTGAACCTCGAAATGATTTCAACCTTGAAAGGAATTATATATATATAAAAAAAAAAATCGGGAGGGTTGGAGTTAAATATTAACCCTTATCCTGCTAAATAAGTGAAATGAAACTGATAGTAAAACCCAAAAATTTTTGCTATTTCATCAATATTTTTGGGAAAAAAAGATATATCCTTATCGGACAGTGCAGATCCAAGATCTGACTGCACGTTTTGTGCAGCCTGATCTTGGTCTACACTGCCCGCAAAAGGTCATTGAGTCGCGCTTAGCAGCCTAAGTTTTAAATCATGCCCATTTCCGTTTTTCAAATGTCAGTAAACACGGAAAAAAACTCGAAACGGTGACAATAACAGTAGTGATAAACCATCAGAGGACTGCGGAAAAGAAGTATTTGTTTGCTTGAATGGTTGTTCAGCGCCGTTTTCAGCAATACTTCAGTTATATCGCGGCGACCAGAGCACATATCCGCGCTTTCCTGGAGTTTCTTTTACCAGTGTTTCGCAAAATATCGTCCATATTATGGCCGCTTTCCCACGTAACCATCGCCGAAACAATGGTCAGCTAGGAATGAATCCTAGCGCAATGACTATCACCAGTCCTCAGAGCGAAAAATCGCCGAACTGGGGATTCGAACCATCTCTCCCTGGTCTCAAATTCTGTAATTTACCGACTACGCTATCGACTGTGCTACAGGGCTAGGCGATAGATAAGAAGGAAAAACCTTTGCCTAAAAACATTCGTTATTCACCGAAACCTATGGTGTAAGTATTCACGTGAAATGTTTTAAAGATACAATTCATTTCAGTACCCACAACAACGATATGGTTGACAAAAGTAAATGAGCCATGCTCTGGCAAAAGGGGGGCTTAATGCATCTCTGTGATCCATGATACCAGTCAAGCCACTTTTTTTTTTTAAACAACTGACTTAATGAGGAGGTAGACTGGTCCTTTGACATACAGAAAATTGACCAATAGCGAAAAGTTTCGGCCCAGGTCAGCCTGCGCGGACTGCGCAGGCTGACCGGAATCGATACTTTTCGCAGATGCATTAAGCCTCCTTTTCACAGAGCATGGCTGAAATACTATATCTCGCAAGTTACTACCCTTGAAAAGACGACAGAATTCTGGTTTCGTCAAAATGCAGATGACACATTTGTTGTAACTAAAAAGACGGGGGTTGTCTTTGAAAGGATAGAAAACATTGTGGTATAAGGAGAAAAATACTGGTGAGAAAATTGTTACCAACCAGAGTTTTCTCTCTGTTCCACGACGTTCTCTACTGTTCAAAATAAAATAAAAGCAACAATTTGGTCCACATTAAATTTGTTCTATGGAAGTGCCTTCAAAATGAATAAATTTAAAACTTTGCCTTCTGGAAAAGTGAAAATCTTTGAAGATGAAGTTGCCTTTGTTGAATGTGTAGATCGAGATGAAACTGTACAGAACACGTTACAATTATGCGCTTGGGTTCTCTCTGTGCACCGTTTTCACTGTATCTAAACAGTGCCGGGCCGTAATGCAAGGGAGCTAACTCTAAGACATTTCTTTAAACTTTGTAAACATACGTCGGCTTGGTTATCTCCCTTATAAATCTTAACTACGACGTTTGGTGTGAACGGTCTTAATATGTGTGATTTATAGACGCCAGTTCACATATCCGTTGTTTTCCTTTACTTTCACGAAGCAGTGCTCAGCCAGTCACATTTTCCTGACACCGACAGATCTGTCGTTAATTCCGTTCCCAAAATCGTGTGCAGTTCGGAGGAAAGCCAGTAAGTAACACGATACGGGCCTGAACCCTCCCATATTCGCGGCGAATTCTCGATGAACTGAACCCTTAACCTGCTGAATAAATTAAATGAAACTATCAAACGGATGGTAAAAACCAAACTATTGCCATTTCAAACTTATTTTTTTGGGGGGGAGAGAAATATCTTTTCGCCTCATTGTTTTTAATTGTATTCGAGCAATGCTCTGGGAAAAATTGGGTTTAATGCATCTGCAAAAAGTATTGACCCATGTGAGCCTGGGCCGAGTCCGCGCGGGCTGACCCGTGACGAAATTGTTTGCTATTGTAAATGAGCCATGCTCTGTGAACGGTATCGCTGCCTTAGTGCCTGTTCCATTTCTCTTCCATCATCAGTAGACGAAACTGGTTGGAATAAAGTGTAAGAAATGCAGCTAATATAAAAATACGGATGGCGAGATAGAAAACGAAACAAATACATGTATAGGAGTACAGATGAACAAACTGAGAGAGACAGACACAGACAGACAGACAGACAGACAAACAGACAGTTACGCTGACAGACAGACAGGGAGTCTAGGGCTATTTTTTTGCGGGGGGAAATTTACCAAAAGCAAGGGAGATAAATCTAAGTTAATTGTGTAGATATATTATGGATTACTTCCCTTTACACAATCCTACACTGCACGAAATTAAGTGTTTTTTTTTTTAATTTCTAGCCGTCGTCATCAAGTGTTTGAGTTATAACACGTCAGCCAGTGACCCTTTCCACGCGTTTCAATACTTTTCTATACCAGAACTTCCGGAAAATTACCACAGCATTCTTTCCAAGTCGCTAACTTCCTTCATGAACAGGGTCAAGAAGGACAAAGAAATGCATGTTGTTGTCAGTTCCCTTGAAAAAGACTTTGCAAATCGCATTTCTTCCGGATGGATTACTCCCGATAGATCACTGTCAAACACGATTTGGTCATATCAAGGGGCCAGCTTGCTTGCACTACCTAGGTATCTCCAGATCTATGCTGAGTGCCTCGTCCAAGGTACCTTTATCCCCCCCCCCCCCCCCCCCCCCCGCAATCCTGTCTGCAGATGACCTCCAGTAGAAGAAATTCCGGTAGAAAGAAAAGTTGCGTTACAGTTTTTGAATTGACGCGGTCGGGATTTAAACGTAAGACATCAAACCCTCGATTCGAGCTTTCTAACATCATGCAGATTGATTGATTGATTGTATGGTGTTTAACGCCGTTTTCAACGTTATTTTAGTTATATCACGGCGGCCAGTGCACATATCCATGCTTTCCTGGAGTTTCTTTTACCAGTACTTCGCACAATATTCTTTCCAAGCCACTGGCTGCTTTCCTACGTAGCCATTGTCGAAACAATGGTCAGCGGTGTGAAAGGAATGAATCCTGCCGCAATGACTATCATCAGTCCTCGGAAACAAATTGGCCGAGCCGGGGATCGAACCAGCAACCTCCTGTTCTCAAGTCCTGCACGCTACAGACTGAGCTACGGGGCTCGGCACATCATGCAGACCTCCAGATAAGAGGGAGTGATGGTATTCTAAATCCATTATTTCTCTTCCAAACCCTATGTTGTGGGTACTCATTAGAATCGTATCGATGAGACGATTCTAATGAGTACCCATAATACAGGGTTTAGTGGAGAGTGATTAATATTTTCAATTTTCAAATCAAAATCACTGCCTCTATCTTGAGCTCTGAATTCATGCCTCCGTGGTGGTCGCATGAGCAAAGAGATTCAAACGACCTGTCTTATTTACATTTTTTTTAAAAATCTTACTTTACAGCTCTTCGCGTTAAATGGTGATTATATGACTTAATTCATTAACAGAAGGGCGAACTGTGTATACCAAGATCAGACTGCACGCCTGTGCAGTCTGATCTTGGTATACACCGTTCGCAACATACGCCTGCAATCGAGTATTGATACCTACGAGTCGCACTGTACTACCTTATAAAGTAAAACTACGTCTGTCTAACCTTTCTAAATATGCGTTGTTTCAACACCCACGGTCGTAAACAACAGCTGTTACGTAAAAGACCCTTTCCCACAAAGTTTAGGTTGGTTAATAATGTGAACTTTGGTATATGTCTGTCTAAATGTTTGTCCGTTCGTCTTCTAGTAGGACCGTGTGTCTGAGTCTGTTTGTACTTATCATTAGTTATAGAAGTGTTTTTGTCGGCTGTCTTTCCTTTCAACCGTTTATATTCCCTTAGCTGTTTGGTATACACCGAGAGGTCTTTACCTATCTTATCTGCCCACACACCTATCTGTCTGCCTATCTACGCGTGTCTATTTGCCCGTCTGTCTGTGTGCTACTGGGGTCCTGCGTGGCTCAATGGTTCAGTGTATTCCAGGGGTCCAAGGTCCGATCATCAACTAAGGCACTGGACTTTTGTAAGAGTGTCTTTGGACAGTCAAGTACAGCCAAAGGAACACATAAATGAGCTATGGCCGTGATACAATATTGAGAGCGGCATCCATCCATCCATCAACCCGGGTACCCGCCCACCCGTCCATCCATCTATCCATCCATCCATTTATCCATCGCTCGCTCGCTCACTCACTCACTCACCCACCCACCCACCGACTCACTCACTCACTCAAACCATTAGGCAAGCGGGTGGTATAGATCCAAGATCAGACTGCACGTTCTGTACATTCAAATCTTCATCTATCCCATCTGCAAAATCTGCTTACCCCTATGGCGCTGAAAGGGTTAGAGTGACCGAAATACCTGTAAAACCTAATTAACCGCTTGTATTACAGAATTATTTACATTCTACATAACTTATAACTAATATAGAAGGCCAGATGGTACTATTTGTTCACAGTTCTGATGGATTCTATATCGCCTTTATCCTTATCTTGCTAAATATTAAGTGAAATGAAATTTTCAACCTGGTAGAAAAAACCCGAATAATGCTATTCGAAACTTATTTTTTAGGGAAAAAATATCTCCTCATCGGACGGTGTAGATCAAAGATCAGACTGCACGCTCTGTGCAGTCTGATCTTGATCTATACTGTCCGCAAAAGGTCAGTGAGTCGCGCTTAGCAGCCTAAGGGTTAAATGACCATAGATCTATTTTGTGGACAGTAGAGCATTCATTGGGTGATTTATTACCTCTTCACAAAACAGTCTCATGTTTTCCCAACCCTGAGCATGGAAGCCTTTTGAAAGCATTGTGGAAAAAGGACAAAATTCAGATCTTCAGTATTTTCTCCTTTTCCCACAAGGTGTTCGAACGGTACAGAGTGTTACAGGGGTATTTGGAGGTATTAAAAAAAAACTGCGATTAGCATTTCTTGAAATGTCTTTGTATTCAGAGCTTTAGCTAGTCGATATTGTAGTATCTGGCAGATTGGTTCTTTGATTTTATGGTTGACTGACAGGTGTTTAACGCCGCTTTCATTATTTCTTCGATCATATCACAGCGACATCTCAGTCATTCGGGTGTGTCCCTGGTTTTTTTCAATACTACACTAGGGCTCTGAAGTGTTTTGACTAAGGACACTCGCACGAAAAGTCCAGTTCCTCGAGTGAGGATCGAATTAAGGGCTTCCAGATAGCCAATTCTAAACCTTCACCACTGAGCCACGCAGGACCCCGGTTGGCCTCTTGAGTTGGGACATTTGTTGCGCCGGAAGACAAGAGTCCACCTGCGGTATACCCTAATTCCTTACTTTGATGAACGGGTTTCGAAAATTAATTTCTTCTCTTTTTTTTTTTCAGTGTAATGCAGCCATTACGTATTTTGTTATCTTACCAACGTTAGAGATAAGCAGTATGCGACGTCATATGTGACGTCATTTTATACTATTTCCAGAGGTTTTTCTCATGGAAAATCCCACGTGTGCATACATGTAAGGTTTTGCATATTTTGACCTTTAGTTTGTTATATATCGTTATGTGATAAAAAGTCTGATTATTCGTTGGCTTTTTCGATCAAATTTTATTAAACCCGTCTATAATATTATTAAGCTTGCTAAAGGCTCCCTTAATATCATTTTTCAAGACTCGTTTATCAAAATTTTTATCTCAAATGCCAACTCATGTCAGATCCTAGATATGCCCAAAATAAGGATTCTAAATTAGACTTCGTTGCTGTTTCAGAAACTTGATGATCTGCCTAAAGAGGGAAAACGTAATTTTAGTTCACGCCCTTACCTCCCTACTTGCATTTCTAATCATATGCAAATGAGTTCACCCGTTCCAAAGTTAGAAAACTACGGATGCATATACGGTAAAAGCAGAGGTTTAATAACGACAAACTATGAGCCATGCTCTTGCAAAAGGGGGATTAATGCAATTGCTAAAAGTATCGACTCAAGTCAGTCCGCGCCGACTGTCCCAGGCCGAAGCTTTCCGCATTTGGTCAATTTTCTGCATGTCAAGGGACCAGTGTACCTCATGATTCAGTTGGTTTTTAGATAAAACGGATTTTATGGATCCATAATTATGTGCTGACTTGCTTGGTATCACGGATCACGGAGATGAATCAAGCCCCCTTATGCCAGAGTGTGGCTCTCATTGAAATGTCGGTTGCCGCAGTTTCTTGGGCTACCACCAATGGGTCCATCGAGGCACACACCTGGTACCATCTAATATCACGGGGCTTTTTTAATCGTTTTTAACGAGTTTTACTTTTCTAGTGACCACTTTCCCATAGAAGCCCGGCAAAATTGTTAACTCTTAGGCTGCTAAGCGCGACTTAAATGACCTTTTGCGGACTGTGTAGATCAAGATCAGACTGCACAGAACGTGCAGTCTGATCTTGGATCTACACTGTCCGATAAGAGAGATTGATCTATTTTTCCTCGAAAGTAACTTCGAAATAGCAAAATTTGGGCTTTTACTATCGGCTTGAAAGTTTCACTTAACTTATTTAACAGGTTAGTATTTCAAACATGTCAGAAAGCAAGATGGTTATAATGGTAATATTTGATTGTCTAACAACACATACATTATGCGTAAATCGTAAAATATCCCACGCAATTTATGCGTTGGCATAATTAATTGTTGGCGACATTTCGGTCACTATAACCCTTAGAGTGCCATGGGCATAAGCAGGGACTTCTGTGGATGGTATAGATCAAGATGAGATTGCAAAGAATATGATGTCTGATCTCAGATGTATTCCGTCTGCTTTTCAAGTTTACCTCATATCAACGATTTCCAGATAACTCTAGCAAACGACAAGATTTTCGAGTTAAATGTGTTGAAAACTTTTGAATACAGCAAAATGAACCTACCTCAACTAAGAGAATGTACCTATAAAAGGTCCGAAAACATTGTGGGAAAAGAAGAAAACATTGGTAACCAGTGATTTCTACCCTTTCAAAGACAAAGTCTATCATTTGAGGAAAGTGTAGTCTGCAAATGTTTTCAATTTGGACAAGGCGTTTGGCCCGTAGCCCGGATGTCTCGGGTTCGATACCTACAAAGATTTTTTTCTATGCATAGTAGGAAACAGCGCCATGACATTGATAGCAAATAGATGGTGCGATACCCATAAGCCATGCTCCGGCCAAAGAGGGCTTTATGTTTCTCCGTGATGCCAAGTAAGCCATCCCATAATTTTGGATCAATAATAGCCATTTTTTTTTTTTTTTTTTTAACAAGCGACTTAATCATGAGGTGGGCTCGTCCTTTGACATACAGAAAATAGACCAAAAGTCGCAAGAAAAGTTTCGGCCCAGGTCAGCCTGCGCGGACTGCGCAGGCTGACCTGGGTCGATGCTTTTCGCAGATGCATTAAGCCCCCTTTTGACAGAGCATGGATCACATGTATTAGAGTACTCTTAACTTTTTAATAATTGCTTAACCCTTTACCAAACATTCCCTGATTTTCACGACCCTTGGAAAGAAGACTTTCGAAAACATTGTAGGAAAAGAGGAAAATGCTGGTAACCAGCGTTTTCTCCTTTTTCCACAATGTGTTCTACCCTATTTTGTACCAATTTTGAATTTGTCATCTGTAGAAGTTTTGAATTTGAAAGAGTCTAAAATTTGTCGTTTCGGAAAGATTTAAGTTATTCATCAAAACCAATGCAGCAGGCAGCCCGTGAGACAAGTCATATCCGTACCTACTATCCACATGATATATTTTTGGAGCATATTCATTCACATAGAGCATTTTTTCTATAGCTCTGGGTCCGTATTAACCAACCATTCATAATCATTTTCTTAGGTCTTAGTGTCTTAACTTTAAAGTAACACAACTCCTGATTGGCCAAACCATTTGGTTTAGCTGATCAGAACTTGTGATACTTTCAAATTTAGAAAAAATGGGGGAATATGACTGGGAAAAGTGTTAAGAATGGTTGGTGAATATGGACTCTGATCTTCAACCTTGATCTATATAATGCAAAAAAAAACTTGTGCAAATAAGTGAAAAACGTAAATCCGTGTTATTAGTGCTACGTCCGGTTTCTGAAATGTCTGACAAGATTTTCTTATTGTTTTCTTTGCTATTTTGCTCCCGCCATCGGCTTGAATTTAACCTGGGAACAGTGGAAAATAAAAATCAGAAATAAGAAACCCTAATTTTCGATTTTAAAACGCAACAATTTCCTTTGATTCAAACATTTGTCACCCTTTTGATTTGTAAAAAAATGTAAAAAAAATATTGAAGGCCTAAAATATGTCTCTACAGCAATTTGATTGTTTGCTTTTTTATACATCATTTCCGACAGTGCACCTTCAGTCCGTCCTACGCACAACCCTGGATTGCTGGTCCTTTGCGATATTGACTGAGCTTGTTTAAACGCCCAGTAGTGGCCAAAAGTAAACTATGTTAAAACACATCTAAATTCAAATTACACAATTAAAATGAGTATTAAAAATATTGTGAAGATGAGCATCTGTTTTTGTGTTAGTGTTAGTCGCTGGAAATAAAAAAAAAAAATGAAATTTAAAACCAGGTAAAAAGTAAACAAAAGATGGAGCGCCCAGGCAACTTTTTACCTAATTTTAAAATCTCTTTTTTTTTTCTTCCAGCGACTAACATTTGGAGTGATCGTACAGAAACAGATTGTGATCTTTGCAATAATTTCCATACTTTTAAATGGTATGATTTGAATTTAATTGCATTTTAGGACTCGCATTGTTTACTTTTGACCTCTAGTGGGCCTTTAACCGAGTTAAAGAGGAATAACACATTCTGCATACTATTACTCGCTAACTTAATGTTTAGCATTCTGAATTTCTAATTCTGACAAAAAAAGAGCTAACAAAGCTTGTAAACCATTAGATTTGTTTGGCTGAAAGATATAATGCTGTAATTGACTTGACTCTTACTATGCATATTAATTAGTCATGCCAGAGGAATAATAATCAAAATTACAGGCTTACTTAGAATTTAAGGATTCTAAATCTCTAATGTATGCAACACACACACACACACACACACACACACACACACATTTATTAACATAAGATTGCAATACATCAGTTTTGGTAGGATGAAAGATATAAGCCATGTTCTGTGAAAATGGGGTTTAATGCATCTGGGAAAAAGTATCGACCCAGTTCAGCCTGCGCATTGCACGCAGGCTGACCTGTGTTGAAACATTTTGCTTTTGTTTCATTTGTGCATGTCACAGAACCATTCTACCTCGGGATTCAGTCGGTTGTTAGACAATATGCCTTTCATGGATCCATAATTATGCGATAAATTGCTTGGTATAAGACATCACGGAGATGCATTAAAATCCGTTTTGTCAGAGCATGGCTCATATATGCCGTAGGTGAATTTATTCTTACTACGCAAAGGCAGCTGTAGAAGCTAAACTTAAAGGCCCACTCACTAGCTGCCAAAAGTAAACAACTCTTGCAGCCACAATGCAGGCATATTCAAGTCATACCATTTAAAACGCAACCTTTAATTCGAGTTTTACGATTCCATTTTTCTGCCAGCGACTGCAACTTTGACAGACTGTACCGTAAGGCATTGTCACCCTCAGAGCTCCAGATACAGGGTGTGATTTTGATTTCAAAATTAAAAATATTAATTGTTCTCCATTAAACCTATGTTATGGGTACTCATTAGAATCGTCTCACTGAGACGATTCTAATGAGTACCCACAACATAGGGTTTAGAAGAGAAATAATGGATTTAGAATACCATCACTCCCTCTTATCTGGAGCTCTGGTCACACTCAAAATAATATCTTTACTTTTAAATGGTATGTATTCAATATTTCATCATTTTGACTCCAGAATTGTTTACTTTTGGCAGCTAGCCGGGCTTCAACACTTTACCAGACGACTAAACCTAAGACCTCTTCAAAATGAAGGCATTTGCACGCCAAACATAAAATATAACTCAAATTATAAGCCCCGTTTCTGAAACGAAAGAAAACATTGTGAGAAAAGGAGAAAATGCTGGTTACCAGCATTTTCTCCTTTTCCCACATTGTTTTTAAAAGCCGTCTTCTTCAGGATCGAAAAACCAAGTCATCGATTGGTTAAGGGGCTTAGCCAAAGTCGAGTCTGACGTATGTCTAAAGTACTTGAAGTACAACCTCACGAGTTCGGGGTTTGAATCTTGTGACCATGAGTTGAAGTTGTATTATCCGTTCGTCCTATTGACCACGTATTCTCGATCTCTGTTTCCACATTTTCTATCTTTGATCTTAGTTTTTACAGCAATGCCTTATCATCAGCAGCAAGCCTTTGTTTTGATCAAAATCACATGTTCTGCGTCCCATTTAACCCAGGTGTCGTTAAAGCGCACAATTGCTTGGTAAAGAGTTAAAGATTAGAGAAAGGTCTCGCTTGAAGTGTCGATAAAGGTCAGAGTCCAAAAAAGCGTTTTCTAACTTATTAGTATCTTAACTATTACAGCGCAGTATTTTGGCTGAGACAACCTTACAGGACCTATTAGCATCTATACAGTTACAGTGCAGTATATTTTGATTAAAACAACCTTACATTCCAAAATAGCGGCCACAAAAGACAATGCAGGTATTAAAATACATTTAAATTCAAATCATACCATTCAAAAGTATGGAAAATATTGTCAAGATGATAAAATTGTGCTGTCGGTCCAAGTGTTAGTCGCTGGCAGAAAAATGAAATTTAAAATCAGGTAAAAAGTAAAACAAAAGATATAGCAGAACAGAACAGAATAGAACAGACATTATATTTTGACACATAAGCATACCAGCTCATTGGTGATGACAAATAATTACAAAGCATGCATTGTATAATTATGCCATATTTCAATATACAAATACTAAAGAAAAAAAATATGTTAAGGGATTAAGCGGACCTGGCATCTTTTAACCTAGTCTTTGCCAGCGACTAAAATAATAGATTGTCATCTTCACAAATTACTTTTAAATGATATGTTTAAATTTAGATGCATTTTAACACCCACTTTGTTTACTTTTGGCAGCTCTTGTTACTTCAAACTTAGAATATCAGATTTACAAATGTTGGTATCCTGATAGACTGAACCATCCATTTCATCTTCATTCAAGATTCTATGTGGCTCGCCGGTAAAGACAGCGAATTTCTTATCCAGGGATCGTGGGTTCTGATTGAATGGTGTTTTTTTGCCGCTTTCAACATAATTTCAGCCATATCACGACCACAGCTCGCTTATACATGGATGTCCAGGGTCCGTATTCACCAAACATTCTTAAGAATATTTCTAGTCTTATGCTGAAAAATTTCCTAAATCTGAAATTTGAAAGTAACACAACTTCTGATTGGCTAAACCAAATGGTTTAGCCAATCAGAAGTTGTGTTACTTTCAAATCTAAGACAACTCTTGAGAGTTAGACAAAGAATATTCTTAAGAATGGTTGGTGAATACGGACTCTAGGTTTCACTATTACTAGGCATGGGCTCTGAACAGTCTCAATTATAAGACGTTTACGATGCTTCTTTTCATATTTGCACGTTTATTGTACACCGCGACGTCTCAAATCGTGAATTTTCCGTACGAAAAGCTTCTGACTTTCTGTTTCGTGGCTTTAATCTGTATTGCAGCAAAATGCAATTTATCTTTAGTGACACATGTGACCGAGGACAAATTATTAAACGTTTCATTACCTAAAGCGCTCGTTTATCACTTGTAAGTCTCCAAGGAACAAACAAAATACTGCGGTATCCATTGCGGTAAGCAGCATTTTTGTATCTATTTTGGGAAACGTAAACATCTCGAGTAAAAGATGAATTAAACTGTTTTTTTTTTTTTGTCTTATGTTATGCGTTTAAATTCAAAATATTTGTATTTGAAACGAAGGTTTACTGAATACGCAATCAACAGGTAGATATGTTCAAGGTCTAGTTTTGTCGTCAATCTGTGACAATACTGAGAGTTTAAACGTGCGCACAAAATCTGTGCGAAGTGTTCGCCCATTTTATTGGCGATCGTGTCTATTTTCGGATACGATCCGTCAAAAACTAAAATCGCAATCGAGGACAATTATCTGTACTAAGATTCTGAATCTTGACCAAGATTCTGGGTTCAACCCCTGTTGGCGCTACCGGTGGAGAAGGGGCAGGATGTGGGTTTTTTAAGCAAGGCATCGCGATGCCCTTGCCTTGTACGATTGAAACCCAAGAAACACATGAACCATGCTCTGTGAAAAGGAGGCTTAATGCATCTGCAAAAAGTATCGACCCGTGTCAGCCTGCGCAGTCCGCGCAGGCTGACATGGGTCGAAACTTTTTGTTGCTATCTATAAATTTCCCGCTTGTCCAAGGACCAGTCTACCTCGAGATTCAGCCAATCTTTAGACAAATTGGACTTTATGGATCCATAATTATGTGATGACATTCCTTGGTACAATGAATCAGGGAGATGCATTAAACCCCTTTTTGCCTGAGCATGGCTCAAATAATTCAGCTGTCGCCGTGATATAACTGCGATACAGTAACACTACTCCATGACGGGTTAAAATATAGACCGCAGACGTGTTGGAACATGCTAACAATGTCCTGATTGAGTTATAAAAGAATTTGGCGACCTATCTGAAAGTATTACTTGATTTTATTTTTCATTATGCGCAATTATTTTTAAAATAAATATCAGACAAGTTTAACCAAATTTCCCTTTTCCGTATTCCATATCCACACGCCCACACGCAGATACCTACATATGAGCCATGCTTCGTGAAAAGAGGGCTTAATGCATCTGCAAAAAGTATCGGCCCAGGTCGGCCTGCGCAATCTGCGCAGAGTGACCTGAACCGAAAATTTTCGCTATTGCTTAATTCTCTGTATGTCAAAGAACCATTCTACTCTATGATACTGTCGCTTGTTATACCCCCGTCACACCGAACTCGTTCTCACTACGTTCTGAAATTAGTTGCCAAACGGACTCAAACTGTGTTCGAACGGAGTGGACGTAGTAGCAACCTTTTGCGATCTGTTTGCGAACTTCATGGACGGGCTAGGACGGGGAGGGTGCTCCAGAACTTTGAGCCTGCTCAAAATTTTTTGCCGTCCATCCCGTCTGTCTTGTAATTTGACGGAGTGACAACGTACTTAAAACGAGAGGGACGTACTACAAACGGACCTGCCGTACTTCGATCCTTGTAGGGACGTGTAACGAAGTGGTGCAGTGGACATTCAATTGGCAGTACGCTTGCAAACCAAATAATATTACATATTCTACCCCGACCGCAACCCGTTTTACGATTTTTTAGGACAGGGCAAGACGTTCTAAGAATTAGTTCGGTGTAACGGGGGCTTTAGGCATAATAAGGCCGAAATTACACGTCCTACCCCGACCGCAACCCGTTTTACGATTTTGTTTGGACGGGGTAAGACGTTCTAAGAACTAGTTTGGTGTGACGGAGGCTTTAGACAAAATAGATTTTACGGATCTCTAATTATGTGATGACTTGCTGGGTATGGTGCATTACGGAGATGCATTAAGCCCTCTTTTGCCAGAGCATGGCTCATATATTTTCCATTTTGATTTTGTCTGTTTGTTTGTTTGTTTCACTCTCTCTCATTCCCCCTTTCTCTCTCTTTCTCTCGCTGTCTCTCTGCGTCTCGTTCTTCCTCCCTCCCCCACTCCCTCTTTCTCTCTCTCCCTCCCACCCCATCTCTCTGTCTCTCTCCCCCTTCTCTCTCTCACTCTCAATAAAGCTACAGTTAATTGACGGAATAGTTATTTGAAATGTACAGTCTTTGTTAGTTATATGAGACATAGCTTTTAGTATACATTGTATAAGAATTAAATCATTATTATTAATAAGTGACTATTATCTGTAGTATTCATTGTTATAATTGATAAACTACTAACGAACCCTTAATACTATTATTGATTTGTAAGGTATGACTGGAGATGGCCACGATTCTACATACCAGTTGACGTGGCAAATAAAACTTTCAAAAAATAAAACTTTTACCAAATGACACAAAATTGAAGTCGTCAAAACTGAAAGCATTTGCAGACGGCAATTTAAATGTGGATGGAATTATGAGATTTGACTGTAAAAGGATAAAAAAAAAAAAACATTGCGGGAAAAGGAGAAAATGCTGGGTACCAGCATTTTCTCCTTTTCCCACAATGTTTTCAAAAGGCCTTTTCTCGGGGAAATTAAAGCCCGAGACAGTGTGGTAAAGGGTTAAACAAAATTATCAGAAATTAACCTTTCTTCCTTGTGAGAGACACGTTCTTTTTTCCCTTTTTCTAAAAAAGGGCCAGACTGCCAGTCTCGTATGGCAGAGGAACATTTTCATGAGCGTAACCCTTGGTTTGAATCAAATGTCAACCACTACCCAGAACTTGGCGCGAATACTTAGCGCTTTTCCAGGCAACAGCCATTGAATTCTTTACCAGACGACACAATTTTAGACTTATCGTAATCGAAAGCATTTGCAGACGACAAATCAAATACCGCAGAAAGAAGAAAATTTGTCTCTGATTGATTGACTGTATGGTGTTTTACGCTGTTCTCAACATTCAATCATATAGCGGAAGTCAGCGCACCCATCCATGCTTCCCAGGAGTTTCTTTTACTAGTTCTACGCACAATATTTTTTCCAAGCTACTGGCTGCTTTCCACCATAACCATCGTCTAAACAATGGTCAGAGTTGAGAGAGGAATGAATCCTGTCGCAATTACTAACATCAATCCACGCAAACAAATTGGCTGAGCCAGGAATCGAATCAGCGACCCCGTCTTCTCAAGTCCTGTGCGCTACCGACTGAGCTACCAGGACTCGGCAAATTTGTTTCTGAAAGGGTAGACAACATTGTGGGAAAAGGAGAAAATGCTGGTTATCAGCATTTTCTCCTTTTCCCACAATATTGTCAAAAATCCTTTTCCTTGGAGTTCCTAAAACTCGGGATTGTGTGGTACAGGGTTAAACGAGGCTCGGATAATGGGACATGTTACTTGACCCATAAAGCAGTGGAACCAACTTAAGTTGTTTTTGCGGACACTGTAGATCAAGATCAGACTGCACAGAACGTGCAGTCTGATCTTGGATCTACACTGTCTGCTACTCTGTTACATATTTTGGCTAAATCAACTTTGATATGGCAATCTTTTTTAATGTTTTTTCCCTAATTGAAAAGGTCAGTTTCATACATTCAGTGTTCTAAGGGTTAAAACCAAGCCCCTGTAGCTCAGTCGGTAGCGTAGAGGACTTGAGAACAGGAGGTCGCTGGTTCGATCCCCGGCTTGGCCAATTTCTTTCCGAGGATTGATGATAGTCATTGCGACAGGATTCATTCCTCTCTCACCGCTGACCATTGTTTCGACGATGGTTGTGTGGGAAAGCAGCCAGTGGCTTGGAAAGAATATTGTGCGGAGTACTGGTAAAAGAAACTCCAGGAAAGCATAGATAGGTGCACTGGTCGCCGTGATATAACTGAAATAATGTTGAAAACGGCGTTAAACATTATACAATCAATACAACCTAAGGGTTAAAGGTTAGAAAACGCTGTGGGAATTTTGAAAAAAAAAAAAAGTTTCAGGAGCCGTTTTCCCCAGGGTCGTTAAAGAATGGGCTTGTTTGGTAAAGGGTTAAGACTGACTGATTGATTGGTGTTTTATGCCATTTTACCATTTCAGTTATATCACGGCGGCCAGTACACCTATCCATGCTTTCATAGAGTATTGTTACTAGTACTTTGCAAAACATTCTTTCCAAGCCATTAGCTGCTTTCCCATATAACTATCATCGACAAAATGATGAACGGCGAGAGAGGAATGAATCATGTCGCAATGATTATCATCAATCCTCTGAACGAATTGGCCGAGCCGTGGATTCGAACAAGCGACCCCATGTTCTCAAGTCCTGTACGCTACCGACTGCGCTACCGGGGCTCGATAGGGTTAAGAGAGCAGTGCAGTACTCGTCTGGGATCTACATTATTCGATATTTAGAAGGATTTTTCGATTCCGATCAAGAGGACAAAAAGTAAAATGATCATCTAGTTGCTTTTCTGCCACAGTATTTGGTGCTCGAAGGTTACGCTATTTGCTATGCTATGTACAAATACTATGATCATTAAAACTTCTGAGCAGAACTACAGGTATATGCATCCAAGCACGTGTATGCTATTTGCTACATATTGGAATGTCAAGAAATATTCTTTCTATCTGTCAGTCGATTATAAATATGGGCCATATTCTATGAAAAGGGAGTTTAATGCATCTCTGCGATGCATTATACCAAGCAAGTCATTACATCATTACGGATCCATAAAATCTATTTTGTCCAACAATCAACTGAATCATGAGGTAACTTGGTCCTTTGACATGCAGAACCAATAGCAAAAAGCTTCGACCCAGGTCAGCCTGCGCGGATTGCGCAAGCTGACCTGTGTCGATACTTTTTGCATATGCATTAATCCCCCTTTTACACAAAGCACGGCTCAAGTCATATCACTATTGGAGGTCTTATTTTGAGCATGAGAAGTCGCTGTGTTACATACTGTGACAATCGAGGTGGTCCTACCCAGTACTTACTTCGTGTGAAAGTCGACGTTGACGTAACGTATTCAAAGGTGATTTAACGTAAATATGGCACTGCAAAGAGTCCTGACTTTCGTGTCTATTCATGCATTTTGACCTTCACTACAAATATTATATACAGGTAAAAAGTTAAAGTGCACACCTTTTCCGTTTTTTTTTTTTCCCATCAAAATGAAAGACATTTGTATTGCCTACCTATAGCGAAAAGTATAGAAAGTATTGTTCGGGCAATAAGTATCATTGGTTTGACCTTGACACTGCTTTGACCTTGACACATAAGACCATCAATTGTACATGTAGATAAATCCTGTTGTTTTTATATCAATGGATAATCTCTTTACCGAACAATACCGTGTTTTGACCAACCGAGGAAGCAAGCTTTTGAAAATATTGTAGGAAAAGGAGAAAATGCTCGTCAACAAAATTTTCTCCTTACCCTACAGTGTTTTTTTCTCAAAGTCAATTCTTAGAATAGAAGGGAACAGCACATATAGTTGTCGTCTTCAAATGCCTTCAATATGGACTACAGCCTTGTCTTATATTTTGTTAAAGATGAAGGTCAAGATGACTTTAAACATACCTAACCCTTTACCAGACGAAAAAAAATTTAGACTTGTCCAAATTGAAAGCATGTGCAGACGACAATTCAGATGTAAGACAAAAAAAAAAAAAAAAAAATCCTGTCATTCAGAGAGTAGAAAACATTGTGGGAAAAGGAGAAAATGCTGGTTACCAGCATTTTCTCCTTTTCTCACAGTATTTTCAGAAGGCTTCTCCCTCAGGGTCGTCAAAAATCGGGATTGTGTGGTAACAGATTAACCTGAATGTAGACTGTGTTTTGACATAGGCTTTCTCATTTAAACTAGTAAATGAAATGTAGATTAGTCTATCGATTTTTAATAGTAAGGTAACAATTCATTGGTAGTATTGGAGTTAAACGCCGTTTTAACAGCATAGGTCATATCACGGCGGTCAGTACACCTACGCATGTGTTTCCTGGCTTTCTCACGCCAGTACTGACACAACTTTTTTTTCAAAGTCACTGACTACTTAAGATAACAGCTACCCACAAATTACTTAACCCTTGTCCGAAAGTTAAGTGTACTCAAAAAGGTCAGTATTCACCAACCATTCTTAGTTTCAATTCAATAGTCTTATTGTAGATTTAGAAAGTAACACAATTTGGTTATGCCAATCAGAATTTGTGTTAGTAAAACAAGTGACACAACTTCTGATTGGCTAAACCATTTGGTTAAGCCAATCCAAAGTTGTGTCAGTAAAAAAAGTAACAAAACTTCTGATTGGCTGACCCATTTGCTTTAGAAAATCAGAAGTTCTGTTACTTTTAATTTTTTTAAACTTTTGAGAAAGAGACTAAAAATGCTCACAAGAATCGTTGGTGAATACAGTTTAACTTGGAATCTTTAAATTTCGTGCAGATAATCCTCATATACAGAGTAGCAGATGATCCTGACTGATTTTAAGGTAAATATGTCATAGGTTATGGTCACATGATGTACTTTAACATAACAGGCCTTCAGCATATTAAAGACAGTGGGAGACAGTGCTGTAGCTGTAGAGCGTCGACCTTTTACACCAAAGGTTCTGGGTTCGAATCCCTTGATGTGCAGTCAACCTTTGAACTACCCACAATATGGTGCGAGTATCATGTTTCCAGTAAGCAATCATCGAGTGATCAATATCTGAACCATGCTCTGTGAAAAGGGGGATTAATGCATCCGCAAGAAGTATCGACTCACGTCAACCTGCGCAGTCCGCGCAGGCTGACCTAGGCCGAAACTTTTCGCTGTTGGTCAATATCCAAGGACCATTCTATCTCAGGACTCAGTGGGATGTTAGAGATAATGGATATAGTGGATCCAAAATTATGTGATGATTTGCATGAACTAATGCATAACGAAGATGCATTAAGCCCCCTTTTGTCAGAGCATGGCTCATTCATATGTTGTAAGAACTTATTTCACAATCAATGCCGAACAAATAGGTTTAAACTTTACTAGCATACCAAAAGAAGATATTGTTTTGAACTTCGTTCCTAGAATTGGTTACAGATGATGACCATCATGAAGTGTTGAAGAATAAGAGGTCAGTGGGTCAAAGGTCACAATGACCTTTGTATCACTAAAACCTTACCCGGACAATAAGTAGAGACAAATTTGACCTAGGCAAAATGCTGATGATACCTAGTTGATTTAACCTTTTACCACATAATCCCTACTTTTAACGACCCCAAGGAAGAAGGCTTTTGAAAACATTGTGGGAAAAGGAGAAAATGCTGGTAACCAGCATTTTCTCCTTTTCCCACAATGTTTTCCACCCTGTCAAAGGCAAATTTCATCATCTGACCCATATTTAATTTGTCGTCTGCAAATGTTTTCCATTCTGCCAAGGCTAAAATTTTGTCGTTTGGTAGAGAGTTAAACTTGGTAACGACATGATGTTTATGATATCATGGGTGTGTAAATGAATCCATACATACATGTATATAGGTCAAAAGGTCAAAAGTGAAGGCCATAGTGACCTTCAAAATACAAAACGTTACCCGGAGAACAAGCAGACACTGATTTGGCACAGCCATCAAACTTGGCTGATTAACAGATATTCATTATTTCTACATTTTCTATCAGTAAAAGGTCAAAGGTCAGGATGCAAGAAAGGCCACATGTCAATGTCAGTTAACTTTTTACCAAACGACAACATTTTAGACGATTCAAAATTGAAAAAATCTTGCATACGATACATTCAATGTGGCTAAAATGATAAAAAAATATTGTAGGAAAAGGGAAAAAATGCTGGTAATCAATATTTTCTCCTTTTTCCACAATGTTTTCAAAAACCCTATCAAGAAATAAGACCTAAATAGTTGTAAAATCATGGTTGCTCAAGGCAATGTCTCGGCTAAACGACAAGTGTATATTTAAGATCAAACTGCACGTTTTGTGCAGTCTGATCTTGATCTGCACTAACCGCAAAGCAAACTGTAGATGTAAAAGGCGTTTGGAGGGTTAACCCTTCGGCTGCTTAGCATGGGTCACTGACCGTTTGCAGACAGTGCATATCAAGATCAGACTGCACAGAACGTGCAGTCTGATCTTGGATCTACACTGTCCGAAGACGAGATGTTTTTCTCCAGAAATATATTTGAAAAAGCATTGTTCTGTTTTTTTTTTTTTCTTTTTTTACAATCGGCTTGAGAGTTTCGTTTAGCTTACTGAGCAGGATAAGGGTTAACCATTAGGCTGGTAAGCACGACTTACTGACCTTTTGCTGACAGTGTAGAACAAGATCAGACTGCATAGAACGTGCAGTCTGATCTTGAATCTACACTGTCCGATTAGGAGATATTTTTCTCTTAAAAATAAATTTGAAACAATATTTTTTTGGCTGTTTACTACCGGTTTGAAAATTTCATTCAAGTTATTTAACATGATAAGTGTTAAGAAAGGTTTGGGTTTCTACATACCTTACAAGCTACGTATTTTTTCATGTTTTCTAGATTTGAACGATAGACCTGTGTAATTCACTTCTGTACAAAATACACTAGATGTAGTATCGTGTTGAACACACACTTGTAAGAATAGGGGCACAGTTCAACACACACACAAAAATCAGGTCAAATGTATGAATGAAATCAACAAGATAAATGTGTTATGTACAAGGTTGTAAATTTCACGTACAACGCCGATGTATAAACTCTAACAGACTATGTGCAGGTTCACAGACTTGCTGAGGTTTCGATCCAGAAATCAATGAGTACACTTCAAAAGCACACATCTATAAAGTACAAAAAACGTGGCTCAACAAATTCACGTAAAGTTACTCCGCGTATATTTTATTAACTCGCCTCTAGCCTTTAAAAGTCGACACAGATGTTTTAATAAACCATACATATACCACAGCATAAAAACCTGCACTATGTAGAGATCTATCTATCTATAAAAAATATCGCACTATCACTGCCCTTCTTTACCTTAAACCATCAAATACAGCTATCGATTAACAATATAACTCTGGAATGTCGGCCCATACACGAGATATTTCACGAACTTGCTAATTCTCACAACACGTTCCCAATAGTACAATCTGATAATTTAATAACCACAGTAACACACTGACAGCCTAACTTGTCAAACCGAACTGTAATTCATTCACAAAACGAAGCCCGAAGCGCGTGACAACCTACGTACCTCTACTCTCTAAACTCTACCTTTACAAAATATTCCGCCTATGTCATTCTACATATATAAACGGAGAGCTAGCGTATCGGAATGCAGGTATGTGATTCCCCACGTAAAAAATAAACCTCACCCTTTTCTATACTACAGCGGTTATCAGACGGGGTATTCTGGCTTTTATCGACCTTCCTCGGTCGATATAGAAGCGTTCAAACCCAATATTTGGATTGTTTTATCGTCTTTCCTCCATAGCGGTTCTTCCGATCCGCCAGGGCGCTACATTAATCCTTATCCTGCTCAATTAGTTAAATGAAACTTTCAAGCCGACAGTAAAAACCGAATAATTTTATTTCAAACTTATTTTTTGGAGAAAAATATCTCCTAATCGGACAGTGTAGATCCAAGATCAGACCGCACGTTCTGTGCAGTCTGATCTTGATCAACATTGTCCGCAAAAGGTCAGTAAGTCGCGCTTAGCAGCTAAAGGGTTAACCATTACGCCGCAATATAAATCGGAGGAAAATTTTCGAGTCAGTTGTGATGCTGATTATTGTTTCGACGATAATTATGTTGGAAAGCAGCCAGTGGCGTGGGAAGAACATGTTGTGAAAGTACTGGTAACATAGTAAAAGAAACTCAAGGAAACCATGGATAGGTGTATTGGCCGCCGCGGTATCACTGAAATAATGTTGAAAACGGCGAAAAACACCATATAAACAATAAAACCGAAATCAGTCAATTGTAAAAGCCAGTAACTGCAAATTTAAGGTTAGTTTTAATGAAAAATATCACCATATCGGACAATGTAGGTCTAAGATCAGACCTCACGTCCTTTGCAGTCTGGTCTTGACATACACTGTCCGCTAAAGCTCCGTTCACGACAATAGAAGTATTTTGTGGAGAGAGTAACGCAAGATCAGCCTGTATATACGTACAGCCTGATCTTGCCCTAAACTCTCTTCCTGGTTTCTCAGTAGTATCCGTCTCTAACACATTTTCAAATGACAAATTTCTGACTTGTCCAAATTCAAAACATCTGCAGATGACAAACACAAAATTAATACAAACATACTTAAGTTCTCTGATAGGATAGAAAATATTGTGCGAAAAGGAGAAGATGCTGGTAACCAGCTTTTTCTCCTTTTCCCACGTTTTCTACCTTCCAGACGGCAAATTTCAGTTTTTGAGCTATAGCTGATTTGTCGTCTGCAGATGCTTTCAATCTGGACAAGTTTGTAGTTTGGTGAAGAGGTAATCTAGAGGCAGCAGTGACGATCGACAGTAACCATGTTGCCTACAGCGTATCACAATTTAAAATTTTACTATATAACAAAATTTTAGACTTGTCCATTTTAAAAGCATTTGCAGATGACAAGTATATGTGGCTAAAATGATAGGATTTGTCTTTAGAGGGTAGAAAACATCCCGGGCAAACAAGAAAATGCTGGTTACCCCCATTTTCTCCTTTTCTCACAATGTTTTTAAAAGCATTTTTTTCTCAAGGCCGTTAAAAGTCGGGATTTTTGGTAAAGGGTTAGCCGTCTTGAAAAAAAAAAACATGAACCAACGCATTTCTTTTTTTTTTGAAAAATAGAACCCTGAAGGTGACAGCTTTGGAAAATGTCAAAGGAAAAGGCACCCTTTTACAAGCAATTTCTCCTTTTTCTACATTTATCCAAACCGTCGGATGGGGTCAGCTAGGGATTACGCTTTTGCTGGTATTTATTGAGATCGCTTCGTACAATTCCTTTAGTAGTGGTCTATTCTGCTACAGTTTTAAAACTTTAAAATACCCTTATAAAGATATTCGAGTAACATACCTATAAATAAATACTATATATATTGAGCCGTGCTCTATGAAAAGGGCGGCCTTATGCATCTGCAAAGAGTATCGACTCATGTCAGCCTGCGCAGTACGCGCAGGCTGACTTGGGTCGAAACTTTTTGCAGTTTGTCAATTTGTCAATTTGTCGATTTTCTGCTTGTCGAGGGACCATGCTACCTCCAGATTCAGTCGTTGGAATGGATTTTATGGATCTATAATCATGTGATGACTTTCTTGCTATAATCCATCACGGAGATGCGTTAAGCCCCCTTTTGCGAGAGCATGACTCATTTAACCCTGTCCCAAACAAGCCCTGGTTTTCACGTGTCTGCAGTACAAGTCTTTTGAAAACACTGCGGGAAAAAGAGAAATTGCTCGTAACGAGCAATTTCTCCTTTTCCCACAGTGTTTTCTATCCTTTTGGGACCTTTCTGCCATTTTCATAAAATTTAAAATTGTCGTTTGCAAACTCTTTCAATTTGGACCAGTCCAAAATTTGTCGTTTGGGAAAGGGTTAAATATGTATAGCGGTATGGGTTCTTCCCTGTATACGGTAACAGATGTTGGCATATGATTCGAATCTGATCTTTTGATTTTTTATAGCCTAGAGTGGGGCTTTTCAAAACTATGATATTGGAATCCTTTTCCCAAAAGGCTGCTGCTGCTGACGACGACGACTATGATGATGATGATGATGATGATGATGGCTATGATGGTTTTATTGCTTTACGTCAGCTGTCATACGATTCTATTTCAGACAGTACTTTTGAAATTAGCGAGTTCGAATTCTTCCTCTTCCACAACTCTTTCAGAGGTCTGATTAAAGTCATTGCAACAGGCTTCGTTCCCCTCTCACAACTACACAACGTTTCGAAAAACAGCCAGCTGTGTGGGGGAAAAAAAAAAAAGTGGTGCACTATAGAACTGGTGAAAGAAGAAACACATGGACGGCTGAATTCGGCGTTGTGAAATGTTCTTTAAGCCCAGGAACAAAGACTTAACTAAATGAGCCATGCTCTGGTAAAAGGGGCTTTTATGCATCTCCGTGATGCTTGAAACCAAACACGTCATCACATAATAATTAATCCATAAAATCCATTTTGTATAACAACCGACTGAATCATGAAGTAGAATGATCCTTTGACATACAGAAAATTGACCATTTGCACCAAGTATCAACTCAGGTTAGCCTGCGCAGTCCGCGCAGGCTGACCTGAGTCGATACTTTTTGCAGAAGCATTAAGCCCCCTTGTCAGAAAGCATGGCTCAAATACTTTAGCCTAATCAGCTAGGGAAATCTAGAACGAGGAAAACAAAATGTACAATTCGCTTTACGTCGGCAGACAAGAAGTTTTTGTCATCAGTAGTACGCTGTACTAAATACTTGACGCACGACCCTTTCCCCAACTGAATCGAAGTGCTTGTCACCAAGGCAACAAACCGTTGTTGGGTAACCCGCTCATTGATCTGAAATTCCCAAAGTAAGCTTTGGACAATTAACTTAATGTCAAAGGGAGTAGATCACGATCAGACTGCACGGACGTGCAGGCTGATCGTGATCTACTCTCTTCAAAGAGACCGTTAGGATTCGGAATACACGAGGAAAGGTTTGTTTATAAACTTGTACTACTATGACGTAAGCGGACATAATTTAGCACTGTTTCCTGCCTCAGAAATCTCAACTACAAAAAGACTCATGAAGTAGAGAGGTGCAATGCGTATTGTGTGTATTGTATGTGTTGGTTGTATGCTATATTGATTTTGCAATCTGCGACAGTTCAACTATTCATTTTCCTGCACTATTTTGAACAAGTCCTCCACAAGTCATTATGATTCTGCCTCTTACAGACAAGTCTTTGTATTATTCCTTCAACCCTTATAACGCTGGATTCAGATATAGTCCCTAACACGGTCAGTGTAGATCAAGATCAGACTGCACAAAACGTGCAGTCTGATCTTAGATCTACACTGTCCGCTCTTTTGCCAGACATTCTGACGAAAACAGCAGTGAAATTGCATATATTTACCAACTGGTGATACCCATTTCATTTACATAGTGACACAAGGTTTGAATATAAGCACTGCTCAAGGTGGAAGCTATTACCGCAAGTGTTGCCGAGTCCTTGTGACCGCCCTGCTAGTAATTAAGAGGGGCGAGTTTGAAGCTCAGCTCGGTTAAAGTTTTGTACAAGGCGTGATGAGAGTACTGTGACAGGATTCATTTCTCTGCGCTGAACATTGTCTCGAATTCGGTTTAAACATATTAGCCGAGCTCTGGGGCTTCATGCATCTGCGAAAAATGCAGTCCGCGCTGGTTGACCTGGGCCGAAACTTTTCGCTATTGATCAATTTTCTATATGTCCAGGGACAAGTATACCTCATTATTCAGTAGGCTATTACACAAAACGGATTTTAGGGACACATGATAATGTGACAACTTGCTTGGTATCATGCATCACGGAGATGCATTAAGCCCCCTTTTCACAGAGCACGGCTCATATTTATTTGCATAGATTGTGAAACAAGTTCTTACGACGTATGGTAATCACACGATAATTACTCCCTTGAAACCTTAACCAGTACTCGAACCGTATTGTGGTTAGTTCCAAAGGTTGATCCTTCTCATTATGAAATCTGAACCCGGAACATTTGATGTGAAAGGCCCACGCTTAAACCCCTACGACACTGTCTAGACTTTGATTAAGCGTTATTTAAAGCAGTCAGTGGCTGGAAAAGAGTGTTGAGCGCATACACAAAGAGTGTTGAGCATATATACAAATAGTGTTGAGCGTATATACAAAGTGTTGAGTGTATATACAAATAGTGTTGAGCGTATATATAAAGAGTGTTGAGCATATATACAAAGTGTTGAGCGTATATATAAAGAGTGTTGAGCGTATATACAAAAAGTGTTGAGCGTATATACAAATACTTTTCAGCGTAAATACAAAAAGTGGTGAGCGTATATAAAAGGAGTTGAGCGTAAATACAAAGAGTGTTGAGCGTATTTACAAAGTGTGCTGAGCGTATGTACAAAGAGTGTTGAGATTATATACAAAGAGTGTTGAACGTATGTACAAAGATGGTTGAGCGTATGTACAAAATGTGTTGAGCGTATGTAGTTTTGGTTTAAAAAATTTCAGAACCACATGGATGGGCGTATTGGCTGCCAAAACATGATTGTTCAATGCCAAACAAACAACTATTGTGCGATGGTCTTTGGTTTGATCTGACCGGGGCTTGAATCAAGCACCTTCAGCTCCCTAGGCTATCTCCTAAGTACTTAAGTTGAACCATGGCCTTGACAGACCAACCATGATGCATAACTTATAGTGCTAAGAGAACAAATCCATACTTGGATTTTGTGATGACCTTTGGTATTTTTATATGAAATGTCCTTAAAACTCGGGATTGTTCGGTAAAGAATTACGTCACTGGTTTTTTTTTATATTTATCGTACTAACAACTTGTTACGGAGTCACCAGCCCTTTACCTGCAAAATAATGATTGATTGATTGATTGATTGATTGATTGTATGGTGTTTTCCAGCCAGAGGACCTATCCATGCTTTCCCGGAGTTTCTTTTACCGGTACTCCGCACAATATTCTTTCCAAGCCACTGGCTGCTCTGACACATAACCATCATCGAAACAATGGTCAGCGGTGAGAGAGGAATGTATCCTGTCGCAAAAACTATCATCAATCCTCGGAAAGAAATTGGCCGAGCCGGGGATCGAACCAGCGACCCCCTGTTCTCAAGTCCTGTACGCTACCGGGGCTCGGCAGCCTGCAAAATAAGTCATATGAATTTTTTAAGCCGATAGTATAAACCCAATTTTGCTATTTCAAGGCATTTTTTTTTTTGGGGGGGGGGGAAAGAGGGAGGCGGGGAGGGGGTAATGTTCTCCTTATCGGACAGTGTAGATCCAAGATCAGTCTGCACATTCTGTGCAGTCTGATCTTGATCTACACTGTCCGCAAACGGCCGTAAAATCGCGCTTAGCAGCCTAAGGGCTAAAAAATGGGTTGTGTAAGTGTTGTTTTCAGATTAAGCGGGGAGACTGTAATAATTAAACAAATAAACTGGCGAAGTTAAGTTGTATAATGTCGTATAATTAATGATAATTATAATCATTTACTGTTAAACTTATAACAGTAGACACTAAAGTTACAGGAGATTGCATGAATGTAAATGTGTGCATTAGTGACTAAGATGTTTAGACTACTTTTGATGTGAGAAAGCAGCCAGCGGCTTGGAAAGTGTTGTTAGTAGAGTTTTTAAAGAAGTAACCAGGGTCTCTATTCACCAAGCATTCTTAAGAGTATTCTTAGTCTTATTCACAGGAATTTTCAAAGTTTCAAAGTAACACAACTTTTGATTGGCTAAACAATTTGGTTTCTTTCTAAGTCTAGAATACGACTAAGAATTAAACGAAGAAGAAAATCGTGCCCTTACCGCCCCGAGAGACATACTGGCCGCAGTAACGGCATGCCTGATTGGAGGTTTAAAAGGCTTTAACCCTTTACCACACAATCCCGACTTTTAACGACCCTGAAGAAGAAGGCTTTTGAAAACATTGTGGGAAAAGGAGAAAATGCTGGTAACCAGCATTTTCTCCTTTTCCCGCAATGTTTTCTTCCCTTCTCAAAACAAATTTCAAATTTTGGGTCGAATCCGATTTGTCGTCTGCAAATGTTTTCAATTTGGACCAGCCGACAATTTTGTCGTTTGGTAAAGAGTTAAAGATACATCTATACTCGTTTTCAACCAGTTTTTGACCAATTTCAACTATAATAATTCTTGTATCTTCATGCCAAATGTTGTCTCCGAAGGTTGCAAGGTTGCATAGACTTCGACCGATAGATAATTCATTTCATTTTTCTGGAGGCCATCAAAGGAAGCACTGTTATGAAGTTTCCGGTTTTAAAAAGAAGATTTCCGATACATGTATATGTATTTATCCCTTACACCATATCTATCGGTAATTTATCGATGTTTACACAGCTGACTAAATTCTGAATCATTCTACAGTCTATCAGATTTTGATAGTTTTTTTTTTTCTCTCTGGGTGTAAAGATGTACCTGTTAAATACGTGAAATGAAACTTTTAAGTCGATAGTAAAAACCCAGATGATGCTATTTTTTTTATTTTGGGGAAAATTATTTCCTTATCGGACAGTGTAGAGCCAAGATCAGACTGCACGTTCTGTGCAGTCTGATCTTGATCTACACTGTCCGCAAAAGGTCCTTGAGTCGCGCTTTGCAGCCCAAGAGTTAAGCAGCAGGAAAGCCAAAGCTTGAATTGCCGATCAGCATCATGTAACGATATAATCAGTGAAATGCCGAACCTAGTATCTCAGTCTATAAAGTAAAGGGTTCGTCTTTTGAAGGAAATAGAACAGTGTGAAAAGAGGAGAAAAATACTGGTTACTAGCACTGTCAATATGGCAGTATAAAGGTTTGATTTGTTTGTTTGGAGAATAAAACCATTTCAACAATTCTTTAGTCATATCAGGGCGACCAGTACATCTTTTCGAACTAATGGAATTTCTTGTACCAGTTTTCTTCTTCACAAACTTTTTCTAAGTCATTGGCTGCCTTCCCATATAAACATCACAGTAACAATGTTCAGCGATGAGAGGCGGGAGGAATCATGACCCAGTGACAATCATAAATCCTCGAAAATGGCACTACAGGACTGGAATTCAAACTCACGACCCCCTGGACTGTATTCACCAATCATTCTAAATCGTAGTTTAATTCTCAAGAATGTTTCTAAATTTTAGTCATGCTCTGGCAAAAGGGGGTTAAATGCATCTCCTTAATGCATGATATCAAGAAAGTTATCACATAATTATGGATTCATTAAATCCCTTTTTTCCCCCTTACAATCGGCTGAAACCTGAGGTGGAAAAGTCATTGGACATGCAGAAAATTCACCAATAGCGGACTAGGCAGCCTGACCTGGACCAACTGCTGTTGCAGATGCATTGAGCCACCCTTTTTACAGAGCATAGCTCATTTCAAAGTAACGCACTTTCTGATTGGCTAAACCAAATGGTTTAGCCAATCAGAAATTGTGTTACTTTTCTAAATCTATAATTGGACTAAAAAAGAAAAATACACAGAACAGTTCGTAAATACACGTATTGGCTTTGGAGGGATTACTAAGGCGGTAATGAGATTATTTATATTATTGACAATCTGTAAATTTCACGGATTAGAGTCATTAAATATAAACGGTATTAGCCCTGCCCATTTCTTTAGTATTGTACGTCATTTCCATTCTTATTGCGTAAGGTTTCAAAACAACACGTTGCAATTGGCGAGCAAAGTCCACATAACTTTTTACTAGACGAAACAAAAACTCGTCCAATTTTAAAGCACTTGCTCACTGAGACAAATTCAGTGTTACTCAAATGATGAAACTTGTCTGTTTAACAGCAGAAAACATTTTAAGAAAAGAAGAAATGCTGGTTACCAGTATTTTCTCCTTTTCCTACAATGATTTCAAAATTCTTCTTCCTGAGGGTAGTTAAAACTCGGAATTGTCTTGTAAAGGGTTAACTTGGTGACGTAATGGTCTACACGAAGAGGGATATTGTTATTCTTAAACCATGGATGGTTGATTGAACCAATGCTGTAGGTTCTCTTTTGATTAAGGGGTGCTGTGTGGCTAAGTTGTAAAGTGTAGGACCCGTAGGCCTAGAGGCCCCGAGTTCGACCCTCACCCCCGGAGAACGCTGGGTTTTTTGTGGGAGTGTCCTTTGTCAAGACACTTCAGAGCGCCAGAACTCTAGAAGTAGGGTATTATCAACTTCCTACTTCCTAGCACAATATTTCTCCAATAAAAGCTGTTTTGTGGGCACTCAGATGATTGCTCCGACCAATATATATATATACTACACAGGTTTCAGTAAACAGGTACAGGGAATATTCTCCGAAACACACATTTCAGCTGTCTTCATGAATTTCACAGGGAGTAGGTGACATTTGGATCAGATACAAAACAATACATAAACTTCAAAATCCTTTCGCTGCCAGCCAAATAAGTCGCGCTCCGGACAACGGAGGTTAAATACATTAGCAAAAAATTACGACCAGGTCAGCCTGCGCGGACTGCGCAGGCTGACCTGGGTCGTAGCTTTTTGCAATCGGGTAATTTTCTACATGTCAAAAGCTTTATCTACCCCATTGGCTAGTCTGTATTTAGACAAATTGGATTCATATCATGCGACAACTTGCGTAGTATAATGCGGTAAGAAGACGCACTAATTCCTATTTCCCAGAGCGTCCCTCATTAACAAATTGTGCCCGTTTCTTTCCAGGTCAGATAGTAGATTTCTCCTGCAGTTGGGCATGATTACGGTAATTTTCTAGCAAGTGTTAACGGACGGTGTAGAACCAAGATCAGACTGCACTTTCTGTGCAGTCTGATCTTGATCTACACCGTGCGCCTAGCCTATTCATGTCGCAAACTGAAAAGGAAACAGTTAACCCTGTACCAAACAATCCTATGTTGTAATGATCCTGAAGAAGATGCTTCTTGAAAACATTGTGGCAAAAAGGAGAAAATGCTGGATACCAGCATTTTATCCTTGTCCGACAATGTTTTCTACCATTTTAAAGACAGAAATAATCTTCTGAGCTAGTCTGTAGTCTGCAAATGCTTTCAACTTGGTCGAGGGTAAAATTTTGTTGTCTGGTAAAGAGTTAAATGTCACAGGTTTTAACACTTAAGCTGCTGAATAAATGAAACACAAATTTCTACTCAATACTAAAAGCCTAAACATTGCGGTTTCAAAGTTGATTTCACCGGAAAGAAAATACTGTATCGGACAGTGTAGATCAAAGATCAGACTGCACGTTTTGTGCAGTCTGATCTTGATCTACAATGTCCGCAAAAGGTCAGTGGGTCGCGATTACCAGCTTAAGGGTTAAGAACGCGTCTGTATTCACGTACAAACATACGTCATGGAAACTGTCTCAGCGTCCGAAAATAACCTAAAGAAAACAAGTTTTTGGTAAAAAAATCAAGAGGGGAAAAACAAGGACGATTGATTGATTGTTTAGTGTTTAACGCCGTTTTCAACAATATTTCAGTTATATCGCGGCGGTCAGGGCACATAACCATGCTTTCCTGGAGTTTATTTTACCAGTACTCTGCACAATATTCTTTCCCAGCCATTGGCTGCTTTCCAACATAACAATCGTCGAAGTAATGGTCAGCATCAGAGAGGAATGAATCCTGTCGAAAGAATGACTATCATCAATCCTCGCAAAGGAATTGGCCGAGCCAGGGATCGAACCAGCGAGCCCCTGTTCTCAAGTCCAGTACGCTACCAACTGAGCTTGTGGAGGCTCGGGGGAAAAAGGCAAATGTCGAATTATACATAGCTACTAACAACTTGATCATAGCTGAAAGAGAAGTAAAATGGGCATTTACATGCATTTTATATATGGATGTTGTTTAACGCCTCTCAACATTATTTCATTTATATCGCTACGGTCAGTACACTTATCCATGCCTTCATAGCTTTTACCAGTACTTCGCACAATTTATTTTTCTTTCATGAGCAAAATGAGGATTTTCACTTTTAAGAAAAGAGGTAAGGTTAGGTTTTATTTTTCCTCATCGAGGAAGTCCATTCATTCATACGGCGCTTTAACTCTGTTCCAAACGACAAAATGTTAGACATGTCCAAATTAAAAGCCTTTGCAGACGACCGATTAGATATGGCTATATTAAGGGGACCTGTCTTTGAAAGAGTAGAAAACATTGTGGGAAAAGGAGAAAATGCTGTTACCAGCATTTTCTTCTTTTCCCACAATGTTTTCAAAAGGCTTAGGCGTCAGGTCGTTAAAACTCGGGATTGTAAGGTAAAGATTTAAATGGGGGTGAAATATTAGTCGTTTCTCAAGTTGCGTAATGATTCTGAAACTCTGGTTACACCTTTGGTCGATCCCTTCTTCCTTGCCAAGCCCCGTGAACTCTGTGACCTCTGGTAAGACTCTTAACCCAGGGGTAACGTGTTCGAATATCGGCTAGACTAAATGCAGTTGAGAGGATTCGTGGGACTCATTACGTTAAGATTCATACCTCTCGCATGGCTAAACCCTTAATCACTTTATCCAAAGTTTTAACAAACCTGAAGAAGAAAAAGGTTTTTGCAAATATGGTGGGAAAAGGATAAAATGCTAGGAACCAACATTTCTCCTTTTCTCACAATGTTTTCTACACTTTCACAGACCGAAATCATCATTTGCACTACAATAAATATGTCGTCTGCAAATGCTTTCAATTTGGTCGACTCCTAAATTTTTTCGTTTGGTAAAGTCTTAACAATGTTTCGTAGGGAAAGCAGCAAGCGGCTTGAAATGAATTTCGTAAACAGTAACGGTTAAAAAAAAAAAAAAAAAACTCCGAGAATGCATCAATAGGTGCTTTGGCCACCGTAAAATAACTGGAATGCTGTTGAAAGCGTCGTTTAACATTAAACTTTAAAGGCCCACTAGCGACCATAAGTAAACAAATTCTGAGGTCAAAATGCAGACAAATTTAGTTCATACCATTTAAAAGCATGAATATCATTATGGCTCTGGCAATGCAGTCCAGTTTGGTCAAAGTTCCACTTGCTGGCAGAAGAATATGAGCCGTGCTCTGGCAAAAGGGGGCTTAATGCATGTCTGTGCTACATTATACCAAGCAAGTCATCACATAATTATGGATCCATAAAATCCATTTTGTCCAACAATCAACCGAATGATGAGGTAGAATGGTCCTTTGACATGCAGAAAATGGCCATAAAGCAAAAAGTACCTACCAGGTCAGCCTGCGCGGACTGCGCAGGCTGACCTGGTCGGTACTTTTTGCAAATGCATTAAGTCCCTTTTTGCAGAGCATGGCCCTTATACTGTGAAACTTTAAGTTGTCGACTTTATTTCTATTGTTAATATTAATTGTTCTTCCAGTGATTCTAATTTGGTCAACCGTACTTAATAGATAGACTGACTTACAATAAACGCTATGCTTTAAAGTGATATGAATAAAATTTATATGTATTTCACACACAAAATCATTCACATTTGTTCGCTATTGGGCCTTTAACATCGAGACCAAGAGAAAGGAGAAGGTAAGGTGAAAGACGAAAACAACCCAACCACGAGGTAAACACACCGTTTAAAAATGCACCTCTGACTCTTTCAAGAGCGTAATACCGCAACCCTTAACATGATAAGGAGCTTTTTTGTGCTATTTTTGCACAGTGTAGCTCAAGATGAGACTTCAGTTAAAGTACAAGTCTGATCTCCGTTACACGCTTTCCGTTATGTAGTGAGATGCATATTCTAGCAAATTCTGGCTTTATCAGTCTGGTATGGCAGAAAATGTTTGGTTCATTCTGTTGGACCTCAAATCTCCACCAAAAACTCCGTGATTTTTATGACGGTGAAAGAAGAAGGCTTTTGAAAACATCGTGGTGACCAGCATTTTCTCCTTTTCGCACAATGTTTTCTCCCCTTTCAAACACAAATTCAGCCTTTTGACTTGCCCTTGATTTGTCGTCTGTAAATGCTTTCAGTTTCGAATGGTGAAGAATTTTGTCGTCTAATGAGTAATTACCTCTGGTAGACGGACATTTTCAAATTTTCCAATATGCCACTTTGGAAAAAAAAAAAAATAACAAAAGAAGTTGCTTGTAAACAGCCATATCTATTTTTATTTTCGCCACAACGTTTGCACCTGTATCCGGTTATAAGGCCTTAATTCATGTTTGTTATCCCTTTATCGTAAGGTCATTTTTAAGTTCGTCTGCGATAAACTTGTTACAGGAGGAAATCACTTATATAAAACGACCTATTGTCAAAGTATCTGAATTTATTTCATGCTTTCCGGTAGGATATCGAGAAATAGCAGTGAAAATATTTTTCGATATTACACGGGTACGACCAGTGAGAATACCGATTTCATTTTTTTTTTTATGGAAGTTTCGACAAAAAAAGGCGTTAAAAGTATGAAATAAATAGAATATTTGTTTTTTTCGGTGAAAGATCGAAATTTATTTCATCGAGTGAACATCATAGGTAATATTTTCACTCGTGGCTGCGCCACTCGTGTAAATATTACCGATGATGTTCACTCGATGAAATAAATTTCGATCTTTCACCGAAAAAAACAAATATCCTCTATGTATCGGACTATGGGACAAGCCTTGGCAGTGCTTTGGAACAGATTAATTATAAACAAAACAGGAAACTTTTACTAGATTCATGAGGGAAAACAGAACGCGATCTAGTAAATACACCTTATTACGCACACGAAATACTGTGAATTAAATAGGTCAGAACGGAACGTATTTCGCCATGTCAGTTCAACTTGTAAACATCACATGACCAGAATTTCACCTGTGAAATCTACAAGTCATATTCATGACGTTGTTACGATCGATGAAAAAAGAATATGATCTTATGTGCTATTTTTAGAAATGTCGTGTCAGCGTATTAGATTTTAGAACAAGATTTGGTAGAACAATTACCCCTCTCTTCATTCATAAACCGATAAATTATCTGAAATAATACCTGCACTTATCATCTATCTTTCTCATGGATAACTTTGAATGAAATCATGTGTTTGTCTGCATTTAGAACTGCATTACTGAAAACATTGTGCTGCAGTGGTAGATCTATTAATTGCATGTCAGACCGTTTCTTCACTTATCCAGAAAAACTGTTAACCTGCTAAATGAATTAAATGAAACTTTTCAAGTCGATGGTAAAAACGCAAATATTGCTATTTCAAAGTTATTTTTGGAGGTAAACCATTTCCTTATCGGACAGTGTAGATCCAAGATCAGACTGCACGTTCTGTGCAGTCTGATCTTGATCTACACTGTCCGCAAAAGGTCTTGAGTCACACTAAGGGTATCTTATCAAGTATGGCGAGGATTTAGAACTCTTTCATCACCGTTTGAAGACATCGTGAATATCTTTTGCGGACGGCGTAGATCAAGATCAGACTGCACAGAACGTGCAGTCTGATCTTGGATCTACACCGTCAACTACCCAATACTTAATTATGATCAAAATCATTTTAAAATGCAGTGGAAATCAATTTTTTGATCTTTGAAAAAAAAAAAAAAAAAAAGGGCGAAGTTGGCAGTAATTCTTAGATAAAGGTTCGTTCTTTTATAGAATAACTTTATATCTAAAGGTAATTGAAAAATATATTGTAGTCCAAAATCGTTCAATAATTGTTTATTTCAACATTATTGTGTAACAGGTAGCTTTTAGTTTGGATCAAGATCAGACTGCACGCTCTGGACTGGTTATCTATAAAGACCCACATTATAAGACAAAAGTACGGACAGTGTTTAACAGGTATAAAGTATTTATACCAATTTGGTTTAATATTCAACCGATTTCTTAATGGGCAAGGCATTTCAGAGCCAAGCCCAGGACTGGTGAAACCCAGAGGACATAAATGAATATGAATATGTGAGCTGTGGCCGTGATATGAGTGAAATATTGTTGAATGCGTCGAAAAACACTATTCACTCACTCTTTCTCCTCGATTGTTTAATACATATGAGACATGCTCTGTGAAAATGGGACTGAAAGCATCTGCGAAAAGTATCGACCCAGGTCAGCCTGCGCAGTCCGCGCAGGCTGACCTGAGCCGAAACTTTTCGCTATCGGTCAATTTTCTGTATGTCGAAGGACCAGCCTACCTCAAGATTCAGTCGGTTTTTTTTTTTTTTTTTTAAAAAGTGGCTATTTTTATATTCATAATTTAGTGATGACTTGATTGGTACAATGCGTCACGGAGATACATTAAGCCCCCTTTTGTCAGAGCATGCCTCATGTACTTTTTGAGAACATTTTAAATAGTCACGAGGGATCTTGCCAGCTAGACTATGACGCATTGGTCCCTCTTTAGACATGACTAGTGACGGGGAAGAACTAATCACGAATTTCTAAAAAGAATCATTTGAAATGCGAGATAAGGCCCTATCCTTTAAGTTGGGCCCTTGACCCTTTACCGAACAGTCCCATGTTTTAACGATCCTTGTGATAAGAGCGTTTTGAAAACGAAAACATTTTTGGGAAAATGAGAAAATGCTGGTAACCAGCATTTTCTCATTTTCCCACAATGCTTTCTAGATCTACGAGTACTAGATTATCTCACTGCCAAATCTCCGTGATCATTTTAGCAACATTTTGGTTTTCGTCTGTAAATGCTTTCAATTTGGAAAAGTCTAAAAATTTTGTCATCTGGTAAACAGATATTAGTAACCATTTACCACACAGTCCCGACTTTTTGACACCTTACCAAACGATCAAATTTTAGACTAGTCCAAATTCAGAGCATTTGCAGACGGCAAAATAACGGTAAATCAAAAGTTGAAGTTTGATTTGGGAAGGGTAAAAATCATTGCGGGAAAAGGAGAAAATGCTGATTCCCAGCATTTTCTCCTCTTCCCACAATGTTTTCAAAAGTATTCTTGCCCAGGGTCGTTAAAAGTTGGGATTGTGTAGTAAAGAGTTAACGATCCCCGAGATAACAAGTCTTACGAAAACATTGTGGGAAAATAAGTAAAGGGTTTGAATGTTTTAGGGAACTTTTTTTTTCTGATAGAGCAAGTTGTTATGTAGGCTATCTTGTAAAGTTTCTACAAACAGCTGCCTCGACAAATGCTTAAGTAAATAACCCAGTCGGACTAAAACTAACATACAAAAAAAAAAAATGATAAAATGCTGGAAGTACAAAAGAGGTCGGTAGCACTAAATAATGAATGAGGATATTCTTATTATACTACTTCTGCTACTAATACTGCCACTACTACCTATAATAATAATAATAATAACAATAATAATAATAATAATACGAAGAAAAAGAAGAAGAAGAAGAAGAAGAAGCAGAAGAAGAAAGAAAGAAAGAAAGAAAGATCGAGGAAGGAGAAGAAGAGAGAAAGATCGAGAGAGAGATCGAGAGAGATTGGTATAAGTTGGGTACAAGTTGCATGAACTTGTTTCTCAAAAGAAGTAAAATAAATATGTTTAAACTAGACTAAGAACAAACAGTAATAATAATAATAGTAATAATAATAATAATGATAATAATAATAATAATAAGAAGAAGAAGAAGAAGAAGGAGGAGGAGGAGGAGCAGAAACGTAGGTAATGTGATTATAAAAAGATATTCGCAAACGAACAAACACATGTACATATGTATGAATAAAGCAGGGCTCAAAAAGGTAGAAACAATAGTTTAAACCCTTCCAGCCAGCATTACTGAAACAAAGTAATATCGGAGCGGAAAAAATAAAGAAGCCAGAAGTCATTAGGGAAGTTTCAGCCAAGATATATCAAACTTTCGGACAGTGTAGATCCAAGACTGCACGGCACGATCTGTGCAGTCTGACCTTCATCTACACATACATTTTCGAAACCTGTGTCCAACATATTATGGTGTAACATGCGAGATGATAACCGGATCTCCTGTTTTGAGTATTGTTTGTTCAACTCAATAGGATTCAAGGTTAAGTATTTACTCAACTTACATGCAGATCGACATGTGCACGACCCATGCTCTGGCAAAAGGGGGGTTGATGCATCTCCGTGATCCATGACACCAAGCAAGTCGTCACATAATTATGGATCTATAAAACCCATTTTCTCTAACAACCGACTGAATCATCGTTACAGCGGTCAATTGACATACAGAAACTGTTCCAAAAACAATAAGTTTCGGCCCAGGTCAGCCTGAGCAGTCTGCGCAGGCTGACCTGGTTGGACACTTTTTGCGGATGCATTAAGCCCCGTTTCACAGATCATGGTCTTACATGTATTCACACTTTGCAATTGTTTAACTCTTTACTGCCGAGCCCGGTAGCTGAGTCGGTCGCGGACATGACTTGAGACTGGGGGGGGGGGGGGGGGGGGGGGGTTTGCTGGTTAGAATCCTCAGTTCAGCAATTTCTTTCCGAAGATTCATTCTGCGACAGGATTCATTCCTCTCTCACCGCTGATCATAGTTTCGACGATGGTTACCGTATATGAGAAAGCAGTGAGTTACTTGGAAAAAATACTGTGCGAAGTGCTGGCAAATGAAAGTGCAGGAAAGCATGGATAGGCGCACTGGCCGATGTGCTATAACTGAAATGGTGTAGAAAAACGGCGTTTAAAATCATACAAATACGAAAATAACTCTTTTGTAAATGACAAAATGGTGTAGCCAACCTCTAATCAGAAATTGTGCTACCATGTTTGGAATTCAGAACATTCAAAAGTCGTAGAATAATGATGATCTGTGAATACGAACATATACTGCTCTTGATCTGCTTTTTTCTCACTTTTTTTTTTAGTTTCACTTTACATATATCATTAACCCTTATCTTGCTGAATAAGTGAAACGAAACTTTCAAGCCGATAGTACAAAACCCATTTTTGTCTATTTCAAACATGATTTTTGGAGAAAAATATGTCCTTATCGGACAGTGTAGATTCAAGATCAGACTGCACGTTCTGTGCAGTCTGATCTTGGTCTATACTGCCCGCATAAGGTCAGCGAGTGGCGCTTAGCAGATAAAGGGTTAAACTGCTAAATAAATGTACCGAAATTTTTTTCCAATCAATAGTAAAAATCCAAATATCGGACAGTGTGGATCAAAGATCAGACTGCACATTTTATGCAGTCTGATCTTGATCTACATTGTCCGCAAAAGCGCACCCAGTCGTACTTAGCAGCCCAAGGATTTCGTTTCACAAGTTCTTTAAAAATACAAAAAATACTGAGCAAAACAGCTAACGGAACACTTTTTGAACTAAGGACTGGTATTACCCACAAAACAGACATATTTTATCTTTTATTTTGCATGCCACTATCTTGTGGAGGGTTCCTATACAGTACACTCAATCTCCAGCATAACCCACTTGTAATCAATCATGAATGAGGTTTGAGGTTCAGTTCACATCAAAGATTTACCAAAGATTCACGATGACGAGTTACACGTGCAATATTTTTTTAATCATTTCTGGTAGCGAGTCGAATGAAATACCAGAGACACAATTAAATACCTCGTATGACTCCTGTGGACCTCGAAGGGGAGGTCGGTTTGCTGATGGGCGAACTTTCAAAAAGACATTTCAGTTTTATTTCATTTAAAGTATTGTGTTCGTGAACTAACTTTTTTTTAACCCTTAGGCTGAAAAGCTGACCTTTTGCAGACAGCGTAGATCAAGATCAGACTGCACAGAACGTGCAGTCTGATCTTGGATCTACACTGTCCGATAAGGGAATAGCTTTCCCCCCAAAATACCCTTGAAATAGGAAAATTTGAGTGTTACCACCGGCTTGATAGTTTCATTTCTTTTACTTAGCAGGATAAGGGTTAACAGGTATGTTTATCAGATCACTTATCATTTTGAAAAAAAAGAACACGTTCAGTGGCTTAGATTTGCATAAAGAACTGGATTCAGGTCCTGTAATATATTCGTAATTACCTCCCTTTCGTGAGTTGAAATACACATTTTTCCTCAGTATTTATTATCTCAGAAAGTAACAAAAATATATTGGCATGGTTAATTAATCATGTTTCTGTGACCCTTGATATTGAGTCACATGAGGTGATACAATGAACCATACATGTCGCTGCGATTCGGTGCACATTTCATTATATTACTGCAAAATTAGCATCGTTCAACATCTTTCAAACATTGAATGACTTTTTTCTAAATAAATATTCTGTCTTCTGAGTTTAATTCAACAAATGCATGTCCTCTGTTTTTGTCCTTAAACAATCAACTTGTTATTCCCCTTTTTTTGGCCTGGGCTTGACTTGCCAAGCCCAAGGCCATCCGAATCGTATAGCAAAACTTTAATCCCATCCAAGCATTTACGGAAAACCCCGAGTAAAAGTGAAAAGTGCCGCCTGCAATCCATCTCTCTACGCTGAAAGAAACGACCAGTTAAAATAATACAAATATTTCGATTGGAACATCATTGTGAGGTTAAATTTCACAACAAACTTTGATAGATGTGCGATTTTAATCGTACGAAAGATTTAGATTTAGCCGAAATGTTGGTTAATGGCTGTGACAGTGCAGAAAACCTTGTAGGAAAAAAGAGAGCATTTTCTTTTTTTTTCCAAAGGTTTTCATGAGGCTATATATTTGAGTCCTTTAAACTCGGGATTATATGGTAAAGAGTTAAGTAACTTGTGGGCATTTTATATCGAAGATCAAACTTGACATTCAGTGCGATCTGATCTGGATCTCCATAGGTATTTAGACTGACCTGGGTCGAAACATTTTGCTTTTGGCAAATTGTCTGCATCTCAAAGGACCAGTATAACTCATGAATCAGTCGGTTGCTCCACAAAATGGATTTTATGGATCCATAAATATATGACGGCTCGTTTGGAATGATATATCACGGAGATGCATTAAACCCCTTCTTGCTAGAGCATAGCTCATTTGTGTTTTCCATATTCACAACCAGGAGCTCTTCAAATTTATCAATCCTAGATGACTTTACTCAGATGAGGGCTTTAGGTCCAAAGGCCCTCTTGTTTATGAAAATCGGCTTTCCAACTTCGTTGATCATGGCAACTTAGAGATTCGATAGACTTTCAATGGGAAAAATTGAAAAGTGGCATTTACAGCAGATATTTTGACAGAACCTTTATAGAAATGTCCCTTGAGCAGTGTTGTATCATCCATATTATTTTATTTAACTGGTAGTCTGTAGCTCATCTGTTTACGAAAAAACGCCAAGCTATTGTCAAAGCCTATGCGTCATTGTCGTCGTGCAAAACTTTGACATTTTATAATATCTCTGTTCTTCCTGAAGATGTATACTTCAAACTTGGACAAGTTATATACTGTCAAAAAGTGGTACCCATATAACAGGGGCAGGTAATATTTTTGATACAGTTACTCCCTTTTTTACTACTTTGAATTTTCAGAACCTTTGACATTTTATTATATCTGTCATTAATGCAGATACTTATACCTACTTCAAACTTGGACTTTTTGTTAACTATCAAAAGGGGATTTTTTATCAGTACAACAGAGACAGGTAACCACTGAAATATTTTTGGCAAAGTAATTAGTTATGGCCCCTTTTCCGTCTAAGAAGCTCAGCTGTTTTTAGAGGTAAGGTATTTTCATAGCCCTAGTGTCATCATCTTCGTCGTTTGTGTCGTCGTCATGCAAAATCTTTGACATTTTACTATATCTTTGTGATTACTGAAGATGTTTACTTCAAACTTGGACAAATTGTTAATTTTCAAAAGAGAAACATTACCAATAAGGATAAATAACTATTTAGTTATGCCCCTTTTTTCAACTGTGTTTTCACTGAAAACCAAGCAACTGCAGTCGAGCGTTGGTACCCGCATATGGTGCTCTTGTTACCAAACACAACTGTTGCCGAGCATTGGCGCCTTTTTATTTGTTGCCATATAAACCAAAATGCAAAAATAAAAAGAAATACCTAAAAAATTGTTGTCTTCTCAGACACCAAATCGTACTTGTGTTTTTCCTTGTCATTGCTCAAAGGACATGTTTACTATTCCAACTTATAGCCTGAGTATGGTAAAAGGAAAGAAAAATATAATTCATTGCTTGGCCACTGTGGGTTTTTTTGCACATTCCAGAAATGTTCCCTGACTTGTCCTCTATCAGCAATGTTCTGCACGCTGCTTATTTTGCTTTGTTACTGTTTTGATTTGTTGCCAAAGCAACATAAAGGATGAAAATGGGAAACAGAAAATCCTTTGAAAATTACAGTATCTCCTTTCAAATCATGAAAGACCATGAGGCCAAGGCTATACAAAAATACTCATTATATTGGCCTTTACAAATTAATATTTTTTCAAACTGTTGTCAACTCCACAGACTGTCAGTGTGAGACATGTAGATATTTTTTTTATTAGTCTGTACAAATGTGATAGCAGTTTTCAAGCCTGTACAAATGTGATAGCAACTTTAAAATTCTGGGCCTCATTCTCCTACCTCCTCTCCCGTTCTCATGCCCAGGCCTTCAGTGCTTTGAATCCTGACGACTGCCAATCGGATCGTGTGTACTGCATAGGAAATCTCCACAAAATCGTGGCTATCGTCCTCGTGATTTGTTTATTGTGCCTCTTAACTCACAACTGTGGTTTATTGAACGATAAAGCTCGATAGAAAGATTATTCTAGAAGTCTAGTTAGTCTCGAAAAAATGTTATTTAGAGAATCTCTGGCGAGTTTAGTTACTATTTTCGATACAGGTCAAATAAAATTGAGCAACACTCTGGCAAAAGGGGGCTTAATGCACCCCCTCTCCCCCCCCTCTTAAGCATGATACCAGGCAAGTCATCACATGATCATGGACCCATAAACTCCATTTTGTTAAACAACCAACTGAATCATGAGGTAAAATAGTCCTTTGACATTAAGAAAATTGACCAATAGCGAAAAATTTCGGCCCAGGTAAGCCTCCGCAGCCCGGTCGATATTTTTCGCAGATGCATTAAGCCCCCTTTTCACAGAGCATGGCCCAGTTCTACCTGAAACGTCAACGAATGTTAGATTCTTTGTATCACATAACGATATCTTACAAATTACAGGTCAGAATTGGCGAAACTAAACAAGCACACGTTGGACCCGGGTCCGTATTCACCAACCATTCTTAAGAACGTTCTTAAACTTATTCTTCAAGATTTTCCAAGTTTGAAAGTAACACAACTTCTGATTGGCTAAACCATGTGGTTTAGCCAATCAGAAGGTGTGTTACTTTCAAATTTGGAAAATTTTGAAGAACAAGACCAAGAATGTTCTTAAGAATGGTTGGTGAATACGGACCTCGATTGTATTTTCTGAAGAAGTATAAAATGACATCACACATGACGTCATATATCGCTTATCTGAAACTTGTGTGAGATAAGAAAATTCGTAATGGTTATATTACACTGAAAATAAAGAAGGTTATGTGGTCAATTGTGAACTTAAATATTTTTTTGTGACATTCGTAGCAAGACGTTATATAGTCATTGTAATTTCCGCTATTTCCTTTTTCTATTATTTAGCTCTGTGATGGTAAAAACTCATATTGTTCAGTAAAGGCCAAAAAATGCTAAATTGTTAAAACAGGAAACACGAGTCAGTGAGCTGTATCTGCTAAGTGGCCACTGTAAAGTTAGGCGATGTTCATTTAATTTAAAAATAGCCTTAATTATACATTATGTTTAAAATAAATGTTTATATTTCCATATCATATTGCCATATCATGTGTAAATTTATTGCCATAAAGGAAGAAATAAACACGGGGTAACCCAAGTACAACATGTTTTTCAGTAACTCCGAACCCTTAGCCAAATAATCTTGTTTTAACGAATAATGTGGAACTTGAAAATTTGAAGACATTGTTGGAAAAGAAGATCAGAGAGAGTAGACCCAAGATCAGATTGCACGTTTCATGTAAAAGAAGAAAATGCTGATAATCAGCATTTTTTCCTTTTCCAACAATGTTTTTTAGCTTCGTAAGAGCCAAACCCCATTCTTTAATTCAGGCACATTTCATTTGTCGTTTGCAAATGCGTTCAATTTTGACAAATCTGATTTCATTTTGTTCGTTGAGTTAAAATACGGAAAAAAATCAGTGTCTTTGTTGTTGCGGATCAAGATTCGACTTGCATGAAACGTGCAATCTGATCTTGGGTCTACTCTCTCTGATATATTGAATCTATTAAAAAAAAAAATGGTTACGTCTGAAAGCTTTTACGTGGGTTTGCTTGTCTGTTTGTATGGTGTTAACGCCGTTTCAACGTTATTTCTGTTACAGCACAGTCGGTAGTGTACAGGACCTGTGACTATGGTGTCGCTCGTTCGAATCGACAGCTCGGCTTTTTTTTTCCCGAGGACTGATAATTGTCATTGCCACAGGATTCATTCTTCTTTCATTGCTGATCATTGTTTCCTCAATGGATATGTTGGAAAGCAGCCGGTAGCTTGGGAAGAATATTGTGTGAAATACTAGTAAAAGAAACTTCAGGAAAACACGGATAGGTGCACGGGCCACCGCGATAAAACTGAAATAACGTTAACCCTTTACCACACATCCCGAGCTTTAAGGACTATCAGGAAGAAGCCTTTTGAAAACATTGTGGGAAAAGGAGAAAATGGTGGTAACCAGCATTTTCTCCTTTTCCCACAATGTTTTCTACCCTATCCAAGACAAATTTCAACACTTGAGCCACACTTAGATCGTCGTTTGCAAATGCTTTCAAGTTTGACAAGTCAACATTTTTTGAACGAACGAACGAACGATCGATCGAACGAAAGAACGATCGAACGAACGAACGAACGATCGAACAAACGAACAAACGAACGAAAGAACGATCGAACGAACGAAGGAATGAAGGAACGAACGAACGAACGAACGAACGAACGAATGAACGAACGTTTTGCTTGTTTGTATTGGAGTTTAACACCATTTTTTAACAGCTCAGGTCATATCATGGTGGTCAGTGACGCACCCATGTGTTTCCTGGCTTTCTCACACCAGTACTGACACAACTTTCTGTCCAGAGCCGATGACTACTTTTCTCACATGCATCAGAGGTGAGAGGCGAAAAATCGCCGGAAAGAAAGTTTGCCTCGACCGGGTATCAAACTCGCAACCACCAGGTCACGAGTCAGATACGCAAACCATTGAGCTACCTCGGCGGGCTACGAATGAACAAACCAACGAACGAACGAACCAACGAACCAACTAAGTAGTCTGCAGCGAGATAAAAAAAGTTGTCTGCAAGATGTGATCAGGTAAGGTTAAATACGCAATATTTATAACAGGTAACAAATAGTTTTACCCGCTTTGCAATTTGCTCTACCTAGGAGTGGTTACCCCCACAAAAATATTTGAAATACCTGCCAAAAACACAGGTACTCCAGCAAAAGGGGTTTAATTCATCTTTGCAGCCCGCTCGGGTAGCTCAGTGGTTAGCGTATCTGAGTCGTGACCTGGTGGTTTCGAGTTCGATACTCGGTTGAAGCAAACTTTCTTTCCGGCGACCTTTCGCCTCTCACCTCTGATTCATATGGGAAAAGTAGTCAGTGACTTGGAAAGAAAGCTGTGTCACTACCGGTTGGAGAAAGCCAGGAAACACATGCGTGGGCGCACTGACCGCCGTGACATGACCTTAACTGTTAAAACGGCGTTAAACTCCAATACAAACGAAGCATCTTTGTAATGCATTATATAAAGCGAGACGTCGCATTATTTATGCATTCAGTTTGTCAACAAAGGGACGGATTCCTGAAGTAGAACGGTTCTTTGACATTCAGAAAATTTGCCAGTGGCAAAAAGTTTCGATTCAGGTCAACCTCCGCGGGCTGACATGGGTCGTTACTTTTTGCAGATGCATTAAACCCTCTTTTTATAGAGCATGACTCACATGTTTGTGGATCGAAAAGTGATAAGAAAGCCCCAGATCTAATAATTTTTCGAAAACCCTTGTATATTATGTGCTCGCACCTACCAGCATTTCTGAATTCCTTTAACTCTTTCCTTGCTATTGATGACACAAGAAGATTTCACGGACGGTGTAGATTAAGAACAAACTGAATAGAATGTATAATCTGATCTCTAATGTTCACTGTACCCTACTGTTGTCTAGATTACGACCGAATCTTTTCTTCATTTCGCAGCAGACTTGTATTTGTAGCCGCTAACCCTTATCCTGCGAAATAACTTAGATGAAATTTTCAAACTGATGGTAAAAATCAATACGTTGGTATTTCAAAGCTATGGAGGTTGGGGAAATATCTCCTTATCGGACAGTGTAGATCCAAGATCAGACTGCACGTTCTGTGCAGTCTGATCTTGATCTACACTGTCCGCAAAGGGTCCGTGGGTCGCGATTAGCAGCCTAAGGGTTAAAAAAAGCGTGAATTTATCAAATTTGCGGTGAAATAGTCGAGATATTTGAAATAACTGCCGAGCACAACACAGCTTCATATCCCGATTGGGAATACTAGTGAATCTTCACGATCATGCGCCGCAAAATATTTGAACCGCGCTCTGTGAAAAGGGGGCTTAATGCATCTGCGAAAAGTATCGACCCAGGTCAGCCTGCGCTGTCCGCGCAGGCTGACCTGGGTCGATACTTTTCGCTATGGGTCAATTTTCTGTATGTCACAGGACCAGTCTACCTCATGATACAGTCAGGCGTTTGACAGAATGGATTTTATGGAACCGTAATTAGGTGATGTCTTGCTTGGTATAATGCATTACAGACATGCATTAAGCCCCCTTTTGCCAGAGCATGGTCATTTACAAAAAAAGATAGCGTCGTTTGGTCTAGATCCATAGACTAGATAAGAATATTTGATTGGTTTAGACATTTTGAAGCAACCAATCGGATGTTTATAACCATCCGATTGGTTGCTGTCCGCGCAGGCTGACCTGGGTCGATACTTTTCGCTATGGGTCAATTTTCTGTATGTCAAAGGACCAGTCTGCCTCATGATACAGTCAGTCGTTTGACAAAGTGGATTTTATGGAACCGTAATTAGGTGATGTCTTGCTTGGTATAATGCATAACAGAAATGCATTAAGCCCCCTTTTGCCAGAGCATGGCTCATTTACAAAAAAAAGATAGCGTCGTTTGGTCTAGATCCATAGACTAGATAAGAATATTTGATTGGTTTAGACGTTTTGAAGCAACCAATCGATGTTTATAACCATCCGATTGGCTGCTTCAAAACGTCTAAACCTATCAGATAGCAGGCATCGAAATTTACAATAAATATTATCAAATCATTTTGTTTTTCGTTGTTGCTGTGTGTGACCTACCTCTTGGTACTTGTCTCGAATACATACGGGTAGTAATTTGGGATGGGTTAAAAAAGTGGACATGTTCAATTTGCGGGTCTATGCGGTGCATTGGGCGGGTCGATTTGCGGTCCCATTTATGATACCAATATGAAAAGGATTGCTCTTTGATACCCAGTGGCGCACATACACACCTTAGCAAAGGGGGACAATCCTTTTCCTTTACTAACTAGTAATATGACATTATTTTTTATGCGTACCTTTTACCGTACAATCTACATCTATTTTCAGACAGCCCATTTTTAACAGCAACTTCTCCGTTTCCAACGACGAGTTGGATGAAGATCTATTTTAAAAAAATTCTCATAATTTGAAAAATTCACATTTCGAAAACATGCGAAACACAGCTGGCGTAATTACTTTTTACTTTTCTCTGCATATTGAACCACAAAAGAGTTTCAATACTCATGTTACAGTTCCTCCTACGCCTTCTGTTACCCTTTCACAAACAACAAATTTTAGCCACTCCAAATTGAAAGCATCTGCAGATGACAAATTTGAAAGTGGTACAAATGAACTTAAGGTTTTTGACAGAGTAGAAAACATTGTGGGAAAAGGAGAAAATGCTGGTTATCAGCATTTTCTCCTTTTCCAACAATGTTTTCAAAAGGCCCCTTCCTCAGGGACGTGAAAACACGGGATTGTTTGGTAAAAGGTTAACCCTTTAGCTGCCAAATAAATGTATATGACATTTCTCAATTTCTAAAATTATATCATCGCTGCTTTTGAGTCCGACTTTGGTTGAAGATTAGTATCAGGTAGCGGATGCGGTAGATCAAAGATCAGACTGCACGTTTTGTGCAGTCTGATCTTGATCTACCCCATCCGCAAAAGATGTCCAAATTGACATTGGCAGTGAAAGAGTTAAAGAGATTTTTGTTGTTTCGTTTTATATTTTCCTTGGCTGTAAAATAACTTCCTACAGCTTAGATAAAGCTCTTTCAAAAATTGTTTTCTGGAAACCGAATCAGTATCTGTTCCGTGATGTGATACTTTCGGCAGTACAGGGATTCGAATTGGAAACCTCTGATATGAGAGGCTCACATTCTAACATTTTGAGTTATAGGTTAGAAGTGAATATAGAAATGTTGGTGAAAAAATTTCCTTGGTCAATTACACTAACCCTTTACCAAAAAAATCCCAAATCACCCCAAGGAAGACGATTAAAAAATTGTAGGAAATGTAGATAATCTTTTGTCCAACAATATTTGGTTTAGCCAATCACAAGTTGTGTTAATTTCAAATTTTAGAAAATCTTGGAGAATAAGACTAAGAATGTTCTTAAGAATGGTTGGTGAATACGGACTCAGCAAGTCTAGCTATCTGATTGGCTTAAAAGTTATGTCTCATTTAGTTCCTTATTTGGCACTATAACGAGAAGACTGTCTGCAACATTCTGGGAAATGACCAGCCCGATCAGCTCAGATGGTAGAGTGTGAGACTGTTGAACGACAAGTCTCCGACCACTTAAGGGTGTGTGTTCGGTTTCCACGGCTTGACGACTGAAATTACTTATAGTCTTTCGGATGAGACGTTAAACCTAGGTCCTGTGTGACGGTGCAATGCACCAAGCACGTTAAAGAACCTGGCCTAACCCTTTACCAGACGACAAAGTTTCAGCCTTGTCTAAATTGAAAGCATTTGCAGACGACAATTTCAGTGTGGCTCAAATGGTGCATTTTTTCTTTAATAGGGTAGAAAACATTGTGGGAAAAGGAGAAAATGCTGGTTACCAGCATTTTCTTCTTTTCCCACAATGTTTTCAAAAGGCTTCTTTCTCAGAGTCGTTAAAAGGCGGTATTGTGCGGTAAAGGGTTAACTTAGGAAGGGCCTCGTCCTGCACCTTGTACTATGCCCCTTAAAATAACTAACAGCCTTCTTGGTTTCGTTGGCCGTATGGGCAACCGATGGAGACAATAAATATACGAAAATCAATAAATCGAAATTCTGCGCAAGGCACGGTGCTAGTTTCAACAAAGAAGATGATAAATCTTTTTTTGTTTGCTGTTCAAATGTGATTTGCTATGGTCCTAGTAATAGGCCCTTCTTTTTAATGTTTCAAGGGAGAAAATCTTTTAAAAAAATTTGAGTATTTCAATAAGGTTATCTCCCTTCATAAACAAAATATGCAATGATAAATGAAATATTTTCTTACAAATTAGAAATAGAAATGAACCATGCTCTGTGAAAAGTGGATTTAATGCATTTACAAGGAGTATCGACCCATGTCAGTCTGCCATTTGTTAATTTTCCACATGTCCAAGGATCTTTCTACCTCATGACTCAGTCGGCTGTTAGACAAAGTTTGATTTTATAAATTCTTAACTAAGAGATGACTTGCTTGGTATAAACCTCAAATGTACGGGTTTGAAACAAGGACATCTGGACAAATAACGGTCATTTTATATCAGTGATCAGACTACCGGCATCCGTTCACTGCAGTCTGATATCTATTCACACTGTATGCTAATACCTTTACATATAATGTCAATGTTTAATGGAATATAATTTTCTCTCTCACTATGCAATAAAGTAATTTGATCTGCCCGAACAGCTCACGTGGTAGAGCGTAAGACTTGCAAACGTCAATTCTTGTGCCGGTTGAGGATGTGGGTTCAGGCCCCACGGCGGGCCATCTAAATTTACTGATAGTCTTCCGGATGAGACGTTAAACCTAAGTCTCATGTGACGATACTACACACCGAGCACGTTAAAGAACCAGGCGTAACTTAGGATGGGTTTCGTTCTGTATCTCCTACCATTCCTCTAACATAATTGACAGCCTTGGGGTGTCAGCCATATGGGCAACCGGTGGCGACGATAAATAAACGAAAATCTATCAATCAACAGCCTGAAAATTAACCCGTATATTGCTAGGCACGATGTTAGCTGATTGTAAAAAAGAACACAGTGGAGGACTGGAAGTAAGCATTGCATGCTATTTGGGACCCTGCACAGTGACGTTCTGTCACTTGGGTGTTAAAAAAATTGTGTTCACACGGTAATTCAAGCTGGTGCTTTTTCATTGATTTTGATAGTTATTAGAAAATATTCATATCCAGTTATTTGTTTGTTATGTATAGACCATACCATGAGCACGTACCTGCGCTGTGAACCTTTCTCAGAGCAATGGGAAGGCCTTTATTATTTGACCATGCTAAAAATACAGATGATTTTGTCCCAGAGCAGCACTGTATTTACTTGATTACTTAGCGTTAAAACCTGTTTCTTAATCGGAAAATATATAACCAGTTTCTTTATTCATATTTTTGTGAAAGCATGTCAAAGTTTGGTACAAAGTCGACTGCAATATTCCTTATCTTTCGTTTAAAATGGCATGTTGAGAAAAGAAATTTGTATAGTCACTTGTAAGCAGTTAATAGATCCCAGGCGACTGTACAACCGAAAAATTTTCAATGTGCCATGTTAAACAATGAATAATGAAGATTGCAGTCGACTTTGTTACTAAACCTTGACATGTTTTCACAAAAAATATGAATAAAGAAACTGTTTATACATTTTCCGTTCAGAAAACAGGTTTTTAGCGTTGAGTAATCGAATAAAAAGGGTGTCGTTTTGGGACAAAATCGTCTACATTTTTAGCACGGTCAACTTATCAAGGCACCCTTAAGGAAGGTTCACAGCGCACACACATGTTCCTAATATGGTCTATTCACAACAAAGAAATAAATGGATATAAATATTTCATAATAACTAACAAAATAAATGAGAAAACACCAGTTTGACTTACTGTGTGAACACAATTTTTAACACCCAAGTGACAGAACGTCACTGTACAGGTCACATACAATGCATATTTCCGGTCCTACATGGTGCAGAAGGTGATAAATACTTTTTTTTTGCTATTGAATTGTCATTCAAAAAAAATAATTTCAGTTTTCAGGGGAGGGAATTATTTAAGACATAGTGGAATTTTCGAATGAGGTTATTTCCCTTCCTAAACAGCGCGGCTTTTGTTACTTAAAAAGCGATTTTATTAAACAGCAATTACGTAACCGCTGTTTAAAAATTAAAATGGCTTCTTACAAAATAAGAAAAAAGAAGGAATATAGGAGTTTGAGCAAAGATATCCGGATAAAAAAAAAGATCAGTGTATATCCTCGACCATACTTCATGTTCTGTGCAGTCTGATATTAAGCTACATTATATGCAAATACTTTTATATGTCATGCTAATGTTTGGGGGAATATCACTCTCTTGCCACTCTAACCATGCAATTAAGCAATATATAGAAGAAAAAGAAGGAGGAGAAGAAGAAGAAAGAAGAAGAGAGAGAGAGTATTTTGGATATGAACGGCCGTTCAACATGATTGGGGCTGCTTCTGTCACAAAGATTTTACGTGCTGTAATGTATTACAATTATATCTTAAATCATATAGACAGAGGTATGGTTTCATAAGTTTTCTCGATTACAAAATTCAGTATATAATGAATTAAGCAATGAATTTACGTGCCATATCTGGCCTTACCGAACTACAAGCTTACTGTGTGTTCTCTACATATAAACTACTTAACTACTTTTTGGTCTTGGCGTTACACTACTTTTGAAAACATTGTAGCAAAAGAGAAATTGCTTATAAAGAGCAAGTTCTCCCTTTGCAACACCGCTTTAATAAATTCGATCTTGACTCATACAGATATTGCTCGTTTTAAATGGATAGTTTAAATGGACAGCGTTCTTCAAACTTGTCGCCACTAGAGCAGAGAGTCACCACCAATTTCTTTTTCTTTTATTTTCTTTTAAAGGCCCAATGGCGGCCAAAATGACAGTGAAGGTGCTAAAATGCACTTAAATGAAAATTACACCATTCAAAAGTGTGGAAAATATTGTGAAGATGACAATCTCTTATTGTGTGGTCGGTCAAAGTGTTAGTCGCTGGCAGAAAAATGAATTTTAAACTCGGGCAAAAAGAAAGAGTGACCTGGTAACTTTTAACCTAGTTTTGAAATTAATTTCTCAGCCAGCGACTAAAACTTTGACCGATCGTACAATAGTAGACTGTCATCCTTACAATAATTTCCGTTCTTTTTAAATAGTATCATTTGAATTTAAGTGCGTTTTAACATCTGCTTTGCTTACTTTTGACAGCTATTTCTACTTAACCCTTTCCCATACAAGCCCTGGTTTTCACGTGTCTGCAGTACAAGTCTTTTGAAAACACTGTGGGAAAAGGAGAAATTGCTCGTAACGAGCAATTTCTCCTTTTCCCACAGTGTTTTCTACCCTTTTTGAGACCTTTCTGCCATTTTCATCAAATCTAAAAATTGTCGTCTGCAAACTCTTTCAGTTTAGATTAGTCCAAAATTTGTAGTTTGGGAAAGGGTTAAATAAATAATACGAAATGGGACATTTTTATTTAGTCAAATAAAAGTCAAAATATTGTACGAAGGAGGTGGTTTGAAGAAAGAGTATGTGACAATACAGTAGACGCAAGATCAGATTTCACGTTTTGTACATAGGACTTTGATCATCATTGTGTCGACAAAGCCTAAAAACGTGGTACTCTGCCTAACACTTTGGCAGATCAAACAATTTTAAACTCGTCCATTTCACTGAAAGTGTTTGCAGAAGACATGCTCAAATGATCGTCTTTTTCATTCATTGCGTAGAAAAGATTTTGAAAGGAGGAGAAAATACTAGTTACTGGCATTTTGTCATATATATTTACAGAGCCTTTTATACATGGGATCGTAAAAGTAGAGCATTGTTCCAAAACGTTTAACAGGATTCCGAAGGGAATGATATCAACCTTGTAAAAAAAAAACCTAGATATAGACTTATTAGACTTATTTGAAAACATTATTAAAAATTGTGCCTGTTAAGAAATTCCTCCTTCCTTTACAACGATTTATCACAAAATAATTGAGCCGTGCTATGTGTACAGGTAGCTTAATACATCTGCAAAACGTATCGACCCATGTCAACCTACGCAGTCTGCGCAGGCTTACAGGGGTCGAAACGTTTTGCCATTAATTAATTGTCTACATGTCAAAGGACCAGTGTACCCGATGATTCAGTCAGTTGTAATACAAAATTGATTTTAAGGATCCATAATTAAGATGCATCAAACGCCCTTATGCCAGCGCATGGCTCAGTTTTTAAGTATAGATGCGTCAAAAGAGCCCCTTGCATCCAGGCAAGATTGATTGATTGACTGTATGGTGTTTAACGCTGTTTTCAACATTATTTCAGTTATATCACGGCAGCCAGTGCACCTATCCATGCTTTCATGGAGTTTCATTTACCAGTACTCCGCACAATATTCTTTCCAAGCCACTGGCTGCTTTCCCACATAACCATCGTCGGAACAATGGTCAGCGGTGAGAGAGGAATGAATCCTGTCGCGATGACTATCATCAATCCTCGGAAAGAAATTGGCCAAGCCGGGGATATCCAGGCAAGAGTTAGACGGATAAACTTTTTTGGAGACGATAACATGCACTAAGCATGACGAAATGAACGTTCAATATTCAGATGTATATTTTGATTTACTATTGCAGTTACCACAGTTACAATACAAAATGCATTTAACCCTTTACCACACAATCCCGACTTTTAATGACCCTAAAAAAGAAGCCTTTTGAAAACATTGTGTGAAAAGGAGAAAATGCTGGTAACCAGCATTTTCTCCTTTACCCACAATGTTTTCTACCCATCCCAAAATAAATTTCAACTTTTGAGTCACATTTGTTTTGTCGTCTGCAAATACTTTCAGTTTAAACCAGTCTAAAATTTTGTCGTTTGGTAAAGAGTTAAGATGGTCTTTATTGATGTTACCAGCCACAAAATAACGAAGGGGAAAATATAAAAGCAAAGGAGAACTTTATTAAGAAATGATGCAAAACAATGGTTTCGAAATGAGGCAGTGAACCATAGTGTAAAGAAGTTAACATTTAAGCTGCTTTGCGCGACTCACTGACATTTTGAGGACAGTGTAAATCAAAATCCGACTGCACAGAATATGCCAGATAAGAAGATATTTCTCTCCCAAAAATTGAGTTTGAAATAACATTAAATCGTGTTTTTACTATCGGCTTGAAAGTTTTATTTAATTCATTTATCAGTATAGGGGTTATCAATGAACAAAGGTAGTACAAAGAACGGTTGCATTCAACACAAAACAAGAACAAGGGTTGGAAAGCAAGAGTTAAAATGCCTTGATCCTTTACCACACCATAAATTCTAGGACTTTTCCAAACTGAAACCATTCACAGAAGACAATCAAAATGTTGTTTAATTCATGGAATTTGTCTTCGGTAGGGTAGAAAACATTGTGGGAAAAGGAGAAAATGCTGGTTACCAGCATTTTCTCCTTTTCCCACAATGTTTTCAAAAGGCCTCTTCCCAAGGGTCGATAAAACTCGAGATCGTGTGGTAAAGGTTTAACAAAGAGAAATAATGGCGACCAAAGAGTGAGAACTGTTAACAAAGAGAAAAGCGCACTTGTCAAAGTTCAAGAGCATTGCCTTTTGTTTTGCACAAATGGTACTGTACATTACATACAAATGTTTGCCCTGTCCTTGTTTCTTTGTCTTGAATTTAACACCGTTCTATTATCAATTCCTTATATTGCGGCGACGAGTGCGCCCATCTACGCTTTCCTGGAGTCTCTTTTACCAGTACTTTGCACTTTATTCTTTCCAAGCCGAGCGCAGTTATTGCACATAACCATCGCCGAAAAAAAAAAAAATGACAAATTGGCCGAGCTGAGGGAATGAGGCCCTGCACGATACTGAGCGAGTGAACTGACTCGACAGTTATGTCATGTCACGATACTCATATTATTGAGCCGTGCTCTGGCAAAAGGGAGCTTAACCCTTTCCCAAACGACAAATTTTGGCCTGGTCCAAATTGAAAGAGTTTGCAGACGACAATTTCAAATTTGATGAAAATGGCAGAAAGGTCTCAAACAGGGTAGAAAAACGCTGTGGGAAAAGGAGAAATTGCTCGTTACGAGCAATTTCTCCTTTTCCCACAGTGTTTTCAAAAGACTTGTACTGCAGACACGTGAAAACCAGGGCTTGTTTGGGAAAGGGTTAATGCATCTCCGTGATGCATCATACTAAGCAAGTCGTCACAGTATTATGGGTCCCATAAAGATACTTTTTATAAAACAACCGACTGAATTATGAGGTACTTTGATCCTTTGAGCTGCCGAAAATTGACCAATAGCAAAAAGGTTCCGTCCAGGTCAGCCTGCGCGGACTGCGCAGGCTGACCTGGGTCGATACTTTTTGCAGATGCATTAAGCCCCCTTTTCGCATAACATGGCTGATATAGACTTTGTACCATACAAATGACCTTTCGTTCATTACCAGACAACAAAGTTTCAGACTGCTCCTCGCTGATAACCTTTGCAGACGACAAAAGAAATGTGACTTGTATGATGCAAATTTTCTTTGAAAGGATAGAAAATGCTGGATACCATTCGGATAGTTAGAACTTGGGATTGTTTGAACAGGGTTAAATCAGCGAAGCAACAGTTCGAAATATTTGCACATTAAATTGTTGCATTTATGAACAAGCGAGTAGGCAGTGTATATAGAGACCCAGTTATACTATGCTGTAAGACGCTACTTTCTATTTCTCTTACATCTCGTTTCTGCTTTTCAAAATCACTCTCTAGTTTGCAAACCAGCTGTTTACGGGAAATTTTCCTTTTTCTCCAATTTTTCCCACAAAAATTTCACATTACACTGATCATGGGATAACCAAATAATGACAAAGAGGCATTTCCCGCCTCTGTAATGGATTTTTCACTTTTTGCGAATAGACTGTCATACGATATTGATAATGGACACGGTTTGGCGGCAGGTTTTATGTACAGTGCAATCAAGTTATTTCGGCAGTATCTATATATTAGGACCAGCAGAAAATACATGTATTTGAGCCGTGCTCTGTGAAAAGGGGGCTTAATGTGTCGGCGAAAAGTATCGACCCAGTTCAGCCTGCGCATTCCGCGCAGGCTGACCTGGGCCGAAACTTTTCGCTATTGGTCAATTTTCTGTATGTCAAAGAACCAGTCTACCTTATGATTAAGTCGGTTGTTTAAAAAAAAGTGGCTATTATGGATCCAAAATTATGTGATGACTTGCTTGGTATCATGCATCACGGAGATGCATTAAGCCCCCTTTTGCCAGAGCATGATGCATGATACCACTCAAGTCATCACATAATTATGGATCCATAAAAGCCCCCCCCTTTTTTTTTTTTTTAAATAATCGACTTAACCATGAAGTAAACTGGTCCTTTGACATACAGAAAATTGACAAATCGCGAAAAGTTTCGGCCCAGGTCAGCCTGCGGAGAGCGCAGGCTGACCTGAGTCGATACTTTTCGCAGATGCATTAAGCCCCCTTTTCACAGATGCATTAAGCCCCCTTTTCACAGAGCATGACTCATATTTTTCATGCGTTACCCTATAACCCATTGCTGCTCAGTCTACATTGTTCCTTCACCAACGATGAGTAGGTTTAACACCAATTTTTGAAAAATACATCCAATTGAAACTTTTGCAACAAAATGCAAAACAATAAAGAAAAAGAAGCGTTACTTTTCACCGTTTCTCCTCATATTTTGAACAACAAATACAACAACAACAAGGCAATATTCATAGTCCAGTAAATGTACCTCCTTAGTCGACACTCTTCTTTAAAAAAAAAGCCAAGCCTCCGTAGCTCAGTCGGTAGCGTACAGGACTTGAGAACAGGAGGTCGCTGGTTCGATCCCCGGCTTGGCCAATTTCTTTCCGATGATTGATGATAGTCTTCGCGACAGGATTCATTCCTCTCTCACCGCTGACCATTGTTTCGACGCTTGTTATGTGGGAAAGCAGCCAGTGGCTTGGAAAGAATATTGTGTGGAGTACTGGTAAAAAGAAACTCCAGGAAAGCATGGGTAAGTGCACTGGCCGCCGTGTTATAACTGAAATAATGTTGAAGACGGCGTGAAACACCATACAATCAATCAATCTTCTTTTAATAAAAATCTTTCTTAACCCTTTCCCAAACAAGCCCTGGTTTTCAAGTGTCTGCTTTACAAGTCTTTTGAAAACACTGTGGGAAAAGGAGAAATTGCTCGTAACGAGCAATTTCTCCTTTTCCCACAGGTTTTCTACCCTTTTTGATAACTTTCTGCCATTTTCATCAAATCTAAAATTGTCGTCTGCAAATTCTTTCAATTTGGACCAGTTCAAAATTTGTCGTTTGGGAAAGGGTAAACTGAATATTTATAACAGAAGAGACATCTGTCACCACTTAACCCTTTCCCTGCTAAATAAGTTGAATTAAACTTTCAAACCGACATTAAAAACCCGAATAAGGCTATCACAAACTTATATTTTGGAGAAAAATATATCTGCTTATCGGACAGTGTAGATCAAAGATCAGACTGCACGTTCTGTGCAGTCTGATCTTTGATCTACACTGTCCGCAAAAGGTCAGTGAGTCGCGGTTAGCAGCATAAGATTAACAAACGACAGAAGAGACGTATTCTGTATCTTGCAGCCACAGGCGTTCATTTTGTGACGAACTTTTCCACCTATATAATGTAATATCTTGTATATTACATTATATAGATGGCAAGGTTCGTCACAAAACGAACGCCTGTGCTTGCAGCAGATAATTTCTGAAAATCTTGTTTGGTAACAGGAAAAGCTGCTTCTAACGATACTTGAGTTTTATTTATAGACACAAACTTCCTATTTCATTAATTTAGCAGTCAGTCTATCGAATAAACTCCCTATGAACTGCCAAAATATCACAACTTCACTATATTACTTATAACAGGATCTGTTCCCTGGGCTTGTTGAACGGTTCATTAATCTGGGTTTTTCCCAGATTTGAAAATGTGCATAAATTAGGAGCGCAGTCTCTGATATTTTGACTTTCGCCTGTGTGGTAAAATCAACAGTCTGGGAAAGGAAACTGGACTTTTGAACGGTAAGTGCAGTAAATGCTTACCTATACGTTGTTATTGAATGATATACGTCTTTTTGAGTATCTTGTGACATTATCCGTTTCCCGTCTTTTAAACCTGAACTTCAGGGTCGCGCTTAACAGCATCAGGCTGAAGCTCTTAAGCGCGACTCAATGACCTTTTGCGGACAGTGTGGATCAAGATCAGACTGCACAGAACGTGCAGTCTGATCTTGGATCTACACTGTCCGGTATGGAGATATCTTTCCTAAAAGATTATCTTAAAAATAGCAAAATCTTGGTTTCTGCGGTCGGTATGAAAGTTTCATTTCATTTATATAGAAGGACAAGGGTGAACGACCAGGGGGAAAACGGTTCTTTAAAAATATTGTGGGAAAAGGAAACGAAGCTTGCATTTGTATGGTTACTTTCAATTATGTACCGAGTATGAAGTACAATCTTTTTTCCCGAAAGTTTTTAAAATTACAATCAAATGTTAAAAAACACGTTTACGGTTTCCATAAATTTTCTCATGGAGCCACAGAGAGAGCGAGAGAGAGAGAGAGAGAGAGAGAGAGACAGAAGACAGACAAAGGGTAAAACAAGTTGAAAATAGAAACAGAGAAACACGCAGACTTGGGGTAAGGAAACCTTTACATAAGTTACAATGAAGTGACAAATCACCCTTGTTACGCCGCAATAATAACCACATTTGATGTGGGGAAGAACATATTTTGACAAGGCTCTACGGAACAAATATGGCGCGAAACATCTGCAGATCCTGTTATTACACGGAGGGGCTCCTGCCTGGCTCTGTGGTAAGATGTAGGACTCGTGACCTGGAGGCCCCAGGTTCGAGCCTCACTGGATCCATTGACATTTCAGAGCCCTAGCTTAGTAGGAACCCAGAAAATACGTGAATATGTGAACTGTCGCCGTGATATGAGTGAAATAATATTGACAGCAGGGTAAAACACAATTTTTTTCAATAAATCAACCAGTCAATCAATTACACGGAGGGATAGGTGCAGGGATGAGGGACACAGGTTTTCAGGTTAAGAATTCGGAAATACCTATTACCTTGCGTCCTTGAGTCTTGCAATAATTTACCCGTATCGACGGACACGTCACCGTTACTTTATTGACTTAACCCTTTACCACACAATCCCGACTTTTAACGACCTTGAAGAAAAAGCCTTTGGAAAACATTGTGGGAAAAGGAGAAAATGCTGGTAACCAGCATTTTCTCCTTTTCCCACAATGTTTTCCACCCTTCCCAAAACAAAGTTCAATTTTTGAGCAGCATTTGATTTGGCGTCTGCTGATTCCTTCAATTTGGACCAGTCTAAAATTTTGTTGTTTGGTCAAGAGTTAAATGTTGTAAAGGTCAATCCGTAACCCTTTACCAAACGACAAAAGTTTTGACCGTTCCATATTGAAAGCATCTGCAGACGACAGATTTAATGTGGCTCAAGTGGTGAAATTTGTTACTAAAAGACTAGAAAAAATTGTGGGAAAAGGAGAAAATGCTAGTTACCAGCATTTTCTCCTTTTTCCACTATGTTTTCAAAAGGCTTCTTTCTTAGGGTCGTTAAAACTCGGAATTGTGTGGTAAAGGGTCAAAACCGCTGAATTAATAAAGTAAACATTTCAAGCCAATGGTAAAAACCTAAATAATGAGATCACATAATTCTTTTCATCTTTAGAATTTAACCGTACCTGACACTGTTGATCAAAGATCAGACGGCATGTTCTATGCAGTCTGATCTCGATCTACTTTTTTCGCAATAGTGCAGTGAGTCGCGCTAAACAGGCAAAGGGTTTGTTTATATACGCTTGTTGTATTGAATGTCCCACTATTTACCTATAGAAATCTAGATCTACATTAATGTATAAATAGAAATTTTTGAAAAAGCCTAAGATATCGAAATTTCAATGTTGTTTTGACCCGAATATCTCACGAAATACTGTACAGTGTAAAATAAGCCTACTGCACGTTCTGTGCAGTCGGATCTTGACCTGCAGTGTCTGCAAAGGCGCATTGCGTTGTGCTTAGCAGCCCAAGGATGAATAAACGCTCGCGGTATTGAATTTCCCAAAGTTTACCCCTAGAGCCGTACATGAATATCATGAAAATTTTCAGACAGCGAAAAGTCCAGAATATCGAGATTTCAAATTTGTTTTGACCCGAATATCTCGGGAAATATTCCATAGTGTAAATCAAGATCAGATTACACGCTCTACTCTGATCTTGATCGAGACCGTCCGTAAGAGCAACTATTTTTCCCCTCTTTTAGCGCACAGGTAATATCTATATATAGTTTTAAAAACCCGATAAGTATTAAAATTTTCCAATATAGTCACTGGAGGATTAACAAGAGCATTACCATTATCTCCTTTGTTTAGTTTGCCTGTTTGTACTAGTGTTTAACGCCATTTTGAACATATTTCAATTATATTGCGGAAGGAACACCCAGTCATACTTTCCTGGAGTTTCTTTTACCAATACTAAGCACAATATTCTTCCCAAACCACTTCCCACACAACCATCGTTAAAACAGTGATCAGCGGTGCGAGAGGAATCAATCCTGTAGCAATGACCATCATCAATCTTTGGAAAGAAATTCGCCAAGCTAGGAATTCAAACTAGCACCCCCCTGGTCTCAAGTCCTACAGGCTACCAACTGCGCTACAAGGCTCGGCTCTCCTTTGTATTAACCCTTAGGCTGCTAAACGCGACCCAAGGACCTTTTGCGGACAGTGTAGATCAAGATCAGACTGCACAGAACGTGCAGTCTGATCTTGGATCTACACTGTCCGATAAGGAGATATCTTTCTCCCAAAAATACCTTTGAAATAGCAAAATCTTGGTTTTCGCTATCGGCTGAAAAGTTTCATTGCACTTATTAAGCAGGATAAGGATTAACTTTTGCCTCCACTTGGCAATAATAATGGACCCTTCTTTTTATTTTACTACACATCTGTTATGCTATATGGCATGGGTGCAGTACCACCCTGCCAATGAACCAGGGGCACATGCAATAGGTTTCTGGTTAGATTCCAGTCGTAGGCTAGGTCCATCTTCAGCCGAGCTTAGCTTCTTATGCAAGGAATCAGCCTTCAGAACACTCGTCACAATTCGGCCGATTCCGTAACTGCATCTAACCTCGTCTGTATCAAGGAGGTTTCCATTTTGAAATACTTTCAGTCACATGATCCTTGACACAGCGGAACCCCGTGTAAACACTCTGCAAACCTCTGTGTTACGATAGGTGATATGCACCTACACGGTACATTTCTTCGCCGGAAATAGACCGCTTTACCGTTCTTAAAATTGTAAGACTCCACTTAAAAAACAAAAAACAAAAACAAAAACAAAGACAAGACACAATTTTCTACCGAAATCTTTCAAAGTACATTACCGGTGACAGTTTTTAAACTCATTTTTTAACTTGGTTCATCGTTTCCGTTGAGCGTTGTCACTGGCAGATTGATACATGTGAATACATGTAACTTCACTGTGGTGGTTGTACTCGTTTTCAAAGTTTTTTTTTAACAATGTTTAAGATCATGTAACTGTCAGTATTTCACAATGGAAACCTCCTTGATAAGGACGAGGTTAGATGAAGTTACGGAATCAGTCGATCTGTGACGAGATTTTTAACGCTGATTCCTTGCAGAAGAACCAATACTCGCCAAAAGATGGACCTAGTCTATGGCAAGAATTTAACACGAAACCTGTCGCATATGCCACTGGTTCTTCGGCATGAGTTGTGACGAGTGCCATAGGAATTCATTGGCAACCACAACAACAACCACAGTGAAATTATTTACATCTGTAAATTTCTGTGTGAAAACTGCCAACGGAATTGAAAGACCACGTTCAAATTGAATGTACAAATTGTTTGTCAACGGAAATGTATTTAGAAAGATTTTGATAGAAAATTGAGTCTCGCGTTTTCTGTTTTATACGTGCAGCCTTACAATTTTAAGTACGGTAAAGTGGGGTATTTCCGGCGAAGAAAGGTAACGTGCAGGTTCATATTACTTACTGTAATAAAGTGGAGGGATTTGATCAGCGGATAAGCAGAGGTTTGCCGAATGTATTTAAGACTGATAAAGAAAATATGGCACTGTTTCAGAATCGAGGTGAATTATAAACAGCTCCGTATTTAATTAGAAATATCACACAAAAATAAAAATACTCGTTTTTAAAAGTATATAAATAAACTAGAGGAGCAAGACCTGTTTTCTTGATAAAATCTGTCGACCTACATATATTTAAAACAACAACAACAACAACAAAACAGTGTAAAACTATTGATTTGAACAATGAAAAATTCCTATTTGTTTTCACTTGGTCGCCCATTCCCAGAAAATACGCGGAATAGATGGAAATGTATGGTGGCATATTTCTGCCGCGAGATACGAGATAGCTATCATGATAATTTCAGAAAACTTTCACGATAATTCTAAGTTTTCTGGAAATTTTATCTAGATAGTGAAAAGTTTTCTGAAAAAAATATCACGATAAACTTTGTTATCTGGAAAATTTTATATTGATTATTTCTCATTTGTGCACGAAGCTGACATCGAGGTAAAATTATCGCCATAGTTCTACCCGTTTCCCGATATCTATAAATAGAAAAATCACCATTTGGATGAACTCGGAAGTTTTTCACTGTACAGGAGACAAAGATGATCCGAAACCGTATCTAATTATAGATACCGTGAATCACAGTCTGTTGTGGGCATGAGCGAAAAAAAAAAAATCGTGATGACAGTTAGAAATATCGCGATATTTTTATCGTGAAACTTTTTGTTATCTAGATAATATTTCCAGGAAAGTTCGTTTTATCGCGATAGTTCTCTAGAATTATCATGATAGCTATCTCGTATCTCGTGGCAGAAATATGCCACCATAGAAATGTTTAAAGCTTTTTTTTTTCTACGTTTTTTCATAAATAGAGATCACTATTCATACAAAAATCAGTCGGGCGTATTTCATAGTAGTGAAATTGCAAGTTCATTTTTACTTGTCGTGATTGGAGCAGCATCTAGTAAAGCGAAAGTACAATTCTTGGAATTCACAGCCTTTCCTTAACCCTAAGCGTACAAGCGCGACTCAGTGACCTTTTGTGGACAGTGTAGATCAAATTCAGACTGCACAGAACGTGCAGTCTGATTTTGGATCTGCACTGTCCGAGAGGCAGATTTTTTTCCCTGAAAATAACGTTAAATACTAGTAGCAGCATACAGGATTTTACTATCGACTTGAGAGTTTCATTTAACCCTTTCCCAAATGACAAATTTTGGGCTGGTCCAAATTGAAAGAGTTTGCAGACGACAATTTTAAATTTGATGAAAATGGCAGAAAGTTATCAAAAAGGGTAGAAAACACTTTGGAAAAGGAGAAATTGCTCGTTACGAGCAATTTCTCCTTTTCCCACAGTGTTTTCAAAAGACTTGTACTGCAGACACGTGAAAACCAGGGCTTGTTCGGGAAAGGGTTAACTTATTCAGCAGATTAAGGGATCACCCTTTACCACACAATCCCAACCTTAAACGACCCTGAGGAAGAAGCGTTTTAAGCATATATCAAACAACAAAAGGGCAGAATTGTCCGAACTGAAATAGTTTGCAGATGACAGATTAAATGGGCTTAATAAAGGGGAAAATTACCACATTGTTGGAATAGGAGATTATGCTAGTTTTGTCCTTTTCCCGCAACGATTTCGAAATTGATTTCAAAAGGCTTCTTCTACGGTCGCTTAAACACGGGATTGTTTGGTGTAGGATTAGAATAAATCTGAGCAGCGCTCATGCAAAAGGGGGCCTAATGCATCTCTGTGATCCATGATACCAAGCAAGCCATCACATGATTATAAATCCATGATAGCCACTTTTTTTAACAACCGACTTAATCATGAGTTAGACTGGTCCATGGATATACAGAATATTGACCAATACGGAAAAGTTTCGGTCCGGGTCATTCTGCGCGGACTGCGTAGGCTGACCTGGGTCGATTCTTTTCACAGATGCATTAGCCCCATTTTCACAAAGCATGACTCATCTGTTTGTGCACTTTCCTTTTCATTCAGGGCGGAGGAATTCCAAGAAATGTACATTCGTTTACCGGACTCTACGTCACCGACATCTCGCGTATCATGACCCCTGATGTCTACTGCTGAGATGTTGGACTAGAATCAGGCTGCACGTGCGGGCAGTCTAGTCTTAATCTGATATCATCAATAAACAATACAGTTTTGAAGCGTTCCTAACGGTATAGTGTATTAAAATCAATGATTCGCAATCAAAGTCTATAGTAACCTATTTTACTGAATTTATTTTTCTAAAGAAGTTTGCCTCGAATCAGAATTTCCATTAAATCATTGGTAGATGGAATTAGATGGACGGTTATAGATAGGTAAAGTTAGCTACTAGTAGCCAGCTTCTAGTAGCCAGCTACTTGTTCAGGTAAAGTTAGCTACTAGTAGCCATCTACTAGTAGCCAGCTACTTGTTCAGGTAAAGTTAGCTACTAGTAGCCAGCTACTTGTTATCATTTTCTGATCAAGTAGCTGGCCCCTTTAATAACCGGAAATGCTTCTATTTCGAGTTTTCTCATGCATTTATACTCTCTTTTATTCAAAACAAGCATTTAATTTCAAAATTCGCTCTTAGGCTCGCCAGCTACTTGTACCTTTTGACTTTACTCTAAGTAAAATTGAAAATTAACCGCATTTTCATGACGAGTAGCTGGCCCTTTAAATGAATTAGAATGGATTGATCTTGATATTTTTAATTTCTCCTATGTGTCCCCAAAAGGATTTGTTGAAATATTTTGAAAAATGTCTTAATCTTGGTAGCTACTTGTACATTTGAAATCATTACTTCGAAAAACAGTGAAGTTGTCATGTTTTCAAATCAAGTAGCTGGCCCTTTTAATGATTCAATTTTAAGTTTTCTTATACATTTACAGTATCCGTTATTGAAAACAAGCATTTAATTTCAAAATTCGCTCTTAGGCTCTCCAGCTACTTGTACCTTTTGATTTCACTCTAAGTAAAATTGAAAACTATCCGCATTTTCATGACGAGTAGCTGGCCCCTAAAATGATTAAGAATTGATTAATTTCGATATTTTTAATTTCTCCTAAGTGTCCCCAAAAGGATTTGTTGAAATATTTTGAAAAATCTCTTTTAATCTCGCCAGCTACTTGTACATTTGAAATCATTACTTCGAAAAACAGCAAAGTTGTCCAGTTTTCAAATCAAGCAGCTGGCCCCTTTAATAACCGGAAATGATTCAATTTTGAGTTTTCTTATACATTCATAGTCTCTGTTATTCAAAACAATCATTTAATTTCGAAATTCGCTCTTAGGCTCTCCAGCTACTTGTACCTTTTGATTTCACTCTAAGTAAAATTGAAAACTATCCGCATTTTCATGACGAGTAGCTGGCCCCTAAAATGATTAAGAATTGATTGATTTTGATATTTTTAATTTCTCCTCAGTGTCCCCAAAAGGATTTGTTGAAATATTTTGAAAAATCTCTTTTAATCTCGCCAGCTACTTGTACATTTGAAATCATTACTTCGAAAAACAGCAAAGTTGTCCAGTTTTCAAATCAAGCAGCTGGCCCCTTTAATAACCGGAAATGATTCAATTTTGAGTTTTCTTATACATTCATAGTCTCTGTTATTCAAAACAATCATTTAATTTCGAAATTCGCTCTTAGGCTCTCCAGCTACTTGTACCTTTTGATTTCACTCTAAGTAAAATTGAAAACTATCCGCATTTTCATGACGAGTAGCTGGCCCCTAAAATGATTAAGAATTGATTGATTTTGATATTTTTAATTTCTCCTCAGTGTCCCCAAAAGGATTTGTTGAAATATTTTGAAAAATCTCTTTTAATCTCGCCAGCTACTTGTACATTTGAAATCATTACTTCGAAGAACAGCAAAGTTGTCCAGTTTTTACATCAAGTAGCTGGCCCCTTTAATAACCAAAAAGTGATTCAATTTTGAGTTTTTTTAGATAGTTATTACAGTATCTATTATTCAAAACAAGCATTTAATTTCGAAATTCGCTCTTAGGCTCGCCAGCTACTTGTACGTTTTGATTTCACTCTAAGTAAAATTGAAAACTATCCTATCCGCATTTTCATGACGAGTAGCTGGCCCCTAAAATGAATAAGGATTGTTTGATTTTGATATTTTTAATTTCTCTTACGTGTCCTCAATATGATTTGTTGAAATATTTTAAAAAATCTCTGTAAATCTCGCCAGCTTATTGTACATTTTAAATCATGATTTCGCAAAAGTGTTAAATTGTCCCATTTTCTGATCAAGTAACTGGCCCCTTTAATAACCGGAAATGCTTCAAATTCCAGTTTTCTCGTGCATCTATACTCTCTTTTATTCAATACGAGCATTTCATTTCAAAAATCGCTCTTAGGCTCGGCAGCTACCTGTGCCTTTTGATTTTACTCTAAGTAAAATTGAAAATATCCGCATTTTCATGACGAGTAGCTGGCCCCTTAAATGGATAAGAATGGATTGATGTTGATATTTTTAATTTCTCCTAAGTGTCCTCAAAGTGATTTGTTGAAATATTTTGAAAAATGTCTTTTAATCTTGGTAGCTACTTGTACATTTGAAATCATTACTTCGAAAAACAACAAAGTTGTCCCATTTTCAAATCAGTAGCTGTCCCCCTTAATAGCTGGAAATGCTTAAATTTTGACTATTTTAGTGCATTTATCATCCCCTTTATGTAAAACAAGCATTTAAGTTTAAAAAACAGCTCTCAGACTCGCCAGGTACTTGTACCTTTGAATTCCTCTCTGAGTGAAATTGAAATATGTCCCCCTTTTCACGACGAGTACCTGGCCCCTTTAATAACCGGAAATGCTTCCATTTTGAGTTTGCTCGTGCATTTATAGTCTCTTTTATTCAAAACGAGCATTGAATGACAAAAATCGCTCTTAGGCTCGGCAGCTACTTGTACCTTTTGATTTCACTCTAAGTAAAATTGAAAAATATCTGCATTTTCATGACGAGCAGCTGGCCCCTTAAATGGATGTGAATGGATTGATTTTGATATTTTTAATTTCTCCTAAGTGTCCCAAAAAAGATTTGTTGAAATATTTTGAAAAATTTCTTTTAATTTCGCTAGCTACTTGTACATTTGAAATCATTATTCGAAAAACAGCAAAGTTGTACAGTTTTCAAATCAAGTAGCTGGCCCCTTTAATAACCAAAAAATGATTCAATTTTGAGTTTTCTGATAAATTCATAGTATCTGTTATTCAAAACAAGCTCTTCAAAATTCGCTCTTAGGCTCGCCAGCTACTTGTACCTTTTGACTTTACTCTAAGTAAAATTGAAAAATATCCGAATTTCCTGGCGAGTAGCTGCGCCCTTTAAATGATAAGAATCGATTGATTTTGATACCTTTAATTACCCCTAAATATCCTCAACATGATTCGTTGAAATATTTTGAAAAATCTCTCTAAATCTAGCCAGCTGCTTGTACATTTGAAATCATGATTTCGAAAAACAGCAAAGTAGTTCCGTTTTTTAATCAAGTAGCTAGCCCCTTTAATAATCGGAAATGATTCAATTTTGAGTTTTCTGATAAATTCATAGTCTCTGTTATTCAAAACAAGCATTTAATTTCAAAATTCGCTCTTAGGGTCGCCAGCTACTTGTACCTTTTAATTTCACACTAAGTATTATTGAAAAATATCCGCATTTTCCTGACAAGTAGCTGCCCCCTTTAATGATTAAAAATGGATTGATTTTGATATCTTTAATTTCTCCTAAGTATCCTCAATATGGTTCGATGAAATATTTTGAAAAATCTCTCTAAATCTAGCCAGCTACTTGTACATTTAAATCACGATTTCGCTGAATTGCAAAGTTATCCCGTTTTTAATCAAGTAGCCGGCCCCTCTAATAACCGGAAACGCTTCAATTTTGAGTTTTCTGACGCATTTATAGTCTACTTTATTCAAAACAAGCACTTAATTACAAAAACAGCTCTTAGACTCCCCAGCTACTTGTACCTTTGAATTCCTTTCTAAGTGAAATTGAAAAATGTCCCAATTTTCATGACGAGTAGCTGGCCCCTTTAAAAATTAAAAATGAATTGAAAATGATATTTTCAATTTCTCCGTAGTACAGTGCATGTGATTCTTTGAAATATTTTGAAATGTCTGTCTTATTCTCGTCAGCTACTTGTACAATTTGAATCCCTAATTAAAAACAAATTTAAAAAAAAAAAAAATCCTAGTGACAGATCTCGCAGCTCGACCCTTTGATACAGGAAATTATTTGATTTTGATTTTTCTCATGCATTTATATAGTATTCTGGATGGAAGAAAAACATTTCGATTAAAGCGTCGACATTTGGTTCGCCAGCTACTTGTACCTTTTGGGAACTAATAAAAACCTCCATATATTGGTCGCTTGGTACGAATTGCCAGATTTTCCTTTACAAGTGACTGCTTACTAGAAGGTGGCTACCAGTAGCTGGCTACAAATAACCAATTTTACCAGCTCAAGTAGCTGGCTACTAGTAGCCGGCTACTAGAAGTTAACTTTACCTGAACAAGTAGCTGGCTACTAGTAGCTGGCTCCTAGTAGCTAACTTTACCTGAACAAGTAGCTGGCTACTAGTAGCTGGCTACTAGTAGCTAACTTTACCTGAACAAGTAGCTGGCTACTAGTAGCTGGCTACTAGTAGCTAACTTTACCTATCTAGACGGTTATTACATCCAGTTAAACGTACAAACTTATACACGATGATCATTTTGCCATTAGAAATTCCGTCCTTTTTCATGAGAAGAGATAGATCTATGACGTCATTTCACGTTTGAATAGAAGACAAACAGGCCATAGCAAAATATTCAAGCAAAAATCAAAAGTAAATTAACAGGCCACGTATCCTATGTAGAAGGTACCACCGAAAGACTTACTTCTCGACTTAGATTAAAAAAAAAAAAAAAAAAACTCAAGCTTTACCAAGTATTCACTCATTTTTTTTTTCTCAAAGTTTGATGGGATGATAAACAATGGATGCTCTTTTAAACCTACGTTCTGTTAGATCAGGCTTAGTATTTACTTTATGTCATTCGTATTTTGAAGCAACAACAACAACAACAACAACAACAACAGACATTGCACTCAAGATCTCCGAGAAGAAGTAGAAAAAAATTTAAAGTGATAATGATTGTCTATTCACAGTTTTTGGTCAGTTTTGTGAAAAATAAATGTTTTCAAAATTTTTCTGTTTCATAAAATAAAACAACCACTATCCATGATTATCAGAAGGAAGGATCGATCACGATTATCAAAAGAAAGGACTGAAAGTACTAAGAGTCAGTTTGTTGTTTTTTACTGTTGTCAAGCCCACCAGCTTTCAACAGTAGACTGTAATTGTCTTGGAATGGACTTACTGTCTTTCAAAAGCAATATGACCAAAGGCGAAACTGCTGTTTTATCCAAGGAGGCAACAGGTTGACCATTCAGCATAGGTGATTATCGACTATGAAAGGTGTCAATGAATTTAACCGTTTACCAAACCATTGTATGTTTTAATGCTCCTGAGACAGAAAGGTTTTGAAAACATTGTCAAACAAGGAGATAATGCGGGTTTTATTTCAAAATTTAATTTCACTAAAAATTTATTTTCAGATCCAGCAGCCTGTCACAAAGCGTCTAACAACTCTCAAAATGTCAGACAATTTTGACCGTCTACGGATATATATCGAGCGTCTACGGGAACAAGCTAAAGTTGAAAAGAATGATGTTCGGTATAGACATTATGCCGGATATGTTAACGAATTCGTCGACCCGTTTTGCAATGAGAAGGTTTATCTTGTCGGGAGCACAGGAGAAAATCTGAAACTGCGTTGGTCGAAAAATGGAGGAGACACAGACTTCCTGCTATGCTCTGGAATGTTTGAGATACCAGTTGAAAATTTAGTCTTCAGGGAAGACACACCATGTTATGTCTGGCTAAAAGCGGATGGTCTTAAATCAAAGATAAAATTTGATTTGATCGACGATAAGTACATACCAACTGATTTGCTAAGGAGTGTGAGTCCTGAATTATTCACCATCTTGAGAGGTATTTATCTAATTGTGACTTCAACTCTAGACACGGCGCCAGGCAGGCAGTCAAGGGTCACAACCACTGGTCTGCCGTCAAGGGTTGGCCTAGCTCGAACAGAATACCGCAATCTGAAAATCCCTGATGACAGAATACCTGACCCAAGAGATAATAAAAGGACAGATAAACGTCTTAGAACAAACAAAGCTAAAACAACAACGAAGTACGGAAAAGACGTTATCATCCATAAGAAAGACAAGGAAATTATGGACATGATAATAAACATGATAGTCCTTGCAAAAAAGCCAGGAAGTTCTGGATCTCATGACGGTCAATTTCGTAACTTCGCTCACGTCATGAACATAGTTCAAAAGAGAAGACAAGGTTGTCAGGCGACCAATCCTGACGAGTGCCAGGAGGACAGTTCGGAAGACGTCACTGAATCTCACGAAACGATCGTACAAGATGATGCTGAAGGCCAGTCAATACCTGGAGTCAAGCGGAACAGAGAGGCCACCGCCAAGCCCAGCCATGAAAAATTTAAACAGAAATTAAGCGACGTGGAAGGTACTTATGAAGAGAGAACAAGTAAAGATTTTGTTCCTGCACTACGAATTATAGGCAGGTTACTATTCATGACTGATTGGGAAAAAAGAGATGGATTCTGGCCGAAAAGAGAAGAAAGGTATAGGATATCAAAGTGCGAGGTTTTTGTAGTATCCCGTTACGCCCCGGTTGCACCTGATACAGGCAAAGACTTTTGTCTGTCATTTAATCTTGCAGAAATGGAGCTTGCCAAATGTATGTCTCGCGTCCAAAGAGATGTCTTTCTTATTCTTAAATCTTATCTGAAAGGGGGATTTCAGGCCATGCAGTATGAAGTTAAACCAGAGGCAGAGCTGAAATTGAAAACGTTTCACTTGAAGACGGCCTTGTACTGGGTATCTGAGAGGGAAGACCCGCGAATCTGGCAGGAAAGTAATATAATGGAGGCTTTATTGAAAGTCTTGCGATTTATTGCAGAAGCTGTGAACAAGGGTCGCCTAGAACATTACTTCGTTCCGGACAACAATCTCTTTGCAGACCTTGTGAAAGAAGACATCGATTTAATCAGGGAATGCATCAATCAGGCTATTGCAGATCCAGTCAACTATATTCAGCGCTTTTTCGATCTTGATGACGGTAAGCTGGTGAAAATCAAGCTCACCGAAGACGAACTTACTACCCTATTAGAAATAAAAGAAGATGGGGGCCTTGAAAAAGAAGCTGATTTGATCGAAGAAGCGATCATAGATTTTCACAGAGGTTTCAATGAAGGTCCACGAGATACAAACGGAAATGCACCTATTGTGGATGCAATTCAAAAGACGGGCGAAAGATACCTACAGGATGCGGAACGTGGTGAACTTGCTGACTTACAACAGAAACACGATTTAGCAAAGGCCAGGTCTCAACTGGCCACACTTGTAGGCACGCTTAAGTTAACACAAGCAACCAACACTACCAGCATTCTATCAGACTTCGTCGGACAGGTTGCTGGTTCTGGATTAATTCCACAAGCCCACGCTGAGCAGCCTAATCGGGAATCAAATGGGGAATCCCGAGAATCGCAGAGGGAAACTGCAAGCGGCGAACAGAGCACAACATCATCCGGACAAAGTTCACAGTCTACATCTGCAGAAAAAGATGCTGGAAAGGAGCTTCTTGCCGGTGCGCTCAGCTTCCTCTCCGGCGGACAGAACATGGACAGAGAAAGCAGACGTAAAGCTGAGGATGAACTGAAATTCAAGGCGTTCTCGTTTTTCTTTGGAAAACCTCATTAAAATAAAACTTTTCGCACACGCCAGCTGATCAACTTCTAGCATGCTTCTGATTAACTTAACCAAAATGCCTACGTTCGACTGTAATCCAGCTCTAAAAGGCCAGTCGATTGCGAATGACAAAGTGTCTTTACCCATGCCCATAGTTCCGAATCAAGAAGCCAAACAATACCGTCTTCCAACGGCCCGAAGGAAGTAGACTTTGAATACACTTTGGTTACTAGCATTTTTTGGCATAGCTGAATGTGCTGGCTCTTGACCTACTTTTTGGTATTGATAACAAATAAATGAATAAGCAGAAATTTGTGACTGGTAAAAATTGTAGACATGTTTATTTTAAGGGCCCCTGCCTATTTGGTGGCAAATTTAAGCCGTCTATCTTTTTTAAAGATTTTTCTTGTTCTGTCTTTCCGACAATCTATTCAACCCTCTAGCAGGAAAAAAATGTCCTTTTTTGAGCCATTTTTAATTTGTTGTCACTAAATGCTTTGCAACTGGACAAATCTAAAATTTAGTCGTCTGGCATATGGTGAACTTGGTCCTGCTTCATCTAAAAAGCTCTTATTGAAATGGACTGCTGAAATAGTGACAACAATTGATTAAATACAACTTAATGTATTAAGGACATTATTACTTTAAATCTTACACTATGCCTCCAGTGAAATAACATAGACATTGTAATTTCATTGATTAAAGATTTTCTTCACATCAAGCGTGCTTAGCTTCTTCACTGTTTAAAAAGTTTAAAATTCTTTTAACACCAATATCGCACAAATACGACCCATGGGGTAAACACCGTGTACATTGTAGAAATTGCATGTGAAAGCAGCTGTTTTTTTTTTTCATCTTTTCATCATAATGTTTTTTGTATCATTCAATACAAGATGAATAACGTTAAGAGTTACAAATATTGAATCTCGTAAGAACCAAAACAAAACTATATAGAAAAATAAATAAATAAAAAACTTTACATTTGCTATTCCGCTTGATGGAGGAACAACATGACGTTTAGCGCCTGACGGTGACACCTCTCTGTGCTCCTACCAACTTTGAAATTGGGATCATACGATCTAAACTATCAGCCATTATCGAGATATTCTGGTCAAACTGACTTTGGAGTGTAGCAGTTTGGCTCTTCACACTGAGCAAAAATATCCGTGCCTTTTATTTAGCGGCCTGCGAATCTCACCTCTGAGATGCATATAACTTCCTATAGTATAACGCTGTTTCAACAGTATTGTGTTAGGAACAGAGAAAGGTTGGCCTGCACGTGCACATCGTATGATCTTGGCTAATAGTTAACGATTACCAAGTTATTGTGAATGCTGCTGTACTATGCCTAACCCTGCTAAACAAGTGAGATAAAACGTTCAACCTGACATTGTTTCTTTTTCTGAGACCTGGCTAACAGGTAACTGTCGTAATGAAGATATAGCATTTCCGACTTTTCATCTACCTGAGCGGAAAGATAGAGTCTATGATAGGCACGGAGGGGTTATCTTGTATGTCAAAGATACACTATCCTACATTAGAAGGCTCGATTTAGAAATCAATTAGGTAGAATGTATTTAGATTTAACAATAATAACACTATTCTGTATGGTGTCTTTTACAGACCACCAGGCTTCGAATCAATCTATAACTCCTTAATTGAGGATTCTATAGGTCTTGCAATAGACACAAATATCAAAAATGTCATCGTAACAGGAGACTTCAATTATAAAGCTCTTAGTCCAACTCAGTTCGGGAAAATAGACTTTTTATGCAAACAGTTTCAGTTAAACCAATGTATAGATGAATTCACGCATTTCACTGAAAATTTTGCGTCAATAATAGATCTTCTCTTTGTGACAAATACAGATTCATTGTTACTATCGGTTGTTGGAGAACCATGCCTTGACTTGTATGTGTGCTACCATTGTCTGCTACCATTGTCCAGTTTATGGTGTTTTTAATTCTATTAAACCAAAATACTAATGTTTTAATACAACTATTTGGAAGTATGACCAAGAAGACTATGAAAACCTTAGACGGAATCTTACATGATTTCGATATTATATACCGGATAATAACATTGATACATACGCTGATAATTTAACCGAAATCTTATCAAACTCTACCAATCTCTGTATTCGTAATGAAAAGGTATCAGTTAACCCACACGAACCACCTTGGATCACATGTATTATTAAATGTAAAATTCGACAGAGGAAAAAACTTTATCGTAAAGCAAGACACACAGGCAAGGAACGACACTGGTCAAAATTTCGGTCACTCAGAAATGAAGTAATTACACTAATACGAGAATGTAAAGCTAATCATATCAATAACTTAGCAGCAAATATAACATCAGGTAATCTTACATCACCAGATTGGTGGAAAACTTAAATCATTTATGTCTCGGACATCGTCTCGAACTATACCTCCACTATATGATTCAATCTCAGATTCTATCAAAGCAGACGAGTACGATAAAGGAAGTCTTCTCAATTCCTTCTTTGCAGGACAGGCTGTTGTTGACGAGTCACAAAAAAACCTTACCGGCTAATTATCCAAAGTTCACAGGGAATCCTTTATCTTCTATAACAATTACACAGCTGAAGTATTAGATGTTTTACAAAATTTACGTTGTGGTAAAGCCCCCGGTCCTGATACAATTAACAATCGCATTCTAGGTGAGGCCGCATTTCAGCTGGCCGAACCACTAAGCCACTTATTTAACTATTCTTTACATTGTTGCAAGTTGCCATCGGCCTGGAAAGTATCTAATGTTTGTCCGATATTTAAGAGCGGTGATTCTTCCATTCCTTCTAAATACAGGCCTGTGTCTCTTTCAAATACAATGGAGGTTTTAGAAAGAATAATTTTAAGCATGTTTTTAATCATTTGAAAGATATAAACTTCTTTACATCACATCAATCAGGGTTTTTATCAAGTGATTCAACCGTTAACCAGCTAATTTACATATATGACAAGATCTGCACGGCTTTAGATGACGGGCTAGAATTCCGAATAGTCTTCTCTGATATAAGCAAGGCATTCGACAGGGTTTGGCATAAGGGTTTACTATTTAAGCTGGAAAGTACTGCTGTACAAGGAAAAGTGTTGTCTTGGTTCTCTATTTATCAAATAGAAAGCAATGCAACTTCAGATCCAGAATATGTCTGTGCAGAAGTGCCACACCGATCTAAGATGACATCGACAAAATACCTCTTTGGGCTGATAAATGGCTAGTTAAATTTAACCCATCAACATCAGAATCCCTTGTAATATCCAGAAAACGCGATAAACCTACTCATCCGAAAGTTTTGATGCTTAACACAGTTATTCCTTAAGTAGAAACGCACAAGCACTTGGGTGTATTCATCTCCAGAGACGGATTATGGGAGAACCATTTGAATTACATCATAGATAAATCATGGAAAAATATCCACATAATGAGACGTCTAAAATGCTTACTTGATAGGCTATCTTTGCAAATTATGTATTTTACGTTTGTCCGGCCCATTCTAGAATACGCTTACATAACATGGGACAACATTCCTCTACACCAAAAACAACAACCAGACAAAATACATAATGAGGCAGCCCGTATTGTTACTGGCTGTTCTAAACTTGTTTCACTAAATGATCTACAAAAAGAATCTGGTTGGGAAACTCTTGGTTATCGCAGATACAAACACAGAATCACCTTGTTTCATAAAATGTTTCATGGCATGGTGCCTCCTTATTTAAGTTCCCTGGTTCCATCTCTCGTAAGTGAAAATTCAAATTATAACCTACGAAATTCGAAAAAACTTGCAAAATATAGTCTGTCGAACTAATATTTATAAGAACTCATTTTTACCAACTGCAGTTAATTAATGGAATGCGCTTCCAATGGACATAAGAAATTCGGAGACAGTGAGCGCTTTTAAAACCTTTTAAGACAGAGAAAAACCTGAAGCAAATAGGCTGTTCTTCTTTGGGGAAGGAAAAGTTCAGATTACTCGCACTAGAATTCGCAATAAATGTAGTTCACTCAACCAACACCTCTTCTTTAGAAATGTAATCAACTCGCCTCTTTGTAGATTCGGGTCAATTGAATCTAGTCAGCACTTTTTCTTTGATTGTAAATTATATAGAGAAATACGAGAACGACTTATCAACAATGTTTCGCAATACACAACAGTAAATCTAACCGTACTCTTATTCGGGGATGACAATTTATCTCTAGATTTTAATAAACGCATTTTCTCCGAAGTATACTTATTTATCAAGTCCAGTAAGAGATTTAGTATTGGCTAATTAAGTGTATAATTACCGAATTAGTTTACGTAATACTTATTCTTATAGTCGCAATCGTATCGTTTCTTCAAAGACCTACCATCGGTCCAACTTAAGCATGCCTGTGTTTATATTTCATCATCGTCATTTTTTACTGTCTTCCTCATAATCGTTTTTTATTTTTTTGTTTCATTGATTTTAGAATAACTTCGTGTCATCTGTGTATTTTTCCATCATCCACTAGGAAAATAGCATAATAAGCTATGCTTTCGTTCCAATCCTATTGACTTGTATTGTATTTTATGGCATTGTAAATTATTTATCAGTAAAATATGTTTAAACTAGGAAAGAGTTCATCTTCACATTTATTAGGTAAAAAAAGTTACAAAAAACATCTAAACATTTATTGATTTGTAAGCGTTGCATCTACATATTTGTTGATTTGTCAGCCTTGCAAGATTCTTCACATTTATTGATTAGTAAGCCTTGCAAGCATTTCTATACGCATTTGTTAGTTTAAAAATGCATCTAGAAAAAAATTGATAAACATGCTTAGTAGATTGTAAAAGACGGGTTCTAGAACAAACCCCCCTTAATCCCCCTTAACCCCCTCATTTTCCTCCCCGCATCACCCCCACGCAATGGCTAACTTATGAATTGGCTAACTTATGAATTGGCTAACTTACGCATTAACCAATTTATGCATTAACCAACTTACGCATTAGCTAACCCTTATGCTTGACTAACACGCTTAACAATCACACATGCTTTAACTAATTTCATAAACATAAACATGCTTATAAAATTCATGCGTCACTCATATAACAACCCACCAACAAAATAGCATAACCTCTTTCTAAAACGTTTTAACTTAAATTCAATTTTAAAAAAAATTTCTAAAAAATTTTGATTTTCAGAGCCCAGCTAACCAGTCAGTCGGCTAACCGTTTGTTCCCCCCATCAGCCAACGCATTGGCTAACCATATGCTGGACTCACGCTTTCTAAAAAAAAAACAAAAAAATTTTTTTTTTTTTTAAATTTAAAAAATAAAAATTTGAATTCTTTTGGTTAAGTAATTTTAAAATATTATAAAAATGAGCGTGTTAAATAATTTAACCGATGAGTTTAGAATAAAGCTAATAGAGACTATATTAAATAAAAAATGTATGTCTTACTATTATTATAATTCAGATAAAGAACTATTTCAATTGCATTTTAATTGGTTTGAAAAGAGTAGAGATTTTATTTACTTGCTTACAAAAATAATACCCTTTGTTTATTATGAACATAGTAAGCATAAGTTAGATGAATCTGGTTTTGACACAACTGTTTTTATGTGTTGGCCTGATTTACGGTGAATATGTCCACCAATGAGCCTTACGGATTCATTTCGTCATTTTGGTGACCCTATTTTTACTGGTATTAGAATACCATTTGACCAAAGTGATAATTTTATTAGTGTTTATAAAAATGCTTTACTTGAATTAGCTGGAAATGGTGATAGAGAGCCAGCGCCAGATAATTATAAATTATATCCAATTTTAACATTTAAAAATATTCATCCTGCAGAGCATTTTAATTTTACTTCTTTTGTTGAATATTTTGGTGAACATTGGTATGAATTATGCAATTATACAAGAATGGAAAATGTTTTTGAAGAAAGATACTTAGGTTATGATGGACCTCCTATACGTTTTGCTTGTGAAAGAGCTTTTATGAATCAAGCAGAAGATGAAGATGAGCCATTACCACCCATTAACGGTAAAACAACAATCAAAGAAGAAAAATGCGTAATATGTTGTGAAAATAAGCCAGATATATTGTTTTGCAGTTGTGGTCATATACCTATATGTGATGATTGTGATAATTTAAAATCATTAGATAGTTGTCCAATGTGTAGAACAGAATGCAACATTAAACGAAAAATATAAATTTATAACTTTTTTTTAAAGTTATAAATTTTTTAATATAAGGAAAAATTGCGTAAAAATAAAAATGAAAGATTTGTTTAGTCCAAACGGAAAATTAGAGATTATACGTGAAAATATAATTAAACTCAATGTTACGAACAAATTAAGATATGTAGGAACTCAACAAGAAAATTTGCCTGGATTTGTTTTATTTAAAAACCAAAGGAGATACGAACCTGAAGATTATTTAAACGAGATTAACAATCTTAAAGAAACTATATACTATGAATGGAGCAAAGTTAAAAAAGAAACTTCTAATTTTACGATGTATGTTTGTTTAATCATTCATGATGAGCTTGACGGCTTTGTGCGCAGAGGAAGAATTTACATTATTTGTACGATTGGAGGATATGAAATAGCAGACACTGAAGATATTGAACAAACAACAAAAGTTTTTAAACCCATTGAAGAAAAATTAAAGATTTTAAAAAGAGGTATTCCATCAATATTACAAGCGGGTGATTCTTACTCTTTTATACCTTGTTTGTATATCAAATACCCTAATTCGGTGGAATTAGTATCATGGGTCAATTGCATGTCAATACTTTCAAAACGACAAGAGAAAATCAATGCAATGAAAACCTTTCAGTCAGAAAATTGTGTTTTGTGTCTTGAAGAAAATGTAAAACCTAAGATTTTGTTTTGCAGTTGTGGTCATATACCTATATGCGAAAAATGTAACGATACGTACAACAAGGAAGACTGTCCGATATGCAGGGTAAAAAGTAATATTAAACGTAAAATATAAATTTATAACTTTCTTAAAGTTATAAATTTTTTTGTTTAAAACTCATTTAAAAGCTTATCTATATCAGAATCAAACTCATCAATCTCATTTTCATAATATTTCTTAAAAAAATCTTTAAGCTCTGTTTTTAAAATATTATATATATTGTTAATATTTTCTTCATATTTTTTTGAGTTAATGTCACTTGTAAAAAAACTTTTGTATCCTATAAGCTCAGAGCGGTTATATTTTAACCTATTTAGAATGATACTAAGAGCATTAGGTTTTATGTGTCCCAAAAATTTTATTAGTATTTCTTTTCTTTCTTCCATTTTTTTAATACAATAAAATTTTATTTAAATAATTTTTTTATAAATCCAACTCTATCAGTATTGACAAATACGCGTTTTTTGCGGTGGGGTTGGTAGACCTTGTTATAAAGTTTATAACATCACATTGGCCTACTACTAAAGCTTGTGGGAAAACTACACAACTACATTTTTCTTGAGCATTTTTTATTAAGGAGTAGTCAACCTGTTCAACTCCGTTTATGACTATGTTGACTTTTATCTCTTCCGGCAAAAACCTATTACCTTTAACGACCATTAAAAACCCTCTTATAATTCTACCAGGAGCAGACATACAATAACCTCATATCCCATGACTCCTTCCCGTGTTTCCATTACCAAAAGAAAACTCGTAATTACCATCCCCTGAAGGACCTTGTTCTTCAGCACACACGCTTATAATTGGTTTAGGACCTATGAGAGAAGGAAGCGATACTTTTTTATCCACGTAGGATTTTGTTGCTAAATCTCTTTCTTCTACAGGTGCAGCAGCATTTTTCATAGAAAAACCTTGAAGGTCTATGTTGGCTATTGCTGTAAAACTTCCATCTGGATTTTTTACAATAGCACCACCATTATCAACGTAATTTTTATTGGCAGCGGCGTCACGGTCTATGGGATTTGGTAAACCAGTGATTGAGTTATCACCCATATCTATTTTACCTGCTGCTGAAAAAGACCCGTCTTGGTTTTTTGTTAAAGCCTTATCACCTGCAGTAGCTATCTCAACAACAGTATCTACGTAAAACTTATTTGCAACTTGTTGACTTTCTATAGGTGTTCCGACGTTGGAAATTCTTCTCCCACCCATAGAAATGTCACTACTCGCTATATAACCTCCAGCTCCATAAACAAAAGCTCGATTGCTAACATCAACATAATTTTTAGTTGCAACGTCTTGTGGTTCTGCAGGTTCTATAACATTTGTTAAAGTATATCCCCGCATATTTATATCCGCAACAGAGGAAAAAGTACCGTCTTGTTGTTGTACTATTGCTTTGCTACTATCCACATATTTTTTTGTTAGCAGCTTCACTTGGCTCCTCAGGTTCAGGTATGTTTTTTATTTTATTAAAACCCATGTTTAAATACCCTGTCATATGGTATCCTCCGTTTTCATCTAACAACCCCGAGTTACCATCAACATAACTCTTAGTGGCAACATCTTGAGGATTTACTGGATTACTAACCCTCGTTAATGTGTTACCATTCATATTTATAGAACCGGTAACGGTGGTTGTTCCATCTTTACGTAAAAAATTATTACTTATGTAAGCGAGTGACACACCATCACCGCTTGTTTTAACATCATCCATTCTTCCAAATTTATCAACGGGCATTTTTTTATATTGCTAAAAAAGTTTATTTAAAACATTTTGGAATTTATTACCTAAACCCAGTTCTTTAAGAATACTTGACCGCAAACTACTTGACCAGCTTGTTGTAATTGGTCACTATTGTAATGTATTGGACTTACTAGATACTCTTGAATTTCAATAGGTGGTTGTATGCCATAACTGTCAAAATAAATTTTAGTTTTACCATTTTTATACCAAGCAACCCAATGAGTGCCAGGTCCACTCAAATCATCAAGATTTAATATACCACATTCTTTGTTTTTTACTTTTTTAGGTAGGGTAGCTCTTAAAAATACTCCCCTAAATTTTTTTAATTTTTAATTTTTTTACAGCATCCTCAAGTTCAAAATTGCTTAGAGGTTTCTTTGGTAAAATTATATTATCAATTAAAATATCTCGCATTTTTTATACATTAAATATTTTCAATAGCACTATTATCAATCCATGAATTAAACTCATCAGGATAACCTTTCCACTTTACAAGAGATTTCTTTTTTCCCTTTTTAATAACCTTTTCTATCCTATACAACTCTTGTCTCGTTTTTTGTAGTTCAGGTTCATAAAAGGTTCCTTTTATTTCTTCTCCATTTAAATCTTCAATTTTATATGTTATAGGTGATGTATGTTTTACTTCTGAAACTGTAAAAACCTCTTCAATCCATCTTGTGGTATAACCTTTTTCAAAAGTCTTTTTCTTTTTACTTATCCTTACTTTGTCTCCAACAGAAAACTTTGGTTTTATATCTTCTCTTACTCGATTATAATCAGGATACAATGTTCTCCAAACTTTATTTTCATTCTTCTTCTTACTTGCATCAACTGGTGTCATCTTAATAGAAGAATGCCTCGTTTTATCATATTCTTTAACAAGGTCTTGTAACGCGTTAATGTAAACGTTTGTTGAGTTAGCAGAAAAATGTTTCCACATTTTTTCTTTCATTGTTCTAATCCATCTCTCAACAATGCTAGATTTTTTCTCATTTTCAGTAGAATATAATTCAACCAAGTCTTTAACTTCTTTGTTGTAAAACTCTTTACCCTTATCCACCCACATTTTTTCAGGTTTTCTTTCCTTAAAAATACTCTTCAATGCAACAGAAACAGATTTTCCTGTTTTGTCTTTTAATGGTATTAACCATCCATATTTTGAAAAGATGTCAATGACAGCAAGAAGATATTTTACACCACGATTAAATTTAGAAAATGCTTGCATGTCTACTACATCTGCAGCCTATCAGTACCGTTTACTCTAACTCTCCTTTTTTTAAATTTTCTTTTTACGGGTTTGTGTAATTCTTCCGATAAATTTAACATGTTGAAATTTTTTTTTAACTCCCATTCCAAATTTAGCCTTTGTCCCTATTAATGAGGAAACTAACCCCCGTTCCATTCTTTCCTTAATAGAAGGATTGTAGATTCCTTTTAACTCCTTTAACATATTTTTATCACAAACAGCATTTCTTGTAGCAGTATCATTATGTTTGAGATAACAGATATCATGATGATAAGCCACTTTATCTACACGATTTACAGGTTTTGACCATTCTTTCGGAGTTAAATCAGGATTGAGTCTTTTTTTAAATTTAGTACCAGGTCCCGTAAAATTATGACCGGGTAAATGCATTTCAACAGGCAAGTTATTGATAACCTTGTTTAACAACGACCCACCTTCTTGTTTTTTAATAAACTGAGTTTTAGTTGTTCCACATTCTGCACATTTTCCACGTTTCATATTTCTACCATTTTTACTAACCACATATTTTATATCGGTTGTATCAGTTTGTTTTTTACATTTAACGCAATAAATTTTATATTAAAATTAAAATTTTTAATATAAAAAATGGATATTGCAAACTTATCATGGAATGAAGTAATAACAAAGAGATTTAACCACCCTCTATTACCAAAGAGTATTAGGGGAGTAATAGTTGGTAAGTCAGGATGTGGTAAAACCACTCTTCTACTCAACCTTTTATTAAGACCTGATTGGCTTGATTATGACAACTTATGCATTTTTGGTAAAAGTTTGTTTCAACCAGAGTACCGCATACTTAAAAAAGCTTTTGAAGAGAAATTACCAAAAGAACTTATCCTAAGGTTGTTTAATATTAGAGACGAAGTTCAAGATTTAAATGTTTCTCCTACAGCGTTAGTTGAAGAGTGGGTTAAAACAGTTAAAGAAAAATCTGATATAAATTGTAGTTTTTTTGAAAATACAAGCGATGTCCCTGACCCGAGAGAGTTAAAAACAGGAAACAAAAATTTAATGATTTTTGATGATTTACTTTTAGAAAGGCAAAACAAATGCGAATGTTATTACATCCGTGGAAGACATAGTAACGTTGACTGCTTTTACCTATCACAAAATTATTTTAGATTACCTCGACAAACTATTAGAGAGAATGCAAATTTTATTTGTTTACTTAGGCAAGACCTTAAAAATCTCAATCATATCTATAGCGACCATATAGGAGATGATATGTCCAAGGATGAGTTTCGCGAATTTTGTAATACAGGTTGGGAGAGACCTCATGGTTTTGTTATCATTGATTTAACCAGTAAAAAAACATAATGGTAAGTATAGAAACGGATTTGATAACTTTTATATACCTAAGTCGGTATAAATTTTTTTAAAAAAATTTTTAAATTTTAAAATTGAAAATAAATTAAGAAAGAAAGAAGGAAAAAAAAAAAAAAAAAAAAAAAAATGCTATATTGTAAAATGGCTTGCTTTAATAGTGTTTATGGATTAACTACTTATGATATTAATAGTTCAAGTTTTGAAGAGCTTTTATTGGATACCAAAAAAGTTTCTGAAGAAATAAAAAAAAAAGTTGAAATTACCACGGAGCGAAATTGTAGAAAAAAAATTTAAGGAACTCAAACTAAAAAAAGAGTTTGAACTTTTTGAGAAAAACAACAATACTCTTAGTGAAAAAGAAAAATACATTTCTTTTATTAAAAACCAGGTTTCAGAATTACTTTCTCAAATAAATAAATGGGTAGAGATTTTTAAAAGTGAAGAGAAGGATAAAACTAATAAAAAACATAGAGAAAATATAAAAAAAATAACCACTAACGTAAATAGAATAAATGAAATAAGTGCACTATTTAGTTCATCTTTAAAAAAAAAAAAAAATGCAAAATTCTTCATTTAAAAGGGTTAAGAAATGGTGAATTTTTTAAACAAAAAAATCATTACTAATACATTAAAAATATATTTTGTTGTAAAATATATTTTTACACATATAAATAATTTTTAGTAATTAAAAAATGGAAAAACTTTTAGAAAAAATTGTTAAAAATACAGAACACAAAACATCATTTCAAATTATAGTAAGCAGCAACAAAACAAATTTTAATACAAGGTTTACCCCACCACTTCAATTAGAAAAGGATAAAGAATATGAAATAGCATTGGTTAACCTTGAAACTTAATACTCTTTTCCAAATATTGATTCTAAAAACGACACTTTTGTTTATTCTCCAGACAATGGTGCTTCATGGGAAAAAATAAAAATACCAGAAGGAAGTTATGACCTTGTTGACATCAATGATTTCATTCAACAAGAAATGAGGAAAAAAGGCCATTACGATGCAGTTAATGAAGAGTATTTTATTAATATTTCTGCAAACACCAATACCTTAAAGTCTGTTCTTACTCTCGAAAATAACTATCAAGTAGATTTTAACCAAATTCTATTGCTAAAGTTTTAGGATTTACTCATGCTAAATATACACAAGGTTTTCACGAATCAGAAAATGTAGTAAATATTCTTAGTATTAATAGCCTTTTTGTTAACATTGATATTATCTCAGGAAGTTATGTTAATGGAACTACTAAAAACACTATCTATTCATTTTTTCCTAATGTTTCACCAGGGTATAAAATAATAGAAAATCCGGTAAATCTGGTTTACCTACCATTAACATTAGATGTAATAGATAAACTTAATGTATCAATTACAGACCAAGATGGAAATTCACTAAATCTTAGAAATGAAAATTTAACAATCAGATTTCATATTAGAAAAGCGAGATAAATAAAAAATAAAATATATAAAATGACAAGTTATACTACTGTTAAAGTAAATATATCAGATGGGCAAAAAGAGAAACTTCATTATGCAGTTAAAGCCGGTTGTCCAGTAAGTATTCGTTTAAATTTTGATGACTTACAAGGTAATGATGTTATAGCAATTAACAATACACAAGCAAAGAAAATGGCTAAAGCCTATGAGAATGGAAAAGGCATCACAATTAGAATGACTAAAAAACAACTTAAACATAATATGAAGATGGAAGGAGGTTTTCTTGGAATGTTAGCCGGTTTAGCATCAGCTGCGTTACCTGCTTTAGCAAGGACTGTTTTACCAGCTTTAGGCGTTGGTGCTTTATCCGGGTTAGCCTCATCAGGAGTACAAAAAGCAATGGGGTCAGGTCTTTACCTTAAAAAAGGTGGATGTGTATGCCAAGTAGAAACTGATGGAAAAGGTCTTTACCTTGGACCAGCTAAAGGTAATGGTTTAAGTTCTGTTGGTGATGGTTTATATTTAAAACAAGGAGGAAAGTTTTATGATGGAAAAGGACTTCTTTTAGGTCCTAATAGCCCATTTGGTAATATACTTATTTTGGGTGCAATATTATAAATAATTTTTTAACAAAAATAAAAATATGAGCGTTTATAAATTTGGAGAAAAACCTAAAATAGTTCAACCAAAAACAATTTATTGGAAACCTTTAAAAGTTACTCACCACCTAAAAAAGTTAATCCTGTTCTTTGGAAGATTTTTACTCAACAACACCTAATACTAAATCCTGGTGAAACAAAGTCAATAGCGTTAGGTTTGGGCTTTTTAATGATTACGGGAGTTGTTTTAACCTCTCTATCTTATAATTTAAAATTAAAGCTCTTAAGTTTATCAAATGAAGTTATTCATGAGGATACCGTGGATATTGCCACTACTATTACAAACAACTCAAGTAAGCTAGTAAGAATTGAGGAAAATGAGTTTTTGTGTCACGTTTATTACACAATTTAAAAAAAAAAAAAAAAAAATATCCCTCTAATAAAATGGAGATGACAGAAAAAATTTATCCAAACTTACCTACTGAACGCATTACACCTAATGCACCACCTATTGAATCAACCTTAATGAACGATGACAATGGTCATTCATACCGTTTAAAAAAGATATCAGAAGTTCAATCTTTTCTCGAAAATGAGGTTAGAGTTAGAGACGTAATGGCAAAAAAGTATTTAAGAATATCTAAAGGTGTTGACAATGTTGATACAGTTTTGATTACGATGGCTATGGCTGCAGGTGCTGGAGTGATAGGTTTACTTTCAACTGTTGTTGCGATACCCGCAACTATTGCATTAGAGGTATCTGCTTTGGGTATTGGGGTAATTTCAATTATAGGAAAATATGTAGTTGGAACGACAAGAACAAAGGCTGAAAAGCTTTTAAAAATTAAGATGTTAGCAGAGTCAAAGTTGGATACACTAACTACACATATATCAAAAGCATTACTTGATAATCATATATCTGATGATGAATTCAAATTGATAATGGAGGAATTGGAGAAATACAAAGCTATGAAGAATGAAATTAGACCAAAGTTAAAAAATAAGATAACAGCTGAAAATGAAGAATCATTGATTGAAAGGGGGAGGCAAGAAGCGCGTGAGTCCTTTTGGAGTTGGTGGAAAAAAATCGTACCACGGATTAAAGTATCATGTCCTAAATTTAAATGTTCTTGCGCTTGTGAAATAAAAAATAGTGATTAAAACTGCGTTGAAAATGAGAAAAAAAATTACGTTTGTAATATAAAATGTCGTTTTTAAAGATAACAGACCCTGTAAAAAGGGACCAAATTGTAAAAGAATATCTTGAAACAAAGAAAAGAATTAGGGATAGTCAACTTGCAGAGAAAACATGAGAAATTGAATTACAAACAGACCTTTCAAAGTTTTTTAAACCTATTACAGAAACACAAAAAGCTGCAACAAAGGAGATTACAGAAGGGCTTAAACCTATTAAAGAGGGTATCGAACAGCTACCTCAACAGTTGCCTCAACAACAATTAATTCCTGAAGAAGAAGAGGAACAAGTAGGATATACAATCTTAGATAAAAAATATGACGCATTAAAAGAAAAATATGGAAAAGAAGAAATTGATAAAACATTTGGTATTAAAAAGATTAAAGATAAAAAGAGAGGTGTTATTAATTATAAAATAAGCGAAAAAGATGTTGATTATGACGGTGGTGTACTTTGGGTTGGTGCAGAAAAATATAAAGCAACGGAGGGATTATGGAGACTTATTATGACTAAAAATGCAAGTAATTTTGATGATAATGATATTACTAATTATGAAAAAATATTAAAGGATACCAATGTTATTTTTACTCATGATGACCCTATCAAAAAAAATCTTAGAAAAGGTGATGGACGCAAATATGATATCCTTATTAAAGGTATTTATACAGATATCATAGAAAAAACTGGAGATGGAATTACCATTATCCCATCTGACCCTAATGCGTTGTTAAAAAGATTAGACCTTTTAATGGCAAGTAAAGAAGCTGGTAATACAGGTGTAAAAAATGAGTTAGTAAGTATTTGTGATGAATTAAAAAGGCAAGGTGTATTAAATTCAAGCAGTTATAAAAATTTAATGTCTATATTATAAAATGATTACGTCGAGAAAGAGAGGATTTAAAAGGTGGAGCTGGTATCTTTGATAGCATCGCTAATTTTTTAGCAAGATTATTTACAAGTAATGCGGCTAAACAAATTGCATCTTCTGCCCTTGATGTTGGGAAGAGTGTTGCCAAGGAAGGAGCAAAGAAGGCGTTAAAAGTTGGAAAGAGTGCTGCGGTTGATGCAGGAAAGAAGTTAGTTGAAAAGGCTTTAACACCAAAATCTAAAAAGATTTTAGAAAAATATACTCCAAAGCCAACAACAACTCAACCTGCAACGCAAAATATTAATACTTTAATAGATGGAAGTTCCATTGCTATTCAGGATTTAGTGAAGAAGTTAAATAGTGGTTCGGGGATTAAAACAATTTAATTTAAGTAATTTATGCCATTAAATAAAAAAGAATGTCAAAATTAAAATTTAAAATAGAAGAATACGAAAAATACAACACAAAAAGAGTTAACATCTCTTATGCATACTTTAAACTACAAGAAGATTGTGAGGTTCTTGAAGTCATTGACACAGATTATGATTATAAAAAGGCCGTTGTAAAATTGTCTCCTGAAAAAGTTGATATTATAAAAAGTTTTGAAAAAGAAATAAATGATTATTTAGAAGATAAAAATATACCAATAGTAACAATTGTTTACGGAAATAGGATTTACCCCAAAATGAGGCGTGCTTTTTCTGTAGAAAAAATGAAAACCATTAAACTAAAAGGTGTTTTTGTTAATGATAAAAACAAATCATTCCCTCAACTCTGGTTAGAGTATTAAAACTCAACTCAATTATAATTTTAATTTAAAAGTTATAATTGCATATAAAAAATGGACATTTTAAACATTAAATCACCAATTTTAAAAGATAATAGTATTGATGAATATGAATATTTTGAGTATCCACCTATTACAGGAACCAATCTAAACAACTCAGGAGGAAGTATTAGGATTGAAATCGAAACTCAAGATATTTTTTATCATCCTTCTGGGTCTTATTTACAAATTATAGGTGAATTAGTAAAAAATGATGGAACACGTTATAATCCTGCTGATGATGGTGATATGATTACCATAACAAACAATGGCCTGATGCATCTGTTTAAAAATATCAGATACCAAGTTAGTGGACAAGAGATAGAATCCATTAATTACCCTGGTCAGACTACCACAATGCTTGGGCTGTTAAAATACCCGGATGACTTTTCTAAATCACAAGGGTTAAACCAATTATGGTATAAGGATACCGGAGTCAATGCAAATAGTGCTAATAATGTCGGTTTTAGAATAAGAAGAGATTATATTTTTAGTTCAAATCCAGTAGGAACCTTTAGTTTTAGGATTCCTTTAAAACATATATTTGGTTTTTGTGAAGATTATAATAAAATTCTATATGGAATGAAACAAACTCTAACCTTAACAAGAAGTGATGATAATGATGCAATTTTTAGAGCTGCTACGGTGCCCGCTGCAGGTGGTAACCCCGCATTAAACGAACCTGGTAGAGTTAATTTACTGAATGTATCTTGGTTTGTGCCTCATGTGACACCTGACGATGGTAATAAGTTTAAACTTTTTAAATTTATTGAGAAGAAAGAAAAATTCCCAGTTGGGTATAGAATGATACAAAGCGACAACATTCCGGTTCCACAGTCAACATCATTTACTTGGAGGCTATCAACCAAATCATCTCCTGAGGTGCCACGTTTTTTAGTTGTTGGTTTTCAAGCTGATAAAATTGGTAGCCAAGAACAAAACCCGTCTATATTTGATAACTTAAATGTTAAAAATATTTGTGTAATGTTAAGTTAAAAAAAATACCCGACATATGATTATGATATAAATTTTGCTTCTAATCAATTTAGTAGAATATATGGTGAAGCTGCTTTGTTTAAAAAAAAAGTTTTTTAACATGGATGAATTAGTATCAAACCCTAATATTACTCCTTCAGATTATAAAACTCTCTTTCCTTTGTTTGTGTTTGATGTATCAAAGCAAAGTGAAAGGTTAAAGTATTCTGTAACTGATATTCATGTTAGGGCATCATTTACTGTAAATCCTCCTGCAAATACTGAGACATATGCAGTTTTACTAAGTGATAGGTTAATTAACTTTCAGAGTGATGGAAATAAAATGAGTGTGGTGTATTAAGTAATTTTTGTTTTATATGAAAAAATGATAAAAACTGCTGATTTAAAAAAAATTTGAAAGACAACGATATTAAGTTTTACTCTTACTGGACTAAAAAGAAATTAGTCGATGTAGCAAAAGAGCATGGGTTATACCCTGAGGAGGAAATTAAACCAAAGAAAGAAAGAAAGAAAAAAAAAAAAAAAATAAATAAAAAAAAATAAAAAATAAAAAAAATAAAATAAAGTTCCTAATTATGAAAGATTAAAGACGATTTCAAAAAATCCAAGAAAAGTTATTTTAGAGGATGTTGAAACAGGAGAAACCACAACTTTTCCATCAATTTACAAAGCGGGTAAATTTATAGATAAATGCCCTCAAACGATTGAAAATTGGGATAGAAGAGTTTGGAACAAAAAAAAAATATAAAATTAACATTCAATAATTTTATTATGAAAAAAATTCATAATAAAATTGAGTTAAAGAAATTTATTTTTTATATAAAAATTATGAGTTCTATATTCAGAAGAATCTCTAATGTTGCTCAAAGGGCAGCATCTAATATTTACAGTGGAGCTCAAAGAGCTGTCACAGCAGTAATTCCTGAAAGTGTTAGAAGAAGGGTATCTAATTTTACTAATTGGCTAACTGGTAATGTTGAAGAAGAGCAGATTCCACAAGTTTTAAATGAAGTTGTTAGAAATGTAGAAGAACGTTTACCAAGGGTTGAACCAAGACCTGAAATAACAACAAAGCGGTCTTCATTACAAGATTGGGCAATACAATACAAAATAGAGGGGTTTCCCGTTGAATCTCCTGAAGAGTTTTTAGAGCTAACAATGCAATATATGGTAAATATTTTAAGAAATAAACGTAAAATTAAAGTAAAAATGGTTCTTAAATGTTAAATGTATAGATTTGAGGATTTTGAACACCCGGTACCAGCTAATTTTTCTTCTGATGTAAATATGATTAATTTAAGGGGAACCGATGTAAACGAAATATATGATATTATGGCTGAAAGAATTTTAGAAAATTATCGTACCTTTTTAAGAAGGGGTAGCGGGTGGACATTTCATAGTGTATTACATTTAAAACTACATACAGCTATTTATGACCCTTTAAGAGCTACATCCTTTTTACCCCTTCCAAAATGGATTGCTGACAAAAAAGCATGCATCAATATAAAAAACAATGACAATAAGTGCTTTTAATGGTGCATTTTAAGAGCATTAAATCCAAAAGAACAAAACCCAGAAAGAATTGATAAGGATTTAAAAACAAAGGAAAATAGTTTAAATATGAATAGAATAGAATATCCTGTTACAATTGATGCAATAGATAAATCTGAAAAACAAAATCCAGAAATTAGCATTAATGTTTTTAGTTATGATGGGGAAAAATTTTACCCACTAAGAATTACGAAAAATGAAAAAACTAAACATGTAGATTTGCTGTATGTAAAAAAAGATGAAAATAGTCACTATGTTCTCATAAAAAAATTTCGTCGATTAATGAGTGGTCAAATATCAAAAAATAAGTGTAAAAAGTATTTTTGTAAAAGATGTATGAATCAATTTGGAAGTGAAAACCTTTTAGAAAAACATAAAAATATTGTCATGAAAAAGAACCAATTACTTTAGAAATGCCTGAAAAAGGTTGTACATTACAATTTATAAATCATGATAGAAAACTTAAGTTTCCTTTTGCTGTTTATGCTGATTTTGAAAGTATATTAGAACCTATAAAAGAACAACAAACAATCCAAGAAAATGAAAAAGAAAGTTATACTGTAAAAACTCAAAAGCACATTCCCTGCAGTTTTTACTATATTATAAAATTTTTTGATGATGAGGTGTGCCCACCTATAGAAAAAAAATATACTGGAAAAAATGCTGAGAAAGTTTTTGTAGATATGGTAACCGAGGATATCAGAGAAATTCATAAAAAATATTATCAAAACTTGGTACCAATTAAAATAACTGAAAAGGAAGAAAAAAAACATAAAAGAGAAACGCGTTGTTGGATTTGTGATGAAAAATTTAATCATAAAAATTATAAAGTAAGAGACCATTGTCATTTTACTGGTAAATATAGAGGTGCCGCTCATACTAAATGTAATCTAAAGGCAAAAAACCCCACTTTTACACCTGTTTACTTTCATAATTTAAGTGGTTATGATTTCCATCTTTTTATTAAAAATCTTGGTAAAACTGATGGAAACATTGATTGTATCCCTAATAATGAAGAAAAATATATTAGCTTTAGTAAATATATTAAGGTAGGGGAAAACATAACTCGTAAAATTAGGTTTCTTGATAGTTTTAAGTTTATTAGCACAAGTTTGGATAGTCTTTCAAAAAATTTAAATGAAGAGCAGTTAAATATTTTATCAAAATATTTTTCGAGAGAACATTTACCATAGTTAGAAGAAAAGGAGTTTTTCCTTATGAATATTTAGATTCTTTTGAAAGGTTAGAAGAAACCTGCTTACCACCAAAAGAAAAATTTTATTCACGTTTAAATAAAGAGCATATTAGTGATGAAGATTATAGTCATGCATTGAAGGTCTGGAAAACTTTTAACATGAAAACGTTTAAAGATTATTATATTTGAAAACTTTAGGAGTATTTGTTTAAAATTTTATGAATTAGACCCTTGTTGGTATTATACTATCCCGGGGTTAGCATTTGATGCAATGCTTAAGAAATCTGGAGTAAAACTTGAACTTTTAACAGACCCTGATATGCTTTTAATGGTTGAAAAGGGTATCAGAGGTGGTATATCTCTGTGCAGTAAAAGGTATTCTAAGGCTAATAATAAATATATGGGTAAAGATTATGATAAAAATAAACCATCAAAATATCTAATATATATAGATGCAAACAGTCTTTACCCTTGGGCTATGAGTCAATTATTGCCTACTTGTGGTTTTGAATGGATGAATGGAGAAGAATTAGAAGGATGGAAAATATACCCTGCTTTTTAGAGGTTGATTTAGAATATCCTAAAGAGTTACATGATTTACACAACGATTTTCCTTTAGCACCTGAACGACTAAAAATAGAAAAGGTAGAAAAGTTAATTCCTAATTTAAACGATAAAGAAAATTATGTTATACATCATGAGGTTTTAAAAACATACTTAGATTTAGGTTTAAAAATTAAAAAAATACATCGTGGAATTAAGTTTGAGGAAAGTTCCGATATTAAAAAATACATTGATTTAAACATTGAACTGAGAAAAAATGCAGAAAATGATTTTGAAAAAGATTTTTTTACGTTAATGATGAATTCTGTTTTTGGTAAGACCATGGAAAACTTGAGAAATAGAGTAGATATACAATTGGTTAATGATGAAGTTAGCTATCGTTATAAAAAACTTGTTGCCAAACCAAACTACCACCATACTACAATATTTGATGAAAATTTAGTTGCTGTTCATATGAAGAAAACTAGTATAACATATAACAAACCTGTTTACTTAGGTATGAGCATATTAGATATTAGTAAAACACTTATGCATAAAACCTATTATAATTACTTTAAAGCAAAGTATGGTGAAAAAGTAAGGATGTGTTATACTGATACAGATAGTTTTATTCTTGAACTAGAAACTGATGATTTGTATGAAGATATTTCTTCTGTTGCATATAAAATGTTTGATATGAGTGGTTATCCAAAAGAACATGACTTGTATAGTCAAAAAAACAAGAAAGTGTTGGGTATGTTTAAAGATGAATTAAATGGTGATGTTTTGAGTGAGTTTGTTGGTTTAGGTGCTAAATTGTACGCTTATAAAAAATTAGATATAAAAATAGATGAAAATGGAAAATTGATATGGGAAGGTAATGGTGAAGACCGAAGATGTAAAGGGGTAAAAAAGTCAGTTGTTAAAAATGAACTAAATTTAGAAAATTATAAAGAATGTTTGTTTAAAGAAAAAGACCATTATAGAACCATGAGTGTGTTAAGAAGTCGTGGGGATGAAATATATACTGAAGAGATAAATAAGAAAGCGTTAGGTTTTGCTGATGACAGAAGGTTTATATTAGAGGATAAAATAAACACTTTAGCTTGGGGACATCATAAAATTTAAAATATTTAACCTGGTAAAAAGGTTAAATATTTATACTTTACACTTGATTGTGCAGTCCTTTCTACACATTGGACATTTATTTATCGATTTTAAATTATTACAATTTTCACATATAGGTATATGACCACAATCACAAAACAATATGTTGGGTTTTACATTTTCTTCAAGACAAATAACACATTTTTCTTCTTGAAAGGTTTCTAATGTGTTGATTTTAGGTGGCTCAATTTCATTTGAATAAATTACTTGCTCTTGTTCTCCATTCGTTCTAACAATCCTATTTATACCAAACTCAGAAGTTTCAACTATATAGCTTCCTTCCGTAAAAATTGGAATATTTCCATGTGTAAATTGAATATTACTAGCTTCTTGTCTTGCACCACGTTCCTCCTCGCGTTCTCTATCTAATCTCATTTCTTCTTCATGCTAAGTTAATTCTCTTTGTTCTTCTTCATCTTCTTCATCTTCTTCATCACTTGGGTCATAACGTAAAACATTAAAAGATATTGTGGGTGAAATTTCTCTAAAATTAAAATTATAATCAATACAATTTATAAAATGTTTATATTTTTCCAAAATATTACCACAAGTAAGACGTATAGGATAACTAAAACTTTCATAACTATTTCTCTCCCACTCGATAAGTATTACCATTTCAAAATAATCAGCATAATTATTTAATTCTTCTCTATTGTTGTTAATTAAATACAGTAAAATTGGTAATAATTTCCAATACTTTAAATGGATGTGGGGGTTTTGTATTATTATTTTTTCACCTATAATCATTTTTGAAAAATCTATTTTACGTTTTAATATTTTCTTTAATTTAGTTTTAAACTCATCGGTTAAATTATTTAACACGCTCATTTTTATAATATTTTAAAATAACTTAACCAAAAAAATTCAAATTTTTATTTTTTAAATTAAAAAAAAAAAAAAAAAAAAAAAAAAAAAAAAAAAAAAATTTCTTTTAGAAAGCGTGAGTCAAGCATATGGTTAGCCAATGCGTTGGCTGATGGGGGGGGGGGGGGGGAACAACCTAGCCGACTGACTGGTTAGCTGGGCTCTGAAAATCAAAATTTTTTAGAATTTTTTTCTTAAATTGAATTTAGGTTAAAACGTTTTAGAAAGAGGTTATGCTATTTTGTTGGTGGGTTGTTATATGAGTGACGCATGAATTTTATAAGCATGTTTATGTTTATGAAATTAGTTAAAGCATGCGTGATTGTTAAGCGTGTTAGTCAAGCATAAGGGTTAGCTAATTCGTAAGTTGGTTAATGCATAAGTTGGTTAATGCGTAAGTTAGCCAATTCATAAGTTAGCCAATTCATAAGTTAGCCATTGCGTGGGGGTGATGCGGGGAGGAAAATGAGGGGGGTTAAGGGGGATTAAGGGGGGTTTGTTCTAGAACCCGTTTTTTACAATCTACTATGCTTTGAGATATGCTCTGTCAAAAAATTGGCCTGATGCATCTCCGTGATGCATTTTACATATCAAGCCACAACATAATTACAGATCCATAATAGCAATTTTTTTTAAACAATCCACTTAATCATAAGGTAGGCTGAGCGTTTGACATACAGAAAACCGACAAATAGCGAAACGTTTCAGCCCATGTCAGCCTACGCGGACTGCCAGGCTGGCATGGGTCGATATTTTTCGCAGATGCATTAAGCACCCTTTTCAGAAAGCATGGCTCATTTATTCATTAAAAAGCAAACATCTACGAGCTCATCCCATGTACAAACTTAGTTAAAAATGCATCTAAAGCTTAGTAATAAAAAATAAAGTAGTGAAAATACTGCCAGACTAGCGAATGTGACAAAAATGGCCTTTGAAAAGATAAAACTTGGTTAGTCTATCCTAGAATGAAGAAAATCGTCAAATCCGTTTATCAAGTGCGTATCGGTTATATCCGGTCCTAACTGGGTATTAAGACGGATACGGTTCGGCCCCGTCCATTTTGAGTATTTAGGACAACTGCTATATTTTTTTCTGACCATTTCTTCATTCCAGGTTCACTATAGTTGCAAATAAGGGAAAAATAATGTGGGAGCTGAGTATTTGAGTAGGCTGTAATTATGTAAATACTTTTCATAAAACTATTGTGAGTAAAAAGTACTGAGTACCTCTAGGATGAGGGGAGGCAATGTCACATTAAGTTTATGAAGCTCAGAGTATGACTTTCAAACACACTTTGAGAATAAAGGGTATTGCGTGTTTATGTGAAGGGTATGTAGAGTGATATGTATATATTACAGTACATTTAAAACGTTAAAGAAACATCCTTACGGTCAAAGATAAAAAAAAAACAAACACACTTTTCTATTTTTACCTCGTCTACAACCAGTCAAATCGCTTGTTTCAAGTCAAGCTTGGCGATACTTTAAATATGGCTGAGGCCGTGGACATCACTGGCAAAAGTTTACAAAAACATCCGCGTCACCCCAAAAGAGTTACAGCTTAAAGCAGCTTTGATAACAGAACTGGATTGTCGTAAGGCAAATGCTACAGAAGAAAGGCCCACAGGCGGCCGCCATATTCGTTGATAACGATGTGGGTTTAACCTGGATACGGAAGAAATGTGATTATCTTCCACTACAAGAGAGTGTCGTTATGTTATCGACAATTCGATTCGCTATTGGGTGTAATTCGCAATCTTATGACTATTCATAGAAACGACGGTTTCGCAATTGAACGTCTCAGGGGTGATGAATGGTAATACTTCACACCTGGGTTAACGAGTGTGACATAATATGCGACTGATAAAGACACTGGTTTCAACTTGGAATTAGGGAGTTTTTCTCTTTTTTATTGTTTATCTATTTTTATTTTTTTAAATTTGAGTGCGTCAGCGAGGCCATGGAACTTTAAAATACATATTAGACATAAAGAATTAAAAATGTTCGTCACGTTTCAAGCGCAAAAGACAGTTAACAATAATGACAAAGGTAATAAAGGCATGCTATTCAAAGACGTAAAAGCATGTGCAGCATTTAATTTTTTTTTTTTTTGCAGCATTTAAATTTAATAGAAACTGATCAGCAGGTGCTTCTCGTAAAGAATATATGCTTGCATGGGTCAAATAAAAATGTCGTCCGCAAATGTTTCTCACTTTAGGTAGTCTAAAACCTTGTCGTCTGATGAAGAGTGAAACGAAAATCCATGGCTTACGGCTCCATAAATGAAATACAAGTATATGGTTTAGAATTGTTGGCGAATAGGACCCTTAGAAAGGAGGCTTTTGAAACTATTGTGGGAGAAGGAGAAATTGCTGGTAACGGACATTTTTCTTAATTTTTCCATATTTTTTTTTTTTCTACTCCTTCGTGAGAATTTAACTTGTCGTCTTTAAATGCTTTCAGTTTGTTCAATTCTTTTTTTTTTTAATAGTCTGGTTAACCCCTAGGCTGTGAAGCGCGACTCACTAACCTTTCGCAGACGGTGTAGATCAAGATCAGACTGCACAGAACATGCAGTCTGATCTTTGATCTACACTGTTCGATTATTTTTCTTCTTCTTCTTTCTGGTGAAATCAACTTCGAAATCGCAATAGTTGGGTTTTTACCAGTGAGTGGATTATTTATTTAGCAGTTTACCCCTTTCCAAACAACAAATTTTGGACTCTTTCACATTCAAAACAGCTGCAGATGAAAACTTCAAAATTGGTACAAGCTTAAGGTCTCTGATAGGGGTAGAACACATTGTCGGAAAAGGAGAAAATGCTGGTTACCAGCATTTCATTTTCCACAATGTTTTCAAAAGCCTTCTTCATACGGGTCGTTAAAACTCGGGATTTTGTGGTAAAGGGTTAAGGGTTACGAGTTAACCGTAAGGATCTGGAGACCAGCCGAAGTTTCTACATTCAAAGCTTTTCAACCCTTCAACAGACCACAACAATTCTGACATGCCTAAATCCAAACCATTTGCAGACGATTAATTAAATGTGGTTCAAATTGTTTGATTTGTTTTTAAAGGGTGGAAAACATTTTGGAGAGAAGGAGAAAATTCTGGTTACCAGCAATTTCTCTTTTACCTTTAATATAATAAAGAATGACTGATTTACTCCTTCCCACACAGTCCTGCGCTTTGACAACCCTCGGTAAAATAACTTTTAAAAACATCGTGGGAAAGGAGAAAATGCCGGTCAGCTTTTGCAAGCCTTTTTTTTCTACTCTATCACGGACAGACTTCCGTCATTTGAGCCACCTTCATGTTTTCGGCGGCAAATTCTTTTCATGTGGACAAGTTGATAATTTTGTCGTCTGGTAAAGAGAAAGAAACTCAGTTCATGCAACATTGTTGGCTTTAAACTAACTTTCCACCATAATGGGTGACGTTCAAGTACAGTCAGCTCTCAAATTTAGGACACTTACAAAAAAATACAAGAATAATCAAAATATTTATTTACAAGTAGACACAACTATTATTGGCCAATGTTTGTTTGTTCGATCGTTTGTCTGTATGGTAAACGCTATTTTCGACACGATTTCAGTAATATCGGGGCGGCCAGTGTACCTATTCCAGCGTTCCGTACAATATTCTTCCAAAATCGCTGGATGTTTTCCCACACAAACATCGTCGAAACAAAAATGAACGTCGTGAGAGGAATGGATCTTGTCGTAACGACTATCATCAATCCTCGGAAGTACACTGGCGGGGCTTGAGATTAAATCAAGTCAAAATCTAATTTCTAAGGCCTGTACTGCAACTTGGCTCGGTATTGACTCCACTTAACATTCTTTTACGGGTAAAACATGGTCTGACCCACAATGGGTGTGTCGGCATATCTAAAAAACAACTCATTAGATATGAACCGTGCTCTGGCAAAAGGGTATTTAATACATCTCCGTGTTGCATGGTACCAAGCAGGTCATCACATAAAATATATTTTGTATTACAACCGACTAATTCATGAGGAACAGTGGTCCTTTGACATGCAGGAAAAATTATCAATAGCAAATAATTTCGACGCAGGTCAGCCTGCGCGAACTACCCAGGCTGACCAAGCTCGATATATTTTGCAGGTGCATATACCCCTTTTTTGCAGAGCGTGTTTCAAATATATTTATTTTTGAATACTTTTTGTGTCCCGCTTATTTTGAAAAACATTGTGACACAAAATCGAAGTTAGTCGTAATAAGTGACCGACATTTTGTCACGCAGCATATGCTTTAAGAAATGAGCCTTTGTACCTGCCCTTTATATATTAACCCTTTTCAACTCTTTACCGAACAACAAAATTTTAATCAAGTCCAAAATTGAAAGCATTTACATGTGGTAAATCAAATACGACTGAAACAATAAAACTTGTCTTTGAAACTAAAGAAAAATAGTTGGAAAAGGAGAAAGTACCACAAGTTATCAGCATTTCCCCATTTCCACAATGTTTAAAAACAAAAAGACAAAGAAAAACATCATTCCTGAGGGTCGGTAAGATGCGAGGTTGTTTAGTAAAAGGTTAACAGACTGTTGAGTTTTAACTCTTCAACGTTAAACACAATATTTGTCGATATAAATTATGGGCCAGTAATAGCTTTCAGAGAATCAACTATAACAAAATGAAAAAGAGGGCTATAACTGCCCTTTACCGTTCACCTGATCATCATAATGCAAATGAAATGCTATGTGATATAATGAAGCTGCAGATGTTGTTTGAGGGTGTTTCAGAAATTTTCTATTTTTAGCTCTGACAACCATTTCAAAATCCTTCTACTGGTTTACGATTTTTTTTAAAATCTAGCTCGAGCAGCCATTTGAGCACAACTCTTTCACAAAATCTGTCTGGTAAAGGGTCATCCAAGGGGTATTCTTATGAAATTCTTTCAAAAATTTTCCCACTGGTTTAGGAAGATAAAATTTCATTTAATTATTTCTTTTTTTCTCAAAATCTAGCTCTGGCAGCCGTCAGACATCAGAGGCAGAACGTCGGAAAGAAATTAGCCGAGCCGGGAATCGAACCAACGACCCGCTGTCCTCGAGTCTTGTGCGCTATCGACTGAGCTACCGGGGCTCGGCCCATCAGAGTAGAGTCCCGCCCGGGTAGTTCAGTGGTTAGCGTATCTGACTTGTAACCTGGTGGATGGAGTTCGATACCTGGTTAAGGCAAACTTCCTTTCCGGCGATTTTTCGACACTTCCCTCTGATTCATGTGGAAAATGTAATCAGTGATTTGGAAAGAAAGTTGTGACAGTCCTAGTGTGAGTAAGCCAGGAAACACATGAGTAGGTGCACTGACCGTCGTGATTTTATCTAGGCTGTTAAAACGGCATTAAACTCCAATGCAAACAAACAGACCATTAGAGCAGAGCAGAGTAGTTTGAACAAAAAAAGAAAATCTTGGAGAGGGTCACCCAAGGGATACTCTCGTAAAATTATTTTAAAATCCTCCCACTGGTGAAAGATAAAAATGTTTAACTCCGTACTACACGAAAAAATGTAGAGTTGTTCATTTTGGAAGTATTTACAGACAACAATGATGGAATTTGAGTTGTTTAGGGTAGAAAATATTGTGGGAGTAGTATCGTTACTTTCCGGGAATATTTCAGATTCCGGAATCTGCCCGAGGTTTGGTGATGAGTTTCTTATAAACAAGTTATGAAATTATCCAATGGAAATACAGCTGCCCATCCTTCGCATGCGCAGGCGTTTTCTTGGGCCTGTGCCGCTCCAGGATTCGCCGCATTCGACTTCATTTCCTCAACCTTACAAGATGTACTTATATTTAAACCTGAACAACCCCTTACGAGGAGCCGTTGCAACCAACAATTAACAGACAGGTCGGCCAGCTCATCTGAATTCATCATCCAAAAAACCGTAGGTTGCCGACTTAAAACTGTTATTATCTGTTCTTATAGTGACCAGATTCTCTATATAGGAGGAAATAGGAGAAAAGGCTTCTCTCTTAGTATCGGGATTTAGTGGTAAAGATATTTCTCCTTCTGTTTGTTGGCTTTTGCAGTCATCTATTACTGTGGAGCGGAATACTTTGGGAAATCCAAGCATTATGACTGTACTGTGTTTCAACATCTCTCCACTGATTAAGGAGAAGCCAGATTATTTTTTTTTCCTATCGTTAGCTCCGGAGCTCACCTTGCTCAGTGGAGCGGAAATATTGTAGTAATTTTCGTGCAGCGCCACATAGAGAAAGTTTCTAAAAAATAGATTATTTACATTTTTTTTTTCAGTTTATGAGGAGAATCCATTTAAAGTTGTTTCTCCCCCCCCCCATTCCCCCCATTTTTGATTGATTGATTGATTGTATGGTGTTAAACGCCGTTTTCAACATTATTTCAGTTATATCACGGCAGCCAGTGCACGTATTCATGCTTTCCTGGAGTTTCTTCTACCAGTACTCCGCACAGTATTCTTTCCAAGCCACTGGCTGCTTTCTCACATAATCATCGTCGAAACAATGGTCAGCGGTGAGAGAGCAATAAATCCTGTCGCGATGACTATCATCAATCGTCGGAAAGAAATTGATCAAGCCGGGGATCGAACCAGCGACCTCCTGTTCTCAAGTCCTGTACGCTACCGACTGAGCTACGGGTGCTTGGCAATAAAAGAAGACGAAGTCATAAAATGTGATCCTTGGCAAATTTTAGTGGTATATTTTGCATTAATGGACATATTCATATGAAACGAGGACATGTTTGTAGCAAAAGTAAAGTTTGAATTTCATGTGAGTTATTTTGATAGCAATGTTAAAATACGGCGTATGTACAATGACAAAACAAATTATGTATGGATGCGAGGAAAAATAAAGAAAGTAAACTAAATATCAAAAAATACAATGAAAATAAAAACAAAACCATGGACTGCACATGTTGTCGACCGGAAAAGTAGAAATCACCGACGAAAAATGCAAAAGCCCGAAACATTAATTAGATGTATTAACGATTCAAGACTCATGTACAACTGACGTTGTTTCAAACATTAATATTCAGTTCCGAAGCTTCAGTCTTGCGCCGTTTTCAATTTGATACATCGTGTATTCTGTATAGCTTATGGACATTATATATGGCCCGCGTTTTGTGAAAAGGGGGCTTAATGACATTGAGATGACGACGAGAAAATCGCGTTTAAATTGACGTCAATAGTTTTGTTGCTTACATGTGGTTTTTTATGCGAGCGCGTCATTTAAAAACATGATAACTTGTGTTGACGAGACTCTAGATCTATCTTACAATACCAACAAGGGAACTAGATCATACTATGTGTGTTCTTTAATCCTCGATTTTCAATCAGGCACCGACGGTGAAATTGAGGTTCGTAGATTTGTCGGAATATTTTCAGTCTGTTCCATATCCGCCGTTTAGAAATATCTAAAGGCTTAGCGCAATGTTTTATTAGTTATTGATCTCCCTCAGATTTTGGATGTAAAAACAATATCCGGCGTTTGTTAACGAAATCTTTTACTGGTCACGGGGAGATAAAAAAAAAAAAAGCTTAATGCAAATCGTTTATTCCCCCCGGACCTGTACAAAGTAAAACCATTATTATAAATTCCCCGTCATCTATCGGGTGTCAAGTGGTATTGGTGAATGGCGCGGGCTACAGATCATTTCCCTCTACTTTGCCTGAGATCGAGTCCCTATTGTTACTTTTATGTTTTTTACCCATCAGTCACGAAGATGGTCGATTATCCAAACGCTTATAAGTAGATCTCTCTACAGATTTAGCCGGCCCGCACAGACCAAACAAGAGAGTCTAAACAACTTAACTTCTTTCCTTACAGTAGATGTAATCTACATGTTAATATTAAGTAGCTTTTGGTTGTATAGTGCCTAACGCCGTTTACAACATTATTTCAGTTATATCCCAATGGGTTGAGCACCTTTCCACGAGTCTTTTTCTAGTTCTTCGCAAAATCTATTTAGCTAAGTAGCTAAGTAGTTCAGTTTTAACATATTTGATTGAATATAAATTTACATGTGTTAAATAAAGTACAACAAAGCAATGTGAAAAGGATCGGAGCGAAAGCATAGTTTCTCTCCCTAAAACAGTCGCGTGGTATTTCAACTGGATCTACATTAGATGTTAAACTGATGACAGAAACGTCAGAGATCTAAAGCAAAAACAAAAGTATGGAGGAAGGAATGATGATTGGTGATTGAGCAGGACGAACACAGATGAAAAAGAAACTTGTATACATAGATCTATATTTATATCAACAGCGGTACAATGTCTGGAGAGAGGAACAAAGGATTGAACACTATATGTATTGGAACTCAATTAAATCTCCCACTATTATTTATGTTAACATGACCTGCATTAAAGATCTTTTCATTTTCTGCAGGGAGAGAGGCTATTGTCACCAAAACGGACAATTTCAACAAAAAAACGGATTTTGTTTTAAATAACTACACTTAAATCTAAGTCGAGCATGCATAACCTGCAGTTTTCTATCCCTGTAAAAGAATAAGTTGTAGGGAATTTGTTTATCTATATTCGACATACGCTGAAAAGATGACAGAGAGACTGTTTCTCTCGTAGCTTGTGGCAAAGAGTCCCATGCATTTAAAACTGAAGGTAGAAAAGGATTCATGTAAAGGTTAGTTCTATCAACGATTTTTGCTAAATCCTTAGAAATACGAAGAGTGTAGGTTGTATTACTGCCAATATTGGTAGTTACAGGAGAGAAAAAGTAGTTTGGAACTAGACCATTTACCATTAAAAAAAAACAAAAAAAAAACGAGTTTATGTTTATTCCTGCGCTCTCTTAGTGTCTCCCAGCCCGATTCTCTTGTAAGGTTTGCAATAGACATTAGTTTAGTACATCCTGTTACAATCCTGGCTGCCTCATTTGGAATCTTGTCAAGTTCTTACTTTTGGTGTTCATACATGTTATCCCAAATGATATCTCCATGATTAGTCAATATACCTTTCAAGCTACCGGCTGCTTTCCCCAAAACCATCATCGAAACAATGATCAGCGGTGAGAGAGGAATGAATCTTGTCGCACTGACTATCATATCATCAGTCCTTGGAAAGAAATTCGCCAAGCTGGGGATCCGAACCAGAGACTACCTGATATCAAGTCCTGTACGCTACCGACTGCGCCACTGTGCTCGGTGAATTTTATGAGAACTGAGTTGCTGAACATCGATACAGACTGAACATTTCAAATAGAATTGATAAATGTCTGCTTCTTCGTTATTTTCCTTTTTTGTGTGTAATTCAACATTTAAAAAATGTTTCTTTTTTTCTACTATTTCTCTATTTTTTATTATACCACGTTCATTCTCTGGATACCGGTCCCAAAAAAGCATTGGGGTTTGGACCATGTGTTCAATTACACATTTTTGCGTTTCATTTAAAATACATTTGTCAAGAGAATGTGTATGTGGAATATTTTCTTTAAGTTACCATTTCATTTCGGCAATGGACACCACATCTGCTAAAACATACTGAGAGATAAGACATACTTGTTCGATGTCCATTTTACATTATTAGTACAAGAAATCGTAACTTTTAAAAATGTCAAATGAAAAAAATATACATTGACGAATTAAATGCATCTCAAGCAACAGAAATCGCCGAAATGAAAACGGTGTTGTCTCCATTTCATGCGGTGCCCGATTCGTTTTAGACAAATATATTTTCTTTTCAAGTGTTTATTGCTTATACGATAATAAAGCACTGTACAAACGATATTTCACTCAAGATTGTAAGATAAGATCTTTAATTTTTGAATGTAACTGATACACTTAAGTTTCTAGTTATGTAGTTGTATTAAATGCAAATGTCCAAAGGTGAAAATGTAGGCTAACTTACCACTCTTTTTGCTTACATTTATTATGAAATATACAAAGTAAACGTAATCTAGAGGTATTGTAACACAAGCTTTGTTTTTACGAAAAATATAACAAAGAACTCCAAATCAGTGTTCTATATTCTATATAATAAATAATGACGGGGGGGGGGGGGGGACGCTAGAGCTCTTTCTGCCGATTTCATCATCTGTGGTCACATCACAGCGATGATCGCACCTGTCCATGTTTTCCTTGCTTACCCACACCAGAAATGCACAACATTCTTTTCAACCGTTTACTTCTTTATCACTTACATCAGAAATGAAAGGTGAATGAAAATTACAAAAGGAGGAAGAGTATTGCAAATGTAACTTATCTATCGCGATCGATCTTAAAAATTCTATTTTGCGCATTTATCAGTTATTAGATCAACAACAGGATAAATTAACTAAAAAGACCTTTATTGAAACTTCGAAAGTCGAAACCCGGCTGGTAAGCTCAGTGGATAGCTTATCGGACACGTGATCTTGAGGTCACGTGTTCGATACCCGGTCTGGGCGAACTTCTTTCCGGCGACTTTAATGCGCTTCCTACCCTTGACGGATGTGAGGCAGCAGCCTGGTTTTAGATCTACGCTGTCCTATTTGACGAGACTTTATCGGCAGAAAGAACTGTGAAACCACTACATTTGGGTGGTAACATTGGCGCGAAAATCACATTAAGCGTTCATTTAGTAGTTTAAGTGTTAATATTACAGCTAAGTAGGAGTATTGTAATGCACCTTCTTTAACATTTTTGCATGAAGTCTTCTATGCAAGGACTACATGTGAAATTCTATGTTGTACAGAGTAAATATAAGCAAGTGATTTGGGTAAAAAGTAACTACGTGAAACGGCGTAAGAAAACCGACGTCATCAACGTCTGATAAAAAAATTGACGTTCTCCTTATTGGGTATTTTTACAATTTTGTCGATATCTCCACTTTTTTGGTAAGTTAGCGATATTTTGTTTCCAGATTCTCAGAGAAAAATGAACGCACTTAAAGAAAATCTGAAAAAGTGATATTCGAATTTTTGTCATTAAGCCCCCTTTTTACAGAGCACGGCCCATATCTATTTTGACATGCACGATATTGTCATCTTTTTAATTTTGACCAAATACACATAATTATTTCCCGACACGATGCACACCTCGTTGTTACTTCACACTTTTTCACAGGCTATGAGCAGTCGGTGAGCAGTCGATGACTGAAATCATCATTTAATTGAATATTTGGACCATTGACAAAAGTATGTACATATAATGTCTTTGTGCGCTAAACCCGTAGACTTTTTTTTTTTGTAGAAAACATTTCGAAACAGAGGTTTAAGATCACATGTTTTCCACACAAATCGTTGGCTGGAACCATTTTTTAATTTTTTTTTTTTTATTTTTTATTTTTTTTAATAACTCAAAAAATCCTTTAAATCTCTGCCGGAAGCTGAATTTCCGTTATAAGAAATGATGTCCTTACGCGTCTGACAGTATAATCACACTAATTGGGAATTTCATAATAAGCTTCTTCTGTCTGTCCGTATTGATGCTCAGTTCCAATGGCACTTCGGTTATCCAGCTCGTATGGACAACTGATGCCTTGTGGACTATTTATCGGTTTGTCCCTTTGCCTCCTCCTGAAAAAAACAGATACGAGTTAAAACTTGTTTTAGTGGAGGCATCTATAGAGCAAAGAACATGTCTTAGGAAATTATACTGAGAGTAAACTTGGTGCTGTTTTAAGATTTTGATAACAACAAGAAAACAATGAAACCTTGAAAATTACGAACAGTTAATACCGGGTCTCCGTGTTCACCAGCAACTCTAAAGTGACTTTTTGTTCTTAACTCTTTACAAGAGGCAAAATTTTGGACCAATCCATGTTGAAAGCATTTGCACCAACAAATCAAACGTGTCTCAAATAATGGGATTTAACTTGGAAATGGTAAAAGGCATCGCAAGAAAATAAGGAAATGCTGCTTTCCAGATTTTTCTTTCTTCTCACAATATTTTCAAAATTAATTTTGTTCAAGGTGAAACAAGGGATTGTTTGGTAGAGGGTAACTCAAGGACAACGTGTTTGATAGATATTGACAGACCTTAAATAGTAAAACAGCTAGTCTTAGAAACTATATTTGAACTATCATCTAGAATTGATAGCGACAGCTACAAAATGAATGAATGAATAACGTTATAAGGCCCGTCGACATCAAAGGTCATATTGGGCACTTTAACAATTAATGTAGTGCATTTTATTGAATATACTCTAAGGTTACGAAATAAGATTACGACTATATCGTGTAAACATTAAGAACAAATAACTATTCTTGCATGTAGCCTAAAAATATAGATGGTCAATAGAACCTAAAATTATATATATCTTTTTAGAGAGATTTACCTCTTTCAGAAAGAAACTTTACTGTATCAAATACAGTGCTCAAACTGTCGACATGAAAAAAAAAAAAAAAAAAAACAAACAAACAAACAAACAAACTATCTGTTATAGGTGCAAGGTCTAAACAATATATAAGTATATGTTTAACAGCTACAGACGTATTGCAGAGAATAAACTGTGGTGCTTCTTCTCCTTTGAGAAGGTACGAGTGTATCATATGTGTATGACCAATGCGAAGACGAGCAACTTGTCCGCAACCCCAGAAGCCACTCGCCAGGACTTACTGTTGGCTTCACTGTAAAAAACTTGTTATTGTGACTAACCGGGTTATTCCAGGATTGCTGCCATACATTTTGACTGAAATGGCTTAAAATTATTAAAAGGAACTTTAAAATGTAAAACTTCAAGTGACAATTCCTCCTTGGCAGCTTTATATGCCTCTTCATTACCACATATACCAACATGGCTAGAGAGCCAACAAAAAACAATATCAGCTTTTTCACAGATTCCGGACAAGTTTTCAAGGAGACTGACAGTCAATGGACTATCTGTTTTCCTACCCTCACGGAAAGTATGCTTCCCTGGGAAATGCTCATTTCTTGTCCATAGGGGCGTAGAAAAAGCATTTCCTACCCGAGATAAAAAATACAGAAACAACATGTTCCTTTTTACAAAGCGTCACGGATACATGTTTCGAAGCAAACTAAGCGGTCGAGAGTGTCACTTTTCTTTTTACGAAATCTGCACTGGGCGTTAGCAATGAGTTTGTTTTTCTATAAAAACCAAACAAGGCGGTCATTAACCATTTTTTCAACAGTTTTGCAAATATAACTTGTTAAGGCTACAGGGCTATAATTTGCAGCGTTCGTAGTCTTTATCTGGTTTTGGTATGGGAATTACTAAAGCTTGTTTCCAGGAATCTGGAAAGGTACCAGTGTGCCAGACTTGATACAATATACACAGTTTACATTCAAGGGATCCAAATAGTTAATGTTTCAAAAACTTATAATATATGTCATCACATCTAAAAGCAGTATCATGACATTTCATTAGAGCCTTTTTGTATTTTTTCAAAGTTAAATCCTTATTGCAATCCTAATTTATTTGACTTAAAAATTCAGTTTATTTATTTATTTATTTATCTTTTTTTTGTTTGTTCGTGTTTTTGTTCAGTGTCCTGAAATTTTCGAAATGTATAATTTGCGGAAGACGGCTCCTCTGCAAAAAAGTCTGCCAAGACATTTGCAATATCTGCTTTAGAGGTGACAACGGTATCATCAGAATTTAAGTGTCCAACATTTAATGGGGAGCTTTTCCCATTAATTTCCCATATCGCCTTGACAGGCAAAATAGAATTTAATCTATGCACGTACTGTCTCCAAGACGCGCGTTTACTTTTCTGATAGTTCGTTGTGCTTTAGCACGGGTAGTTTTGAATTTTGTAAGATTTTCCTGAGTAGGTCTTGTATTGAATTGTCTGAGAACAGACTTTCGCTCAGCTATAGCCTTTTTGCATTCATCTTTAAACCATGGCTTATCGGATGGTCCGGATTTTTCGATGTCCGAGGAATTGATTTTTCAGCAGCCGAATACAGTAAGGAAATGAAAAGCTCCGCATGATTTTTACAATCCTCAAAAACGTTGCAATAAATGGATTGTTCGCAGAGGATTTTGAACTGTTCCCAGTTTGCCTTATGGAGTTTCCATCGTGATCACTTCCATGAAGGTAATCATCAACCTTCCAGTTAAAATCTGGAAAAATTCCAGGGCTGCAAATGGTGAGGTCTAGAGATGAGTATGCATACTGTAGCAGAATTAAGATAATTTAAAATCTTATCCTTTACTGGAACGAGGTCGTATTTCGTGATAAATTCTTCAATAATTTGACCTTTGTAATTTGTGTCTGTACATCCCCATAATATATGGTGGGAATTAAAATTTCCTGTCACAATGGATGGCTTTGGTAATTGATCCATAAAATTATCAAGTTTTTTTGCCATCGACCGTAGAGGATGGAGAAAGATAAATTGAACACAAAGTAATCGTCTTATAAAGGGAAATGATTATTACAACAACTTGAAGAGCAGTTTCAAGCTTGACAGAATGGTGTGGAACATTGTTGTTCACAATCACGGATGGGTCCTGCGTGTCTCTGTGGTAAAGTGTAGGACTCGTGACCTAGAGGTCCCGCGTTCGAGCCTCATTGGATCCATTGGGTTTTTTCATGGTCCCCGAGTGTCCTCAGGCAAGACAGTTCAGAGCCCTAGCACTATACTGGTGAAACCCAGGAAAGTCATGAATATGTCAACTGTCGCCGTGATATGACTGAAATAACGCTGAAAGCGGACTAAACACCATTCATTCAATCAATCACAATCCCGGCAATACCCCGGGAATCTTAATCATTACCAGTACAGTTTTTAAAGTAACAAGAGTGATATTTCAAAGTAAACTTGTCGGAGTCTTTAAGAAGTGTCCCCTGTAAACAAACTGCTACTGGTTTTTGTTCATAGACTAGAAGGGTTAATTCGTCGGAATTAGTTATAATGCTGCGACAACTCCATTTCAAATGTTCATACTCATTGCTAAAGTTAGTAGAATGTTGATTCCATAGAGCAATGGGAGTATAGATCGAATCATTTCTATTTCATTTGATTATACGACCATGCTTATTTGTTTTAGACTCCGCAAGGGTGCCTTCCGCCTCCATGTCTTCATCAAGATATTGGAAGCGGTTGTGTTGTTAGATTTGGTCACCAGATCCATAAGGAGGGAAATCGAAGAGGACCTGTTCAGAAAATTTATTCGGACTTTTATTTCTAACAGGCTTTCTTTTTTTTTTTTTTTTTTTAATTGACTGGACATTTGTTTAGGTTTGGCAGTTGTGGAAGTTTGTTTTTCTTTTGGATCTGTTTGCACGGAAGCGACTTTGTCTGTGTTTGGGCGCCTTTCAGATTGATAGTTTTTGCAGCGTTTGACTCTGTGATACTGGAGTATGATGCACCAAGTGCTTGTCTTCCATCGACAATTTTTCTCGCTTCAGCAAACGAAAGGTTTTCATTGTACTTAATTGTAATTATTTCCTTCTCCCTCTTCCAAACTTTACATCACCAAGAAGTGGATTAATGCTCCTCACCGCGATTTAAATATTTCAAAGGTTTATCGCATGGTCTACACGGACAGTCTCCAATTCATTCATTCCACATCTTTTGCAGTGGTCATCGGCATTGCATTGTCATTCGTGGTGCCCAAACTTAAAGCATTTATAGCATTAAAGAAGGTTCGGCTTGTACAGATCCACAGGAACCTTTACATATCTAACTTTCAGTACGTTTGGAAGCTGAGAACTATTGTATTCGCGTCCCTCTGGATACCTTCCCTTAAAAACACGAAAACGTCTAGCCTCTATCACATTCTGAGTCGATAGTTCCGAAACAATTTTGTCTTCCTTAACACCAGCCAAATCGGGAAACCTGATTATACACCTAGACGAATTGAGACTTCCCTGTGCTGTCCATTTTGCGGGAACATCAAAGAAACGTTTTATGCGCTAAAGGTATTTCTAGTGTTGCTTTTTTCAACTTCCACAAGCAAAGTGCCATTTCTGAGTTTCTTGACAGACTTCGGAATGCTTGCCACAGACAAGAGGAAAAGATTCAGTTGGTTCAACGTCAGCCTGGTCGTTATTGAATTCTTTGCGGGTTCTTTTTTTTTTTTTTTTTTTTGGTTTAATTGTCCATAGTTGATTATTTAAAATTCATCATCTGCGGCCTACACAACCTTATTAGCCCATGAGCCTGTATTAGATTAGGAACTGAAATACGCAAAAGATAAAAAGTTTAAAAAATGGACAAATGGATGCTGTGCAAATACATACTAGTATATAGTCAAAATAATTGGTGATACGTGCAGTTTCAAGAAAACTATTGTAATTCATTCAAAAATAGATGTTTCTCTTTACACCAGTAACAGTGTTCGAACTAGATGAAATAATTTCAAGATGACCAAAATCTAAGCGACCAAGCGATTGCACTAGATGGGTATTGACGAGCTGAAGATCCCTGGGCTCCCCTCAACCACAGGGCCATATTTTCCGGCTACAAGTCTCCATCGACGACAAACAGGCAGGTCCATTTGTGAGGTCTTACCTCTCCACAGGACTGGCAGCCGGCGAATTCTATCCCCTCCCTCCCGTCCGGGTTGGGGAGACAGCTACAAAACAAGTCAGTGTTAATTAAAATCTATTTCCGTAGTGAAACATTATTTATTTAATAATTTTAAAAGAAATTCAAGATTGCATTTAAACAGTTTCTATACCTCTGTCGTGTCACATAACATACTGCAGTTACCACGTTTCCAATGATCGATACAACGGCGATTGTTCCTATAGTAGTTGTTGTAAGTTGGTAGATCTTGACCTCAGGACATTCGGCCTTGAGTTCAGCATTCTCTGCGAAAGAGGGATAATATACTGAGAATATCCTTATGTACATCTGAAGGAAAACGTCGTCCAATGTTAATTAGCACCGAACGTGTAGTCTTATCGTGGATCAACAATATACCGTATTTTGTCAGATATTATAAAGAGCTCTTGTATTACAAGAGTCATTTACTTTTAATCTTGTTGCACTTATCACATACATTGGAAAAACCCAAAACATCTCAAGGTTTGTAACCAGAATATCTGAGCAAAGTATATAGATCCTCAACAAAAAAAAAAATTGTCATTGAGGTCAGACTGGATACTCTACGCAGTGTGTTCTTGTTCTAGATTTAAAAAAGTCTTACCCCAACAGTGTGATCTTGATCTATTTTCAACAACCTTAGCGGTTGATTTGATTGAGACATTTACCACAAGTCGACATACAGTTTCTCCCGAATTTGCCATCTGGACAGCCTGTAAGGAAAAAAAAAAAGTTTTTGTCAGGATTTGTCCACACCTGCCCTTTATCACACAACAAGTATTGCTTTCTGTGAAGTATAGTATCTACAGTTATTTTTACCTTACGTGTACATGTTTGAGGTAAGTTTATGTGATCAGAGCACTATGTGATGTCATTTGTAAAATCATTGTATTCCTGTCCAAAATTTACATTTCTTTTCCCTAGTCAATTAAACGGTCAAAATCAACTGTCATAACTACGAGAAGTTTTTATTGGATTTAAGATCGAGAATTTTTATGCCATTTTTTTTTCCAATCCCAAAAGAGCACTCCTGTCAAGGCATTGAATTGCCCTCATCCATGAACATACACGTATGTTTATATACAGATATAGTCCTAATACATATAACTCTTGAGGTAAATTTATGTGAGAGATAGAATCTGGCACCTTTGGCCTTACGGATAAGATTTTCGTAAACCCATTAGGAAATAGATTATTAAGTTTTTTTTTAGACTTGTTTATAAACTTTGTATCAGATAGTTGAAAATGTGGATAGCCAACACTAATTGAGGATTAATACATCACAAAAACATTATGTGATCAGGACAAAATTTCGATTATAAGCGTTTTTTTTCCTGTTTGGAACATTGTTTTTTTCAAATTGTATCTATTACAAGAAAACAACGATGTTTGTGTGTGGTCAGCATTAAAAATTGTATTTCATATCTTAGATGCAAAGACTGACATATATGTACCATACCCTCTGTCAAAGTAAAAGTAATGATCAGTTTTGTCTTTGGATTTCATTATGTCTGCAAGTAATAACTTTGGTAAAAATTGCAAACATGGAGTCTTTTGTTTAGAAGACATGGTCCAGAAATTCTGAAATATTCCCTTGTCACTGATTTCAATTAAGAAATTAAGAAACGATAATTTTTCATCAGTTGAAGCCAGTATATAATTCTGAGTAAATTCCCCCGAGAAAGTTCATATTTTAAAAACAAACCTTGTTTGCAATATGTTCCAGTATACCCCTCTGAACAGTTGTTGTGACAAAGTCCTGTTATAGCATTACATGTTTCTCCTTGGTAGCAATATCCACAGTTGTTTGCACAGTTCTCACCATACTTTCCTGTTCCACATGCTGGTAACATGATAGATAGTGATGATATAGAAAACAGAGTGAATAATCACTTAGAAATATCAAAAACAACTGACTTATATGCATCAACATTCTTTCACAAATTTTCCTCTTGTATGACGAACACACCTACCTTATCACCACACGAAGTAAGACTACCTTGGACAGCATTTTGAAAAGATTATTGGAAATGAGCAGTTGCTTGTTTCAAATGATTGCTTTTTTTTTTTTTTTTTTGAGCGAATTTCTTATAAAGATCTAGTAACTCTAGGAAGGTCTAAACTTTTCTTGTTTAGGATGTCACAACATATTGGCCCATCAAGGTTGTTTCTAAAATCTCTATTTCACAACATGCCAATGCATGTTTGCTGAGCCAACATCTTAACCATGGTTTGTTATATTTGACCGTAAGTTAGCAGAAGAATACGACATGCACATGTGAGAAATCTGATCTTGATCTACACGCTTTACCTCCGTGTGATTGCTCTTAGTCATAAAAACAATTACACAGGTGAAATGGACATGTTGTTGAGCAAGGCACTGTTTATACATAGTTCAAATATTATAAACTATTGAAACCAAGGAAACATTTGAAAATGACTTGAATGTTGTTGAGACAATAGTATATAATGCAAAAGAAGCCACCTAAAAAGATCTCAGGAAAGAGGACATGTATGCATGGGCAATGCCTTGTAACAATGGGGCCTAACGCACCTGTAAAACGTATTGACCCTTCAGATCGTGTCGATTGTTAGACTAAATGGATTCTATTGACTAATAATTTTGATGATGATTTGTTTGGTAGAATACTTGGTATAATGCAACAACACCCCTTTTGCCAAAGCATGACTCGTGTGTAAATATTACACGTAGAGAGACTTCAAAGATATTATTACACATGGAGAGATGGCTTGTGTTTTCAAAAGCTATCAAATGGTGCTTGGATGAGAAAAATAATTAATATAAATTCAAGCTATATGATGGGCAATGTCAGCGACTAAATGTATTATATGTGAGAAAAAATGCCTGAATTAATATCAACAATAAATAAAAATGCGAAGACATCCTTGAAGCCACATGACTCTCTAAATGTCACCTAATGCATCTGTTAAAAGTACAGAAATAATGCTTTATCTGATAAAATCAAACAGACAGTTTAAATACACCTTTGAAGCTGCTTGACTTTTCTAAACGTCACCAATTACTAATACTAAAATACTACATCTTCTGTATGTGAAAAATAATGTCCGAATTGACATAAACAAACAGCGATTTTACAGACATCCTATCAGTAAATAAAAAAGCATGACGTTACCACCTTTCCTAAAATTGCTATAAAAATAGCCAAAATGTAACCAGATACAATAGATTTTTTTTCATAATAATTATCTGAGGAAAGTATCCCATTAAACATAAATTGATGTTTTAACACCTGCAATGAAATGATAGCTATGCATACTGGTATCACACAAAGTCCCTTCAAAACCAGGATCGCAACCAGCTGGACAGCTCCCATTGACTATGTTACACTGAACACTGTCCAAGCAATGTCCGCATTCCTGTGAACAATTCTGCATAATTGCCTTTAATGCAAATTTTCCATCTTGCGTCATTATTTTGTACTAGATTTGGGTCGGTCATTTGTGTGTGTGTGTGTGGGTGTGCCATTTCACGATTCACAGAATTATCCCCTTTTCTGCACAGCTTGTCATATGCAAGTTTTGAAGTCGTTCAAACATATTATGGCTGCTCACGTTTACCTTTTTTGATATTTAATGCCGTTTTCAACATTATATCTGGTGTTTCACAGCGGCTATAATACCTTTTCATGCTTTTTCAAAGTTTCATTTTACCAGTACTTTACACAATATTCTTCCCAAGCCAATAGCTGGTTTCCCACATGACAACAGCCGCGACACTGATTAGCAGTGAGAGAGGAATGAATTCCGTCGCAACAACTATCATCAATCCTCGGAAAGAAAGGGGAATCAAATCAGCGATACCTGTTTCCAAGACCTGTTCGCTACCGACTGCGCTATCGGTCTAGGCATATTTCATTGCTCAATTTAAATAGAGAAAATCTACAGTTCACAATTACAAACAGTGGCCTTATCTCGCGGATACTTTACTCTATAGTTACCTGCTTACTTATTAGTACGACTTATAAGTATTTGGGTTTTATTAACCCATCTGATCATGACTGTTGTTGCCTTTGCAGCCAATGTGAATCAAGATCAGACTTCACAAAGGTGCTGTCGATTTATCATTTATTCTGTCTGTCTTGCACAGACATTCTAGACAAATGCAAACTTGAAATTGCAGTTACATGCATTTTGGCCTTGTGACTGAAAATATACGTTTGTGTTATTCAGTGCTTAAAGTTTTAAGAGCTAAACCTATTTTGGATAAGTCACAAGCTTCATTCTATTGTATGCGTTCAGTGCGCCATAAGAATTGATTTCCTCCCCTAATACAGCTTATCGCTTATTTTGTATATGTACAACTGGGCCCACTTTATGCTTGATACAGGCGATGCTTTCATATTTCCTCTGTTTCTGTATTCATCTCTGGTGGTCAGTGGTAATAAAATCAGTAAACTGTTTCATCAAAAAAAAAAAAAAAAAAAAAAAAAAAAAAAAATGTCTAATTTCCTACTTAAAATAATTCGATTTATGTGAAATACGATGGTTAACCTGTGAAATCCGCAGTGAAAATAGAGGAAACATTATGACATTAGGGGTAAACTGTTAATTCCACGTAATGGACACCTTTTTTCGAAAGCTTTTTGACGGGTTTTCGGCTTTAACTCTCCAACTGATACGAAGTTAGAAACTGACATAGGGAAAAACTTAGAATAAATTGGATAGAATAGTTTATCATGATAAAATTTGGTTCTTATTTCAAATATGTCCGTAACAACATTTACCCGTTTTACAATCCGCCCCATTATATCCTGCCGCACATCTTGTACAGTGTCCATCGATATGGTTACAAACCTCGTTGTTAAAACAGTTTCCACAGTTCTTTGTACATCCTAGTCCATAGCTACCTCTTCCACACTCTTGAACAGAAACCATCAAATTGAAAATTAATCATTGAGCCTTCACCACACAATTCTGAATTTTGACAACCCCGACGAGGAAGTTCTTTTAAAGCATTATGGGAAACGGTGAAAGTGCCGGTAACCATCATTTTCTCTATGTTTCACAATTGTTTATCCCATTAACATATAAAGCCCATGATTAAGCCAAAGTTTCTTTATTGTCTGCATATGCTTTCACAAAGGACAGTTCAGTAAAACGGAAAATGAAAATCCCAGACCGCATGTTTTCTGCAGTATGAATTTGATGCAAACTGTCCACTAAGACAAGTTGTGCTAAATGTGTCAATATACCTGTGAATCATTTGTCTTAACCCTGATAGTTATTCAGGTCAGAGGTCGGTGCCATATGTAACTGTTTTGATTAATAACTTCCCAGAGTAGTGATTAGACCCATGACCTCTTGGTCCCAATGCGAATGCTCTACCACGTCGCTACAAAAGCTAGCACTGTAGCAAGGCACACAAGTTCCCGCCTATACTTACAAAAGCTATACAAGCATAGCTATCTGTGGAGTAGACCAATACAATATATAAAAGACAATCATGCATCTATAATTGTCTTTTTTTTTTTTTTTCCCCAGAGTATCAAAAATGCATGTTCAATATCAGGCTTTTTTTGTCTTGATCTACACATAGGCATATGAAATAATAAAAGACTTTATCGTTACCAAAAGTTTGGACAAGACCGAATTGAAAGTATTTCCAGCTGAAAATTTTCTGTATCGATATAGAAAACATTGCTAAGATTGTTACTAGTATTTTCTTCTTGTCCAAAAATATTTGCTAAAACTTCTTTTTCAGGCTCGTTAAAACTCGAAATTGTGTGGAAAAGAGTACAAAAGGACTGAAATACAAAAAAAGGTATATGTGTAAGTCATATCTATCACATTTTGCATAATATTTTGATCTGCTGAAAATATACCTCTTATTTATGCAACAGTCATCTTCATAGTAAACAATCTCGACCTTTAACGACCTTGAGAAAGATAGCTTTTTAACACTTTGTGGAAAAAGGAGGAAATGCTAGTAACTACATTGTATGCTACCTGTTCAAAGAGAATGATTGATTGATTGTATGACGTTATTTCAGTTATATCGTGGCGGCAAGTGCACCAATCTATGCTTTCCTGGAGTTCCTTTTACCATTACTCCGCTCAATATTCTTTCGAAGCCACTGGCTGCTTTCCTGCATACCACCGTAGAAACAATGATCAGCGGTGAGAGAGGAATGAATCCTGAAGGAATGCTGGCGCAATGACTATCATCAGTCCTCGGATTGGCCGAACGGAATATCGAACCAGCGACCTCTTTTTCTCAAGTCCTGTACGATACCGACTGAGCAACCGGGTTCGGCTTTTCAAAGAGAAATTCCATTCGCTGAGTCATTTTCGAACTGTTGTCTGCTTTGCTTTGAATTTGTTTTGAAGTTGAAGAACTCTAGACTTTCTTTCTCTTTTTTTTTGCGTGTGTGTGTGTGTGGGGGGGGGAGTTAAGTGCTTTTTTATTTATTATTTATGTACATTTTAAAGTTGATTATTATTTTCTTTAATGCTAGATCTATAGAAATGATGTTAAACAAACAAAGAAAGAAAAAAAAAAAAAAAAAAAAAAAAAATGATGCATGGATAAATATGTGCAAAAATGCGTACTCTGTTTACATTGGACTCCTCTATATCCAGGCGCACATGCCTGACAGCTTCCATTAAATCTGTCACAGGTGACCATATTGTAACATGCACCACAGTCTTCTTCACAGTTTTGTCCATATTTGCCATACTCACATGCTACAATACCAAGAAAACCAGTATTTCAATTTCATATAAAATTTCAGGCCGAGCTCATCTATCCTTCTGATTGACTACATTGTTAGCTAATTGTTGATCTATGAGGGCTGTAGCAGACGTATTTAAACATTTATTTCACATCTTACTGGCAACATTTGGGCACAGAACCTTGGATGTATCATTGATACAAGCTAAACTTTTTACGAAAATACAGAGACCTATTTAACCGCTTGCCAAGAAAAAAAAATCTTGTCTGTATTAAAAGCACCTGCAGGCGACAAAGTAAATTCACATCAAATTATATGATGTGAAAGGGTGGACAAACACTGTGAGAAAAAGAGAAGCAGCTGGATACCAGCATTTTCCGTTGTCCCACGATGTTTTCAAAAGCCTTCTGTGTCAGAGTTGTTAAAAGGAATTGTTGTGGTAAAAGCTTAAAAAGTACGAAGACCATATTTAAACCATACTTCACATGTACAATCTGTCCCTACCTTTTACCATACAATTACAGGTTTTAACGACTCTTTCGAAGGCGCCCTCTGAAAACATTGTGGAAAGGAGAAAAACTCTGTTAATCTGCACTTCATCCCTTTCCCACAATGCTTTCTGTGATATCATAGACGGGGTCCTGTGTGGCTCAGATGTAAAGGGCAGACTCGGAAAATGTAGGTACTCGGTTCGAGCTTGACTGGATCTACTGAATTTTTCGTGGAAGTGCCCTTCGGCAAGACATTTCAGAGTCCTAGCCTAGTACTGTTGGAACCAAAGAAATACATTAATATGTGAGCTGTCGCCTTGATATGACTGAAATAATGTTGAAAGCGGCGTAAAAAAATTCAATTAATCAATCAATCAGGCTACCCACATAAACTATTAAAAATTATGTGTTTGGTAATTGTCATATAGCAGTTGTCAGCTAACCTTACAAGAACATGTATTTACTCACGTATATCACATATGTCTCCCTCTGTACATCCACCTGGAGGGCAGGCCCCGTTCGCTTTATTACACGGGCGGTTTAAGCAGTGACATTTCTGTTTACAATCATTACCATAGTAACCATCAGCACATTCTGTAAAGAAACAGTGTGTTATACATACTATACATACATATAATGTATTTATAATAGGCTGTAATTTTTATTTCAGGCCTTGTTTAAAGACTTGGTTTATTTTAGAAACAGAAAACTACCTTCTTCTACTCTCGTGTATTCTAATACGTAATCAATACCTTGATCAAGTTTTATTTATTTATTTGTAGCATTTTTCCCCATTTATGAGCCATCTGAAAAGTCAGTCTAAGAATTGTTGATAATGGAAGCATTTGCCGACGAAAAAGTAAATTTAAGAAATCTTGAAATTGAAATCCTTTTAGGAAGTATTCATAAAAATTCAAATATTCAGATATCTGTTTCTTTATTGAGAGATTATCAGTCTGCTTGGCTGTCACGAAAAATCTTGGCCAATCTCAAGAATTTAGAACTGCTAGTAAGTCTGGCTATGGAAGGATATTTAAGTAAGAACTGTTTATACAAATGAATCAGTCTTGGTGTGGCAAACTACATGGAGGAAGGAACTATCAAAGTAATTGTTGGACATACTAGGGGATGGAAAATCACTCAAAATGATTGTAATGAATGAATGAATGAATGAATGAATCAAGTTTTAAAGGCCCGTCGACACCAAAGGTCATATTGGGCGCACTAACAACTAATGAAATTTTTTTAACTTGTCATACTGTAAAGTTACGAACAAAAATTAAAATCTCAGCTGTGTAAACACTAAAAAAGAATAAATGACGTTAGTGACATAAAGTCTAAAAATACGAATGGTCAATAGAACCTAAATTTATATCTTTTTAAAGAGATTTACCTCTTTCAAAAACTCAAAAATACATTCGAACTTTACAGTATCAAACAAAGTGCTCAGACTGTCGACTTGAAAAAACCTGTCTCTTATAGGTGCAAGGTCTACACAATCTGTAAGTATGTGTCTAACAGTTAGAGACACACCGCAGGGAATACATTGTGGTTCCTCTTCTCCTTTGAGGAGATAAGAATGCGTCATATATGTGTGACCAATGCGAAGACGGGCCAAAATAATTTCTTCATGGCGACTTGTCCGCGATCCGGGAAGCCACTCGCCAAGTGCTGGCTTTACTGAAAACAACTTGTTATATTGGTTCAATGGGTCATTCCAGGATTGCTGCCATACATTTTGAATAAAATCATTTATTAATGGTTTAAAATCATTAAAAGGAATTCTAAAAGGCAAAACTTCCAGTGACAATGCCTCCTTGGCAGCTTTATCTGCCTCTTCATTGCCGCTGATACCAATATGGCTAGGGAGCCAACAGAAAACAATATCGGCTTTTTCACAGATTCCGGATAATTTTTCGAGGAGACTTACAATTAATGGGTTCTCAGTTTTCTCACTCTCAAGTGCTTGCATGGCAGATAACGAATCAGCGAAGATAATATAGCGCCAGTAAGCATCTTCTTGAATATGGTTGAGAGCAAGGTCGATCGCCTTTAGCTCCGCGGAAAAAATAGAAGAATTATTAGGAAGCCGATATTGGTATATTTCGCCATCGAGCACGGCAGCCGCAGCAACTTTGCTTCCATCTTTAGAACCATCTGTATATATCTCTTCGTGAAGGCAGTATTGTTCTTTTATTTCGAGGAATTTATTTTTAAAAATCATTCGATCTGTTGTAGCTTTCTTGTCGGAAGCAAGACTGTATATATAGGTTGGACTTTTAGAAGTCCATAAAGGAACTTCAGAGATTTTATGTTGCGCTACAACTTCAAGATCGCAATCAAGACAACTCATATATGTTTCACAGCGTAAACCAAAAGGTGGTATGACTTTTTCCCTTTTTTGAAATTCATTCTTGTAGAGCGGTTGAAATACTACTTTATGCGTAGGGTTGTCGGAGTTCGACTTTAATTTTAAGTAATACTGCAAGGAAAGTTTCTTCCTGCGTAAATTTAAAGATGGTTCATTTGCCTCAGCATACAAGCTATTGATAGGAGATGTTCTAAAGGCGCCAAGTGCCAAGCGTAAACCTTGGTTATGGATAGAATCCAATTTCCGAAGGTACGATTGCCGCGCTGAGCCATATACAATGCAGCCGTAGTCTAACTTAGAACGGACAAGTGTTCTATAAAGTCTCAAGAGGACTTTTTTGTCGGCTCCCCAGTCCATACTGGAGACAACACGTAAAAGATTAAGAGCTTTTTGGCATTTATTGCTAAGGTAATTGATGTGAGGAATAAACGACTGTTTAGAGTCAAATAAAAGACCCAAGAATTTAAATTCATGGACGACTTCAATTTGTACTCCATCTAGTGTAAGTTCTGGATCTAAGTGAAATGTTCTTGACTGGCAGAAATGCATGCATTTGGTCTTGGTTTTTGAAAATTTAAAACCATTTTCCTCTGACCATTTTGCTAAGTTATTTAAAACTTGTTGTAACTGCCGTCCAATGGTATGCATATGCTTAGACCTATAGCAAATGCAGAAGTCGTCAACATATAAAAAGCATTCCACACCAGGACAAACAGACTTAACGATATTGTTTATTTTGACACTGAAGAGTGTTACTGAAAGAATGCTTCCCTGGGGAACGCCCATTTCTTGTTCATGGGGGTTGCAGTAAGTATTTCCTACCCGGACTCTAAACTGACGTTCATTCAGAAATGCCGAAATGAAATAAGCAAGGCGACCTCTTATACCGAAATCATGGAGGTCGTTCATGATTCCATACTTCCATGTGGTATCATATGCACTTTCGAGATCAAAAAAACGGAAACAACATGTTCCTTTTTAATAAAAGCTTCGCGAATAAACGTTTCGAAGCGAACTAAGTGTTCGAGAGTGCCTCTTTGTTTACGAAATCCGCACTGGGCAGTAGCAATGAGTTTGTGTTTCTCTAAAAACCATACAAGGCGGTCATTAACCATTATTTCCATGGTTTTGCAAATACAACTTGTTAAGGCTATCGGGCGATAATTTCCAGGATTTTTAACATCTTTACCTGGCTTTGGTATTGGAATAACTATAGCTTCCTTCCAGGAATTTGGAAGAATACCAGTATGCCAGACTTGATTAAATATAGGAAGTAAACTGTCAAGGGATCGAAACGGTAAATGTTTTAAAAACTGATAATGGATGTCGTCACATCCAACAGCAGTGTCATGACATTTCTTTAATGCTTTCTGCAATTCTTTTAAAGTAAAATCTTTATTAGAATGTTCGTTATTATTCGACTTGAAATTCAGTTTAGTTCTTTCTTCGGTCTTCTGAAATTTTCGAAATGATGTAGAATAGTCTGAAGAAGACGACTTCTCAGCAAAAGTGTCAGCCAAGACATTGGCAATATCTGCCTTTGAGGTGACGACACCATCATCAGCATTCAAATGTCCTCCATTCATGGAGGAATTTTTCCCGTTAATCTTTCGAATCATGTCCCATGTCTTTTTGACGGTCGATCTAGAATTTAATCCAGATACGTACTGTCGCCAAGACGCACGTTTACTTTGTTTGATAGTTCGGCGTGCTTTTGCACGTGCAATTTTGAACTTTGTAAGATTTTCTTGGGTAGGTCTCAAATTAAATTGTCTAAGAACAGACTTTCGCTCAGCTATAGCCTTTTTGCATTCATCGTTAAACCATGGCTTGCTTGGATTTTTCGGGTTTGTCGATGTTCGAGGAATGGATTTTTCAGCAGCCGAATAAAGTAAGGAAGTGAAAAGTTCTGCTGGGTTTTCATAGTTGTCTAAAGCATTGGGATAAATTGATTGTTCGCAGTGAACTTTGAACTATTCCCAGTTTGCTTTATTGAGCTTCCAACGTTCTGGACGTTGTTGCACTGAGGGTCCTACCTCGGATACCAGGATCGGGAAGTGGTCACTTCCATGAAGGTCATCATCAACCTTCCATTTTAAGTCAGGAAAAATTCTAGGACTGCACACAATTAAGTCTAAAGATGAATAAAAACCAGTAGCAGGGTGGAGATAAGTTGAAGACTTTTCATTTAGTAAAACGAGGTCGTGCTTCGTAATAAAGTCTTCAATGGTTCGACCTTTATCGTTCGTATCTGTGCATCCCCATAATGTATGATGAGAATTAAAATCTCTCATTATAATGAACGGTTTCGGCAACTGATCTACAAGATCATCAAGTTTCTTAACATCTATTGGTAAGCTAGGTGGGAGATAGATAGAACACAAAGTAATGGTTTTATTCAGAGAAATGTTCACCGCAACTGCTTGTAGAGTAGTTTGAAGCTCAACATAGTAGTGGGGAACTCTGTTGTTCACAATGATGGCTACCCCTCCAGAGGCTTTATCATTGCCATCAAAGTTCTTATTATAACAAGAGTGGTATTTCGAAGAGAACTTTCCTTAAGAAATGTCTCCTGTAAACAAACTGCTACTGGTTTCTTTTCATTTATTAAAAGTTTAATTCCTCGAAATTAGCTTTAATGGTTCGACAATTCCACTGCACAATGTTATTAGTCATTGCTATAATTAGAGTAAAGAAGATACCATAGAACAATGGAAGCATGTGTTGATTCATTTCTTGTTATTAATTTGATAATGCGACCTTGCTTATTTGTATTTGGTGGTTCAGCAAGGTTCATATCCGCCTCCATGTCTTCTTCGTCGAGACACTGGAAGCGGTTATGCTGAATAATTGGGTCATCAGATCCCTTTGGAAGGCGATCTGAGAGGACCTTTTTTGGGGACTTAATTGGACTCTTGGGGACAATTTTTTCTGGCTTTTTATTTACTGAAGGCTTCTGAGACGTTTTAACATTTGTGGGCATTTGTTTCTGTGGCGTATTCGTTTGCGTTGACGCATCGGTTGTCTGAGTTTGAGCATCTTTGAGCTCGACCGAATTTGTTTTATTTGACTTCAATACAGTAGAAAAGGAGAGGTTGTAACGCGCTTCGACAATCTTTCTAGCTTCAGGGAATGACAAGCCCTCTTTATATTTTATTGTAACTATCTCTTTCTCCCGTTTCCAAATTTTGCATGATCTAGAAGTCGAGGGATGATCTTCGCCACAGTTTACACATTTGATATCATTGGTGCACTTGTTTTCGTTGTGGGTGATTACAGTAATACCACAACGTCGGCAGAGTTCATCTCCTCCATGCAGTCTGCATTTTCTTGGTGCCCGTACTTGAAACAAGCGTAACACTGAAGCGGGTTGGGTATGTATATGTCAACAGGCACTTTAAGGTATCCAACTTTCAGGCATTTTGGTAAAATAGAAGTACTAAAAGTCAGAACTATTGTATTCGTACTCCTTTTAACATTGTCCCTGAAGACTGTAATTCGGCGAGCTGCGGTTACATTCTGGTCTGCTAGATTTGAAACTATTTCTTCCTCTGTCACACCTGCAAGATCCGGACGTCGGATAATTCCTCTAGATGTATTTAAAGAGGTGTGAGGGTAGCATTTAGCAGGAATTTCAAAAAAGCGAGATAATTTCAGTAAGTTTTCTGCATGTTTGGCTTTCTCGACTTCAACCAGAAGAGAACCAGAATTCAACTTTTTGACTGACTTTGGCGATCCTGCTAGAGAAACAAGAACTTTCTCTATGACAAAGGGTGACAGTTTCGTCAAAGGTTGATCTGCTTTAGTTGATTCAATGATGAGAAATCGAGGGGAAGAAGAAGGTAATTGTTCGTTGTCCGAGTCCATATCCAGTTGGTCGCGTGTTCGTTTCTTTGTTTGTTGTTCCATGTTTAAATTTAATACTTCGTCATCTACGGCCCCCGCCCTCCATGGAGCCCAACAAGGGGACATGTGTAATGGAGCGGCATTCCAGCTCCCCATGCCAGGGTTACCTAGATGATATACTCGGGCAACATCGATAAAGAGGAGCGACATCCAGCAGGCATGGCCTGTTCCTGGATATCAGAGAACATCCATGGAAGCTAGTGACCCAACCCCAGTATCCCCGCCACCCAATTAGCCCATGAGCCTATATTAGACTAGGGACTAAAACATACGAAGCAAAGTAAAAGCTAGTAATTTGAACATGCTGACAGTGCTTGAATATATGCGAAAACCTAGATAAAGAATGTACAAGATACATGCAGTATTAATTATAACTTCTTGAGTTCGTACAATGATCATATACCTTGGAACCATTCGAGGTATTAACTAAGTTTTGGTTTAAACCAATGATGCCCAAATCTAAAAACGACCAGCCGATTGCACTAGACCGGACCCATCTAGGCTCTCGTTTAGACCGAAGCCGAGGCCGAAGCAGTGTGTTGAAGAGCTGGAGATCCCTGGGCTCCCCTCAACTACCAGGACCCTCTTTTCCTGCTTACGAGTCTCCACCCACGGCAAACAGGCGGGTCCATTGGTGGGGTCTTACCACTCTGCAGGACTGGCAGCCGGCGAATTCTACCTCCGTCCGGCTGGGGGGGGGGGGGGTCAAAATGATTGTGGGACACACTACAGGAGGGGAAAAGCAATTCAATTAATGCTTGGCCAAGCGATGGCAGGGAGAGGTTAGAAATCAGAGTATTGCTGGAACATACAAAGAAAGGAAGCAGTCTATGTAATGCTGAGGCATGATCTAAGAAAGGGTAAAAAGAAATAATGCAGGGGGAAAGTAATAAAATTAATTTTGGGCCGAGCTGATCGAGGCGAAAGAATCAATCGACGAGATGGGCGGGGCACGTTAAGGGGTGGGGGAAAGAAGCGATAAAAGTAATGGTCGCGCACGCTGAAGGAGAGGACAAGAAGCAACGAAAGTAGTAGCGAGCCATACTAAGTAGGGAGAAAAACAACAGCAATGGAAGTATGAATGAATGAATGGAGCTTTATGGCCCGTCGACAGCTGAGGTCATATTGGGCGCATATATAAAAGTAAGAAGCGATACTGTGAGGTATTGAGTCAGAAATGTATAAAACTAAATGGGTAAACAGTAAAAAAGTTCGAATAAGTGAGGTTTAACGGGTAAAAAGGATAACAGAAAGGCCAAAAAAGCCATTAAAACGAGACTAGGTACATAAAACACTATTTTTTTCTGAAAATGTTTGCCTCTTTTAGGTATTCAAATAATAAATCAATCTTCACAGTATCAAATAAAAGACTCATGCTGTCTACTTTGTAGTATTTATCGCGTATTTGCGCCAAGTCAACGCACTCAATTAATATATGCTCGACGGTGAGAGGAGCAGAGCACGGGATGCAGTGTGGCGCCTCCTCTCCTTTTAGGAGATAGGAGTGCGTAAGATGGGTATGACCGATACGCAGACGGGCCAAAACAATTTCTTCGCGGCGACAAGTCCTAGAGCCTGGCAGCCATTCTCCAAGAGTTGGCTTAATACAGAATAGTTTATTCTGCTGATTTAGTGGGTCGTTCCACGAAGTATCCCATACAGATTGAATAAAAGTATTAATTGAAGGTTTAAAATCGGTAAAAGGGACTTTAAAAGGTAAAATATCAAGTGACAATGCCCCCTTGGCAGCTCTATCTGCCGCTTCATTACCACTGATACCAATGTGGCTGGGGAGCCAACAGAAAACAACGTCAGTAGTTCCGCAGATATCAGACAGCTTATCTAAAAGATTAACAATAATTGCATTTTCAGTCTTCTCATGCTCAAGTGCATGCATGGCAGAGAGTGAATCGGTAAAAATGATGTAACGCCAGTAACCATCTTCCTTTATACGATCAAGAGCAAAGTCTATAGCTTTTAGCTCTGCAGAAAAAATTGAAGACTTATCTGGAAGAAGAAACTGGTATAGTTCGCCGTCCGGCATAGCAGCCGCGGCAACCCTGTCACCTTCTTTTGAACCGTCTGTATAAATATATTCATAATTGTAGAATTGTCTTTTAATTTCGAGATATTTGCTTTTAAAAATAGTACGATCTGTTGTTGCCTTTTTGTATGATGCTAGATCATATATAAATTTTGGACTACTGGAAGTCCATAGAGGCACATCTGTAATCTTGTGCTCCGCTATGTCATCAAGGTCTAATCCAAGACTTTGGATGTCAGCTTCACACCGGAGACTGAAAGGAGGTATTACATTTTCTTTCTTTAAAAAATCGGCTTTATACAGAGGTTCAAATACAACTTTATGAGTAGGATTTTCAGGGTTTGACCTCAGTTTTATATAGTACTGCATTGACAGTTTCTTTCGCCTAAGATTTAAGGAAGGCTCGTTTGCCTCTGCATGCAGACTATTTATTGGAGAAGTCCTAAATGCGCCTAGTACAAGACGCAAGCCTTGATTATGAATAGTATCAAGTTTGCGCAAGTATGACTGACGTGCCGATCCGTACACAGCGCAACCGTAATCTAACTTTGATCTTACAAGCGACCTATAAAGTCGCAATAACACTTTTTTGTCTGTTCCCAGTCCATACTGGAGACTACACGTAAAAGATTGAGAGCTTTCTTACGTTTATTGCTCAAGTAATAGATGTGAGGAATGAACGGCAGCTTAGAATCAAATAAAAGACCTAGAAATTTGAACTCTTGGACAACTTCTATACGAACACCATCTAATGTCAATTCTGGGTCGAGATGAAATTTTCGTGAATTACAAAAATGCATACACTTAGTTTTTGTTTTGGAAAACTTAAATCCGTTTTCATCAGACCATGTGCTTAAGTTGTTCACGACTTGCTGGAGCTGTCTTTCAATAGTATGCATGTGCTTTGACCTGTAGCAAATGCAGAAGTCGTCTACATAAAGAAAGCATTCCACACCGAGACATACAGATTTGATAATATTGTTAATCTTTACACTACAAAGTGTAATTGAAAGAATACATCCCTGGGGAACGCCCATCTCTTGTTCATGGGGGTCAGAAAACGTATTACCGATCCTGACTCTAAACTGTCGTTCATTTAAAAAAGCTGAAATGAAACAAGCAAGGCGACCTCGAATACCGAAATCATAGAGGTCATTCATAATTCCATACTTCCATGTTGTATCATAAGCACTTTCAAGATAAAAAATACAGAGACAACATGTTCTTTCTTAATAAAACCTTCACGTATGAATGTCTCAAAACGAACTAAATGATCAAGGGTGCCTCTTTGTTTACGAAATCCGCTCTGAGCGGGAGCGGTTGCTATTAATTTGTTTTTCTCTAAAAACCAAACAAGACGGTCATTCACCATTCTTTCCATGGTTCAACAAATGCAACTTGTTAACGCTATAGGACGATAGTTTGCAGGATTAGAAGAATCTTTTCCCGGTTTGGGTATTGGTATTACTACGGCTTCCTTCCATGAATCGGGGAAGAATACCTGTCTGCCAAATCTGATTAGATATACTGAGTAAATAATCTAGGGATCGATGTGGCAGATGCTTTAAAAACTGACAGTGGATGTCGTCACATCCAACCGCAGTATCGTGGCATTTCTTTAACGCTTTCTTTAGTTCTTTCAATGTGAAGTTCTTATTGTAGTGCTCCGTATTATTCGATTTGAAATTGAGTCTGTGTCTTTCTTTTATGTTTTGAAATTTTCGAAACTTTGCCGAATAATTTAAAGAAGAGGATTTTTCTGCAAAAGTTTCAGCTAAAGCATTGGCAATATCGGTTTTGGAAGTGACGACACCATCATCCGTATTTAAGTGACCAACATTTTGATGTGAGTTTTTTTTCCATTAATTTTACGAACCATATCTCATGTCTTTTTGAAAGACGATCTAGAGTTCAATCTAGATACGTACTGTCTCCAAGACGTACGTTTACTTTGCTTGACTGTCCGTCGTGCCTTCGCACGTGCAATTTTAAACTTTGTAAGATTCTCCTGAGTCGGTCTCAGATTGAAATTTCTGAGAAAACGCTTACGCTCTGCTATAGCTTTCTTGCAGTCATCATTAAACCATGGTTTGCTTGGATTCTTTGGATCTGTCGATGTTCTAGGAATTGATTTCTCTGCGGCAGAGTAAACTAAGGAAGTAAAAAGTTCCGCAGGATTTTCACTGTTTTCAAATGCATTTCGATCAATTGACTGTTCGCAGCGTATTTTAAATTGTTCACAATTCGCTTTATGAAGCTTCCAGCGTTCTGGCCGTTGCTGTATGGAAGATCCCATTTCCGATACTTGAATCGGGAAATGATTGCTTCCATGAAGGTCGTCATCAACCTTCCATTTGAAGTCAGGAGCAATTTCAGGACTGCATATAGTAAAGTCTAGAGATGTATATGAACCAGTGGCAGGATGTAGGTACGTGTGAGTTTTATCATTCAAGAGACAGAGGCCATGTTTGGAAATAAAATCTTCCACCTGTCGACCTTAAACATTTGTATCTCAATAACTCAATAAGGTATTATGGGCATTAAAATCGCCCATTAAAATGAAAGGTTTTGGAAATTGATTAATCAGGTCATCGAGTTTTGAGCAATCAATGGGTATACTTGGAGGCAAGTAAATAGAATATACTGTTATCGTTTTGTTTAAAGAAATGCTAACAGCTGTTGCTTGCAAAGAAGTATTAAGATTTATATTGCGGTGAGGAACAGAATTATTCAATACCACTGAGCACTACTCCTCCACGAGCTCTATCACCTTCATTAAAATTTGATTGGTAAACAGAGTGATGTTTCAGAGATACTTTGCTATTATCTGTAAAAAAGGTTTCCTGTAAACGTAGTGCCACTGGTTTATATTTATCAATTATAATAGATAATTCTTCAGCATTTGCTGAAAAACCTCGACAGTTCCATTGCAAAATATTGTTGGTCATACCTAAGGATAAAATGAGTAAGACAACATTTAATATAGAAGGTATGGAATGTTTCATGTTTTAAGTGGTAATCTGGTGATTTTACCTTGCTTTGCATTTGCAACTTCATCGTCTGCTTCCATGTCTTCATCAAGACACTGGAAGCGGTTAAATTTTTGAATTTCATCATCAGATCCTTTTGGGGTCCGGTCTGATTGATTTTTCTTTGGCGACTTGTTACGTTTAGATGCAGAACTTGGTGTTTTATTTGATTTGGTAGTAGTCGGTTTTTCTGCATAATTCGCAGCAGGTTCTGGTTTCTTTTGGATTGTTGTTTGGACACCGACATCAACAGTTTGTGTAGTAGCATCTTTTACCTGTTTAGATGTACTCGTGTTAGATTTTGTAAAAGCGGAATACGAGTTTGTAAGAACTTGACGGCTGTTTACAATTTTCCTTGCTTCTGGAAAGGAGAGACTCTCTTTGTATTTGATAGTGACTATTTCTTTCTCTCGTTTCCAGACAGGGCATGCTCGTGACGTAGCATTGTGCTCTCCGTAAAGAATGAATGAATGAATGGAGTTTTATGGCCCGTCGACAGCAAAGGTCATTTTGGGCGCACTAACATCTAATGCAATGCATTTAATTTAGCAAACTGTAATGTTACGGACAAGGCTTAAAATATCAGCTGTGTAAACACTAAAAGGATAAACAAGACTAGTGACAAAGTCTAAGAATACAGATGGTCAATAGGACCTAAAATCATATCTTTTTATAGAGATTTCCCTCTTTCAAAAAGTCAAAAATAAACTCCAACTTTACAGTATCAAATAAATCACTGTCAACATGAAAGAACCTGTCTCTTGTAGGTGCAAGGTCTATACAGTCTACAAGTATGTGTTTAACAGTAAGAGGTGCATTGCAGGAAATATATTGGGGTGCTTCTTCTCCTTTGAGGAGGTACGAGTGTGTCATGTATGTATGACCAATGCGAAGACGGGCCAAAATAATTTCTTCACGGCGACTTGTCCGCAACCCTGGAAGCCACTCGCCAAGTGTTGGCTTCACTGTAAACAACTTGTTATCTTTGTTAGCTGGTTCATTCCAGGACTGCTGCCATACATTTCGGATAAAACCATCAATAAGTGGTTTAAAATCGTTAAAAGGAACTTTAAAAGGTAAAACTTCCGGTGGCAATGCCTCCTTGGCAGCTTTATCTGCCTCTTCATTGCCACTGATACCAATATGGCTAGGGAGCCAACAGAAAACAATATCGGTTTTTTCACAGATTCCTGATAATTTTTCAAGGAGACTGACTATTAATGGGTTGTCTGTTTTCTCACCCTCAAGTGCTTGCATGGCAGGTAAAGAATCAGTAAAGATAATGTAGCGCCAGTAAGCGTCTTGTTGAATATGGTTGAGAGCAAGGTCGATCGCTTTTAACTCCGCAGAAAAAATCGAAGAGTTATTAGAAAGCCGAAATTGATATAACTCGCCATCGAGCACGGCAGCTGCAGCGACTTTATTTCAATCTTTAGAACCATCGGTATATATCTCTTCGTGAAGACAGTATTGTTCTTTTATTTCAAGGAATTTGTTTTTAAAAATCATGGGATCTGTGGTAGCTTTCTTGTCTGAAGCAAGATTATATATGTAGCTTGGACTTTTAGAAGTCCATAAAGGAACTTCAGAGATTTTTTGTTTTGCTACATCATCCAGATCGCAATCAACACAGCGCAAACCAAAAGGTGGTATTACATTTCCTCTATTAAAAAACTTGTCCTTGTAGAGCGGTTCAAATACTGCTTTATGCGTGGGGTTGGCGGGGTTCAACTTTAATTTTAAGTAATATTGCAAGGAAAGTTTCTTCCTGCGTGGATTTAAAGATGGTTCATTTGCCTCTGCATACAAACTATTGATAGGAGATGTTCTGAAGGTGCCAAGTGCTAAGCGTAAACCTTGGTTATGGATAGAATCCAATTTCCGAAGGTACGATTTCCGCGCTGAGCCATATACAATGCAGCCGTAATCTAACTTTGAACGGACGAGTGTTCTATAAAGTCTCAAGAGGACTTTTTTGTCGGCTCCCCAGTCCATGCTGGAGACAACACGTAAGAGATTAAGAGCTTTTTGGCATTTATTGTAATTGATGTGAGGAATAAACGACAGCTTAGAGTCAAAAAAAAAAAAAAGACCTAATTATTTGAATTCAGGGACGACTTCAATTTGTACATCATTTAAATAAAGTTCTGGGTCTAGATGAAACTTTCTTGACTGGCAGAAATGCATGCATTTGGTCTTAGTTTTTGAAAATTTAAATCCATTTTCCTCTGACCATTTGGCTAAGTTATTCAAAACTTGTTGCAACTGCCGCTCAATAGTATGTATATGCTTTGACCTATAGGAAATGCAGAAGTCGTCAACATACAAAAAACTTTCCACACCAGGACAAACAGACTTAACAATATTATTTATTTTGACACTAAAGAGTGTAACGGAAAGAATGCTTCCCTGGGGAACGCCCATTTCTTGTTCATGGGGGTTGGAGTAAGTATTTCCTACTCGGACTCTAAACTGACGTTCATTCAAAAAAGCCGAAATGAAATAAGCAAGGCGACCTCTTATACCGAAATCATGGAGGTCGTTCATGATTCCATACTTCCATGTGGTATCATAAGCACTATCTAGATCGAAAAATACAGAAACAACATGTTCCATTTTAATAAAAGCTCCGCGAATAAAAGTTTCGAAGCGAACTAAGTGGTCAAGAGTGCCTCTTTGTTTACGAAATCCGCACTGGGCGGTAGCAATAAGTTTGTTTTTCTCTAAAAACCAAACAAGGCGGTCATTAACCATTCTTTCCATGGTTTTGCAAATACAACTTGTTAAGGCTATAGGGCGATAGTTTGCAGGATTCGTAGAGTCTTTACCTGGCTTTGGTATAGGAACCACTATTGCTTCCTTCCAGGAATCTGGAAGAGTACCAGTATGCCAGACTTGATTAAATATACTCAAGAAACATTCAAGGGATCGAAATGGTAAATGTTTTAAAAACTGATGATGGATGTCATCACATCCAACAGCAGTGTTATGACATTTCTTTAGAGCCTTTTTAAGTTCTTTCAAAGTAAAGTCCTTATTGTAATGCTCTGTATTATTTGACTTGAAATTGAGTTTAGTTTTTTCTTTGGTGTCTTGGAATTTTCGAAATGTTGTCGTATAGTTTGAGGAAGACGACTTCTCTGCAAAAGTTTCTGCCAAGACATTGGTAATATCTGCTTTGGATGTGACAACACCATCATCCGAATTTAAGTACCCGACATTTAACGAGGAGTTTTTCCCATTAATCATATCCCATGTCTTTTTGACAGACGATCTAGAATTTAATCTAGTTACGTACAGTCGCCAAGACGCACGTTTACTTTGCTTGATAGTTCGTCGTGCTTTTGCACGTGCAATTTTGAACTTTGAAAGATTTTCCTGAGTCGGTCCAGATTAAATTGCCTGAGAACAGACTTTCGCTCAGCTATAGCCTTTTGGCAATCATTGTTAAACCATGGCTTGCTAGGATTCTTTGGATTTGTCGATGTCCGATGAATTGATTTTTCAGCAGCCGAATAAAGTAAGGAGGTGAAAAGTTCTGCAGGATTTTCACAATCATCAAAAGCAGTGGGATAAATTGATTGTTCGCAGTGAAGTTTGAATTTTTCCCAATTTGCCTTATGGAGCTTCCAGCGTTTTGGACGCTCCTGTATTGATGGTCCTACTTCCGATACCTGAATCGGAAAATGATCACTTCCGTGAAGGTCATCATCAACCTTCCAGTTAAAGTCTGGAACAATTCCAGGGCTGCATATAGTAAGATCTAAAGATGAGTAAGAACCAGTAGCAGGATGAAGATAGGTTGAAGAATTATCATTTAACAATGCAAGATCATGTTTTGTAATAAATTCTTCAATGGTTCGACCCTTGTTATTTGTGTCGGTACATCCGCATAATGTATGATGGGAATTAAAATCTCCCATTAAAATGAATGGTTGCGGTAATTGATCTATAAGATGATCAAGTTTTTTTTATATCAATTGGTAAGCTAGGGGAAGATAAATAGAACACGAAGTAATGGTCTTATTAAAGGAAACATTTACCGCGACAGCTTGAAGAGTAGTGTCAAGCTTGACAGAACGGCGTGCAACATTGTTGTTCACAATCACGGCAACACCTCCAGAAGCTTTGTCATTACTATTAAAGTGTTTAAAATAACAAGAGTGATATTTTAAAGTAAAGTTGTCGGAATCTTTGAGAAATGTTTCCTGTAAACAAACTGCCACTGGTTTTTGTTCATTAATGAGAAGGTTTAATTCCTCGACGTTAGCTTTGATGCTTCGACAATTCCATTGCAGAATGTTATTAGTCATCACTAAATTTAGGGTTAAGAAGATACCATAGAACAATAGAAGTATGTATTGATTCATCTCTTATTCAATTTGATAATACGACCTTGCTTATTTGTATTTTGTTCTGCTTGGTTTGTATCCGCCTCCATGTCTTCATCAAGACATTGGAAGCGGTTATGCTGTTGTGTATGGTCATCAGATCCCTTTGGAAGGCGATCTGAGAGGGCCTTTTTTGGAGATTTAGCTGGACTTTTAGGGAGTGGCTTCTCTGATTTCTTTTTGGCTACGGGTCTCTGCGATGTTTTAACACTACTTTGCACTGATTTCTGTGGTGTATCTGTTTGCACAGAAGCATCATTTGTCTGGGTTTGAGCATCTTTGACCTCGACAGTACTTGCTTTACTCGACTTAAGTACGGTGGAAAAGGAGAGGTTGTGCCGTGTCTCCACAATTTTCCTTGCTTCAGGGAAAGACAATCCCTCCTTATATTTGATCGTCACAACCTCCTTCTCTTTCTTCCATATTTTACATGATCGAGAGGTAGAGGGATGATCTTCACCACAATTGACACATTTTACATCGTTGGTGCATTTGTTGTCGACGTGTGTAATGATAGTAGTTCCACAACGTCTGCAGAGTTCATCTCCTCCGTGAAGTTTGCATGATCTCTCGTGGTGTCCGTACTTAAAACATGCGTAGCACTGCAGGGGGTTTGGGATGTACATATCCACTGGGACTTTCAAGTATCCAACCTTCAACCATTTAGGTAGAATTGAAGTGTTGAAAGTAAGAACGATCGTGTTGGTACTCCGTTTCACGTTGTCCCTGAATACAGTGATTCGTCGAGCAGCAGTTACATTTTGGCTTGCAAGATTGGTAGTGATTTCTTCTTCAGTTACTCCCGTAAGGTCCGGACATCGGATAATTCCTCTAGATGTGTTTAAAGAAGTGTGAGGATAGCATTTGCATGGGATTTCAAAAAAGTGAGAGAGTTTCAGTAGATTTTCAGCATGTTTCGCTTTTTCAATTTCGACGAGAAGTGAGCCAGAGTTGAACTTTTTTACAGACTTGGGTGAACCTGCATGCGAAACAAGAACTTTTTCTGTAACAAAAGGTGACAGTTTTGTCAACGGTTGATCTGGTTTAGTCGGTTGGATAATCAGAAATCTAGGAAAAGAAGAAGATGTTTGTCCATTATCCGAGTCCGTGTCCAGTTGGTCGCGTGATCGTTTTTTAGTTTGTTGTTCCATGGTTGGGTGTTATATGTTCGTCATCCGTGGCCCCCGCCCACCGCGGAGCCCTACTAGGGGACATGGTGTATGGAGCGGAGTATCCAGCTCCCCATGCAATGGTAACCCAGATGATATACTCGGGCAGCACAGATAAAGTATAGCGACATACAGCAGACATGGCCAATTCCTGGGAATCAGAGAACCGCCATGGAAACTGCTGCCCCAAACACGAAATCCTAACCACCCAATTAGCCCATGAGCCTATATTAGACTAAGGACTAAAACATGTATGAAAAGTAAAAACTACTAATTTGAACATACTGACGATGTATGAATATATGCGAAAAACTATATAATGTCTGTACAAGATACATGCAGTAATAAGAAAAACTTTTCAAGTTCATGCAATGATAATACAATCTGGAACCAGTACAGGCAGTAACAGTTTCGGCACGAATAAATGATGCCCAAATCTAAAAACGACCAGCCGATTGCACTAGACCGGGCCCATCTAGGCTCTCGTTTAGACCGAAGCCGAGGCCGAAGCAGTGTGTTGAAGAGCTGGAGATCCCTGGGCTCCCCTCAACTACCAGGACCCTCTTTTCCTGCTTACGAGTCTCCACCCACAGCAAACAGGCGGGTCCATTTGGTGGGGTCGTACGACTACTGCAGGACGGCAGCTGGATAATTTCTATCCCCCCGCCCAGCTGGGGCCCAGCAATTGAAGTAATGTTGGAGCACACTAATGAAGGGTAAAAGAAGAGATGAAAGTAATGGTGGGTCACACTCAGGAGAGGAAAAGAAGTAACCTAAACTAAAACTGTCGCAAAGTGGACAAATATCCCCCACCAGCACCTTGTCACTGGAGCAGCATAATCAGAGAATGGAAACGATGTTCAAAACAAATATCACTAGTGGGCTTGAACTTTGACCCATTTTACTCCAAAATAATAGGGCACCTCCTTGGGTAATGAGCAACACTTGTATAAAGTTTCGGGGTCCTTGGTCAAACAGCTATTGAGTTAGAGCACGGAAACAATTTTCAAACAAATTCAACTGTGACATTGACATTTGACCCATGTGACCTAAAAACCTCCTTGGGCCATGAGCAACACTTGTATAAAGTTTCAGGGTCGTTTCAGCCTTTTTTTTCCCGTCGGCTAGTTAACACACAGGATTGGTTGGCAAGGGTTAAGTGAAAAAATATGATAAATACAGGATTTACCTGCATAAACTAATAGTTCACAGATAACAAAAACTGTGTCATTCCACGTAGTGTCAGAGTTAAATAACGACCTTCCTGGGGTGTTGGTAAAGGGAAATTATAGGTGTAATCGTTGCCTGTATACTGGGTAAGTATCTGCCCATCCGATTCATTGGTACCGAGTTTGATCTCCATGTTTTTCAGTGTGTCTGAAACAGAGAACATTTAGATACAGGATTCGCCTGCTACAGCAACTCCCCCTATATGAAACAACATTTCATAGATCATAAAATATTGTGATATTTTAAGTAGTGTAAGAGTTTAATACCGCTTTTCACGTGATGGCTGAAGTGTGTCAATATAGACGTTTAATCGTTGACAGTGTTCTATGAAAGTATTTGCACATTCCAATTATCTCTACCAAATTCTGTCCATATTCAGAAGGCTGTCTGAAACCGTAGGCATTAAGATACTGACAGCTTATGCTACAGTACCGATTATGTATACATTTACAGTAATATACAATTTCTCGCTGGAACCACAGGGACCTGCGGCAATATTTCTTCAGTCACGTCTTTTCTTTTGCCGTTTACTCCACAGTGAAAACAGTCAAAGAAACGTTGCAGTAAACAAAACTTTGCTGTCCGTGTGGTAGTATCACCAATCACATTTAACAATGCACAGTTTATCCGAGTACTGGAACAGACACAGACAACCCCCCCCCCCCCCCAAAAAAAAAGGCTGCTTTAATGGGGCCTAATTTTCTTAGAAATATTGATTTACTGCAATTATTATTATTATTGTTAATCATTGATAAATACTGAAAAATTAGTTCTCTGCAAACGTAGAGAAACGCTGGAAGGTTACTTTCCTGTTTTTGAGAGATCGTACATGGAGTAATCGTACTAACTTGAATATGGTCCCCAATTTTGATGTAAGCAATTGATCATGTGACATTTCCAAAAAAACATTTGTGGGGGTTCTGGCTCAAAATATAGAAATACATCAAGAGGCTGCCAAACCAGTATATATTACGTTTTTGTCTTTCTTTTCTATTGGTGGTTTGCCAATTAAAGCTCGACTTAAGTCAGTGATAAATTATTTATGAAGTTTGGCGAGATTGTAAGTGTCTGAATACCCCCATTTAAGGGGGCTATTTAGTTTTATTCCGTGAGTCAAAATTTCTTGTAAAACACCGATACATGCAACTACATATATCTTTTTCGTGCACCGTTAGTTTTGCAATTGATAACTGTTTTTATGACATCAGATATGACCTCAATATATAATGATTTGAATACGAATCCTCGTAATCGACGATTGTTATTGCTCATGTAAGTTTCTCATAAATCTTTGCAAAACTCTGGCGCGAAATCTAAAGATAAATTAATAGGCTACGTAGCCCATTAAAGAAAAAGACACTAACTTACTAAATATATTTTTAGTATTTGTGTGTGTGTGTGTGTGTGTGTGTGTGTGTGTTTTTATGATGATTTCCAAGCAATCCCCTTTATTAATTCATTGATATATCAGTTTTCTAAAAAAATCTGAAAAAGCTTCCTTTCAGCTGTAAATTGCAGGGTAATAGCTAGCCCTCCATTCATGTGGATTCATACAGGAAGGGGAAGCGGTTGGCGTACTCCGAGATACATTTTGGAAACCAAGGTGCAGTCTGGTGTACCCTAAGCTACTTCACAATATTTACGATCCAAGATCAGTATAAATAAACAGTTGCATAATTTACTGGGCAGAGTTTTCATTGGTCAAAATCAAATGGAATCTCTTGTATACTGTATTTTACAACTGTTAAAACATGACACAAGCTACATTTGACAGTGCATGCCGTAATTCTTGTATATGTACCCTGGCTTCTCACTCTTTCATCTAAAATGTCAATGAAATGATGGGATTTGTCTGATAGATGATAGAAGGCATTGTGGGAAAATGCTGGTTACCAGAATTTCCCTTTTTTTCCGCAATCTTTTCAAAAGCATTGTTGATTTGGGGTGGTCAATAATCTCTCTTCTTCGATGAAGAGTTATTTGAGAATTTCACATGAGATTTTTGACAATAATGGTACATACGGCCCCATCCATCACTTTCATCACCAGGTCCGCCTCGTCCCAACACTGATATTCTGTATATCTTGTACTGTTGACCTAAATCTAGTTGAAACCAAGGGTCATCCTCCTTCTCTGTTGCAGCACAGCAGTTACAGGCATCTGCCCCTCTATCTGTATTTCCATCGACTGCTCTCCCACTTTCCCAGTGTGCACTGCTTGCGGTGATAGTTTTATCTCTGGAAACAAGTTGTTGTGCTGAAACTTTCAAAGAAGTTGACAAATGAAAATCGCTTTCTTTGTTGGAAAATACGTCATTTATTTGTATTCCTATGCACACATCAATCAATGACTATGTCTACAAGACATTTCTTTAGCAGAAATTCTAATTTGTTTTATGCAAGCAATATAAACTTGATATTGACCTACACTGTCGACAAAATCCCTTTAAGTCGGCACTTTTAGTGAGTGAGTGAGAGAAAATGAGTTTATCAGTCAAGTAGCCCACGGGTAATACCATAGTATACCGTCCAAGAAAGTTATCCCGACGACATATCAGTTTTCACACGGTCCGAATTGATTCGAGCCAAGACTCTGTGAACTTTAGACTTCACGTCTGTTACCATAATCGTTCCGTCCTTGGTCCATGTACCAATAATCTGCCTGTCTTTCACCATTTTTCTAGCCTAGTACAAAAACTTGATCCCAAGTAACCGTCATTTTTTTTATTGAAAGAAGCACAAACACAATCATTCTGATTTATGCGTACCTCGGTAAGAATAACAACTACTTTTGGCACTTCATCCATGTCTTCGATAAGAGCTAGGCCCTCAATAATGTTCGCTGTGTTACGGGAGATCACTCCTTCCTTACAGCATAGCTTCTTCCCGTATAAAATCAATACCTAACAACTGCTTTAGGGAGAATGCTCTTTAGCTTAGTGTGTTAGTTCATATATTAAGGGATGTTTCATTTTCATTTCTTAGTATTGATGTTTATGTAAAAACCCTTTGCCAGTGTCACTGAACTGAAGTTTGATCTTACACTACTAAAGAAAGCCGTAGGAATGCATGAAGAGGTTTACTGGCTGTTTAAAAAAAAAAAAAAAAAAACGTAATAAAAGATCACTAATAAAATTGCAAAAATGTTTAAGATTTGTTGAAAACTACTTTAATGCATATAGAAACAGACGGACATCAAGTAGATAACTAAATAACATACAGTCCAAAGACAAGATAATTGTCCAGCTTAACTGAGTCGTAATCCACAGTTCCTCGTAACTGAAAGGTCCTAGGTTCAATCCTCGACTTGCAGACTTTTTTGTTTTATTTAAGTTACTTCCAGCATGACTTTTCAGAACCCAACCCTGGTACCGGAGGAATGAAATGTGAATGAACGAGATCTAGTAGTTACATGGCAGAACTGCTGTTGACAGCACCATAAACCATTCATTCAATCAATCAATCAATCAATCTGTATATTATCAAAGTAATTAGTTGCGAGAGAAAACTACATGTACGCGTTTTCCCTGTTTAATCGATTTTTGTTCAAATGCATGTGCCAGGCCTATAACTCTTACAACATCACTGTTTTACGAACATGAAAGTCCGCAACAAATGCATAGCTGAAATACAAACCGCCCCGGCTTGGATTCGAACCTGTACGGTAAAGATCCTCGTTTATCGAAGCACAAAAGACTAACCACTGAACTAAGAAAGTTCTTCCTAACGCAGTTGCTAGATATTGTTTTTACACAGGAAGACGCTATGCTGTAAGGAAGGAGTGATCTTCCGTAACAACTGAAAAAGGAGAAATTGCTTGTATAAGCAGCCTGACCTTAGTTCTATGTACAATGTTCGATAATTTTGGAGATATTCCAACGCAGAAAGCAGTAATTTTGTGTTTTGTTAATTGACTGAAAGTGCCTTAATTTCATTCCTTTTCCATATAGATAGTCAGGAAATTGTTATAATGTTAGGTGTTTATTCTTGTAAATGCTTATTTAAACATTTACCAAATTATCTTTAGATATTACAACCTCATGAAAGAAGGAGATCAGCGGAGATTCTGGCAACAAATGCTATTGTATGCACCACATTTGTTTGTCGTCTGCAAATGCTGACAATGTGGACAAGTATAAAAGTGTGTGGTAGTCTGGTGGAAACAAAAAGTCAAGGATCGGTAAGTATACATTTACATTGTGACTGACCTCTGCTGAAGTGTGTGTGTGTGTGTTTTACTAAAACAAACTAAATGCACACAGACTTACTCGAAGAAATTGTATACAGTAAAACACAAATTACGAAGGACACAAGTCTGAAACTCATCGTTGTGTAGACGTTTGAGTTATGGTCACATTACACAGTCATGATCTCCATCTGAAACCATGCAAAACAGTGAATTATACATAAATTTATCGTATACTGCAAATGTAACACCTACACAATTATTAATTTTGCCAAGTGATCCTGGGTTTAAACGACTTTGCAGAAGGCTTTGGAAACATTGTTAAAATAGGATAAAATGCTGCTATTTTTCGGCGTAGCTGTATGATCTCACTTTTGACCGACTTTTGGTAACACAAGGAAATGAACGGTTACTCATTTTGTGATTGGCGAAAAAAATATAAACTCTACAAAAAAGATAACGGTTGGGATGAAAAATTTACTGACGTTTGAAAAACATATTTGTCACTGGACACTCATATTATCGTCGCAATTATCTATGTAAATTTGTACAGTATAGCAATGCAGTGGTTGAAAATGCCCATAATCTAAATAATACCCATAAAATAACCGCAGAGAAATGGCAAAGTTTCTATTTTGATCAAGTGTAGGTAAGTGTTAGTGTACCTAAGCGGCTCAAAACGGTGTCACGTGACTTAACTGGTATCTGCTTTGGCCTTGGTACGACTAGAGGAAAACCGAAAGTAGCCTGCCACTTTATTGTATTATGAGAAAAGAAAGTTACAAAATCATGTCTTTGTTTTCGCGTTAATAAAAACGAACTTGCCGTGAATTTGGTGGAAAATATTTGCAACACAAAACGTTTTTTGTTATTCGCGATGTAAGCGGCCTATTGCGGGGGTCTTTTCATCAAGGCAATATAATGTCAAATTCGGCTGGATTTTAACGTACAGCGATTGCATTAGTTTCCATACTTTTGGCTAGCTGTAATATTCTCCCGATTGTACGATTATGGAATTCTCAGGACATTGACCTAATTTTTGACCAAGGGCACGGTGTGTACGAGCAAGTTATTGCAACTTCGGGGAATTTCATCCCGCGTTATTTAGGTCATTGGGAGCTTCCAGCTGCCTTAGAGTTAGACAACGAGGTTGTGAATATAACTTACTATTCGGAAATTTTGTGGGCGTTAAATAGTTTAAATTATGGACTATCTCGAGAATTTGATGACGGATCTGGAAGAGTTATGGTAGCTGAAGCTCTTGAAAGGGGGTTTTCTATATCAGACTACATGATTCTAACAGTTGGTTTCAGTACTGTTTCAATTTTTCATGACCATCACGTGTTTCATATATTTGATTCCCATATTAGAAATAGCCAGGGCATTTCATGTACGGATGGTTTTGCATCTATGCTGATGTTCGATTCTTTAATGGAGTTGGTACAGTTTATTAGTGCACAATTTCCCCTCACAGAATTTAATTTGACACCTGTTATATCGGAATGCCTGTACACGCGAGTTTTCAAAATCAGTTTCCTGCTATGAAAGTGAAATTGACTGATATTTTGCAAACCCATACTTGCAGTCTGATCTTTCATGTACACCGTTCTATGGTAAAGGAAATAGAAAATACTCTGGCAGGAAGAAAATGCATTTATACTGCAAAAGGTAGAATTGATTACCGACACAGTGTGTAACCTATATGGTTGACAATTTAAGCCTTTACAACACAATTCTATATTTAAAAGACCCCTGGATTATCGCTTTTAACTTCATGACATGAAAAGGACAAAATGGTGGTAACCTGCTTTTTCTCCTTTTCCTCCTCAATCTTCTCTCCTGTCAGATACTAATCATGTAATCTATGAAATACGTTCTTGCCGTCTGTAGTCCATTTCAATTTGGCCAAGTTTTGCCTGTTGTCGTCAGTAAGGGTTTAATTTTCAAAACTTCCTGATCTAAATTGTTGATAACCCCCATTTCAGCAGATTTCTGACTTCTTTTTATGTCTTATATAACACTATGAGATAGAAAGAATAAGGTTTGGCCTCTTCAAATAACCTCTCTCTCTCTATCTCTCTCTCTCTCCCTCATTTTGAATGTATGTTATATTTTTTCTTACAGCAAATGGAAATAATATGCTCGATGATCCTCCCTATAACTATTTTATATAGAAATATAACAAGGGTGTAGTATGAGAAATACTACCTTTTTGAAATTTTAATGTTACAGGCGTTTAGCTATGGATTAAATACAAAACGGGACAGGACACTGGGAACTGTTTTGTAAAGGGTATGAATATTTGTGGGAAAATAATGGCCATTTGTATGTTCTCCTCCTTTTCCTATAAACTTTTTAAAAACCGACTTCTTCAGGGTAGTGAAAAATCCGGATAAGTTCGGTTCATGATCGAATACCTGGTTCTTGCACGAAAAAGGATCATTTTCTTCGTGCAAGAAAACACGAAAAAAAAAAAGATATTTCTGTGTACTTCAGATACTGGGGCCAAAGGGTACAGTCTTTATACCCAACACAAACCAAGTGAAAGAAAGAAAGAAAGAGAAATAAAAACACGAACATTTAAAACAACGTGGGGCTCAGCTTTATACATTCTTTGCTTATGGAGTACATAGATTTCTTTATGTTAGAGGACGACTTTTATCTTATTACTTCTTGGTCTTACTGACAGGTGGCTGGCAGACTTACGCCTAACTTTAGTTGGTGATAAAACAAGCATTTCTTTTGAAGTTTTATGTGATTATAAAAATCTACCGAAGAGGTCCTGTCAACAATTTTGCGATTTGGCGGTTTGTTTATATAAATAAGTTAAACAATTGCCTTTTGGTTGTTTGCAGAAGTCCACAAAAATGACTCCAAAATCCATGTTTATGTGCCAGTACCGCGATGACAAAGAAAACATAAAACTCTTTAAACATACTTATTTTACATCGATTGAGAAACAAGTTCTTACAACTTATACTAATCTCTCTCGATTCTGCTTCCTGGGAACTACACCAGTATTCGCTCAAAATGAAGAATGGGCCGATGAAGAATCCCAAAGTTGACACTCGCTTCCGGGTATCAAACTCGGGATCTTATAGTTACGAGGCCGACGCTCTACCTCACAACAACGGACACCACGAATAAATAAAACTCTTTATCACATTACAAAAGTTTTAGACTCGTCTCAATTGAAAGCAATTACAGACGACATAGTAATTGTGCATCAAATGGTGGTATTAATCTGTGAAAAGGTAGAAAACATTGTGCGAAAAGGAGAAAATGCTGTTTATTAACTTTTTCCCCCATGTGTTTGAAAGGATCAAGGCGGGAGAAATTTGGATGCAAATCAAAAATCCGGGAAGAAATTGAAAAAAAAAAAAAAAAAAAAAAAAAAGTATATAGCAATCAGAAAAAGGCAGAACCGAAGAAATCGGAAGAAAGTAAAAAAAGATGAAATATAAAAAGAGACCGGAAGAAAGAAACGAACAAATAAGAATAAAGAAATATTAAAAGGGTACAAAAGAAAACAAAAGAATTTAAGAAAAAAGCAGAAGAAAAGAAGAAATGCAAACTAACAGAAAAAAATAGAAGTGATAAGGAAATTTACGTACGAAATCTTAAATAAATACGAACTTTCGCCTTGTGCAGAACGTCACTTCTTCCCTAATTACAAGGAAGTTGTCATTATCCTACGATCGTATTTTATTGTGTACGAAAATTACATCTTCAAACTTCCTTTTTACGTGGTGAAGTGCCTCCAAAGTGTACGCCAGAGACCTATCCATTATTTCAGGCATTTCTCACATTGTAATCAAAAGCTAGCATTCTCAGGGTCGTAGAAAACTGGCTTGTTTGGTACAGGATTGACCCCGGGCCATCTGACAACTCCCGGGATATGAAATCAAGGTGTTCTCTTTTAGTGTGGTACACTGCGTGGAAAATTGTTGGTATTTGGCCAAATGGTTGGATAAACTACTTTTTGTGTCTGTGCTTGAATTATTTCGATCGATCAATGCGTCATATTCAGACGCACTAATACCAGATTTAATGATACCATAATGTCGTCATAAATATTCTTACTCTTTTGAAACACTTTGTCATCAGGGTTCGTATTCAGCAACCGTTCTTAAGAACATTCCTAGTCTCATTCTCCTGAAATTTCAAACTTTGAAAGTAACACAACATCTGATTGTGAACATCTGAATCACAATATCTGAATCATAAGTTGTGTTACTTTCAAAATTAGAAAAACTTTGAGGATAAGACAAAGAATGTTCTTCAGAATGGCTGGTGAATACGGACATAGATGTTTAGTTTTGATACTCATTGTCTAAAATTTTATGACAATATGTTTGAAAAAGAGTACAAAAGACAAATAAAACAATTCACCTTAGCATTTCGTCAAAATTCCAACATTTTTCTTCGCAGTATGCCAAACCTTCATATCTTTGAAGCTCCACTGGTCTGTCAGGGAGCAATAAAATTTTCCTTGGTCGATCACCGAACACCTTTACACATTGTTGCACCGTCTGAATATCACGGAATACTCATTTTTTTAATTTACACCGTTACTATAAATAGCACATTGGAGACTTCCATTATATTGTATATAAGACAAGGTGTGCAGTGCAACGAAATCGAAGAAAATTTTACCCCTATCCCCTTTCAGAGATACTATATAACCAAAAACGGAAAGATAAACCTAGATACCGTTTCAGATGGGTTCATAGATAATTTATCTTTTATACCCTGACCTTCGAAAATTCCGACCGGCTCTTGTGATCTGTTTTTCGTGAAAGAACTGTCAGGCTATTTACGTCACAACATTGTCAACTTATTACAAATTACGCAAAACAAACATTTGATAGGAAAGAAATGTTTTTCAACAGTCTAGAAAACCATTAATGAAATAGGACGGTATCCTTGTAAGTAGAGAAAGTTAAAAAATACCACTCTGTCTTTAAGCATTACTCCGTAGAAATATCCGATATAAGTTTATTTATCTACTTAGGTTCGTCCATTCCCCGTCCGAGCATTCTACTTCTTTTGGAATTTCAAAGACACACGAGCACATAATTACAAAGAATGACAAGCTTACCTCGGTTTGAAGTTGTTTTGAGCCGATACTTTCAGAACCGGAAGACCAACACAACAATTTCTTGTGGGAGCCATTGGCTCCGAATATGAAGTTTCCTACCCGTGAAGATGCTGTATCAAACCACATGGTATAAAGTCGGATGGACAAAGCTCTTGGGGTTGTCTATATGGTATCTATAGACAAGAGTGTTTACTCGTGCCTATATAACATGGACAACTCCGCTCGTTGTCTATCATATACATACTTTTGGGATTCTGTTCTCTGATTGGTCAAAGCGCTATACGTGTTGTCTTAATATCCAAGATACACCTCTCGTAGTTGTATATCTATATATACATTACATATAGTTGTATATGTGTTACTCTAGATGAAAATGTCAAACCTTTATTTAAATAAAGCTTCAGAGCCCAAACCTGGTATTGGCAATATATGAATATGTGAGCTGTCGCCGTAATATAACTAAAATAATGTTGAAAGCTGCGCAAAACACAATAAATTAATCAGTCATTAGTTATATGCTAGTATTGTGCGGAATTATTGTTTTGAGGCAAATTATTATTCAGCACAATCTTCATGCGTCTCTGACTAGATGGAAGACAGTATATTGTAGCAAATGGTTATAGTAAACTAGTCAGTTCGGATAAGAAGCCTTACCGAAGTAGTTTTTACGGAATGTGCAGATGTCTTAGTTTATATAGAGTTAAGTGCGCATGCGCTTAACAATGGCGGATTTTTTTGAAAAAACAAACGAACAAAAAAAAAAAAAAAAGATGAAAATTTGGAGAAAATTGGAAATTACACAGCTTTGAGTGGCATGTGAATAATAGAAATATTGCTAATTGATAGACGAGAGCTCAGTGTAACATATGGACAAATTATTTTATGTGATTTTATGTGATCAAATGGGAAGACATAAGAAAACACCAAAGAAAACACAAAAAGAAGATCCAATCCAGCCCCAGTCTGAAACGCGCAAAAGGAAAAAAGGTAAATACTCTCCCTCAGACAAAGAAATAGACAATAAGAGGTTAGCGATAGGATCAGGTCGATTTGAAGACAATAAACAAAATAAATCCTGCTCCCAAAACAGTGCAAACATGCAGTCTGGTGGTAAGCAGCAACAAGTTCAAACCCCAGTCAGTCAAGAAAATCAGCAGCGCATGCATCAAAATCCGAATCTAAGTTATAATGGCCATATGTGGAACTATAGCAACCAGCAAGGCGTAAATAGTATGACTGGTAGCCCTCCATTTTCATGCGCCCAAGCATCGAATCAAGGGGTCTTCCATGTACAATCTACCCCCACCCTCACCCCACAACGCAGCTCAGACAGCTACGAATCAACAATTTTCAGCACTAATGTCTCGCTTTGATAAGCTCGAAACAAAACTGTCACAGTTAGACTCGATAAAATCCTCAGTTGAAAAAAATAACGGTCAGATTGGACAATATGGATACCAAAGGTACCTCCCTTGAGAGGAAGATGGTTGAAATCGAGAAAAGCAGAAACTTCGATTCAGGAAATATCGAAGAAATTGTTAAACAGCAGAAAGAAATAGACTCAATGATAAATAAAATGAAAAAGTTAGAGGAAAAACAAACAGAAAAAAAAAAAAAAAAAAATAATTAAAAAAAAAAAAAAAAAAAAAATAAATAAATAAAATAAATAAATAAATAAAAATAAAATAAAATAAAATAAATGAAGTCAGAAATATACGAAGCATGAGAAACAATTTGCTATTCTATGGCATCAATGAAGAAAATGGAGAAACAGATGAGCAATGTGTAAAAAAAGTGTTAAACTTCATTGAAAGGAAATGCGGGATTCAGAATGCCTCAAGCAAAATTTCGTTACACCGTGCCCACAGGATCGGGAAATTCAATCATGCAAAGAAAAGACCAATTGTGGCAAAGTTTACTCATACCAAGACAGAGAATCAGTCAGAAAAACGGCAAGAACCATCGAAAGACCTTACAGAATGAGCCAGCAGTTTCCGAAAGATATCAAGGACGCGCCGAAAAGACCTGTCCCAGTGATGAAGCAAGCTAAAGGCGAAGGGAAACGTACATATATTTCTGTGGATAAATTATGCATTAACGGCGGACTATACCGAGAGGAAACAGACGATTCCATTCATCATTGGTGGGGGGCGGCGGAAGTGACGTGCAGTGTGTCTTCTGGAATGTAGAAGGGCTAAGCACGTCAAAAATAAACAGCCCAGACTTTGAAAGCTATATTCTCAAATATGATATAATTTGTTTAAACGAGACTTGGACAAATAAAAATTCAAACATTCTGTTAAAAGGTTACAAAGTATTTCAATCATATCGCCGTTTTCAAAACAGGCGTGCTAAGCGAAGTAGTGGTGGACTTACTGTTTATATCAAAAATAGTCTAGCAAAAGGAGTGAAATAGATGAAAAATACCTCAGACTATATCTTATGGTTCAAAATAGAAAAAAAAAATCTTTGAAATTGAAGATGATTACTATTTTTGCTCTACACATGTTGCTCCTGAGAATTCATCGGTTTACGATATATGTGACTTTGATATTTTTGATTTACTCGAGTCAAATAGCAGATGATTTTCCGAACTGGGTCGCGTTTTCGTATTCGGCGATATGAATGCACGTGTGGGTCAAAGGTCAGACTTCATTGTAATTGACGGGCCGTTACCGGACATTACCGACCAGTCTAATATAGAAAGGCCTTGTCTCAGGCGTGTATCATCCGATAACGGTTCGAATCGATTTAGTGAACGATTATTAGATATTTGTAAATCATTGAATTTTAGGATCGGGAACGGACGTATAGGCTCAGATGAGAATGCTGGAAGTTTTACATGCTACACCCATAATGGGGAGAGTGTAGTTGATTACCTTATTACTACGCATGAAAACTTCGAAATCATTAGTTCGTTTCGCTTAAAAACGATTTTACAATCTATTTAATCTCTTTTAGTTTTAAAACACACAGACTAACATGTAAGGCTCAGGCCCATACCCTTACATCATACAGATGGAATGAAGCGCATTTAGAAATGTTTTATATGATATTGATAAAGATGTTAACTCTTTGTGCAGTGATATCCAAAACAACATTGACAATAACTGTGGTACAGATACATTAGTGAACATCTTCAGTGACTATCTCGCAAGTAGAGGAAATAATTACTTAAAAAAAAAAAACAAAAAAAAAAAACGCATAGTGTGAAAGATATTCATTTTAACAATTCAAACAATGAGGATAAGAAATGGTTTGACTCTGAGTGTAGAAAACGTAAATATGCTTATGGGCAAGCTTTAAAAAATCATAACATTTGTATGTCAGAGGAATTTCTATCAAAAAAGAAGGAATACAAGACTCTCTGCAGGCAGAAAAAAGTGCGTACAAAATACAATTTGCAAAAACATTAAAAGTTTTCAAAAGTAAAAATCCAAAGGACTTCTGGAACCTATTCAAAGTAAGAAAAATACCAATGAGTCAGAAAATATAAGCTTAGCCACATTCTATGATCATTTTAGTTATCCAGGTTCACAAATAATCATGAAGAGGACGAAGAGTGCCTCGAACAGCTGAGTCAGTACGAATCGTTAGATCAAAATTTTTAAAGTTTATTCGAAGAGTTAGATTCTCGGATAACTGAAGAGGAAATTAGGAAAGCTTGTGGAACTCTGAATGCAAATAAATCATGTTCTTTCGACAATGTTATTTATGAATATTTTAAGGAAGGGATAGACATTTTAGAAGGACCACTGGAGAAACTTTTTTACTATATATTAAATAAACAAACCTTCCCGCGATCTTGGTCACTTAGAATAAGGTAATTATCCCAGTCTTTAAAATGGGAGATAAATCAGACCCAAACAATTACAGAGGTATAACCCTTATAAGTTGCTTTTGTAAATTATTTATGACTATCCTAAATGAACGTGTAAAAAATGGTCTGTTGAAAACGGACGCACAATTCGGTTTTAGAGCAAATTACAGTACTGTCGATGCTGTCTACTACTCAACGCTTTCATTGAAAAACAACTGGAAATAAAAATAAACTATACTGCTGTTTTGTAGACTTTCACCAATCCTTTGAATCCATTTATCGAAATGCACTCTGGTGTAAACTTTTAAGGCAGGGAATAAATGGCATGCTGTTAGCCCTTTTGCGAACTATGTATGAAGACATAAAACTTTGCGTCAAACATTTAGGTAATATATCGGATCTCCAAAATTTCAATGCTGGATTATTACAGGGCGAGATCAGCTCACCGATCGTATTCTCTCTATTTGTAAATGATGTTGAGCTACTCCTACAGGATGACAAAAACAATCGATCAAATTAACAAATACCTATTACTCTTTGCAGATGATTCGTTACTTATCTCAGAAACTGCCAAAGGCTTACAAGATCTCATAAACAAATTCGAGTTAAATTGCAAAAAATGGAAACTGACTGTTAACACTGACATAAAAAAGATTATGATATTAAAAAATGGGGGAAATATAAGTAATGAAGCTACGTTCACTTATTCAAACATTAAGATAGAGACCGTAAGATCGTTCAACTATCCAGGGGTTGTTTTCACGAGTAGCGGATCATTCATAAATGCCGTACAAACGTACACAGGTAAAGCACTCCGGGCAATGAACGCATTATTGTCGATTATTCGAGGTAAAGATATCCCAATCAAAATCATGCTTTCTCTATTTGACTATTTTGTATCGCCGATCCTTACCTTCTCTAGTGAAGTACGGGGTTTTACTAGAACCGAAATTGCTGGAAGAGAGCGCAGAAAGTTTTTGAAATTAATTTTAAATGTAAAACAATCTACGAGTAACAGTGCGATATATGGAGAGCTTGGTAGATTCCCACTATCAGTAAATATCAAAATTAAATTACAGTTATTCATAAGCTACAGTGCGAAAATATCGACAAAATTTCAAAACCGAACTGGGCCTCGAAAGTGAAACATCTTTTAGAACGCTGCGGCTTTCATAAAATATGGCTTTTCCCAGCATCTGTAAACACGGAAATCTTTTTACCAATTTTCAAAAGAAGATTAATGGATTTCTTCGTTACTGATTGGCACATGGATATACAAAACAAAACTTCTCTGACACTATTCAGGAGTTTAAAATCTGATCTAGAACTTTTGAACTACATTACCATAATGTACAACTCTAAGTATAGAAAAAATAAGGTTATCCTCGCATCAGCTAAATATTGAAGTTGGTAGACACCGGAACATAGACAGATTGTATAGAATTTGCACGCTTTGGAGCATAAACGAAATTAAGGATGAATACCACTTTATACTTATTTGCCCTTTCTACAAAACTTTAAGAGAAAATTATATAAAAAGATACTATTCCATTAGGCCCAGCACATATAAGTTTACACAATTGCTAGAAAATTCTAATGCCCAAACTCTGAATAACTTTGTCATCTTTTGTACCAAGGCTTTTGGACAGAGGCGTCAAACCCTTAACCCTAACGACTAAATACTACACCAGTTAACTCGATATCACACAATTTTGAGTTTTAACGACCTAAGAGGAAAAAGGTTTTTTTTTAGCTCAGCTGAGCACGAAGTGCTAAGGTGAGGTATTGTGATCGGTCATTGTCCGGCGTCCATCTGTTCGTCTGTCCGTCTGTCCACATTTCCTTTAAACATCTTCTCCTCCTAAATCGCTGGGCCAATCGTGATGAAACTTGGCAGGGATGTTCCTTGGGTGAAGCTCTACCAAAGTTGTTCAAGAGATTAAATTCCACCCAAAAAGGAAAAAAAAAAAAAAAAAAAAAAAGGAAAATCTTTGAAAATCTTCTTATCTGATTCTAGAAGGCGCAGAGCTTTAATATTTGGTATGTAGCATCTCCTAGTGGACCTCTACCAAGTTTGTTCATATGATGCCTCTGGGGTCAAAACTGGCCCCGCCCCGGGGGTCACAAATTCGAACATAGGAACAAAGAAGGAAAACTTTAAAATTCTTCTTCTCTGAAACTGGAAGGCGTAGAGCTTTGATATTTGGTATGTAGCATCTACTAGTAGACCCCTACCAAGTTTGTTCATATGATGCCCCTGGAGTCAAAACTGGCCCCGCCCCGGGGGTCACAAGTTCGAACATAGGAACAAAGAAGGAAAACTTTAAAATTCTTCTTCTCTGAAACTGGAAGGCGTGGAGCTTTGATATTTAGCATTTAGCATCTCCTAGTGGACCTCTACCAAGTTTGTTCATATGATGCCCCTGGGGTCAAAACTGGTCCCGCCCTTAGGGTCACTGGTTTCGAACATAGGAACAAAGAAGGAAAACTTTAAAAATCTTCTTCTCTGATTCTAGAAGGCGTAGAGCTTTGATATTTGGTATGTAGCATCTCCTAGTGGACCCCTACCAAGTTTGATCATATGATGCCCCTGGGGTCAAAACTGGCCTCGCCCCGGGGGTCACAAGTTCGAACATAGGAACAAAGAAGGAAATCTTTAAAATTCTTCTTCTCTGAAACTGGAAGGCGTGGAGCTTTGATATTTGGCATCTAGCATCTCCTAGTGGACCTCTACCAAGTTTGTTCATATGATGCCCCTGGGGTCAAAACTGGCCCCGCCCTGGGGGTCATAAGTTTCGAACATAGGAACAAAAAAGGAAAATTTAAAAAATCTTCTTCTTTGATTCTATAAGGTGTAGAGCTTTGATATTTGGTATGTAGTATCTCCTAGTGGACCTCTACCAAGTCTGCTCATATGATGCCCCTGGGGTCAAAACTGGCCCCGTCCCGGGGGTCACAAGTTCGAACATAGGAACAAAGAAGGAAAACTTTAAAATTCTTCTTCTCTGAAACTAGTAGGCGTGGAGCTTTGATATGTGGCATCTAGCATCTCCTAGTGGACCTCTACCAAGTTTGTTTATATGATGCCCCTGGGGTCAAAACTGCCACCCCCCCCCCCTAGGGGTCACAGGTTTCGAACATAGGAACAAAGAAGGAAAACTTTAAAAATCTTCTTCTCTGAATCTAGAAGGCGTAGACATTTGATATTTGTTATGTAGCATCTCCTAATGGACCTCTACCAATTTTGTTCATACGATGGCCCTGGGGTCAAAACTGGCCCTGACGCGGGGGTCACAAGTTCTAACATAGGAACAAAGAAGGAAAACTTTAAAATTCTTCTTTTCTAAACCTTGAAGGCATAGAGCTTTGTTATTTGGTATGTAGTGAACCTGTTCTAAGTTTGTTAGCCCACCTGAACACAACATGTTCAGTCAGTTCGAAATTGGGTCATCTGGGGTCATAAACTAGGTCACTAGGTCAAATTAAAGAAACACCTTTTGGGCACTCTAGAGGCCACATTTATTGCTCAAATGACCTGAAATTTGGTCAGAATGTTTGTCTTGATATAATCTCGGATGAGTTCGGATTTGGGTCACCTGGGATCATAAACTAGGTCACTAGTTCAAATTAAAGTAATACCTTTTGGGCACTCTAGAGGCCACATTTTTGGCTCTTTTGACTTGAAAATTTGTCAGAATGTTTGTCTTGATAAAATCTCACATGAGTCCGAATTTGGGTCATGTGGGGTCCTAAATTAGGTCACTAGGTCAAATTAAAGAAATACCTTGTGTGCACTCTAGAGGCCACATTTATTGTTCAATTGATTTGAAAATTGGTCAAAATGTTTGTCTTGATGAAATCTAGGATGACTTCAAAATTGGGTCACCTGGGCTTATAATCTAGGTGACTAGGTCTAATTAAAGAAATACCTTTAGGGTACTCTAGAGGTCACATTTCTTGCTCAATTGACTTGAAAATTGGTCAAAATGTTTGTCTTGATGAAATCTAGGACGACTTCAAAAATTGGGTCACCTGGGCTTATAATCTAGGTGACTAGGTCTAATTAAAGAAATACATTTAGGGCACTCTAGAGGTCACATTTCTTGCTCAATTGACTTGGAAATTGGTCAGAATGTTTGTCTTGATGAAATATTGGGTGAGTTTGAAATTGGGTCAGCTAGGGTCATAAACTAGGTTACTGGGTCAAATTTAAGAAACACTTTGTGGGCACTCTAGAGGCCACATTTATTGCTCAATTAACTTGAAAACTGTTCAGAATGTTTGTCTTGATAATTTTTTTGATAAGTTCTAAATTGGATCATGTAGGGTGATAAATTAGGTCATTAGGTCAACTTACGGAAATTCCTTGTGGACGCTCTAGAGGCCACATTTTAAGCTCAATTGACCTGACAATTGGTCAGAAATTGAATTATGCACGTTATGTGAATTTCGCCTATTGACTCAGGTGAGCGACCCAGGGCCATCATGGCCCTCTTGTTGAAAATATGAGGTGCGTCTATTTTGTCGTCTGCAAATAATTCAATTTGGCCGATTCCGAAATTTTGTCGTTGGGGTAAAGAGTTAAGATAAAGAACCAGCGTGGCTTCAGACTTTTTCTTTGCTTTCAAAGTCGGTTCTTAAACGGATAAGACTAATCAAAATACCACATTTTCTTGTTCTCCTTTTTATTACAGAAATTTTGGACAGAAGTGATCCGCGATCGGACTGCATATTTGGTGTGGTCGAATATTGATCAAGATCGTCCGCAAAAACGTTTACTTTTTTTCATTTTGAGTGGTAGCCTTGAAAGGTTTTTCCTTTCAAAACTTGTGACCAGTATTTTCTTTTAGCGTTTCGTCAATTTCGACTTTTCACATATATCATGTTTCGATGATAGCCTTTACTTTAGATAATTGTAACTTAAATAAAATTTCGATTTTCGAGTAGTCTGTATACTACAGTACACACACACACACACACACACACACACACACACACACACATTTTATAAAACACGGATCTTGGACATGTTACAAGATAAAAATTTCTACGAAGAAGTCCCTCACGATTGCTCCAAAATAACTATGAAGAAAATACAAAATGTAATACGAACAGCTCAGCTCATGAGATAACTCAAAACGAAATCGCTTATTTGTTGAATTTTGAATTCAAACCAAGTTTATTTTATGGTCTGCTAAAAATTCGCAAAAGTAATCTAATCAAAAGTGTTTGCTCTGAGAAACCTGACAAATACGTTGAAATAAGTAATCCCGAAGATTTAAAATTCAGACCTATTGAGGCAGGACCAGTATGTGAAACACATAGATTAAGCAACTTTGTGGATATACTACTGAAACCATTTCTCAAACACGTCAGTAGGGGGGTTAAGGCGGTTTCCCGGCCAAAACGCCGAACGACCTTTGACCCCGGACGCCCTTTGACCCGACCGGCCTTTGACCTCTGTACTAGAAGGCGCCACCGACGACGAACGAGAGAAGGCGCCCCCGACGAAGAGCCAGAAGGTGCCCCCCGACAGAAGGGACAAAAACGCTAGAAGGTCGAAGAGCCGGAAGGTGCCACCGACTCCGGGCCGGAACGCCGGAACGCGGTTTCCGGGCCGGAACGCCGAACGCCCTTTGACCCCGAACGCCTTTTGACCTCAGTACCAGAAGGAGCCACCGACGACGAACGAGAGAAGGCGTCCCGACGAAGAGCCAGAAGGCGCCCCCCGACAGAAGGGACAAAAACGCTAGAAGGCCGAAGAGCCGGAAGGCGCCACCGACGAAGGGTCGAACGCCGAACGTCCTTTGACCCCGAACGCCCTTTGACCTCAGTACCAGAAGGCGCTACCGACGACGAACGAGAGAAGGCGCCCCCGACGAGAAAAAATTTATAACTCGCGAAAGTTATAAATTTTTGAAATCCTTTAAATTCGAGCTAGCTTAAAAGCGCGATTAAAAATGTCGATGATAAGTTTTATAGATTTAGATAATTTCGATAACTCGCGCCTCGTTATAGACCCGAAGGAAAGACGTTCTAATAACGGAGAATTTATACCTTTAGCGTACGTATATCCGGAATCCACGGAATACAAGAGTAGCGGAAAATCGCAATTCGTAATTACGACTCCGGTATTAATATCCCAGGGACCTTTTCCGTCTACGTACGGTAAAAACCCGGATTATCTTATTAATTTCAAAACTATTAAAGGTACTAAAGGAGAAAAAGATTTAGATAAAATTTTCGATTACGTAGAGAGTTTTCTAAAGTCTAATACTTACCATATGTTAGGTAATAATAAAGAACTTTTTAATTTCGAAAAAAAACTTACTATAGGACAAAAATCGGTAAATTACCGGAACCAGCGAAAATTCCGAGTTAAATTAGAAAAGTCGATAACGTACGGCTATTATTACGAAATACATAAAATAGATACCAGTTTTATGTGCTTAGAAAAGGATTATAGCTTAAATCAGACCATGCCATTAGCTAATAGTAAAGGTTTTAATAAATGTTTCGCTTATATATGTATAAAGGGAGTTTATATGAATCTCGAAATTTTAGAAATACGGCTCGAATTAATTCAGGTAGTATTAATCGATTATCGGTTCTGTCAGAAACCTGAAAGTAAAGAAGAAAAGGACAATCTAGCTCCCGATCATTACTTCGGAGATTATAACGAAGATATTATAAATAAGCTAGAATTATAACTCGCTGAGTTATAAATTTATTTTTTTTAAAAAATAGCGATAAAAAAATTTTTGAAATTTTCTAAATTGTTTCCGCTTAAAAAGCCTATAAAAAGAATGGCAAGTAATACGGAAATAAGCGTATTAAAGAATTTAGAAAGTACTTTTATTTTACGTCTAACTAAAACGTTAGAAGATAAAATTTATTTCGCGAAACAAAGGTATTGTTCTGAGGGGGTGTTTTTTCCTCCGGTTAAATGCGAGAGAAGGTGTATACCGTTACTTCGATTTAAACCGGTTTTTTACTATGAAATAAGTAAAGCGGTCGATGCGTCCGATGACGGAATTGGCGAAACGGAAGAAATGGAATTGGTTTTAATTTTTCGAGATCATATATATTACGAATATATAAAAGAAGGGAAAGCATACGAAGCATTCGATGTTATGGCGCATAAATATTCGAAATTCGCGTTTAGAAAAAATGAGCTTTTTTATTTAAATATAATTTTCTGTTTTAGCGGGTTTTCTTGCGATGATTACCCGAGTTCTTGGGTAGATATAAGATTATATTCTTCTATTTTTGATTGTGTCGATAAAGAAGAACAGTTAGAACGGTTAAAAGATTTAGGAGAAAAATGGGCGGTTGGCCCTTTTTATTACGAGAATAGATGCGGTACAATATTTAGATACGGTACCTCAACATTTCGAGAAGAAGAATGCGTTATTTGCAAAGACGCGATCCCGAATATAATGTTTTGTAATTGCGGCCATATAATTATATGCGAGGAGTGCGATAAGCTTAATTTTAGAGAATGCCTTTTTTGTAAAACGCCGTGCCAAATAAAACGTAAATTATAAAATCCTAATAAAAATTTATAACTCAGCGAGTTATAAATTATCTATTATGAAGAGTTAATAGTAATTTTTTTCTCTTTTTAAAACGTTTTCTTTCTTCTTTAAGTTTATTTATCTCGGCTATTAACGCCCTAATACGGCCGTTAATTTTCTCGATTTTTTCGTCATAACGCGATTCTGGTTCGGTCATGGTTAATAATTCTTTATCGCCCATTTTAAAGATATCGAATCAATATTTATCTAAAGTTAAAGATTTCGTTACCCGTATATAAAAAACTTTTTTATAAAATTTGTTTTTTAAATTATTAGATTTATATATAAATCGGGAAATAATGAACGAAGAATTATTTAAAAAAGTTAATAAAAAGCGCGGCCTCGAATTAAAAAATGTTTTACCCGAAATATTTATTTTAGGCGAGAAAGTGGAAGAATATATCGATATCAATTTTAAACTCGTTAAAAAAATTTTAAGGCGTATTAATCTAAAGGACCCGCTAGGGGAGTTCGTACTACGCCATAATTCGGACGAAGATGCTCATTATGAACCCGGGTTTAAGATAGATTATTGGATCGCGGAAAAAGCTGCTGGCGATATCTCGGGTATTTTCGTGCGAATTGAGGAATACGCGAAATATCTTTCCGATGATGGCGAAGATGAAGATGATTGTACGACGGATATGATTTTACAATTACGCCTCGTTATAGAAAATCGAGTTAATGATATTATCGGTGAGATAAACAAGATTTGGGGAAATATCCAAGATGATCCGATTAGATGAAAAGAAGTTTGTAATGATATTCGTTACGTTATTTACGTTTTAAAAGAAGTTAAAACCGATCTATTAAAAATGAGAAAGGATTTAGCTAGTTTATACGCGCGGGGTTAAAAGAATTTATAACTTAAGTTTAAGTTATAAATTTATAGTTTCCTTATCGCTTCTCGTAAAGGCTCGTAATTATCGAAATATTTCTGAGTTCCGCTAACGATAGCTACGGCGATTAAAATAACTAATCTTCCTAAGTTAAATCCTTCGTTAATAAAATAATTTACGAAGACGTAAAACGATCTACATTTTTTAACGGAATATATAACAATACATCTCGAATTTCTTTTTCGTATATTATTAAAGACATAATTATAATTTTTTCCAATTTTCGTCTCGTGAGATCGGGAATACTTTCCGGAAATTCTATTTTTTCGGTAATATCTAGGTTATATAAGGTTTTTACGTAACCCGAATATTTACTAATAATTATTTCGTGTGCGGTATCTAGCGAGTTTTTTTCGTATATGCGTTTTAAAGTATTAACGGTAATTATTTCCATTTTTTAAAAAAAAATATTTTTTAAAAAATTGAATTTTCTAGATAGCCGTTTCCGAGTAAATCGTCTAGTATGGCGAGTATTGATAATAATTTTGTAAATTACAAAGATTTCGATATAAAAAAATTGAGACTTTGCGAGGGTAAAAAGAATATGAATTACAATTATTGAACATTCGAGATTAAATACGAGTATCCGGATGGAAAAATGAAAAAATTACGGCTGCGTTCTCCCGCTTTGTTTTCTTATGGAATTAAAGTGTATCATAAATCACCCGATTATTTTATTACTTTAAAATCGTTTTACGAAGAAGAAAAACCGACCGAAAGTGAAATCAGGTTTAACGAAACGCTAGATAGTATTACGGAATTTTTACGAGAAGAATTACGAAAGAGAAATGCCTGGTTAAATCGAGACAATTTAGAAAAGATAGAAATCGTTAACGAGCGCGGATTTTTTTTCCCGAAATTATTTCAGGATAAAACTTTCGACGGAGCGAAATTTACGGGAGGCGATATAGAAACCAAGTTATACGAGAAATCGGAAAATGGAAATATGGAAAAAGTAACGCTAAGTTATTTAGAGCAAAAAAATTGCTTTGCAGTCTCCGTTATAGAAATATCAGATATCTTCATTAGGAATTCCAAGCTTAAATTAAGATATTATCTTTCCGACGTTATCGCTATTAGAATGGATGTTCCATCTCCTTATAGTTACGTAAGAACGACGGGATTAACGTTAAATTCCGAAGACGAAAGATAAATTTATAACTTATAAAAAAGTTATAAATTTTTTTTTTTAGACTTCTCGTCCGCGGGTTTCCTGGTCTTCACGACCGTAACGGTTTTAATAATATTCGCGATCTTCGGTAAAGGTTCGATCTTTTCGGAAAAAATATTTACGATCTCTTTTTGGTAGTGAATCACTAAAGAAACTTTACACTGCTTTATTAAAAAAGTGTATAACTTGTTAAGTATTCCTAGGTAATATTCCCGCGAACTTTCGGTGTTGAACAAAGCCTCGTATTTAACGAGTTCAGTAACGTCTTCCGTTATAGCGTTAAAAAAATCTTCCGGCTCAGTTCCAATTATATCTTTTAGTTCATTCCCCGACATTTTTAATAGGAAAAAATTTTTTTTAATATATTTATAAATCAAGTTCTACGAGTATCGTTAGATAAGAGTTTTTTGCGTTAGGATTATCGGTCTTCGTTAAAAAGTTTATAACGTCGCATTGATTTAATTTTAAAGGCTGAGGAAAAACTACGCAGCTGCAGCCTTTTCCTACTTCTTTTATTAAGGAGTAGTCGGTTTTTTCGATACCGTTTATTACTACGTTAATTTTAGCTTCTTCGTCTAAAAAATCGTTTCCTTTTAAAACGGTTAAAGAACCTCTAATAATTCTACCGGGAGTGGACATACAATAACCGCCTAAACCGTGCGATCTTCCGCTACTACCGTTACCGAAAGAAAACTCGTAATTTCCGTTCGTTAAAGGTCCTTGTTCTTCCGTGTGAATACTTATTATAGGTTTAGTTAGTTCCCTTCTGATTATCGGTATAAATCCCGCCGAAAAAGATGCTAACCGCTCGGCTAAAAAAATTCTCGTTACGGGATCGTTATTACCGTAAGGTTTCGGTAAGTTCGTAATTCTTTTTCCGTCCATATTTATTAGCCCTTTTGCGCTAAAAGAGCCGTCATCGTTTCTCTTTAAAGATTTTTCCTCTTCCTCTTTCTCTTTTTCCCGCATGGACAAAGTTAACAACTGCCTACTAAGAAAAGATCTAGTTACGGGATCGTCCCAGTTGGCCGGTTCGGGTAAGTTTTTAATTCTATTTCTTCCCATATCTATATCTCCGATAGCCGAAAAACTACCGTCCTCTCGTTTAACTAATCCTCCGCTTATATCGTCTACGTATTTTTTATTAGCGGCTTCGTTCGGCTCAGTAGGATCACCTAAGTTTTTTTTTTTTTTATGTCCCATGTTTATATATCCCAACATATGATAACCTCCGTTTTCGAGCAAAAAACCGCCCTTATCGTCTACGTAATGTTTTGTCGCCGCGTCTTGAGGATTTACGGGATTACTAACCCTCGTTAACATATTACCATTCATATTTATAGAACCGGTAACTTCCGTCGTTCTGTCTTTACGTAAAAAATTATTATTGACGTAAGAGATCGAAATACCGTCTTCGCTAGGTTTAACTTTGTCCATTCTTCCGAATTTATCGACCGGCATTTTTAATATTTAAAAAAGTTTATTTAAAACTTTTTTAAATTTATCTTATACCGTTATCAGTACTAAAATACCTGCTTTTACGAGAAAAACCGTCGTTTTTAAAATATTCGTGATTAATCACTAAGCTTATAACTACGCGAGTAACGGATGGGTTGTCCGTTTCTTGTTTAATTCTTAAAGATTCGTACGGAAAAATTTTAATATAACCGTCATCGTTCGGACGTTTTTTAATTTTTTCCTTGCAAATAACGATATACTCGGACGTATCGATATCGATAACTTTATACGGCTCGTTAATTTCGATATCCAGGTAAAAACTATCACCCTCTACCAATATTCTTAAAGGAAAATTTTTTCCCTCAACCGAGCAAACTATTTTCTTTAATACCGCTCCGCTCGTCGTATAATAACTATTATAACCATAAAAATCGTAATAATCTCCTCGTTTTGACGGTTTATCTTTCGAGGCCCTTATTACGCAGTCACTCGGTTCCAACGCGGCTAATTTTAATAAAGGTTTATTATCGGCGAACATCTCTAAAAAAGTTTATTTAAAACTCACTGGAATTCAATTCCGGAAGTTAGCTCTTTTAGAACGAACAAACATAAATGGCCACAAAATACTTGATCGGCATGCTGTAATTGATCCGTATTATAAAGTATCGGATTTCCTAAGTAGTTTTCTATTTCGATAGGCGGTCTTATACCGTAACTATCGAAATAATTTTTTAGTTCGCCGTTTTTATACCAAGTGACCCAATGCGTACCGGGTCTGTTAGAATCGTCTAAATTTAATATACCGCATTCTTTTTTTCTACGTTTTTTAGGTAGATCGTTTCTTACGAATACTCCTCTAAAATAAGGTATCTTTAATTTTTTCGCCACGTCTTCTAGTTCGAAGTTACTTAATGGTTTATTAGGTAAAATTACGTTTTTAATCGCGATTTCCCGCATTTTTTAAAAAAAATTAAATATTTTTAATGTTTTCGTTATCGACCCAAGAATTAAACTCGTCCGAATATCCTTTCCATTTTACCAAAGATTTATTTTTTCCTTTTTTAATAACCTTTTCTATCCTAAATAACTCCTGACTAGTTTTTTGTAGTTCGGGTTCGTAAAAGGAACCTCGTATTTCTTCTCCGTTAAAATCCTTAATTTTATACGTTACGGGCGAAGTACCTTTTATCTCGGAAATCGTAAAAACTTCTTCGGTCCATCTAGTAGTATATCCCTTTTCGAAGGTCTTTTTCTTTTTAGATATCCTTACTTTATCGCCTACGGAAAACTTAGGATTTATATCCCTTGTTTCGTGACCTTCCGGATAAAGAGTTTTCCAAACAGCATTTTCGTTTACCTTTTTACTAGCGTTTACCGGCGTCATCTTAATAGAAGAATGTTTCGCGTTATTGTATTCTTTAACGAGATCGGGTAACGCGTTAACGTAAACGTTAGTAGAATTAGCGGAAAAATATTTCCACATTTTTTCTTTCATCGTTCTAATCCATCTTTCGACGACAATAGATTTTTCCTCGTTTTCGGTAGAATACAATTCTATTAGATTTTTAACGTCCGCCTTATAAAACACTTTACCCTTATCTACCCATATTTTTTCGGGTTTTCTCTCTTTAAAAATACTTTTTAACGCTTCGGCGACGGATTTTCCCGTTTTATTTTTTAACGGTATTAACCAGCCGTACTTGGAAATGATATCGATAACGGCGAGAAGATATTTCATACCTCGATTACATCTAGAAAATGCCTGCATGTCTACTAAATCCGCGGCCCATATCCTATCGATACTGTTTACTAAGACTCTCCTTTTCTTAAATTTTCTTTTTACAGGTTTATGCAATTCTTCCTATAAACTTGTCATGACGAATTTTTTTTTTTTTATTAACTCCCATTCCGAATCTTTTCTTCGCTCCGATTAGATTACCGACGATGGATCGCTCTATTTTTTCCCTAAGCGTAGGATTATAGATTCCCTTTAATTCCTTTAACATATTAGCGTTGCAAATAGAATTTCTGGTAGCCGTGTCGTCGTATTTAAGGTAACAAACGTCGTGATGGTACACGGCTTTATCTACGCGGTTTATCGGTTTACTAAATTCTTTCGGTGTTAAATCCTCGTTAAGCCTTTTATTTAACTTCGTACCGGGACCGGTAAAGTTATGCCCGGGAAGATGCATTTCGACGGGTAAATTATTCATAAACTTTTTTAGTAATGAGCCGCCTTTTTTTTTTTAAAGAATTTAGTTTTCGTATTTCCGCATACGACGCATTTACCGCGCGCCATATTTCTCCCGTTTTTAGTAACAACGTGCTGCACGTTACTAGTATCGGTAACCTTTTTACATTTAACGCAATACATTTTTTAATAAGTTTAATTTTTTTTTAATTTAAGTAAAATGGATATTGCCGATTTATCTTGGGATAATAAAGTATCGAAAAGGCATAATAATCTTATTTTACCTAAAAGCTTTAGAGGAATAATAGTCGGTAAATCCGGCTGCGGTAAGACTACGCTTTTAATAAACCTTTTAATAAGGCCGGGATGGCTCGACTATAATAATTTAATGGTTTTCGGTAGAAGTCTTTTCCAACCCGAATATCGCTTGCTTAAAAAAGCCTTCGAAGAAAAATTACCGAAAGAAAGAATTTTACAGTTATTTAACGCGTGAGACGTAGTTCAGGGCAAAAACGTTTCTCCCGAATCTTTGATCGAAGAATGGTCTAAAACCTTAGCGAATAAATCGGATATAAAATGCAGTTTTTTCAAACGTACCGATGATGTTCCCGATCCGAGAGAGTTAAAATCGGAAGACAAAAATTTAATGGTTTTCGACGATTTACTTTTAGAAAAACAAAATAAGTGCGAGTGTTACTACGTACGAGGAAGACACAGTAATGTTGATTGTTTTTATCTTTCACAAAACTATTTTAGGCTACCTAGGCAAACTATCAGAGAGAACGCGAATTTTATTTGCCTTTTTAGACAGGACCAGAAAAACAATAATCATATTTATAGCGATCACGTAAGCGAAGATATGACTAAAGAAGAGTTTAGAAATTTCTGTAAAAAAGTCTGGGAAAAACCGCACGGTTTTATCGTTATCGATTTATCGAGTAAAAAAGACGAAGGAAAATACAGAGACGGTCTCGATAACTTTTATATTCCAAGTTAATAAAAAATATATCTTTTTAACTAAAAGATATATTTTCGTTATAAAAAATGGAAGATCTTTTAAAACGAATAGCCGAAAATACGAAACATAAAGAATCTTTACAAATTATAGTAAGCGACGACAAAACGCTGTTTACGACGAATTTTAATCCCCCGATCCGACTAGATTACGAAAGAAAATATGAAATAGCATTAGTAAATCTCGAAACGTATTACTCTTTTCCTAATATTAACGAGTCGAATAGTACGTTTATTTATTCTCCGAACAGCGGCGCTTCTTGGTTTAAAATAATAATACCCATAGGAAGTTACGATCTTATAGATATTAACGATACCATTCATCAGGAAATGAGAAAAAATGGACACATCGATTTAGTTAACGATAATTACCCTATAAATATTTCCGCAAACACGAATATGCTAAAATCTATTCTCGTCCTAGAAAACGATTACGAAGTAGATTTCAATCATCCAAATTCCATTTCCAAAGTATTAGGTTTTACTCGCGCGAAATACGTAAACGGTTTTCAGGATATCCCAAAACGTAGTAAATATTCTCAGTATAAATTCCGTGCTTGTTAACGTTAATATTATCTCGGGAAGCTACGTTAACGGCTTAATGCAAAATACGATTTACTCTTTTTTCCCGAATGTCGCGCCCGAATATAAGATAATAGAGTCCCCTCTTAATTTAGTATATTTACCGATAACGCTAAAAGATATACACAATATGGAAGTAAAAATTACGGATCAAAACGGGAATTTACTAAATCTTAGAGGGGAAAATATAACGATTAGATTTCATATTAGAGAATCATAAAAATAAAAAAGAGATAAAAAAAAAAAAAAACGTATAAAAAATGACTAGTTACACGAACGTTAAAGTTAATATATCGGGCGGACAAAAGCAGAAACTTAAATCCGCTATTAAAAAAAGATGCCAAATTAGTATTCGTTTAACGCGAGAAGATTTAAACGGTAATGACGTTTTAGCCGTTACCCCGTCTCAAGCGAAAAAAATAGCGAAAGCTTTCGAAAAAGGTACCAGAGTAACGATTAGAATGTCCGCTAAACAGCTTAAACATAACGCTAAAATAGAAGGAGGTATTTTAGGAATGTTAGCCGGTTTAGCCGCTAGCGCTTTACCGGCTATAGCTAAAACCGTTTTACCCGCGTTAGGAGTCGGCGCTCTTTCCGGTTTAGCATCATCCGGAGTACAAAAAGCTATGGGATCGGGACTTTATCTTAAAAAAGGAGGCTGCGTTTGTCAAGTACAAACCGACGGAGAAGGACTTTATTTAAGTCCGTATAAAGGTAAAGGATTAAAATCCGCCGGTAACGGTTTATATTTAAAACGAGGAGGAAAATTTTACGACAGAAAAGGCCTTATTTTAGGCCCTAATAGCCCTTTTGCTAATATTCCTATTTTAGGAGCTATATTATAAGTTTATAACGTAAACTTATAATATGAAAAAGGATGAACGTACGCAAATTTAGCGCGAAATCGAAAATTTATAACCCGAAAACGATTCAAGAGCGACTCGTTAATAATTTAAAATATCCTCCAATAAAAATAAACCCGATAACTTGGGAAATCTTTTGTCAAAAAAATATTACGTTAGCCCCTGGGAAAGTAATTTACGCGGGATTAGGTTTAGGTTTTACGTTGACTAAAGGCGTAATTTTAACCTCTTTAGATTACCATCTAAGATGTAAAGAATGCAGTTTACAAAACAAAATTAGCTACAGAGATGCCGCGAATATTTTAGTCGCGATTACTAATAATTCGAAACAAGAAGTAACGATAAAAGAAAACGAACTTTTATGTTTCGTTTATTATCAATATCAAAAAACGAGCTTTCGCGTTTTTTTTTTTTTAAAAATCGACCATTAAAAAATGGAGATGAAAGATATTAATATATATCCGGAATTACCCACGGCTCCACCGGCCGATGGGGGACACGGTTATCGTCTACAAAAAATTAAGATATACAAACTTTTTTAGAAGGTGAGACCGCTAAAAGAGAAGCTTTAAGTAAGAAATATTTTAGAGCCGCGAGAATAGTAGATAATATAGATACCGTTTTAATCGCGATTACTACGGCGGGCGGAATAGGAGGAATAGGTTTGTTAACTATGGTAATTTCGATACCCGCGGTTATAACGATAGAAGGTATAGCGGGTTTTTGCAGTTTATTAAGTTTGGTCGGAAAATGCGCCGTTAACAATTCGAGGAAAAAGGCGGAAAAACACGAGAAGATTAAAATCATCGCCGATACTAAATTAAATACTATATCGACTCACGTCTCGAAAGCTTTATCGGACGATAAAGTCACGGACGAAGAGTTTCGACTAATCATCAAAGAATTAGAAAAATATAAGAAGATGAAGGAAGAAATTAGGTCCAAATTTAAGAAAAAGATTACGAGCAAAACGGAAGCGACGTTAATAGAGAGAGGAAGAAGAGAACAGCGCGAGTCCTTTCGGAAGTTGGTTGAAAAACATCGTGCCGAGCCGTTGGAATATTAAAAAGCCTATAATTAAGTTTTCGTGCAGTTTTAGTTACGAAACGGGATAAAAAAAAAATCCTAATAAAAAAATGTCTTTTTTAAAAATTAAAGATCCCGTAAAAAGGGAACGGGTCGTAAAAGAATTTCTCGAGATAAAAAAAAATATTCGCTAATATTCGCGCTAACGAATTAGCGGAAAAAACGTGTAAAATAGAATTACGAGAGGATCTTTGGGAGCTATTTAAACCCGTTATGGAAGCACAAAAAACTACCGCGAAAGAGATTACGGAAGGTCTTAGACCTATTAAAGAGGGTATCGAACAATTACCTCAAAGAATGCCGCGACAAAAAAGTTATATTTCTAGTTCGCCTTATGCTTATGAACCATCAACAACTGAAGAAGAGGAAGAAGAGGAAGTTTTTCCCGACTCTGATACTGCTTTTGGTTTTTATAAAAAAGATGGAAAACCTTTTTTAGGCGATAAATTAGTTTACATAGGTAGAAACGATTTCATTATTGGTAGTAAAAATTACGAAAAAACACCCGGCTTAAAGCAGCTGATTTTAAGTAAAAACCGTAATGAAGGTTTTTTTACTGACAAAGATCTTAGGATGTATGAAGAAATCTTACTTTATACTAATGCTATGCACCGAGGCAATAATCCTAAAAGTACCTATCCTAAAGCCTCTAAATGGAAAAAAATTGTTAAACCTATTTGGGAAAAGTTTAAAGGGAAAAAAGGTTCTGGCGTCAAAAAAGTCGTTATACCTAGTGATCCTAACGGGCTACTAAAAAGACTCGACTTACTTATGGCTAGTAAAGCAGCCGGTAACACGGGTTTAAGAAACGAGTTAGTAAGCGTATGCGATGAATTAAAAAGACAAGGTATTTTCGATAATAAAAGTTATAAAAGAATAACGTCCTTATTATAAAAATATGTACGTTTATAAGAAACGAGGATTTATTAAAAGGAAAAGATATAACGGAGCCAGAATTTTCGATAGCCTAGCTAACTTTTTCGCGAGACTTTTAAGTAGTAGCGCGGCTAAACAAATAGCATCATCCGCGGTCGATGTAGGAAAGAGCGTCGCTAAGGAAGGGGCTAAAAAAGCTTTAGAAGCCGGAAAAAGTGCTGCGGTAGATGCCGGAAAAAAGTTAATCAAAAAGGCTTTAACGCCGAAATCGAAAAAAAATTTGAAAAAGTATAACTCGATACCCGCGGTAACGACGCCCGCGACTTCGAAACACGTGAACGCTTTAATAGCTGGAAGCAGTAACGATCCGATCGCGATACGAGAATTAGTTAAAAAATTAAATAGCGGCGCCGGACTTAAAACGACGTAAAATTATAATAATTTAAAAAATTATTATAATCTAAAAAATGAGCATTTTAGACATTACCGAAACGCCTTTAGAAGATGATAGTATCCAAGAGTACGAATACGCCGAGTATTTACCGGTCGCGGGTGACGTTAATAATCTTAATAATTCCGGCGGAGATATTAAGATTACCATCGAAACTCAAGATATTTTTACACACCCTAGCGAAAGCTACTTACTTATAGATGGTAGATTAATGAAAGCGGATGATACACCATACGCGGACGCAGATAATGTCGATTTAACGAACAACGGTTTAATGTATCTTTTTAGTAGTATTAGGTACGACCTTTCGGGTACGGAGATCGAAAGAATAGCCCACCCGGGATGGGCTACTACGATGCTCGGATTGTTAAAATACGACGATAATTTTAGTAGATCGCGAGGATTGAATCAGTTATGGTATAAGGATACGATGCCAGAAATAGGCGATGATAATGTAGGCTGGCAGGCTAGAAAAAATTTTCTTATTAACAGTATTGATGATGGGCACGCTAATAAGGGTAAATTCGAATTTAGGATCCCATTAATACATATTTTCGGTTTTTGCGAAGATTATGATAAAGTATTATACGGAATTAAACAAAATCTTACCTTAACGAGAACAGGTGATAATAACGCTATTTATAGAGATAATGGTGCCGCTGAAGGTAAAGTTTTACTGCAAAAAATAGCGTGGTATGTTCCGCACGTATTAGCTACGGATAAATATAAAATGCAACTTTATAAGCATATCGAAAACAGAGGAACCTTTCCGGTTAATTATAGAATGATACAATGCGATACTTTCGCGGTTCCTCAATCGTCATCATTTAACTGGAGACTTTCCGTTAAAACGTCTCCGGAGATTCCTCGTTTCATTATCATTGGTTTTCAAAAGGGAAAACTAAATGGACAAGAACTTAACCCGGCTTTATTCAATCACGTGCACATTACGGATATTCACGTTACGCTAATTTCTACTAAATATCCTAAAAAGGAGTACAAACTTTCTTTTACTAATCAGCAATTTAGTAGAGCGTACGGGGATGTTAGCGAGTTTAAATCTAAGTTTTTTCTTACGTCTTATTTGGACTCAAATCCAAATTTTACTCCGATAGAGTACAGAGATTTGTATCCTTTGTTTTTGTTCGATGTTAGGAGACAAAGTGATAGGCTAAAATACAGCGTATCGGATATTCACATTAAAGCAACTTTCGAAAATCTTGCTGACGCTAACGGGATCGGAAATAATACGCAGGCATATTGCGTTCTTATTAGTGATAGGTTAATAAAATTACAGTCCGACGGAAATAAAATGGTCGTAGCGTATTAAAGATTCATTACGAAAATCGTAATAAAATTGAATAACGCTTTTAATTACTATTCGGCGCATTAAAAAATTATGGAATTTAATAGACTTACGGTAAAAGGACTAAAAAATTTAGCTAGGACAAGAGGTCTTAGAGGATACTCGGGACTTAATCGAAATCAATTAATCGATCTTTTAAATAGACCGATATTAGACGACAGAAATATAGATATAGGGACTCCCGTTTTACAGCCGACCGTCGCGCCTCCGCCTACACGAGGACAACCAGTCGATGATTTATTAAAAAGTTTACGAAGAGTTAAAGAAGTTCCTAAAATTATTTCGCCCGAATTTAACGCGCTAAAAAAAAAGATAGAAAAAATACGTAGCGAAAAGAAACTGATAAAGGTCGAAAAAAATCGTTCGGCTCTTAAAAATTTTAGCGAAGAATATAAAATACGGGGAATACCCGATGTTCTACCCAATGAGTTTTTAAATCTTTCGAGAGACGAGATGACAAAAATTTTAAGAAATAATCCGCACACTAAAGTAAAAGTGGTTCTTCAATGCCTTATGGCTAGAGATGATCCCGACGGAGGAACGGAACTGACAGAAGCTAATTTTTCTTCCGAGATTAACGAAATTAATTTGGGAACAGACGTCGATGAATTATACGATATTATGATCAGTAGAATTTTAGAGAATATGGATCAATTTATGAGGGAGGGTAGCGGTTGGTATTTACGCGCAATAATGCATTTAAAGTTACATAGCAACGCTTATGAGCCTTTAAGAGCTACGGGATATATAGAGCTACCAGATTGGATTTCGAACAAAAAAGCGTGTATTAATCCAAAAAATAACGATGACAAATGTTTTTTATGGGGTGTTTTAATAGCGATAAATCCGAAGGCTAATCATCCCGAACGAATCGATAGGGATTTACGATCGAGGGAAAATAACTTAAATGTGAAAGGAATAGAATATCCCGTTACGCCGCACGATATAGATAAGTTCGAAAAACAAAATCCGGAAATTTGCGTAAACGTTTACAGTTTCAACGGAGAAAAAAAAATTTATCCGTTAAGAATTACGAAAAACGAAAAAGATAAACACGTCAATTTACTTTACTTTACGAACGAAACGAATAGTCACTACGCCGTTATAAAAGATTTTAGTCGCTTAATGAGTAGTCAAATATCGAAAAATAAGAGAAAAAAGTATTTTTGTAAAAGATGCTTGAATCCTTTCAGAAGCGAAAAACTTTTAGAAAAACATAAAAAAAACTGCGACGATCATGAAGCAGTTTTTTTAAAAATGCCGGAGGAGGGTAGCGTATTACAATTTAAAAATCACGATAGAAAAATAGAGTTTCCCGTCGCTATATACGCCGATTTCGAAAGCGTACTATTACCTATAGAAACTTGCTGGCCGAACGAAAAGGAAAGTTATACTATAAAAAGACAAAAGCACGTTCCTTGCAGTTTTTACTACATTATAATATTTTCTAACGGGATAAGTCAACCTATCGAAAGAAATTATACCGGAAAAAATGCGAACGAAAAATTTATAGAATTGCTAACCCGCGATGTTAGAGAAATTATTAAAAAATATAGCGACGACCCGGTTCCTATTAAAATAACCGAAGAGGAAGAAATAAAATATGAAAGAGAAACTAACTGCTATATTTGTAACGAGAAATTTACTCGCGAAAATTATAAAGGAAGAGACCATTGTCATTTTACCGGCAAATATAGAGGAGCCGCTCACACGAGCTGTAATCTTAAAGCGAAAATTCCTAACTTCACGCCCGTTTATTTCCATAATTTAAGCGGTTACGACGCGCATCTTTTTATTAAGATTCTCGGTAAAACTAGCGGTTACATCGATTGTATACCGAACAACGAGGAAAAATACATTAGCTTCAGTAAATATATTCGGATAGAAGAAAAAAAACACCATAGAATTAGGTTTCTCGATAGCTTTAAGTTTATGCCTTCGAGTTTAGATAATCTCTCGAAAAATTTAAGCGAAAACCAGTTAAATATTTTATCGAAATATTTTCTGAAAGAACATTTACCGCTAGTTAGAAGAAAAGGAGTTTTTCCTTACGATTACTTGGACTCTTTCGAAAAATTAGAAGGAACTCGACTACCGCCTAAAGAAAAATTTTATTCGAGTTTAAATAAGGAAAGAATTAGCGACGAAGATTATGAACACACTAAAAATGTTTGGAATACTTTTAGCACGAAAACTTTTAAGGATTATTTAGAACTTTACAATAAGGTAGACGTTTTGCTTTTAGCGGATGTATTCGAAAACTTTAGGAACGTATGTCGTAAACACTACGAATTAGACCCTTGTTGGTATTTTACTACGCCCGGATTAGCGTATGACGCGATGTTAAAAAAAACTGGAGTAAAGCTCGAACTTTTATCGGATATCGACATGCTTTTAATGGTCGAAAAAGGTATCAGGGGCGGCGTATCTATGTGTAGTAAAAGGCATTCTAAAACTAATAATAAATATATGGGTAAAGACTATGATGAGAATAAACCGTCGAAATACTTAGTATATATAGACGCGAACAGTCTTTACCCTTGGGCTATGAGTCAATTATTACCCGTTAGCGGTTTTAAATAGATGAGTAAAGAAGAATTAGACGGATGGGAAAATATACCCTGCTTTTTAGAAGTCGATTTAGAATATCCCGAAGAGTTACACGATTTACATAACGATTTTCCTTTAGCGCCCGAACGTTTAAAAATAGAAAAGGTGGAAAAGTTAATTCCTAATTTAAACGATAAAGAAAATTACGTTATACATCACGAAGTTTTAAAAACGTGTTTAGAGTTGGGTTTAAAGATTAAAAAAATACATCGCGGAATTAAATTCGAGGAAAACTCGCTTATTAAAAAATATATCGATTTAAATATCGAGTTAAGAAAAAACGCGGAAAACGATTTCGAAAAAGATTTTTTTAAGTTAATGATGAATTCCGTTTTTGGTAAGACTATGGAAAATTTAAGAAATAGAGTGGATATACAATTGGTCGATGCCGCGCATAGCTATCGTTATAAAAAACTTACCGCTAAACCGAACTATCATCACACTACGATCTTCGACGAAAATTTAGTCGCCGTTCACATAAAGAAAACGGAAATAAACTATAACAAACCCGTTTATTTAGGCATGAGTATATTGGATATTAGTAAAATTCTCATGCAAAAAACTTATTATAATTATTTTAAATCGAAATACGGAGAAAAAGTAAGGATGTGTTATACCGACACGGATAGCTTTATTCTCGAAATAGAAACTGAGGATTTATATAAAGATATTGCACGCGATATTAATACCATGTTTGACACGAGCGGCTACCCTAAAGAACACGAGTTACATAGTCAAAAGAACAAAAAGGTACTAGGTATGTTTAAAGACGAATTGAACGGTACCGTTATGACGGAGTTTGTCGGCTTAGGTCCTAAATTGTACGCTTATAAAAAATTAAACGCTAAAATAAACGCTCACGGAAAATTAATATACGAGGGTGAAGACGAAGACCGAAAATGTAAGGGAATAAAACGTTTGGTCGTAAAAAACGAGCTAAAATTAGAAAATTATAAAAAATGTTTATTTACGGGACGAGACTATTATAAAATTTTAAGCGTAATAAGAAGCTATGAACACGAAATTTACACGGAAGAGTTGAATAAAAAAGCGCTAAGTTTCGCGGACGATAAAAGAATTATATTAGAAGATAAAATAAATACTTTAGCTCACGGACATTGTAGGGCTTAAATATATATTTTTTTATAAAATATATATTTCCTTTTTAATTTCGCACGGCGTTTTACATAAAGGACAACTTTCTAAATTGGCCAAGTCATCGTCGCATCTCACGCATATAATCGTATGACCGCGATTACAAAAAATCACGTTAGGTTCCGTACCATCGCAAATATCACGACATTCTTTCGGCGTATAGTTTTTCGTAGGCTTATTCTTATAAGGACTTTTAGAATTTAATCCTATTCGGGTAAAAAAAGACAAGCGCGCCCCAACGTTTTTATCGCATCTATCGGTAAACAAATGGCAGTCATATTCATCTTCTCTGTTTATAAATTTAAAGGGATCGAAGGTATCAAACATTTCGAATGTAAGTAACGGATTAAATAAAAGACCCTTATTTTTTCTACTTGTCGACCCGGCAAAACCGAGTAAAGAACTTTTATAAACCCTTAAAAAATTTTCTTTACTTAGATCGAACAGAATTCTAATAAGGGCGACCTTGGAATTTTTACCGCGAGCCTCGTTGATTCCCGAAATTACGTAAAAAGTCGTTACAAATTCGGTTTCTTCTAATCTTCGCGCGCTATATTCGTAATAAATTCTAGATTTCATTTTCGAGAAAATATATAAAAAATCTTCCCCATTTTTAATAAACGGAAAAACTTTTATTCCGCCCATCTCGGCTAAAGGGGTAAATTTTTTTTTTTTTTCGATCACTCTATCAATATTACGCGTAAATTCGTTATTGTTAACATATTTCCGGATAACGAATGGTAACCCCCATAACTTTTCGGAAAAACCTTGCGGATCTGGATGGCTAAAAATTGTACGAGCTTTAATTTTCGGAAAATTATTTTTATCCTCCATCTCGAGCTTTAACGGGAAAAATTTTAATAATATCAAATTTATAACTTTTTACGAGTTATAAATTTTTTTATTAATTACCTTCTCCAAAATCGATTTTAAATTTTTTATTAGTTATCTTTCTGCACATAGGGCATTTATTTGTCCTATCACAAGCTACGCATATAGGAATATGACCGCATCCGGCAAAAAGTACGCACGATTTATCGTCATGACAGACTACGCATTCTTCCATTAGGTACGTCAGTTTGGGTGGGTAGTTAAATTCTTCTTCTTCTTCATCAGACGAACGGCTTGAATACTCATTATCCGGTAAAGTAAAACCGAATAAAAAAAATATACGTTCGTTTACGGAATAACCCGCGATCATTAATCGTAAAAAAATATTAATTTCGTTAAGTAAACGGACCGATTCATTAATTCCGATAATTTTTTCCTCGCAAATATCGCTCTGACTATTAGTATCAGAAAATTTAAATTTTATATTAAAAATTACTCCTTCTTCTTTTAGAATTCTGCTATATAAATAATACATATATTCTTCAATCAGCTGAAAATTGCGAAAAAGAAAATCTCTAGGCATATCAATTGTAGAAAATGTTTCTACAAAAGGCTCCACATCAAAGCCATCATAATCTAAATAGTCATTATCGAAAACATGCCTGATATAATCAACCCTATCATAAACTGCATTACCATTAAAATTTCTTCTCATAACGGATAAAAATTTTAAGCATCTCGCTATTCTTTCTCTCTTTTTCCAATTTAAAGTATTTAATACTTTTATCCCACGTATATTTTCTTTATCCTCGCTTATTTCGAAATCGCGCATTTTTAATCACGCTTTTAAGGTAGGTCGAATTTAAAGGATTTTCAAAAATTTATAACTTTCGCGAGTTATAAATTCTTCAGGATTTAAAATAAAATATATATTTTCGTTTTACATAAATTTTTATATTATAATAGCTACTCTATTATTAGTTCTGCAAACTGGGCATACCGTCGATTTACTTTGAGACATACATTCGTCGCATAAGCAAATATGTCCGCAATCGTAAAATAAAATTTCTGGCTTTTTTTCTAAGCAAATAAGACAATTATCGAAAGTAAATTCTCTTCCTTCATTAATTTTAGCCCGGGGTTCATCATCCGAAAAAATCCCGTTTCTAAATTTGATCATAAAATTAGTTTCACCGCATAAAAGAAAACAAGCGGTCAAAAACTTTTTTAAATTCTCATTCTGTTCTCGAGTAATAAGAGCCTCCGAAGATACATCGCCAAAGATAGTAAACGCGCTATCTCGTTCTAAAAAAAAAAAGAAGATCGAAGTTAAACTCTTCCGTATTTTCAGCTTTTTTCCTACTTAAAAAATAGCGCAAACCTGAACTTACACTTTTAAAAATGTTATTCGGAGATAAATAATGATCACCGAGTGCAGGAGAAACGATGGATTTAACGCTCGGTTCCCGAAAGAAACACGCTTTAATATTTATTCTTCCGAATATAAATAATGTTATTTTTTTTCTCGCTTCTCTAGTTAAACTATTTAATACTTTTATATCGTACGAATTCTCTATATCGTCCATTATATAACTCATTATTCCAGGCCTTTTAGCCCAGAAAAAAATTGTAATTTTCAATTTTTTTTATCGTTATTTTAAAAAAAAACAAAAAAAAAAAACTAAATTTATAACTTTTTACGAGTTATAAATTTTTCTATTAATTACCTCCCCGAATTCGATTTTAAAAAGGTTTACTCGCACTTTCTTATTTGTAATATTGATCTACTTAAAGTTTTACAAATCGGGCACCGCGGGTTATTTCTCGTTTCTCTATCCCCATAAAAGCATTCTCCGCAAAAGCAAACATGCCCGCAATCTTTGAACAACATTTCTGGCGTTTTTTCTAAGCAAATGACGCATTCTTCGCTAAAAAAAATATCTCCTTTATTTATTCCCGCGTTAGGTTCTTCTTCTAAAAAATTCGCCCCTTTAAAGTAGATTTTTAAAATATATTTTTCGCGCAAATCTTTGCATAAAATTTTTTTTAAACATTCATTGTGTTCTCGAGTAAAAAAAGTCTCCGATGATACATCTTTTAAGAGAAAATAATCATCTATATCACCGCAGTTAAAACAAAAATCGAATTTAAACTCCCCCGTAATTTTGGCTTTTTCTCTACTTAAAAAAAAACGCGAAACTGACCTTACACTTTTAAATAACTTATTCGAGGATAAATAATTATCACTATACGCGCAAAAACAAACAGCTTTTTTGTCTGTATTAGGAAAACGACAACTCGTGGCAAAAGATATTCTTCCCAGTAAAAATCTCGATAATTTTTCTCTTTTTTCCCGTGTTAAAGTATTTAATACTTTTATACCTAGCTTATTTTCTTTATCTACGCTTATTACATACTCGCTAAACTCGCTCATTTTTATTAGGCTTTTAAGCTAGCTCGAATTTAAAGGATTTCAAAAATTTATAACTTTCGCGAGTTATAAATTTTTTCTCGTCGGGGGCGCCTTCTCTCGTTCGTCGTCGGTGGCGCCTTCTGGTACTGAGGTCAAAGGGCGTTCGGGGTCAAAGGACGTTCGGCGTTCGACCCTTCGTCGGTGGCGCCTTCCGGCTCTTCGGCCTTCTAGCGTTTTTGTCCCTTCTGTCGGGGGGCGCCTTCTGGCTCTTCGTCGAGACGCCTTCTCTCGTTCGTCGTCGGTGGCGCCTTCTGGTACTGAGGTCAAAAGGCGTTCGGGGTCAAAGGGCGTTCGGCGTTCCGGCCCGGAAACCGCGTTCCGGCGTTCGGGCCCGGAGTCGGTGGCACCTTCCGGCTCTTCGACCTTCTAGCGTTTTTGTCCCTTCTGTCGGGGGGCACCTTCTGGCTCTTCGTCGGGGGCGCCTTCTCTCGTTCGTCGTCGGTGGCGCCTTCTAGTACAGAGGTCAAAGGCCGGTCGGGTCAAAGGGCGTCCGGGGTCAAAGGTCGTTCGGCGTTTTGGCCGGGAAACCGCCTTAACCCCCCTACTCACGTCAAAAGTTATGTAAGAGATGACATAGATTTCCTCCAATATATTCCCAAAAGAATCAGCGAAGACACAATTTTAGTATCGTTTGATGTGATAAGTTTATATATATGCATATCATATGAGCTTGGGGTGGAAGCAATAACATTTTGGCTAGACAAGTATCCGAAGTTAATCAAAGGTAGGTTCACAAAATAATTCTTGATAGAAAGTATGAAAATTATTCTAGAGAATAATAATTTCTCCTTTAATGACAAATTCTACAATCAAAAAAGAGGCACAGCAATGGGAACAAAGTTTGCACCAACATCCGCAACTCTAGTCTTAGGGTTTTTAGACGAAAAACTGTATCACCAAACAGAAGACATTTTTGAAAACGGCTTTGGCGAGATGCTTAAAGCCGACTGGAGAAGATTTTTTAGATGATTGCTTTGTCTTCTGGAAAAAATCCAGACAAGATCTAAACTTCTTTTTTGACCTTCTGAATAATCTTCACCAAGACATTAAATTCACCATGGAAATGAGTGAAAAATCTCTACCGTTCCTCGATATTCTGATAATTAAAGAACATACTGAAATAATTACAGACATATATTTGAAAGAAACAGACACTAAACAATATCTTAATTATTTTTCTTGCCATCCTAAACACACAAAGAATAGTATTCCGTATAATCTAGCCCGTAGAATATGCACAATTGTTTCTAATTCAGAAATCAGAATGACACGACTACAAGAACTTAAACACTCACTAATCTCAAGAAAATACCCGATACCGCTTATTGAATCGGGTATAAAGAAGGCTGTTAGTATCCCAAGGGATACCCTAATACAAGTCAAGACCCACTCCAAAGAAAATACCATCCCTTATGTCTCAACCTTCAACCCAAATAATGCAGAAATGTTTGGCATATTCACAAATAACTTACATATTCTTTATTCTGATGATAAAATGAAAGACGTTTTAAATGGAACCAAATTAATAAAAAGTAAAATACAACCACCTAACTTAAAGAAACTATTAACATGTGCAAAATTCACAGAAGAGAGTAAAGATCAGAGAAAAGTTACGAATTGTGGTCGTCTAAATTGCAGTTAATGCTTATATATGCCAAGTGGTAATTCGTACAATTTCAATGGAAAAGTCTTCAAAGTTAATGCAGACATGACCTGTGATGTACAAAATGTGATATATGTTATCACGTGCAATGGGTGTGGAGAATACTACATTGATCAAACAGGTGACAAACTAAGAACCCGTAGAACAATTCATGCACAACAAATAAGAGATCCCTCAACCAGACAAATTCCACTCAGCCATCATTTAGACTTAGCTCAAATTAAACCGTCTTCGTTGAAATGATTAGTTATCTCCCCTGAGTGCTCGTCAATAACGTTGCTAACGTCATCTAATTACCTCCCTTCCGATTACATGACGTCACTCCATAGTTACATACCACTGATGAGGCGTTAGCCGAAACATGTTTGGTTTTTTTTACAGTTTAATATGAAAATAGGCAAAGCCTAAATACGGGCGAAAAGGCAAATGAAGACAAAATTCATCATTTGTACCTCTTTAGACCTTTATAGAAAGGTTACATACTAATGATCTAGTACAAAACAGCAAAGTAACTCAATGTTTTACACCATGCACATAATAACAAACAGAACAAATGAACTCATATAACTTCAAACAAATATAGCAAACCAATTTCAATTATAACTTACAAAGCAGATCTACTGGTGCATGGCATACATCAGATTGTTTACTTATGTAAAAGGATGCAAGAGATTTAACCAATAAATATGATTTGATTAAGACATAATGATAACATTAAGCACTTTTCCTCCCACTAAAAGAGGACTTTCAGAAAAGTGTAGATTTTTTAAAAATTTTATCAATGTAAATTGTTGTTACTATTAGGGCTAACAGATAAATGAATTCCATCAGTAAAAAATATTAAGATTTAATGACTCCATGAGACTGACAATTAATGATCTTTCTCCTTTACTGATAAATAAAGAAAACATAAATCCAACTTCATCTTTAATATTACCTTATTTACAGGCAAAGCATTCGCTCACTGGGGAGTGGGGGGGGGGGGCTGAACCTTCTCCATATCATCTTTTTTATAAAATTATGATTATATCTTAATAATGCCATTAAATAGAGGTAAGGATTCCATTAAATAGTGTTAAGAATTATTTGTGACAATTTTACATTGGAAGACAAAAACTTATAAACTTGAATTCAGATATTCTGTTAGTGACTTACATGTCACCCACAGTCAACTGATTATTGCTGAAGAATCTTGTTAGCAAATGTATAGCCTTTTATGATTATACCATTTAGTAGCATTAACCCTTTATCACACAATCCCGACTTTTAACGACCTTGTAGAAAGAATGCTTTTGAAAACATTGTGGGAAAAGGAGAAAATGCTGGTAACCAGCATTTTCTCTTTTTCCCACAATGTTTTCTACTCTTTCGGACACAAATTCTATCATTTGAGCTACATTTAATTTGTCGTCTGCCAATGCTTTCAATTTGGACCAGTCTAAAATTTTGTCGTTTGGTAAAGAGTTAAACAGTTCCCAACAAATTACATGTGAAGACAGAATGAAGTTTAGATCAGAATTCTGTTAGGGACTCACCCACAGTTAACTGATTACATGTATTACTCAAGAATCTTGTTTGCAAATGTATAGCCTTTTACATTATAGTCTTTTATATTATGAATATACCATTTCGTAGCATTAATCAACCCCCCAACAAATCTACATGTGAAGACAGAATGAAGTTTAGATCAGTATTCTGTTAGTGACTTACATGTCACCCATAGTTAACTGATTACTTACAGATTTGTCTTTATATTATAATCAACTAAACAATTTGTTTGATAATTGATACAAACAACCAGAAAATTAAACAAACTATATACAGTGTATAGTAATTATAATTTAAACTTTACAGTAAGTTACCACAAAAGCATGGTATTGTTAGTGACTTACATATCACCTACAAATATTGATTGAAATTATTATAGTGATAATTTATACAGAAAATTTAATGGTTTACATTGCATTTATTCATCATGTTTATGCTTTTTGATGACAAATAAGATACTGTGTAAAACATATGCTGGTTACCAGCATTTTATCCTTTTCCTGTAATGTTTTCTATTGTATTAACCCATTACCACACTATCACTAATTTTAACACCCCTTAGAAAGACAGCTTTGGAAAACAATGTGGAAAAAGAAGCAAATGCTAGTAATCAGAATTTTTTCTTTTCCCACAATATTTTTTAATCTCTCTGACTCAAATTTCACAGACTGGGCCATATTTAATTGTCATCTGCAACAGCTTTCAATTTCAACCTGTCTAGAATGTAGTCGTTTACTAATAGGTTAAAGAAAAAAAGTAATGTAAATTATTTTGTCGTCTGCAACTCCTTTAAATTTGAACCAGTGTAGAATTTTGTCGTCTGGCAATGAGTAAATTATTCATAGCTGAAATTGTATCTTATAAAGTCACATAAATTATCAAAATTATGATTACTTTCTGTATTTATTCTGTCATTTTCTAAGTCTTTAAAGATTGAGTTACAAAGGTAATTGTACCATTTTCTATATAACTCTGGTGATGGATGCACTCCATCATACAAACAGTCATAAGAAATTCTTTTTGTCTTTACTTTACTTGATCCATTTCTACCTCTTTTTTTAGTTTTAAATAACAACAAATCCCTATCCCATCGTACAGAATGTTTATCATACTCATAATTAAGAGAAGATATATACATATTTAAGTAAGAAATGTCTTGTTCAAGAAGCAGCTGTTGGTCTTGAACATTTGATGAATGGCACATATAGTAGAGCCTACCTCTTGTCATGTTAAAGTCATTGTACTTGGAAATGTTTACAGGAGCAATGTGCACATGCTTTATCTTATATTTTGCTGAATTTAATGAATAATTATATTTAAGCAGAGATTTGACATTATTGATGTTATCTTCATTGTGAGTGTATACAAGTTCACTTCCTCCAGAGTGATACATTTTTTTAGTGAGGTCACAAATTCCAGCTGCTATTGTAACATAGAAAGTTTGATCATCATGAAAAGATTGTTTTAGAGAGAAAATTTTTTTATCAACTAAAGTTTTAAGGGTTGATATTTTGGCACCAGGAACAATTATCAAGTGAGTATTCGACCTATGAAATGAAGGTACATCTTTAAAAAATTTATCAAAGTTTGCCCCCCTTGAATCAGTTGCAAAAATGTATTGTTCCATCTGAAATTGAAATGAAAAACAAACATGGTGCATCCTAAATCTAAAAATATGTCATGGACAGATCTCTGTGAAAAGGGGGTTTGATAAAAATTTGTTTAATTTTTAGTTTCATTTAATTGCTAAAGGTTATATAAGATATAACACTGCTTCAACATTTTTTCAGTTATATTGGACACATAGATCTCTCTCTGTCAAACATTTCAGTACAAACACAACATACAATCCTAGCCACCTGTAATAGACAGGTGAACTGTAAGCCTACATGATTCATTCTTTTTATAATTGACAGCTTTCTTTGATAAGGAGCCGTCACACCATGACGTTCTGGTCAACGTTCTCTGAACATTTCAGTTGTTCGATTTTTTAGCGGTCTAGAACGAGGATGGCACATCTGGCGTGTTATTAACATGTGCCTAACGCGTGACTAGCGTGTATCTAACGCACGAGAAGCGTGTAACAGCGACCAAGTAAGATACCCCTGAAAACCATTATCGTATGCTAACGTGCCACTGGCGAGCGACGAACGATTTGTCAACGTTAGCCGAGCGTGTTGAGCGTGTGACTAACGTGTGAATAACGACAGAATAGCGTCTTGTTGGCGTGTTATTTTTACGGTCAAACGGGTACAAAACGCTGAAAATTTCATAGTGAATTCAATTGTTCTCGTGAGTTTGAACAGTCAGCATCATGCCGCCAAGACGTAAAAAGAGTGCTACTAGCGCAGCAAGTAAGAATAATGCAAAGCCTCTTTCACTAGCAATGTCTTCAGACGAAGAAGAACACCGGGAGGAAGAGCACATCCGAGAAGTAACGCATCATGTGACACCCCCTGAAGACCCTAAACACCTTGAAAACCCCAATGAGGACGGTCCGACCATAGCAAAGAGGGGGAAGAAACAGAGAAAGGATTGCAGGATCCTCGACAGGGCGGTTGAGGATAGTCTGGTAGAGTTTTTCCGCGAAAACGAATTGCTGTGGAACTCACAGAAGACAGATTACAGGAACAAGGCGAAGAGGCAACGGATACTCGAGGCCAAGGCGACAGAACTGCAGATCAGCGTGGACCACTTGTGGACCTGGTTCAAGTCCCTCAGGGACATGTTCACAAGGCAAGTTTTTATATTTAAATTTTGGAAAAGTAATAATGACTTTAATAATAATGGAATTTATATACTTACCATATACCTACCATATACTTATATACTTACCATATTCTTACCTTATGCTTATAATATCTACCAGGTTGGACAAGAAGAAGAGTGGGGATGGCCAGCAACAATTGACGGAGAGGGAGACATGGATAAAAGACAAATTTGGATTTTTCCACCGTGCTGTCAACCACCGCTCGAAGCCCGTCAAGCGTGCAAGTACTGATACAGATATTGAACTAATCATATACATGTAATTATACTTCAATATTGAATAATAAGTAAAAGATAAATGTCTGTACAATTGTTTATTGTCAATTTCCAAACACGCTGTTTACTTGTCTCATTTCGTGTCTTCTAGTTGAAGGCGATCATAGCCGAAAGTCAGGGCGACCTGGATAAGGCTGAGCGGGCAGCGGCGGAGGAGAGAGTTGGGGTTGACGAGTTTGATGAGAACGTCACACAACGTCAACCTACCCCAGCTCTGTCGGTGTCCTCCAACATGGCGACCCTCCAGAGGAAGGCCAAGGAGAGCGGCGACATGCTGACGATGCTGCGTGATCAACTCTCGCCTCCCGAGCCAGTCACCGAAAGGACTACCTACGCCGCCTACGTCGAAAGTGTGCTGCTGGGGCTGAGTTTAAAGGACTTTCGCCGGGCCCGGAAAGGCATCAACAAGGTCCTGAAGCCTTTCTGCGAGTCGGATTCAACTGACGACGACAGTGAGGACCGGTCCAATGCTATGGTATGGTGTTTTTAACGCCGTTTTCAACATTGTTTCAGTTATATCACGGCGGCCAGTGCACCTATCCATGCTTTCCTGGAGTTTCTTTTACCAGTACTACGCACAATATTCTTTCCAAGCCACTGGCTGCTTTCCCACATAACCATCGTCGAAACAATGGTCAGCGGTGAGAGAGGAAAGAATCCTGTCGCGATGACTATCATCAATCCTCGGAAAGAAATTGGCCAAGCCCGGGATCGAACCAGCGACCTCCTGTTCTCAAGTCCTGTACGCTACCGACTGAGCTACGGGGGCTTGGCACCGGTCCAATAGACCCTTCTCCAGACAGCCCTCGATTCAGTCATGGTGAGGTTAATTATTATACCCCCCCCCCCCAATACGAAGTAGAGAGGGGTATACTGGTTTCACCATGTCTGTCCGTCCGTCCATCCATCCGTGCGTCCGTCCATCCGTCCGTAGACTTTTTCATTTCCGTGTTCTAACTCCAAAGCCATCACACGTAGGGTCATGAAACTTTATACAAATGTTGCCCATGACACAAGCAGGTGCCCTATTGTTTTTGGGTCATATAGGTCTAAGGTCAAGGTCACAGGTAAACTTTGTGACAAGGCGCTGGTGGGGGGGGTATTAGTCCGCTTTGCGACAGTTCTAGTCACTATTGCTTTGAATTATAACTAGAATTGGTGCGTTAGGCAACCCCTCGTTACTAAAATTGGCCAATAGCTGGCACGAAATTTAGTAAAAAGTACAATTAGATCCAGTAACATCGGTTCAAACTTTGATCAAAATCACTCGTCTCCACTCTAGAAAGCCATCTGACCATTTTCATTTTAATGTATTTTCATTGTCACTGGCGACACGACCTCGTCGCAACACCCCTCGAACAAGAAGCCGTGTCAGAGCCAGGGCGAGTGCCAGTCACAGAATGGAGGTTGGCAGCCACCTCCCAGTGAGTGAGAAGCACCACCGCCCCAAGCCATTTCGGTCTTCAACTCCGCGGACCCTGCCTACATGTCCCTGATTCAAGACCAGCAGCTCTGCAAGTCAGGTTATCAGAAATACTGACTATACTACGATATTGAATAGCAAGTGAAAGACAATTGTTAATTTCCTATTCTTTATTATTTTGTAATTGCAGTTGAAGGCGATCATGGTGAAAACCTGGGGTTCCTGGATGAGGCCGAGCCCTTGCATGAATATGTGATTATGTATTATTTCCTTTAACTCTTTACCAGATGAGGAAATTTTAGTCCTCTCCAAATTGAAAACATTTGCAGACGACAAATTAAGTGTGACTGAAAAGGTGATATTTTTTTCTGAAAGTGAAGAAAATATTGTGGGAATAGGAGAAAATGCTCTTAACGAGCATTTTCTCCTTTTTCCACAATGTGTTCAGAAGCCTTCTACCCCAGGCCCGTAAAAACCAGAGCTTATCTGGGAAAGTGTTAATTGTTTCATGTTATGTTGAATTGCTATTATTATTTCTGTGATTTACGAAATAACGGGTGTTATTTTTGGGCATTTATGTTTTTTAAATAAATGATTTAAAATTTACACTGAACTTTTGTTTCTTTTAACCCTTCCCAAACGACAAATTGTAGACTCTCCTAAATTCAATGGCTCTGCAGACGACAATTTTAAAGTTGTTAAAATTGACTCTAACTTCTCTGAAATGGTAAAGAACATTGTGGGAAAAGGAGAAATTTCTCATTTTAAGCAATTTCTCCTTTTCCCACAATGTTTACTTAAGTCTTATATGTAAGAGTCGTAAAAACAAGTGATTGTTTGGGAAGGGGTTAATGCTTATCATTAGAAAACATAAGCACATCAACATACATTGTTTATGTCACAAGAGTTTTCATATCATATCCAGTTGCCATGGAACAGCACCAGCCTCCGAGTTGCACCAGTGTTTTAGGAGATTCCTCTGGCGCTTCCCCTGTTTGTTGTCCACGTTAGGCCCTCTGACATTGACGGTGTCCTCCAGATTGCGCTGTGTTCTCCATTGTCCAGGAATTACTTGATGATGATTGTCCTCACGGTCCAAGCGAATGTTCTGCTGACGTGGATACCTCATGCGCATGAGATTGTGCAAACACAGGCACGTGGTAACGATGAGCCTTACGGTTGCGGGAGCATGGTTAATAGTGGTGAGGAGAACCTGGAACCTATTGGCAAGGATGCCAAAGGCATTCTCGACCACACGACGTGCCCTTGAAAGCCTGTAATTGAAAATCCTCTCGTCGTCGGTCATACCACGGTGCGAATACGGCTTCATCATGTTAGACCTCAAGGCGAACGCGTCGTCACCGATTAGGTAGTACGGCACATCCTCGTTGTCGTTGGGCAGGACTTCAGCTGGTGGAAAGCCAATGGAGCCATCATCGATGCATTCTTTCAGCTCAGACCGGTTATAGATTTGTGCGTCGGATGCTGCTCCTTTCCCTGAAAAACACAAATTACATCAACGTTAACATAAAGTAATAGTAACACCAAGAATAATCTAAGTAAATCTCCACTAAAGACATTACATGTATGTGAAAGAACACTTACCACCAACATCTGCCCAGATGAATTTGTAATCTGCGTCCACTAGGGCCAGAATCACCACAGAATAGAATCCCTTGTAGTTGTAGTAGGTTGATCCGGACGAGTTAGGGCATCTGCAGGCAACATGTTTGCCGTCAAGGGCACCACAACAATGAGGGAAGTTCCACCTTGTCATGAACTGGTTGGCAATCACACGCCAGGCTTCAGGAGTGCTTGGAGGGGTCATCACCTCATCCAGATATTCGTCAACGATCGCCTGGCACACTTCACGGACAACGACAGAGATTGTGTTGGATGGAACGCGCCACCCAAACTTCATGTCAGCATACTTAGATCCAGAGGCCAAATGTCGCAGTGTCACCGCAAGTTTCAGGCCAGGTTCGAGGGGCTCTCGGTAAAAGGTGGGCTGCTTCGTCAATCTACCTCTGACACGTCCAAGGATCTCATCAAACATATCAAGTGGCATGCACATGAAGTTTGTGAAGGAACTGACATCTTCCTGGCGAAGCTCAACCATGAGTTGGTCGTAGAGACCAAACTCTTGACGCCTTAATATCCATGATTTAGTCCAGCACTGTCGTCTTCGTCGGAGTCTTCTCCTCTGCGGGCAAGGTCCCTCGATGTGTTCAGCTATGTTCAAGTTCAGTACATCTACTTCATGCTGGGCTATAGCAAGCATATATAGCCTCCTTAGCCTTTCTGGATCTTCCATAGTACGTGCTCTCTACAGTAGCCCCAAATCAAATGAACCTTGCTTACAAAGCATCGGTTTATATACCCATATGCATGGACGTTCGGGAAACGCTCGAATGACGCTCAATGGACGCCAAAAGGACGTTCGTTTCACTTTAGTCACACGCTGCGTGCGCTAGGGACCGTTCAGCGGTCGTTGACAGGTCGCCAGTGAGTCGTTCACTGCAAAGCAAACGATTAGTAACAACGAAGTAACGCTAGAGTAACGACTGACTAACGATAGCCGAACGCGTGCAATGCTCGGTGAACGTTACTAAAACGTTCCACGAACATTCTTAAACGTTCTTCAGCGTTTAAAATTAAACGTTGAAGAACGCTGGTGTCAGTGAGAACTTTTGTGCATGTTCAAAACTTTTTTTCCGGACCAGCGTTCTCCGCCGATTCCCGGCGATCACCGACGTTCACTAGCATTCACACAACGCTCTTCTGGCGCTATCCAAGCGAACATGGGCGACTCAAACGTCAGAAAACGTTGACGGACGGACAGAGGGACAAAGGTAAAACAGTATGCCCCACATCTTTCGATGTGGGGCCATTAAAAATCTCTAATTTTGCATGAATCCTGGGAACAACAAATTAGGGAGCAAAAGATAAAATTTGCCTTGGCTTTTCTTTAAAAACACACACTGAAAACTGGTTTTCAAGATTTGGAAATTAAGAAAAAAGGAGATTTAAATGTGTAAATAAAAAAAAAATTCAATGATTGGACTCTTTTCTGCAACAAAATCAAGAGATTGTCTGGCTATGGCATCACAGGCTAAACTGCAATGGAAAATGTCCACAATGCTAACAAATTTGGCTTTAAAATCGATCAAAACTAACCATGCCAACTATGAGGAAAGAGCGAGATGTCAGAAATATTGTAAATAAAGTGGTTCAGCCCCAAATTCAATGAAGACAGTAAGAATATTAGCTAGACATCCGTCACAACAGGGTTTTGACAGCCGGAATAGCAGACGATGTAAACAAAAATCACATGATGCGTCATGTGACCGTTGCCTTCCAATTTGAAACGAAAAAAAGGTTTTGTGCATTCTTTACGTAAATTTCCGGGTTCAGGGAACATACCCTGACGTAAGATTACCATAGAGCCGAAAGGAAACCAACAATTATCAACAATAAGAGCGAGATAAATAATTTTCGATTTAGAATGCCGTGACGTCATTATGTTTACAATCGAACGCATTACTTCTCCAAACTCACCTCTGAATAGGATCAGATGTACTGTCGGTATAATTAAGACATCTAAATACAATAATCTCTTCATGCATACGTTTCAATGCCTTACAAATGCATCAGTATTAGATTTAGGTCAAGGGCGACCCCGAGAGGCCGGCAGATATAACGAGGAAGTGTCACGTGACAAATGTAAACACCCCCCCCTTAAAAAAACGACTTCGGTTTGCTTCTTCCGGTTAATGTTATCATCGTTTAACATTACATTGTTTCCACAACATCTCGGACGTTATTTTTTTTGTTTTTTTCTTTATGGCCTTGGGCTGATTTGTAGACTGGCGCTCGTACGTGTTACCTATAGACGGGCTCCATATATACGCCCGTATTAAATTGAAAATAGTGTGAGGCGTGTGACGTTTTAATAACACAGTTCACCTACTAAACCTTGTGTCGGACCGGCATTTGCCGATTTTTATGTTTCCGTCTCTCTCTCTCTCTCTCTCTCTCTCTATATATATATATATATATATTCCCTCGTTTGCCCTCGTTCTATTACAATTACTGTCACTACTACTAATTATCATTATCATTATTAACATCCGTTCTCGGTCGGATGTAAAATGTCAATCTTCAGCCTATTCTTTCTTCAATTTATTACTAGCTATTATCTCATTCCTCTATCTATACGTATGATAAATTACTGTTGACATTATTGCTTAAAACTTGTAAATGATGTATAGGTATCCGCGTTCATCATTTAACAGACTCGTCTTAATTGTAAAAAAGAACCTCGATTATTCGCCTATACTATGCTTTTTCGAAGACAGATCTAAAATAAGCGTTAGAAATAAAGAAATAGATTTTCGTATCACAACATATAGATAGAAATCAATGCTCATAAACATCATCGGGGTGCATAGACCAAGATGAATATACACTAAGTTGTGTGTTGGTCTTGATCTATGCAGGTTGAAAATTGTGAAAAACTGTTGCACCCAAGCGTGATTTCCGCAAATGCATTATATATTGATTTACTCGGTGTTTTTTATTGTTACATGTATGTGCATACTATTCTTATATTTATACAATTGTTACAGGAATATTTTCAGTTATACCTTATTTCCTAGACAAACCCTTTCAAAAAAGTAATCAGCTTCTATGAATGGGGCATGAAACCTATATCTACTTTTTTTTCTTTAATATTTTATAAACCTAAAAGGAACAGCATAACATTTTCAGGATCTTTCATCGCACGTCACCCAACATATTTGATTTAGAAATACGACACACCCTCTATGATGTGTCCGTGAAAATACAAAAAAAAAAAAAGTACTACGAGCCAATCAACTTCAACCTTACATTTTAAACCGATCAAGAGAAAGGTTTTTGTCCTTTGCTTAGCATACTGTCGTACACTAGAATGTTGCTCCAGGGAGATGTATACTAAAATCGAGAATTACCAAACGATATGTGGTATTTCGGTCCTTTAAACAGTATAAGAATTCACATATACTATTGTAACATTGCAGAAAGTATTTTAAAAAGTCATCCTGAAAGGCTGATTTGCTTTCCTAGCGTACAATATAAACTCAAATAAACAAATTTTTGGGCCGACAATCCCTAACTATGACATCATATTTGCATATGACTTTTAGGCTTAATTCTTTGTGATATTAACAAAAAGAGAAATCATTGCCAGAGGAAAAAGAGAGAAACTGGCCTTATGATACGAGGAAGGCGAAACAAGTACTTCTGTCATGCCAACACAAGGTCACACTAAGGGTTAAAGGTCAAAACGAAGTGTAAGTCGTGTCAAGACTGTCTCTCACTTGTTTGAGAATTTTCGAATGACTTGGCATGAATGCTTATATAATGATTATGATATGCAACCCCAATGACTTGTTACTGTTGCTACGAGGGAAAGGTCACATAGTGGTCCAGGGTCAAAAAGAAGTTTGATAGTTCTTTCAAAATTTCTCAAATTACCTGGCATAAATGTTCATAATGCTCATGTGGTATCACACAGAAAACTGTTGAGCATAACTCAAATGTCTAGGTCGTACGTAGAGGAATGGTAAAATTGGAGATTATGTGTGTTTTCAGAGATATAACTTGTTTTGATACTTTTTGGAACCATAACGCTTACACAGTGGACCCTTAAGAGAAATTCATAGGTAACCAAAGAATCAATGATTGAAAACTTTAAAAAATAAGCTTTTGCTTACTAGAGCAATGATTTCCTTTTCACAATGAACATTACCCATTCTAGATATAAGAATGTACAATACAACAAAACTGGAACACACAATACTGAGAAATAACCTTGCTTTCTTGGATCTCTGTATTGTTTAACGTGTGTCATCTCATAATACTACACTGACGAAAAATATCTTGCGGAAAGGATAGTGTCATCTATTTATAAAACCTACAATACTGCTCACATCATCCTGCACATCTGTTTAGCCTTATCTTGGTGAACTGTTTCTTATGGCCTTGTCACACAGCACTTACGCATAGATTACGCATAAAATACGTATAAAATTTGAGGCATACGCGGAGATACGCAATACATGCACGATATACGTAATTCATACGTTTTTCATGCGCATTTCATTCATCTCTATGCACAGCGAGTGGAGTCCAGGGTGAGCATACGTGGACATATGCGAAAACGGTTTTGAGCTGCACAAAATTTTGCGACTGTTTGGATTTACGCGATCTATGCGTAATTTACGTAGTTTTTACGTAGTTCTTACGTAATTTGTGCGTAATTCATACGCGCATGTGCGCGATACATACGAGATTGTTACGCAAAGTTTGCAATTTTCACGACCGTTCCACGTATGTCTGCGTATGTTTAACGAACCATTCACGGATATAACACTCATGTATCGCAGATGTATCACTTATATTTTGCGTATACTGCTAAGAACTACACACATTATGCATGGATCACTTATAAAAACAGATGAAATACGCTAGATTTACGCTGGAATCACGCATGCTTCACGCAAGAAATGCGTATGGGGACAGGGTATATAAACCGACCGATTTCGGACCGCTGCATCAGTCTCCATCAAGCCGTCCATGAGTTCACATCTCTGTCGTATGACATCCAAGAGAGGAGACCATGAGCCCCCAACGCAGAGAAGTTCTTGCCTTCCTCCTTCAGCAGCACAACAACTAACTGGTCCAGCTCCAGCAGATCCTGAACCAGAGGAGGAGAAGAAGGCGTGGGAGAAGGTACAGAGTCGCCTGGGTAAGGCCTTGGATTGGAAGAAGATTCGAACTTGGGATCTACGACAGATTGATGGTGGAGATGAGAAATGAAGATCAAAGATCCTTCCATAACTTAATGCGGATGCAACCTGCAATGTTCGACGAGATCGTGGAGAGGCTGACCCCAAGAATACCGAAACAGACCACCAACTGGCGACTAGCCCTTGATCCTGGACTCAAAGTGGCACTGACCCTACGCCACCTCGCCTCTGGTGCCAAGTATAAGGACATGCAGTATGCATGGAGGGTGCCGCACAACACTATAAGCTTGGTGGTTCGAGAAGTCTGTCAAGCCATCTTGGAAGAATACCTTGACGAGCAGATGACGCTACCAACAACTGAGGAAGGCTGGAGACAAATGGCTGATGAATGGTACAAGCATTGGAACTTTCCCCATACGATTGGGGCCATTGACGGGAAGCACGTGGCATGCAAGGCTCCACCTGATTCTGGGTCAGAATACTACAACTACAAGGGGTTCTTTAATATCATATTGTTCGCCATGGTCTCCTCAGATTACAAGTTTGTGTGGGCAGATGTTTCTGAGAAAGGTTCTTCCTCTGATGCGCACATCTACAACAAGAGTGATCTGAAAGATGAGCTGGAGAATGATGACATCATGGGCTGGCCACATCCCGATCCACTCCCCAATGACAATCAAGATGTGCCCTACTTCCTAGTAGGTGATGATGCCTTTTCCCTGAGGACCTACTGATGAAGCCTTACAGTGCCAGGAACCTGACGAGGGAAGAGAGAATCTTCAATTACAGGCTCTCTCGTGCCAGAAGAGTGGTTGAAAATGCGTTTGGCATTCTTGCCAATCGTTTTCAGGTGCTTCTCACCACCATGTGCCATGATGTGGAAACAGTGAGACTCATTGTTAGGGCCTGCATCCTCCTTCACAACGTCATGCGCACACGGTACCCTCCAGAACAGGCTGATTGACAACCAGGGCCCAGATGGACAGATACAGCCAGGAGCATGGAGAGCTGGACTCAACCTAGAGGACACCCGTGACGTCAGAGCCCCAAACAGAGCCTCCAAGGAAGGGAAGAGACAGAGGAACCTCCTGAAGCACTGGGTCAACTCCCCTGCTGGATCTGTGCCATGGCAGGACAGGATGGTGGATGAAGTTTAGACTGCTTAACACTCTGACCAGGATGTTATTTGATGTTTATGTACTAGTAATGCAATAAATATTGCACTTGTTGGAAATTGTATGTTATAGCATTAGCCCATTTGTTATCACATACCAATATGAAGGATGATGAAGACAGTATAGACCCAGACCAGAGGGTTGGTTGAGCCTTTTGATCAGGGTCCGCACTGTTTGCTACATCCAACACTAACATTTGGCATTAGCTCATTTGTTAACACATGTCAATATGAAGGATAAAGAAGAAGACATTGTAGACCCAGACCAGAGGGATCTTAAGGGTCTTCTCTTATTCAACGAGCTTATTTCTTTTCAAAATCCAGAACAATAGTATGCAAATGTGGGCTACTACCTTTAAAAACAATGATGTATTCACCTTTTCATCCAGAAACTTTATTTCACAATCATACACATCAAATGTTGTCCTTCCTAACAACCAATCAATGTACATTAATAAACTATTGAACATCAATATAATACTGTATATCAGTATAACTATACAACAAACTAAATGCAAATGACCAAAAACAAAAAATACTGTCTGTGGTAATCACTATATGTGAGAAAAAGCAATGCATATCGTAATCACTGTCCGTGTAAAAAAATAAAGCACTATCTGTGGTAATCAATGTCCGTGTAAAAAATAAAGCACGCTGTGGTAATTACTGTTCGTTTTAAAAGAAATAAAGCACTATATGTGGTAATCACTGTCCGCGTAAAACAAATAAACCACTGTGGTAATCACTGTTTTTAAAAAAAAATAATAAAGCACTGTCTGTGGTAATCACAGTTCGTTTCAAAAAGCACTGTCTGTGGCGACCACTGTTCGTGTGAAAAAGCACTGTTTGTGGTAATCACTGTTCGTGTAATAGCACTAATTCCACTCTTCGTCATCCTCTTGTATTGCCTTCATCACCATATAGGTCATGGAGTTGTCCGTCTGTTGTGGAGGAGGGGTGCTGGTGGAAGTTGCAAGGTAGAATGATGAGTCACTTAGTCTGGATGCTGTCTACTGCTGCTGGAATTGCTGGTGTGAAGCCTGTGGTTGGTTGAAGGCAGGCTGTTGAGCTGGTTGCTGCTGCATGAAGGGAGCCTGTGGTTGGTTGAAGGCAGGCTGTTAAACTGGTGGCTGCTGCACGAAGGCAGCCTATGGTTGGTTGAAGGCAGGCTGTGGAGTTGGTGGCTGCTGCATGAAGGGCGCTTGACGAGATGGAGGCTGCTGTTGAGGTGGTTGAGGCTGGTACTGGACTGCAGCTTGAGGAGGATCAGACTGGGACTGAGACGGTCTGTCTGTGGTTGCAGTAGCTGTCGGGGTGATGTTGTGGAGAACTGCTGTTATCTTTCCCCTGACGAGCTGATACTTTTCCTCTGGAAGAGACCTCAGGGAGTCCTGGACGTAGGTGATGAACGGCTCCCTCCCAGAGTCAGTTGGCCTTTGTTGGACAAGTTGGGCCATCATAGCAGTGTTGGCCCTGATGCTGTCTCTGAGCTCGTGCATCCACTCCTCTTCAGTTGTCTCAGTCCTCTTTCTCTTCCTCCTGCTGCTTCTGGTAGTGTATCTGGACTCGGACTCCTGACGCCCCTGAGTGGCAGCCAGGGCCTCCATCCCCTCTAGGTCGTCTAGTTGCTGTGATAACTGCCCAGGCTGTGGCGACTGTGTGGCTTGGGATGGCTGTCGTGAAGGCAGCTCAGAGTCGGAGTCAGATTCTGCTGGAGACCGAGGCTGAGGCTGAGGCTGAGGCTCCTGGCGCTGGATCACTTTCATGGGTGCATTCTCCCCCTCATTCGACTTCAGCTGGGGAGTGTAAAAGGCAGTCCTGTCGAGGATCCATTTCTCCCTGTCTGTCAGCTTCTTGGTGGCCTGCCCGGACTGTCTCTTCATCAGCCTCACAAACCAATCCTTTACGGACTTCCACCAGCCTTCAAGATGGTCACCCGACACCCCTAGATCTGTAGCTTTGGTGGTACACAGCTGCTTCCTTGCCTTGTACATGTGATGCCCACGTCGCCAAACAGCATCGTTCTCCCTCATCCACTCCACGAGGTCCTCTTCTTGCTCTTGTGAGAGACTGTTGTCCTGTCGTTGAGCAGCTGAAACACCCTTGGCCTTGGCCTTGCCTTTCGACTTGCCCTTGCCCTTGGCTTTGGTTGGTTGGGAGGGTCCAGCATCATCGACAGGATCTTGTTGGAGAGCATCACCATCGGCACCAGGATCCTGTTGAAGAGCATCACCATCAGCATCAGGAGCTTGTTTCGGAGCATCACTATCGGCACAAGGAGCTTGTGGGGTAGCATCAACACCAGCAGGAGCTTGTGGGGGAGCATCAATACCAGCAAGAGCTTGTGGGGGTGCATCAACACCAGCAGGAGCTTGTGGGGGAGCATCAATACCAGCAAGAGCTTGTGGGGGTGCATCAAAACCAGCAGGAGCTTGTGGGGCAGCATTACCATCGGTGCCTTGACCACCACCAGTAGCTTCGGGAAGATCATAGGGAGGGGGATTGAAGATCTTGGCACAGGAACTTAGGCCTTCCTCTTCCTCCCTGCCTTCCCTGGGCTCGAACTCGACGACTGTGCACGTTTCTTTGCCGGCATAATCACGCCTTCTTGAAAGGATCCTGATACAATGTAGATGTTCACTTGTCAGCGGTTTTCAATGGTTTGTGAAGAAATGCAGCTGAGGTGGCAAATTTATACACAAGTTGCAGACGCGATAGAAATACCCAGCGGAGCATGCGCGATTCATGCGTGATACATACGCGATCTGTACGCGGAGCATGCGGTATTCATTCGTGCTTTGCGGGAATCATGCGTAAATCATACGAATTTCTTTCGTGATTATGCGTGTTTCATTATCTAGAAAATTGGCTTTTCCGTGGATATGCGTGTTCTTTGCGCAGTTTATTCGTGTTTCATGCGTAGTTTCTGCGCCGTTCTTGCGTGATTCATCTGTCAAAATTTCACGTATAACCACCATTTTTTCTATTATCGCCGCGTATAAATCCAGATTTTTCAATTTTTATGTGTAAATCGTGCGAAATTTTTACGTCAACGGCTGTGTGACACGGCCTTTACACATTTCGCATCATTCAAACAAGTTTATATTTTATTGTCTGTAGTAGCCAAACTTTTGAAAAGAATGAGGGAGAAGGAAAATGGTGTAGCATTAGCACTTTCTCCTTTTCTCAAAGTGGTTTCAAACCTATTCAAAAGAGAATGTTATAATTCCTATCGATTTCAGGTAAGTCTAAAATTACCTTTGACAGATATGATTATTTCCAGGCAAGAGTTTGTGCACACGAAAAATCAAATTACACACACACACACACACACACACACATACTTGTAAACCCCCCCAAACGGGGACCTAAGCTAGAAACCTACCAATCGGGGACCTGTATTTCTAATCATCGTAAGCGACTCAAATTGAGAATTTGACTGTTTCAGGACAGTCCATTTTGTCTTAAGTACTGAAAAACATCCTAAATCAAAGATTTCTTCATGTGATTTTTTACATGCAAAACGGGGACGTTTGTGTATACCAAACGGGGACTTTGTGTATACCAACCGGGGACATTGTGTATACCAAACGGGGACCTTGTGTGTACCAAACGGGGACTCAGTGTATACCAAACGGGGATTCTGTGTTTAAGGAATGGGATATATACCAAACGGGGAACATAGCACTGATAAAAGTATTTCTGAACCTTCAGTATTTCAGGAGCAATTACGCATATGCAATTGGGTACATGTATTTGAAATCCAATTGAGAAAAATACTAGATATGCCATCGAAAAGCACAAGAGGATTTTATTGGGGTAGCTGTTTCTATTCAACAACTAGGCCAAATTCTTTTCGAGGATTAATTTGTTTTCAACCCTGTCAATTTTTTTTCCGTAATTTAGGCCTACGTAAAGCCAGTGCCTTTGAAAGAATATTGTGCGAAGCACTGGTAAAAGAACACAAGAAAAAAACATGCTAAGGGGCACTGACGGCCGTAACATAAATGAAGTGATGTTAATGGAATCAACACTATATAAACATAGATCCTATTTCTTACATTTTTCAGTACAACTTTTAACGTCAAACAGGGAACTATTCTAATGTGTATACCAAACGATGGCTTTGCATATAAGAAACTTGAAGTGTAAAATAAAAGAAAGAGTCTGAAAGTAATGGTTGGTATTCTCACTGAGAAATTCGTGTTTAATTAATGGGTAAATTGATCTAAAAAGTGGGATATTGCAAACTGAAAATATAAGGGCACGGCATGCAGGTGCCAACGCTTGACTGCAGCTGTTTTTCAGTGAGAAATTCTTAGTTTAAGAATGAGTATAACTGTGTCAAAAACATCTTTGGTTGCCTGCACATATTGTAAGTTTCAAGTAAATATCTTTAGCAATTAGCATTTTGATGGTTGCCTGTCTCTGTTGTGGATTCAAACTTAGTATCTTTAGTAATATGCAACATATGATAAAATGTCAAACTTGCAGACGATGACTACGACGACGCCAAGACTATGAACATAACTCGGTGTTTTCTTTGAAAATAGCCGAGCCGAAAAACAAACAAACAAAAAAAAAAAAAAACACACACACAAACACTTCATATTTGTTATGTCAAAATAATGTATTTACACACATGTAGTTTATGCCGGAAAGAAAAAAAAGTGTAAAACAAGAAAACCAATTAAAAGAAAGGATTATCAAAAGTAAGGATCAAAATGCTTAAAGTCATCAATTTCGAGTACTAGATGCCTGTTGTTAGATCCCTTTATAATGGAACTTCGGGTCATTCATTCGTAACATTACTTCCTCTTGTGACTGAAGATTTATGTACGCAAGTACACAACAATACTGTCAAAAAAACACACACCGAAAAAACAGAGACATGAGACAGAGAGAGATTACACAATATTAAACAATAGAGTGACGATTAGGGTGACTTGACCTTTTTTTCAAACTGATTACGGACGTGATGCAATAAAGATGAATATCTTTTTGTCATTGTAATGCACATCAAAAGATATTAATACCAGCGTTCTTTTTTTCTGATAAAATGTAAACACTTAATTGAAAACAGGACTATTTTCAGGAGAAAGGTATAGCAAAAGATTTTCTATAAAATCAGGAAAGAAACATGCTCAGAGTACTCTTCATTGATTAAAAGACATATTTATAAATGACTCTGTCACAAAATAAAAAGGACTTCACAATATTATGCAATGCAACATGATGTATTTTGAGGACATTCCAATATAAGTCTGTACTGTTGAATGATCTACCCTTTAAGAAAGAAAAAATAAATTACAACTTATTTTTCCTTCTTGTCGTTACAATCGTATTTCTGCAGAAGTCTTTGATGCTTCTCCAGTTCCAATGTGATAGATCTGTTTCCTCTGCCAGGCATTTTTCGATTTCATCTTTTCCTGGGAGCCTCCCCATTGCGAGGTGCCTCTCAAAATGCTTCAAAACGGCATAGCGTTCTTCTGTAGACCAGTACTTCTTCGTTTTTGGGAAACTCTTTGCGCTACCTTAAATAAGATAGGAAAGAATACATTGCCGACTTTTCCGTTTCCTTATATGTAAACAGAGGCAGAGATAGAAAGGCAGGGAGAGAAAGAGAGAGTATAGCATCGTTATTAAACGATATCCAATTATAAGCGTTTATATTTACTAATGTTACTAGTTTTTGTTTAATTTCCTCGCATTAAAAGTGTAGCATTTTAACAAAATCATTCAAAATCTATACATAAAGAGCATGTGCTTGAGAGAAAAAAAACGTTAGGCTGTTGTTTGACTCGGCCGTCAACTGAAAAGAAACATATAGCATAAGCACACAGATTATGTGTACATCATAAATATCTTCCCTACTAAAACGACTGAAGTCGGGACGCAATTAAAAATAAATTAATATCATTACGAAAGTGAACCAACCTGATCTTGTAGTTTTCGACGGAGCATTTGTCATGCTACGAACTGATGCATTCAATAAACTTTCTTTGGCCGGCTTTTCTGAAACGTCATTTCCCGAGGATTCGGAAAGGCTGTCATCTTCAATTCCTTGCTCTTTAAAACAAAAAGAATAGTAGGTAATTAAACAAATATGCATATTATCATATGGAGAAAAATAAACTCTACATCTTCTGAAAAATTGTCGCCGCTGAAAACAGATAAAAGTAGTTGTCTAGCAATTTAACAAAAACCAACAATAGAACAGCACACGGCCTAAATTCACACTTCGTCAACAGAAATTGTGGTAAAAAAACACACATGGTTTATATTAATTGATTTCAGAGGGAAAATTCATTGAAAAATATTAAATTGCCTTACCACTGCTAATTTCCTCCTCAACATCAATATCGTCTGGTGAGGTTGGCTGAGTTACTTTTCCCCCTTCCATTAATAAAAGTAACTTAGATACCTTTGCCACCTGTACTGTTGCCTGTGGCAAACGATAAAACTCCCTGTGCACACGTATGTCATGGCCTAGAAAATTGGCAAGGATATCCAACTCGTTTTCTTTCAAATTGATTAGCTGAGTCATTGTCGCAATGTGTTTTCGCAACTTGGTGGATCTCAGCCTATCCGGTTGTTCTGCGCCACATATTCCTGCAAACTTCCTAATGCAATCTGTTCCTCTTATATGTGCATTTGTACTTCATGTGGGAAACAGGTATAAGTTTTCGGGGTTGCTGATAAGGTGTCTTTTCTTCAGAAGCAGTTCTATGTTGTTGTTTAATTGCGGGGTAAATATAACTGGGGCTGTTCTTCCACGTTTGGCAATTATTTCTGTTCTGTACAAAGATCTACACAAGGCCTTTTCGAATTTCGTCAATTTTCCATCAATCTCGCAATCTGTGTTTGTCAATGATTTTTTTCTGAAATCTTCAATCTTCATCTTTGACACCTCCCCAGCCCTTCGTCTGTTGAACAATACGGTCTGCGTGAGGCAAATTTCGGACAGATACACCCAATCTTGCTTTGCTTTTTCGATATCATCTTGTTTCTTAAGACGATCTGAACAGGCATCTGCTTCTTTTTGAAGATACTCCGACATTAACCTGACATCGTTAGCAAGTGGTAGAAGACCTTTCGTCGAATTTCTTTTTCCTTCCCCAAGTGTGTGTAATGCATTTGAAGACACCTCATCCGTCCAGTTGTAGTCAAATAGTGTGGAAAGAGCTTCCGCTCTCGATTGAAGGTCCTTGTTGCTGTTCTCTATAGCCTTTGTAATCAAAATCTTAAGACATTTCTGCAATGTCCCTCCAATTTTCAAGGCTAGACTTGGTGTTGAATATGTATTAGTAGCGTTATCAAACCCTGCTACTATCCTGCAACATTTAACGATGAACTTAAACTTATCCGGATAAATGAAGTCTTCTAAGGACATATTGTAACTGCCACCTGATGTTCTCATCTCTTGAAGTAATCTAGCTGCTTCACGTAACTTTTGCCTGATGTAGTTGTGTTGGTCTACATCATGACCTTGTTTGGACGAAAGTTTCTCGCCGTACGCCAATATTGTTGGATCACTTTTTGCAACCCTGCTTACTTCGTTCAGCTTCATACCTGCGAGTATTTTTGTCAAAATATTGCTTTTTTCTTTCTTTTGAGGGAGAAGCAGCCTGGTGGAGATTGCATGTCGTCTCCTTTTTGAGGTTTCCGGTGCAAATTTACAACGTTTGTTGTGCCGCCACAAGTCTTTTACTGGGTAGTAGGCATAACAGTAGGGGCACGGCCCGTAGTCATCTGCGGTTAATTGTTGATTTTCTCGAGATCTGCTAACTCTCCAGTTCCACATTTTAGTACTTTAGAGTTGTGCAAATGGTTACCAACATTCCTCATTTTTTCAAATAAGAGCTGCTTAACCTTTTTGTTGTCTTCATTTAAAAAATTTTAGCACGTCTTCTTCGTCTCTGTGTTTTGCAGCCAGATGTCTCTGCAATTTTGCAAAAGAACACTGACAAAACAAACAGTAAAACCGCTTGTCATAGTGTCTATAGTCGCCGTTGTTCGTTCTTGGTACTGACACTTCACTTTCAGATTCATTATCTTCGTGCCCAGGTCTACTTTCCTCTGAATTAATGGATACACAACTTTTGTCCTGGCTATTGTATTGATTTTCCGACGTAGTGCCAAATTCAGAGACTGACTTCTTCGGCAGTGTCTTCTGAAATATCCGAATATCCGGTATTTCTTGAATTATCTCGGATCCATCTGATGAAGCATCAATTTTCTTTGCAGGGACGTAGTCACTGTCTTTGTCACTATCCTGAGATAAAGTGCAAAAATAAAACAACGACATGTTTTCTTATGGTTCTATACAAATGCCTTTAAGAGATTTTCAAGGAAATGCATATTGAGGATCCAGCAGAATAAAAGAAATACATTTCAATTCTATGAAAATACATAAAAACATGTGGAATACTGTATATGTGGTATAATTGGAACTAAATCGGATGTGACTGAAAATGTATCCCTTGTGCATATTTGTGAAAACTTAGACAAACTGCTAAAACAGAAATAAAATCGTGTCCTTTTCAAACTTTAGGACTGTACACCTTGCGTGACAAACTTATTGTAGTTACAACAAAATAAATACTATCTGTTTAAGGGAAAATAACGTTAAAAGCCATCAAACGCTGATTGCTGTAAGGTGAAACATATTAACTGAACTTACATCTACCTCAGAATGCTCTGAGGACACTGGAGAAGACAACATTTGATTCTGATCCGAACAGCATGAAATCGCACTGGCGTTAAGTGGCTGCAAGTAAAGATTGTGCATTATCATCTGGTGCTCATTGTACCAAATTCTACAATATTGTCAGTCTTATATCATTCAAGTTGTACAAGCTTGCTTAAGAATGAATGAGGAATTCAGACGATGCTTTTGTTACCTATTTATTCCGACATATTTCTGCCATAAACTGCAACGAATTTCTATACAAATGAGTGGATGTATATGTTCATGATGAGATGTATACCTGGTACTTCCAGGGTACTTCTGGTTAAATCCGATTATCATCAAAACTAAGTAAAAGGGTTTGTCTGAACAGTTTGCCAAACAAGAAAATAACAAATAGCACTCCACATGACAAGACGGTACATTAACCTGAGGAATCGTTGTGCGAATTCTACCTCTTCTACAGCTGAGAGATCACTGACCACCATCACTTTCTTGTCTAAGAAAATATCGCACGGTAAATAACTCATAACACGCCGCGTAAAGTGTATAGGTTCCTTATCAACATATTCAATTCATGACTTGAGTATAATCAATTTTACTGGCAATAAATATGTTCGATGTTTCAAGATGAGTTAACCAAGTGACAAAGTATGGTAACTTACAACACATATTTCGACTTTTTCATTGGCTTTCCCAGAGTACCTTTCCTCGGTATCGTTAACTGTAATTATTCTATTTGTTGAATCTTGCACTACGGAATATAGAACATATTATCAAATAGCTAAATTAAATGAATAAACAAGTAAATAAAAACGTTTGAAGAACATTTTTTTTTATGCCAAAGTTAAAGGTTTGAAGCAACAACTGTAAAGAAGTACTTATTCTATATAGATGCTTTTAAATGTAATAGATATCAAGACCGATTTAAGTATTCTATGATTAAATTAGGACACAAATACAGATGCATGTACTAGTATATTAAAACATTCCTAGCGTTGTATAATTGTGCTACACTTTCTAGGACAGTAAATGACCGGTACTTAAATAAATAATTACATGAACTTCCAATTTGTTCAGGCTCTGGATGTTGTCTTCCGTCTTGTAGCTCTTCGTTGGAAGTATGTACATTTTGGTCTGACATCGTATACCCAGGCTCTGAGTTAACTTGCCCTTCGTCTTTTGGAGGTACATTTTTATCTACATTTATATGTGCAGGCTCTGAATAGTTGTTTCCTTTTGTCAGCACTTTGTCTGAAGCAGGTGTGCCTTGATCTGCAAAAATAAAAATTTAGCTTGATCTTTAGTAAGGAGGTGTAGAAACAGGGACAAAACTACCAACAACAAGCATAAATAAGACACCTTGTAAACTAAGATGATTGAAACACACTATAATGCACAAAATGATTGTACATAAATTATCTTTCCTCTAGTTATTCTTGTTTTTCGGTTTAAAGCATCGTTGTAATAAGCGCTTAACTGACAAGACCAAAAAGTTGAAAAAGTGCTGGATGTAAAAGAAAATATTGGTTCAATGTAAGACTGTAGTTTCGGGAATGAAACTTTATCCGCGTTCATTGCCTTATTTCAGCGTATAAACAAAAGTGCAGAATCACAACATTCTGACGTCATCAACCTTAGGACGATCTAAACCTTAACCTGGCATTTATATGCAAACATTCTATATTTCTAGAACTAATTTAAGGAAGAAATGGTACTTACCATGCAGATTTTTCTTCGCTTTCTGAAAAAAAGGATATAGGGATATTATGAAATGTTTGTTTTCCTTTGTTGTGTATAATGCTATAGAGGTCCATATATTTAAAGTATTTCTTGGGTGCTTTGTAAAAGTCAGTTCATTTCTGATTATCACTCAAATCATATATCTGGCCTTTGTTCCGCTGTTTTTTGTCACATAAAAATTGATATTATGCTGCAAATAGCTATATTCCATTACAGGGGTTGTATACAAAACTGCAACTATTTTCCGATGCCACATCATTTTTGTATGAAATATGAAAAAAAAGAAACTTAAAAAATGTGAACTTACCCACATGGCTGTACGCAATGTTGTAGGTAGAATGTGTTTATGGAAATTCCTTACATTCTTTTGAAATATATGGGGAACATATAAATATGTAAAGTAGTCTGACTTATTCTGGTACAGTTGTTCATATCATTTAATGTAGACGCTTTCAGCGACATGTACTATCTGGTGCATATTTCGACAAATCGATGTGTTTTGCAATTTTGTGTAATACTTTTTCTTCTCGCTGAATTTAGACGCCTTGGTCCCATCAGGATTCATCACGTGATTCTATGATTTCTACATTATTATTTTCATGAAGGCTTTGAGAATCTCTAACCTTATATAGAGGGGTTTGTCTTTTGCACATGATTTAAATGAGCTATGATCCGGCAAAAGGGACGGGGGGGCGCGGGGGGGGGGGGGGGCTTAATACAACTCCGCGATGCATGGTACTAAGCAAGTCATCATATAATCATGGTTTAATAATATCCACTGTTTGAACAACCGACTTTATCATGAGGTACACTAATCCTTGCACATACATATAATATACCATTGGAGAAATGTTTCGGTCCATGTCAGCCTGCGAGGACTGTGCAGGCTGAGCTGGGTCTATACATTTTGCAAATGCATTAAGCACCCTTTTCGCAGAACATGAGACAAATCTATTGCTGTAATAATGTAACGAAATTATGAACCAAATGCATAAAAAGCAGGTCTAATTTATACCTTTCTCCATGGTAGAGTCGGGACACCATAATCATAACGTAGTTCTTCTCCAACACTTATGTCCCTTGAAGCAAATGTGCAAAGATGGGGACAGTTGTCTACCTCTACTATTTTCATCACGCAGTTTTGTTGAGGATCACCCTTTTCTGCGTCGTTGATCATTCTTCCTTGATGAAAAATGTCATTGGTGGCATCGACACTGTTATGATAAGAATATTAGGTGAAGGAAAGCAACTCAAGGATTTCAACTAGATCTAAGTAAAGTCATCAAGGGTTGAAAAGCTGAGGAAATATTGATTTTAATAATGTAAAACGATTTACTGTAAATGACGTAGTTTTTGACCAAACGTGACCCCGTTTCAAACTTGTCTGAGATATCAACAAGAAAAAAATTCTGACAAAGTTTCAAGAGTATCAGATTAAAAGTGTAGACTGTACAGAAGTTTTTTTAGAATTGGTTCAGTCCCCAGTTTCAAACTTGTCTGAGATATGAACAAGGCAAAATTCCTGACTAAGTTTCATAAGTATCAAGCTAAAATGTGGACTCTAGAGTGCACACAAGTTTTATAAAAGATTCTTGCTGACCTTTTTGACCCCAAATAACCATATATCGAATTTGTGCGAGATTGTATCAAGACAAACATTCTGACCAAATGTCATGATTATCTGACTGAAAAATGTGGTCTCTTTACTACACACAAGGTAAATGACGACGATCGCACAACAGACTACATACGACAGACGCCTGACAGCACGATCACAAAAGCTCAACTTAGTGAGCTAAAAACGATATAGCTCTTATGTTAGCCAGCCGGGCAGGAACACCGCTACCTACTAGTAATCTAAATTTACCGGTTACCGATGCGAAAACTATTGCTTTTGAACTTTACGATATGGAGTCAAAATTGTCCTGTAAGTATGTTTTAGGATTGATTGATTGATTGATTGACTGAATGGTGTTTTACGCCGCTATCGATATTATTTCAGTCATTTCATGGGGACAGCTCACATACTCGTATTCATGCATTTTCTAGGTTATACCAGTACTAGGCCAGGGCTCTGAAGAGTCTTGCCCATGGTCACAGGTACGAAAACCCAGCGGATCCAGAGGATCTAGAACCGTGCGTCTCTAGGTAAAGAGTCCTACGTTTTAACACTGAGCCACACAGGACCCCCACTCCACCCAACATTTTGAGGAGAAAGAGTTCATGTCGCAAAATGATCTCAAGGTTTGGATTCCAAACTGTCTCTGATTTCATCTCGAAATAGTAGCCTAGCACTATTCGTTGAATTTAAAATTACACCCTATTTATCACACGGGTGTTTCAAAATTGGACGACACTGACAGTACACGTAGCCCTGTGCAAGATCAAACGTAACAAGGTACTTCCTTACATTCCTCAATATAGTACTGCATGTCTCTAATAGATAAGGTCTGCGTCTTTTACTCACAGTTCTTGAATATTTATTACTCTTTTACAGAACCTTGCAATCGACACCATTTGTTTACTTACATTAAATCTCAAGCATTTCACATCGGAAGGTTTTTCTTTATGTTATAATACACTATGCCAAAGTTGAAATTTCTGAATAATCTGCTGCTGTAACGTTACTATGTAATCTTTCATTATTTCTGGAGACAGTCCTCCGAATTTATATATTATGGTAAAAATTATGCGCTATAAACATCTTTTTATATTTGTATATGTTCCTCTACACGCGATATTCTTTGAAAAACGAAATTAAAAAAATGCAAATGATATTTACATTTCAAAAATAAGTTAAAAATTTACCACATATTCCTTTCTCTGTACTTTAAGAAATACATGAAACTTCCAAGGCTCGCCTCCTCATATTCTATTTCTAAACGTCTTGCTCTCTTCCAGTTTTTTATAAGGTCTCCCTTATATGTAAGAAGGAAATCTCCAGTCTTATACTATTTTTAAAATGTACTGATGTCAAAGGAGTATGTGGAAAACGCGAAAAAAAAATCTCGATTATACTTTATTTACCTATGTGTTTATTTATCGGCCTGACTTCAAATCCTGGTGGATCAGCATAACTTAAACAGTAGTGCCTTGCAGCGTCAAGCGGGCTTGGATGTTCATTAGAACTGAAACACAAAGCATGAAAATAACGCTTAAAGATCTCTTTTTTTCGTATCAGTACTAAGAAAATTAAAAAAAAAATATATGATATTACAAGTCGACTTTATAAAATATTGCAACAGGATTTATTAGTCACTTATTCCTAAACACGGTTAAGTTTTTGCTGAGGAGAAAGAGCCCACTTACTTTGAAAGAATATTGCACAGACAGCTGGACAAAGGAAACAGGACGCATGTGAACTCGTAACTACGATAAAGATAAATGAGTCATGTTCTGGCAAAAAGACGCTTAATGCGTCTCAGAGAAGCATTATACCAAGCAAGTCATCGCAGTATTGTAGATCCACAAAATTATTTTTTTACAGCAAAATCCTGATGTAGAGTGGTCCGTTGGTATGTAGAATATTGACTCAAAACGGAAAAAAAAAGGTTTCGGCCCAGGTCTGGGTCGATGCCTTTAGCAGATGCATTAACCCATTACAACACAATCCCTACTTTTGACGACCCTGAGAAAGAAGCCTTTAGAAAACAATGTGGAAAAAGGAGAAAATGCTGTTAACCAGCATTTTATCTTTTTCCCATAATGTTTCCTACCCTACACAAAACAAATTTCAAATTTTCAGTCACTTTTATTTTGTTGTCTGTAAATGCTTCCGATTTGGACAAAACCTAAAATTTCGTCGTTTGGTAATGAGTTATGCCTCTTTTTATTATAGCATGGCTCGAATTTTTGTTGAAAACAGCTTATATAACCTTTTACTAGAAAACAAAATTAGCAATTACCATATGAAAAAAAACAGTTGCATACGACAATTTCAATGAAGCTCAAACGGTGAAATTTTCCTTGGATAAGGTAGAAAATATTGTGGGAAAAGGAGAAATGCTGTATAACAGCAATTTCTTCTTTTTCCACTATGTTTTAGAAAGGCTTGTTTTCCAGAGTCATTAAAAATCGGCATTGTGCGCTAAAGGGTTATGTGCCATATAACTGAATATAATTTAAATCCTTCAAATATTATAATAAAATTTCCTTATTTACAAGTATACTAAAGACGAAGGTACTGCAATCGTAAAGCTTCAAAGGAGCAAGGATAAAAACAATTCTCCGATGGAATGCATCCTTACACAGTTTGAAGATAAGCCTATCACATGATCCTATTGTCTTTGTTTCCTTTGTTTTCTTTATTAATAGTAAAACCTATTTATTCCTGAAGGTTCTCGACAGGAATCACAAAATTAAAAAAAAACACCCTAGTGAAAAAAAAAGCATATTCAATACAAAACTAAGTAACAATTAATAAGAAAAAATATGGAAATACCTTAACTTTCTGCGTTTTGCTGATCTGCACTCCTTTTTTCATGTATTTCGTAGCCCAGTGGAAAAGGCGGCAAGTGTATGAGTTTTTCACAGCACAAACGGGGACCTGCATTTTTGCAGATACACACACTTGCTCGGTCCGTCGCAACATGTGTATAATCTGTGTGTGCTAATAACCGTCTAATCGGGGAACGCGTCAGATTGCTAATTAAATTTGACATGTTGATAATTAGGGGGTCTGGAATCCGAATTTGAAATAAAAACCAAACGGGGACGTCCCCGTTTGGTAGGTGGTCCCCGGTTGGTTGGTGTGTATTCTTACAAAGTTCCCCGTTTGGTCGGTTTTACAAACTCACACACACACACACACACAAAGTTCAAGCAATTCCATATTCTGCCGAAAAAGTGGGTCACCGACGACGGCCTTGAAAATCCGAACAGATACAGAATAAAATACGGGGTGACAGAACTGACCCAGCTCAACAACTACCTTTTATGTCTTTTTTCACCAAGCTGAACAGCATTCGACATGTATAAATTGAATTTTAGCCTTATTAGTGATATCCGGTGTTCATCCTAGTTATAATACATAACGTTTGTGAAAAAAAAAAAAAAAGTCCCTGTGATAGTTTTAACGCTTTACCACACAACCCTGAGTTTTAACGATCCTCAGAAAAGAAACCTTATAAAAACATAGTGGGGAAAAGGAGAAAATGCTGGTATTCAGCATTTTCTCCTTTTGCCACAATGTTTCCTACCCAGTCAAAGATAATACCATCGTTTGAGCCACGTTTGATTTGTCGTCTGCAAAATGCTTTCAATTTGGACAAGTCTACATTTTTGTCGTCTGGTAACGAGTTAACCAAAGTTATTTCCCTTACTTACGTCGACGAAATAAGCGCCAGAGGCGCAGGGGAGAACCAATATTCATGTGTGCACGTGCATAAATTCTATGTTGCACACGAGCTGAGATTTCCTTTACTCGCATTCCCGCCTTTGCCTTCACAAGAAGAAGTCGTGATGACAAACTGATAACCGTGACCATCGCTAGATTCAGTCGCCATCCTTTTTGTGATCAACATTCATCATCTTGGTAAGCAATCTATATTATATTCTTTATGTATTTCCTGAACGATTGTCTGGCCGCGCTTTACATTTCACCTGATTGCTCAGCTGATCACCAGGTTGCTCAAGATTCAGGTCGGCAGAATTGTGCTTCAAACAAGAGAGAGAGAGAAACGTTCTAGAAATACAAACAAATAAGAAATATCCAAATCTACTCATTTGTATTTTTGGAGACTTTGTTCCGAAAAGATCAATGTAGCATGGTAATGGCGACTCGTGATTGATTTATTATTTAGTTCTTTGTAGCATTTACACGTAGTTCTTTTGTGATCTCGTCTTTCGATATTTCTTCTTGAAGATGCAGCTTTCATGTATATTTTGGGTGGTGCTACTATTTGTTTTGCTACAAAGTTTCCTCTATAGTAGACTTTGGAATCCTAAGTGTGACAGTGAAAACAGCTGAAAAGGAAAAACAACTGTGTGTGTGGGAAAGGGCTTGTCGGCTATATAGCTGCGTTACTGGGACATTCAAGTTACTGATGTGAATATTTTAACCAATAGGCTGACAAGCATGACTCGGGGCGCTTTTGTGGACCATGTAGATCAAGATCAGACTGCACATTTTGTGAGTCTGATCTTTGATCTACACTCTCTGATAGGGTATTGTAAAAGTGTGACCACTTAAATCTGTACCAAGAGATAAAATTCTAGACTTGTCAAAATTCAAAGCATTCACAGTCAACAAATAAATCGTGGTAAACATGATGGAATTCATATCGAAAGGAAAGAAAAACATTGTGGGAAAATGAGAAGTTGCTGGAGGGTCATAGAGAACTCAATGCATGTTTTCTCTGCATAGATTTTCATCTACCACTTAAAATACCAAAGGACTCAACTTTGGACTAGACCAAATTGAAAGCATTTGCAGATGATCTGTTTCTTGTGTATGTTGTTTAAAGTTGTTTTCAACATTATTTCAGTTATATCACGGCGGCCAGTGCACTTATCCATGCTTTTCTGTAGTTTCTTTTATCAGTACTCCACACAGTATTCTTTCCAAGCCACATAACCATCGTCGAAACGATGGTCAGCGGTGAGAGAGGAATGAATCCTGTCGCGATGACTATCATTAGTCCTCGGAAAGAAATTAGCAAAGCTGGAGATCGAACCAGTGACCTCCTTTTCTCAAGTCCTGTACACTACCGACTGAGCTACGGGGGCTTGGCTGACATGTTTCTGAAATAATACTATGGTATTTTATAGGTTAGAAAACTGTGGTAAAACGAGAATTGCTGGTTACTAGCATTTTCTCCTTTTCCCACAGTGTATAAAACCATTCTATTTTCAGGGCCATTAAAAGACTGGATTGTGTGGTAAAGGGTTAAACTTTATAATCTCTCAAATGAAATGGAATGAAATTTTCCACCAAAAAGTGAAAAGCCATATATTTCAAAGTTGATTTCATTGGCAAGAAATTATTTTATCCAACAGTGTAGATCAGAGATCATACTGCACGTTTTGTGCAGTCTGATCTATATCTACACTGTCTGTAAAAGCATCTCGAGTTGCGTTTAGCAACCTAAGGGTTATGATTAGGAATTCAGAGTTATAAAAAGCCTCTCTCTGTTCCACAGGCTACCTGTTCCAGTCCATTCTTGTCGGTGTTAGGCTGACCCTTATCATGTGACTGCTCGACATTCCGTTAACAAAATGGTGCTTAAACAAGAGCAAAACCGTTAATTCACAATAAATGAGGTAAGTTTCTTATTCATTTGCAATCTCTCAAGATTGTGTACCAGAATGAGCAATGTAGCATGGTAAATGCAAATGACATTTCCTTTTGCAACAAACTTTTTGGACATGCCCAAATTTAAAGTCATTGCAGAGGGGGAGACCCAATATTGATATTGATCCCAATTCAAATCTGTTGCTGACGGCTGATTGAATATGGCTCATTTGATGAAAACATGGTGGGAAATGGAGAAAATGCTGGTTACCAGCATTTTCTCCTTGTCTCACAATGTTTTCAAAAGCATTCCATGCAAGTCTTAATTAAAATCGGAATTGTGTGATAAAGTGTAAAGATTACTTGTTCAAAGTAATAAAAAGCCTCTTTCTGTTCCATAGGCTGCCTGTTCCAGTCCATTTGTCTACTGGGTTTTAGATTCACCCTTGTCATGTGATTGCTTAACATTCAGATGGCAAAATGGTGCTTAAACATGAGCAAAACTGTTCATTCAGAAAAAATGAGGTAAGTCTCTTATTCATTTGCACTTTGCTGAGGCATGTATTCCTGAATGAGGAATGAAGCATGGTAGTTGCAAATCACAATTTCTTTTGCGACAGAAATTTAGACATGCCCAAATTGAAATTGAAAGTCATTGCAGGCCACAAATTAACCCTTTACCAGATGACAATATTTTAGACTGGTCCAAATTCAAAGCTTTTGCAGACAACAGACATGGCTCAAATGATTGAACTTGTTTTTGAAAGGATAGACAACACTGTGGGAAAAGGAGAAAATTCTGCTTTTCCCACAATGCTAAAAGCCTTCTTCCTAATGTTGGCTGAAACTTGGGATTTACCCCACCGTCTTTGTTCATCTCTCCCTGATTTTGCCCCTGCATTTTTCTTGCGAATTTGCTGCTGTAATTCACATATATCTTGAACAGTATTGTCATTTTTGTGCAACAAAGTTTCCCTTGAAATACAACAAAATTGAAAGTAGGAAATTGAAAGCATTATTTGAATGGAGAAAATGCTTGATGTTAGCTAAGGATCATGTTAAGCCTTGTTACCAGGAAAACTTCTGGAAACTTCCATTCCTGGGGTCAATATATCATGATGTTAAGTCTTTACCAAACAATGATATTACAGACTCATCCAAATTCAAAGTTGTTGCAGGGGGTTAATTATGTGTGGCTCAGTTGATGAAATATGTCTGTGAAAGGAAGAAAACATTGTGGTTTCCAGCATTTTCTCCTTTTCCCACAGTATTTTCTAAGGTGCTTTGTATGTCGACAACTTACCTTGTATACACTCTAGAGGCAACATTTTCAGTGCGAAACTCATGAGACTTGGAATGTTTGTCTTGATGATATCTTACACAAGTTTGAAAATGGGTCACCTCTGGTCAAAAACTAGGTCACTAGGTCAGATCTTTGATAATTTTTGTGTACAGTCTAGAGGCCACATTTTCAGTCCAGTACCCCGAAAGGTGGTTAGAATGTTTGTTTTGATGATATCTTGGACAAGTTTGAAAACGGACCATACTGGATCAAAATAGGTCACCTGGTTAAATCTTCGGTAAATTTTATGTCTGCCAAATTTTCAATCCAATACTCATGAAAAGTGGTAAAAATGTTTGTCTTGATGATTTCTTTGATGAGTTTTAGGGTCAAAAAATAGGTCACCAGATCAAATCTTTGAAAAATGTTCTCTATGCTCTAGAGGTCACGTTTAGTCTCTAGAGGCCTCATTTTTTAGTCCAATACTCATTGCTGTTGGTCAGAATGTTTTTTGTCATGATGATATTCAGAGCGAGTCGTAAATGGATTGTGTCAGGTCGAAAAGTTGGTTACTGGGCCAAATCTTGGGAAAACCTCTTTTATCCTGAAGAATCTACATTTCAGTCCAATGCTCATGAAAGTTAGTCAGAATGTTTGTCTTGATGATATCTTTGATGAGTATGAAAAGGGTCACATTGGAAGAAAACTTGGTCAATAAGACATATCTTTAAAAAAACTTGTGTACCCCCTGGAGGCCACATTTTCAGTCCAGTATCCATGAAAGTTAGTTAGAATGCTTGTCATGTTATCTTGGAAGAGATTGGAAATGGGTCATGTTTGGTCAAAAGGCTCAGGTGAGTGACTTCAGGGCCATGATTGCCCTCCTATTATGTCAAAGCATTCATCTGAAAATGTGTCTTAGTTGATGGGAAAAATCACAGCTTGGCAATCACTATACATGTATACCACACACATAGCTACATCATTTATGACTGTAAATGTCTAAAGAGTTTTTGGCCAAAATTTTTTTGACTTCTTACCTATCACATGCAAAATAATAAATTCATTTATTGACATTAGCATACAAATCATAGGGATCTAAGATGTCAAGAACTGGCCTGAAATTTTATCCAAGGTTTTGACTTTTAAAATTGTGGGTCTGAGTCTAGTCCAAATATAGGTTTGACTCCTGGAAATTTTGGCTTGGTTGTCAAGTTTCAGTCTTGTGGGAAAAAAAAAGTCCAGCTATAAAGCACAGTGTGTGGATTTTCAAACTTTTGGATTTGTAACCTGTATTCAAAATATTTCATTAGCTGAATTGTTGAGAATGACATAACATTTAAAAAACAGACGAATCCTTTATAAAAGCACCATGTCTTTCAGATTGGTAGGTTTACAATGATACACTTTGATGTATCCAATCATAATGTTTGTCTAAGATTTAGACGAACATTAACTATAAACATCTTTGAGGGTTAGTAAATCAAAGGGATTTGTCATTAATCACCAGAATACTACAAGCATGCATTATTTGATCTTAACCCTTAGCCTGCTAAATAAGTGAAATGAAACTTTCACGCCAAAAGTAAAAACCTAAATCTTGCTGTTTGAAAGTTATTTTTGGGGAAAAGTATCTTTTTATCAGATAGTGAAGGTCCCAAGATCACAAATCGCATTCTATGCAGTCTGATCTTGATCTTTGCTGTCAGCAAAAGGTCAGTGAGTTGCACTTAACAGCTTAAGGGTTAAGGATCTTAAATCCAAGAAAAATGAAGACACTTTTTTTTTTGCAATACTTTTTTTTCTCCTGTTATTTTATTACCTGTGTTTTTTTTTCTTGTTATTTTCTTACTTGTATCTTTTTCTATTGTTATTTTATTCCTACTTGTATTTTTTCCTACTGTTATTTTATTGCTTGTATTTTTTTCTTCTGTTATTTCATTATTTCTATTTTTATCCCCTGTTATTTTATTGCCGGTATCTTTTTTTTTTTCCCTGCTATTTTATTCAAACTTGTATTTATACTGATTATAACCCTTTCCCAAACAACCAAGTTTCCTCATACATTTTCAAAACTTTTGTTGATGGAAAATTTAATGTGGGTACAAATGGACTTAAGTTCTCTGATAGGGTAGAAAACATTGAGGAAAGGAGAAAATGTTGGTTACCAGCATTTGTCTATTTTTCCCAAAATGTTTTCAAAATTGTTTTCCCTCAGAGTTGTTAAATCTAAGGATTGTTTGGTAAAGGGTTAAGTAAAACAAATATTGAACCATTTTCATTTTTCACTTTTTTCCCACTATTTTTGATGTTCAAATCTTTTAAAACACAAAAATTGCACTGTATCATCTTTGAATACTTATATGTAGATGCATGCTAAATAACCAGAGTTGTCAATATGCCACAAAAAATGCATTCATTCATTCATTCATTCATTCAGAAAGACAGACAATGAATTGTAAGTTAAATATGTTGAAGTAAATTCTTATATGGCTTGAATAAAGTAATGTAAACTAAATACTTTGACTAAACCTTAAGCAGAAAAAGATTGTATGAATGAAAAACAAAAAAAAAAACATTTGTAAAACTGCTCAGAACTAAGGTTATCTTTGCCCAGTGGGTGATTTCCTTTCACTGGTTAGTATCTAGGCAATAAAGAAAGATAAACAGAGCAGAGTTGATTACTAAGTGGAATCCAGGAAAAACGGCTGTCTTGTGAACAACAGTTTTAGGTTTAGAAGAAAGAGAGAAATAGACAAACAAAAATTATTATGAACTGTACCAATGACAGGTCAAAGCAATCCAGAAAGGTTGTTGATCTATTCAGGCATAGATAATGATAGGAAATTCATCCTGTCAGAGAAACACCACAGTTCCTTGTAGACATTTTATCATAAATCTGTAAATATTTTATTATCCTTACATGGTTTGGAGGGTTAGATTCCCATCAGTATGTCATGGTTAGATTATTGGTAGACAAGATATATGTTAGATTCCTGGTTTGGGACCAGGAAACATTCTTCTTTGGTACAACTTCTACCTCTGAACTTCTACTTCTGATAAGTTTTAGGTTTTATCTAGGGTCCATGTCTGTGAGCCAAGTACTGGTTTGGTTCCAGGTTAATGGCAGGTTTATTATAAACTCACCATTGTCTACAACTAAGGAGCTGATGCTGTCACCAACGACGGATCAAGGCAAGCCAGAAAGGTTTGTTGGTCTATTCAGGGGCAGCTGTGTTTCATGCGCAAAGTCAGCCTTATGCATCTGAGCTTTTTTGCAAAAGACTTAAGTAACAAAAACAGTGACATACATTTGTTCAAGACCATTTCCAGAAGTTACATCAGTAGATTAAATTTACTCTATTATACCACTATAGGCAATATAAGTAGCATTTACAGTTGGCGCAGATCAAGATCAGACTGTTATACCATTTGAAAATAATCATGCCATGGACTCTCAAACAGCTATGGGGTGAATTTTAAGTTTAAAATTAATTCCAAAGCTGACTACTCATTTTTTTTTTTTAATGTCCACTTCATAAAAGGCTTCATGGCGCACTACTCTAAGGTGTCATTCAGTTCACTTACCTCTCTTCACCAACATGCATTGTGCAATGACAAGAATCTAAACTCTTAAACAAAATTATTTTCTTACACCCGTGTAAATGAAGATCAGACTGCAAAAAGTATGCTGTCTGATCTTTTACACTATGCAGACATACTGGCCAATTTAACACTTATCCTTCCGAATTTAAATTGTTGATCATTGCAAAAATAATTTTTGTTTTAAGATTACTGGCTTTGAATGGGGTTTATAGGACTGTAACCAATAAGAGGGCAGAGGACAGTGTAGAGCAAGATCAGGCTGCAAATACATGCAGGCTGATCTTTCTTTACGCTCTCCACAAAATACATATATGATAAAAAATGGTAGGATAAGAGTTAATCAGCCTTGAAATGATTATTTTTCTGGCCCTTTTTGCCTAGAAATGTCTACTTGTTGGGCGCTTTAAGGATTTTACCAAATATAAATGAAAACCTTCTAGGTATGTAAATTTGAGCCATGCTTTGGCAGAAGAGGGCTTAATGGAAATCCATGATGCATTATAGCAAGCAAGTGATCACATAATTATGGCTTCATAAAATCCATTTAGCCTTATGATTGATAGAATCTGGAGGAAATTGGCCAGTTAATAGCAAAAAGTTTTGACCAATGTCAGCCTACATGGACTGTGCATGCTGGCAATGGTTGATAGTTTTTGCAGGTGCAAGAGATGCCCTCCTTTTCACAGAGCATGGCACAATTTTATCTACATTTATAATTTTTGCATTTTTCTTTCTTTTGAATATATAGATTTTTTTTAGATTTAAAACTAAGAGAAATTTACAGATGTCAGATGTCTTTTATTATGGAAAGAAGACCCAAATATGTTGATGTCAAGGGTGCTCATGCAGAAATATTTCACAAATAATAGACAATGTAGATCTAAATCAGTCTGCTTCTGATAAGCTATCTGACCATGATCTACACTGGCAGTTTAATTTTAATCTTCATGACCTGTATAAAAAACATGTGAATATTTGCTTTGCACTTAGTTGGCCACTTGGCTATTCCCCAGTACAGTAGGTTTCAATTTTGTGTGGTCTGACTGTCTCAAAATACATCTTTTGCAGCCAAATGCTTAGCATTACATTTAGAGGACCATTAATTGTAAAACAGCTTTGGGGCAATTTTAAGTTAAAGATTAAATTCAGGGTCTGTATTCACCAACCATACTTAAGAGTGTTCTTTGTCTTACTCTTCAAGAATTTCTAAATTTGAAAGTAACACAACTTCTGATTGGGTAAAACATCTGGTTTAGCCGATCAGAAGTTGTGTTTGTTTCAAGTTTAGAAAATTTTGGAGAAGAGCATTCTTAAGAATGGTTGGTGAATACAGACCCAGGGCTGACAATGGACTGGGCCCTATTCTTCTTTCCATTCACTGAAGACTTCAGATCACACCATACTGGTTACATATGCCTCCCATTCCATTTGAGTTGTTCCATGTAAGCTTACATAAATGAGAGGTAAAATCCATTTTTTTGAATCATTAAGATTCTATGTAATTCAGTAATCCCTGCTGGTTTAAAAACGTCTTGAAGATGTTCCTTGGGAAAAGATTTTAGATTTAAATTGGGAATTGATATCAAACAGATATTCAGGGTATGATTTCAGACAAGGTGCTGTTAAAAGATTTGTTTGCTTGGTTTGTATATGTTTGCATTTGTCTGATTTTAAAAATACTTCATGCATAATCAGCTTTTGAATATTTTGAATACCAACATTTCAATCACTTTTTTCCTGATAAATTCAGTTCATCCAGACTTGGTATTCAGTTTCAATTTACAGCAGTTTAGTGCTTAAATGCTAAACATATCCTTAATACTGTATATCAGCACAATACTTGTTATTCTATTGCTGTGGTCAAAGAAGACAGTTGGCTTCCATTTGCATTAACTTTCATCAATTAAAGGCACAATAGTAACATGAAGTAAACAATATGGGTGCTGAAATACAATTTTAGCAGGACGGATGTATTCATTAATTACATATTGTCTGTAAAAGAGTTGAATATGATGTTGGTTTCTTTTTGTTTCTCTCTCAAATTTCCCAATTAAATGGATGTATGCATATTTCCCAATTTGATGGATTAATGCATCTTTTTCCCAATTTCAGACCCTAAAATGAAACAAACTAGGAAAATCCCTGTCAACAAGACTTGTCAAATTGAGATACCAATTATATATACACAAAAATATACAAGCTACACCTTGTGTTTACCAATCATAGCAACATTGCCATGTATCAATATGGGTTGAATGTTTAGTATATAGTAAGGTTTCTATAATTAATTTTTTTGTTCAAGAACTTTACCATTCATGTCATTGAAAAAAATAGTTTCTGCTTCCAAGTTCTGGAAATCTTCTTGGCAAAGCACTCTTTGTTAGAGTTTGTTGATGCTTGATATGAATGATACTTAATTAGACCTGCTTGTAGTTACTGCCATCATCTCTGCATTTGAAAAAGATATGACTGGATTTTGTTTGGGGAGTGGGAGTTGACTATTTTCCTATGAAAGTTCTGTCAGTGCTAATTAAGTCCCTGGCACATTTGAAAGGAAGAAGAGTGATACAGGGCCATCATGGCCCCCTTGTTTTATTTTCCACAATGTTTTCTTTTCTATGACTGACAAATTTCATGTGCTAGTAACATTTACTTTGCTGTCTGCAAATACTTTCCATTAATGGAAATTTTTCTGGCAAAATCTCTCACCTCTGTCGCATGTGAGAAAAGTAGTCAATGGCTTGGAAAGAAAGTTGTGTCAGTACTGGTGTGAGAAAGCCAAGAACACATGCATAAGTGCACTGACTGCCATGATCTGACCTAAGCTGTTAAAACAAACAATAATGTGGAATTCACAAAATGGACATCACTATGTTAGCTTGATTGTTGAACAGTCAAATTGCAAAACTACTAATGATAATTTTTTTGGTCTGTGCAATTCTGACAAGCCCAGAGAGACATTTGTTTATTTCTGAAGAAAGTTCAGGCCTGATAAGCCCCACTATGCTACAGAATTAACATACTGCAATGTGCAATGGCTTGGTCACCCCTCCAGGCATTAACCACAATGCACATTGCTTGGCTTCCACGGAGAGATATACGCTAAACGGCATCGCTGTAAAAGCAAGCTGTACATCAAGGCAGGGTTGAAGTGTTTATATGTCTAATGTCTCTCTTTGACATTACTCTCCCCTACGAAAAGTCTCGACCCCGAGACTTTGATATAAATAAACCTGGGGATTATATAAGGGTAAGGCAATTCTGTAAGACAGTTGTCATTATCCCACCTCTGCCACGAAATGTAACATGCAGTGGCCTGGTCACCCATTCAGGCACTAAGCACAACACATGTTGCTTAACTTTCACGGAGAGGAATAACACTAAACCACATTGATGTAAAAGCTAGCTCAACAGCAAGGCAGGTTTGAAGTGCTTATATATCTAACTTCTTGTCATGACAATATTAATTACATTCACATAACACATATGAAGGAGAGCTTTCTCTGCTTTGGGTAAGCACATTCCAATCCCAGTCTGGCTAGGATAACACTGTTCAACAGCAACTTAAGTGCATTTACACAAGCATACTGACTCTGACCTCAATCTTAACAGGATGGAATGGATTGGACTGACTGGGTTTGGGTTTTTAATTAAGCTGGTTTTAGACTACCAGTTAGACAGACAGACAGTCACACACCAAACAACACATGGGATTTGAAGGCTGTTACTTGTATATTGACGTTAATAGATGGTTCTGGGCTAATGCAGTACATAAAGTCAAGACAATTTCAAATAACCACTGATTCATCAGACTGTTTGTATTCAAGTTTAATGCCATATTAACAGCTTAGGTCATATCATGGCAGTCAGTGCACCTACACACGTGTTTCCTGACATTCTCACACCAGCACCGACACAGCGTTCTTTCCAAGCAACTGAAAAAAAACTTTTCACATGTATCAGAGGTGAGAGCTAAAGATTGCCGGAAAGAAAATTTGCCTCAACTGGGTATCAAACACACAACCACAAAGGTCACAAGTCGGATACACTATCAACCGAGTATCGAACCTGCAACTACAAGGTCACAAGTCCACTAAGCTATCCACTGAGCTACCTCGCAGGGCAGAAGAAGAAGATGATGAAGAAGAAAAGAAATTTTGCCTCAACGAGTATCGATTCCACAACCACCAGGTCAAGTCAGACATGCTCACCACTCAGCTAGTCTGCAGGGCTACGTATTTATCAGTCAGCCATCTTCACGTTTTTTTTTTTTATTATTTCTATTTTCCTTTTTCTATACCATACAATCAATCATACAATTTTATGTACATTTGGTTTTTAAATCGGGTGTTAAGAAAATATCAACATTTTTGCAATATACATGAGTAATTTATAAGCGAAGTTGCAGTAATAAGTTTTTTTTGAAATTTCAAATGATTATGTTTGTTTCTGATACCCCCTCTCCCTGGCAACAATATTGCAGATAGTATCAGAAGCTCTCATTTTCCATTTATTCTAAATTTTACTAGTAACTACAGAAATTAGTCATTTGCTTGAAATTTCTTTAAAATTTTTATCAATTTTAACCCTTAGGCTGCTAAGCACAACTCACTGACCTTTTGCAGACAGTGTAAATCAAGGTCAGACTACACAAAGCATACAGTCTGATCTTGGACCTACACTGTCTGATAAAGAGGTATTTTTCAACTAAAAATAAGTTTGATTGATTGATTGTATGGTGTTTAATGCCGTTTTCAACATTATATGAGTTTTATTGCAGCAGCCAGTGGACCTATCCATGCTTTCCTGGAGTTTCTTTTACCAATATTCCACACCATATTCTTTACAAGCCACAGGCTATGTTCCAGTATAACCATCATGGAAACAATAGTCAGGGGGTGAGAGAAGAATGAATCATCAGTTCTCAGAAAGAAATTGGCAGAGCTGGGGATCGAACCAGCGATCTAAGGCTTCTAAGCTTTTGAATGAGCGATCGTCGCTCAGCAAACAAGTTTGAAGTAGCATTATTTGGGTTTTTACTATCGGCTTGAAGTTTAATTCAACTTTTGTAGCAGGATAAGGGTTAATGCCAATGTTTTTGGTTTCCCCCCTTATCCCTAAATCATATAGGTCCTCCTCCTTAAGATATTCAATTTTGCAAAGTTTCCCTTAATAGCCAACCTGTGCATTAAAACACAGATGTTATCCTTTTCCTTTATTATTTTCAATTCAAGATACCATGGCTGTGAAGTAGAACTGCTAGAAAAAGATGACAAATATGTTGTAGGGGAGCACAAGCCGACAAGACACTATATAGAGATGGTAAGTTGATTTGTTTGTTTCTTTGTATGGTGTTCAACACTGTTTTCAACTTAATTTCAGTTATATTGCTTTTGACAGTGCACCTATCCATTCTTTCCTAGAGCAGCTTTTTCCATTACTTTGCACAATATTCTTCCAAAGCCATGGTCCATGACTCAACCCAGATTGAGAACATTGGCAGAGGACAAAATTTATGTAGCTGAAGAGATGATTTCTGTCTTTGACAGGGAGAAAACATGGAGGGAAACGAAGAAAAACAGTGGTTACCAGCATTTTTGTTTTCTTTTTCTGCTAATGTTTTAACCTTTTACCAAACAGTCCCAGGTTTTCATGACCCTGGGAAAGAAGCCTTTTGAAAACATTGTGGGAAAAGAAGAAAATGCCGGTTACCAGCATTTTCTCCTATTCCCACTATGTTTTATACCCTATCAAGGTCAAATTCTGCCAATTGAGCTACTGCTAATTTGTCGTCTTGTCAGTACTTTCGTTTGAACCAGGCTAAAATTTTATTGTTTGGTAAAGAATTACAAAGCCGCCTTCTTTAGGATCATGAAAACAGGGGATGGTGTAGTAAAGGGTGTACTGTCAATATAAAACATCATCCATTCATTATGGCCCATGTATTGTCTTTTTCAGTTGGGCTGAGCCCCGGTAGCTCAGTCAGTAGTATACAGGACTTGAGAACAGGAGGTCTGCTGGTTTGATCCCGGCTCAGCCAATTTCTTTCAGAGGATTGATAATAGTCATTGCGACAGGATTCATTCCTCTCTCACTGCTGACCATTGCTTTGATGAGGGTTATGTGGGAAAGCAGCCAGGGGCTTGGAAAGAATATTGTACAGAGTACTGGGAAAAAAAACTCTGGAAAGCAAGGATAGGTGCACTGGCTGCCGCGATATATCAGAAATGATGTTGAAAACAGCATTAAACACCCTACAAGCAACCAATCTTTGGCTGGTGTAAAAATTTGTTAACCCTTCCAAATTCTAAACAAGTGCAGACAACAAATTAAAAATTGGTACAAATGAGATGGATAGAACTCTCTTATTTGGTAGAAAACATTGTGGGAAACTGAGAAAATGCTGGTTACCAGCATTTTCTCCTTTTTCCACAATGTTTCCAAAGATTATTTTCTTTTGAGTCAACAAAGGTTGCGATTGTTCATTAAAGGCTGAATTTCCATTGGATACTGAAATATTTCATTTACAAAGTATTATTATTTCTTTTATTTCTCTTTTCAGGGAGGAAAGGAAGTTGCCCAAGGAAATTTAAATACAGACTGGAGAGGTAGGTCAAAGTTTTCAGTCAATTTTGAGCTAATTTCTTTATATATCTTTTCAGAATTACTATTTCTTTGGTTCTTTTTGATTTTTATAGAGATATGTTTGTTGCTGGTGTATTTTTTAATTCATGATTTTGAGCATGAAATTCCTGTCTGAAATTGTCTTTGTCATGGCAGTTCTGGGAGCAAGACATTCATAATGGTTTATGATATACAAAGTTTTGTTAAGTTTATTTCTAATAGTTTTTGTGTAGTTTTCTTCTATTGACCATGGTCATGTGGGTTATGTTGGAAAGCAGCCAGTGGCTGGGAAAGAATAATGTGCAAAATACTGATAAGAGACTACAGGTAAGCATGGATATATTGTAGGTGTACTAGCCACTATGATATAACTGAAACAGCTTTGAAAACCGCATTGAACAGAAGAAAACATTTTTTTTGTTATTTTTGACTGAATATCTAGGACAGATTTTCATTTTAAAAATACTGAGGAAATTGAAAATCTGAAATTGTTTTTTTTAGCTCACCTGAGCACAAAGTGCTCAAGGTGAGCTTTGGTGATCGCCCAATGTCCGTCGTGCGACGAGTGTCGTCAGTCTTCCACAATTTCTTTAAACATCTTCTCCTCCAAAACCACTAGGCCAATCTTGATGAAACTTGGCAGGGATGTTCCTCGGGTAAAGCTCTACCAAAGTTGTTCAAGAGATTAAATTCCACCCATAACTCTGGTTGCCATGGCAACCAAAAGGAAAGAAATAGCAAAATCTTTGAAAATCTTCTTTTCTGAAACTAGAAGGCGTAGAGCTTTGATATTTGGTATGTAGCATCTCCTAGTGGACCTCTACCAATTTTGCTCATATGATGCCCCTGGGGTCAAAACTGGCCCTGCTCCGGGGGTCACAAGCTCGAGCATAGTAACAAAGAAGGAAAACTTTAAAAATCTTCTTCTCTGAAACTTGAGGGAGTAGAGCTTTGATATTTGGTATGTAGCATCTCCTAGTGGACTTCTACCAAGTTTGATCATATGATGTCCCTGGGGTCAAAACTGGCTCCGCCCCGGGGGTCACAAGTTCGAACATAGGAACAAAGAAGGAAACCTTTAAAAACCTTCTTCTCTAAAACTAGAAGGCGTAGAGCTTTGATATTTGGTATGTAGCATCTCCTAGTAGACCTCTACCAAGTTTGTTCATATGATGCCCTTGGGGTCAAAACTGGCCCTGCCCCGGGGGTCACAAGTTCGAACATAGGAACAAAGAGGGAAAACTTTAAAAATCATCTTCTCTGAAACTGGAAGGCATAAAGCTTTGATATTTGGCATGTAGCATCTCATAGTAGACCTCTACCAAGTTTGTTCATATGATGCCCTTGGGGTCAAAACTGGCCCTGCCCCGGGGGGGTCACAAGTTCGAACATAGGAACAAAGAGGGAAAATTTTAAAAATCATCTTCTCTGAAACTGGAAGGTATAGAGGTTTGATATTTGACATGTAGCATCTCCTAGTGGACCTCTACCAAGTTTGTTCATATGATGCCCTTGGGGTCAAAACTGGCCCTGCCCCGGGGGTCACAATTTCGAACATAGGAACAAAGAGGGAAAACTTTAAAAATCATCTTCTCTAAAACTAGAAGGCATAGAGTTTTTGATATTTGGTATGTAGCATCTCCTAGTAGATCTCTACCAAGTTTGTTCATATGATGCCCCTGGGGTCAAAACTGGCTCTGCCCCGGGGGTCACAAGTTCGAACATAAGAACAAAGAAGGAAAACTTTAAAAATCTTCTTCTCTGAAACAGGAAGGCATAGAGCTTTGATATTTGGTATATAGCATTTTCTAGTGGACCTCTACCAAGTTTGTTCATATGATGCCCTTGGGGTCAAAACTGGTCCTGCCCCGAGGGTCACAAGTTCGAACATAGGAACAGAAAAGGAAAAATAAAAAATCTTCTTCTCTGAAATTGGAAGGTATAGAGCTTTGATATTTGGTATGTTGCATTTCCTAGTAGACCTCTACCAAGTTTGTTCATATGATGCCCCTGGGGTCAAAACTGGCCCCGCCCCGGGGGTCACAAGTTCGAACATAGGAACAAAGAAGGAAGACTTTAAAAATCTGCCTCTCTGAAACAGGAAGGCGTGGAGCTTTGATATTTGGTATGTAGCATCTTCTAGTGGACCTCTACCAATTTTGTTCATATGATGCCCGTGGGGTCAAAACTGGCCCTGCCCCGGGGGTCACAAGTTCGAACATAGGAACAAAGAAGGAAAACTTTAAAATTCTTCTTTCCTGAAACCGAAAAGTGTGGAGCTTTGATATTTGGTATGTTGCATCTCAGAGTGGACCTCTACCAAGTTTGTTCATATGATGCCTCTGGGATCAAAACTGGCCCCGCCCTAGGGGTCACAAGTTCGAACATAGGAACAAAGAAGGAAAACTTTAAATTTCTTTCTCTAAAACGGGAAGGTGTAGAGCTTTGATATTTGGTATGTAGCATCTCCTAGCAGACCTCTACCAAGTTTGTTCCAAGGATGCTGCTTGGGTCAAAACTGGCCCAGGCCAGGGGGTCACAATTTCGAACATAGGAACAAAGAAGGAAAACTTTAAAATTCTTCTTGGAAACTGGAAGGCATAGAGCTTTGATATTTGGTATGTAGTGATTCTCTTCTAAGTTTGTTTGCCCATCTAAGCACAACGAGTTCATTGAGTTCAAAATTGGGTCATCTTGGGTCATAAACTAGGTCACTAGGTCAAATTAAAGAAATACCATGTTGGCACTCTAGAGGCCACATTATTTGCTCAATTGCCTTGAAAATTGGTCAGAAAGTTTGTCTTTATAAAATCTCACTTAAGTCTGAATTTGGGTCAACTGGGGTCATAAACTAGGTCACTGGGTCAAATTAAAGAAATACCTTGTTTGCACTCTGGAGGCCACATTTATTGCTCAAATGACCTGAAATTTGGCCAGAATGTTTGTCTTGATGAAATATCAGATGAGTTTGGATTTGTGTCATCTGGAACCATAAACTAGGTCTCTAGGTCAAATTAACGAAATACCTTTAGGGCACTCTAGAGGCCACATTATTTGCTCAATTGCCTTGAAAACTGGTCAGAATGTTTGTCTTTATAAAATCTCACATAAGTCTAAATTTGGGTCAACTGGAGTCATAAACTAGGTCACTGGGTCAAATTAAAGAAATACCTGGTGGGCACTCCAGAGGCCACATTTATTATTCAGCTGATTTGAAAACTGGTTGAAATGTTTCTTTTGATAAAGTCCAAGACCAGGTCATATTTGGGTCACCTGGGGTCATAATCTAGGTCATTAGGTCAAATTAAATACTTTTAGGGCACTCTAGAGGCTACATTTTTTGCTCAATTGACTAGAAAATTGGTCAGAATGTTTGTCTTTGTGAAATATGAGTTTGAAATTGGGTCACCTGGTGTCATAAACTAGGTCACTTGGTCAAATTAAAGAAATACCTTTAAGGCACTCTACTCAGGTGAGCGATCCAGGGCCATCATGGTCCTCTTGTTTTATTTTGGGGGTGCCGCTGAATGTGCTGGCTTTTGATCTACTTTTTTGTACTGAGTAAAAATGAGTAAATGGAAATTTGTGATTGGTCAAAAATTAGACATGTTTATTTTAAGGACCGCTGCCTATTTGCGGGCAAATTTATGCTGTCTGTCTTTTTTTAAAGATATTTCTTGTTTATAGAAGTTCTTATAAATTATTAACAACAACATTTGCAATTATTTTTGTCCAAAGTCTGTTTATTTTCAAATCAAGCATGTACAGTCTTTCATGTCAAGTTATGAAATTGCTTTACCTACATAAAATATCTATAAATAGGTCAGACTGTATGAACTTAGTGTAGGAATTTCCATCATCTTCATTGTTGACAGGGACAAGATTTATAGCAAAAATCATTAAAACACTTAAAACTAATTGCAAATTGGTCAAATCTACATTGAATATCGAGTTAAAAGTTTTCTTACATGTGTTTTTAAAATTTACTGACCTAATACTGACTAATATTCAGGTTGCTGGCAATACAATTTTTTAAAACTATGTTATCCTTAAGGTCAATGACATAGAGGTCAAAATGACAAGTTTGGTCAACCTATAAAACTCGCCTTAATTACATTCCGGTTGAGAGTCTGTATGATATAAACATCTGAACTTGTAGGTCAAATATAAATCAAAGTATCAGGTTAAAAGTTCACTTATAACACATTAAAAAATTTAACTACATGAAATCCTTAGAGACAGGTGAGGCTCAGCAAACTGATAGTTGGAGTTCCCATTATCTACAGTGTTGCCAGGGACAGGGGCTATATACCACAAATGGAAGTTTTAACTATCAGGTTGCTGGCAATGCCTTTTAAAATAAATGATATTCATGTACCAAAATAAATTCAGTATGAAGTGAAAACTTTTTCAATGTTGATTTATTGGAACTTGATATAAACATTATATCTTGATAAATAGGCATCAGTCAGGTGAGCCTTTACTAAACAAGCATGTGCTGTAACAACCTGAAGAAGAAGGCTTTGGAAAACAATGTAAAGTAAAGTTTTCTACCCTTTTACAGACAAATGCCATTTTTTCGACATATATCTTTTTCAAATTCCTTTCCAAATGAAATTGGTATAAAAAGGTAAGGTCCAGTAAAATGACAGTAGACATTTCCATGGTCTGCATTTTCACAAGGGACAGGGTTTTAATAGCACAAATGGAAGTGTCAACTGTCAGGTTGCTAGCAATACCATTTTTATACTAATTGTAAATACATCAAATATTCATAAATTACTTCTAGAAAATGTTTCAAATAAGTACCTTTAAAACTTACCAGCTTTCAATTCAGCCTTCAATTCAGGTCGCTTGCAATACCATGTTTCTACTATTTATAAACTGATGAGTTAATCCTTTACCGCACAATCCCAAGTTCTAACAACCCAGAGGAAAAAGCTTTTTAATAACCAGCATTTTCTCCTTTTCCCACAGTGTTTTCTATTTATCATATATCAGTCAATGTATAAACCTTAATTCCTCTGCAAGCAATCCAACATTGTACATTTTATACCAACACTGTCAATGTCTTGGATCTCAGTTCATATTACATCAGGATTGTTGTGTCTTCATGACTTGTGTCAAAATGAATGAAATAATAAATACCAGAAAATCTGTGTGCAACAAACTCTTATTCTTTTCAAAATTCAATTTTTTTTTTTTTTGTTTTTTCCTTTTTTTTTTACACAATCTTACTTCAAATTGCTGCAGAGGTTTTGTCGGTAGTGCTATCACCACATTGATAACCTAGGTACCGGTCTGCAAAAATGTACCCGATATGGCCAATGTACGGAAAAGGATATAGGGCCTTAAGTCTTTTCTGTTGCAAAGTATTTTCTAGGTAAAGATGGTGCTGCCATGGAGTGTGTTTGCAACCCAGGTCCAGGGATAGTATATGATTATATAGGATCCCAGAGCCTTGTCTGAATCAAAACCTCGTCCCAAATTATTACTACTTATTATGCACCAGTTTCTTTCATAAGAGACTGTCAGGCCAAGGCATGTCTGAAAACATTGTAATCAAGGCCCTGAAATGACATCAAGGTGGCCATTCACATGCTGACACCCATATTGTTCTGAGCAGGTAAGAAATGGCCATTGACATGCCTAGAGACACTGCTCCTTCCAATGTTGGCTACACCATGCTAGGTGTCTGATGTCTGGAGTGTGAAAAAATATATTGGATATTGTGTCAGCATATAAATAGGTAATGGGTTCTACTTACTACCATACAGGCTCTTTTTTTTATGTATGATGCAAAGGGACACAGTGGAGAAATGTTTGTAAAAAGGAAAGCTATTTCGTGTGTAATAAAATGGAGAAAGGGAGTAATTGCTTGTAAATTGCATATACTTCTTTTATCCAATACAAGTTGTATCAGTATGGTAGCGAGTTAATGTTTTTAAAAGACTTTTGGACCAGGGCATGTTTGAAAACATGGGATTGTGACCCAAAAATGACAGCAGAATGGTCATTACAAAGCTGACACCACAATGAGCAATTTTATAAAAAAAAAAAACAAACATGAACATGCCTGTGATACGAGGGACACTTTTTAAGTTCGTAGAGTAGGGCGGTCTTTTTAAAACCACTTGAAATATCAAAATTTTATTTATCTAAGACCTTCGAAATATGCCTCGTCTGCCTCCACACACATTTTACACCGATCTACCCATTTCCGGAACGCCGCCCGGTAGTCCTCTTTAGGTATATGTTGCAGACACTGGTAGACCGCACTGCCTATACCACAACAGGATTCAAAACGGTGCCCTGCCAGCATTTCCTTTAGTCTTGGGAACAACCAAAAGTCACAGGGGGACAGGTCAGGGCTGTATGGGGGATGATCTAAGACATCGAGCCCAGATTCTTTCAGATATTCCTGTACCGTAGCGGATTTATGGGCCGGTGCGTTATCATGGAGTAATTTGATGCCGCGGACACCGGTGCGCGGTCTGCGTTTCTGATAGAAATCAACAAGTTGAGTAAGAACACATTCTCTGTAAAACTTTCCAGTGACAGAACTACCTTTCGGGACTGGAATTTGAAGAACTGGACCTTTCGAATCAAAGAATATCGCATACAACATGCGATTTGATGTTTTGCAACGGCGCGCAATGACAGGTCTGTCGCCCTCAGATGAAACCCAAACCTTATTTTTAGCCTTAGAATCAGGTTGAAAATGATAGATCCAGGTTTCATCACTTGTTTCTGCTCGTCAGTGAGCAAATGGGGCACCCAGCGCGCGCAGATCTTACGTAGCCCAAGTCGTTCACGTAAGATCTTCAAAACACTTGACAAATGAATGCCACTTAATTCTTCTATCTCTTGCACGGTATAACGTGCGTCTTCCTCAATTAATGTTATCACAGTAGCAACGTTCTTTTCCGTCAAAACGGAAACCGGCCTACCCACCCGAGGGTCATTTTCAATTGACTCCCAACCATCATTAAAACGACGTACCCACTTGCAAACTGTAGCATATTTTAAAGCACCATTCCCATAAACTTTTTGCAAATCAGCATGAATTTCTGTTGGCGGAAACCCGAGCTGTGCTCGAATCTTACAATATACCCTCTGTTCAGAGATTTTTCCATCCATATTGAACGCTATATTTTACTATAGTGTATAAAACCACGTGTTGAAAATACCCTTGCGCAGTGCGCATGTGGACCTCGTGCGCCGCATACCGTGACACCGTTCGAGAGAGGAATGATTACGCAAGTTCTGTGTAAAAAATCGTGCAACTTCATAATCGCGTTAAAAAGTTATAGGCTTACTCTACGAACTTAAAAAGTGTCCCTCGTATATTCCATGAAATATTGGCCACACAATGCTAGGTGAACAGTCTTGTCCAGTTGAATGTTTGTTATAGAATGCAAAATCTTGTCGGCTTAAAAGGAAAGGAATTATTTATCATTTTTAGTTAACTCGATATGATGTTCAAAGTTTGTAATCCAGCAAGAACAAGGTGAATCATGTGATTACTTTGGCCTACTTGGGGATGTGGAATTTTTAGCTCACCTGAGCACAAAGTGCTCATGGTGAGCTATTGTGATCGTGCTGTGTCCGTCGTCCGTTGTACATCATGCGTCGACTGTCGTCAACTTTTTACCTTGTGTACGCTCTAGAGGCCACATTTTCAGTCCAATCCTCATGAAACTTTATCAGAATGTTTGTCTTGATAAAGTCTCGGACGAGGTTGAAATTGGGTCATGTGGAGTCAAAAACTAGGTCACTAGGTCAAATCTTAGAAAAACTTTGTGTACGCTCTAGAGGCCACATTTTCAGTCCGATCCTCATGAAACTAAGAATGTTTGTCTTGATAAAATCTCAGATGAGTTTGAAATTGGGTCTTGTGGGGTCAAAAACTAGGTCACTAGGTCAAATCTTAGAAAAACCTTGTGTGCGCTCTATAGGCCACATTTTCAGTCCGATACTTGTGAAACTTGGTCAGAATGTTTGTCTTGATATATTCTCGGAAAAGTTTGACATAGGGTCATGTGGGGTCAAAAACTAGGTCACTAGGTCAAATCTTAGAAAAACCTTGTGTGCGCTCTAGAGGCCAAATTTTCATTCAGATACTTGTGAAACTTGGTCAGAGTGTTAGTCTTGATTAAATTTACAGACGAGTTTGACATTGGGTCATGTGGGGTCAAAAACTAGGTCACTAGATCAAATCTTAGAAAAACCATGTGTGGGCTGTAGAGGTCACATTTTCAGTCAGATTCTTGTGAAACTTGGTCAGAATGTTTGTATTGATAAAATCTCGGACGAGTTTGAAATTGGGTCATGTGGGGTCAAAAACTCGGTCACTAGGTCAAATCTTAGAAAAACCTTGTGTGCGCTCTATAGGCCACATTTTCAGTCCCATTCTAATGAAACTAAGTCAGAATCTTTGTCTTGATGATATCTTGGAAGAGTTTAAGACTGGGTCACCTCGGTTCAAAAACTAGGTCACCAGGTCAAATCTTAGGAAAACCTTGGGTGTGCTCTAGAGGATACATTTTCAGTCCGATACTCATGAAAATTGGTCAGAATGTTTGTCTTGATTAAAATCTCGGATGAGTTTGAAATTGGGTCATGTTGGGTCAAAAACTAGGTCACTAGGTCAAATTAAAGAAATACCTTGTGGGCACTCTAGTAGCCACATTTTTCGTTCAGTTGACTGTTTGTCTTTTTAATTCTCAGATAACTTTGACATTGGGTCATCTTGGGTCATAAACTAGGTCACTAGGTCAAATTAAAGAAATACCTTGTGGGCACTCTATAGAGGCCACATTTCTTGCTCAATCGACTTGGTCAGAATGTTTGTCTTAATTAAATCTCGGATGAGTTTGAAATTGGGTCACCTGGGGTCATAAACTGGGTCACTAGGTCAAATCAAAGAAATACCTTGTGGACATTCTCGAGGCCACATTGTTTGCTCAATTGACTTGAAAACTAGTTAAAATGTTTGTCTTAATTAGTGAAGCCGAAGGGGGCTTTAGGTTTGCACTCCGTCCGTCTGTCCGTCTGTCCATCTGTCCGTCTGTCCGTCAGTCCGGCAGTTCAGTTTTCCGGACTTTTTTTTCTAAACGCTGGTACATATTGAGCTGAGTTTTGGTGTGTAAGTCACCCACGATCACTTACAGATCAAGTTTGACTTTTGTTCTGGTCCACTGGTTTTTCACGGATTTACAGGCCTTGGACATAGAAAATTTCACTGATAAATCGGTTTGCCGGACTTTTTGTCCCAAACCGTAAGGGCTAGAGCTTTCATATTTGGCATGTAGCATCATCTAGTGGCCCTCTACCAAAATACTTCAAATTATGGCCCTGGTGTTAAAAATTGGCCCAATGTTGTGGGGTCTCGGATTTCACATAGAGATAAAGAAGGAAATCTTTAAAAATCTTCTTGTCCCAAACCTTGAGGGCTAGAGCTTTCATATTTGGCATGTAGCATCATCTAGTGGCCCTCTACCAAAATACTTCAAATAATGGCCCTAGTGTGGAAATTGGCCCTATGTTGTGGGTTCTCGGATTTCGCATAGAGATAAAGAAGGAAGTCTTTAAAAATCTTCTTGTCCCAAAACTTGAGGGCTAGAGCTTTCATATTTGGCATGTAGCATCATCTAGTGGCCCTCTACCAAAACACTTAAAATTATGGCCCTGGTGTGAAAATTAGCCATATTTTGTTGGTCTCGGATTTCACATAGAGATAAAGAGGGAAATCTTTAAAAATCTTCTTGTCCCAAACCGTAAGGGCTAGAGCTTTCATATTTTGCATGTAGCATTATGGTGTTGAGTCTTCTTGCAAGTGATTGTGGGAAAGAGGTTGATCACCATTATATCTTAAAAAGAGTCAACTCAATACTGATCCGCTAAAATATTAATTAATTTCTTGAGTATCTCTGCAACAATTACAGTAAACTTTGCTTATTACTATATTGCTTAATACGATATATTGCTTATAATGATGTTAATCCCTTGGTCCCAACAGGGTCTCTTTTTATAAGAATATACATCCGTTAAAACGATATTCAGATAAAATGATATGATTTCTTCGGTCCCTTGAGTATCATTATAAGTGGAACCCTATTTTGGGCTGTCGCAGATGTCAACCCGTACCAGGTATGTGCCACTATTGGGAAACACTGATTCTTTTAACTGCTTTCTGCAATTATTGTCTAATTGTTGTCAACTCTACATTTGCCTGTCGATCAAAAGGTCATTGCATATCTAATTTATTTTTGGACCTACTCATAAAAAAGGTGTAATCACAATATTAAGACTGAATATCAAGGCCATATCTGTGAACGATGGCTTATATGCATTTAAATTTCACAAACACATTTTGATAATTTACAATTTATATACACCAATAGTGTTGGATTTGGGTCTTTGTATTGGTAAAACATCTATTAAGCGACCACTCAAGGGACTGCCAAAATTGGTCACTTTAGAAAATGGTGTCTTAATGCAACAAAAACTTATTCAGATTACATGGAGTGACAACATTTCTTGCACTCAAATAATACCTTACTTTCAAGAAAAGCCTTTGTTGGTAATACTCATTACAATACTCTCACTAAGACGATTGTAACAAGTACTAACAACATAGGATTTAGCTCAGCATAAAGGCTTTAATCCATGGGGCATTCAATTCCAGCTAGTCTTATATATTTCAACAGAGACATTGGAATTCCTATCGCTTAATAAAAGTGTTGGCTTAATAAACGTAGTTGCTTAGCTAAGCAAGATCAACTGTATTGCCCTTTGACAAATTGGAATTCATGAACAACTCTGATTTCCATGTCAACTGCTAAAAAAAAAAAAAATCAACCCCAACACAAAGCCTACAACTTAATTGGCAACAGTAGCACTCGACCAAAGTACATCGAATTGTGACCTTGGGAAAAAAAAAATAAGTGCTTTGTTGTTGGATACCAGTTTCCACATCCAAATAAAAGATCTTTTAAAATCTTCTTTCATCCAAACATTAACCCTAAAACTTTCATATTCAGCATGGACTTGTGGATAGTTATGCTCCCTTGGAATCACAAAAAGTCCTTTGTAGTCACAATGTGGGATCAAATATGTAAAGAGTGTATTCTTGGAATCCTCCTGTTCCATATTGTATGGCCCACAACATACATTTGGCATGTGATTCTGTCTGAAAACCCATTATCAGCTCACCTGAGCATAACATACTCATGGTTAGCTTTTATGTATCCTTGAATATGCGTCACCAAAATTCCACTGTTTATTATATAAGTATCATAATTCGAGCATAATCTTGATCCATCGCCCAGAATGTTTGTAAGGTTGTGAACATGAACACGAACACACTCAGCAACCACAATTCTGGCTCAGTCATACTCAAAAATTCCCTGGATGTTCATAATGACCTAAGGACAAATCTGATCAAAATGGGGACAAGCTAAAAGCATCAAAATAGGGGATCTTGATGACAATTCCATTGTTTACACTCTAGGACCTATAATTTCGACTATCATTTTCTTACCTGCTCTGATTGTTGGCATTGTCATATGGATGAATCATTTTCAAAACTAAAACATTCCAGCAAAAAACAAGAGGCAAGTGGCCATAACAATGACAGCTGAGTTGCATTTCAGGTGAGCGATTTAGGACCATCATGGTCCTCTTGTTTCTAAATTCACCTGACTTTTGCTGTGTAAGTCAACCACCATTACTTACAGGTCAAGTTCGAGTTTCGTCCCACTCCACTGCTTTTTCACGCGTTTACGGGCCTTGGACTTTTCACTGATAAAACATTTTTCCGCACTTTTTTCTAAATGCTGCTACATATAGAGCTGATTTTTGGTGTGTACATCAACCACCATGACTTATATATCAAGTTCGAGTTTCGTCCCGCTCCACTGCTTTTTCACGCATTTACGGGCCTTGGACTTACAAAATTTCACTGATAAAACATTTTTCTGCACTTTTTTTCTAAACGCTGCTACATATAGAGCTGATTTTTGGTGTGTACATCAACCACCATGACTTACACATCAAGTTCGAGTTTCGTCCCGCTCCACTGCTTTTTCATGCATTTACGGGCCTTGGACTTACAAAATTTCACTGATAAAACATTTTTCTGCACTTTTTTTCTAAACGCTGCTACATATAGAGCTGATTTTTGGTGTGTACATCAACCACCATGACTTACACATCAAGTTCGAGTTTAGTCCTGCTCCACTGCTTTTTGACGCATTTACGGGCCTTGGACTTTAAAAATTTCACTGACATGCCAGCGATACATACGGCCGGTAGGGGACTGTGTATTGCTATGCAATACTATCAGAATGCTTGTTAAATCTCGGACAAGTTTGGGTCATAAACTAGGTCACTTGGTCAAATTTCAGAAATACCTTGTGGGCACTCTAGAGGCCACATTTATTTCTCAATTTACCTGAAAATCGTTCAGAATGTTTGTCTTGATGAAATCTTGGATAACTTGAAAATTGGGTCACCTGGGGACATAATCTAAGTCACTAGGTCAAACTAAATAAATACCTTGTGGGCAGTGTAGAGGCCACATTTATTGCTCAATTGTCTTGAAAATTGGTCAGAATCTTTGTCTAAATAAAATCTCGGATGAGTTTGAATTTGGGATACCTTGGGTCATAAACTAGGTCACAAGGTCAAATTAAAGAAATTCCTTGTGGGCACTTCAAAGGCCACATTTATTGCTGAATTGACTTAAAAATTGGTCAGGATGTTTTTCTTGATGAAATTTCAGACGAGTTTGAATTTTGGTCACCTTGGGTCATAAACCAGGTCACTAGGTCATCTAAAAGAAATTTTTTGTGGGCGCTTTAGAGGCTACAATTCTTACTCAGTTAACCTGAAAATTGATAAGCACGTTTGTCTCAATAAAATCTTGAATGAGTTCAAAATTGGGTCACATAGGGTCATAAACTAGGTCACTAGGTCAAATTTAAAGAAATATCTTGTGGACGCTCTAGGGGCCACAATTTGTGCTCAATTGCCCTGAAAATTGGTCAGCATGTTTGTCTTGATAATATCTCGCATGAGTTTGAAATATGGTCACATAGGATCATAAACTAGGTCACTAGGTCAAATTGAAGAAATACATTTTGGACACTCCGGAGGCCACATTTTCAGCTCAATTGACCTGACAATTGGTCAGAATGTTTGTCTTAATAAATATCTCAGATGAGTTTTAAATTGGGTCATTATGACCCTGGAGTGAAATTTCGCCTATTGACTCAGGTAAGCGATCCAGGGCCCTCTTGTTTCCGTACCTCTGTTTGTTTTATTTTTAGGTCAAGTACTGAGATAGAGCAACATAGGCAAAATTTGGTAAAGCCAAGATGAATCATCAGTATTGAAAATAGAACTAGTACATGATGTACTCTATACTAGCAAACAGTATAGTTCTTTTAAAGATGCATAATCACAGACAGAGAGAAAAAACCAAACTCTGTTATAAGTTGAAAGTGTATAGAATGGCTCAGAATGTGATCAGCTGTGTAAACATAGATAAATGAGCAATGTATGTGGTGTAAGGGAAAGAGAAACTCGATGGATTTTTCCTCATTTAAAACTGATAACAGTGATTTCTTCAAAGGCAACCAAAACAAAATGAAATGCATTTTCTATCCATCATAATCTGTGCAACCTTGCTGCCAGATTACAATACATTGTTCGGAATCTCTTCTTGACAGTTTTTGAACATGAGAAAAAGAGGCGTTTTCTATCGATAGATTAATTACGCGCATCATAGGAATGACATTGTGGTTTTACTGCAACTGGATTTTTCATGGGTTATGTCATAAGAGCATTTAGGTTGTCCGGTTGATATTTCTGGATTTTTTTATCCCCCGCCGAAAAGGCGGCGGGGGATATGGTAATAGTCTCCGTCCGTCCTTCCGTCCTTCCGTCCCACATTTTTGTCAGGAGCATATCTCCAAAAGTATTTGAGATATCAACTTCAAACTTCACAAGTGGATAGATCTCATTAAGGAGGCGTGCAGTGTACAAGAACCATTACTCTATCTTAAGTATTTTTGGAGTTATTGCCCTTTGTACATTTTTTTTCTGGAATTTTTGTCCGGAGCATATCTCCAAAAGTATGAAAGCTAGGAACTTGAAACTTCACACACATATAGAACTCATTGAGGAGGCATGAAGTGCACAAGATCCATTACTCTGTCTTCAGTATTTTTGGAGTTATTGCCCTTTGTACATTTTTACTTTGAATTTTTGTCCGGAGCATATCTCCAAAAGTATAAAAGCTAGGAACTTGAAACTTCACACATATATAGAACTCATTGAGGAGAAGTGCAGTGCACAACAACCATAACTCTGTCTTCAGTATTTTTGGAGTTATTGCCCTTTGTAAATTTTAACTTTAGATTTTTGTCCGGAGCATAACTCCAAAAGTATAAAAGCTAGGAACTTGAAACATCACACGCATATAGAACTAATTAAGGAGAAGTGCAGTGCTAAAGAATCATAACTCTATCTTCAGTAATTGTTGAGTTATTGCTCTTTGTAAATTTTCACTTTGGAATTTTGTCCGGAGCATATCTCCAAAAGTACAAAGGCTAGGAACTTCAAACTGTATACACTTATAGAATTCATTAAGGAGAAGTGCAGTTCACAAAAACCAAAACTCTGTCTTCAGTAATTTTTGAGTTATTGCCCTTTGTTAATTTTTACTTTGGATTTCTGTCTGGCGTATATCTCCAAAAGTATAAAAGCTAGGAACTTGAAACTTCACACACATATAGAACTAATTGAGGAGAAGTGCAGTGCACAAGAACCATAACTCTATCTTCAGTATTTTTGGAGTTATTGCCCTTCGTAAATTTTTACTTTGGATTTTTGTTCGCACATTTCCCATTCTTGGCCAAGTTTCATACTTACGGCATAAACACAAAAAAGTTTTATAACTCTTGTATGCATTTTAAAAAGAAAAAGTGTCTTTTTTTCTTTTTAAGAAACTTCAATATTGATTAAGTTTTAATGTTTTGTAGTTATTATATCATGTTAATGCCAACTTTAATAACTTGGACCTGTATTTCAAAAAAGAAAATATGCTTGTTTTTTTATCTTCACTTTAAGCTCTTATTTCGGTGCTGTGTTAGAAAAAGCCCAATCGGCGGGGGATCTGGTGCTTGACATAAAACTATTGGTTGACATGTATATATATAACATATTCTGTATTCTTCAGTAAACTTTGATCATCTTTTGAATTGACTTCTTTTGTGTAAATATTACCACATTTCCCAACAACCCCAAGTTTTAACCACCGTGATGTAGCAGTGGTCTTTAAAACATTGTGGGAAAAGGAGAAAAATGCTGGAAACAGCATTTTCTCCTTTTCCCCACAATGTTTTCTGTATCTTCAATTACTAGTTGAGCCAGGTTTAATTGGAAAATTAAACGAGACTTACCTGTAAGTTGAAGTTGGATTTCAATTCTCCGAAGCACAAGGTCACCGTGATGAGCTCATGTGCGAGAGATGCATGTCGTATCCAGGAGGTCAATTTTCAACTTGTGATGTGAACACTTTTTTCCCACGGAATTGATTCACATTTACACTGAACTTTTTTTTTTTAACACTGAATAAACATACCGAAATTGCGCTTAACACTTTTCAAGAACTTTGTAACCATGTATTTTTATATAGCCAATTTTCACCAAGGGCGGGTAAAATTGGTGGGCACATGAGCTCATGACGGTGACCTTGTGCTTCGGAGAATTGAAATCCAACTTCAACTTACAGGTAAGTCTCGTTTAATTTTCCAATTCTCCCATCAGCACAAGGTCATGTGATGAGCCCCTGTGAGAGTTTTAAAGGTGTTCACGAACAACCAATCTCCAAGTATGCATCTTATCCACTAAATACAGTGGAATGAGTGCAATTCATTATTGTTTTGTTTGAAAACATTGTCACCTAGTACTTTAATTCACCACTTTAAGTCTAGCATTAGTGAAGTGTTGTTCTCATTTTGTGTGGAGTTGTTATAAAAACATTGAGAAAGTCACCTAAGATGTTCAACTCGCAGCTGCCGTGGTATTATGTAATGGGATCCCTGCATTCTTAGCTGCAGAAACATGTCGCTGTTGTGCAATGCCTTTTCTAGCTAGTAATAACTTGATCTGGTGATATGTTCGAGATCTATCTAGACAGTGTTAAAGGCAACTATTATACACCTACCGTTTTAAATAGATATTTTAGTCAATATTGTATACCTATCTGTCAAACGTAGATTCACCCTGGTCTAGGTTTTTATACTTTTATTTAAGACATTGTTGCTATGTCCCAAAATCATTAGGAAGGGCTCTTTTACCCGACAAGAGAACAATGAACTTCCTTATTCATGGGTTAAGTAATGTCAATCTATTCTTGTTACTTACTGCCAATGATGTTAGAAACCATAAGGCAATTGTAGTCATAATATGACTACAGTTATTAGCTTAACCCCGCTTGTTAAAGGGCATGTAAGAAGTTCAAGTACTTGATTTTCTGGGACTGAATGGCTATTTTGAGAAGAACTGCCACAGCGATGGATCCAATTTGTAACATACCTTAGACCCTATTTAGTGCTGCCCCGCTAGGGAATTAGGGAGATAAGCCTGACCACTAATTAAGGTCCCTGACAAGTTACCTCAGCCCTACAGAGGTAATGGATGGATTCTGCCACCAGGTGCATGCATGTAAGGTCGGTTAATCTCCAGCAAGTGGTGATCTGACTGGGGTTGATACATGTGTTTTTCATTGCATAATGGAACCATTGTTGTCATAGCCAATGCAGCAGTATTTATATCCTCCACCCCCTCTGGTTCTGTCAGCTTCAGGCTTTTGAGCCACTTTATCACTGTGGCAGAACTGCAGCTTTTGGAATCTAGGATATTTAAACCTAAATTACATGAAGAACTTATGGGTCACGCTTGCGGAATACACATATTTCTAATTTCTTATTCTGTTCGAAAGCAATCAACTCTGTCTCTACTTCGAAATAGAAAGGCTTAACACCTTAATTAAAGGATGGCCTGTTTAAGCATCCACTTTGTGGGATCATGAAGTACAATTGGACTTTCCATATATCGGCAGTTAGCTCGTACCTTTACCATTCTATCATGTGCGCTTGAATTAGCAGTATGTCGCAATGTTTTGCAAAGCTCTGGGGGTTTTCTAGCACTTTAAGTACTCTAGCCGACTAATGACCCCCAAAATGATTTATGTAGGGGACTGTTGTGCCTTACCCGATTGAACCCAAGTACTGTTTATTTAACGGTGTCTCAAAACAAGATAGCAATCCAAAATAAACGGCTTTCAGATCAAGATAATGAATGTTGTTGTCAACAGGTATCTCTGAGACACCTCACTGACCCCATGTGGACTGATTCCCAGCCCATAAAGGAAGAGTCTGTTGTCAGTGTAATTTTAGCGGAGATATACAGTCTGGGGGAATCCTTAGCCCTATTATATTCCTCACTGCATGTCCAAAATAGCTCTAGCACTTCATAGTAAATACCATCATGTCATTTTTGAGCTATTGAAATAGCCCAAGCACTTAAAAAATGTTTCTTCGATGAAATTACCCTTGGCATGTTTTTAGAGCTAACAAGTTTTCATTCTACAACATTTTTGTGTATACAAAACCAACAGCGTTCGGGAAATGATACAGAAAGACACAAATACCATTTACTGATGTGATACTTTGATCTAATGCCCTGAGAACTGATAGTATTTTCTTGCCATTTCCCACTGTAGATATAGCTAAAGTGCTCCAGCATTGTGACTGACTTTTGCACATAACTTAGAAAAGTACTCATTTTAGTGGGAAGGAATGTACTTTGTTGTTGTTGTTATTGCAGCAAACCAAATATGAAGCATGATCACTAGTTCATTGTGTATTGCTAAGGTATTCCCCGTAAAGTATGAACTAGCAATATGACTAACTGACCAGATCCCATTGCTCATAAATGCCCGAGGACTCCTCCCATATCTTTGTGATTGAACAAGGAATATGCACAATCAGTTATTTAGGCAACATCTATATTTTAACATCTGTCCATTCTACAGGAATCACAGACTTTTTCTGATGTTTTATAGACATCCTCTTACTCTATGAAGGCTAATTATACTGTCTATGCCTCATTAATCTGAGAGATGATTGTGAGCTTAACAACTTAATGCATGTAACCCATTGGCTCATTCATTCGTTTTAATTCAAGGATATACCTCCTTGATCTGTATTATGCCCTCTCACTTCACACCTCTTCCTGGCATTTTTCAGAATGACTCTATATCTAGCAGTGGAAATTATGAATGTAGGTTGAAGTAAGCTATGTGAATATAGTGAGAGACAAGCAATATCAATTTAGTTCAATGAATTTGTCATATTCTATCCTTGGTTTTATTTCCCAGCTTTTCAGGAATTTTGCTTGGAAAACAGATTTTTTCACAGCTCATCTCATTTGAAAGTGGCCACCTTGCTGTTCTGTTGTGATTCGTCAGTATGAATTATGTCATATTCACACTTTCCACCCCCCCCCCCCTTTTTTTTTCGAATTAGTACCGTAGCCTCAACTGAGTGCTTAATTGCCAACAAGTGCAGTTATCATTCTCTCTGTGTTCACCTATTCTGGTTGGTTTCGGTTCTTGGTCTATGACACTCAAAACAAGTGCACTTGCTCTAAAGAAGTTCAAATGTATTCCCGGTTATTTCGGGTCTTTTGCCTGAGCTTCATATTGAAATACCCACATAATTTCATGGCTAAGCTTTGAGTTTTGAGTTGGCTAGTATTTTCCGGTATCTGATACTTTTCTAAAACAGAATAGCTTTTACAGTCATCCAATTTAGACGACAAAAATGTTTTGAGAAAGCTTGCCATCACCTGGCATAGCAGTGGCCCTTTATGCTCTGACAATGCATGCAAAGTTGCATGTAAAACAATGTAACAGTGGGTAGTCTAGCCAGTGACTGAATAGTTCCTAATACCCATTACAGCTGTCCGATTATTCGGATGGGGGTGGGGTGTGGTACACTAGTATCGTGAAATACAAAGTTCTGTTTTATATGTATTAAATATGTTCACTGTTTATTCCACCAGCAGTTCAAGTCTAAATATGGAAATTGGTTTTGGGGATTTTGTCTGTCCCTGGATCGATGACAAATGATGAATTCCTTTTCCTCGTAGTTCAATATGTAGGACTTAATGTCCTACTGGGGCTTCTTGTAGGGCTTAATAGCCTACATGTAGGGCTTAATGCCTACTGGGGCTTCTTTGCTAAAGTCACTTACCTGTTAGAATCACAAGATTCTAGTAGAAATCGGGAGGCTTACAATGCTCCTCGCCCCTTTTGAGAGTCGTAGTCTATTAGCATGAATTGTGGAGGCGTGACAGCTCTCCTTGCCCCTTTTGAGAGTCATATTCTATTGGCATGAATTGTGGAGGCTTACAGCTCTCCTTGCCCCTTACTTTTGATGCTCTCTGCTTCCTTTTCAGTCTGAACTAAATGCAGAAGTCTTAGTGCTTCTGGAAACACATTTTCTGTGGTGCTCCTTAAAAGAGTCCTATGCTCTCTGAATTGTAGCACGAACTGGAACTGTAACTGTACACTTAATTATCTAGCACTTTATTTCACTTTCAGATATTATATTTTCAAACACTCGAATCACTTTTCAAATAAATCACACTAATAAGAAATACTAAACATTGGATTCAAATAAACACTAGTAATAATATTAAATAGTAGATTTCAATCCAACTGCACATTAAACTGGGAAAAAAAACATTAAATAAGACTTTCCTTTAATTGTAACTCGTATCCTCAATACGGTATATTCTAACATGTCTTGACCTTTCTGGAACTAACCTGCAATTGACCTCCTGGATACGACATGCATCTCTCGCACAGGGGCTCAACACATGACCTTGTGCTGATGGGAGAATTTGTCATCTGCCAATGCTTTCAATATGGACCAGTCCAGAATATTGTTGTCTGGTAGAGTTAAGCCAATATCCAATCAGATCCTGGTAAAACCACTTAAGATGGGTCTTGAATTAAACGCACAAAGAAGGCATTTCAAAGAATAATTTGTACCAATTAAATGATTAACCCTTTACCACACAATCCCAACTTTTAACGACCATGATGAAGGAGCCGTTTGAAAACATTGTGGAAAGAGGAGAAACTGCTGATAACCAGCATTTTCTAGTACATGTATTCCCACAATGTTTTCTACCCCACCAGAAATATATCTCACCATTCGGGTCACATTTAAATTTGTCGTCTGCAAATGCTATTAATTTGGACCAGTCTAAAATTTTGTCACGTGGTAGAGTTAAGGAAACACTATTATGTGAATTCAACTCTTTACCGGACAACAAAATTTTAGCCTTGTCCAAACTGAAAGCATTTGGAGATGACAATTTCAGTTTGGCTCAAATGGTGCAATTTTTCTTTGATAGAGTTGAAAACTTGGAAAAGAAGAAAATGCGGGTTACCAGCATTTTCTCATTTTCCCACAATATTTTCAAAAGGCTTCTTTGCCAGTGTTGTTAAAAGGTGGCATTGTGTGGTAAAGGGTTAAACAACTGCAGGTAGCTCAGTGGGTAGCATACAGGACTTTAGAACAGAGGGTCACTGGTTCGAATGCCATGCTTGGCCAATTTCTTACCAAGGATTGATGATGGTCATTGTGACATGATTTATTCCTCTCTCACCACTGACCATTGTTCTGACGATGTTTATGTGGAAAAGCAGCCAGTTGCTTGGAAAGAATAAATTGTGCAGAGTAGTACTGTACCAGAAAAAGAAACTCCAGGGAAGAAGCATGGATAGGTGTACTTGGCACTGAAATATAACTGGAACAATGTTGAAATGGCATTAAACACCATATAATCAATCAGCCAACCTGTATGCTACCAATTAAACTACCAGGAACGACCTTAACATTAGAGAACTGCATCACTGAATCATTTTCTCCTCAAACTTATCCCATTTGCAATCCCTTACCAAACAATCCCATGTTTTAACAAACCTATGGAAGAAGGCTTTTGAAAACATTGATGAGAAAGGAGAAACTGCTGGTCACCAGCATTTTCTCCTTTTCCACAATGTTTTCCACCCTGTTAAGAATCCCATCATTTGCGCAATCTTTAATATGTTGTTAGCAAGTTGCTTACAACTGGGACCAGTCTGAAATTTTGGTCGTTTGGTAAAGAGTTAGCCCATTACCAAACCATCCAGATTTGAAACGACCTTGACAGGGAAGGCCTTTTAAAACATGGTTAAGAAAGCTTTGAAAACATTATAGGAAAAGGATAAAATGCAAGCAACCAACATTTACTCCTGTTCTGACAGTGTCTACTGAGCTTTTAAAGCAAAATCCAATCATTTTTGCTACATTCCACTTGCTGTTTGCAAATGCTTTCCATTTAGACAAGATTTGATAATATATATTGTCTGGTAAAGAGTTGACCACTTAGCCAAACAGGATCAAGGAAACAGATTTGAGCTATGCTCTGACAAAAGGGGGCTTAATGTATCTCTATGATGCATGATGCCAAGCAATTATCATATTATCATGGATCCATAAAGTCTATTTTTTATACCAACAGACTAAATCCTGAGCTACAATGGTCCTCTGACATACAGAAAATGTACCAAAAGCAAAAAGTTTCAGCCCAAGTCAGCCTGTGCAAACTGTGTGGGCTAACTGGGGTGCATGCTTTTTTTTTTTTTTTTTTCTTTTAAAAACAGAGCATTAATCCCCCTTTTCACAGAGCATGACTTATTTGTTTGTGCTGGATTTCAACACCATTTTAACAGCTTAGGCCATATCAAAGTGGTGTAGGCACCTATGCATGTGTTTCCTGGCTCTCTCATATCACCACTACTGACAACTTTCCTCCCAAGCCACTGACAACTTTTCCCACATGCATCAGAGATAAGGGGCAAAAAGTCTCCAAAAACAAAGCTTGCCTCTACCAGGTATCGAAGGAGACAAACAAATAAAAGTTTGATGTCATAGTTTGTTGGTATGGCTCTTTACCCTTTACCAAACAACAAAATTTGGGATGCAACCAAATTGAAAGAATTTGTAGACCACAAATTACCTGTATCTCAAATATTGATTTCTGTCTTTCATAGCTTAGAAAGCATGGCAGGAAAAGGAGAGACTGCTGGTTACCAGCATTTTCTCCTTTTGCCAGAATTTCACAAACCTTCTTTCCCAGGGTCATCAAAACCAAGGCATGTTTGGTAAAGAGATAAACACCATTTTCAACCTAATATCAGTAATATAGTGGCGACCAGTGCACCTATCCGTGTTTCCTAGAGTGTCTTTTACCAGTATTTCATACAATATTCTTCCAAATCCACTCGCTGCTTTCCCACATAACCATCCTCAAATCAACAGTCATTAGTGAGAGAGAGACGAATCCTGTCGCGATGACCATCATTAATCCATGGAAATAAATTGGCAGAACTGGGCAGTATGACCAGTGACCCCCTAGTGTCAAGTCCAGTGCGCTACCAATTGACCAACCAAACTTGATGTTACAGAGCAACACCATTTTGGTATTTTCTCCTTACACTCTTCTGATTTGCACTTTTACTCTGCACAAAAAAAATTCTCATCTTTTAACAAACCCTTGTGCAGTATGCTCTTGAAAACACCGTGGAAAAAGGAGAAAATGCTTGTTACAAACATTTTCTTTTTCTACAATGTTTTCCAGTCTGTTTCAAAATTTAGAGTCATCTTCGTACCACATGTCGTTTGTCGTCTGCAATTGCTTACAATTTAGACCGGTCTGAAATTTTGACTTTTGGTATAAAGTTAGTCCTTTACCACATCATCCAGAGTTTAAAGGAGCTAGACAGAGAAGGCCTTTGAAAATATTGCAGAGCAAGTCCTTTTCTCATAATGTTTTCTGAATGTTTTCTTTAGAGTTGTTGAAACACCAGACTCATTCGAGACACATTCTCTTTGCCCTCTGTTATTGCTTCGCAATCTGTGTAAGTTGTTATAGACCAACACTGGCAAAAAGTAAACAATCGGTTAGGTAAAATGCATTTAAATGTGTGTTTTAAAATGCAGTTTAATTTAAATCATACCATCTAAAAGTATGGAAATGATTGTGAAGGTGACAGTCTTTTATTGTAAGGTCGGATCAAGTGTTAGTTGTTGGCAGAAAAAAATGAGTTTCCAAAGTAGGTCAAAAGTTGCCAGTTCGCTCTATCTCTCGTATACACTTTATCTGCTTTTGAAATTCATTTTTCTGCCAGCGAATAACACCTTGACCCCCGGGTCCCTATAAATTTAGAAACGGGACCGAAACGCAACGAAAACGGGAAGAAACACAACGAAACGAAACCAAGCCCAACGAAACGAAATGAAATAGAACGAAACGAAACAGAACGAAATCTAGCAAAGTGATTTTTATTCCATTATTTCCTTTTCAATTTATCATATTTCTTTTGTATCATTCTTCTTGGATTATCCTACGTTTAATTGTGAGCACACAGAATCAATTGCTGAAATTTCGCGTTATCTCGTGTGTGGTTTGCAGGTTTGAAAATCTAGTCGGTCAGAATTAATCGGGACCTGTATTTGGGAAAGTTGCACAAACTGCAACAAATTTGATGCAAGATTTTGGACGGAAATGGAATTTTATTTTCTTTTTATTCTGTTCTTCTTTCATTTTGGTATCGAGCCCCAATAGCTCAGTTGGTAGCGAACAGGGAGTTGCTGATTCCTTGCCCGGCTCGGCCAATTTCTTTCCGAGGATTGATAATATTCATTGCGACAGGATTCATTCCTTTCTCACCGCTGACCATTGTTTCGACGATGGTTATGTGGGTAAACAGCCAAGGATTGGAAAGAATATTGTGCGAATTACTGTCAAAGAAACTCTAGGAAAGTGTGGATAGGTGCACTGGCCGCCGCGATATATCTAAAATAATTTTGAAAACGGCCTTAAACATCATCCAATTAATCAATTTCATTTTGATATTATATTACTCTCGCATGGTCCCGGCATATTTCGCATGACCATTATGCTGTCAATACCTTTGAGGTGGTGGGTCGATGCCTTCAAGATGCTTTCAGTCAACCCTTGCGAGTATAGAGTCCCGTCAGATGTTTGTTTTTTAACTTGTACATTTTCCCCATATTAATAAGTCAATAAGAACCTGTAAAATAAAGAGATGGATTCAGGTCGGTCTGAAAAGAGAAAAATGGATAGGTCTGTTGGTTAGAACCGCTTTGAGGTGAATGGCTACATCAGCAGATGGAGATAAATTCAGCATATCTTCAGTTTCAGAGGCATTACTTTGTTACCAATAAATGTACAGCATGTATATAAATGAATCCAAACATTAGTACAGCATCTGACGGTAATCAGTTGCTTACTTTAAAGTAAATAAGAATCCTTTCTAACACGACATACAGCGGATAAGGATAATTTTTCGCACGAGAGCAGGAAAGTTATTATTTTGTATGAAAGAAAAATATGACACTAAGGAATTATTTTGAAATTATCCAGGAAAAAATTCGCTCTTCTTATACAAAATTGCTGTCTGTGTGAAAATTATTTGAGTTAAAGGCCCAATAGCGGCCAGATACACAGTGCTGGTGTTGAAAAACATATCAATTTAAATCATACCAAATCAAAGTATGAAAAATATTGGGGGATGACAATCTATTATTGTGTGGTAGGTCCAATTGTTAGCCGCTGGCAGAAAAAAGAATTTTATGATCATGCAAAAAGTAAACAAAAGATGGAGCAACCCGGCAACTTTTAACCTGATTTTAACATTAATTTTTCTGTCAGCGACTAACACTTTGACCGACTGTACAATACCAGATTGTCATTTTCACACTTATTTCCATACCTTTAAATGATACGATATAGATTTAATTGTATTTTAATACATGCTTTGTTTACTTTTGGCAGCTATTGTTACTTTAAGAAACTCCAGGAACTGACTTAACTAGAACCCAAACCTTTTCCCCCAACATCAAAGGAATTTACAATGATCACGTTTAAAAGATGATAAGACATGTTATAGTTAAAAGAGAAGCACCCTTATCAAATGACGGCCGCGAATGTCCAACTTGCCCCGGGTCCAAAGATTTCTTTTCAATACTTTATTTCTATTTTTGCATACATGGAACACACAAACTTTATTTTCAATATGTATTACAGTTGTTTTCAATCAGTGTAATGCATTAGATACTGATAATACTAAATAGATATAAAATTGAAAGAAAGTTAAGAGTAAAGAGATAATCAGCGCACACGTATTTTCGCATTTTTATAACGAAGGTCTTTTCTGTCGGAGTATGAAAAGGGGGTTTAATGCATCTGCATACAGTATCAGTCCATGTCAGCCTGCGCAGTGCGCGCAGGCTGACATTGGTGGAAATTTTGCTATTTGAAAATTCTCTGAATCTCTTAGGAACATTCTACAGTATGATTCAGTTCATTATTTAACAAAATGGATTTTATGGATCCATAATTATGCGATTACTTGATTGGTATAATGCATTACGGAGACACATTAAGCCCCCTTTTGCCAGAGCATATTTCATGTGTAAGATAGAACCAACATCCATAAGCAGTAGAAGCAAGCAGAGACTAAGGAATGGGGAAACATTCACGCCCTGACTGTACAAAGTCACGTAAATTAATTGCGTCCACGGATACATAAACATAAAACTAGCACACATTAGGGACATAATAGAGAAATATTAAAGGAAATACACTTTTAACCGTTAAAATATAGTGAGAAATGCAATTGCTTTTAGTAAGCAATAACAATCTTCCTTAGCTCTCAAGCACAGGCTACCTAAAGCCCCCGTCATACCAATCTAGTTTATAGAACATCTTACCCCGTCATAACGAAACCGTAAAACGGCTTGCGGTCGGGGTACAACGTGTAATTTCGACCTTATATAAAAGTGCCTGAATACGATCCTAGTACGTTCATAAAAAGCCCTGAATACGCCCATTTCGTCTATATCCTGACGGTCAGCCTGACGGTCAGCCATCGGTTCGTTTCTAGTCCAGACTGGATATAGGTGCCCATTCAAATCATGCCGACACCGTTTCGAAGTGGTTCAAGCCCATTCGTGGTCAGTTTAGATCCGTTCGTAAGTATATAGATCTTTTTCATTCGTTCAAACCTCTTTTTGACTAGTTCGTAACTCGACCACATAGTTTACGGACAGTTCACCTAGTTCTGAATACGTCTCTCTGCTATCAAGTCCTGGCCCGACGGCTACAAAAATCCAGCACTTTTTTTGTCAGTTCCGATTCCCGTTCGGCTCTTGAAGCTGTACACACGTTGAAATAGAGTTGACAGAAAATGAATTCCAGTGTCTTCATAGTATACCTAAAAAAGACTGAAAATGCCTTCAAAGATTGGATCTGGAGACTGAAACTTGGTATATCTGTTGGAGGTGAACACTTTAAGGGAACAAAATAAGAATTTCAGTGATACCTATGAAGAATCAAATTTTAGGTGCCTAGATGCATTCATATTTGTACACTCCTCGTATCGGTATGAGCGCTAAGGATGGAAGCCTCTATACCACTAAAATCAAAGATTCACAGGATATATTCAGTCTGGTCATTTCTTAGTTGACTAGAACAAATTTCAAATTCGAAAGCGTCGTCAGAGAATTGGTTTTTCAACAAGTTCAAAAGCACGAGTAGTGGCAGCCATCGCGATTCATAAGTTTATGTCAACTGCATCTTTATTAAGTACAAGAGACTATGCCAAAGGCGTGTAGATACTTGAGAAGATGATGGGTGACATATTTTTGACTTCTTGTAGACATATATTTGATAAAGCATGACACACTTGACACTATGCGTGATATTTTACAACATTAGAACACATAATGAAAACGATCTGTGTATAACCGGGAGAAGTTTTTGCCAAAGTCCGTAACGCGATACTTTGTCATATGCTTTACTAAACCTATGAATGTTCAGAAAAAATATATCATTTTGTAAACGTTCAAAAAGTGAGTACGATGAAAAATGTGGGATTGCTGCAACAACATTGTTTACGAATCGGTATGGTTCTCTTCAAGATATTTCTTAGCATTAAAAAAGCAATCGGTAATATTGCGTTCGGGACAGCTGTGAAAAAAAAAAAGCTTACAGAAAGGCAATTGGTCGATGGCTGTTGTAATTTCTTGGGTCGCAATTGTTATTTAAAATAAGGTCAGAATTATATAAACCCATGATCACGAGATAGGTATAATGCCTTTATTTTGCACTATACTAAAGAATACTAGTAACTAAATATGAATTGGGACTAATCAATTGTGTCTTTGTTGTTTTCATAAATTGTTTATCATGTAATCTAAATGGCTAGGTAATTTAGAAGCGTTGAGTTATGAAATACATTAATTTCTTCAGTTATCCTTGAATTTTACCAACGGCAAAAATCAGCCGCGGTAAAGTTATTCACGTCTATCAACTTTGGCTCCAAAATGCTAACGGAATCGATGGTTCCAATGAAAAATGAATGTACAAACTGTTTTTTTTTTTTTTTTTTCAACGAAAATGTATTTAGAAAGATTCCTGTAGCAAATTGTGACTAGTGGTTTCTTTATTTAAGAGGAGTATTATTAAAAACAATAAAGCGGTGTATTTCTGGCAAGGAAATTTAGCGTGTAGGTGCATATCACTTACCGTAATACAACCGAGGGTTTTGATCAGCGGATCACCTAAGGTTTGTCCAATGCTATTTATGCTGTAAAGACCAAGATTTTGCACCCGATTCTCAAAGCTTTTCAAAACCAGTCTCTATTTTGTAAGCTAATTGTATACGGGAAGTTGTACTTGATTTGATTAGCGGATCTTCCTGAGGATTGCGAATGCCGGTTATGCTGTAAGACGCCATATTCTCTTTGAGCTGCGCTCCAGCAAAAGTGTGTGTGTGTGGGAGGGAGGTGTTTATACATCTCCGTGATGCATTGTACCAAGCAAGTCATAACATAACTATGGATCCTTAAAATCCGGCTTGTCTAATAATCGACTGAATCATGAGGTAGACTGTTCCTTTGACCTTCAGAAAATTGACCGATAGCGAAACATTTCGACCCGTGACAGCCTGCGCAGATACTTGTTTCGGATGAATTGAACCCCTTTTCACAGAGCATGGCTCATTTATCTTTCTATTTTCTCAGAGCTTTTCAAAACAAGTCTCTCTTTATTTGGCAAATGTATCTCCGAGGAGGTCATCATCTTATCATGGATCCATAAAAACCATTTTGTCTAACAACCGACTGTATAGCGGAAGGTTTCGGTCCAGGTCAGCCTGCGCAAAACTACAAAAGACTTACACTATTCATATTCCTGTACCTCTTACTTCGTCTATCTTTTGTAACACTAGTAATAACTTAAGTGGTTGAAGATAAATACCAGCAGAATAGGTATAAACCGTGCTCTGTGAAAAGAGAGCTTAATTCATCTGGAAAAAGTATCGACCCACGTCAGCCTGCGCAGTCTGCGCAGGCTGACGTGGGTCGACACGTTTTACCAGTGGTCAAGTTTTTGAATGTCAAAGGAACAGTGTACCTCCTGATTCAGTCGGTAACTTGCTTGGTATAATGCACCACGGAAATGCTTTAAACCTTCTTTTACCAAAGTATGGTTCATATCTATTAGCACGTCAAACCCACAGAAAATATTTTTCTTTTTAAATAACAGCAGATAATATATGACAATCTTGTTTGTAAACAGGAGAAACTGCTTCTAACGATACCCGAGTCCTTTAGCTTTGAGTCTGTCGATTAACTCATTATGAACTGCCAAATTATTCAAACTTCACTATACTATTATGGCGTGACAAACGTTGCAATATTCGATATCAAAATATTCATTCTAAAACGGAAAAATTTTGTTCGATAAAAAAAAATAATCGTTCCAAAAACTGAAATTATTGAATGTTTTTTTTTTTTTTTTTTTCACACATATACTTAAGGACAAAAGTCTTGTCCGGTTAGGGTTTCCTTAATAATGTCAAAACCAATGAAGGTATGACCTTGAAAGTTTGCTTATTTTCTTTCAGCCAATTTCCAAACTGGTAAATCGGGTTTTGATTTCAAGGCTGCACCGAATTACCGAGATTCAGTAACTGCGACGTTTTTCACGTGCATCGTCATGTATGCAAAACTGTGTGTTTCACTATTGACTTGTTTATGTCAACACATCCTTATCGATATTCCAATCGAAAGACATCGAAAGTTTTCGAATTTCTTCAATTAATTCAGAAAAATGAAGCTTTCAAATGAACAGCGTGCGCGCGTTTTAGGCCACCTTGAGGCAGGGGCCACAGCCGCACGTGTAGCCCGTGTATTTGGTGTAAACGAAAGAACTGTTCGACGTTTACGCCAAAAGTTCGCAGCTTATGGGATCGTTGCGGACCTGCCACGCTCTGGACGGCCCCGAGTAACAACCTTGCGTCAGGATTGGCATATTCAGCTTACTCACTTACGCAACCGTTTTGCGGCCCCAAATGACACGGCACGTAACACACCGGGTCGTAATAGACCTCGCATTAGTGCAAGGACTGTGCGGCGACGTTTGAAAGCAGTCGGCTTACGTTGCCGTCGTCCATACCACGGATCTAAATTAACACAAAATCACAGACGTTTACGAAGGCAATGGGCTTTAAGTCATCGAAGATGGCGTTTAAACCGATGGCAAACGGTTATGTTTACCGACGAGAGTAGATTTTGCATTGATTCGAGCGATCGACGACAGCGTGTATACCGGCGCAGTGGAGAGAGATTTGCGGACCCGTGTGTCGTGGAAACTGACCGTTGGGGTGGGCAAAGCATCATGGTTTGGGCAGGGTTTACCTACCATCACAAGACTCAGCTCGTGTTTCTTGACTTTGGTCGAGGACGGGGTCGTGGTCTCACTGCGCAGCATTATATCGACCAAGTTTTGCGTCCAATTGCTCTGCCATTTATTGTTGCCCACCCAGGTACTGTTTTACAACAGGATAATGCCCGTCCCCATGCCGCAAGACTGATTCAAAACTTCTTGACCACACATAATGTTCCAACATTACCTTGGCCAGCTTTATCACCCGACCTGAACCCAATCGAGCATGTATGAGATTACATGAAACGTAAGATCAGATCACGGAACGTAAACAACGTCCAGCAGTTAAGACGGGCAATTGCTGACGAATGGAACAATCTTCCTGTCAGATTTTTACGCAGGCTAGTTTGCTCCATGAGGCGAAGGTGCACTGCAGTCATAAGGGTACATGGGGGCCATACTCATTACTGATTTTGTCTTATCAGCATAATGCAACTTCCTGATTTATAGTGCCCTACTCTGTGGGGGGTTTTGCATAGACGGTACTGATCCAAATTCTTTCAAAATTTTACCATTAAATGCGTCTTGAATTGTTCTTTTCATTGATACCTGATTTGTTTTTGTACTCTGAACAAAAAATGAAATATTCAATATTTTGTGGACCGGACAAGACTTTTGTCCATTAGTATATTTTTTGTTTTGTAGCAAATATATTGTAATTATAGAACAAATACTGTTTTTTCGAATCTTTTTTTTTTCGAATGAATATATTGGTACCGAATATTGCAACGTTTGTCATGACACAAATGTTGCAAAAAAAAAAAAATTCATTCGATACTGGTTAAAGACCGTTTTGTAACAGTGTATTTGATTGGACGAAAGTTTCAACGGATTTCCAACATGGCGACGCGGTATCAGGACGGCTCAAATATGAACAAGTTGGCTTCTTTAAAAAAGAAGCCAGGAGAGGTCAGCATCAATGTTTTCAAATAGCTTATTGCTTTTAATTTCAATATATTTTGGTACATGTAAACAAATAAGTAAGGCATTATGTGATTGCCGCTGTGTAGAAAGGAGAAATCTCTTGTGCATTACATAACAGACACGTGACCTTCTTCCCACGTTTTCAAGTCGCGTGATCTTTTCCCGCGGTGTTTTTTTTTTTTAACGAAATTCTTCTTTGTATATGTAGCTTTATTTGTTTAATGAAAAATTATAGCTACTGGAAAGGTCATTTGCAATCAAATCAATATAACAAATCCTTTTCGAAATCCGTCATATAAAAACAAAACACGTCTATTTCCTATTTCAGTTTTTTGATTTCGGTTTATTTATAAAACCATGACGAAACAGACTGTGTATCAGAACAATTTCGCAGAAAAGTATGGAGTTAGGCAGCAATTTCTGAGGCAGTCTGCCTTTTAAACTCACCACTGTTGGAGAGGTCTGATGACCTCTCCAATTACGGACGTTTCGTACCATAACCATTTCGTACCAGTCACTTCGTACCATAATTTTACCATTTCGTACCATAATTTATACCATTTCGTACCATAATTTTTCCACTTCGTACCACAGTCATACCATTTCGTACCTTTTTTTTTTTTTAGACCTATGACAAAGTTTCGATTAAGAAAAACTTTCATTAGTTTAGTTTAAACATATTTTATTGCCATACACATGTACATGTTTACAAAAACAATACATAAACAAAATTTCCAGTACATGGAATGACACATGTACATTGGCAAAGGGGTCTGGCCACAAGTTCTCACAACTTAGATTCGGCCATTCCCCTCCTCCAATTACATGTTACAGAAACAACAGTCTTAATGGCAGCTGAGAAAATTTCAAACATTTCAGTGATTAACGGATATTAAAGAAAAACAGATGATGAAACATTTGAACACTAAAGACTAAATTACTATTTAACATAAGAGTGATAAAGATAAAAGATAGATTGTCAGCCGGGATTCGAGATGGGACACGTCTGATCAAATGGCGACTCATTTAGGATGGGCTCAAGGCACGTATAATAAGCAGTCATTCAAACCTTCCTGACTTTTTAATAAATCCTTGAACAGAATTAACTATTTCAATATTATCATTAAGGCTTAAGTTATCAGATCCAAACAATAATAAATTTAAATTTAAAGGGTGGTACTTGCGAAGTTTGCGAAATAATATCAATCTCTGATTATTATATGACGGGCAGTGAAAAAAATAATGCTCCGCATCTTCAACATAATAGCCACAGTGGCACAAATTACTTTCCGAAATATGGTTTTTGTGTTGGTCAGATTTCAGGTCGCTACAATTGTTTCTTAATCTTGCATGAAAGACTGACAATTTGCGATCTCCTACACCAAAGTATTTTGGAACTACGGACATTGGAAATTGACGCAGGATTGTTGACTTAAACATAGAAAGAGATTGTAGTGATTTTGTTTCCAACGGCAAATTGTTCCATAGAGATATTGCCGACGGAATGAACGATTTCGCAAAGATTTCGGTACGGCGGGCCAATGTTTCAATATCTTGGGAATTTCGAAGGGAATATATTGTACTGTTTCTAACAGTTGATGGAAACAGTTGACATAAATAGTCTGGGACTAGGCCATTGATGATTTTAAACGTTAGCACAAGCTTCTGGTTTTTACGTCTGTCGGACAAGCTCAGCCAACCGATCTCAGTATACACATTTTTTAAAGAAGTAGATCTTGTAAGTCCTGTGACAATTCTTGCAGCTTCGTGTTGAATTTTTTCAAGAGAGTCCCTTTCAGCGCAAGGACAGTTATCCCAGACAACTGAAGCATACTCAAGAATAGGACGCAATAATGATATGTAAAGTTGGTTTAAAGAATTTCGGCTTATTTTAAATTTTACCGCCCTCATCATTCCAAGAATTTTAGAAGCCGACTCCGTCAATAGCCTGATATGTTCGCGCCATTTTCCGTTCGCAGAAAGTGTTAAACCCAAGTGTTTATGGTGTTCAACAAAATTTATTTGGACATTGTCGAAGACCAAAGTAGGGCTGGGAACGGTTTTAGACGAGAAGATCATTGCTACAGTTTTTTTTGGATTGAATGTAACCAGCCATTGCTTTGCCCAGTAAGAAATCATAAGTAAATCATGATTAAGTATACTTACTAAACTTTCATTATGAAGGTATTAAAAGATGAAGACAAAAACGCTATTTATCCAAGTTAGATATTTATTGAAGAAGTTATGCACAATAACACTTTCTTATTATCTCCTTTTCCCAATATGTTATCAAAGCAGTTTCTCTGAGGGTCGTTGAAAAACATTTGCTTCTGTAAGGTGTGTAATTTAAGTAAATGGATATTGTGCAAAATGATGTAGATCTATTTACAAGAAATAAAATCGTTATATTGACCCACACGTTTGACTCTGTCCTTTTCGTGGCATCATACAAGGCTCACCTAATTTCAAAACATACCCATAGTCAAAATAAAAGAAGACAAAAAGGAAATAGACAATTTACAATCAAAGGTAATCAAACAATTATAATTCTTTGATTAAATGGTCAATTCAGTGTGATCAGTTTGTTCCCAATTCTGATTATCCAACTTGCGACAAACATTAGAGACAAACAGACCAAACACCTATATTCTCAATCGCATACTGATTCTTTTAATTGATTTACAATGATATCCTGTAAATAACATAAGGTCCAAAGCATTGGTCTGAACCAAGCAAATATATTAAATACCACTTTTTGTCACATTAAATTACATGTTTGGTCATAGTATGAGAAGTTTCTGCCCTGGTACAAAGCGGTAACGCTATGATACGAAATGGTAAATTTATGGTACGAAATGGTAAATCTATGGTACGAAATGGTTATAAACGAAATGGTACGAAATGGTTATGGTACGAAGTGACTGCATACCTCAAATATTGGGGAACATTCATGCCAGTTAGTCAAATTACGAGTAAGATAAATTTTAAAGGAAATGGGCTACATGACTTTCTTTTCTGTTTGTACACATACACTTGAACGTTGACCACGATGTAAGAAAGTTAAGAGTAGTGAAAAAAGACTGCGTGACCTCCTAATTATTTGGACTCGTCGAGAATACCGGATTGCACCGAAACTGAATGCAAAGTACCATAATGCACAACTGCCTCAGAAATAAAGGATAATAGTGCAAAAGAAAGTTGATTTTTATCTCCTACCTAAGGCCAGGGATTTTATATACACATGATCCCTGCTAAGGCGAGGGGATATGGTTTTCTCGTTGTCCGTCCGTCCGTCTGTTCGTCCTGACAGATTACTTCTTTGACTTAGTGCTGTGTCCTGTCAGCGGGGCAATGATTGATTGATTTTGCATTTAATTATTGTCGCCACCGGTTGCCTATATGGGCGACGACCCTGAAGACTGCTAGTTTTGTTACTGGGGATAGTGCAGGATACAGGACTAAACCCATCCTAAGTTACACCTGGTTCTTTAATCATTTACCAAACAGTCCCTGGTTTTTACAACCCTGAGAAAGAGCCTTTTGAAAACATTGTGGGAAAAGGAGAAAATGCTGGTAACCAGCATTTTCTCCTCTTCCCACAATGTTTTCTGCCCTTCCAAACACAAATTTCAATGTTTGAGTCGCATTAATTTTGTCGTCTACAAAAGCTTTCAATTTTGATTATGATAAGTTTAAAATTCTGTTGTTTGAGAAAGGATTAACGTGCTCCATGTGTCACAGGGGACCTCTGTTTAACATCTCATCCGAAAGACTATAAGTAATTTGAGATGACCTGCTGTGGGGCTCAAACCCACACCCTCCAAGACTTTGTTTACAAGTCCTATGCTCTACCAACTTGCCAAATTTCAGGTAAATTATAGGAGTCTAGGACAATTTCGATGAACTCAATTTTCTGTTCGCGAGGAACTCCTACTCGACGTGCGTACTTCAAATGTGATCACATGAAAAATCTAGTAATCTAATCTAATCTAGTTCCAGTTGAACTCGGCCTTGGAAGTGAACCCAGGGTCTGACGCTGAAAGCCGACAATGACCTCGTCCCAAAGCAAAAGCAGAAGAAATTTCGAGTTAGATTGGGGGATTGTCCGGGGGCAATCGTCCGGGGGGCAGTGGCCCGGGGGGGGGCAATTGTCTGGGGGGAATTGGCAGGTGGGAGTTGTCGGGAGGGGGGGGGGCCGCAGTTGTCGGGGGGGATTGTCGGGGGGGGGGGGTTAATAGTCCTGGGGGGATTGTCGGGGGGGGGGACAATTTGCCTTTGGGGGGTAATTGTCCAGGGGGGAATTGTCTCGGGGAGGCTATTGTCTTGGGGGGCAATTGTCCAGGGGGGAATTTGCAGGGGGAGTTGTCCAGGGGGCAGTTGTCTAGGGGGGAATTGTCCTGATACGAAATTATAGTCCACAAATGTTTTCAATTTTGACAATTGTAAAATTCTGTCATCTGGTACAGAGTTAAATACTTTGTACATGAAGCAAAGAAGGGTGGGGGAAATACCTGTCTCAGGTTATACAGCAACTTGCAGTTTTCAGTAAGATGGGTCGACTAATAAAGTTTGGTCTCTTTTGAGTTTTAAATGGTAAATTATGATCCAGTGATAAAGCAGATAGTGGAGTGTCAAGTATTCATGTCAGACAGTTTTAGTTGATCCAACGTAAGGTAATTGGATTGGTCTTATTTCTTTGCAAAGAAGTATGACTGTATGCCCATTCAAATCACTATCTTTTACAAACAACTTTGTTACGTCTTGCCACACACTTATTGGAAAACATATTTGCTCAAAGAGAAGCTTCTTTTTGTTCACCACAAGCATTTATGTATTGGACCTATTCATGCCAGGATCTTGCAAAAGGGGGTTTAAATCCCAAAAAGTTACCAAAAGTAAAAATAGAGTTGTTAAAATACTTAAAATTATACCTTTTAAAGGTATTGAAATTATTTTGAAGATGACTGTGTGTGAAAGTATGGTTGGTCCAAGTGTTTATTGCTGACAGAAAAAAAAATTATAGAAATGGGTAAAATTTAAACAAAAAGATAGAGTGTCCTATCAACTTTTGACCTACTTTTTAAATTTGTTTTAAAATGTCATTTAAAAAGTATGTTATAATAATGTAAAATTATAATGAAGGTAACAGTCTGTTCCTGTACAATTGGCCTTGTTACCTTCAATATAATTTGCATACTTTTAAATGGTATGATTTAAAATTTGACTGCATTGTAACACCTACTTTGTTTACTTTAGGCTGCTTTTTGGGCTTTGATACATCACAGTGATGCATTATGCATGCAAGTCGTCACATAATTTTGGATCCATAAAATCCATCTTGTCTAACAATAGGCTGAATCCTGAGGTAAAATTGTTGATGGATATATGCAAAAAAAATTGACTGAACCAAAAAGTTTTGACATAGGTCAGCCTGAGGGGACTGTGCAGGCTGATCTGAATCAGTACTGTTTGCAGATGCCTTAACTCTTTACCAAACGACAAAATTCTGGACGTGTCCAAATTGAAAGCACTTGCACAGGAAAAAATGAATGTGATTCAAACATAGAAATTTGTCTGGGTAAAGGTAAAAAACATTGTGAGAAAAGGAGAAAATGCTGGTTACCACCATTTTCTCGGATTCTCCTTTTTTCCAAAATGTTTTCAAAAGCTGTCTTTCTTAGGGTTGATAAAAGTCGGGATTTTGTGGTAAAGAGTTAGATTTAAACCCCATTTTCACAGAGCATAAATTTGGATTATTGTTATTTTTCAGAACATGGTGTTTGCACATTAGCTTCTTTTCCAACTTTCTGCAGTCCCATGATAGTGCTTGGCCATTCCTAAAAGTTATAAAACCTGTGGAGAAAGCTGAAATACCAGATTATTATGAACACATATTCAGTGGGTATGTATTTGCACAACATTAGAATACAGTTTATATCTACCTTGCAGGCCATTTAGGCTTGTCCAAAAGTACATGTACATCAAAAGGCAATACTCAACTATTTACCAGAAAACAATATTTATCCTTAACTCTTAACCACACAACCAAATTTTAGATATCTCACTTTTCAAAGCATTTGCAGAGTAAGACATGAAATTGAATGTATAGCTCAAATCACAAAGTTTGTCTCTGAAAGGGTAGAAAACAATGTGGGAAAAGTAGAGAATGTCTGTTACCAGCATTTCCCTTTTAAACCATGTTTTAAAAACCCTCCTCCAGTCATTAAGTTTTGGGATTATGTGTGGTAAAGGGTTAATTATATTGACTGTATTTGTCGAAGGCCATCTAGCTGTGGTTCAGACTTTGGTATTTCTCTAAAAATGGTCGAAAAAATTGTTTGGAAAAGGAGGAACTTTGGTACTAGTATTTTCTCCCTTTTCCATGTTTTGAAAAGCCTTCTTACTGAGGATGGTTGAAAAAACAAGATTGATGGATTAGGACAGAAAGGAAAGGACTTTACAATGCATTTTGTAATGTCAAAACTCTGGTTGCCATGGCAACAAAATTGAAAAATATTGAAAATCTTTGAAAATCTTGTCCGAAGCCATAACCTTAGGGGGTTGTGCAGGCTGATCTGGGTCAGTACTGTTTGCAGATGCCTTAACTCTTTACCAAACGACAAAATTCTGGATGGGCCCAAATTGAAAGCACTTGCAGACGAAAAAATAAATGCGATTCAAACATAGAAATTTGTCTGGGTAAAGGTGAAAAACATTGTATACATGTATGTTGTGTCTGACTAGAGATAAGATGTCCCAATCCATAAAGACAAAAGCATGAGGTAAACTGGTCTTTGGACATGCATAAAATAGCAAAACCTTTTGCCCAGGTCAGCCTGTGGAACTGTGCAGGCTGACCTGGGTTGATACTTTTTGCAGACTCATTCAGCCCCTTTGTCTGAGAGCATTTCTCACTTTTTTTTTCCCACTTTAGTTTTCTACAGGAGCATTTCTTAGTCGTACAGATTTAAAGGTGGGTATTTAGATTTTTAACATCTTGCAGAATTAAAAGAAAAAAACAAGACGTAGCACTGAAATTATTAAGAAAATACAATAAGAATCATCAATAAATAGAATTCTCAATATTACTTAAAATTTTTTTTGATGTTATTCCCCAAAAAGGCTACGTAGCCTCTTAAGATATTTTTAGATTTCGTGCCAAAATTCCACAAGGCATTGTGGGAATGTCACGGGACCTATGACGCTTAAATTTCATAACAACAGTGGCATCTGGCCTGAAGCGAACTAAAAAGTTGGTCATTAAAAGATGAAAATCAGCAAAAGCATGTGAAGCTTGATAGCACATGGTAAATTTATGTGACCAGGTTACTGATGTTAATAATGGGGAAAAAAAAATAATTACTGTACACACGATTGAGAAGTGGAGATTCTACTGATTGGTTGGTAAGGGACCAGCAGTATGCAAATTAGCGCGTTTACCTGTCATATTTGGTCATATAAAAAAAAGACTGTGTTTCCCGTCAGTCTTGACCTAGGCTGTATTTAATCTCAAATTTCACTTATTTTTGGAGGGTTTTCGCCATCCGGGTATTTACCAAATATGAGCTTAAACAAGAGATGTATTTTTTCAAAATTTTCAACACAAAATCTAAATACCCAACTTTAAAATGGCTTGATTAGTGGTCTATATAAGCCCTGCAGTATATTAAGCCATGTATTTTAAGTTCACTTCATGTATTTCTTGGTCAAAGGTCTACTTCAAGTTTTTCATGTTAAGGTATTAGAACTGTAAAACTTAAATGTGATGAAGTAGTCTCCTTTTATAGGACCGAAATTAAAAAAAAACCAGAAAGTAACAGAGATACAAGATAATGCCAATATTACCCAAATGTGTTTAAATGTGCTAAAGTAGTCTTCCTTTATCATCCCAGAAACGATCGAAATTAGAAAACGCAAAGTAATTGAATTACACGATATTACCTGAATGCGTTTAGAACCAGAACTTCGTCATTACAGTTCTAATACCTTAAAGGAAAGAAAACAAATACAATAAGATTTTAACCTTTTACCACACAATCCCAAGTTTTAGTGATCATGAAGAAGAAGCCTTTTTATCCCCAGCCAAAAGGCGACGGGGAATATGGTAATAGTCGCCATCTGTCCTTCTATCCACTTATTGTCCGGAGCATAACTCAAAAACTATAAGAGTTATGAACTTGAAACTTCACAGGTGAATAGATCTAATCAAGAAGAAGGGCAGTGCACAAGAACCATAACTCTTGATTGCATCATGTAGGAGTTATTGCCCTTTGTTAATTTTCAATCTTAAATTTTGTCCTGAGCATAACACAAAAACTATGTATGTGTGAACATGAAACTTCACAGGTATATAGATCTCATCAAGGAGAAGTGCAGTGCACAAGAACCATAACTCTTGATTGTGTAATTTAGGAGTTATTGCCCTTTGTTATTTTTCATACTTTAAACTATATGCCCCACATCTGCTATCTAGCAACCGTTTGGCGGGGGATGGCCATGTCAACATGGCTCTTTAGAAAACATTGTGGGAAAAGGAGAAAATGCTGATAATCAGCATTTTCCGCTTTTCCCAGGATGTTTTCTACTCTATCAAAGAGAAATCCATCAATTGAGTCACATTTAGGTTATTTGCACGAATTATTTATGCATATTTCTATAGTTTCAGAAGCCGAAACTGAATGACCCAAGATTTCATAGTGTGAAAAAAAAAAACATGGATACGCAAGGGAAATGTTTGAAGATTTCTTTTTAAGCCTGACTGAGCTGCTTACTTTCTGTGAAGTTGAATGTCTGGATGCTGATAGTGCAGATGTTGAGTACTGCCAAGATAAGTTAAATAATGCTCTACAAGCCCTACAGTGTATAGAGCAGAATTTATTAGATCTTGAACCTCCAGCTCCTTCAACTTTGCTAGACAATATACAAAACCTTGTAACTTGTTTCAATTCCTTGAAAAGTACTAGGAATAAGGTGCAAAGAAACAGTGTACCAAGTTCAGTTAACCAGATTGTCAGGGCAGGCAGTTCAGTTTATTCAAATGGTCCTGGAAAACCTCTTGCTTTCATTAACATGGAACAAGTGCATTATTTGTTTCATACTGGCTTTAAACTTAGAGAAATAGCTGATATGTTTTTAGTGCATAGAACAACATTATGGCGCAGACTGAAATCAGAAAAATATGCAGAATTAGTAATCGTAATGAAGGATATCACTTTGTATCACCCACATACTGGGGTAAGCATGATGATAGGTCACATAAAGTCAAGAGGACTGTCAGTTCAGCATAGAAGAGTTCGAAAGTTACTACGGGAAATGGATCCTTCGAGTTCTGTTGTGAGATGGGGATTAACTGCTGTTCGCAGGAAATATAGAGTACCAGGACCAAACTCACTATGGCATGTAGATGGTCACCATGCACTAATCCGCTGGAAGATTGTTACACACGGTGGTATAGATGGGTTTTCTCGCCTAATAGTTTATCTGGAATGCTCTAACAGTAATACAGCTGAGAAAGTTTTAAATTTGTTTGTCGAGGCAGTTCAAAGATATTCGCTGCCTCTTCGAGTAAGAGGTGACAAAGGAACTGAAAATACTGCTGTTGCTCAATATATGGAAGAAAGAAGAGGACCAGGGAGGAGTAGTTTCATTGCTTGAAAATCTATTCATAACTCTAGGATAGAGCGTCTTTGGAGGGACGTCAACTATGCAGTCATACAAACCTATTATTACTTGTTTTACCATTTAGAGAGCCTCAACTTGCTGGATGTAGAAAGTGAAATTGATTTATTTTGTTTACACTATGTTTTTATTCCAAGAATAAATAAAGCCCTAGTTGAATTTACACAGGCATATAACAACCACTATATAAGAACAGAACATAACTGGTCACCATATCGTATGTGGATTAATGGATTGATAAACTGTATAAACAAGCAGTCTACCAGGAAGTAATATCATGGATGATGACATGGAGCACTATGGTATAGATCCTGATGAACCTGGGTATTCTTCAGATGATGATATTCAGCTTCATGGAAGTGATACGCTTCAAGTTGAAGAAGATATTATAAACCAGCTGAAAGCCTGTTTTGATCCTCTTGCAGCTAGTAATGATCTTGGAGTAGACATTTACACAAAGGTGAAAGCAGTATTGAATGCTCTGCTAAATTTGAATAATTGACTTTTAACGACTTGTACAAAGCAAGGTATAAACAAGTCTGCAGAATTTCCTGCCAAAACAGATAGTCATATTTAGCTTCCGTCCAGGCCGCAGTCATATATGGCTTCCGTCCAGACTGTCCGTAATCTCATGCTGCCTATAGAGACTCTAGCTCTTTAAAAATTGTGTTCTGCCATGACTGTCCACATTATTCTGCCACCTGCCTAGTCTAGGCAGAAAGCAGAATCACAGGGACAGTCTCAGGAGGAAGTCATTTTCATGCACAGCAGGCAGCAAGAGATCATGGATGGTCTCGGTGGAAGCCAAATATGACAGTCACAGCATGAAGTGAAAACTGACATACTAGTCTGTGCCCTGTATACAAGACTGGAATCTATCATGTTAATGCACTGGATCCAACACTATTAACTTTTTACGAAACAACAAATCATTATTCCAAATAAATATATTTCAATATGGCTTAGAAGATTTGTCTTTGAAAGGGTAGAAAACTGTAGGAAAAAGAAGATGATGCTGGAAACCAGCAATTTTGTTTTTTTCCCACAATGTTTTCAAGTCTTTTGTCCTCAGGGCTGTTTAAACCTGGGACTGTGTAGTAAAGGGGCATTTTAAAAATAAGATATGAAAAAATTGCAATTTTATAATGGCTGTAGTCTTAAGTGTTCCAGTAAAGCGGACATTGTAGATCAGAGATCAGGGTCTGTATGCACCAACCATTCTTAAGAACGTTGTCTTATTCTACGAAATTTTCAAAATTTGAAAGTAACACGACTTCTGATTGGTTAAACAAAATGGTTTAGCCAATCAGAAGCTATGTTACTTTCAAATGTGGAAAATTCTGGAGAATAAGACTGAGCATGTTCTCGAGAATGGTTGGTGAATACGGTCCCTGAGTGCATGTTTTTTTCCAGTCTAATTTTGATCAACACTGACTGCAAAAGCACTTATAGTTGTGAAAGTTATTTCAAAGGGGTTTATATGCTAATACATTGTCAAAATCTGCATTTGTTCCTCCAAAAGGATCAAGAAATGGCTGTATTCTACAAAAAGTTACAATTTGGACACCACTGTAACTTGTAAGAGTGTGCATATCACAAATTTGAAGCCTCTCATTTATGTGTAGCATTATTCCAAGTACACTTTAGAAATTCAATCCAGTCAAAAGTGTATTATACATCAAGAGGGCCATGGTTGCCCTGTATTATTCCACTGCGTTTTTCAGCCCGTACCATGAAATGGTGGGAAGGACATAGGTGTCTGCTCAACATCTTCCAGTTGCATGGTCTGATTCTATAATAATTTCACATAAATGATGTTCATGGACAGACGACCTGTCTTGTGCAACAACTGTGTCATCAGCTCAAAGGTCAAGGTAACAGTGTTGGGTTGAAATTTGTCAACAGTTGCAACTATTAAATTGTTTCTGTCAGCCCAGTCAAGCCGCGTAGCTCAGTCGTTAGCATGAAGGACTTGAGAACAGGAGGTCGCTGGTTCGATCCCCAGCTTGGTCAATTTCTTCTCAAGGATTAATGATTGCGAGAGGATTATTCCTCTCTCACCGCTGTCCATTCTTTTGACAATGGTTATGTGGGAAAGCAGCCAGTGGCCTGAAAAGAAGATTGTGCAGAGTACTGGTAAATGAAGCTCCATGAAAGCATGGATAGAAGCACTGGCTGCCGCGATATAACTTAAATAATGTTGAAAACGGTGCTAAACACAATACAATCAATCAATCTGTCCGCCCAATGATTCAGTATTAGTTGTTTCCATCAATACTGACAAGTTATGTCAGTTCTGTTTGGCTATCTTTTTTTTTTCATAGTTACATGAATTAAAAAAAAAAATGCAGTTACTTTTGCTGTCAGACTTACACAAATATATGTATACGGCATTACATAATGTTTTTTTTTCCTGTCTAATTCTATACCAAGTCCATGTTCAAATGCCAAGTTAATTTTCCCGTGCAAAGTTTATTTTCTCTATCAGAGATTGAAAAACATATCGAACAATAAATTCATGAAGTCTAAGAGAGAAGTTATACCCGGTAACTCATTGTGAGCTTACGGGGTATGAATAATTTTCATTTTACTTCCAGCTGATTAAACTTCTAAAAATAGATTTAATAAATCTGCAAAGTTCATTGCCATGATGTCATAATTTTTTTTACCTCATGAATGGGGCATTTTCCTGCGCTATGGAATGCCAATGAAATGATCAGCAGAAACTGAAATATCTGCTTTACCAAAATGCAGATAGTATTATTAAGTTGCGTACTTGAATTAAGGAAAGAAAATAACTTTTTCTTCTCATGGATTGATTGAATGATTAAATGTTTTTAATATTTTAGTGCCACTTTCAGCTTTATTTCAGTCATATCATGGAGACAGTTTGCTTATTCATGTAGATCAATGTCCTGGATTTTACCAGTACTAGCTTAGGGCTCTGAAGTGTCTTGCCCACAGACACATGAAAAAACCAGTGCTTCCAGTCAGGCTTGAACCTGAGGCATCCAAGTTACGAGTCTACATTTTAACACTGAGCCACATAGGTTCCCTTGATTTCACAGACTTGTTGAAAAAAACCTAATCATACTTTCATATTAAACCGCTTTGCGGTGTCATAAAGTGTAACTAGGTTTCATTTTCATACCTTTGTGTAAACAAAAACAACAAAAAAACTTCAATCCTCAAATAACTTCCAGGTGCATGGTCCAGTTCCAAAAAAATTTGGCATGATACACGTATTGTGATGACAGATGTTCCTGTCCGGCCTATATGTGTGAAATGCATTGTTGGATTTCTGAATAATAATGTAAAAACATTTGCCATGCATAGACCATGTATCATGTGCAAAAAACTAAATGATTTAAGCCTTACTTAATATTAAAATTTCAACTTGTCTAAGCATCACAATTAAAGGCCCTATAGCATCCAAAAGTAAACAACGGGGTGTTAAAATGCATTTTAAGTTCAATAATACTTTTGAAGTATTGAAACAATTGTAAAGATCACAATCTGTTACTTTACGATCTGGTTTGTCCAGTTGCTGACAGAAAAACTTATTTCAAAGAGCAACTTTCCAGCTTGTTAGTTGAAAGATGGACACATGGCTATAACATAGGCTCCTGGGCATTGGCCAGATGAGCTAAAAACAGAAGGTAAACCGCAAAACTAATCATAAAATGAACAAGGGGTAAATTTCTATCTTCACACAGCACTGTACATTACAGTACATTCTCCGCAATAGAGGCCTCGGCTCAGCCTCGCCTTTTTTTGCGGAGAATATACTACTGCTCGGGTATACATCAATATATGATTACTCGTGTTTAAGCATGTATTGACAGGAATAAATATACAAACTATCACAACATTAGTTTCTTAATATTTATTTGTTAGTGTATTGTCAACATATTTCTTAATGTGCATTAAAATTAAAACTGAGAAACAATCTTTAAACTGACTAGAATGATTTGTATCACAGACAAAACCTGTCCCACATACAGGATAGCTTGCCTGCCCATTACCAAAAAAATATATCTTGATTTTAAGATAACCTATCCGGTTGGGGAAGTCTTTTGTTGAAGATCAAACCAGTTAACCCGTTACCAAACAATCCCAAGTTATAACAACCCTGTTAAAAAAAAAGAAGGCTTTTGAAAGCATTTAGGGAAAATGAGGAAGTGCTGCTTACTGCCACTTTCCCCTTTTCTTCCCATGTTTTCTAGCCAATCAGAGACAAAAACCATGTTTTAAGCCACAGTGAATTTGTTGTCTGCAAATGCTTTCAATTTGGTTTTGTCTAAAATTTTGTCTTGTGGTAAAAAGTTATGTAAAAACCAGATCCATCCTAGCATTTTGACACAACCCCAAATTCTAGGTACGACCTTGACCTCAAGGTCAATGAGTGGGTTTGGTGGTACTCTGTAAAACTTCAGACCTGTATCTAACAGGGGTTCAAGTATCAACTGATACAGACTTAAAAAACTTACACCTAACACTTCAAGATCACAAGGCAGCCCTGAAATCTTTCACCTGAGCCTTTTGACCAAACACGACTTATTTCCATTATCCTCTGATGTGATTTATTATGACACACACACACACTAATAAACTCTCATGAGTATTTGACTGAAATGTGGCCATTAGAGTAAGTACAAGTTGTCTCTGACCTTTTTAGTTCAACATGGCCCATTTTCAAGACTAACATTCTGACCAACTTTAATGGGTAATGGACAGAGAATAGGGCCTTGAGTATACACAGGTTTATTCTTACATTTGACCTGGTGACCTATCTTTTCACACAATGTGTGCCAAGTCCCCATAGCTCAGTTGATAGCGTGCAAGCTTGAGAACACGGGATCGTTGATTTCATCCCCGGCTTGGCCAATTCAGACTTTGTCTTTTCAAGAAACAACAAGGCCATGATGGCCCTGAAGTTGCTCACCTGAGCCTTTTGACCACACATGCCCCATTTCCAATCACTTCCAAGACATGAGTATCAGACTGAAAATGTGGCCATTAGAGTGTACACAAGGTTTTTCTAGGACTTGACTTGTCTAGGATATCATCAAGACAAACATTCTGACAAAGTTTCATGAGAATCGGACTGACAAAGTGGCCCGTACAGCGTACACAAGGTTTTCCTAAGATTGGACCCAGTGACCTATTTTCTGCCCTTACATGACCCATTTTCAAACTCCTCCGAGATACCATCAAGACAAGCATTCTGACCAAGTTTCATGAGTACAGGACTGAAAATGTGGCCTCCAGAGTGTACACAAGGTTAAAGTTGACAAAGGATGCCGGTCACAGCAAGATCACAAAAGCTCACCATGAGCACTTAGCGCTCAGGTGGGCTAAAAAGTTGTTTGTTGCAAAATTAGTTGCATGAAAAATGTAGGAGTTAATAACAGAAGCATAATAAGAAATTAAAGATCAAAATCTAGTCAAACAAGAGGGCTATGATGGCCCTGTATTTGAACCATGCTCTGGCAAAAGGGGGCTTTATGCATCTGTGAAAAAGTATTGACCCAAGCGGGTTTGTACAGTCCGCGGAGGCTGACTTGGGTCGAAACCTTGCGCTTTTGGTCAATATTCTGTATGTTGGGGCTTAATGCATCATCCTGATGTAATATACCAATCAAGCCATCACACACGCATAACTATGGATCCACACAAGCCACCCTTATATAAAGAACAACCGACCTAATCTCGAGTTAGGTCGGTTGTTCTTTATATAAGGATGATGCATTAAGCCCCCTTTGCCAGAGCATGGCTTATCTATAAATCTAATTTTAATTTCATTTTAAATACAACTGTACAGGCAGCTTTACCATTCCAATTACATGTACATGTAAAACTTACTTTTTACCAAGCAATCCCATATTTTAAAGACGCTGAGAAAGCCGTCTTTTCAAACATTGTGGGAGAAGGCGAAAATGCGAATAAACAGCATTTTCATTTTCCTTCCGACATGCTTTCTCCTGGGTCGTTAAAGCATGAAATTCTGTCATATAGGCTGGTTGAACTCTGTACAAATAACAAAGAAATGATCCATGCTCTGGCAAAGGGAAATTAGAGCATCTCCGTGATCAATTGTGCCAAGCCAGTAATCACATAATTATGGATCCATAAGATCAATTTTGTCCAATAACTGAGTGGACCATGAGGTAGAGTGGTCCTTGAGCATGCAGAAAAATTTACAAATAGTGAAACATTCCAACCTATGCTCAGACACCCAGACTGACATGTCTCATTGCTTTTTTGCAGATGCATTAAGCCTCCTTTTCACAGAGGATGGCTAATTTTTTTTTTTTTTTTTAACATTATGTTCAGTTATGAGCCCAAATATTGATTGTTACGGGTGAACAGTCATTCAAAACATCAACAAAAATGAAACTGCCCACCGAAATAAAAAACCTTTTCCGAGTATTGGACAGAAGGTTTTTCTAGAATCTATCTCAGTGACCTAGTTTTTGACCCAATGTGACCCATGTTTAATCTCATTTGAGTTCTCATTAACTCTTTACTAAACAACAAAATTCTAGACTGGTCCAATTGGAAAGCATTTGCAGACGATAAAATAAATATGAATCAAAAATGGAAATTTGTCTTCTGAAGACTAGAAAACATTGTGGAAAGGGGGAAAATGCTGGTTACCAGCATTTTCTCCTTTTCCCACAACAATTCCAAATACCTTCTCTCCCAGTGTCGTAAAAAGTCGAGACTGTGTGGTAAAGAGTCAAGACATATATTCTAACCAACTTTCATAAGTATTGAACATAAAATTTGGTCTCTAGGGTATACAGAGTTTATCTAAAATTTGACCAGGTGACCTAGTTTTTAACCCACGTGACCAATTTTCAAACTGATAAGAAATATAGAGACAAACATTCTGACTAGTTTTTAACAAGTCTATTTTCCTACACTAGGTGAAATTCTCCACCCGAAATTAAAGCCATTTTCATCTTCTTGTAAAAAGTTTCTGGGCTAACTCCCCGGGCTATGGCTAAAGACATGTCACAAGTGTGAGCCACAAGCAACCTATCAATACCATCGATGAAGTTTATTTCCAATTTTTTATGAAATCCCATGCCTGGGACAACTGAACTGCCTGTCCAGAAAGTCAGTAGTTGGTCTATAGATACATCTCCAGTAGCATCTACAAGAGAAATGAAAGTACATTGACATTACTTTTTAGATAGTGCAGAGTTATATTTCCAATTCTGAAAAAAAAAAAAAAAAAAAAATCAAGAAAAGTTTTCAAAGAAATGAAACAAAATGATGGTGTTATAGTGCCACCAAAATGCAAAGAGTATTCTATTTTACCACATGACAATCTGTATGTAACCCATTTTATACCACTTTCCAGGTAAAGAATCACCAGTCTGAATTTCTTGAGATATATTTATTTTCACCCTAATGAAAAGCACAAGGTTTGCCGCCCCAGAGCACGCCATAAAAATCACTAATAAGCCATCATATTTCAAAATTGTCCAATTCAAAATCCCTAAAATTACGTCAATGTAATGAATGGCTCCATTTGACAACTGGCAAAATTTCTGATTGCATTTCCAAGATGAGGGCTTCACAAAGCGGTCCATAATATGCCCCAAGGGGCTTGTCAGTGGAATCTGTAATTTCAGAATTCAAGGGCAGATAACTCTAGACTGCATGAACACAACCAAAAGTAAAAAGTCACATGCACAACTGCACATCATAGAGATTCATTGTGGCAAGTTTGAACTTATTCCAATGGAAACTGTAGAAGTTGCACAGAAGAAATTGCTACTGGACGGACAGACAGACGGAAGGACGACCAGTGCCGTAACATAATATGGGCATTCGGACGTATAAAAATAAACATTAGTTTTAAAGTGTTTTTGAGACCTATTGCCGTAAAAATTTAGAAAAAAAAATAGTGGTTCGGAAGTGGTAGAAACTCGCAAAACTTACAGCACAGTCCAACAGAAAGGTTTCAAGTAAACCAACAAATTAAAAAGAGTGCTGTATTCAAATGGCATGCACAACTTTAAAAACGACAGTGGTGTTGAAGAAGATCTGACAGAGAGCAGTGACATAACATTACATGACATTCTAGGTAATGATGTTAGCGTAATGGCGTGCTCCTGGTAGCCGTTATGATCGCTGTGAAAGGAGTCATAGAAACTACATAATAATTAAGATCATTTTGTCTGAAGCTTTCCAGTACATGTAAGAATGGATCATGCACATCTGAAAAATTTTAGTGTAAACCATGTGTAGCACTACTAGTTTTGTCATAATTAACAAATTCCATGAACTTATTCTGGCTTGACTGTTCCTAATTGTGTGAGGGCAAAATAAGCATTGCCTTCAACACGTTAGGTAACATTTCCCAATCAGTAATTCTAGAGCAAAAATTGGCTCTCTTTCCCACACAACAAAATTTTAGACACAACCAAATTGAAAGCACTTTCTGACAGCAAATTAATTGTGGGGTAATAAGACCAGTTCTGTCTGAAATAGAACAAATATTGTGGGAAAGAATTCCTTCAGAAGAAAATTCCGGTTAACAGCATTTTTCTCCTTTTCCCATGTTTTAAAACCTTCTCAATCCGGGTCATTAACCCTTTGACTGCTAAGCTCGACTTACTAACCTTTAGCAGACAGTGTAGATCAAGATCAGACTGCACAGAACAGGCAGTCTGATCTTGGATCTTCACTGTCCGATGAGGAGATATTTTTCTCCGTAAACAAGTCTGAAGCAGATATATTTGGGTGTTTAATATCAGTTTCAAGGTTTCATTTAAGTTAATTAGCAGGATAAGGGTTAAAAATTGGGATTGTGGTAAAGGGATAATGGGCAAAATATACCATAGTATGTTACCAAAGCAATCAAGCAAGAATAACTCCAGTGATTAGGCTGCATCTTCCTCTTCTTTACGGTTGTTTGATCCTTGGGGACTATAATTGATTTGAATCATCTCCTTGAACTCCAGAAACGACAAGCTCCTAGTTCCCTTGCACAAAAGCGATATTCCCGAAAGTTGGTCAAAAATCCAAAAGACTCCAGTCCATCCTTGAATTGGCAAATCTCTGCATGAACTCTGAAGAAAAAAAAACACTGGTACTTTAATTCTTGTGTAGTATTTTAACTAATTTTGACTATCCATGGATTGGGTGTTCTCAAACACGTCTGCATTAAAGTAATTGATAGATAGCACAAAAACACGTCATGAAATCTAGTATAGTCAGACATGTATTCAAACGAGTTTGAGGAATTAAGCAAAAACAAAAATATAGATTGACAGAAAAAAGATTTAGCCTGAATATGATCATTTGGGAGTACACTGGATTCCAAACAAGGTGTCCTTTGCAGCTTTTGAACACCATTATCTACTGTTATATGAGGTTACAGCACTCTTATTAGTGTGTTTAATTAACCCTTTACCAGAAGACAGAATTTTGGACTGATCCAAATTCAAATCATTTAGAGAAATCAATTTTAATGTGGCTCAAATGTTGGACTTAGTGATAGGGTAGAAAATTTGTGATAGGGTAGAAAACATTGTGGGAAAAGGAGAAAATGCTGGTTACCAGCATTTTCTCCTTTTCCCACAATGTCTTTCAAAAGTCCAATTTCCCAGAAGCATTTAAAGTCGTCATTGTGCGGTAAAGGGTTAATATTACTTTGGTAGTAAAGTGGACCCCTGGGTGACACACTTGTGCATTTCTTCTAGAGTTACATGAAAATTCACATACATTTGGAGCATAAGTCCTTTAGCAAAACTTGCCCCTGGCCAAAGAACAAGCTCTCTCCCTTAAAATCTGTCAAAAAAGAGATATCATATTGTAAGGAAAGAGGAAAATTGTAGAGGCATTTCACATTTGAAAGTGAAAAAGAGATAATTCATATTTTCTCACTTTGAAATTGAAAAAGAGATACTTCATATTTTCTCAATAAGTAAACTAAATGACAAGGCTCCTGCAACATAAACAAGAGCCATGTTGACATGGCCATACCCCGCCGAACGGTTGCTGGATAGAAGATGTGGGGCATATAGTTTAAAGTATGAAAAATACCGAAGGGCAATAACTCCTAAATTATGCAATCCAGAGTTATGGTTCTTGTGCACTGGACTTCTCCTTGATGAGATCTATCCACCTGTGAAGTTTCATGTTTACACCTCAAATAGTTTTTGAGTTATGCTCCAGACAAAATTTAAGTTTTTGTTGAAAAACAACTAAAGGACAATAACTCCTAAAATATTCAATCCAGAGTAATGGTTCTTGTGCACTGCACTCCTCCTAGATGAGATCTATCCACCCGTGAAGTTTCATATTCATATCCCTTATAGTTTTTTATTTATTTCTGGACAAGAAAGTGGAAGGAAGGACAGACGGAATGACGGACGGCTGCTATTACCATATCCCCCGTTGCCTATCGGCGGGGGATAAAAATAGTAAAATTGCACCTTCAGCAGTTTTATACAGTTTTCTTCACTAAAGTATGGTACACAATTGCTACAAAAAGTACAGTTGTCAAATTGAAGATAGCATTGTGTCTTACCAACAGTTTCTGTTACAACAAACAAGTCTATCAACATTTTCAGGAATGGCAAAATTGGTTCCAGTTGAGCGGACTGCAACCCAATCACCACCTTCAGTATACTTCAATCCTGTTGCATTTGTGAATTGCGACTGTACGGTCTCTTTGTCTAGCATACCATCACATATTTCAATGAAAACACCCTGAGTATTTAGTGCAGAAGCTACATAAATGCGTCTTCCTGCATGGGAAAAAATATAAATAAAATACATCTCTGTATGTGTGTATCCATATGCATATACATGTATATAAATGCCATGCTCTTGTAGAAGGGGGCTTAATGCATCTATGAAATGTATCGACCCAGGCTTACCTGGTCTGAAAAATTTTGCTATTTGTCAAATTTTCTGTATGTTCAAGGACCAGTCTACCTCATGATTAAGTATGTTGTTAAAAAAGGTGGATATTATTGATTCATAAAATGTGATGACTTGCTGGGTATCATGCATGGATTATGGAGATACCTTTAGCTCCTTTTTGCCTGATCATGGCTCATATATGTTTAACCCTTTTCCAAACAACAAAATTTAACCTAGACCAAATAAAAAGAGTCTAAAGATGACAAAATAAATGTAACTCAAAAATTGCAAATTGTTTTGGGAAGAATAGAAAACATCGTGGTAATTGGAGAAAATACTGGTTAACAGCATTTCTTCTTTTCCCACAATGTTTCAAGTCTTCTTCCTTAGGGTCATTAAAACTCTGGATTGTGCAGTAAAGAATTAAAGTTTTTTTTAAAACAATGGATATTTACACAGCACCAACAAAAACTAAACTGGTTAGACTTAAAGTAGCAATATCGGCCAAACTTTGAAGGTGAACAAAACCCTGAAAAATGCTGGTGAGTTCAACTCCTATCAGTTCAAAGTATGGCAGTCATTGGGTTAAAAGTGTAGCCAGGGTAAGATACTGCACCCTTAACCTTAACCCTTATCTATGTGAGAGTAAAGGAAGGGTGAAAGGGTGTGTGTGTGTGAGTGAGATGTTTTCACCCCTTTCTGCATAGCACTCACTAATCCAGCTTATACATGTATCTCTGATCACTTTAAGTCAGACCTCGAAAGACGAAACTTCTGTATTTTTGCCATTTACCAAACTGCTGCTTTTTATAGCTTTGATCCTGGATTTCTTTATTTCTCAATACATGTACAACTGTCGAGTAAATCAAGAGGGAAACTGCATTTAGACTTACAATATACAATGAAAACGGCTATGAATATGGTGTTAAACAATACCAACAAACAAACTCCGTACTTATTCCTTACCATAACTGCTTAACCAAACAATCACGTTTAAAGAAGTCTGTGGCAAATGATATCTTGTCTTCAAAAAACAAAAGGCAACAAACTTGTCAGAGAAGAAAGTGCAGTGTGATTAGTGCAAGAGAAACGCAAACACAAAGCCTTGTAATATTTCTACAAAAATTAGAGTACTTTTATACAATTAATTTTCAACAGAACATAGCTCTGTACATTCAGTACAACTGACAAAGTATTATCGTGGCCAAGACAGCACAAGGAAGACATAGAGAATAGATGGTTGGTGTCTTGGATGGATTAAGTTTATCGGGCAAGGCGGAGGAATTTATCTGGTGAGCCAAAGGCGAACCGGATAAATTCCGGAGTCGAGCCCGATAAACTTAAACCATCCAAGACACCAACCATCTATTCTATTTATCCTGTCACGCACTCTGAAAGAACAAAACAAAACAAAAAACAAACATTGATATAAAGACCGTACCTCTTATTCAATATCTCATGGTACTGATACCATAAAATTCCGAAGCCGAGCCTGACAAACTTTCCTGGAATCAAAGACACTATATTCCTGTCTAATTCCCAAATCCACGCCACTATTCTGTTTATCCTGTTTCTCATTTGTAATCAATCCTAAATACGACTAGATAGACTATTTCGCCCGAAATTAAGGCACGTATTGACATCTTTCTCACTAGGAAATAAACACACGAATGGCGAACTGTGTAAAGCGCTTTGGGTATGCAGCTGCAATAATGACGTCATACATTATATTGACTACGTTATAAACGTGACGTAAAACCTTGGAAGAATGTTGTGGCAAAGAATTCTGTTTTATTTTAAATAATAAGAAAAATCAAGATGTGCATCGAATCTTAAGCGATAATTTTACTTTAAAATATTGATTTCGTATCGCGGTACCTAAAAAAGGAGTTCCGGCTGGTCACATGACCAACTAGCCTAATAAACCTTGATCACGTGACCAACTGACATAATAAACCTAGTCACGTGGTCAAGTGACCGTATATCACCAAGTTTATATGACCCCCTGTTATACGACGGAATTTATAGGAGGTGACAGGATAAATAATCAACTGGATCAATTTTGGATCCACTAAGCCCCTTTTAGCAATAGCATGGCTCATGTGATTTAGAAAGTGTTCAGAATTTCAATGCAATTTCTAATGCAAGTGCATTCCGATAGTTCTGGGCGTATTTCTGTCCGTCGCGGTATGTGTTTGAATGAAATCCAGTAATTTGAAATAGTTTCCGGTCCGTTCCGGTGAACTTTTGCGGTTTCAACGGTCTAAATTAGCCTGTTGACCTGTGTTTTCGAACCCTTAAGCATTGATTATCGCGCATGCGCATTAATGATGTAATATTAGCTGACTTTTCGTTAATAAAACTGTAAAATGAACTATCAACTTTCAAAAACATAAACAAATAAAGATGCAATCCACATAACAATTGAAAATATCGGCACCTAAACAAATCGGGTCAATGCTCTGGATCACTCAGGTGCTTGTCTTGTAAATTCGACCCCTCTGATTGGTCTGATGAAAAAAAGGTCATGGTCGCCGTATCGCGGTAAAACTACAGTGCAGTTCAAATTATACTGTCTAAGTGAAAAAAAGGAAACACTTTTTATTTGATTTTCGATTTTCTGTTAACTTTTTAAAATAACTTTAAAACTCAACTGTTTAAAAGTAAGTAAGACGGGTAGAGATGATAATCCCCATCCGTATATTCATGTAGAGGTTTAACAAGCTACACAATGGGGACAGTAAAATTTACTCTGTCTCCTAATTGTTTTTTCTGGTGTACAGAAAGTCAAATGTACCCAGTGCTCACAATTATCACATTTGGCCCATTTTACAAGTTTGAAATAAGGCAGGTGTTTCAATCCTTCTGGCTCATAACATTTGCAAACACTGCATTTTTCAGCATCAAGATATTCCACTTCCATGTCAATGTCATCACTCATATTTTCGATCTGTTTGGTGATCTGAATTCCACTAGTGCTTGCTTTAGGACTGTCAGGATGCTTTTTCTGTTGATTATTCTTTTTCTTTTGTTGATTAATTGGTGGCTTTTTGTTTGATTGCTTGTTTTTCTCAAGTAAGCTTAGTTGGGAAATATAGTCTTCGCTGGTGATTGCTCTTCCAGATGGATTTGGCACATTATTTTTCTTCAACTTACAAGTACAGTCTGATTCTTTAGTTTCTCTTAGGTCTCTGATTTTCTCTTCTTTTTGTTTCAGAAATATTTCCACCTGCTCAGGCCCTGCTTTTACTGCCTCAGCTTTTGAAACTGGGTCTTGCTCTCGAAAATTTTCACATGGCAGTAATTTTTCAGTGTCGATGATGTTTTTCTGGAATGGATGGATGCCAGTTTTTCTGAATCCAGACTGAATGTTCATGGGGCTGAAAGCTTTTTAAAATGCACTTGATGCAAGAGCACACATATCATATTTGGTAATAACTTGTCCCATGTGAGTGTACATGAACCTGGAACATTCACTGTAGTAGTGCTTTTTAAAAGGTCCAAAAACGGCAACATCTAGTGGTTGGAGGAGATGAGAACTGTGTGCTGGCAACACAAATAGAATAATGCCATTTTCTCTAGCCCAGTGAATTGTTTCTGGGCTTTTGTGGGAGGCATGGCCGTCATATATAAGAAGGATGGGGTCTTCAAGGCTTGGTGGAGCAACCAGTGGTAGGAACTGTTCCTCTAGGTATTTTTTTAAATATGTTGGAATTTGACCAGCCAATGTCAGACATGGCCCCTTTTGCGCCTGTACATGCTCCCTTCATGAGATCTGGGTTCCATCTTTTACCTTTAAAAATGAAAAATGGAGGTAACGCAGTGCCAAGAGCATTGACACAACCAATAACTGTTGTTGTTGTTTTTGGGGATGTTATGGCCTGAACTTTTGTACTGGGGTCACCGATAACATTAGAAGGTTTGTGCTCTGGTTGTAGCCCAGTCTCATCAAGGTTGAAAATCCTGTGGGGTTTATGCAATAGGTTGTTTTGTATCGGAACTTGTTCTAAATTTTCAAAGTATTGTTCAATAACTCCAGGAGTTGTGTTTTTTGCACGTGATGTCTCTAGAGTCCGTGGTTTTATTGAGGCAATATCGTGACTCCATCGTCTAAGAAAGGCATAGAGCCACATGTTGCTCATTGGGGTACTTTTGGGCTTTTTACCGAGTTCAAATGCCATCTCACCAGCTATTTTCTTTAAAAACGTGTTCGTCATCCCATATCCAAGTGATGCCCTGGCTTTGATATGAACCACAAGCTTTCCCTCTTCTTCTTTGGTAAAAAGGGTATCATGACCATTGTTTTCTGGGTCTACTCTCCCAGCTACCCTGTCTCTAAGTGTGGTAACTGGAACTCCAAACATTCTAGCTGCTCTTTTGAATGGAGTGCCCTTATTTGAAACTGCTTGGAATGCCAATTTTAGAGCATTTTCATTGTATTTTTGTACCTTTTGTCCACTTTTCTGGGATTGGTCTGAAAAAGACAAAGACGATCGTATAGTGGTCTAGTGGAGTGAACTTTATGAACCTAACACTAAAATCACTCGGTTCATTCCGTTTCAAGCGTCTGTCGATGCAGAGCAGAAACGTTCGAAATGAGATCGGAGCAGAAAATATCGGAAAAAACGTGAAAAACTGATCATTTTTGGATAAATAGTAAGATTTCACAAAGATTTCTGGTTATGTTTTTTGTTTATTAGTTATACTGTGTAAAATAATTAATCTTACCTGTTTTTTTTCGCATTTTTTCGGTCTCTGAAAACTCGCTGTCAAAAACTACACCAGTTGCCGGATGTTCGCGTGTTCATCTCGCGCAGGAATTCCGATATTGTCAAGGTGTCGAAATGACAAGAAGGGTCGAATTGACAAGACACAGGCACATAATGGTGAAAAATATCTGTAAAAGACAATGGTTCCACAACAAACGTTCATGTCATACTTTATGCATTTATGTCATGCATTTGAAATAATTCAACAAATACAAATTTTCTATAGAAATCTGCGAAATTTAATAAAATAAATAATTTTCCACTTACTGTTCCGCTGATGGGCAGCTTCGTCAGTTGCGTCGCCATATAGGAAATCGAAGAACGGTATTGTCCAATGAAATAAGCCGTTACTAAATGGGCTTTCCCAAATCCCATTGGTCAATTATCGAATGAATATTTTTTCCACTGCAAACTTGTAACTTTTTATATGTTGCAAAAATATTTTTTTCATTGGATAATTTTTTTTTTTTTTTGGTATTTGATATTTTCTCTTTTATTGAATGTATATAATTTCAGTTTAGAACGTATATTTTTTTATCGAATGAATATTTTTTTTGGTTTTTTTTTTTGTTTTGTTTTGTTTTTTTGGGGTGGGGGGGGGGTTGTTTGTTTTAGAATGAAAATTTTGTTTTCGAATGAATATTTTTTCGATTTAGAATGAAAATTTTGATATCGAATATTGCAACGTTTGTCACGCCATATACTATACATACATACTTATATTACAGAGTTTTAGAAGCGTACGATAATTTGGGTTTTTCCAGATCTGAAAACGTATATATTGGAGCACGATCTCGCAGGTGTAGATTTCGTCTGGATCGTGTAAAATCAGTTGTCTGGGAGAGAAACTGGATTTTTGAATGGTAAGTGCAGTAAATGCTGTAAACGTATAGGTAGTTGGTGAATAATGTGCTTCTTTTATGAACGAGTAGCTTGTGACATTACTCTGTAACAAACTAGCCCGTGTTTTAAGGTCCCGAGGAAAAAGGCTTTTGAAAACTCTGTGAATAATGGAGAAAATTGTTATATTGCATAATTACTTATAATTACTCAATTATTTATCAATTATGATACTTATTTTTCCCTCACAAGTTTTAAAGTTTCCATAAAATATGTTCACAAACACGTTCTCACTTTCAATTCTTTCTAAGAGAGAGAGAGAGAGAGAGAGAGAGAAGCAGACAGACAGACAGAGGTACTACAGCAAGTTCGAACGGGAGACGGGGGAGTGAGTCTAAGAAAACATTTCAGCCGGTTACAATGACGTGGCAAAAGACGCCTGTTACGCTTCGTTGGGTATAACTAAGAATCAGTCTGCTCGGATAGCTCATTGATTAGCGTATCTGACTCGTGACCTGGTGGTTGCGAGTTCGATACCTGGTTAAGGCAAACCAAACAAAATAACTAAGAATCAATAGTTACGTACGGACACACTTTGACATAGCCCTACGTGAATATGGCGCGAAACGTCTACAAATCTTTCCAAGATGGGAGTGAGGGGAGGGGAGTGTGGGGTGTGGATTTTCAGGTGACAAATTCGGAAATAATCCAAGACCTGACATTCTTTAGTCTTACAATTATTCACTCAGATCGACGGACACGTCAGCATATTGATTACTCGTACTTTGTTGTGTTAATATTACAGTTTAGCCCGTAAACCTTTACCACACCACAAAATTTTAGACCTGTCCAAATTGAAAGCAATTGCAGACGACAATTTCATTGTGTCTCAAATGATGCGACTTTTCTTTGATAGGGTAGAAAATGTTGTGGTACAGGAGAAAATGCTAGTAACCAGCAATTTCTCCTTTTCTTTCAATGTTTAAAAAAGGCTTCTTCCCCAGGGTCGTAAAAAGTCGGGACTCTGTGCTAAAGGATTAAACCGTCTAATAAATAAAACGAAAAGTCCCAACAAATTTAAACCCCGAATATTTTATTACATGGTTATTTTCATTCTAAAATTTTCACTGTACAGGACAGTGCAGATCCAAGATAAGACTACAAGATTCATGCAGTCTGATCATGACCTATTGTATCTGCAAAAGCGCATTGCGCCGCGCTACGCAGACGAATGATTAATAAATGCTCGTGGTATTGAATTTCCCAATATTTATCCTTAGAGCACTGAATGAATATCATGAAAACTTTGGGTTTGTAAAAAGGTCCAGGATATCGAAATTTCAAGGTTGTTTTGACCCAAATATCTCACGAAATACTGCGGACTGTAAATCAAGACCAGGCTGCACGTTCTGTGCAGTTTGATCGCGATCTATACTGCCCGTAAGAGCAAGCAAACCTTTTCTTATTTAGCGCATAGGTAATATCTATATATAGTTTTAAAAACGTAATAGGCATTATGATTTACCAATAGTCATTGCAGGATTGACAAAAGACATGACAAAATGTCTCCTCTGTATTGAATTCTGTCTGTAGCTGGCGACAACAAAGGACCCTTCTATTTATCGGGCTACACATCTGTTATGCTACGTGCCATGGCTGCTATACCATCATGCCAATAAACCAACGACACTTGTATCAGATTTTTGATGGATTCCTGTCGTAGGTTAATTCCATCTTTAGACGAGTTTAGGTTCTTATGCACATGTTTGTTCGGCGGTCCCCTACCGGCATATTTATGCTCGCACATTTATGAAATCACTGTTAGCAAGCGTTGCTACTGCTGATCGACACCCAAGGGCCTTGATTCATACCACAGCAAAACAATGTAGTAGAGAATGATTCTTTTCTTGTGCTATTTGGAAATTTAATATTTTCATAAGCGTTACCTAATAACCCAATAGTACTTTTCAACAAAATGAAAAACAGTGAGAAACTAGAGGCAATTGCTCGTGAGGTTACTTTTCATTATTTTACTTAATATTGAGCCACAAGAGAGTTTCAATATTCATATTGCAGTATCTCTTACGCCGTCTATCTTTTTAAAGATATTTCTTTCCGATTTCTTGGAATTCACAGCCTTTCTTTAACCTTTACAACACAATCCCAGATTTTTACGACCTTGTGAAAAAAGTCATAGAAAGCATTATGATATTATGCATATTACATATTCTTACAAAGCCTTCTGGCCATTCTGTGACAAATTTTATCATTTCAGTTATATTTGATTGGTCGTCTGCAAATGATTCCAGTTTGGACGAGTCTAACATTTTGTCGTATAGCAAAGAGTTACACTGTGTTAGACGACAAAATTGAAGAATTGTCTTAATTGAAATCATTTGCAGACGACAGATAAAATGGGCTTAATATATCGGAATACGAACACATTATGAGGAAAGCGGAATATGCTGAGTTTTTTCCTTTTCCCACAATGTTTTTCAAAAGGTTTCATCCATGTTCGTAAAAACACAGGGTTGCTTTAGTAATATAAGCCTTTTTGTGAACTGCATCCCTGTTTTCATTTAGAGAGGGGGAATTCCCAGAAATATACAAATGTACTTCCTTTTACCGGGTTCTGCCCCATCGACATCTTGCTTATCATGATCTATAATGTCTGTTGTTGAGATATTGGGATAGGATCAGGCTGCACGTCCTGAAAGTCTTGTCTCAATCTGATATCATCGATCAACAATACCCTTCTGAAGCTTTATTAACGGTATATTGTATCAAAATCTATAATTTGAAACCAGTGCAGTAACTTATGCCATTGACTTTATTTTGGACCGGGTAAAATTAAATTTGGCACTTTAAACGTTTGTCTCGAATCTGAACTTTCTGTAAATCATAGATAGACAGGTCTACTACAACATAAAGCAGGTGGAGGGTTATTACATCCAGTAAAAATGCGCAATATTTCTTGATTGTCGTTTTGCTATCGTAAATTTCTTCTATTTTTCTTAGAAAAGATATGACGTTTTGCAACTTTGAATACGATATAAGATAATTAACCACTCAGCAAACCTCGGATGATCTGTTGATCAAATCCCTCGGCTCTATTACGATGGGTGATTTGCACCTACACCGAACATTTCTTCGCCGGAAATTCTTTACCGTTTTAAAATCGTAAGTTTAAAAAAAAAAAAAAAAAAAAGACAGTCCACCATTTTCTATCGAAATCGTTCCACGTACATTTCCATTGACAAACAGTTTGTAAACTCATTTTAACACGGCTAATCATTCCGTTGGCAGTTTTTTACAGACAGATTCCTTGTGGTCATTGCTAATCGATTTTCACCAACGCTACAATGTTTCAGATCATGTGACTGACAGCATTTCAGAATGAAAACCTCCTTGATTCGGACTAGGTTAGATAGCTACGGAATCAACCGAGTTGTGACGAGTGGATAATCGACCTATGTTTTTAATCACGTGTCATTCCTGCATGCCACTAAAGCGAAATTCAGAATTAAATTAACAGGCCAAGTATCCCATTTACAAAATAAATTTAAAGTTATTTCTACATATACTATTTTTTCCTGAAATTTGTACATCTGGTTCAACAACATAATTTTTATTGACTCATAAGTATTTTCCCCTCAAAGTCTGATGGGCTGGTAAACAATTGTATAATCTTTTTAAGAAGAAAACCTTCGTTTTGTTAGGTCAGGCTATTACTATCTCGAAACAACTACAACAACAACTACAAACACTAAAGGTCTCTGGGAAAAATATTCATTCAAGATGACATTAATTATGCATCTTCACAGTGTTTGGTCAGTTTTGCGAAAAAATATATGTTTTCAATTTGTTTGGTTACATTTTGAATTTGCGGAAAAAATCTACAACTATTATCAAAAGGAAGGATCGATCTCAAGGAGATTTTCAAGATCGCTTCTGCTAATTTATTCTAGAAGGCAACAAGTTGACCATTTAGCATAGGTGATATCCATTATGGCAGATGTCACTGAATTTAACCTTTAAGCAAACTATTCTATGATTTCACGTTCCTGAGGAAGAAAAGTTTTGAAAACATTGTGGGAAAAAAAGGATAAAAGGTTGGTTTTAGTTTAGTATCTTAATTTCACTAAACATTTATTTTCAGATCCAACAACCTGTCACAAAGCGTCAAACAACTCTCAAAATGTCAGACAATTTTGAACGCTTACGGACATATATCGAGCGTCTACGGGAACAAGCTGAAGTTGAAAAGAATGATGTTCGGTATAAACATTATGCCGGATATGTGAACGAATTTGTCGGCCCCTTTTGCAATGAGAAGGTCTACCTTGTCGGAAGCACAGGAGAACAAATGAAACTGCGTTGGTCGAAAAACGGAGGAGACACAGACTTCCTGCTATGTACTGGAATGTTTGAGATACCAGTTGAAAATTTAGTCTTCAGGGAAGACACACCGTGTTATGTATGGCTAAAAGCGGAAGGTCTTAAACCAAAGGTAAAATTTGATTTGATCGACGATCAATACATACCATCTGATTTGCTAAGGAGTGTGAGTCCTGAATTATTTACCATTTTGAGAGGTATATATCTTATTGTAACTTCAACTCTAGACACTGTACGAGACAGTCAGGCAAGAGTCACAACCACCGGTCTGCCGTCTAGGGTTGGCTTGGCTCGACAAGAATACCGCAATCTGCAAATCCTTGATGATAGAATACCTGACCCAAGAGATATTAAAGAGACACGTAAACTTCTAAGAACAACTAAAGCTAAAACAACAGAGAAGTATGGAAAAGACGTTATCATCCATAAGAAAGATAAGGCAATTATAGACATGATAATAAACATGATAGTCCTTGCAAAAAAGCCAGAAAGTTCTGGATCACATGACGGTGAATTTCGTAACTTTGCCCACGTTATGAACATAGTTAAAAAGCGAAGACAAGGTTGTCAGGCGACCAAGACTGGCGAGTGCGAGGATGAAGTGACCAAATCTCACGAAAAGATTGTACAAATTGATGCTGAGAGCAAGTCACCGCCTAGAGCCGAGCGGAATAGAGAACCCGCTACCAAGTCCAGCCCTGAAGAATTTAAACAGAAATTAAGCGACGTGGAAGGTACTTACGAACAGACAAAAAGTAAAGATTTTGTCCCTGCCATACGAGTTAAAGGCACCTTACGATTCATTGTTGACTGGGAAAAAAGAGATGGGTTTTGGCCGAAAAGAGAAGAAAGGCATAGAATATCTAAGTGCGACGTTTTTGTAGTATCCCGTTACGCCCCGGTTGCACCTGATACAGGCAAAGACTTTTGTCTGTCATTTAATCTTGCAGAAATGGAGCTTGCCAAATGTATGTCTCGCGTCCAAAGAGATGTCTTTCTTATTCTTAAATCTTATCTGAAAGGGGGATTTCAGGCCATGCAGTATAAAGTTAAACCAGAGGCAGAGCTGAAATTGAAAACGTTTCACTTGAAGACGGCCTTGTACTGGGTATCTGAGAGAGAAGACCCGGAAATATGGCAGGAAAATAATGTAATTGAGGCTTTATTGAAAGTCTTGCGATTTATTGAAGAAGCCGTGGACAAGGGTCGCCTAGAACATTACTTCGTTCCGGACAACAATCTCTTTGCAGACCTTGTGAAAGAAGACATCGATTTAATCAGGGAATGCATCAATCAGGCTATCGCCTATCCAGTCAACTATATTCAGCGCTTTTTCGATCTTGATGACGGTAAGCCGGTGAAAATCAATCTCACCGAAGACGAACTTACTACCTTATTAGAAATAAAAGACGATGGAGGCCTTGATAAAGAAGCTGATTTGATCGAAGAAGCGATCATAGACTTTCACAGAGGTTTCAATGAAGGACGACGAGATACAAACGGAAATGCACCCATTGTGGATGCAATTCAAAAGACGGGCGAAAGATACATACAGGATGCGGAACGTGGTGAACTTGCTGACTTACATGAGAAACACGATTTAGCAAAGGCCAGGTCTCAACTGACTACACTTGTAGGCACGCTTAAGTTAACACAAGCAACCAACACTACCAGCATTCTATCAGACTTCGTCGGACAGGTTGCTGGTTCTGGATTAATTCCACAAGCCCACGCTGAGCAGCCTAATCGGGAATCAAATGGGGAATCCCGAGAATCGCAGAGGGAAACTGCAAGCGACGAACAGAGCACAACATCATCCGAACAAAGTTCACAGTCTACATCTGCAGAAAGAGATGCTGGAAAGGAGCTTCTTGCCGGTGCGCTCAGCTTCCTCTCCGGCGGACAGAACATAAATAGAGAAAGCAGACGTAAAGCTGAGGATGAACTGAAATTCAAGGCGTTCTCGTTTTTCTTTGGAAAACCGCATTAAAATAAGACTTTTCGCACACGTCAGCTGATCAACTTCTAGCATGCTTCTGATTAACTTACCCAATATGCCTACGTTCGACTGTAATCCAGCTCTAAAAGTCCAATCGATTGCGAATGACAAAGTGTCTTTACCCATGCCAATAGTTCCGAGTCAAGAAGCCAAACAATACTGTTTTCCAACGGCCCGAAGGAAATAGACTTTTGAATACACTTTGGTTACTAGCATTTTTGGCATAGCTGAATGTGCTGGCTCTTGACCTACATTTTGGTACTGATAACAAATGAATAAGTAGAATTTGTGATTGGTAAAAAATGTAGACATGTTTATTTTAAGAGCCTCTGCCTATTTGGTGGCAAATTTACGCCGTCTATCTTTTTTAAAGATTTTTCTTGTTCTGTCTCTCCGACAATCTATTCAACCCTCTAGCAGAAAAAAAATTTCCGTTTTGAGCCATTTTTATTTTTTTTGTCACTAAATGCTTTGCAATTGGACAAATCAAAAGTTTAGTCGTCTGGCATATAGTGAACTTGGTCCTGCTTCATCTAAAAAGCTCATATTGAAATGGACTGCTGAAATAGTTACAACACTTGTTTAAATACAGCTTAATGTATTCAGGACATTATTATTTTAAATCTTACACTATGCCTCCAGAGACATAACACAGACATTGTAATTTCATTGATTAAAGATTTTCTTCACATCAAGCGTGCTTAGTGTCTTCACTGTTTAAAAAGATTAAAATTCTTTTAACACCAATATCGCACAAATACGACCCATGGGGTAAACACCGTGTACATTGTAGAAATTGCATGTGAAAGCAGTTTTTTTTTTCCATCTTTTCATCGTGACGTTTTTTGTATAATTCAATACAAGACAAATAACGTTAAGAATTACAAATACTGAATTTCGTACGAACCAAAACCAAACTATATAGAAAAATAAATAAATAAATTTTAAAAAACAACATATTTTACATTTGTTATTCCGCTTGATGGAGGAACCACATGACGTTTACCGCCTGACGGTGACACCTCTCCGTGATCCTACAAACTTTCACACGATCTAAACTATCAGCCATTATCGAGATATTCTCGTCAAACTGACTTTGAAGTGTAGAAGTTTGGCTGTTTACATTGAGCGAAAATATCTGTGCCTTTCATGTAGCGGCCTGCGAATCTCACCTCTGAGATGCATATAACTTCCTATAGTATAACGCTGTTTCAATAGTATTGTTTTAGGAATAGAGAAAGGTTAGCCTGCACGTGCACATTGTACGATCTTGGCTAATGGTTAACGATTACCAAGTTCTTGTGAATGCTGTTGTACTATGTCTAAGTCTGCTAAACAAGTGAGATAAAAGTTTCAACCCGATAGTAAAAACCCACAATTTGATGATACTTTTGGGAAAAATATCTCTTTATCGGACAGTGTTGATCCATGATAAGACTGCACGTTTTGTGCATTCTGATCTTGATATTCACTGTCTGCAAAATGTCTTTAAGTGGCGCTTAGCAGCCTAAGGGTGAATGAATGTTTTAATTCACTGGGACAAACATATTGTATATGAATCAAGAACTTTAAATGAGTTTCGAATACGGACAGATAGGTTGCTTTAGTCAGACGACGTAAATTAGATTATTTCATTTTCCTTTGGATGTTTCTAATGATAATTTGTCATTTACGTATCTTCCACGTGTCTTATGGCATTCATCTAAGTATCCCGTTGTATAATTCAATAAAAGTAAAGAACGTTTCCAGCAGAAGTATAATTTCTCTTGTATGGAATTATTAGGAACGGAAGCACCACATTTTAGCCAGCTTCGTCATGTTATTATTTCGCTGTACTGCTGGAAGCGCAAGATTCATTACCGTCAAAATGTGTGTACTACCGAGATGGAAAAATAAATCTACCATGCCTCTCCTGAAGTTGAAATACTTCCCAACTTTTATCCTGGTTCCTGGCTACAAGCCAACAATGGACGTACTTCCGGCGACTTCAGGTAAAGATCAGTCTACATGTGCAGAACAACATTGGTCTATACTCTCCTGTTTTGAATTTATGGTTTCATGCATGTTATCCTCTTTAAAAGCCAATAAAAATTTTCTTTTATACTCTTTTAAAAAAAGGAAAGGTCAAATTGCAAGATAAGGATGAGCTATGGTATCACAAAGAAGACATACCCGCTCGTCCCTACGTGTTACCATCTCTCGTCATCTTTGGGTAAATATCTCGTTGAAATGAGGTTATTTTCTAGCATGACCTATAACCTGTGGTGAGGAACTATTATTTCATCCGGTAGCACATAACGTTCACGGTTACATGTTTACAGGTTTGAAATGTTTATGTACAGAAGATATATTCGATATATTTACATAAAAAGTAGAACAAAACAGATTTGAGGGAGCAAAACCGAGTTATTTGCACAAGTTTTTAAAGATGAAATTACTGTCATATAGCATGCCATATTGCTATGAAGCAATGGAACAAACAAATAAAGATGAACAAAAGAAGACAAGGGTACCATACAGGCCATGTTTGACGTTAGTAGTAAAGGAGGGTAGCTCCGGGACTGTGTCCCGGTGCTACCCTCCCTGAGTCCCCCTACAACCCTCCCGGGTCCTCCTACAGCCCGCCATGGCGGGTTGTAGGAGGACACGGGAGGGATTCGGAGTCCAAAAAATCGTCATTTACCCTTATCTCTCCCTTAACCCTTCTAAAACCCTTTTGTTTTGTTCTAAAACCCTTATACTTTCTTCTAAAACCCTTATACTTTCTAAAAACCCTTATCCCTAATTTGTCCCTATATACCATCTCACGCCCATTTTTGTTCTAAAACCCTTATGCTTTCTTCTAAAACCCTTATACTTTCTAAAAAACCCTTATCCCTAATTTGTCCCTATGCTACTTGCCCTGGAGCCAAATTTGCCCTGTACTGCTTGCCCCAGGGCAAGCAGTACAGGGCAAAATTGCCCTACCGCCAAAGCTGGGGAGGCTATTTCGGCATTTTGGCGGCCATCTTGGATTTGCCCCAGACTGCTTACCCACGGGTAGGCAGTACAGGGCATAATGGTCATGTGACCCACCACTCTGTTGGACTTAGTCTGATCTTGATCTACACGGTTCGACTTGGTCGATCATCGTTCATCTCTGTAGGACGTAGCCATTTCTGGACCATCGTGTTGGACTTAGTCTTTTTCTTCATCTTCGATCGTTTTAGACTTTCTCTGTCATTGTTGGACTTAGGTTTTCTCTCTACCATTGTTGGACTTAGTCTTTTCTCCACGATATGGGCTATATTCCCTCCTCACGCTGGTTCAGGTGAATTCACTTTCCTCTCTAGGGATGTGGACTTGGGTTTTCTCTACTATAGTTGCTATGATCGTTGGACTTAGTCTTTTTTTGAGATCTGTTCTTTCTTTCTCTACCATCGTTGGACTTAGTCTTTTTCACACGATATGAGCTATATACCGTATCATGGTTGAATTAGTCAGACAAGAATTATCTCCCTTTGTGCTATACGCGACTTTCCCGGAAATCAAACATGACGTCATTTTCCGAAAATGTAACCAAATCATGTTTACTGGGTTTTTCCGACATTTCCCAGGAATCAGATCATCTAGACTTATCCGATCTTAGTCTTATTCGTCCCTAGTTTTATTCGTCCCTAGTTTTTTATCTGCAAAACTTTTTTAATTGTAAAAATTTTTTATTCGAAATTTTTTATCCGAAATTTTTATCCGAAATTTTTTAATCGTAAAAAAATTTTCTATCACTTAAAAAGTTTTTCTATTGATAAAAGTTTTCTCTCTGCAAGATTTTTCTCTCTGCAAGATTTTTATCTCTGCAAGATTTTTCCATCGCCAAAAAAATTCTTCTCTTCAAGTTTTGTCTACGACCTTTTTATTTGAAAAAATTTGTCTGCAACTTTTTCTGTCTGTAAGTTTTCTCTACAAGTTTTTCTCGCTGCAAGCTTTTTCTCTCTGTGAGATTTTTTAATCGAAAAATTTTTCTATCACTAAAAAAGTTTTCTCTCTGCAAGATTTTTTAATCGAAAAGTTTTTTCTTTGCAAAAGAACAACTCTTAGGATACATCTGCGAAATTGACAATTCTCAAAAGATAGACTTCCTGGGTATTGGTTAGTCCTGAAAAGGACTGTTTTGATTTTTTTGGTATAGCTGTCTGCTTTTATCAACAGTTTTCCTTTGGTTCTTTCGGGATCTTCGGAATCTTGAAGTTATCCATATTCTATCAGGGTTGGTGTTACATAGCTGGGATCGAATCGTTGTTTTTTGTGAAGCTGGCTATCGTCTTTCTCTGCTTTCTCTGATTTTCGTTTTCTTCTTGGCTTGACTTCTTTTGTCTGATTTGACTGTTGTTTTACAGGTGTGACGATAGAAGCTGTTAACTTTTGAAAACTGGTTTTATCAAAGTTAACCTGGGCTGGAATCGATACATTTACAGATGAATCTTGTCTTACAGATGAATCTTGTTGACTCTGTTGATTTTGTAGGCATAATGCCTCAATGTTTCTATTGAATTGATTCATATTTGTGTTTAATATTTTCACTTCGTCTAAAATCTGAGTTATCACAGAATTTTGGTTTGAAATCAGTTGGTTTATTTCTTCTTCGATTTTATTAACCGATCCTGTCATCGGCTCAATGAATGTTGAATTCATAGCTGTCGATAGAATATCTTTATTGTTTTCAAGCTGTGGTAAGGAATCGTCTAGGACGGGGTTTTCTTGCGGTAAGGAATCGTCTAAGGCGTCTAAGTTGGAATCCATTCTTCCGTTAACAGTTTGGTCTAAGTTGGAATCCATTTTTCCGTTATTCACACTAGTTAACAGTTTGTTTTATTCGTACTACTCGAGAATCGAGAGTTGAATGATTATAGAGAAAGTTCGCCAGCAATTTATAGTTTTTGGTCGAGGGGACTTGTCTTGGGACGTAGACTTAGACTTTTTCTGTAGGCATTGTAGATAGAACATAATGTACTAGAAATTTCACTCACATAGAAAATAACATACTATATGAATAAAATTTCTATCTACATTTTTTCCATCTCTGTTCTTGTTAATTTCATTTTGGGATCTTGTTAATTTTATATTCTGAACTTTTTTGGGAAGGAATCAAAACAGACGACTTTTGTTTTTTGATCATTTCATATGATCTAGCTACATTTTTTCCAAGTCTAAACTTTTCTTTATTCAAGTTTTGGGAAGAAATCAAAACAGACGACTTTTTAAATCATTTTCTTTATTCATTCAAAGTTTTTAACATTATCATTAAAAAACAGTAACGTTTAAAACAAAGCAAACGTTCTAACACTATATTTTATATATTTACAAATACATACTTGAAATATATGATTCATTCAAAGTTTCTGACAATACAGTTTTAACAATACAGTTTTTAACAATATTATCGTTAAAAAACACTATAACATTTTAACAAGACAGTTTCTTACAAAGCATTGAAGATACAGTTTTTTAACAACACAGTTTTAATCTACAACAACGACAAAACAATTCTTACAATGCAAATTCACAGATACCTTGATTTTTCCACTTGTCTTCATGTTCCACAATAACTTTGTGCAGATGTTTATTTTTCCACTCTTTTTAAAACTGTTTTTAAAAACGTCTTACTTTGGTCGTTCAAATCAGTGTAACACGATGTTGTTTTCTCACAGTTTATTTATACCCTCAAACTTTTATATCCGTAGGGTACAGTATCAGTATCGTTTACAATCACTCTTTTGGTATATACAGAGCGAAACGTTTTTGACTGTGGTTCGCTGGTCACTGTTCTATCTCTATGTCTTTTGATTCTACAGTCATACTGAACTTTGATTTCTATTGTGCGATCCAAAGCACATTTTGAATAGGTGTCGAAATTCACCAGCTGATTTGTATTGTGATCCAAAGTAATTCCCTTGACTTTACATTTGCTTTTTTCTTTTCCATCTTTTGTTCTCATTTTGTAAGCGTAATTCTTGGGGCCTAATCCTCTGAAATGAGTAATTCTGCAATCAGGCTCTTCATCGGTCCATTTTCCTAGTCTGCTGTTAATGATGGGAGGGTTCCACAATTCAGGATCATGAATGTACATACAACTATCTGTATCGAAATACAGAACTCTATTCCCCAATCTTTCAAGAACTCTGTACAGTTCCAACCTTGCATAAGCTGTTACGTAAGACGCTACAATAACATTGGCTGTAGCATGCGTTTCGACAAAGTCCATCTTTTCTTCATAGTTGACCAAAATGAATGGGCACTCGTTGTCAAAGATTTCCACATATTTTACCGTGTATTTCGGGTCGGTAATCAACTCGAAATATTTAGACGGTTCTCTGATGTATTTCGTCTTGCTCATGTTTTCACGCTGTGCTAATTTTCCCCAAAGACAGTTCAGCATAATCTTAGCAAATGATCTTTTGCCAGGATTTTTTTGAATACATTTTGGGTCAAGACGAATCCCTTCGGCTTCCTCATACTCGCGAATGAATTGGGACTTTTCCGAGTCTGTCTGACACCAGCCGGGATATCCACTGGCTTCTTGCTTGATTTTCAAGAAATTGTCCACATAGCCTTTAAAGAATTGGTCCGAAACAGAGTGGAAATGCCAGATTTCATACACATGCATTAGCCGATAACCACAGTCGAGAGCTTTGAACAGTTCGAATGTAACCCAAGTTCCAACCAAGGCTCTCTCTTCTTTTTCATGGTTACAAACGTTTGAGCTTTCTTGTGCACATTTCATACAGAGTGGAAACATCATATTGTTGTTACAGTGAACTGGAAGAACGGGGTGAAACAAATCAGTTGGGGGTAGAACTTTGCATTTAATGAGTCCTTCATACTGACGAATATTCTCCATGTCAATGTTCTCAGCAGTCAGGATTGTTGGATGGCCTACAGGGTAAAATTTATGTTTGCAAACGTAAGGATACAGAGAGCAGATGTCAATGTACTTGATTTCCTTTTCACTGCTTTCCTCAACATCATAGGCAATTTTCATTGCATTACATCTGCCTCCAGCCAGCCCCTCTCTTGGTTCGATGGGGTCACAGTTCGGGTATAGACTTTCAATGGTTTTTTTGTACTCTTTATCCTTCTTCATCTTGGCGTCGAATTCATGTTCCCATATGGTCACGATGTTATATCCCATTCTTTTGATGGTTTCTAATCGTTCAATGGTACTGTTGTACAATTCATCCATTGTTTTTCCATTGATGGGGTTGATATATTTTCGATCCTTGAAACATGTCTGACAACCATGAAATAAATCCCCGAGGAATTCATAAACAGTGTTTGATTTGTGGTGAAATCCGTCTACAGTGTATTTCCCTATTCGAAATTCACCACCATTTTTGGCATGTTGAATATGAATCCCTTTTTCCCTAGCGGTGCTTTGAACCCAGCGTATTGCTTTCATAGAAAACCGACGTCTGACTGGATCTTTGCTTGAAATGATGGCTATCTGATCTTTTGGTAAATAATCTTTTCGCCAAATCTTGTTACAGGCGCCGGCGATGGTAAACGCCTCTGTAAATGGACAAATTCCACTCTGTTCGATGAACAACCTTCTGAATTCACCACATCCTCGTCTTAGGATATCAACATCCGATCGACAGTACAACTCCATCTCTTTTTGAAAATTGAATTCCTCACCGTTTTGAACTTTGTCATTATACCAGACTATGAATTTCGATCGAGCCTCATCAGACGTTGAATCGGGCTTGTAATAAGACATGTCCAAGTATGGGCCGACGTAATCAATTCGTCTGTATTTGCCCAGTGAGGAAAGTAGCCTTTTTTCATTTCTTGAAGTCCAAACGTAGTCGGGAATTTTGCCAGCCCAAAGTTCATGAAGCTGAAGGAGTCGATCAAACACACACCATTCAGTTCTAACTTCAAAATATTATTCCCATTCATGGTCAGTTCTGGTTCTTTCATCCCAACGTTGATAATGTGGTTGAGAATAAATTGGCCATCATAACCTTTGAGATTATGGGCAATGGCTATGATTCCTTTATGATGCTTTGTAAAGAGCCAGCTGCAAAATTGACTCAAAGTTTCTTTTCCTTGAAAAATAACTTCTCTTCCTTCTTTGAATTCACTGCATGTGGAACAATGAAAATCAAGTGGTTTATCGATACATTCAGCACAGGCTCGGTGTGCAATACAGTAATTCGGAATGTGCACCCCGGTGTCTTGCTGGCATTCGAAATCAAAGAAAATGAACAAAGGCTTTTTGACTACAGAAGAACTCGTCTCATCGTCGCTGTCGTGTTTCATCTTACTCTGGTAAAGCTGAATAAAACAGCGATGAGAGAAGTCAACTATTTTCTTGCAGAGATGACACTTTTTCTTTCCCTTACAGACATGATTTTTCTTTCTGTCAAAAGCCTGACCTCCACATTTTGAACAAAGTTTCACTAATTCACAAATGGATTTCTTCTCTTTACCTTGAAGTGTTTTGTGTTTTTCCAAGCATTCTGCACTGAAAAAACATCTATGACACTTGGCGCAGACATACTCTTTTGATTCCGATGGGCATTTTCCAGCACGAAAGCAACCTTTACAGATCTTTGAGCAAGCATGGTCTTCCCGATTCCTGTAACGCATATCACAGAACTCACAATAATAAGCACAATCAAGAAATCCTGTGATGGATTTGATGTAATCATAGTGGTTTTGATGAAAGTACAAATGTATGATTTTACTATCGTCTTTCACTTCTGGATGTTCAAATACTTTTTCCACTCTCGACTGCTGTTGATGGACTTTAATAACATAGCCTTTTTCATACAAGAAATCTTGAATTTGTTTGTATTCTTCAAGGCCTACAGCCTGCGTCGACGAAACTCCAACTTCATTCATCAATTTCTCGGCTTCAGTCTTTTGAAGTGGTCTGTTTGATCTTTTGATGTGATCCCATCTTCGGTTCCATTCTTGGGTGTTTTCACGTTCATGGTGATAAATCCCCACAACAACGGCTCTTGCAAAACATAGATGGTCTTGATTGTTAATTTCAATAACCGAATGTTTCTTCTTTGCGAAAACTTTTGAATCCAATACTTCTGTACCCCTAAGTCTTTTACCACTTCCACTTGGGGGTACCGTATGTGTGATATCGAATGTCATGCTGCCATCGTTCAAGACGAATTCCTCATTCGATTGTAGAACTTTTTCAATTTCGTCCAACATAGTATGACTCTCCAACTCCTCCACATATAGAAAGGGAATATGAATTCCCATATTCAATGAAGGGTGATTGATGCTAATTCTAATCATATCCCCCGATTCAGCCTTTAACTTTTGAACGATTTGTCGGATAACATCGTCGAATAAGGCAGTCAGTTGCTGGGGTTGTAGCTCATCGAATTGCTTAAAAGACGCCTCCAGTACATGGGAATCTGTTTTGAATTTTCTTGACTTCTTTTTTCCCACTTCTTTTAAGGCGTATAGACTTTTCATATCCAAAGATTTTTTGTCTTCACTTTTTTCTTCCTTGGGCGAAAATGGTCCAGCATGACTTTCTTCTTTCAAAGATTTTCTGTCTTCTTTTTTCAAAGATTTTTTGTCTTCTCCTTTCAAAGATTTCTCCTTCGTTGAAAGCGAGCCAGCATGACTTTCTTCTTTCAAAGATTTTTTGTCTTTGTCTTTCAAAGATTTCTCGTCTTCACTGGTACAGCCCACATTCATTTGTACAGATTTCTCCTTCGTTGAGGTGAAATCGCATTCAGCATCACTTTTTTCTTTCTTCGGTAAAAATGACCCAGCATGACTTTGTTTTTTCTGTGGTGAAAATGATTCGTCATGACTTTCTTCTTTCAATGATTTCTCCTTCGTTGAGACTTTCAAAGATTTCTCGTCTTCACTGGTACAGTCCACATTCATTTGTACAGATTTCTCCTTCGTTGAGGTGAAATCGCTTTCAGCGTCACTTTTTTCTTTCAAAGAGTTCTCCTTCGATGAGACTTTCAAAGATTTTTTGTCTTCTTCTTCTTTCAAAGATTTTCTCTTTTTGGTTGACGGTGAAAATTTCTCATCGTCGCTTTCACCGTCACTTTCTTCTTTCAAAGATTTTTTGTCTTCACCGTCACTTTCTTCTTCTTTCAATGGTAAACTTTTTCTCTTTTTGGGTGGAAATTTCTCATCGTCGGTCTCATCATTGCTGCTACTGTCTGGGTAGACTAGGATTCTTTTTCTTTTCTTTGCCGGTAGTAATTTTTTTCTCTTCTTCGACATGGGCTGAATTGCCTCATCGCTGCTTGTACTGTCTGAATACGGTACTAGCCTTTTAGACATGGTTGATTGCAAGTCATATAATGACCCAGAACTCAAGAAATCCTAGCTTTTTTATACCTTTTTTCAGACCAAACATGTATAAAAAGAGATGTTACGATTGAAATCTCCATCATTCCTCGGAAAGATTTCAAACAGGACAGTTGGTAGAAAATGAGTGAGTTCGACCTACAAAGTACAACTCCCTCTGAAAGGAGAATGTATCTGTATGTTAACCCATACACCCACGATTATGCGATCAGCAATGTTCCGCCAAAGTACTATGGTGGTAACTACGTGGGATCATTTTTATCGAGCCAACGTTTTGATGAAAAAGACGATTACAGTATTACTAGAGTTTTTCTTAATCATGAGGGCAGAGCACCGGAACCAAGAAAGACACCGATATGCGTTTATTTCTCCGTGAATCGAGACACTCATTCCGTCATTTTTTCACCATATCCAGAAGACGTTATTGGAATCGGAGACATGTTTCATGTTGGCGCTCTGAAATCATATTATGCCGTCGAGGACCCAGTTAGGCATATAACGATTTTCGACGCGTCTATCAGCGATATAGAAGCCTGTAGAGAACAGATAGAGAAACATACAGGCTATAAATCGCCACAAACTTTTCTATTCAGCGATCTTCTTCAGATAGATTATCCTGTGAAGAAGATAAAAAACAAGAAAACCTCTTCAGGGAAACTTTCTTCAGAAAAGTTATCTGGAGAGGGACAAAACAAGGAACAGGGGTCGCAGAAGCCTGTAGAGAAGCCTGTAGAGAACAGATAGAGAAACATACAGGCTATAAATCGCCACAAACTTTTCTATTCAGCGATCTTCTTCAGATAGATTATCCTGTGAAGAAGAAAAAGACCAACATATCGTGGAGAAAAGTTTAAGTTCACATCCCAGAGGGAAAGGGGCATAGCCCATATCGTGAAAAAAGACTAAGTTCAACGGTGATAGAGAAAGAAAGAACAGCTCTCAGCCGAACTAAGACGAAGAAAAAGACTAAGTCCAACCCCACCTTTATCCTAATAGAGAGAAAGAACAGATCTCCAAAAAAAGACTAAGCCCAACAGTGGCCTTTGCCCTGACCCAACGTGAGGAGGGTTATAGACCATATCGTGGAAAAAAGACTAAGTCCAACAATGGTAGAGAAAGAAAGAACAGATCTCAAAAAAAGACTAAGTCCAACAGTGATAGAGAAAAGCCGGAGACGAACGAAGTCGAAGAAAAAAGACTAAGTCCAACAATGGTAGAGAAAGAAAGAACAGATCTCAAAAAAAGACTAAGTCCAACGGTGATAGAGAAAGAAAGAACAGATCTCAGACGAACGAAGTCGAAGAAAAAAGACTAAGTCCAACAAAGTGACGTCACATGACCATTATGCCCTGTACTGCCTACCCGTGGGTAAGCAGTCTGGGGCAAAATCCAAGATGGCCGCCAAAATGCCGAAATAGCCTCCCCAGCTTTGGCGGTAGGGCAATTTTGCCCTGTACTGCTTGCCCTGGGGCAAGCAGTACAGGGCAAATTTGGCTCCAGGGCAAGTAGCATAGGGACAAATTAGGGATAAGGGTTTTTTAGAAAGTATAAGGGTTTTAGAAGAAAGCATAAGGGTTTTAGAACAAAAATGGGCGTGAGATGGTATATAGGGACAAATTAGGGATAAGGGTTTTTAGAAAGTATAAGGGTTTTAGAAGAAAGTATAAGGGTTTTAGAACAAAACAAAAGGGTTTTAGAAGGGTTAAGGGAGAGATAAGGGTAAATGACGATTTTTTGGACTCCGAATCCCTCCCGTGTCCTCCTACAACCCGCCGCCATGGCGGGCTGTAGGAGGACCCGGGAGGGTTGTAGGGGGACTCAGGGAGGGTAGCACCGGGACACTGTCCCGGAGCTACCCTCCTTTACTACTGACGTTCAAGGAACTGTACGAGGGCTGTTCGATAAATTCGTAGAATTTTGTCGTAAAAATAAAACTAGGAAACTAATCAAGATCATATTTTGCGTACATGTTAAACAATCTATATCCGAACCATCCTCCAAATTTCATTGAAATGCATAAAAGAGAAATAAAAAAAAAAAAGCCTTTTCTGAATGATGTTGAATGAGCAACTGTTTGTAATAAGCAATTGCCAATTTTTCCCACAATGCTTAAAAAACCGTCAACTACGTCTTTTGTAATACAATGCATGGATCATAACAAGGCTCGCAAATCCCTTTAAGTATCATATTATAAGAGAAAACAAAACAAACTTTTCATTGAATATTTGTTATCGTTGGTTTCACAAGACCAACTGAGAAAGATAGGGGATAGAATGTAATTTACAAGAGCAACTTCAGCCTGCATCCTTATTTGGATATTTCAACACACAAGCATGCGTTGGTGTTTACATAAGCCTCGCATGACCTTAACCCTTTACCGAACAATAACGACTTTTAAAGACCCTGATGAAGAAAGGTTTTGAAAACATTGTGGAAAAAATGAAAACATAGGGAGAAAGTGCTGGAATCCAGCAAAGTTTTCTGCCTTTGAAGGACAAATATTGTGGTTAGAGTAACATGCGTCGTCTGCAAATTCTTTCAATTGGACAGAACTAAAGTTTTGTCGTCTGACAAAGGGTTAAAAAGACTTATTTTTCGGAATGGAAGTAGAAGAAGAGGAATTTCGTTCTACAGGCCGCGCGCCTAGTGCTTCCGTATCATTTAGATTTCCAGAGGTTGTATGGTGGTATTGATGTACTGATCTCGTGGGTTTATATTGAACAGTAAAAGAAACTATATTATGCGTTTACTGTCGATAATTTTTGGATGAAATATTTACTATATCCATTCTACCTATTTCCTGTTTACTCATTTGAAATTTCAAAAATTGCCTGGGTCAAAGTCCGTAAGCCTAAACTAACCAATAAACATAAAATGCACATGCGTATGTGATCCAATAGTTTATTAGTGAAATTTTCTGTCATTTCATGCATCATTTCGACTGATCAAAAATCATTTTAATTAAGCTATGGGAAGCGTATTCAATTGAACCAGGCTGATGGGAGAACATGATTTTACAGGAGAGGAGAATGCTTTGCTGACGCTTGTGCTGAGGAAACCGTCCGTTTTGGTGGCGAAAGTCTTACGGTCTGGGGCGACTTTTGCGGCGGTTGAAAGACTCCACTTGTTGCAATTGACGGCAGTTTGACGGCAAAACGATACAAAGACGAGGTTCTAGCGCCAGTTCTGATTCCTTTCATCAATCTTTTGGAACCAGGGGCTACTTTTCTACAAGACATTCAATGATTGCAAGGCTTCATACTGCAAGATTAACAGGTCAGGACCTCCAAGTTAAAGTGTTTACTTAATGGGTTGTCCCTTCTCTTTCACCGGATACGTCTCCATTCGACCATATGCAAAACTATATGAGTCACACTCTTTGAAAAGGGGGCTTAATGCATAAAGTATCAACCCATGTCGGCCTGCGGAGTGCGCGCAGGCTGACATTGGTCGAAACGTTTTGCTATTTGAAAATTAATTGAATCTCTTAGGACCATTCTACCACATGATTCAGTTGACTGACAAAATGGACTTTATGGATCCATAATTATGCGATGACTTGATTGGTATAATGCTTTACGGAGATACATTAAGCCCCCCTTTTGCCAGAACATGGCTCATATGTAAAACAGAACCAACATCAACAAGCAGTAGAAGCAAGCAGAGACTAAGGAATGGTGAAACATTCACGCCCCGACTGTACAAAGTCACGTAAATTAATTGCGTCCATAGGATGCATAAACATAAAACTAGAACACATTAGGAACATAATAGAGAAATATTAAAGGAATTACACTTTTAACCGTTAAAATATAGTGAGAAATGCAATTGCATTCAGTAAGCAATAACAATTTTCCTTAGATCTCAAGCACTGGCTACCTAAAGCCCCCATCCTACCAATCTAGTTTATAGAACATCTTACCCCGTCATAACGAAACCGTAAAACGGCTTGCGGTCGGGGTACAACGTTTAATTTCGGCCTTATATAAAAGTACCTAAATATGATCCTAGTACGTTCATGAAAAGCCCTGAATACACCCATGTCGTCTATATCCCGTCAGCAATCGGTTCGTTTCTAGTTCATGCGCTTATTAGAACAAAAAAGCGGTGCATTTCCGGCGAAGAAATGTAGCGTGTAGGTGCACATCACCTATAGTAATACATCCGAGGGATTTGATCAGCGGATCACATAAGGTTTGTCCAATGCTAGTTATGCAGTAAAGACAGTAAAGACCCAGATTGTGCACCTGGTTCTCAAAGCTTTTCAAAACAAGTCTCTATTTTGTAAGCCAATTGTATACGGGAAGTTGTACTTGATTTAATCAGCGGATCACCTGAGGATTGCGAATACCGGTTATGCTGTAAGACGCCATATTCTCTTTGAGCTGCGCTCTCGCAAAAGTGTGTGTGTGTGGAAGGGAGTTGTTAATACATCTCCGTGATGCATTGTACCAAGCAAATCATCATATAATTATGGATCCTTAAAATCCGGCTTGTCTAATAATCGACTGAATCATGAGGTAGACTGTTCCTTTGACCTTCAAATAATTGACCGATAGCGAAACATTTCGACCCATGACAGCCTGCGCAGATACTTGTTTCAGATGCATTGAACCCCAATCCGCGGATTGCGTAGGCTGACCTTGATCGGATTTTCTTTTTCTGACCTTTTTTCCTCACAGATATTTCACATTATATCGATCATGGGATACCAATATTTGACAGACGTATAGCATGTTATATGATTTTGGTATAGGTAATAAAGGTTGGCTGCAACAATATGCATATCATTAAGAAAAAGAGGCAATTTCGATTCGTGGTTTCTCTTCATTATTTCTCTGGATATTGAAGTTTGAACTACAAAAGACTTACACTATTCATATTCCTGTACCTCTTACTTTGTCTATTTTTTCTAAAACACCTTATAACTTAATTAATTAAATACAGCTTCCAGCAGAATAGGTATGAACCATGATCTGTTAAATGGCAGCTTAATTCATCTGAAAAAAAACAGTATCGACCCACGTCAGGCTGACGTGGGTCGACACTTTTTACCAGTGGTCAAGTTTTTGAATGTCAAAGGACCACTGTTCCTCCTGATTCAGTCGGTAATTTGCTTGGTATAATGCATCACGGAAATGCATTAAACCCTCTTTTAGCAGAGTATGGTTCATATCTATTAGCACGTCAATGCGACAGAAAATATTTTTCTTTTTAAATAACAGCAGATAATTTATGACAATATTGTTTGTAAACAGAAGAAACTGCTTCTAACGATACCCGAGTCCTTTAGCTGTCAGTCTGTCGACAAACTCACTATGAACTGCCAAATTATTCCAACCTCACTGTACTACATATAAAGACTTATATATATTACAGAGTTGTAGAACCGTTCGATAATTTGGGTTTTTCCGGATCTGAAAATGCATAATTATATTGGAATTCGATCTCTCAGATTTAGATTTCGCCTGGATCGTGTAAAAACAAGTCTGAGGAGAGAAACTGGATTTTTAAACGGTAAGTGCAGTAAATGCTTTCGTAAAGGTAGTTGCTGAATAATGTACTTCTTTTATGTACGATTATCTTGTGACATTACCCTGTACCAAACTAGCCCGTGTTTTAACGTCCTCGAGGAAAACGGATTTTGGAAACATTGTGAAAAATGGAGAAAATGGTTGTATTGCATGATTACTTTCAGTTATGTATCAATGATGAAACTTTGTTTTTTCTTCACAAGTTTTAAAGTTTCCATAATATATGTTCACAAACACGTTCTCACTTTCAATGCTTTCCATGAGAGAGAGGGGGGGGGGGGCGGAGAGAGAGGGGGCAGACAGACAGACAGAGGTCAAGCAAGTTCGAACAGGAGATGGGGAGAGTGAGTCAAAGAAAACATTTCAGCCGGTTACAATGACATGGCAAAAGACGCCTGTTACGCTGCGTTGGGTATAACTAAGAATCAGTCCGCTTGGTTAGCGTATCTGACTCGTGACCTGGTGTTTGCGAGTTCGATACCTGGTTGGGGCAAAATTTCTTTACGGCGATTTTTCGCCTTTTACCTCTGATGCATGTGAGAAAAGTAGTCAGTGGCGTTGGAAAGAAAGTTGCGTCAGTACTGGTGTGAGAAAGCCAGGAAACACATGGGTGCCTCACTGACCGCCATGATATGACTTGAGTTGTTAAAAAGGCGTTCAACTCCAATAAATACAAACCAAACCAAATAACTAAAAATCATTCGTTACGTACGGACACATATTGACATGATTCTACTTGAATATGGCGCGAAACGTCTACAAATTTTTCCACGGGTGGGACGAGGGGGGGGGGGGGGGGGGTGGAGAGAAAGGAGTAAGCCGTGGATTTTCGGGTGAGGAATTCGGAAATAACTCAAAACCTGACGTTTCTGAGTCTTACAACTATTCACTCGGATCAACGGACACGTCAGTATATTGATTACTCGCACTTTGTTGTGTTAATATTACAGTTAACCCTTTACCGCACAATGCCGCCTTTTGACGCCTTTTTCAATTTGGACAAGGCTAAAATTTTGTCCTCTGGTAAAGGGTTAAGCCCTTAAACCTTTACCACACTACAAAATTTTAGACCTGTCCAAAAACATCTGCAGACGACAATTCCATTGTGTCTCAAGTGATGCGACTTTTCTTCGATAAGGTAGAAAACATTGTGAGAAAAGGAGAAAATGCTGGTTACCACCAATTTCTCCTTTTCTTTCAATGTTTTAAAAAGGCCTCTTCCTTAGGATCGTTAAAACTCGGGACACTGTGCTAAAGGATTAAACCGTCTAATAAATAAAACGAAAAGTTCCTACTAATTTAAAACCCGAATATTTGATTACATGGTTATTTTCATTTTAAAAATCTCCACGTACCGGGTAGTGTAGATCCAAGATAAGACTGCAAGTTTCATGCAATCTGATCTTGACCTATTGTATCTGAAAATGCACATTGCACTGCGCTACGCAGATGAACGATTAATAAATGCTCGTGGTATTGAATTTCCCAATATTTATCCTTAGAGCCCTGTATGAATATCATGAAAACTTTGGGTTTGTAAAAAGGTCCAGGATATCGAAATTTCAAGGTTGTTTTGACCCAAATATCTCACGAAAGACTGCGGATTGTAAATCAAGACCAGGCTGCACGTTCTGTGCAGTCTGATCGTGATCTATACTGCCCGTAAGAGCAAGCAAACCTTTTTCTTATTTAGCGCACAGGTAATATCTATATATAGTTTTAAAAACCTAATAGGCATTAGGATTTTCCAATAAAGTCATTGCAGGATTGACAAAAGACATGACCAAATGACTCCTTTGTATGGAATTCTGTCTGTACTTGGCGAAAACAAAGGGCCCTTCTATTTATCGGGCTACACATCTGTTATGCTATGTGCCATGGCTGCTATACCATCATGCCAGTGAAGCATTTGTGTTGGTTTGTATTGGAGTTTAACGCCATTTTAACAGCTCAGGTCATATCATGGCGGTCAGAGACTCAATCATGTGTTTCCTGGCTTTCTCACATGGGTACTGACACAACTTTCTTTCAGGAGCCACTGAATACTTTTGTCTCATGCATCAGAGGTGAGAGGCGAAAAACCGCCGGAAAGAAAGTTTGCCTCAACCGGGTATCGAACTCGCAACCACCAGGTCAAGACTCAGATACGCTAACCACTGAACTACCCAGCGGGTACCAATGAAGAAACCGCACTTGCATCATATTTTTGGGTGGATTCCTGCCGTAGTTTTCTTCCATCTGTAGCCGAGTTTAGGTTCTTATGCAAGGAATCAGCCTTCAAAACATTCCTCACAATTAGAGCGATTCCGTAACTGCATCTAACCTCGGCCGTATTAAAGAGGTTTCCATTTTGAAATGCTGTCAGTTACATGATCCTTGACTTAGCGACGCCCATGCAAAATCAATTAGCAACAACAATCATTACGATGAGATTTTTCACATCTATCAATCGCGCTGTGAAAACTTCAAACGAAATTGACAGACTACGTCAAAATTGAATTTACCAGCTGTTTGTCAAATGAAATGTATTTAGAAAGATTTCGATAGAAAATTGTGTCACGTGTTTTCTTTTTAGCTGATTTGTACAGCAAATCCGCTTACTGTGATCGTGCTGGCCGGAACCAAATACATCATGCGTAACGACGCATGCGCGCTCACACTGTACTAAGATATTGGTTTGACCTGAACCAAATATACTGTCATTTATGCTTTCTAGTTTCAGTTTTAGCTTTTGTCACCACCGTATATACTGTCCTACACGTGTATACCTAGAGTCCGAAGTCTAATACCAGCAAAACCTGCGTAAGATTGACGGATCAAATTACCACTCCTTAAACAGTAACAGAGTAACAGTTACTGCACGGCCCGCTCGGCAGAACTGTGACTTTCCCCGCTCTTGCTAGCTCCATTTTGAAATGATTGCACATGCGTTGCATGTGGTGTTATTTTTCATTACAACATATTACAGCTTTATGCTACTCCACAAATCCGCTCTCAAGGACTTTGAGTCCTTTGATTTTTAGTGGATCCTTACGATTTTAAGAACCGTAAAGCGGTGTATTTCAGGCGAAGAAATGTAGCGTGTAGATTCAGTTCGCCCATCGTAATGCAGCCGAAGGATTTGCGAATGCCTTCAAAAGTGATGAGAAAGAACTAACATTGTTTCTGAATCGACGTTAACTCTTTCAGCGCTAAATAAATAAACTCGACCTAAATTGACGGCTGCAAAGACAGACAATCAAGTGAAAGTCAGACCGATTTTTTATAGCATAAGCTTGACTAAACAAGCGGACAGCATAGATCCAAGATCAGACTGCACGTTCTGTGCAGTCTGATCTGAATCTGTGCTGTCCGCAAAAGCCAATGTTTTCGCCTATGGCGCTGAAAGGGTTAATTATCGACGATTCCTTACTTAACAAAATAAATAAATAAACTATAATTCTAACGCGATAAACCTTTCATTAACAGTTTAGATTGTTGCTTGTTTTGGCAATACAATCATGTTCAAAACCACGAAACGTGACGAGATAATATAAATGTTATAGAGTTGGGTTTATGAATTATCTCGTCACGGTACGTGATTTTAAACCTGTTATCCCAAACATAAAAAATAACATACATGTAAACTGATAATGAAAGGTTTATCGAGTGAAAGCTATAGAGGAGCATAAGGGTTTTCCTCGATAAAAACTGTCGACCTACATACGAGTACTAAAAAATGTAAAAATATGGGTTTGCACTAAGAACAAAACATTTTTTTTTTCATTGTGTCACCCATTCCTAGAAAATACGCAGAATTAATGGAAATATTCTAAATATTTTCGTCGATCATAAATACAGATCACTATAAATACAAAAATCAGTCAGGCGTTTTTCGTAATAGTAAATCACAAGTGCATTTTTACGTGTGATTTGAGCAGCATCTGTTAAAGCGAAAACACAATTCTTGGAATTCTCTGACTTCCATTAATCCTTAGGCTGCTGGGCGCGACTCTGTGACCTTTTGCGGACAGTGTAGATCAACATTAGACTGCACAGGCAATCTACATTGTCCGATAAGGAGATATTCTTTTCAGCGTAGCTAAATGCGCTGGCTTATGAACTGCTTCTTAGTACTGATAAGGAATGAACAGAGGGTAATTTGCTATTGGTAAAAAATGTGCACATGTTTGTTCGGCGGTCCACTACCGGCATATTTATGCTCGCACATCTATGAAACCACTATTAGCAAGCGGTGCTACTGCTAATCGACAGCCAGGGGCCTTGATTCATACCATAGCAAAATTTAGTAGAAGAATGATTCTTTTCTTGTGCTATTTGGAAATTTAATAATGTCGTCAGCGTTATCTAATAACCCAATACTACATTCAACAAAATGAGAAACAGTGAGCAAATACAGGCAATTGCTCGTGAGGTTACTTTTCATTATTTTACTTCATATTGAACCACAAAAGAGTTTCAATATTCATATTGCAGTATCTCGTACGCCGTCTATCTTTTTAAAGATATTTCTTGTTTCCAATTTCTTGGAATTCACAGCCTTTCTGTAACCCTCACAACACAATCCCAGGTTTTTACGACATTGAGGAAAAGGCCATAGAAAACATTATGATAGTGCATATTACATATTCTTTCAATGCCTTCTGGCCATTCTGTGACAAATCTTATCATTTCATTTATATTTGATTGGTCGTCTGCAAATGATTCCAGTTTGGACGAGTCTAAAATTTTGCCGTATAGCAAGGAGTTAACACTATGTCAGACGACAAAATTGCAGAATTGTCTTAATTGAAGTCATTTGCTGACGACAGATTAAATGGGCTTAACATATCGGAAAACGAACACATTGTGAGAAAAGCAGAATATGCTGGGTTTCCCCTTTTCCCACAATGTTTTGAAAAGGTTTCCTCCACGTTCGTAAAGACACGGGGTTGCTTTGTAATATAAGCCTTTTTGTGAACTGCATCCCTGTTTTCATTTAGAGAGGGGGAATTCCCAGAAATATACTTCCTTTTACCGGGCTCTGGTTCTACGACATTTTGCCTATCATGATCTATAATGTATGTTGTTGAAATGTTGAAATAAGATCAGGCTGCACGTCCGGGGAGTCTTGTCTCAATCTGATGTCATCGATCAACAATACCCTTCTGAAGCTTTATTAACGGTATATTGCATCAAAATCCATAATTTGAAACCAGTGCAGTAACTTATTCCGTTGACTTTATTTTGAACCGGGTTAAATTAAATTTGGCATTTTAAACGTTTGTTGCGAATCAGAATTTTCTGTAAATCATTGATAGACTGGTCTACTACAAAATAAAGCAGGTGGAGGGCCATTACATCTAGTAATCAAAGTATTGAAAGTACTGACAGACTAGAGAATTTGATTGATTGATTGGTTGCTTGATCGATTGTATGGTGTTTATTAAACCTGTTTTCAACATTATTTCAGTTATGTAGCGGTGGCCAGTGCACATACCCATGCTTTCCTGGAGTTTCTATTACTAGTATTCCATACAATATTCTTTCCCACATAACCATCATCGAAACGTGAGAGAGAAATGAATCCTTTGGCAATGACAGTAGTATAATCAATCCTGGGAAAGAAATTTGTTGGGGATCAAACCAGTGACCTCCCGTTCTCAAGTCCCGTACGCTACTGACTGAACTGCTGGGACTATGTGTGTTATTGTTTAACTATAATCCAGTTTAAGTTTAACCCTTAACCTGCTAAAAATGTTAAATGAAGCTTTCAAGCTGATGGTAATTACAGTTACATTTTGGAGAAAATCTATCCTCTTATCGGACAATATAGATCCAAGATCAGACTGCACACACTGTCTGCAAAACGACATTGAGTCGCGGTAGTGCTGGTAAAAGAAACTCGAGGAAAGCATGAACAGGTGCTCTGGCCCCCGCAATATCACTGAAATAATGTTGAAAACCGCGTTAAACACCATGCAGTCAATTAGTCAATATCCAATAGCACAAGATGTAGTTAACTATTTAACTCTCCTTACAAAACGAAAAATTTTACATCCGTCCAAATTCAAAGCTGTTGCAGACCATAAATTAAATGTGGCTGAACTGATGAAACATGATTCCAGAAGAGCATAAAACAATGTGGGAAAAGGAGAAAATGATGGTTACCAGCATTTTCTCCCTTTCCCGCAATGTTTACAAAGGGATCCTTCCCCAGTATCGTTAAAACTTGGGATTGTTTGATAAAGGGTTAATAGAATAACAGTTTAACATAACAGTTTAACTGTACACAAGTCCCCTGTCTAGTAGGGGTTAATCTTGCAGAGATTTACTCCAAGTTAACCTGGGTGTATCTATTAATAGATTCATTCATAATGTTACATTGGTGTAGGAATAAGTGATCCTCTGCTTTGCATAGGTCACCCAATTTACATATAAGCAAAGATCTTGTTCAGTTTATTACTTTGTAAGACGACATGTTCAAATCGGAGAGGTAGAGATTTAGTGGTTTTTGTCTTAATTGTTATATATAACAGAATTAAGATTTCTAAAAGAAAGAAATATTTTTTGTGTGGCAGTATTTGGCAACTGTGGGGTTTTTTGTTTACTTTGGATCTAGGTCAATCTTGATGCCTATAGAGTAGCTTCGCTAGTCAAAAATGCGCAATATTTCTTGATGGTCGATTTGCTATCGGAAATTCCTTCTATTTTTATGAGAAAAGATATGACGTTTTTGCACCCTTGAATACGATACAGGATAACCAACCACTCGGCAAACCTCGGACGACCTGTTGATCAAATCCCTCTGCTCTATTACGATGGGTAATTTGCACCTAAACCGCCAATTTCTTCGCCGGAAATAAACCGCTTTAACGTTTTAAATCGTAAGACTACACTTATAAAAAAAGACAAGTCACAATTTTCTGTGGAACAAACAGTTTGTAAATTCATTTTTAACACGGTTAATCGATTCCGTTGGCAGTTTTTACAGACAGATTGATACATGTGAATAAATGCATCTTCACTGTGGTTCTTGTGGTGGTTGCTAACCGATTTTCACTTGCGCTTCAATGTTTAAGATCATGTTACTGACGGTATTTCACAGTTAAAACCTCCTTGATTCAGACTAAGTTAGATAGTTACGAAATCCGCCGAGTTGTGACGCGTGGATAATAGACCTGTGTTTTTAATCACGTGTCATTTCTGCAGACCATTAACGCCAAAATCAAAATTAAATTAACATGTCAAGTATCCCATTTACAAAGTAACACGAAAGGACTTATTTCTACACTACTATTTTTTCCCTTAAACTTGTGGGTACATCTGGTTCAACTACATATTGACTAATTAGTATTTTTCCCCTCAAAATTTGATGGGCTGGTAAACAACTGTATAATCTTTTTAAGAAGAAAACCTTCGTTTTGTTAGATCAGGCTATTACTGTTTTGAAACAACAACAAACATTGCACTAAAGGTCTCTGGCAAAAATAATCATTCAAGGTGATAATAATGATGCATCTTCACAGTGTTTGGCCAGTTATGTGAAGAAATATATGTTTTCAATTTGTTTGCTTACATTTTGAATTTGCGAAAAAAAAAAAAAAAAAAAAAAATCTATTCCACTATTATCAAAAGGAAAGATCAATCATGGATTTTAAAAGAAAGGACAAAAAGTACTATGAGTCAGTTTATTGTTTTTTGCTATTGTTCAACCCACCATCGTCAACAGTAGACTAACCGTCTTGGAATAGATTTAATCTCTTTCAAAACCAATATGACCGAAGGCGAAACTGCACGTAATCACAGTATTATGACATGTACTTATATGTTAAGTTCTAATTCGTTTTGGTTATCCATATTTTCAAGGAGATTTTCAAGGTCGCTGCTGCTGATTTATTCTAGAATGCAACAAGTTGATCATTTAGCTTAGGTGATACCGACTGTGGCAGGTGTAAATAAATTTAACCGTTTGCCAAACTATTCTATGATTTCACGTCCTGAGGAAGAAAGGTTTTGAAAACACTAGAAAAAAGTATAAAAGCTTGGTTTTATTAAAAATTTTAATTCTACTAAACATTTATTTTCAGACCCTACAGCCTGTCACAAATAGTGTAACAACTCTCAACATGTCATACAATTCTGAACGCTTACGGAAATATATCGAGCGTCTACAGGAACAAGCTAAAGTTGAAAAGAATGATGTTCGGTATAGACATTATGCCGGATATGTTAACGAATTTGTCGGCCCGTTTTGCAATGAGAAGGTCTACCTTGTCGGGAGCACAGGAGAACAAATGAAACTGCGTTGGTCGAAAAACGGAGGAGACACAGACTTCCTGCTATGCTCTGGAATGTTTGAGATACCAGTTGAAAATTTAGTCTTCAGGGAAGACACACCATGTTATGTCTGGCTAAAAGCAGATGGTCTGAAATCAAAGATAAAATTTGATTTGATCGACAATAAATACATACCATCTGATTTGCTAAGGAGTGTGAGTCCTGAATTATTTACCATCTTGAGAGGTATATATCTTATTATAACTTCAAATCTAGACACTGTGCGAGACAGGCAGGCAAGAGTCACAACCACCGGTCTGCCGTCTAGGGTTGGCCTGGCTCGACAAGAATACCGCAATCTGCAAATCCTTGATGACAGAATACCAGACCCAAGAGTTAAAAGTCTAATAACAAACAAAGCTAAAACAACAGAGAAGTACGGAAAAGACGTTATCATCCATAAGAGAGACAAGGAAATTATGGACATGATAATAAACATGATAGTCCTTGCAAAAAAGCCAGAAAGTTCTGGATCACATGACGGTGAATTTCGTAACTTCGCCCACGTTATGAACATAGTTAAAAAGCGAAGACAAGGTTGTCAGGCGACCAAGGCTGGCGAGTGCGAGGATGAAGTGACTAAATCTCACGAAACGATCGTTTCACCGCCGAGAGCAGAGCGGAATAGAGAACCCGCTACCAAGTCCAGCCCTGAAGAATTTAAACAGAAATTAAGCGACATGGAAGGTACTTACGAACAGACAAAAAGTAAAGATTTTGTCCCTGCCATACGAGTTAAAGGCACGTTACGATTCATGGTTGACTGGGAAGTACGAGATGGGTTTTGGCCGAATAGAGACGAGAAGCATAGAATTTCAAAGTTCGAGGTTTTTGTAGTATCCCGTTACGCCCCGGTTGCACCTGATACAAACAAAGACTTTTGTCTGTCATTTAATCTTGCAGAAATAGAGCTTGCCAAATGTATGTCTCGAGTCCAAAGAGATGTCTTTCTCATTCTAAAATCTTATCTGAAAGGGGGATTTCAGGCCATGCAGGATGCAGTTAAACCAGAGGCAGAACTGAAATTGAAAACGTTTCACTTGAAGACGGCCTTGTACTGGGTATCTGAGAGAGAAGATCCCGGAATCTGGCAGGAAAGTAACATCATAGGAGCGTTATTGAAAGTCTTGCGATTTATTGCTGAAGCCGCGAATAAGGGCTGCCTGGAACATTATTTCGTACCAGATAACAATCTCTTTGCAGGCCTTGTGAAAGAAGACCTCGAGTTGATCAGTGAATGTATCTATCAGGCCATCGAAGATCCAATAAACTATATTCAGCGCTTTTTCGATCTTGATGACGGTAAGCCGGTGAAAATCAAGCTCACTGAAGACGAGGTTACTACTCTATTGGGATTAGGGGAAGATGGAGGCCTTGAAAAAGAAGCTGATTTGATCGAAGAAGCGATCATAGACTTTCACAGAGGTTTCAATGAAGGACCACGAGATACAAACGGAAATGCACCTATTTTGGATGCCATTCAGAAGATGGGCGAAAGATACTTACAGGATGCAGAACGTGGTGAACTTGCTGACTTGCAAAAGAAGCATGATTTAGCAAAGGCAACGTTTATATTGACCACACTTTTTGGCACACTTAAGTTATCACAAGCGACCAACACTCTCAGCATTCTATCAGGCTTCGTCGAACATGTTGTAGGATCTGGCTTACTTCAACCAGCCCGTGCTCGGCAGTCTAATCGGAAATCAAATGAGAAATCCCGAGAATTGCAGGAGGAAACTACAAGCGGCGAACAGATCACAAGTGGTGCGTATACTGACGACATACCTACATCATCCGGACACAGTTCACAGTCTAACCCTGCAGATGCTGGAAAGGAGCTACTTGCGGGTGCACTTAATTTGCTCACCGGTGGACACAACAGGGAGGAAGAAAGCAGACGTAAAGCTGAGGATGAACTGAAATTCAAGGCGTTCTCATTTTTCTTTGGAAAACCTCATTAAAATAAGAATTTTCGCACACGCCAGCTGATAAACTTCTAGCATGCATCTCACTAACTTGCTCACAATGCGTGAGTTCCATCGATTGTTCGATTGACGAAATGTTCTTGCCCATGGTTTAGACTCAAATAGCCAAACAAAATCGTCTTTCAACGGCCCCGTGGAAGGAGGATTAAAAAAAAAGTTTTAGTAGCCAGCATTTTGCTCTCTTTCTGTCAATCTTTTCTACCCTCTGGAAGACGAATTTCGTTATTTGAGCAATACTTTGCTTTTCGTCTTAAAAATGTTTTGCATTTTACCAAATCTGACGTTTAGTCTCATGGTAAATATTGAACTTGGTCTTCTCCATCCAAAAAGCTGCTGATGAAGTGGACTGCTGTGAAATAGTGGACTTCGAAAGGCACTTTAGATGGCCTGTCAAGTATATAAATACTTTTAGGTCGTACACTAAGCCTCCAAAGACCTAACATGGAGATTATGAATTCATTGATTTAAGATTTTTTCCACAATCATCCGTGCTTAGCGTCTTCATTGTTTAGGTTTTTCAAAAAATTACTTTTAAAAGCAATTATCGCACAAATGTGATCCACGGAGTAAAAGGATTTTGATAACACTGTGAAAAATTGATCAGTGGCTTGTGAAATTAGATGCTTTTTTCAACTTTTCGTCAATGTTTTCTGTAGCATTCAGTAGAAGATAAATTACAAGAGTTACAAATATTGAATCTCAAACGAACTCAGACAAAACTAAATAGAAAACTAAGAAATCGAATGCAAGAATATCTTTTTTCTTTAGCTGTTCCGCTTGATGGAGGGAGTACATGACGGTGACACCTCTTGCTGCTTCTTCTAACTTTGGAACTACACGACCAACAATATCAGCCATTTTCAAGATATTCTCGTCAAACTGACGTTAAAGTGTAGCGGCTTGACTCTTTATATTTAGTGAAAATATCCATTTCTCTTAAACAGCAGCAAGCGAATCTCACTTAATTCACGTGTCTTATGGCATTCACTTAACTGTGATGTTGTTTAATTCTACCAAAGCAAAGGATATTTCAAGAAGAAGTACAGTTTCTCTTGTAAAGAATTAAAAGGAATAGAAGCACCAGAGACTAGGCAGTTTCGCCCAGCTCTTATTTCCATGTACAACCGGAAGTGCAAAATTTGGTATCGTCACCAAAATCTGTACTGCCGCTATGGAAAAGTAGATCCATTGTGCCCGGAATTTAAATACTTTCTAAGTCTTGCGAAGGCTACAACGGACGTATTTCAGTTTACACGTGAAGAACAACACCGGTCTACTTTCGCCTGTTCTGAATAACTTGTTTTATGCATCTTATTCTCTTTAAAAGTCAATAGAATTTTGTTTTGTTCTCTTCAAAAAAAGATAATAAGATAAAATTGCAAGATATGGATGACCTATGTATCACAAAAGAGACATAACCTTCGTCCGAACGTCCTATAGTCTTATAGTGATTTGTCATCATAGGACAAATATCTCATGAGAATGACATATTTTCCTAACATGACCTCTAATTTGTGCAGAGAAAACTATTTTTTTCAGATATTCACAGGATAATCAACTGAATTCGTGTTTCATTAAAAAAAAAAAAAAAAAAGTCGCGCGAATCAATTATCAGCCACTTTTGTTACTACACGAAGGCAGCTGATTTTTCTTCTTGTTATTCGAGCATCACATATATTTTAGTCAAAGAGTTTAACGAATAAAATATAATACATAAAGACGGGCGTCTATTTATCACATAGAGCGAGTAACTAACAAACATCCGGTATCATATACGGTTTACGGTTCCATGTTTACAGGTGGAGTTATGTTTGAAATGATTATATACAGAAGATAGATCTGATATATTTACATAGAAAGTAGAATAAATCAGATTTTTTGTGGGAGCAAACCGAGATATTTACACAGGTTTTTTTTTTAAGTTGAAATTAGTATCACAGTATGCTTTGTTGCTATGAAGCAATGGAACAAGCAGCTGATAGAGAGAGAGAGGGGGGGGGGGAGGGAGGGAGAAAATGGCCCTTAAAGAAGACAAGGGCACCATACAGGTAATGATTCATATTCCAGAAACTGTATATCACATTAAAGAGAAATGAATAGGAAAAGAAAACGCCTTTTTTATGCCCCCGCCATGAAATGGGGGAGGGGCATATAGAGTTACCTGTGTCCGTCTGTGTGTGTGTGTGTGTTAGTGTGTGCGTGTGTGTGTGTGTGCGTGCGTTAGTGTGTGTGTCCCATTCTTGTCCGGAGCATAACTTCTACATTTATCAATGGATTTCAAAATAATTTTGCACAATTGTTCTCCTTAACAAGTACTTGTGTCATGCGAAAAGTTTCTTTCGATACGCACAAGGTCAAGGTCACGCTTGAAGGTCAAATGTTTAAATTGATCTTGTCCGGAGCATAACTTCTACATTTATCAATGGATTTCAAAAACACTTTGCACACTTGTTCTCCTTAACAAGTAATAGTGTCATGCGAAAAGTTTGTTTCGATACGCCCAAGGTCAAGGTCACAGTTCAAGGTCAAATGATAAAATTGACCTTGTCCGGAGCACCACTTCTACGTTCATCAATGAATTTCAAAATAACTTGGCAAACTTGTTCTCCATTTTGAGTACTACTGTCATATGACATACCTGTGACCAATACCATTTAGCGGGGGCATCCGTGTCTCTGACACACCTATTTCTAGTTTGAATGATAATGAAACGTTGTAGGAAAAGAATCAATGAATTACAATGAAGTAATGAACAATAGCCCATTTTCCCACAATGCTTAAAAAGCCTTCATGTACGTCTATTGTAATACAATGCATGGATCATATAGGTAAACAATGCTCAAAAATCCCTTCTAGTATCATATTATAGGAAAAAACCACAAACTTTTTCTGGCAAAAATTAATTATCGTTGGCTTTACAAGGCCAACTGAGAAAGGAGGGAAGATAGATTATAATTTACAAAAGCATGTGTTGGTGTTTAGATAAACCTCGCATGATCTTAACCGTGTACCGAACAATCACGACTTTTAACGACCCTGATGAAGGTTTATGAAAACAATGTGAAAAAAGGAAAACTAGGGAGAAAATGCTGGAATCAAGTAGTGTTTTCTGCCCTTTGAAAGATAAATATCGTGGTTAGACTAACATTTGATGTGTCATCTGCAAATGCTTTCAGGTTGGACAAGGCTAAAGTTTTGTCGTCTGTTAACGAGCTAAAAGGACTTAAACCTTTCCAAAATGACAAATTTTGGACTGGTCCAAATTAAAAGAGTTTGCAGACGACTATTTCAAATTTGATGAAAATGGCAGAAAGTTATCAAAAAGGGTAGAAAACACTTTGGGAAAAGGATAAATTGCTCGTTACGAGCAATTTCTCCTTTTCCTACAGTGTTTTCAAAAGACTTGTACTGCAGACACGTGAAAACCAGGGCTTGTTTGGGAAAGGGTTAAATGTCTCTCTTTTCCAACCGGATATCAAAAGCCGCGCGAGTAGTGCTTCCATTTCATTACAATTCAACGAGGTCGTATTGGTGGTTTGATGTATTGTACATTTATTTACCGTTTACTTAACAGGGTAATTTTTGTCATCAACATCGAACTAGAACACATGCGAGACATTACAAAGAAAACTTCGGGGATTTTTTTAATTGTTGAAAATATAGTGAAAAATGCAATTGTTGTCTACAAGCAATAACCGTTTTCCTTACTTTTCAAACGCAGTCTACCTAACGAACTTAATTTATTAATTATATTTGCAGCAATGCAGTAACCATTAAAGCATTAAAACAAATCCAACGCACATTTTCGGTCTAGAATTCATCCCAAATGCGTTCAATATAGAGGTTTCTTTTGCACAGAATGTTTCAGCAAAGGGGGCAGTGTACTAATGTATGAAAGATCAGACTGCTCGTTTAGCGTAGCTTGGTACTGATCTACGCTGGCCGCAAATGCAAAATAGACTCGGTCACAGTAACCAGGTCTAGATGCATTAACTCTATTTGCTTGTCGCAAATGTAAAATAGACTCGGTCACAGTAAGCAGGTCTAGATGCATTAACTCTATGCTCTATCTTCCAGCATGCATGTTCTACCTTCCAGCACTATCGTATCTGTTTTATTGTGCTTATTTATGTATTACTACGACGTTAAGTAGGGAAACCTCTGTACCACGATAGGAAAGAATTGCAGGATATACTCGTTAAGACCTTGAATTTTCTGTCCTCTCCCTATTGACAACGTGGCTCATTTGACCTACTACCACTACACACCCATGTATTGATACTTTAATCGTATTCCAAATGTGTTCTCGCCAAGCTTATAATCATTGTCTAGTCATTTCTTGTACCAAATATCATATTTTGTGCTGTAAATGCGATATGTTGTAGGCAATATCACTCCTGTTGATGAGGACATATTTCAAAATCGATCGCTTCTTTGTAGAATAGATTTGTCATAAACGTGCAAAAGCATGAGTAGCTGCAGCCGTCGTATTTCATCAAGTTTATTTCAACTGTATGGTGTTTAATTACATGAGACTGTGTCAAAGACGTTTAGAAACACTGTGAAAATGGTGGAGGACAAATTTTCGCCATGCCGTACACCTGTATTGGATAAAATATGACACTCTTAATGCAAGGTGTGATATTTTATAACATATTGAACACATCATGAAACCGATCCGTGTATAACAGGAAGAAGTTTTGCCACAGTCCGTAACGCGATAGTTGGTCAAATGCTTGAATAAACCTACGAATGTTCCGAATAATTTCTTTATTTTGTAAACGTTTAAAAAGTGAGTTCAATGCGAAAATGTGTAAGTGGAGCAACAATATTGTTAACGAAAATCGGTATAGTTCTCTTCAAGATATTTCTTAGCACTAAAAAGGCAGTTGGTACTTTTGCGTGAGGAAAAGCTTACAAAGGTAGCTAAATATGGTAGGTGGTTGATGGCTATTATAATCTTTTGGTTCGCAGCTGTTCTTTAAAATAACGTCGGAATATTGTAATCCCATGATTACGAGATAGCTGCATGCATTTAGCACTATATAGATTAACTAAATATGAATTGGAAATGATTCATTGTCTTTGTTGGGTTATGAAATAAATTTATTTCTTAAATCACCCTTGAATTCCAGAAGTTAGCAACGGCAACAACAGCCACGGTAAAGTTTTTCACGTCTATCAACCTGTGGCTGAGAAATGCTAACGGAATAGATAGACCTAGTTTAAAAAAAAAAAAATAAGAATGTACACATAATATGGCAACGGAGAGGTGTTTAGAATGATTTCTTTTGAAAACTGTGACCAATGCTTTCTATATCTAAGCGACGTAATACACTTTTAAGAGCGGTAAATCGGTGTATTTTCAGCGAAGAAATGTAAATTCATATCACCCGCCGTGATACAGCCGAGGGATTTGATCAGCGGATCACCTAACGTTTGTCCAATGCTGTTTATGCTGTAAAAAACACAGATTGTGACCTCGTATCTCAAAGTTTTTCAAAACCAGTCTTTATTTTGTAAGCTTATTGTATACGGGAAGTTGATTTTTTTCTTACTTTGCACAAGCAATAGTCTTACAAATGACCTATGACTTATTACCAGACGACTAGAATTTAGGCTCCTCCATGTTGATAGAATTAATGCTCGATTACCCGAAGGAAGTTTAGAATGACAGTCTCTGGGCTGCTAGTTTGGTCTGGAATATTACTTGACGACCATTGACAATGAATCGGCCATTTGTAATATAAATTACGGATCAGGGTGACACATCATAGTTGCAATAACATTATTCATAATGACTACCAAACTTTCAAAATATCAAACATGAAATTTTCTATCAAAATGATTACATATCATAATCAGCTAAACAAGGGTCTAAATCAAAGTTGGGAAACTAAATTACGCCATAATTGCTATAATCAGTAATGCTCCCGTGCAGTCCACTAAATCAATGAATGAGGTGTGAATGGTGCATATTTTTCTTTGAAAGAGTAGAAAACGTTATATGAAAAGAAGACAATACGGGTTAACAGCATTTCTCCTTTTCAAACATGTTTTGTAAAGCATTTCCGTTAAAGTGGTTAAAACTCCGGAATGTGTTGTAAAGGGTTCAGTCAGCCTAAAACTTGCATGTTGAAATCTCCCATTTTTTAACACGGAAGTAAAGTGTATATAAAAGCTTAGTAATGCTGTTAAGACGCTCTGTTCTATTTCTCTTTACACCTCTTTCTCTGAGGCTCTTTAAAACTATTTTCTATTTGGCAATCTAGTAGTTTATGGAAAATTTTATTTTTTTCTCACAGAATTTCACATTGTATTTAACATGAAATACCGTGTTGTGAGAAAGAGGTATTTTCATTCTATTTCTTTTCCTTTCTTTTCTTTTTCTGTTTTCTTTTATTTTTGCAACTGTAACCTGTCATGTCATACTGGTGTAATGGATATGGTTTGGCGACAGTGGTTTTATGTACAGTGCAAACAAGTTATTTCGGCAGTTTTTGTATATAAGGACCAGCAGAAAAGATTACTGTTCACAGACTGTAGAGACAGAGAACATTTTTCGGTGTAGCTGTATGAGCTGGCTTCTAACAGACATCCCTTTTTCGTCTTGCAGTAGATCATTTTTGATAGCATTGTGGCAAAGGGAGAAATTGTCCATACTGTGCAAAATCTTTATTTTCATATGTATTCATGTATAATACCTTTTTTCTCCCCTGTAGATCATACAGGAGAACTTCATGGTATAGTCTGGAATGAATAAATAGTAATTTGCGGTTGGTAAAGAAAGTTGACATTTTTAATCTGGGGATTCTGCGAACCTATTTGCGGGCAATTTATGAAACTTATGCAATGCTTTGTACCATTGATCGATACCCGGCGGCGCTTTTTCACATTTTTGGATTTTGATATGATAGTTTATATAAATTAATCATCTTCTTGCACTAATTGTGATTTAATTTTTTATGCTTTACCCTATAACCAATTACTGGTCTACGTGTATTGCTCATTTCTTCGACGATGGGCTGGATTAATGTCTAAACTTGAAAAATACATCGAGTTGAAAATTTCGCTTTTCAACTATATACACAATGAGAGAAAAATAAGCAACTTCTGGCGTTATATCTCGTCATCCACAAACGAGTTTCATTATTCTTATTTACATGTAGGTACATCTGACGTCGTCTATCTTTTTTCTAAAAAAAACCCAAATCTTTCTTAACGCTTTGCCACACAATCCATGTTTGAACAACCCTTCGCAAATATGCTTTTGAAAACATCGTGGGAATAATAAAGGAGTAAAAGAGGAAATGCTGGTAACTAGAAATTTAAACATTTCTATGTTTTCTAGTCTTCCAAAACAATTCAATCATTAATTTAGGGTCTAGTTTTATTTTTTGTCTCTCTTTGCTTTCACTATGCAATTCTATAAAATATTGCCGTCGAGTTAAGGGTTAACTGAGTATAGCCACCAGCACAACAGATTTATGTTAACACAGTGCAACCGACAGAGGACATTTTTATTTCTTGCAGTAGATAATTTCTGAAAAAACTTTTTTTTGCAAAAGGAGAAACTGCTTGTAAGGATAACCGAGTCTTTTTTCTTTACAGACAAGCTTTATACATCATTAACAGTCAGTCTAACGCCTACTCAGTATGAACTGCCAAAATATTAAACATTCACTATAGCTCTTATAAAAGGGCTTTTTTGTCCTGTGGTTTATTGGGCGGTTCGTTAATTTTTGGTTTTCCAGATTTGAAATATGCATGAATGAGTGACACGATCTCTTAGGTTTAGATTTTGTCCGAGTTGTGTAAAAACAGTATTCTGAGGGGAGAAATTGGATTTTTGAACGGTAAGTGCAGCAAATGCTCACTATACGTAGTTTTTAAAACATATACGACGTCTTTTACGTATCTTGTGACATTACACTTTACAAATCAATCCTGTGTTTATATGACTCTGAGGAAAACAGTGATTAAAAAACAGTTTTGGAAAATGAGAAAATGCTTGTAAACAGAATTTTCTTCCTTTTCCACATTATTGTCTTTCCTTTAAAAGTTAAAACGTATTATTTCAGCAATATCTTATTAGTCGTCTGTAAACGCTTTGATTTTGGACGAGTCTAAAATCTCATCGTCAGGCAAAGAAGTTTGTTAAGGCTACCCGGCCCAAAAAAAGTAAATGTAAAGGTACAGCCAAAGTGTTATTTTATTTAAAAACAAATTGTTCTTTTTTTACAGGTATTTTCGGCAGAAGAAATTCCCTGTATAGACCTATCGTCAGACTGCATATTCTGGTCCGTCTAAACTTGATGCATACTGTCCGCAGTGTGTCCCCTTCTATGACAAACGCATTATTAGAAAGAAAGAAAACTACATCATTTCTTTTTATGTCTTTTGTACCCCATTAGAGATACTGCAATACTGTTTTCAGAGCGTATAATAGCTCGAAAACGCTGATAGATAAGAATTTTAGCATATTAGAATTTAAACCGGTATTTTTAAAGATTACATATGTTCACAAACATTCACTTATTCCTTCGAATACTTACACGCGCTTTCTCAGAGAGAGAGAGTGAAGGTAAGGATTTTTGCTTTCCATCAGTTACACGTTGGTTACGCTACAACGGGTGGGGAGTGGAAGGGGATGTGGCTCCTATTTTTAGGAATACCCAGAACCTTACATCCCTAAAATCTAACTGTAATATATCCGGATCGATAGACATGTCACCATTACTCTGTTGACTCAATATTCTAAAGTTTACTCCTAAACCGCTCAAGACAGGCCCGGCAGCTCTGTCAGCAGCGTAACAGGAATTGAGAATAGGAAGTCGCTGGTTCGATCCCGGGCTCGGCCAATTTCTTTCCGAGGATTGATGATAGTCATTGCGACAGGATTCACTCCTCTCTCACCACTGGCCGTTATTTCGACGATGGCTATGTGGGAAAGCAGCCAGTGGCTTGGAAAGAATATTGTGCGTAGTACTCATGGATAGGTCCACCGGCTACATAAGTGAAAATAATGTTGAAAACGGCCTTAAAGCTCATACAATTAATCAATCAGTCAATCAGTCAATCGATTAAACCACTTAATGGTAAAATGAAAATTTCCAGCAGTTGTTTAAAATCCGAATATTGCGATTACATATTAAAATTTTTACCGTAGCGGATAGAGTCAGTGCTCCAGATAATTTTCAATGACATCAGTACAGTATTCATGAAAATCAAGATTAATCATTACCAGCATATGGGGATCAGTACCAACATTTGGTTAACGAGACTGATTAAAGTCAAAATTGGTTTTCTTGCATTTGCTTTTATATAAGCATTACTGTAAAACTACATAACATTTTACCTAGTAACAGTATGATGTTTACTGTACAAAGTGTAAAGCAGGTTTGTAGAAACAAATATGCAGCTCATAATCTTTTTGTGAAGCGATCTTTTTTTCATGCTCTTTAATTTTTGGAAAAATATTTGTGCAGGATTTGCCATAAATTTGTCAAATAGGATCGCAAATAACTTCAAAACCTATAATTTTACGCTAGAAAAGCATATATCATAAATACTTTTGAATTCACCAGTGCTTCAGTTTTGGAGACATTTTTTCTAACTTGGCTCAAATTGGCGCCACTGGCGATCAACAGAGCGCCCATATGGGTGCATGCGCTTTTTGTTTCATATTTTTTTGTGCGTGATTATTCAATTTAAAGCGTGAATTATTGCACATTTGTACATAAATGGGAACAGTGCATAAGTTTTGGCCAGTCTGCTTTTATCTTTCAACGATTCTCAGTTTTGTTAGGATTATTTGGTTCTGGAGATGGATGAAATAACCTAGCCAGACGTTTCTGTGCATGTTCTTCCCAATCTGATCTTGATCTATACTTTCTGCTAACGCTCAATGAGCTACACTTAGCAGCATTAGGGGTAATAAACACTCGTGTTATTGAATTTTTCAAAATTCACCCTTAAGATCTCTAGATCTGTATAAATGGTATAACTTAAAAAGTCCAGGAAGTCGAAAATTTTAAGTTGTTTTGACCCGAATATATCCATACTGTAATTCAAGACCAGGGTCCGTATTCACCAACCATTCTTAAGAACATTCTTAGTCTTATTCTCCAAAATTTTCTACATTTGAAAGTAACACAACTTCTGATTGGCTAAACCAAAATGGTTTAGCCAATCGGAAGTTGTCTTACGTTCAAATGTAGAAAATCTTACAGAACAAGACTAAGAATATTCTTAAGAGTGGTTGGTGAATACGGACCCAGATCGAATGTTCTTTGCGGTCTGATCTTAATGTAAACCATTCCTAAGATCACGTAAAATTTTCCTCGTGTAGCGCACGTTTACTAGCTATAAATAGTTTTAAAACCCAACCATATAGTCTAACGCCGATTTATTGTTTCTCTTGATAAGATTTAACCCTTTACCACACAATCCCGACTTTTAACGACCCTGAAAAAGAGGCTTTTTGAAAACATTGTGGGAAAAGGAGAAAATGCTGGTAACCAGCATTTTCTCCTTTTCCCACAATGCTTTCTAACCTATCAATGACAAATTTCATCATTTGGGCCACCTTTAATTTGTCGTCTGCTAATGCTTTCAATTTGGACCAGTCTAAAATTTTGTCGTTTGGTAAAGAGTTAAATCAAATGAACCATGCTCTGGCTAAAAGGAAGCTTAATGCATCTCCGTAATGCATTATACCAAACAATATATCACCTAATTATGGATCCATAAACTCCATTTTAACAAACAAACGACTAATGCACGCGGTAGAATTATCCTTTGACATGAAAAAAAAAAGATGGGCGAAAAGTTTCGGTCTAAGTCAGCCCGTGCGGACTGCGCAGGCTGCCATGGGTCGATACTTTTCGCAAATTCATTAAGCCCCTTTTCACAGAGCATGGCTCATTAATGGTTTTTCGGTAGAAATATATAAAAATAAGACGTATATAACTCTATTCAAGGAATGAAGAGATTTTTGTTTTGTTTTGTTTTGATGGAGGTATGAAAATAAAAAACGTTACGGTTTCATACAAAAGTGTGATTAGGTATTTTTTGTTTCATACCTCAGTCAAAAAATCTTCATTCCTCATAATTCAGTATCACAGACAACAAATACACACAAATATAATACTAACTGCATTTTTTTTTGTGTGTGTGTAAATCCAATATTGCAGTTTTGAATGCCTGTTTCATTGCTATTTCATTACTAAGGAAAAGCGCTTGTTCATGATGTAAAAATGTGTAACGTCATCATAGCATTGAAAATTGCAAATTTTAATAGATCTTTAACTAGAAGTTTAGTATGCTGCAAGTAAATCGAAAATTAGATTGATCTAATTCGTACCTAGTATATCTAAACTGACAATGAGTTTTAAGTTCTATCTTAGACTTAATGAATTTCTGAGGACATTGTTTTCAACTCATGATATTTAGAGAAGATACACTTAGCTAGCATTTAAACTTCGGACTCGGTATAAAATTAGAAGGAAAAAAACATTATGAAATCTCATATACACGTTTCTTTAAATTAGTTTGACAGGAAAAGTAGTTCCGGCACTGCATATTTTTTTTTCATGGAACTATATTTTTTTCAGCCAATCAGAACTCGCTAATATTCATGAAAACAACTTATACTGAATTAGTAAACGATAAACTAAGCTCCTAAATATACATGTAAGATAATTCCGACATTTATGATAAACTTCAGCGGCGAAAGTGTGTCATTTGGAAATTGTTAAAACAAAAGTTTTTAAGGTAGAAATATATTAAATAAAACTTAGATTTATTTTATAATAAACTACATTCCTGAGTACAATTATACAATAATTTAGGTGTTCATATTACCCGTTTTGTGCTGTTGTTTTTGGACTGTTTGTATAGAAGCAAGTGACACAATGTCGATGTTATGTATACCTGTTTTACTTGTTGTTTCGGATTTTTTGTTTAAAAAACAAGTGACATGATGCCGACGTTTAAGTATATAAAAAAATATCCAATATCTTCTCTGCAGGATTATCAACGACACGATCAAAGGTTTCTTTTGTATAGTTTGTTTCCCAGTGTTTAAGGTAGACGGACTGGAGTTGAAAATATTTCAAATGGGAAAAAGATCATATTGCCCTATTTGTTATTGTCGTAGTGTCTTAAAAAAAAAAAAAAAAAACACACACACACACACACACACAGAGAAATATTGCTCGTAAAAATGAAGTTACATATACGGAATCTTTTGTTGCAGTAACTTTCCTCGTGCTTGTATTTTGATTTAAGCAGCACCAGAAAATTTTATATCGCGCGAGACCGATGGTCGAGAGAGATGTCAAAATTTGCTTACGCGGCAAAGAAAGGGATATTATTTTCCTAAGCTTTTTGTGCACTGCATCCTCTTTTTCACCTGGATCGGTGAAATTCCCAGAATTGTACTTTCGTTTTTGCATGTTTTCCTTGAAGGTCTTACTGCAATCCGAAGTTCCGTCCATATTTCAAAGCCCTAGTAAAGTCCAAAATTAGAGATTTTTTATGCTTGAAAAAAGGCACGAATCTGTTAGATTTACTCTTATTTTGTCACCAAGGGGTAGGGGCGTTCATTGCAGCATCGGTTCATGTCACAGAACCATACAAAAAATCCTGAATTTTTTATCAATTCTCCCAAGTGACGTTGCCACGCACTATTCGGAATCATTCTGGTGTCTTATGTTTAGACACCATGCGACCGACATATAATGATGACGTATTATACAGACGATGTGCTTTCCCTGCTTAAAAAACGTTGTAAAACTTCGGTAAGCCTTTAATTTTCGTTAAATTACCTGCGCTCATCGTATCTAAGTTATTTGTATGCATTTGATTGGTAAATCGGAGTGGTGTTATCTTTATTTCGATCATGAAAACATCGATATATGCCTATTTCTTCTTGTCAAGAGTCGTCCTGACATCGCATGACATCTCGGCCGATAACACTTTCGGCCTATTACAGTTTCGACAAATAAGAAATTCGGCGCATATAAAATCGAATGTCTACACAGGGTATAAAAAGTTTTATATATATGTGAGAGAATAAGTGAACAAACTGGACGTTTTATAGCGAAGGTCAGACTTACATTATGTGCGATCTGATCTTGATCTTCATAGGTAATGAAAAAGTTAAAAACTTTTTTTTTTTTGTCTGTAATTGCTGACGAATTTTGACCCGAGTTTAGCATCAGGTTTTATATTGAAGGTCAGACCTCTTACTAGGTGCAATCTGATATCGATCTATGCTGTCAGCAAAGGATATATCTATAAGCAATGTGTTTTACCAAACTCTTGCTCTTTACTGCTAGTTTTTGAAGACAGAGTTGATGTTACCTCATCAATCAAGTTATTGCATGCAGATGAACCATACTTTTCAAAATTATAGGTACATATTCCAAAGCTGATAAATACATAAAATTCTGTTCTGTTCTGTTCTATAAAAGTTTGATATATATGTGAGAGAATAAGTCAAACAAAATGTGGACGTTTTATAGCGAATATCAGACTTTACATTATGTGCGATCTGATCTTGATCTTCATAGGTAATGAAAAAGTTAAGAACTTTTTTTTTTGTCTGTAATTGCTGACGAATTTTGACCCGAGTTTAGCATCAGGTGGTGGACGTTTTATATTGAAGGTCAGACCTCTTACTAGGTGCAATCTGATATCGATCTATGCTGTCAGCAAAGGATATTTGTAGCAGTAAAGATATCTATAAGCAATGTGTTTTACCAAACTCTTGCTCTTTACTGCTAGTTTTTGAAGACAGAGGTGATGTTATCTCATCAATCAAGTTATTGCATGCAGATGAACCATACTTTTCAAAATTATAGGTACATATTCCAAAGCTGATAAATACATGTAGGCCCTATTTCAAGTTGTTGGAGTGCAAGACAATTGAAGACAATAGTAGTAGTTTACTAGTACTCAAGTAATCTACCACTTGATTAAGAAAAATATTTTTTATGTCATTTTTTACTAATCTCTTTTCTTTCCAATCTAAAAACAGTGTATCTTTTTAGGGTGTGATACAGAGAGACCAAGATGTTTGTTAACCGACGAATAGATATCCCAGTCTGGTGTTATATCTCCGCTGTACGACGATTTTTTTTTTTTTTTTTTTCATAGATTTTAGCACTGTCCATGTCAACAGGTATTTGAATGATATTTAGATCTGCATCTATTACACATTAATGTTAGAAGTTTGAAGTCTGTTATATTTCAAGCTTAGAAAGGATCAGCTGCTGAAAGGATAATTGATCAAATACAACTTTTTTTACGCCCTTCTCATAAATTTTTGAAAGGAGCAATTGTTTGCTACAAGCAACTGCTCCTTTCTCACATTTCTCCATTTCGTTGATTTTTTTTTTTTTTTTTTGCTGTGAATATTCCCCAGTATTTTATCGGTTGTTTAACACCATTTTCAAGATTATTTCAGTTTTATCACAGCAGCCAATGCACCTGTCCTTCCTTATCAAGAGTTTCTATTTTCAGTACTTTGCATAATATCCCACTGGCTGCTTTTCCATGTAACAATTGTCAATACAATGATTAGCAGTGAGAGAGGAATGAATCCTGTTGCAATGACTATCATCAATCCTGGGAAAGAAATTGGCTTTGAACCAGCAATCCCTAATCTCAAGTCCTGTATGCAACTAGCTGCACCACTAGGGCTCTGCAGTAGTATTTCGTAAAAGTAATTTACTCTTGAGAGAGAGAAAAGGCATGTCTTGGGGCTAAAACAAAGTCCTTTTAGTAAGCAAGCACAAAATATACACTCAAAAGCTGCTTTGTATTAAGCCACCACCAAAGAGACTCTCAAATTGTGTTTTTTTGACCTTGACAAAGAAGGATTTTGAAAGCATAATGAAAAAAGGTGAAAACCAACATTTTCTGTTCAAAAAGTGATTTTACCTTTTTAGACAAGTTCCATCATTTGAGCCACATTCAGCTTGTTGTCTACAAATGCTTTCAATTTGGACAAGTTAGAAATTTTATCATCTTGAAAGGAATTACTATTAAGGTGGCCACCAGGGCAGGGTTTACTGTATAAAGAAATGAGCATATCTTGTAAAATAGTTCTAGAGATACAATCTGAGACTAGTAGATTAAAATACATGTGTTTTTCAATCTAAATTTACTTGATTGATTGAATGATGTTTAATGCAGCATTCAACATTATATCAGTCATTTCATTGTGTCAGCTTGCCTGTTCATCTATACCCTGGGTTTTACTAGTACAAGGCTATGGCTCTGTAGTGTCATGCACAAGGACACTCTCATGAAAACCCATTGCTTCCAGCGAGGCTCAAAGCTGGGGCCTCCAGGTTTTGAGTCCTACACTTTACCACTGAGCCAGGCAGACCTAATATAAACTTGTATTTCAGACTCAAAATGCGAATGCAGTCTCAATGGCTGTGTAAGATACAAGGATATAGTTGTTAAATGGCCTCTTTAGGATTTCATTTAACTCTACCAAACAACAAAATTTTGGATTAGTCCAAATTCAAAGTATTTGCAGCCGAAAATTTAACTGTGGCTCAAATGATGGAATTTGTTTTTAATAGGGTAGGAAACATTGTGTGGAATCAAGAAAATGCTGGTTACCTGCATTTTCTCCCTTTCTCACAATGTTTTCAAAAGGCCTGGAGATGCATTAAGCCCCTTTTTTCCCGAGCATGGCCCAAACATACTTTGCATTATTTAAAAAGAAATTTGTGTTCTTCACATTTCAGTGTCCCGTTTTGGACAGAGCTGGCCCAGGAAAGCCAAGCTGCACCGACAGGATGCACTGTTTGTGACTCAGAAGATCCATACCATCCCATATGTTTTTCAGTGCCCGTGTTTGGTTGCAATTAATTTGCAAATTATAGGACTGTTTGCTTACGAAATTATAAACAAAATTCACACTGTACTAATTGCACTAGCAAATCATTTGTATGCACCGACTTGTATAAAGTTGGAAGTAAAAACTTAAAGTAAAACTATAGAAAATATCAATCATTTAAGACTACATCTTTGGCCAGATATTCACGAAGTTTAGTTTAAGTATTTGTCTGCATAATATTTAACCCATTACCGCAGGATTCCAAGTTTTGAAGACCCTGGACCAAGAATACTTTTTGAAAACATTTAAGAAAAGGGAGAAAATGCTAATAACCAGCATTTTCTCCTTTTTTCCACATTGTTTTCTACACTTTCAAAGACAAATGTCAACACCTGGGTCTCACTTGATTTGTCACCTGCAATTTTTTGAATTTAGAAAAGTCTAAAATTTCGTTGTTTGATAAAAGGTTAACCGTTTACCACACAATCCAGACTTTTAACGACCCTGAGAAAGACAGCTTTTGAAAACACTGTGGAAAAAGGAGAAAATGTGGTAACCAGCATTTTCTCCTTTTCCCACTATGTTCTCTACTGTTGCCAAAACACATCTCACTTTTTGATTTGCATTTATTTTTGTTATCTGCAAATGCTTCCAATTTGGACTGGTGTAAAATCTGGTCGTTTGGTAAAGAGTTAAGATAATTTTAACCATAACCAGTATGTCACAATGAAAATCTTTTAAGCATGTTTGTTTCCTAATTATTAGTTTTAATTTTGGTCACCTGTGGTAAAACAAATGGGTCACACAAGATAGATTACAACTATCTTAGATGATATCGAATGTTATTATGCAGTAGGTCCAAGTGTTAGTCAGTGGCAGAAAAATGAATTTTGTAACTAGGTACAAAAGTCAATAAAAGATAGAGTAACTTAGCAACTTTTTATCTGGGTCTAAATTCATTTTTCTAACACATGGACCGATGGTACAATAACAGATTGTCAATTGAACAATAATGTCCGGACTCTTAAATAGTATGATTTAATTCTAAATGTATTTTAACACCTGCATTGTCAACTTTTGTCCACCACTGGGCCTTTAACTTTTTCTGATAATAACATGGTTATGTTGACATCAAAAAAAATTTCCATATAATAAATACTTATTGCTTTCTGAGTGCTGGAATAGATAATGGGTACAAGATGACTGATTTTGCCTTTGAAACATATGAGCTATGCTCTGTAATAAGTGGGCTTAGTGCATCTGCGAAAAGTATCGACCCAGGTCAGCCTGTGCAGTCCGCACAGGCTGACCTGGGCCGAAAACTTTTCACTATTGGACAATTTTCTGTATGTAATAGGACCATTCCACCTCATGATTCAGTCAGTTGTTAGAAAAAAATGAACTCTGTGGATCCATGACCATGTTATGACTTGCTAGGTATCATGCATCACAAGGGTGCATTAAGCCCCTTTTGCCATAGTCTGGTTCATGTGTTACTATACACAGGTATTTCCTTAAGAACAGGACCAAGCCCAGGTAGCTCAGTCAAGGACTTGAGAACCGTGGGTCAGTGGTTTGATTCCCGGCTTTTCCAAATTCTTAGAATTGATGATATTCATTGTGACATGTGGGAAAGCAGCCAATGGCTTGGCAAGTTTATTCTGTGAAGTACTTTAAAAAGAGTGTTTGTTGGCTTAAACCTTTACTAAACAATCTTGAGTTTTCACGACCCTAGAGATGAAGACTTTTGAAAACATTGTTGAAATTCTTTGGTTACCAGCATTTTTTCCATTTTCCCATAATGTTTTCTACCCTTTCAAAAACAAATTTCAATATTCGAGTCCCATTTGTTTTGTCATCTGCAAATACTTTCAAGTCTAAACTTTTGTTGTTTGTGTAGAGTTAAAATCCATGTGCAGAAATGGGTTAACCATTTACCAGATGACAGATTTTGGACAAGTCCAAATTGGAAGTGTTTTCAGACAACTAATTCAGTGTGGCGTAAAGGATTAGATTTGTCTTTGAAATGGTAGAAATCATCGAGAGAATAGAAGAAAATGCTGGTTACCAACATTTTCTCCTTCACCCACGAAGTTTCTAAAGCTATCTCCCTGGGGGTCATTTAAAGACCAGATTGTTTGCTAAAGGACCATTATATACTTGATTTAAAACCTTCAAAATGTGTAGATAGTGAAAACAATTGCAGTTTGCTCAAATATACTTTTTATTGGTCTCAAACTTTGTAAGATGTGTTTTTATTTTAAAATTCATAAACATAAATTAAAACTGTAACCCTTTGCCAAATGACAAAATTTTATGCTAGTCCATATTGAAAGCATTTGCAGTTGACAAAATAAATGTGACTCAAAAATTAAGATTCTTTTTGGGAAGGGAAGAAAACACTGGGAAAAGGAGAAAATGCTGGTTACCAGTATTTTCTACTTTTCCTACAATGTTTTCAAAGGGTTTCTCTCTCAGGGCTGTTAAAAGCCATGAGTGTGTGGTAAAGGCTTAAACTGGAAGTAGAGTTTAGTATCTTTCAATAATTTTCCTTTTAGTAATAAAAAACAATGGTCACAAAAATATCACACTTAACTCTTTACCACACAGTCCCAAGTTTTAATGACCCTGAAGAAGAGGGCTTTTGAAAACATTATGGGAAAAAGAGTTAATCATATCGGTAATCTTAATTCGGTATTCTTCATGACTGTTGTCAAACCATATGCTGGGTATCTGTATCTTGGGCAAAAATACTGTTCACGTAAAATTTTCCATCATAGAGCACCTACGGTAGGATGAGAAACAGAAACACGTAAATGTATTTGACTGATATATGTCACAATGCAATAAATCTATTTTCAACAGTATTTCAACTGTATAGCAGTAGCTGTACACTTACTCATGTTCATTGGGTCAGTAACTGATATTACTGGCAATAAAGCTGGGGGAGGTTACTTTTTGAAGGAAACTACCTATCAAGCTCCAGCTACAGTTGAATTTGGAACACATGTTTTACAAATCATATCAACCAAAAGGCCATGGAGGGCTTGCAAGCATCTTCACGTCCTTGATTATTTCAATTTACTGCCAATGTTTATTAACCCTTAACCACACAATTCCAGGTTTAAACGAACCTAAGGAAGATGCCTTCTGAAAACATTCCGGGAAAAGGAGAAAATGCTCGTTACCAGCATTTTCTCCTTTTCCCACCATGTTTTCTACCCTACCAGAGACAAATTTAAATTTTGAGTCACATTTATTTTGTCGTCTGTAAATGCTTTCAATTTGGACCGATCTAAAATATTGCTGTGTGGTAAAGAGTTAAGTGTCATTGCAAAAGGATTTGATCCTCTCTAACTCCTGAAGATGATTTGGGTTTGCTCATGGGGGAAAACAGCAAGTGAATTTTAGAGAATTTGCTGAGAATTACTGGTATATGAAATAGAGGTAAAAGGCGCATTATTAAAACCTTTTTCAAACATTCCAAGTTTTAACAACTCTTAGTAGGACAGCCTCTGCAAATATTTTGGGATAAAGAGAAAATTTTGGTACAATATAGCCTGTAGAAAAAAGTGGAAAATGTTGGTAGCCTGCATTTTTTTCTTCCCCCCCCCCCACACTGTTTTCTACCCTTCCAGAGAGACATTTATTGTGTTGAGTTACATGTACTTTTTCATCTGCAAATAGTTTCAATTTAGACAAGATTAAAATATTCTTCTCATGTAAAGATTGGGTGTTTATTTGTTGGAGCATTTTGCACCAATTTGAACATTATTTCAAATTTTTATTCATGTCAGTGTGACAACTCATTACTGTCTTTTCTGTATTTCACCAGCACAAAGCTGGAGGTCTGCAATGTCTTGCCTAAGGACATTCCTTAACGCCCTAGATTGATTGATTCTATGGTGTTTAACGCCATTTTTCAACATTATTTCAATTATATTGCGGTAGCCAGTGCACCTATCCATGCTTTCCTTGCGTTTTTTTTACCAGTGCTTCCTTCCAAACCACTGGCTGCTTTTCCCAAAGAGCCATTGTCAAAACAATGGTAAGCGGTGAGAGAGAAATGAATCCTGTCGCAATGACTATCATCAATCCTCGGAAAGAAATTGGCTGAGCCGGGGATCGAACCAGCAACCTCCTGTTCTCAGGTCCTTTACGCTACCGACTGAGCTACAGGGCTCGGCTTAAAGCCCTGGAACTGACTTAAGTTGTTTTTGCAGAAAGTGAAGAACAAGATCAGACTGCTTATAACATGAAGTCTGATCTTAGATCTATACTGTCTGCTACTATGAAACAAGTTTTGTCAAAATAAAGCAAAGCAGCTACCGTTTTCTTACTTTCCAAGTAGGTGCGCAACCCTTTACCAGTTGGTACGTAGCTCAAATGAAAATATTTGCTTCAAGAAGAATAGTAAACATTATGGGAAAAGGACAAAATACTGGTTACTAGTAATTCTGCTATTTCCAAAATGTCTCAAAAGCATTTTTCTTTGTTAAAATGATTAAATACTGCTTTACATAATAGCATGGATGTTTTGGTTAACCCTTTACCACACAATCCCAACTTTTAACGATCGTGGGGAAGAAGCCTTTTGAAAACATTGTGGGAAAAGGAGAAAATGCTGGTAACCAGAATATTTTCTACCTTTCCCGAAACAAATTTCAGTTTTTGAGTTCCATTTATTTTGTCGTCTGCAAATGCTTTCAATTTGGAAATGTCCAAAATATTGTTGTTTGGTAAAGGGTTTAGGGCAAGCAATAGCTTCTAATATTGCTCTGTATGTATGTATATATTTTTTATTTTTTGTCCACAAATTCTTCTTGTAAGACTATTGTGATGTACATGTATTTAAAATAATAAAATAATATCACACCATATTGCCTTGCTTGTTGCATGAAACATATCTGTCTTTGCAAGAGCTGTGATCTGAACCAGCCAGTTTTATATCGTAGTAAGCATACTGAAGGCCAAGTATTCACATGCTACATCTTCTTCAGCAACACCACAGAATATGTCTTTGGAATATGATTATTCTGCTGTATATCTGAAAAATAAAAAAAAAGACATAATCTCTTTTTTAATTTATCTCAATCTGAAACTGTTAAAAAAAAAAAAAAGCAGTATAGTAATAGGAGTAGGTTTACTCCAACTTCATTCCATTTGATAACAGAATTGACTGCAGCATCTGTCCAGCATGTGGTTGAACTTAAATAATGTTGAAAACTGTACATGTATGAATTCATAACTTTACAAATATAACTTTTAACAAACCTGTTTCGAAACAGCATTGGTAATGCATTACTTATCATTTGTAGGGAAGAATCATGTGATCCATCTTCCACAATGTTACTTTTGCATATGGATCAAAACTGACAGCTGGTGCATTTCCAACTTTTTACTAATTTTCTTCACATGTTCTCTACTCTAGTATGGCATATGTCTCAAAGCCCGGATAGTAGCAAAAAGTACACAAAAAGGGGCCCAAAATGCATCTAAATTCAGATAATACCATTTAAAAGTATGGATATTAATTTGAAGGTGACAATCTGTTATTTTGCAGCCAGTGCAAGTGTTTGTTAATGGCAGAAAAAGGAGTTTTAAAAGTAGGTCAACAGTTGCTATGTTGTTCTATCTTTTGTTTACTTTTTACTTGATTTCATTTTTTTTTTTTTTTTGCCATTGACATACACTTGGATTGACTGTACAACAACACATTGTCATCTTCCCAACAATTTCCGTACTTTTAAAAGGTATGACTTCACTCAATTTTTGTTTGAATTCTTCAGGGCTTGACTTGTTGGCTGGTTCTCTGTTCTTCTTGACTCCAGGTGCTGACTAGCCTTTAGCATCATCTTGTACAATCGTTTCATGAGATCCAGTGACGTTTTCCACTCCGTAACCCTGGAGTTTCTTTTACTAGTACTCCGCACAATATTCTTTCCAAGCCACTGGCTCCTTTCCCACATAACCATCGTCGAAATGTGCGAGAGAAATGAATCCTGTGGCAATGACCGTATCATCAATCCTCGGAAAGAAATATGTTGGGGATCAAACCAGTGACCTCCTGTTCTCAAGTCCCGTACGCTACCGACTGAACTGCTTGGGTTATGTGTGCTATTGTTTAACTATAATCCAGTTTAAGTTTAACCCTTAACCTGCCAAAAATGTTAAATGAAACTTTCAAGCTGATGGTAATTACAGTTACATTTTGGAGAAAATCTATCCTCTTATCGGACAGTGTAGATCCAAGATCAGACTGCACACACTGTCTGCAAAAGGTCATTGAGTCGTGGTAGTGCTGGTAAATGAAACTCGAGGAAAGCATGAACAGGTGCTCTGGCCCCCGCAATATCACTGAAATAATGTTGAAAACGGCGTTAAACACCATGCAGTCAATTAGTCAATATCCAGTAGCACAAGATGTAGTTAACTTTTTAACTCTCCTTACAAAACGAAAATTTTTACATCCGTCCAAATTCAAAGCTGTTGCAGACCATAAATTAAATGTGGCTGAACTGATGAAACATGATTCCAGATGAGCAGAAAACAATGTGGGAAAAGGAGAAAATGATGGTTACCAGCATTTTCTCCCTTTCCAGCAATGTTTACAAAGGGATCCTTCCGCAGTATCGTTAAAATTTGGGATTGTTTGATAAAGGGTTAATAGAATAACAGTTTAACGTAACAGTTTAACTGTATTCAAGTTCCCTGTCCAGTCGGGCTTAATCTTGCAGAGATTTATTCCAAGTTAACCTGGGTGTGTCTATTAATAGATTGATTTATATTGTTACAGTGGTGTAGGAATAAGTGATCCTCTGCTTTGCACAGGTCGCTCAATTTATACATAAGCAAAGATCTTGTACCTTATAATGACATCTTGTTCAGTTTATTACTTTGTAAGACGACATGTTCAAATCGGAGAGGTAGAGATTTAGTGGTTTTTGTTTAAATTCTCATATATAACAGAATTAAGATTTCTAACAGAAAGTAGTATTTTCTGTGTGACAGTATTTGGCAACTGTGGTTTTTTTTTTTTTTTTTTTGTTTGTTTACTTTAAATCTAGGTCAGTCTTGATGTCTATAGACTAGCTTCGCTAGTCAAAAATGCGCAATATTTCTTGATGGTCGATTTGCTATCGGAAATTCCTTCTATTTTTATGAGAAAAGATATGACGTTTTTGCACCTTTGAATACGATACAGGATAACCAACCACTCGGCAAACCTCGGATGATCTGTTGATCAAATCCCTCTGCTCTATTACGATGGGTGATTTGCACCTAAACCGCCAATTTCTTCGCCGGAAATAAACCGCTTTAACGTTTTAAATCGTAAGACTACACTTATAAAAAAAGACAAGTAATAATTTTCTGTCGAACAAACAGTTTGTAAATTCATTTTTAACACGGTTAATCGATTCCGTTGGCAGTTTTTACAGACAGATTGATACATGTGAATACATGCATCTTCAATGTGGTTCATGTGGTGGTTGATAACCGATTTTCACTTGCGCTTCAATGTTCAAGATCATGTTACTGACGGTATTTCACAATTGAAACCTCCTTGATTCGGACTAAGTTAGATAGTTACGGAATCCGCCGAGTTGTCACGCGTGGATAGACCTGTGTTTTAATCACGTGTCATTTCTGCAGGCCATTAACGCCAAAATCAAAATTAAATTAACAGTCCAAGTATCCCATTCACAAAGTAACACGAAAGGACTTATTTCTACACTACTATTTTTTCCCTTAAACTTGTGGGTACATCTGGTTCAACTACATATTGACTAATTATTATTTTTCCCCTCAAAATTTGATGGGTTGGTAAACAATTGTATAATCTTTTTAAGAAGAAAACCTTCGTTTTGTTAGATCAGGCTATTACTGTTTTGAAACAACAACAAACATTGCACTAAAGGTCTCTGGGAAAAATCATCATTCAAGGTGATAATAATGATGCATCTTCACAGTGTTTGGTCAGTTTTGTGAAGAAATATATTTTTTCAATTTGTTTGGTTACATTTTGAATTTGCGAAAAAAAAAATCTATTCCACTATTATCAAAAGGAAAGATCGATCATGGATTTCAAAAGAAAGGACAAAAAGTACTATGAGTCAGTTATTGCTTTTTGCTGTTGTCCAACCCACCATCGTCAACAGTAGACTAACCGTCTTGGAACAGATTTAATCTCTTTCAAAACCAATATGACCAAAGGCGAAACTGCACGTAACCACAGTATTATGACGTGTACTTATATGTTAAGTTCTAACTCGTTTTGGTTATCCATATTTTCAAGTAGATTTTCAAGGTCGCTGCTGCTGATTTATTCTAGAAGGCAACAACTTGATCATTTAGCATAGGTGATACCCACTATGGCAGGTGTCAATAAATTTAACCGTGTGCCAAACTATTCTATGATTTCACGGTCCTGGGGAAGAAAGGTTCTGAAAACACTAGAAAAAAGTATAAAAGGTTGGTTTTATTTAAAAATTTTAATTCTACTAAACGTACAGCCTGTCACAAATAGCGTAACAACTCTCAAAATGTCAGACAATTTTGAAGGCTTACGGAAATATATCGAGCGTCTATGGGAACAAGCTAAAGTTGAAAAGAATGATATTCGGTATAGAAATTATGCCGGATATGTTAACGAATTTGTCGGCCCGTTTTGCAATGAGAAGATCTACCTTGTCGGGAGCACAGGAGAACAAATGAAACTGCGTTGGTCGAAAAACGGAGGAGACACAGACTTCCTGCTATGCTCTGGAATGTTTGAGATACCAGTTGAAAATTTAGTCTTCAGGGAAGACACACCATGTAATGTCTGGTTAAAAGCAGATGGTCTGAAATCAAAGATAAAATTTGATTTGATCGACAATAAATACATACCACCTGATTTGCTAAGGAGTGTGAGTCCTGAATTATTTACCATCTTGAGAGGTATATATCTTATTACAACTTCAAATCTAGACACTGTACGAGGCAGGAAGGCTAGAGTCACAACCACCGGTCTGCCGTTTAGGGTTGGCCTGGCTCGACAAGAATACCGCAATCTACAAATCCTTGATGACAGAATACCAGACCCAAGAGATATTAAAAAGACAGTTAAACGTCTAATAACAAACAAAGCTAAAACAACAGAGAAGTACGGAAAAGACGTTATCATCCATAAGAGAGACAAGAAAATTATGGACATGATAATAAAAATGATAGTCCTTGCAAAAAAGCCAGAAAGTTCTGGATCACATGACGGTGAATTTCGTAACTTCGCCCACGTTGTGAACATAGTTAAAAGGCGAAGACAAGATTGTCAGGCGACCAAGACTGGCGAGTACGAGGATGAAGTGACTAAATCTCACGAAACGATCGTACGAATTGATGCTGAGAGCAAGTCACCGCCTAGAGCCGAGCGGAATAGAGAACCCGCTACCAAGTTCAGCCCTGAAGAATTTAAACAGAAATTAAGCGACATAGAAGGTACTTACGAAAAGGCAAAAAGTAAAGATTTTGTCCCTGCCATACGAGTTAAAGGCACGTTACGATTCATGGTTGACTGGGAAGTAAGAGATGGGTTTTGGCCGAATAGAGACGAGAGGCATAGAATTTCAAAGTTCGAGGTTTTTGTGGTATCCCGTTACGCCCCGGTTGCACCTGATACAAACAAAGACTTTTGTCTGCCATTTAATCTTGCAGAAATGGAACTTGCCAAATGTATGTCTCGAGTCCAAAGAGATGTATGTCTCATTCTAAAATCTTATCTGAAAGGGGGATTTCAGGCCATGCAGGATGCAGTTAAACCAGAGGCAGAACTGAAATTGAAAACGTTTCACTTGAAGACGGCCTTGTACTGGGTATCTGAGAGAGAAGACCCCGGAATCTGGCAGGAAAGTAACATCATAGGAGCGTTATTGAAAGTCTTGCGATTTATTGCTGAAGCCGCGAATAAGGGCTGCCTGGAACATTATTTCGTACCAGATAACAATCTCTTTGCAGGCCTTGTGAAAGAAGACCTCGATTTGATCAGTGAATGTATCTATCAGGCCATCGCAGATCCAATAAACTATATTCAGCGCTTTTTCGATCTTGATGACGGTAAGCCGGTGAAAATCAAGCTCACTGAAGACGAGGTTACTACTCTATTGGGATTAGGGGAAGATGAAGGCCTTGAAAAAGAAGCTGATTTGATCGAAGAAGCGATCATAGACTTTCACAGAGGTTTCAATGAAGGACCACGAGATACAAACGGAAATGCACCTATTTTGGATGCCATTCAGAAGATGGGCGAAAGATACTTACAGGATGCAGAACGTGGTGAACTTGCTGACTTGCAAAAGAAGCATGATTTAGCAAAGGAAACGTTTATATTGACCACACTTTTTGGCATACTTAAGTTTTTACAAGCGATCAACACTCTAAGCATTCTATCAGGCTTCGTCGAACATGTTGTAGGTTCTGCCTTACTTCAACCAGCCCGTGCTCGGCTGTCTAATCGGAAATCAAATGAGAAATCCCGAGAATTGCAGGAGGAAACTACAAGCGGCGAACAGATCACAAGTGGTGCGTATACTGACGACATACCTACATCATCCGGACACAGTTCACAGTCTAACCCTGCAGAAAAAGATGCTGGAAAGGAGCTACTTGCGGGTGCGCTTAATTTGCTCACCGGTGGACACAACATGGACGAAGAAAGCAGACGTAAAGCTGAGGATGAACTGAAATTCTAGACGTTCTCATTTTTCCTTGGAAAACCTCCTTAAAATAAGAATTTTCGCACACGCCAGCTGATTAACTTCTAGCATGCATCTCATTAACTTGCTCACAATGCGTGAGTTCCATCGATTGTTCGATTGACGAAATGTTCTTGCCCATGGTTTAGACTCAAATAGCCAAACAAAACCGTCTTTCAACGGCCCCGTGGAAGGAGGATTAAAAAAAAAGTTTTGGTAGCCAGCATTTTGTTCTTTCTGTCAATCTTTTCTACCCTCTAGAAGACGAATTTCGTTATTTGAGCAATACTTTGCTTTTCGTCTTAAAAATGTTTTGCATTTTACCAAATCTGACGTTTAGTCTCATGGTAAATACATGTATTGAACTTGGTCTTCTCCATCCAAAAAGCTGTTGATGAAGTGGACTGCTGTGAAATAGTGGACTTCGAAATGGCACTTTAGATGGCCTGTCAAGTATATAAATACTTTTAGGTCGTACACTAAGCCTCCAAAGACCTAACAATGAGATTATGAATTCATTGATTTAAGATTTTTTCCACAATCATCCGTGCTTAGCGTCTTCATTGTTTATGTTTTTCAAAAAATTCCTTTTAAAAGCAATTATCGCACAATGTGATCCACGGAGTAAAAGGATTTTGATAACACTGTGAAAAATTGATCAGTTGCTTGTGAAATTAGATGCTTTTTTCAACTTTTCGTCAATGTTTTCTGTAGCATTCAGTAGAAGATAAATTACAAGAGTTACAAATATTGAATCTCAAACGAACTCAAACAAAACTAAATAGAAGACTAAGAAATCGAATGCAAGAATATCTTTTTTCTTTAGCTGTTCCGCTTAATGGAGGGAGTACATGACGGTGACACCTCTTACTGCTTCTTCTAACTTTGGAACTACACGACCAACAATATCAGCCATTTTCAAGATATTCTGGTCAAACTGACGTTAAAGTGTAGCGGCTTGACTCTTTATATTTAGTGAAAACATCCATTTCTCTTAAACAGCAGCAAGCGAATCTCACTTAATTTACGTGTCTTATGGCATTCACTTAACTATGATGTTGTTTAATTCTACCAAAGCCAAGGATATTTCAAGAAGAAGTACAGTTTCTCTTGTAAAGAATTAAAAGGAATAGAAGCACCACAGACTAGGCAGTTTTGCCCAGCTATTATTTCCATGTACAACCGGAAGTGCAAGATTTGGTATCGTCACCAAAATCCGTACTGCCGCTATGGAAAAGTAGATCCGTTGTGCCATTCCCGGAATTTAAATACTTTCTAAGTCTTGCCAAGGCTACAATGGACGTATTTCAGTTTACACGTGAAGAACAACACCGGTCTACTTTCGCCTGTTCTGAATAACTTGTTTTATGCATGTTATTCTCTTTAAAAGTCAATAGAATTTTGTTTTGTTCTCTTCAAAAAAAGATAATAAGATAAAATTGCAAGATATGGATGACCTATGTATCACAAAAGAGACATAACCTTCGTCCGAACGTCCTATAATCTTATAGTGATTTGTCATCATAGGATAAATATCTCATGAGAATGACATATTTTCCTAACATGACCTCCAATTTGTGCAGAGAAAACTATTTTTTCAGATATACACAGGATAATCAACTGAATTCGTGTTTCATTAAAAAAAAATGTCGCGCGAATCAATTATCAGCCACTTTTATTACTACACGAAGGCAGCTGATTTTTCTTCTTGTTATTCGAGCATCACATATATTTTAGTCAAAGAGTTTAACGAATAAAATATAATACATAAACACGGGCGTCTATTTATCACATAGAGCGAGTAACTAACAAACATCCGGTATCATATACGGTTTACGGTTCCATGTTTACAGGTGGAGTTATGTTTGAAATGATTATATACAGGAGAAGATAGATCTGATATATTTACATAGAAAGTAGAATAAATCAGATTTTTTGTGGGAGCAAACCGAGATATTTACACAGGTTTTTTTTTCTAAATTGAAATTAGTATCACAGTATGCTTTGTTGCAATGAAGCAATGGAACAAGCAGCTGATAGAGAGAGAGAGAGAGGGAGGGAGGGAGAAAATGGCCCTTCAAGAAGACAAGGGCACCATACAGGTAATGATTCATATTCCAGAAACTGTATATCACATTAAAGAGAAACCAATAGGAAAAGAAAACACCCTTCTTTTTATGCCCCCGCCATGAAATGGGGGGGGGGGCATATAGAGTTACCTGTGTCCGTCTGTGTGTGTGTGTGTGTTAGTGTGTGCGTGTGTGTGTGTGTGTGTGTGTGCGTTAGTGTGTGTGTCCCATTCTTGTTCGGAGCATAACTTCTACATTTATCAATGGATTTCAAAACAATTTTGCACAATTGTTCTCCTTAACAAGTACTAGTGTCATGCGAAAAGTTTCTTTCGATACGCACAAGGTCAAGATCACGGTTGAAGGTCAAATGTTTAAATTGATCTTGTCCGGAGCATAAATTCTACATTTATCAATGGATTTCAAAAACACTTTGCACACTTGTTCTCCTTAACAAGTACTAGTGTCATGCGAAAAGTTTGTTTCGATACGCCCAAGGTTAGGGTCACAGTTGAAGGTCAAATGTTTAAACTGACCTTGTCCGGAGCATAACTTCTGCATTTATCAATGGATTTCAAAAAAGCTTTCCACACTTGTTCTCCTTAACAAGTACTAGTGTCATGAGAAAAGTTTGTTCCGATACGCCCAAGGTCAAGGTCACAGTTCAAGGTCAAATGATAAAATTGACCTTGTCCGGAGCACCACTTCTACATTGATCAATGAATTTCAAAATAACTTGGCAAACTTGTTCTCCATTTTGAGTACTACTGTCATATGACATAGCTGTGACCAATACCATTTAGCGGGGGCATCCGTGTCTCTGACACACCTATTTCTAGTTTGAATGATAATGAAACGTTGTAGGAAAAGAAGCAACCGTTTGTAATGAACAATAGCCCATTTTCCCACAATGCTTAAAAAGCCTTCATGTACGTCTATTGTAATACAATGCATGGATCATATAGGTAAACAATGCTCAAAAATCCCTTCTAGTATCATATTATAGGAAAAAACCAGAAACTTTTTCTGGCAAAAATTAGTTATCGTTGGCTTTACAAGGCCAACTGAGAAAGGAGGGAAGATAGATTATAATTTACAAAAGCATGTGTTGGTGTTTAGATAAACCTCGCATGATCTTAACCGTGTACCGAACAATCACGACTTTTAACGACCCTGATGAAGGTTTTTATGAAAAAAATGTGAAAAAAGGAAAACTAGGGAGAAAATGCTGGAATCAAGTAGTGTTTTCTGCCCTTTTGAAAGACAAATATCGTGTTAGACTAACATTTGATGTGTCATCTGCAAATGCTTTCAGGTTGGACAAGGCTAAAGTTTTGTCGTCTGTTAACGAGCTAAAAGGACTTTAACCCTTTCCCAAATGACAAATTTTGGACTGGTCCAAATTAAAAGAGTTTGCAGACGACAATTTTAAATTTGATGAAAATGGCAGAAAGTTATCAAAAGGGTAGAAAACACTGTGGGAAAAGGAGAAATTGCTCATTACGAGCAATTTCTCCTTTTCCTACAGTGTTTTCAAAAGACTTGTACTGCAGACACGTGAAAACCAGGACTTGTTTGGGAAAGGGTTAAATGTCTCTCTTTTCCAACCGGATATCAAAAGCCGCGCGAGTAGTGCTTCCATTTCATTAAAATTCACCGAGGTTGTATTGGTGGTTCGATGTATTGTACATTTATTTACCGTTTACTTAACAGGGTAATTTTTGTCATCAACATCGAACTAGAACACATGCAAGACATTACAAAGAAAACTTCGGGGATTTTTTTAATTGTTGAAAATATAGTGAAAAATGCAATTGTTGTCTACAAGCAATAACCGTTTCCCTTACTTTTCAAACGCCGTCTACCTAACGAACTTAATTTATTAATTATATTTGCAGCAATGCAGTAACCATTACAGCATTAAAACAAATCCAACGCACATTTTCAGTCTAGAATTAATCCGAAAATATATGCGTCCAATATAGAGGTTTCTTTTGCAAAGAATGTTTCAGCAAAGCGGGCAGTGTACTAATGTATGAAAGATCAGACTGCCCTTTTAGCGTAGCCTGGTCCTGATCTACGCTGGCCGCAAATGCGAAATAGACTCGGTCACAGTAACCAGGTCTAGATGCATTAACTCTATTTGCTGGCTGCAAATGCAAAATAGACTTGGTCACAGTAACCAGGTCTAGATGCATTAACTCTATGCTCTACCTTCCAGCATGCATGTTCTACCTTCCAGCACTATCGTATCTGTTTTATTGTGCTTATTTATGTATTACTACGGCGTTAAGGAGGGAAACCTCTGTACCACGATAGGAAAGAATTGCAGGATATACTCGTTAAGACCTTGAATTTTCTGTCCTCTCCCTATTGACAACGTGGCTCATTTGACCTACTACCACTACACACCCAGGTATTGATACTTTAATCGTATTCCAAATGTGTTCTCGCCAAGCTTATAATCATTGTCTAGTCATTTCTTGTACCAAATATCATATTTTGTGCTGTAAATGCGATATGTTGTAGGCAATATCACTCCTGTTGATGAGGACATATTTCAAAATCGATCGCTTCTTTGTAGAATAGATTTGTCATAAACGTGCAAAAGCATGAGTAGCTGCAGCCATCGTATTTCATCAAGTTTATTTCAACTGTATGGTGTTTAATTACATGAGACTGTGTCAAAGACGTTTAGAAACACTGTGAAAATGGTGGAGGACAAATTTTCGCCATGCCGTACACCTGTATTGGATAAAATATGACACTCTTAATGCAAGGTGTGATATTTTATAACATATTGAACACATCATGAAACCGATCCGTGTATAACAGGAAGAAGTTTTACCACGGTCCGTAACGCGATAGTTGGTCAAATGCTTGAATAAACCTACGAATGTTCCGAATAATTTCTTCATTTTGTAAACGTTTAAGAAGTGAGTTCAATGCGAAAATGTGTAAGTGGAGCAACAAAATTGTTAACGAAAATCGGTATAGTTCTCTTCAAGATATTTCTTAGCACTAAAAAGGCAGTTGGTACTTTTGCGTGAGGAAAAGCTTACAAAGGTAGCTAAATATGGTAGGTGGTTGATGGCTATTATAATCTTTTGGTTCGCAGCTGTTCTTTAAAATAACGTCGGAATATTATAATCCCATGATTACGAGATAGCTGCATGCATTTAGCACTATATAGATTAAGTAAATATGAATTGGAAATGATTCATTGTCTTTGTTGGGTTATGAAATAAATTTATTTCTTAAATCACCCTTGAATTCCAGAAGTTAGCAACGGCAACAACAGCCACGGTAAAGTTTTTCACGTCTATCAACCTGTGGCTGAGAAATGCTAACGGAATAGATAGACCTAGTTTTAAAAAAAAAGTAAGAATGTACACACAATATGGCAACGGAGAGGTATTTAGAATGATTTCTTTTGAAAACTGTGACCAATGCTTTCTATATCTAAGCGACGTAATACACTTTTAAGAGCGGTAAATCGGTGTATTTTCAGCGAAGAAATGTAAATTCATATCACCCGCCGTGATACAGCCGAGTGATTTGATCAGCGGATCACCTAACGTTTGTCCAATGCTGTTTATGCTGTAAAAAACACAGATTGTGACCTCGTATCTCAAAGTTTTTCAAAACCAGTCTTTATTTTGTAAGCTTATTGTATACGGGAAGTTGATTTTTATTCTTTCTTTACACAAGCAATAGTCTTACAAATGACCTATGACTTATTACCAGACGACTAGAATTTAGGCTCCTCCATGTTGATAGAATTAATGCTCGATTACCCGAATGAAGATTAGAATGACAGTCTCTGGGCTGCTAGTTTGGTCTGGAATATTACTTGACGACCATTGACAATGAATCGGCCATTTTTAATATAAATTACGGATCATGGTGACACATCATAGTTGCAATAACATTATTCATAATGACTACCAAACTTTCAAAATATCAAACATGAAATTTTCTATCAAAATGATTACATATCATAATCAGCAAAACAAGGGTCTAAATAAAAGTTGGGAAACTAAATTACGCCATAATTGCTGTAATCAGTAATTCTCCCGTGCAGTCCACCAAATCAATGAATGTGGTGTGAATGGTGCATATTTTTCTTTGAAAGAGTAGAAAACGTTGTATGCAAAGAAGACAATACGGGTTAACAGCATTTCTCCTTTTCAAACATGTTTTGTTAAGCATTTCCCTTAAAGTAGTTAAAACTACGGAATGTGTTGTGAAGGGTTCAGTCAGCCTAAAACTTGTATGTTGAAATCTCCCATTTTTTAACACGGAAGTAAAGTGTATAGAAAAACCTGGTAATGCCGTAAGACGCTATGTTCTATTTCTCTTTACACCTCTTTCTCTGAGGCTTTTTAAAACTATTTTCTATTTGGCAATTTAGTAGTTTATAGAAAATTTCATTTTTTTTCTCACAGAATTTCACATTGTATTTAACATGAAATACCACCATATTGTGAGAGAGAGGTATTTTCAGTCTATTTCTTTTCCTTTCTTTTCTTTTTCTGTGTTCTTTTATTTTTGCAACTGTAACCTGTCATGTCATATTGTTGTAATGGATATGGTTTGGCGACAATGATTTTATGTACTGTGCAAACAAGTTATTTCGGCAGTTTTTGTATATAAGGACCAGCAGAAAAGATTACTGTTCACAGACTGTAGGGACAGAGAACATTTTTCGGTGTAGCTGTATGAGCTGGCTTCTAACAGACATCCCTTTTTTGCTTTGCAGTAGATCATTTTTGATAGCATTGTGGCAAAGGGAGAAATTGTCCATTCTGTTCAAAACCTTTATTTTCATATGTATTCATGTATAATACCTTTTTTTCCCCTGTAGATCATACAAGAGAACTTCATAGTATAGTCTGGAATGAATAAATAGTAATTTGCGGTTGGTAAAGAAAGTTGACATGTTTAATCTAGGGATTCTGCGAACCTACTTGCGGGCAATTTATGAAACTTATGCAATGCTTTGTACCACTGATCGATACCCGGCGGCGCTTTTTCACATTTTTGGATTTTGATATGATAGTTTATATAAATTAATCATCTTCTTGCACTAATTGTGATTTAATTTTTTATGCTTTACCCTATAACCAATTACTGGTCTACGTGTATTGCTCATTTTTTCGACGATGGGCTGAATTAATGTCTAAACTTGAAAAACACATCGAGTTGAAAATTTCGCCTTTCAACTATAAACACAATGAGAGAAAAATAAGCAACTTCTGGCGTTATATCTCGTCATCCACAAACGAGTTTCATTATTCTTATTTACATGTAGGTACATCTGACGTCGTCTATCTTTTTTCTAAAAAAAAACATATCTTTCTTAACCCTTTGCCACACAATCCATGTTTGAACAACCCTTCGCAAATATGCTTTTGAAAACATTGTGGGAATAATAAATGAGTAAAAGAGGAAACGCTGGTAACTAGAAATTTAAACATTTCTATGTTTTCTAGTCTTCCAAAACAATTCAATCATTAATTTTGGGTCTAGTTTTATTTTTTGTCTCTCTTTGCTTTCACTATGCAATTCTATAAAATTTTGACATAGAGTTAAGGGTTAATTGAGTATAGCCACCAGCACAACAGATTTATGTTAACACAGTGCAACCGACAGAGGACATTTTTATTTCTTGCAGTAGATAATTTCTGAAAAAGCTTTTTTTTTTGCAAAAGGAGAAACTCCTTGTAACGATACCCGAGTCTTTTTTCTTTACAGACAAGCTTTATACATCATTAGCAGTCAGTCTAACGCCTACTCAATATGAACTGCCAAAATATTAAACATTCACTATAGCTCTTATAATAGGTTTTTTTTTCTTTTGGTTTATTGGGCGGTTCGTTAATTTGGCGGTTTTCCAGATTTGAAATATGCATGAATGAGTGACACGATCTCTTAGGTTTAGATTTTGTCCGAGTTGTGTAAAAACAGTATTCTGAGGGGAGAAACTGGATTTTTGAACGGTAAGTGCAGCAAATGCTTACTATACGTAGTTTTTTAAAACATATACGACGTCTTTTACGTATCTTGTGACATTACACTTTACAAATCAATCCTGTGTTTATATGACTCTGAGGAAAACAGTGTTTAAAAAACATTGTTGGAAAATGAGAAAATGCTTGTAAACAGAATTTTCTTCCTTTTCCACATTATTGTCTTTCCTTTAAAAGTTAAAACGTATTATTTCAGCAATATCTAATAAGTCGTCTGTAAACGCTTTCATTTTGGACGAGTCTAAAATCTCATCGTCAGACAAAGAAGTTTGTTAAGGCTACCCGGCCAAAAAAAGTAAATGTAAATGTACAGCCAAAGAGTTATTTTATTTAAAACCAAATTGTTCTTTTTAGTTCACCTGAGCACGAAGTGCTAAGGTGAGGTATTGTGATCGGTCGTTGTCCGGCGCCCATCTGTCCGTCTGTCCGTCCGTCCGTCTGTCCGTCTGTCCACAATTCCTTTAAACATCTCCTCCTAAACTGCTGGGCCAATCTTGATGAAACTTGGCAGGGATGTTCCTTTGGTAAAGCTCTACCAAAATTGTTCAAGAGATTGAATTTCACCCATAACTCTGGTTGCCATGGCAATAGAAAGGAAAAAAATAGCAGAATCTTTGAAAATCTTCTTCTCTGATTCTAGAAGGCGTAGAGCTTTGATATTTGGTATGTAGCATCTCCTAGTGGACCTGTACCAAGTTTGTTCATATGATGCCCCTTGGGTCAAAACTGGCCCCGCCCTGGGGGGGTCACAAGTTCGAACATAGGAACAAAGACGGAAAACTTTAAAATTCTTCTTCTCTAAAACTGGAAGGCGTGGAGCTTTGATATTTTGCATCTAGCATCTCCTAGTAGACCTCTACCAAGTTTGTTCATATAATGCCCCTGGGGTCAAAACTGGCCCCGTCCTGGGGGTCACAAGTTCGAACATAGAAACAAAGAAGGAAAACTTTAAAATTCTTCTTCTCTGAAACTGGAAGGCGTGGAGCTTTGATATTTGGCATCTGGCAGCTTCTAGTGGACCTCTACCAAGTTTGTTCATATGATGCCCCTGGGGTCAAAACTGGCCCTGCTGGGGGGGGTCACAAGTTCGAACATAGGAACAAAGAAGGAAAACTTTAAAATTCTTCTTTTCTAACACTGGAAGGCGTAGAGCTTTGATATTTGGCATCTAGCATCTCCTAGTGGACCTTTACCAAATTTGTACATATGATCTCCCTGGGGTCAAAACTGGCCCTGCTGGGGGGGAGGGGGTCACAAGTTCGAACATAGGAACAAAGAAGGAAAACTTTAAAATTCTTCTTCTCTAACACTGGAAGGCGTAGAGCTTTGGTATTTGGTATGTAGCATCTCCTAGCGGACCTCTACCAAGTTTGTTCATACGATGCCCCTGAGATCAAAACTGGCCCTGCTCCGGGGGTCACAAGTTCGAACATAGGAACAAAGAGGAAAACTTTAAAATTCTTCTTCTCTAAAACTGGAAGGTGTAGAGCTTTGATATTTGGCTTGTAGCATCTCCTAGTAGACCTCTACCAAATTGTTCAAATGATGCCGCTGGGGTCAAAACTGGCCCTGCCCCTGGGGTCACAAGTTCGAACAAAGGAACAAAGAAGGAAAATTTTAAAATTCTTCTTTTCTAAACCTGGAGGGCATAGAACTTTGTTTTTTGGTATGTAGTGAACCTGTTCAAAGTTTGTTAGCCCACCTGAGCACAACGTGTTCAGTCAGTTCGAAACTGGGTCACCTGAGGTCATAAACTAGGTTACTAGGTCAAATTAAAGTAATACATTGTGGGCACTCTAGAGGCCACATTTATTGTTCAATTGATTTGAAAATTAGTTAAAATATTTGTCTTAATGAAATCTAGGATGAGTTCAAAATTGGGTCACCTGGGGGTCATAATCTAGGTCACTAGGTCAAATTAAAGAAATACTTTGAGGGCACTCTAGAGGCTACATTTCTCGCTTAATTGACTTGAAAATTGGTCAGAATGTTTGTCTTGATAACATCTCAGACGAATCCGAATTTGGGTCAACTGGGATCATAAACTAGGTCAAATTAAAGAAATACCTTGTGGGCACTCTAGAGGCCATATTTTTTGCTCAATTGACTTGAAGATTGTTCAGAATGCTTGTCTTCATAAAATCTCTTGAAAAAATCTAGGATGAGTTTAAAATTGGGTCACCTGGGTCATAATCGAGGTCACTAGGTCAAATTAAAGAAATACCTTGTGGTCACTCTTGAGGCCACATGTCTTGCTCAATTGACTTGAAAATTGGTCAGAATGTTTGTCTTGATAAAATATTGGATGAGTTTGAAATTGGGCCTAACATCTTATTTATTTCGCATGTAGTACTTTCAGTTATGATCCTGGAGTGAAATTTCGCTTATTGACTCAGGTGATCGATCCAGGGCCATCATGGCCCTCTTGTTTTTGGGGTTGTTGGAACTCAGGATTGTGTGATTAACAAGAATGAAGATGAATTAAGGGTTAAATTGCATATGAAAGCATTGGCACAAAAAGAAAAAAATTGGTTGTTTCACGCAATCATACTTTAATGCCACATTTTCAATAGAAGTTTGCCGCAAAGTGATTAAAGGAGGTTTTTTTTTTTTGTCTTTCAAATAGGTGAAGAACTGAATACACCCTCTGAACATAAGGAGAAACAATGTGTCTCCCTAAAGCTGGATTGAAGGCTTTTGCCTTGATCTTGAATGTTTTACTCTATGTAAGTATGATCGTTTCTGTACCCTCTCAAAATTCATGACCAATTCTTAGCTCACCTGAGCACAAAGTGCTCATGGTGAGCTATTGTGATCGTGCTGCGTCCGGCGTCCGGCGTCAGTCGTCCGTCGTCAACTTTTTACTTTGTGTACGCTCTAGAGGCCACATTTTCAGTCCGATCCTCATGAAACTTGGTCAGAATGTTAGTCTTGATGAAATCTCGGACGAGTTCGAAATTGGGTCATGTGGGGTCAAAAAGTAGGTCACTAGGTCAAATCTTAGAAAAACATTGTGTACGCTCTAGAGGCCACATTTTCAGTCCGATCCTCATGAAACTTGGTCAGAATGTTTGTCTTGATAAAATCTCAGACGGGTTTGAAATTGGGTCATGTGGAATCAAAAACTATTTCACTAGGTCAAATCTTAGAAAAACATTGTGTACGCTGTAGAGGCCACATTTTTTTTGAGTCCGATCCTCATGAAACTTGGTCAGAATGTTTGTCTCGATCAAATCTCGGAGGAGTTTGAAATTGGGTCATGTGGGGTCAAAAACTAGGTCAATAGGGCAAATCTTAGAAAAACCTTGTGGACGCTGTACAAGCCACATTTTCAGTCCGATCCTCATGAAACTTGGTCAGAATGTTTGTCTTGATAAATTCTCGGAGGAGTTTGAAATTGGGTCATGTGGGTTCAAAAACTAGGTCACTAGGGCAAATCTTAGAAAAACCTTGTGTGCGCTCTATAGACCACATTTTCAGTCAGATACTTGTGAAACTCAATCAGAATGTTTGTCTTGATAAAATTTCATACGAATTCGAAATTGGGTCATGTGGGATCAAAAACTAGGTTACTAGGTCAAATCTTAGAAAATCCTTGTGTGCACTCTATAGGGCACATTTTCAGTCAGATACTTGTGAAAATTGGTCAGAATGTTTGTCTTGAAAAAATTTTGTACGAGTTTGAAATTGGGTCATGTGGGGTCAAAAACTAGGTCAATAGGGCAAATCTTAGAAAAACCATGTGTACGCTCTAGAGGCCACATTTTCAGTCTGATCCTCATAAAACTTGGTCAGAATGTTTGTCTTGATGAAATCTCGGACGACTTTGAAATTGGATCATGTGGGTTCAAAAACTAGGTCACTAGGTCAAATCTTAGAAAAACATTGTGTGCGCTCTATAGACCACATTTTCAGTCAGATACTTGTGAAACTTGGTCAGAAAGTTTGTCTTGATAAAATTTCATACGAATTTGAAATTGGGTCATGTGGGGTCAAAAACTAGGTTACTAGGTCAAACCATAGAAAAACCTTGTGTGCGCTCTATAGGCCACATTTTCTGTCAGAATCTTGTGAAACGTGGTAGGAATGTTTGTCTTGATAAAATCATGTACGAGTTTGAAATTGGGTCATGTGGGGTCAAAAACTAGGTCACTAGGTCAAATCTTAAAAAAACATTGTGTGCACTCTATAGACCACATTTTCAGTCAGATACTTGTGAAACTTGGTCAGAATGTTTATCTTGATTAAATTTCATACGAATTCGAAATTGGGTCATGTGGGGTCAAAAAGTAGGTCACTAGGTCAAATCTTAGAAAAACCTCGTGTGCGCTCTATAGGGCACATTTTCAGTCAGATACTTGTGAAACTTGGTCAGAATGTTTGTCTTGATAAATTATCGGACAAGTTCGAAATGGGTCATGTAGGGTCAAAAACTAGGTCACTAGGTCAAATCTTAGAAAAACATTGTGTGGGCTGTAGAGGCCACATTTTCAGTCAGATACTTGTGAAACTTGGTCAGAATGTTTGGCTCGATAAAATCTTGGACAAGTTTGAAATTAGGTCATGTTGATTCAAAAACTAGGTCACTAGGTCAAATCTTAGGAAAAACCTTGTGTGGGCTGTAGAGGCCCCATTTTCAGTCAGATAGTTGTGAAACTTGGTCAGAATGTTTGTCTTGATAAAATCTGGGACGACTTTGAAATTGGGTCATGTGGAGTAAAAAACTAGCTCACTAGGTCAAATCTTAGGAAAATGTTGCGTACGCTCTATAGGCCACATTTTCAATCTGATCCTCATGAAACTTGGTCAGAATGTTTGTCTTCATAAAATCTTGGACGATTTTGAAATTGGGTCATGTGGGGTCAAAAACTAGGTCACTAGATCAAATCTTTGAGAAACCTTGTCTGCGCTGTATAGTCCACATTTTCAGACAGATACTTGTGAAACTTGGTCTGAATGTTTGTCTTGATAAATTCTCTGACAAATTCGAAATCGGGTCATATGGGGTCAAAAACTAGGTCAATGGGGGAAATCTTAGAAAAACCTTGTGTGGGCTCTAGAGGCCACATTTTCAGTCAGATACTTGTGAAACTTGGTCAGAATGTTTGTCTTGATAAAATCTTGTACGAGTTTAAAATTGGGTCATGTGGGGTCAAAACATAGGTCACTAGGGCAAATCTTAGAAAAACCTTGTGTACGCTGTAGAGGCCACATTTTCAGTCCGATCCTCATGAAACATGGTCAGAATGTTTGTCTTGATAAAATCTTGGACGACTTTAAAATTGGGTCATGTGGGGTCAAAAACTAGGTCATTAGCTCAAATCTTAGAAAAACATTGCGTGCACTCTATAGACCACATTTTCAATCAGATACTTGTGAAACTTGGTCAGAATGTTTATCTTGATACAATTTCATACGAGTTTGAAATTGGGTCATGTGGGGTCAAAAACTAGGTCACTAGGTCAAATCTTAGAAAAACCTTGTGTGCGCTCTATAAGCCACATTTTCAGTCAGATACTTGTGGAACTTGGTCAGAATGTTTGTCGTGATAAATTCTTGGACATGTTCGAAATTGGGTCATGTAGGGTCAAAAACTAGGTCACTAGGTCAAATCTTAGAAAAACCTTTTGTAGGCTGTAGAGGCCATATTTTCAGTCAGATACTTGTGAAACTTGGTCAGAATGTTTGTCTCGATAAAATCTTGGACAAGTTTGACATTGGGTCATGTTGATTCAAAAACTAGGTTTCTAGGTCAAATCTTAGAAAAACCTTGTGTGGGCTGTAGAGGCCACATTTTCAGTCAGATAGTTGTGAAACTTGGTCAGAATGTTTGTCTTGATAAAATCTTGTACGAGTTTGAAATTGGGTCATGTGGGGTCAAAAACCAGGTCACTAGGGCAAATCTTAGAAAAACCTTGTGGACGCTGTAGAGGCCACATTTTCAGTCCGATCCTCCTGAAACTTTATCAGAATGTTTGTCTTGATAAAATCTTGGACGACTTTGAAATTGGGTCATGTGGGGTCAAAAACTAGGTAACTAGGTCAAATCTTAGAAAAACCTTGTGTGCGCTCTATAGACCACATTTTCAGTCAGATACTTGTGAAACTTGGTCAGAATGTTTGTCTTAATAAATTCTCGGACTAGTTCAAAATTGGGTGATGTGGTATCAAAAACTAGGTCACTAGGTCAAATCTTAGAAAAACCTTGTGTGGGCTGTAGAGGCCACATTTTCAGTCAGATACTTGTGAAACTTGGTCGGAATGTTTGTCTCGATGAAAACTCGGACAAGTTCGAAATTGGGTCATGTTGATTCAAAAACTAGGTCACTAGGTCAAATCTTAGAAAAACCTTGTGTGGGCTGTAGAGGCCACATTTTTTTTTAGTCAGATACTTGTGAAACTTGGTCAGTATGTTTGTCTTGACCTAGGTCACTGGGTCAAATCTTAGAAAAGCCTTGTGTGCGCTCTATAGGCCACATTTTCAGTCCCATACTAAGGAAACTACGTCAGAATCTTTGTCTTGATGATATCTTAGAAGAGTTTGAAACTGGGTCACCTAAGTTCAAAAATTAGGTCACCAGGTCAAATCTTAGGAAAACCTTGTGTGCGGTCTAGAGGATACATTTTCAGTCCGATACTTGGTCAGAGTGTTTGTCTTGATAAAAACTCGGATGAGTTCGAAATTGGGTCATTTGGGGTCAAAAACTGGGTCACTAGGTCAAATTAAATAAATACCTTGTGGGCACTCTAGGAGCCACATTTTTTGCTCAATTGACCTGAAAATTAGTCAGAATGTTTGTCTTAATTAAATCTCAGATGACTTTGAAATTGGATCATCTGGGGTCATAAAGTAGCTCACTAGGTCAAATTAAAGAAATTCCTTGTGGGCACTCTAGAGGCCACATCTTTTGCTCAATTGACTTGAATATTGGTCAGAATGTTTGTCTTAATTAAATCTCGGATGAGTTTGAAATTGGGTTACCTCGGGTCATAAACTAGCTCACTAGGTCGAATCAAAGAAATACCATGTGAACATTCTAGAGGCCACATTGTTTGCTCAACTGACTTGAAAATTGGTCAGAATGTTTGTCTTAATTAAATCTCGGACGAGTTGGGATCATAAACAAGGTCACTAGATCAAATTAAAGAAATACCTTGTGGGCACTCTAGAGGCCACATTTATTGCTCAATTGACCCGAAAATCGGTGAGAATGTTTGTCTTGAGGAAATCTTGGATAACTTCAAAATTTGGTCACCTGGGAACATAATCTAAGTCACTTGGTCAAATTAAAGGAATACCTTGTGGGCAGTCTAGCGGCCACATTTATTGCTCAGTTGTCTTGAAAATTGGTCAGAATCTTTGTCTAAATAAAATCACGGATGAGTTTGAATTTGGGACACCTTGGGTCATAAACTAGGTCACAAGGTCAAATTAAAGAAATACCTTGTGGGCACTTTAGAGGCCACATTTATTGCTGAATTGACTTAAAAATTGGTCAGAATGTTTTTCTTGGTGAAATTTCAGATGAGTTTGAATTTTTGTCACCTTGGGTCATAGACTAGATCACTAGGTCAACTAAAAGAAATTTTTTGTGGCCGCTCAAGAGGCTGCAATTCTTACTCAATTGACCTGAAAATTGATCAGCACGTTTGTCTTGATAAAATCTTGGATGAGTTCAAAATTGGGTCACATAGGGTCATAAACTAGGTCACTAGGTCAGATTAAAAGAAATATCTTGTGGGCGCTCTAGTGGCCACAATTCGTGCTCAATTGCCCTGAAAATTAGTCAGCGTGTTTGTCTTGATAATATCTCGGATGAGTTTGAAATATGGTCACATAGGATCATAAACTAGGTCACTAGGTCAAATTGAAGAAATACATTTTGAAAACTCCGGAGACCACATTTTCAGCTCAACTGACCTGACAATTGGTCAGAATGTTTGTCTTAATAATATCTCAGATGAGTTTTAAATTGGGTCATTATGACCCTGGACTGAAATTTTGCCTATTGACATAGGTGAGCGATCCAGGGCCATCATGGCCCTCTTGTTTTACAGGTATTTTCGGCAGAAGAAATTCCCTGTATAGACCTATCGTCAGACTGCATGTTCTGGTCCGTCTAAACTTGATGCATACTGTCCGCAGTGTGTCCCCTTCTATGACAAACGCATAATTAGAAAGAAAGAAAACCACAGCATTTCTGTTTATGTCTTTTGTACCCCATTAGAGATACTGCAATACTGTTTTCAGAGCGTATAATAGCTCGAAAAAGTGATAGATAAGAATTTTAGCATATTAGAATGCAGTAAGAAGTAATTCAACATAATTGTGTTCAGGTGCTATGTAACTTTGATTTATTTATCGCATTAAAGAAAGACAAAAAAAAAAACCTTTTTTTTAAACCCGTAGTTTTAAAGATTACATATGTTCACAAGCATTCACTTATTTCTTCGAATGCTTACATGCACTTTCTCAGAGAGAGAGAGAGAGAGAGAGTGAAGGTAAGGATTTTTGCTTTCCATCAGTTACACGATGGTTACGCCACAACGGGTGGGGAGTGGAAGGGGATATGGCTCCTATTTTTAGGAATACCCAGAACCTTACGTCCCTAAAATCTAACTGTAATATACCCGGATCGACAGACATGTCACCATTACTCTGTTGACTCAATATTCTAAAGTTTACTCCTAAACCGCTCAAGACAGGCCCCGGCAGCTCTGTCAGCAGAGCACAGGAATTGAGAATAGAAGTCGCTGGTTCGATCCCGGGCTCGGCCAATTTCTTTCCGAGGATTGATGATAGTCATTGCGACAGGATTCACTTCTCTCTCACCGCTGGCCGTTGTTTCGACGATGGCTATGTGGGAAAGCAGCCAGTGGCTTGGAAGGAATATTGTGCGTAGTACTCATGCATAGGTCCACCGGCTACATAAGTGAAAATAATGTTGAAAACGGCCTTAAAACCCATACAATTAATCAATCAGTCAATCAGTCAATCAATCAATTAAACCACTTAATGGTAAAGTGAAAATTCCCAGCAGTTGTCTAAAATCCGAATAATGCAATTACATATTAAATTTTTTACCGTAGCGGATAGAGTAGATCAAAGGTCAGACTGCATTTTCTTCACAATCTGATCTTGATCTATACTTTCTGCTAACGCTCAATGAGCTACACTTAGCAGCATTAGGGTTAATGAACACTCGTGTTATTGAATTTTTCAAAATTCACCCTTAAGATCTCTAGATATGTATAAATGGTATAACTTAAAAAGTCAAGGAAGTCGAAAATTTTAAGTTGTTTTGACCCGAATATATCCATACTGTAATTCAAGACCAGGGTCCGTATTCACCAACCATTCTTAAGAACATTCTTAGTCTTATTCTCCAAAATTTTCTACATTTGAAAGTAACACAACTTCTGATTGGCTAAACCAAATGGTTTAGCCAATCAGAAGTTGTGTTACGTTCAAATGTAGAAAATCTTACAGAACAAGACTAAGAATATTCTTAAGAGTGGTTGGTGAATACGGACCCAGATCGAATGTTCTTTGTGGTCTGATCTTAATGTAAATCATCCCCAAGATCACGCAAAATTTTCCTCGTGTAGCGCACGTGTACTAGCTATAAATAGTTTTAAAACCCAACCGTATAGTCTAACGCCGATTTATTGTCTCTCTTGATAAGAGTTAACCCTTTCCCACACAATCCCGACTTTTAACGACCCTGAAAAAGAGGCTTTTTGAAAACATTGTGGGAAAAGGAGAAAATGCTGGTAACCAGCATTTTCCCCTTTTCCCACAATGCTTTCTAACCTATCAATGACAAATTTCATCATTTGGGTCACCTTTAATTTGTCGTCTGCTAATGCTTTCAATTTGGACCAGTCTAAAATTTTGTCGTTTGGTAAAGAGTTAAATCAAATGAACCATGCTCTGGCAAAAAGGGAGCTTAATGCATCTCCGTAATGCATTATACCAAACAATATATCACCTAATTACTGATCAATAAGCTCCATTTTAACAAACAACCGACTAATGCACGCGGTAGAATTATCCTTTGACATGAAAAAATCAAAGTCCTGAAAATACTGAAAAACAGCGAACTGGCGATTAATTATTTGGTTTCAAGCAATAATTGATTCAGGAAAGAGTGTCTTGATATAATCCATCAGAACATTTCATATCCCAGATGCCCAAAGGAAGACAACTTTCGAAAAGAGTTTTGAGAAAGGAGAAAATTGGGTTCGTGTTGTTAAAGGTTAAGTTATTACACAGACAGAATATGAACCCTTTACCACACAATCCCGACTTTTAATGACCCTGAAGAAACATTGTAGGAAAAGCAAAATGTTTTCTAACCCATCAAACAGAAATCACATCATTTGATTCCCACTTAAACTGTTATCTGCAGATGCTTTCAATTATGACAGTTATAAATTTTTGTCATGTGGTAAAGGGTTGAAGAGTTAAAATATTGCTTGTAACTACTGATTGCACCTTTCCTTTGTTTCCCATGAAGTAAGAAGAAATCCTCGTCCTTTTCCATCTAGACAACAAAGTTTAAAACTTGAGCGGAGATTCATTTGATTTGTTGTCCGAAAATGAAGAGCCTTTTTTTCTTAAGGTCAGTTAACACACATGTATACATGGTTCTAATCACTATCCATACACCCTGCTTCCAGGACTCAGACATATTTATAGTGAACTGATCATCTTAACTGGTACGGGGTATACACACAGATCAGCCTACACAGTCATGTGAGGATCTGAACGCTGTCTAAACGGTCTGCTTCGGGAGTTGTCACATACATGTACTTGTTTTGAATTGGTCACTATTGCGGAGATGTGGGCAGAGATCAGCCCACATGTAAATTTGGAATCATTGTGATGAAGGTTATTTATTGTTGAGACAATCAGCACATACATAAACAGAAGTTACTCTTTACTAATTTGATTGTGTTTTAGGTGGTTTTCTGCATTATATTTCAGTCATATGACACTTAAGGTCCACTTATTTGTGTCATTCCTGGGAAGTCTATCACTTCTGATTTTATTTTCCTATTGATATGGAATTGACCTCTGTGTCAAAAAGCAATGTTGCATTGTAACAGAAATATTACATCAACAAAAAAAAAAAAAAAAATGTAGATCTACATGTCTTTAGTTGCATCCTTACCTTTTTGTTGTTATTGTTCAAAGATGATACATTGGTACTTAAACAAGGTATTCTTTTTCTGGTTATATGGTGTTAAATGGCATTGTCAAAATTATTTAAGTTGTATTGCAACAGACAGTGCATCTCTCAATGCTTTACTTAAGTTTCTTTTACCAGTACTTTGCATTATAATCTTCCTAAGCCACTGACTGCTTATCCACATAACCATTGTCGAAACTATGAGCTACTCTTTTTACAAAGGAAAAAACAAATTAGTATTTTGCTTTATGCAAATGCTGCAAATAATTACTGAAACATGATTGATAATATTTCAATTTTAACTGATATTGAATGTGTGGCAGGCAATAAACTGACATGGAAACTCATTAAAGTATGAGAAACCAAATAGGATACCAAGAATGAATGTTGACCACAGGTTTATAATTGTGAGAAGCAGGTATTTTTCGTTATATCTTAAACATAGACTAGATAAACATCAACATGAACTAACAGTGGTATGAAATATGCAGAAGAGCACAATTTATTGGATTATGCAATCAAAACTTACTAAGTTATTCTAGTTGTTCCTAAAAGAAACTTGTGCCTTGCATATGACTAGTAATTTTAATCTTTTTTCAAATTTTATCTGGTGTTTGCTTTTAATCCTTCTTAATCATAATTGCAAAAACTATATTCGCGATATTTTCATCACTATAAGATTTGGTGTTCCAGGTATATACCCATAGAAGATCAATCAGTATTAAAAGTTTAATGCATCATGCCATCTAGTGACTATAACGGATGCATTATAGCTTTTCTTGGAATCGATTTTGTATTGAATTGAAATTTGCTCTTTATAATTTTTTTTTTTTTTTTAAATGCTCATGAATAAAGTTTGATTACAAAAAAAAACTTACTTTTTTCCCCATTTTCAAGATATTATCCTAAATACACTTAAAGAATTTAACAAATGTACTGGATACCCTATATTGAGTAAAGTCGCGAAACAGAACATCAGTTTTAGGTATACATTTTAAAGGGAGGTAATAGATTGGCTCGCGTCGCTCTTTATGTTTTGGGCTTTGTATCAATTTACAAAACGACAAACCATTAGAACTGTGCAAGTTCAAAGCATTCAGAAAAATTTCTAATAAAAAATTGCTAGTGATACGACAGGAAACATTGTGGGGAAAGGAGAAAATACTGGTCACCTTTTTCTCCTTACTAGAAATGTGAAGAGCCTTTTCTCTTAGGGTCAGCCAACACATAGGCCTACTGGGGTCCGATCATTGTCCATACACCCCGACTTCCAGGGCCCACTCCTATTAATAGTAAACTGGTCGCCTCGGTAGAGGATAAACACAGAGATCAGCCTACAAGATCATATGGGGATCTGAACTCTGCCTAAACAGTCTGCTTCGAAAGTTGTCACGTACATGTACTGTTACTTATCATGAATTGGTCACTTTTGCGGAGATGTGGGCAGAGATCAGCCCGCTTATAAATTTGGAATTATTGTTATGAAGTTTATTTTTGTTTCATAATAGCAAAGATATTTTTGTTTCATAATAGCAAAGATAAATAGGTCATTTACCAAACAACAAAATTTACGAGTGGTCTACCGCGATTGAAAAGATTGCAGATGACAATTTTGAAATGGCTAAAATGACGGAATACGCATTTGATTGGGTAGAAAACATTGAAGGAAAAAGGAGGAAACGCTGGGTACCATCTACTGTTCCCGCAATGATTTCAAAAGCAATCCTCTGAGGCGACCTTGCATCCTATATATATACGTTACGTATTAGCGTGTAATGGCGGACAGTGCAGATCCCTCGCCCTAATGGGAGCACGATCTGGCGCTCTTGATGTCAGTTGCTGTGTTTCATGGATTTCTATTTTTATAATTGTGTTATCTATAAAGAGCAGGCTCATAACGGGTAAAAAAATATGCTTCTGACAATCGATATAAACTTTGTACGTCTGCTAGCTGAAACCCTTAAATAGTTTTGTACCCTGAATTCACACTACCCTTTATTCATCTAGTGACAATACATTGTTGTGTTTACTCATTTTTGTTGTACTGTTAGGTACGAGAGAGAAGTATTAACCCCTAGGCTCTAAGCGCGACTCAAGGACCTTTTGCGGAAATTGACGATCAAGATCAGACTGCACAGAACGTGCAGTCTGATATTGGATATACACCTTTCGATAAGGCATTATCTGTCCTCGAAAGATGCCGCTGAAGTAGACAATCTTTGTTTGTAATCTCGGCTTGAAAGCCTCATTTCATATTTCTAGCAGAACTAGGATCAAAGAGCATTAGAATTTGATTCGTCGTGTACAAAGTCCTTTATCGCAGTATCGGTAGATGCTCAGTTACAATGTTACAATGAACCTTTGTATAATTAGATTGCAGTATGAATTTTCATACGACAACTTTCTGAGAGGTTGCGACCTTTTAAAGGGAGTCTATTCAACAATTAAAAAAAAAACAATCTAAAACAGAACATGTGAACCTAATTATAAGCATGTGATTATTTAGATTTCAATGGTAGATTAAGTCCAAACACAGAACAAAAATTTAGAATAACCAAGTTTGAAAGCATTTATGGATGAAAAATCAAATTTGGCGCCAAACATGGAATTTGTGTGTGACAGGGTAGAAATTACTGTCTGAAAAGGAAAAATTACTGGTCACCCTTTTCCTCTGAGTCGTCAAAACACAGGATTGTGTGGTAAATTGTTGATTTTTTAAATTAATCCCATAAAAAAATATTTGCTGGTCTAAAAGAAAACAAATTAGTGTCATTTCAAATTTCTTTCTGTCTGAAAAATATCTGCAAGTTCTATGCAGTCTAATCTCGATGTACACCATGGTTGGCAAAGAGCCGGTCCATGTGAGTATTGACCAGGCCAGTGGTCAATACTGATTTTAATCGGTTTTCATTGGTTGATTGAAATATAAGTGGCCAGACATGGCTCTTGTCCCTAGAGCCACCCCCCTCCCCCGCACAATCCCTAAATGTACAGTATCATTTTGTATACAATGTTTATGAATTAATAGGTTTGCTTTAATACTGCACATCATGATTATCAAACTTTCTGACCAATCAGCCACAAAAGTTTTCAATTAACCTCTAATGACAAGTATTGACAACTTTGGAAGTATTGACTGGGGTTATTTTACACGCTTAAAAACCAGTGATGAAAACCAGGGGCTCCATTTCCCCTAATGTTTTCAAAAGGCTTCTTTCTTAGGGTCATTAAAACTCAAGATTGTGTGGTTAAGCCTTCAATAACCAAACAGTTTTTTTTTTTTTTTTATTTTATTTTACTGCTTGTATATCCCCCACATATATAGCTAAAGATTCAGCCACAGTAAGACTAGTAACAGGCTAAATATTTATGAACAATTTTGCAAACAGTCAGGCAGATGGCTAGAAAAGAATGTTAATGGAGATAACTTTTATGTCAGAGTGAGATTACCAATTTACCCAACAAACTTAGGAGATTTTTTTTTTTTTTTTTTTTTTTTCCTCTCTTGGAAAAAAAAAAAAAAAAAAAAAATAATAATAATAATAATAATAACATTTAGAGATATTAAACAATTGTTTCATTTAAAAAACAATATCAAACTTTGCCTCCAAACATAAGCAGAAAATGGTTTTCCTTTCTTTGATTATCCAAAAGTTGTATTTCCTATGATACTTTAACTCTTTACCACACGGCAAAATGTTAATCTGGTCCAAATTGAAAGAATTGTCAGACGACAAGCTGAAAGTGACTCAAAAATTGAATTTTGTTCTGGGAAGGATAGAAACCATCATGGGAAAAGCAGAAAATGCTGGTTACCAGCATTTTCTCCTTTTCCTAAAATGTTTTCAAAAGGCTTCTGTCTTAGGTTGTTAAAATTCGGGAATGTGTGGTAAAGGGTTAAGCAGCTCTAAAAGTAGCAGCAGACCTGTATTGTTACTGTTAGATTTCAGTTGCTTGCACATTACTTAAAGAATGCTGTCCAAAGTTGCTGTCTAAATGGGCATAAACAGTTATTTTTGTACAGTATTTAGTAAAAACATTGTGGTAAAAGAAAAAATGCTGGTTACCTGCATTTTCCACATTTTCAATAATGTTTTCAGAAGACTTCTTTCTCAGGGTTATTAAAGCTTAGGATTGTGTTGTTAATGGTTAAGTTATTACACAGACAGAATATGAACCCTTTACCACAAAATCCCGACTTTTAATTAACCCTTAAGAACCATTGTAGGGAAAGGAGAAAATGCTCGAAACTATGAGCTACTCTTTTTACAAAGGAAAAAAACAAATTAGAATTTTGCTTTATGCAAATGCTGCAAATAATTACTGAAACATGATTGATAATATTTCAATTTTAACTGATATTGAATGTGTGGCAGGCAATAAACTGACATGGAAACTCATTAAAGTATGAGAAACCAAATAGGATACCAAGAATGAATGTTGACCACAGTTTTATAAATTGTGAGAAGCAGGTATTTTTCGTTATATCTTAAACATAGACTAGATAAACATCAACATGAACTAACAGTGGTATGAAATATGCAGAAGAGCACAATTTATTGGATTATGCAATCAAAACTTACTAAGTTATTCTAGTTGTTCCTAAAAGAAACTTGTGCCTTGCATATGACTAGTAATTTTAATCTTTTTTCAAATTTTATCTGGTGTTTGCTTTTACTTCTTCTTAATCATAATTGCAAAAACAATATTCGCAATATTATCATCACTATAAGATTTGGTGTTACCAGCATATACCCATTGAAAATCAATCACTATTAAAAGTTTAATGCATCATGCCATCTAGTGACTTTATCGGATGCATTATAGTTTTTCTTGGAATCGATATTGTATTAAATTGAAATTTGCTCTTTATATTTTTTTTTTTTTTTTTTTTTTTTTTTTTTAATGCTCATGAATAAAGTTTGATTACAAAACAAAAAACTTACTTTTTTCCCCATTTTCAAGATATTACCCTAAATACACTTAAAGAATTTAACAAATGTACTGGATACCCTATATTGAGTAAAGTCACGAAACAGAACATCAGTTTTAGGTATACATTTTAAAGGGAGGTAATAGATTGGCTCGCGTCGCTCTTTATGTTTTGGGGTTTGTATCACTTTACAAAACGACAAACCATTAGAACTGTGCAAGTTCAAAGCATTCAGCAAAATTTCTGATAAAAAATTGCGAGAGTGATATGACAGGAAACATTGTGGGGAAAGGAGAAAATGCTGGTCACCTTTTTCTCCTTACTAGAAATGTGAAGAGCCTTTTCTCTTAGGGTCAGCCAACACATACTGGGGTCCGATCACTGTCCATACACCCCACTTCCAGGGCCCACTCCTATTAACAGTGAACTGGTCGCCTTGCTAGAGAGTACACACAGAGATCAGCCTACAAGATCATATGGGGTTCTGAGCTCTGCCTAAACAGTCTGCTTTGGAAGTTGTCACGTACATGTACTGTTACTTATCATGAATTGGTCACTTTTGCGGAGATGTGGGCAGAGATCAGCCCGCTTGTAAATTTGGAATTATTGTTATGAATTTATTTTTTGTTTCATAATACCAAAGATAAATCGGCCATTTACCAAAAGACAAAATTTAAGACTGGTCTACCGCGATTGAAAGGATTGCAGATGACAATTCAAAAATGGCTCAAATGATGGAATACACATTGGATTGGGTAGAAAACATTATGGTGTTTAACGCCGTTTTCAACATTATTTCAGTTATATCGCGGCGGCCAGTGCACCTATCCATGCTTTCCTGGAGTTTCTTTTACCAGTACTCCGCACAATTTTCTTTCCAAGCCACTGGGTGCTTTCCCACATAGCCATTGTCGAAACAATAGTCAGCGGTGAGGGTGAGAGAGGAATGAATCCTATCGCAATGACTATCATCAATCCTCGAAGAGAAATTGGTCAAGCCGGGGATCGAACCAGCGACCTCTTGTTCTCAGGTCCTGTACGCTACCGACTGAGCTACGGGACTCGGCTCTGAGTGAAGGAGCAGGAAATGACTATTTTGATGTCAATTGCTGTGTTTCATGGATTTCTATTTTCATAATTGTGCTATCTATTAGGAGCAGGCTCATAACGGAAAAAAATTATGTTTTCTGACAATCAGTATAAACTTGGTACGTCCGCTATCTGAAACCTTGAATAGTTTTTTTTACCCTGATTTTACGCTTAATTCATACAGTGACAATACCTTGTTTTGTTTACTCATTTTTGTTGTACTATTAATAACAGAAGAGAAGTATTAACCCTTAGGCTCCAAGCGCGAATCCGGAACTTTTTGCGGACATTGACGATCAAGATCAGACTGCAGAGAAAGTGCAGTCTGATCTTGAATCTACATCAGCAGATAAAGATGTCATTCATCGATATACTTCCTTGAAACAGTAAAAACCTTTGTTTCTACTTTTGGCTTGAGAGTTTCATTTCATTTACTTAGCTGAAAAAGGGTTAAAGTTCAAGAGTAATTGGTGTGACATTAGCAAGATATCCTATCAAATTGTCCGGTAAGGCTTAGTTTTCATGCCACCGCAGATATTAGCCAATTCTGGATTGCAATATAAATTTTCATACGACAACTTTCTGACAGGTTGTAGCGTTTTAAAGGGAGGTTATTCTACATCAAACATATTTAAATACCTTTGTGCTATAAATTTCCACATTTATTTCAGGAACCCTGCATTTAGGATCGTTCAAATTTACTGCGCTGGTGTAAATTGTGTTTTACTTTTAAATTATTTTTGTACAATCACTTATGCTAAGTGTTGCATACAGATGTTTATTTCGAAGGGAAAAGGTTGAAACGGTCAGCTTCTGGTTCACTGTGTTTCGATAATAATTCTAAACATCCGGTAATTATAATGAGGGAGTTCACTCCTGGAGTTGTTTATCAAGGTTTCGAGGTGTTTCTTTCTATATGCCTATTTCTTTCTGCATTACTAAAATGCTAAACCGTTTGTCAAGGCGGGCAGAATTCATGAGTTTTGAGGATGGCCTGGATTTGAATTGTGCGGCACAGATGTGTTGACTGATCTTGAATCTATGCCTTTCCCTTGTTTAATCAAACTGATTTTTTTTTTCAGGGTTTATTCCTTTACTATTGTTTGTGGTATATTGTTAATAGTAATCAGTATTAGAGGTTTCATTTTTTTTTTTTTTTTTTTTTACTCTCACTCTTTACACTTGCAAACATAAGCATATACACAGTAGTTATATAGTCAGTATATTGTATTGGGCCTCAATATTGCAGTGCCATTTACTTCTGTTGTAACAGTATTTCAAATAATATCTGATGGTGAGGATTGGGATTGGACTGCACATTCTGGGCGACCTGATCTCGATTTGCACTGTTGGTAAGAGCAATATGAATTGATTATTGTGATATGCTTTTATAACTGAATTTCCCCATTATTATCTCCTTGGATAAAGCATGTATTTGTTTATATACATGATGATGTGATACATCTGATTAATCTCAAGATCTGGGTATTGCTAATTATTGTATAACTGAATTTTCCCATTATTGTCTCTTTGGATAAAGCATGTATTTGTTTATATACATGATGATGTACTGCATCTGATTAATCTGATTAATCTCAAAAACTGGGTATTGCTAATTATTGCTTATTTTTGGTCTCACCATCTGTGCTTTACCCAAATAGCATATTAATAATGATCAGTGTTGAAATTAATATTGCCAAGACTGTTTGAAAAAAATGACGCATCCATAGATATCTTCCTGTACAGATGTGTTATTTTTTCACTTATCGTTTTTCATTATTTCTATCTGTTATTTACATGTATATATTATTTACTACATATTTTTTTGTTTTAATGGAGTGTCAACCAATTTTTTTCATATTTCTGTGTATTTTATTTCTTTTGACCAAACTTGAACTTAACTATGGGGGTGTGCTGTGCTTTTTGCTATTTCATTCTGTCATTGGTCACATAACATGAGACAAAGTAGCTATTATCCTTTTATGATGCCAGCATACCGTCCAAAAATCAGATTCAGTCTTACAATAACTGTCTTATTTCTTGCCCTAATTCAGATTTCCCAAATTCATTTACAATCCATATTTTTAAGTATTAAGTCAACAACATACCTGACCCAAAAAGTCATGCATCAAAATAAAACTCGTGTTCAGACTGGCGGAAGACAGATCCAAAACATAAGAACCTTATATTGCCTTGTATTACACTTCTTTCTTTTTGCAACCCTGTTTTTTGTTCTGGGGATTGGAAGGCTCATTCTACTTTCTGGTGATATTCATCCTAATCCTGGTCCAGGTAGTGATAACTGTATTGACCAATCATCAAATTCGACAGATTTATATAAATTTTTAAATCTTCCAAATCATCTGTCTACTGTTCACTATAATGTACAAAGTCTAGTAAACAAGGTTGATGTGCTGATAGCAGAATTTTCTTATTTTGATCTTGTTTCTTTTTCTGAAACTTGGTTAAATAAATCAGTGTCATCACAAGATGTGCTTTTTCCCACATTTCACCCACCTGAACGTAAAGACAGGGTCAGTGACAGATATGGAGGTGTTATCCTATATGTTAAGGATACATTAACATATACAAGGAGACATGATTTGGAGTTAAATCGACTTGAGTGTATTTGGATCCAGATAAAACTCCATAACAAAAGAAATGTTTTGTATGGTGTCTTTTATAGACCACCAAGTTCTGATTCAATATATGATTCTTTAGTTGAAGATTCCATTGGTCTTGCAATAGATTCTAATATTTCTGATGTCATTATCACTGGTGATTTCAATCTGAACATATTGAATGCAAGCCAATCTAGAAAGTAGACTTATTTTGCAATCAATTTAATTTGATACAATGCATTGATGAACCTACCCATTTCACTGAAAATTCTGCAACAATAATTGACCTTCTTTTCGTGACAAATAAAGATTCCGTTTTAACTACTGGTGTTGGAGAACCATGTCTTGGTCTTAATATGAGATATCATTGTCCTATTTTTGGTGTTTTTAACTTCATAAAACCAAACTATAAAACTTTCAAACGCACCATATGGAAATATGAACAAGGTGATTATAATCAATTAAGAAATACTCTTAGAGAAGTTGACTGGGGTGAGCTGAAGGACGATGATATTGATACTTTCACTCAAAATATTACAGAATTAATATCTAAAGAATCAAAGCACTGTATTCCAAATAGTGAAATAGTTATTAATCCACATGAACCTCCCTGGATTAATAGTATAATAAAAAGAAAAATTAGGCAAAGAAAAAGAGCATATCAGAAAGCAAAACGTACAAATAATCAGCATCACTGGTCTAAATTTAGAGCGTTAAGGAATGAAGCTATTGCTCTTATTCGACAAAGGAAACAAGACCATTTGGACCAGATGGCACTTAAATTGCGTTCAAGTAATATTACATCGAGGGATTGGTGGAAAGTCCTCAAATCCTTTATGAATCCATCTTCTTCATCTTCAATACCTCCACTAATGGATGACTCCACTGACACAATGGTTGTTGATGAACGTGAAAAGGCTAACGTTTTAAATTTATTTTTCGCCAAGCAATCAAACATTGACGACCCAATCAATATCCTGCCAGATAATGATATCCGAATTAATGGTAACTTCTTAGATTCAATATCGATTACCCCCTATGAAGTATTAGATGTTCTAAGAACACTCCGTTTGGGTAAGGCATCTGGTCCTGATGGTATAAATAATAGAATTTTAATTGAAGTTGCACATCAAATATGCAACCCTCTCAGTCAACTCTATAATCAATCTTTGAAACCTGTAGATTTCCCTCTTCTTGGAAAATTTCAAATGTATGTCCTATATTTAAAAGTGGTGACTCTGCTCTTGCAAGTAATTATAGACCTGTATCTTTATTAAACACCATGGAAAAGGTTTTCGAAAGAATAATATTTAAATATGTATTTAATCACCTGAAAGATACTAATTTTTTCACACCTAGTCAATCAGGATTTATGCCTGGAGACTCAACCATCAACCAAGTTGTATTTTTATATGATAAAATTTGCAAAGCCTTGGATGAAGGATTAGAAGTCCGAGTTGTATTTTTTGATATCAGTAAAGCCTTTGACAAGGTATGGCACAAAGGCCTTTTATTCAAGCTACATAAAGCTGGAATCGGAAGTAATCTTCTTTCATGGTCCTCGACTACCTCTTGAATAGGTATCAGAGGGTTGTCCTACCTGGTGTTGTCTCATATTTATGTCCAATTAATGCTGGAGTTCCACAGGGATCTATTCTCGGACCTCTTCTATTTTTAGTTTATATTAATGATATTGTAAATGATATTGAATCAAACATAAATCTATTGGCAGATGACACTAGTTTATCCATGGTTGTAGGTGATCCTAATTTAGCCTGGACAGTTTTACAAACAGACATCAACAAAATAACAGATTGGGCAAATAGGTGGCTTGTAAAGTTTAATCCCTCAAAATCAGAGTCATTAATAATATCTCGCAAACGAAATAAACCAGACCATCCCAAGCTGTTTATGTCTGGTGTGGAAATTCCATCAGTGCATGTTCATAAACATCTAGGTATTTTCATTTCTAATGATGGCTCTTGGGATCATCATGTAGACCAGTTTTTGGAGAAGGCATGGAAGAGAATTGGAATTATGCGAGGGCTAAAGATGCGGCTAGATCGAGCGTCTCTTCAAACAATATATTTTTCTTTTATCCGACCAGTTCTTGAATATTCAGATGTTATTTGGACTAATTTATCACAATACCAAAAAGATCAAATTGATAAAGTACAAAATGAGGCAGCACGAATCGTAACTGGGTGTAGTAAACTTGTGTCTCTAGCTGATCTTAATATGGAGTCTGGATGGGAATTACTTAATGATAGGAGATCCAAACACAAACTTATATTATTTTTTAAAATGGTAAAGGGACTGGCTCCTGCCTATTTGAATGCTTTAGTACCTACATCAGTTGGCAGTACATCTTCCTATAGCCTAAGATGTTCTCATAACTTACAAACTATAGCATGCAGAACTAATCTGTATTTAAAGTCGTTTTTACCCTCTGTTGTTAATGATTGGAATGCTCTACCCACTGATGTTAGGAATCTGGACTCTTTGTCAGCCTTTAAAAGTTTCATTAATAGAGAAAAACCGGTTCCAAACAAGCTTTATTTTTTCGGTGAAAGGAAGATTCAGGTTATTCACACTAAGCTACGGACAAAATGTAGTGCACTTGATCAACATCTTTATTACAGAAATTTAATTGATTCTCCTCTATGTGCTTGTGGTGAAATAGAATCAAATCAACACTATTTTTTTGACTGCAGATATTATCGTGAAATTAGGAACCGTTTAATTAAACGTGTGTCAGAAATCGGCCATGTTAGCCTACAAACAATTCTTTTTGGTGACGAGAGTCTCAGTATTGCTGATAATGAAAAGATATTTACAGCAGTTCATTCTTATATTGCGGAAAGTAAACGATTTAAGGTTTAAGATGCCATTTCCGTTACTTTGTAAAAACTCCGCACTTTTAAATATAAAGGTACCATTATTGTTTATATTGGTACTATTTTTTCCCCCCTACATTCTTATCTTTTAGGGTCAGATTGTATTATGTTGTAAAGGGTTGATAACTAATGTTTTTTTTTTTTTCTCTTTTCTCCCGCAAATGTTGTTAAAATGTCAAATGAATATTTGTTGGTGACACTCCATGCTACATACAATCGCGCACACACACACTCACATAAACACACACACACACACATACATACACACATACACAACTGACCATATTTTGTCCTTATCATACTATTGTTAAATAGTGACCACTTATCGGAGAGGAACTTTATAAGCTTATAGCTTTCGTTCCGATCCTTTTCATGTAGTTAGCTGTTGTTAATTATGAATACGTATGTTATCAATGTATGAATAAAATATGTTTAAACTAAGGTTTCGAGGATAATGTAGGTCAAGATTTATGCTACTGATTCTGTTACGTAGAAATAGTTTGTCACATAATGGGTGCTTTGAAGAGAAAGATTGGGTTAAAATACCGCCCAAGGCGATATGATCAGCAAACAAAAGACACGCACATTCGGTAAAATTGGATTTGAAAAATTGAGGTGGACATCGAATTTTGCCGCCAGGGGGCGCCAATCGAAATGGCGCATCGAAAAAATGAAATTTTTTCGAAGCGATATTATTAAACAGCGATTACGTAATCGCTGTTTAAGAAATGGGCGAAAAGTTTCGGCCTAAGTTAGCCCGTGCGGACTGCGCAGGCTGCCATGGTCGATACTTTTCGCAAATGCATTAAGCCCATTTTCACAGAGCATGGCTCATTAATGGTTTTTCGGTAGAAATATATAAAAATAAGACGTATATAACTCTATTCAAGGAATGAAGAGATTTTTGTTTTGTTTTGTTTTGTTTTGATGGAGGTATGAAAATAAAAAACTTCACGGTTTCATACAGAAGTGTGATTAGGTATTTTTTGTTTCATACCTCAGTCAAAAAATCTTCATTCCTCATAATTTAATATCACAGACAACAAATACACACAAATATAATACTAACTGCATTTTCTTTTGTGTGTAAATCCAATATTGCAGGTTTGAATGCCCGTTTCATTGCTGTTTCATTATTCAGGAAAAGCGCTTGTTCATGACGTAAAAATGTGTAACGTGATCATAGCATTGAAAATTGCAAATTTTAATAGATCTTTAACTAGAAGTTTAATATGCTGAAAGTAAATTGAAAATTAGATTGATCTAATTCGTACCTAGTAGATCTAAACTGACAATGAGTTTTAAGTTCTATCATAGACTTAATGAATTTCTGTAGGACATTATTTTCAACTCATGATATTTAGAGAAAATACACTTAGCTAGCATTTAAACTTCGGACTCGGTATAAAATTAGAAGGAAAAGACATTATGAAATCTTATATACACGTTTCTTTAAATTAGTTTGACAGGAAAAGTAGGTCCGGCACTGCATTTTTTTTTTTTTTTTTTTTTCATGGAACTATTTTTTTTCAGCAAATCAGAACTCGCTAATATTCATGAAAACAACTTATATTGAATTAGTAAACGATAAACTAAGCTCCTAAATATACATGTAAGATAATTCCGACATTTATGATAAACTTCAACGGCGAAAGTGTGTCAGTTGGAAATTGTTAAAACAAAAGTTTTTAAGGTAGAAATATATTAAATAAAACTTAGATTTATTTTGTAATAAACTACATTCCTGAGTACAATTATACAATAATTTAGGTGTTCATATTACCCGTTTTGTGCTGTTGTTTTTGGACTGTTTGTATAGAAACAAGTGACACAATGTCGATGTTATGTATACCTGTTTTTCGTGTTGTTTCGGATTTTTTGTTTAAAAACAAGTGACATGATACCGACGTTTAAGTATATGAAAAAAATTCCAATATCTTCTCTGCAGGATTATCAACGACACGATCAAACGTTTCCTTTGTATAGTTTGTTTCCCAGTGTTTTAGGTAGACCGACTGGAGTTGAAAAGATTTCAAACGGGAAAAAGATCATATTGTCCTATTTGTTATTGTCGTAGTGTCTTAAATTAAAAAAAAACACACACACAGAGAGAAATACTGCTCGTAAAAATGAAGTTACATATACGGAATCTTTTGTTGCAGTAACTTTCCTCGCGCTTGTATTTTGATTTAAGCAGCGCCAGAAAATTTTGTATCGCGCGAGACCGATGGTCGAGAGAGATGTCAAAATTTGCTTACGCGGCGAAGAAAGCGATATTATTTTCCTAAGCTTTTTGTGCACTGCATCCTCTTTTTCATCTGGAGCGGTGAAATTCCCAGAATTGTACTTTCGTTTTTGCATGTTTTCCTTGATGGTCTTACTGCAATCCGAAATTCCGTCCATATTTTAAAGCCCTAGTAAAGTCCAAAATTAGAGATTTTTTATGCTTGAAAAAAGGCACGAATCTGTTAGATTTACTCTTATTTTGTCACCAAGGGGATAGGGGCGTTCATTGCAGCATCGGTTCATGTCACAGAACCATACAAAAAATCCTGAATTTTTTATCAATTCTCCCAAGTGACGTTGCCACGCACTATTCGGAATCATTCTGGTGTCCTATGTTTAGACACCATGTGACCGACATATAATGATGACCTATTACACAGACGATGTGCTTTCTCTCCTTAAAAACCGTTGTAAAACTTCGGTAAGCCTTTAATTTTCGTTATATTGCCTGCGCTCATCGTATCTAAATTATTTGTATGCATTTGATTGGTAAATCGGAGTTGTGTTATCTTTATTTCGATCATGAAAATATCGATATACGCCTATTTCTTCTTGTCAAGAGTCGTCCTGACATCGCATGACATCTCGGCCGATAACACTTTCGGCCTATTACAATTTCGACAAATAAGGTCAGACCTCTTAATAGGTGCAATCTGATATCGATCTATGCTGTCAGCAAAGGACAGTAGAAATATCTATAAGCAATGTGTTTTACCGAACTCTTGCTCTTTACTGCTAGTTTTTGAAGACAGAGTTGATGTTACCTCATCAATCAAGTTATTGCATGCAGATGAACCATACTTTTCAAAATTATAGGTACATATTCCAAAGCTGTTAAATACATGTAGGCCCTATTTCAAGTTGTTGGAGTGCAAGACAATTGAAGACAATAGTAGTAGTTTACTAGTACTCAAGTAATCTACCACTTGATTAAGAAAAATATTTTTTATGTCATTTTTTACTAATCTCTTTTCTTTCCAATCTAAAATCAGTGTATCTTTTTAGGGTGTGATACGGAGAGACCAAGATGTTTGTTAACCGACGAATAGATATCCCAGTCTGGTGTTATATCTCCACTGTACGACGATTTTTTTTTTTTCATAGATTTTAGCACAGTCCATGTCAACAGGTATTTGAATGATATTTAGATCTGCATCTTTTACACATTAATGTTAGAACTTTGAAGTCTAATATATTTCAAGCTTAGAAAGGATCAGCCGCTAAAAGGATAATTGATCAAATACAACTTTTTTACACCCTCGCCATAAATTTTTGAAAGGAGCAATTGTTTGCTACAAGCAACTGCTCCTTTCTCACATTTTTTTTTTTTTTTTTTTTTTTTCGTGAATATTCCCCAGTATTTTATCGGTTGTTTAACACCATTTTCAACATTATTTCAGTTTTATCACAACAGCCAGTACACCTGTCCTTCCTTATCAAGAGTTTCTGTTTCCAGTACTTTGCATAATATCCCACTGGCTGATTTTCCATGTAACAATTGTCAATACAATGGTTAGCAGTGAGAGAGGAATGAATCCTGTTGCAATGACTATCATCAATCCTGGGAAAGAAATTGGCTTTGAACCAGCAATCCCCCAATCGCAAGTCCTGTATGCAACTAGCTGCACCACTAGGGCTCTGCAGTAGTATTTCGTAAAAGTAATTTACTCTTGAGAGAGAGAAAGAGCATGTCTTGGGGCTAAAACAAAGTCCAACTTTTAGTAAGCAAGCACAAAATATACACTAAAAAGCTGCTTTGTATTAAGCCACCACTAAAGAGACTCTCAAATTGTGTTTTTTTGACCTTGACAAAGAAGGATTTTGAAAACATAATGAAAAAAGGTGAAAACCAACATTTTCTATTCCAAAAGTGATTTTACCTTTTTAGACAAGTTCCATCATTTGAGCCACATTCAATTTGTTGTCTACAAATGCTTTCAATTTGGACAAGTTAAAATTTTTATCATCTGGAAAAGAATTAGTATTAACGTGGCCACCAGGGCAGGGTTTACTGTATAAAGAAATGAGTATATCTTATAAAATAGTTCTAGAGATACAATCTGAGACTAGTAGATTAAAATACATGTGTTTTTCAATCTAAATTTACTTGATTGATTGAATGGTGTTTAATGCGGCATTCAACATTACATCAGTCATTTCATTGTGTCAGCTTGCTTGTTCATCTATACCCTGGGTTTTACTAGTACAAGGCTATGGCTCTGTAGTGTCATGCACAAGAACACTCTCATGAAAAACCCATTGCTTCCAGCGAGGCTCAAAGCTGGGGCCTCCAGGTTATGAGTCCTACACTTTACCACTGAGCCAGGCAGACGTAATATAAATTTGTATTTCAGACTCAAAATGCGAATGCAGTCTCAATGGCTGTGTAAGATACAAGGACATAGTTGTTAAATGGCCTCTTTAGGATTTCATTTAACTCTACCAAACAACAAAATTTTGGTTTAGTCCAAATTCAAAGTATTTGCAGCCGAAAATTTAACTGTGGCTCAAATGATGGAATTTGTTTTTAATAGGGTAGGAAACATAGAGTGGAATCAAGAAAATGCTGGTTACCTGCTTTTTCTCCTTTTCTCACAAAGTTTTCAAAAGGCCTGAGATGCATTAAGACCCCTTTTCCCTAAGCATGGCCCAAACATACTTTGCATTTTAAAAAAGAAATTTGTGTTCTTGTCATTTCAGTGTCTCATTTTGGACAGAGCTGGCCCAGTAAAGCCAAGCTGCACCGACAGGATGCACTGTTTGTGACTCAGAAGATCCATACCATCCCATATGTTTTTCAGTGCCCGTGTTTGGTTGCATTTAATTTGCAAATTATAGGACTGTTTGGTTAGGAAATTATAAACAAAATTCACACAGTACCAACTGCACTAGCAAATCATTTGTATGCACCGACTTGTATAACGTTGGAAGTAAAAACTTAAAGTAAAACTATAGGAAATGTCAATCATTTAAGACTACATCTTTGGCCAGATATTCACGAAGTTTAGTTTAAGTATTTGTCTGCATAATATTTAACCCATTACCGCAGAATTCCAAGTTTTAAAGGCCCTGGACCAAGAAGACTTTTTGAAAACATTTAAGAAAAGGGAGAAAATGCTAATAACCAGCATTTTCTCATTTGTTCCACATTGTTTTCTACACTTTCAAAGACAAAAGTCAACACCTGGGTCTCACTTGATTTGTCACCTGCAAATGCTTTGAATTTGGAAAAGTCTAAAATTTTGTTGTTTGATAAAGAGTTAACCCTTTACCACACAATCCAGACTTTTAACGACCCTGAGAAAGACAGCTTTTGAAAACACTGTTGAAAAAGGAGATAAGGCTGGTAACCAGCATTTTCTCCTTTTCCCACAATGTTCTCTACTCTTGCCAAAACACATTTCACTTTTTGATTTGCATTTATTTTTGTTATCTGCAAATGCTTCCAATTTGGACTGGTGTAAAATCTTGTCGTTTGGTAAAGAGTTAAGATAATTCTAACCATAACCACTATGTCACAATGAAAATCTTGTAAGCATGTTTGTTTCCTAATTATTAGTTTTAATTTTGGTTACCTGTGGTAAGACAAATGGGTCACACAAGATAGATTACAACTATCTTAGATGATATCGAACGTTATTATGCAGTAGGTCCAAGTGTTAGTCAGTGGCAGAAAAATGAATTTTGTAACCAGGTAAACGTCAATAAAAGATAGAGTAACTTAGCAACTTTTTATCTGGGTCTAAAATTCATTTTTCTAACACATGGACCGATGGTACAATAACAGATTGTCGACTGAACAATAATGTCCGTACTTTTAAATAGTATGATTTAATTCTAAATGTATTTTAACACCTGCGTTGTCAACTTTTGTCCACCACTGGGCCTTTAACTTTTTCTGATAATAACATTGTTATGTTGACATCATGGAAAATTTCCATATAATAAATACTTATTTGCCTTCTGAGTGCTGGAATAGATAATGGGTACAAGATGACTGATTTTGCGTTTGAAACATATGAGCTACGCTCTGTAATACGGGGGCTTAGTGCATCTGCGAAAATTATCGACCCAGGTCAGCCTGTGCAGTCCGCACAGGCTGACCCTGGCCGAAACTTTTCACTATTGGACAATTTTCTGTATGTAATAGGACCATTCCATCTCATGATTCAGTCATTTGTTAGAAAAAAATGAACTCTGTGGATATGATCATGTTATGACTTGCTAGGTATCATGCATCACAGAGGTGTATTAAGCCCCTTTTGCCATAGCCTGGTTCATGTGTTACTATACACAGGTATTTCCTTAAGAACAGGACCAAGCCCAGGTAGCTCAGTCAAGGACGTGAGAACCGGAGGTCAGTGGTTTGATTCCCGACTTTTCCAAATTCTTAGAATTGATGATATTCATTGTGACATGTGGGAAAGCAGCCAGTGGCTTGGCAAGATTATTGTGTGAAGTACTTGTTTTTGTTGGCTTAAACCTTTACTAAACAATCTTGAGTTTTCACGAAGCTAGAGATGAAGACTTTTGAAAACATTGTTGAAATTCTTTGGTTACCAGCATTTTTTTTCCATTTTCCCATAATGTTTTCTACCCTTTCAAAAACAAATTTCAATACTCGAGTCCCATTTATTTTGTCATCTGCAAATACTTTCAAGTCAAGTCTAAAATTTTGTTGTCTAGAGTTAAAATCCATGTGCAGAAATGGGTTAACCATTTACCAGATGACAGATTTTGGACAAGTCCAAATTGGAAGTGTTTTCAGACAACTAATTCAGTGTGGCGTAAAGGATTAGATTTGTCTTTGAAATGGTAGAAATCATTGAGAGAATAGAAGAAAATGCTGGTTACCAACATTTTCTCCTTCACACACGAAGTTTCTAAAGCTATCTCCCTGGGGGTCATTAAAAGACCAGATTGTTTGCTGAAGGACCATTGTATACTTGATTTAAAAGCTTGAAAATGTGTAGATAGTGAAAACAATTGCAGTTTGCTCAAATATACTTTTTATTGGTCTCAAACTTTGTAAGATGTGTTTTTATTTTAAAATTCATAAATTAAAACTGTAACCCTTTGCCAAATGACAAAATTTTATGCTAGTCCATATTGAAAGCATTTGCAGTTGACAAAATAAATGTGACTCAGAAATTAAGATTCTTTTTGGGAAGGGAAGAAAACACTGTGGGAAAAGGAGAAAAATGCTGGGTTACCAGCATTTTCTACTTTTCCTACAATGATTTCAAAGGGCTTCTCTCTCAGGGCTGTTAAAAGCCTTGAGTGTGTGGTAAAGGCTTAAACTGGAAGTAGAGTTTAGTATCTTTCAATAATTTTCCTTTTAGTAATAAAAAACAATGGTCACAAAAATATCACACTTAACTCTTTACCACACAGTCCCGAGTTTTAATGACCCTGAAGAAGAGGGCTTTTCAAAACATTATGGGAAAAGGAGAAAATGCTCATAACCAGCATTTTCTTCTTTTCCCACAATGTTTTCTACCCTTCCCAAAACAAATTTAAATTTTTCAATCATATTTATTTTGTCGTCTGCAAGTGCTTTCAATTTGGACCAGTCTAAAATTTTGTCGTTTGGTAAAGAGTTAATCATATTGGTAATCTTAATTCAGTATTCTTCATGACTGGTGTCAAACCTTATGCTGGCTATCTGTATCTTGGGCAAAAATACTGTTCACGTAAAACTTTCCATCATAGAGCTCCTACGGTAGGAAGAGAAACAGAAACAAGTAAATGTATTTGACTGATATATGTCACAATGCAATAAATCTATTTTCAACAGTATTTCAACTTTATAGCAGTAGCTGTACACTTACTCATGTTCATTTGGTCAGTAACTGATATTACTGGCAATAAAGCTGGGGGAGGTTACTTTTTGAAGGAAACTACCTATCAAGCTCCAGCTACAGTTGAATTTGGAACACATGTTTTACAAATCATATCAACAAAAAGGCCATGGTGGGCTTGCAAGCATCTTCACGTCCTTGATTATTTCAATTTACTGCCTATGTTTATTAACCCTTAACCACACAATTCCAGGTTTAAATGAACCTAAGGAACATGCCTTCTGAAAACATTCCGGGAAAAGGAGAAAATGCTCGTTACCAGCATTTTCTCCTTTTCCCACCATGTTTTCTACCCTACCAGAGACAAATTTAAATTTTGAGTCACATTTATTTTGTCGTCTGTAAATCCTTTCAATTTGGACCGATCTAAAATATTGCTGTGTGGTAAAGAGTTAAGTGTCATTGCAAAAGGATTTGATCCTCTCTAACTCCTGAACATGATTTAGGTTTGCTCATGGGGGAAAACAGCAAGTGAATTTTAGAGAATTTGCTGAGAATTACTGGTATATGAAATAGAGGTAAAAGGCGCATTATTAAATTTAAACCTTTTTCAAACAATCCAAGTTTTAACAACTCTTAGTAGGACAGCCTCTGCAAATATTTTGGGATAAAGAGAAAATTTTGGTACAATATAGCCTGTAGAAAAAAGTGGAAAATGTTGGTAGCCTGTATTTTTTTCTTTTTCCCCCCACACTGTTTTCTACCCTTCCAGAGAGACATTTATTGTGTTGAGTTACATGTACTTTTTCATCTGCAAATAGTTTCAATTTAGACAAGACTAAAATGTCCTTCTCTTGTAAAGATTGGGTGTTTATTTGTTGGAGCATTTTGCACCAATTTGAACATTATTTCAAATTTTTATTCATGTCAGTGTGACAACTCATTACTGTCTTTTCTGTATTTCACCAGCACAAAGCTGGAGGTCTGCAATGTCTTGCCTAAGGACATTCCTTAACGCCCTGGATTGATTCATTCTATGGTGTTTAACGCCATTTTTCAACATTATTTCAGTTATATTGCGGTAGCCAGTGCACCTATCCATGCTTTCCTGGCGTTTTTTTTTTTTTTTTTTTACCAGTGCAACGCACAATATTCCTTCCAAGCCACTGGCTGCTTTTCCCAAAGAGCCATTGTCAAAACAATGGTAAGCGGTGAGAGAGAAATGAATCCTGTCGCAGTGACTATCATCAATCCTCGGAAAGAAATTGGCTGAGCCGGGGATCGAACCAGCAACCTCCTGTTCTCAGGTCCTTTACGCTACCGACTGAGCTACAGGGCTTGGCTTAAAGCCCTGGAACCGACTTAAGTTGTTTTTGCAGAAAGTGAAGATCAAGATCAGACTGCACATAACATGAAGTCTGATCTTAGATCTATACTGTCTGCTACTATGAAACAAGTTTTGTCAAAATAAAGCAAAGCAGCTACCGTTTTCTTACTTTCCAAGTAGGTGCGCAACCCTTTACCAGTTGGTACGTAGCTCAAATGAAAAGATTTGCTTCAAGAAGAATAGTACACATTATGGGAAAAGGACAAAATACTGGTTACCAGCAATTCTGCTATTTGCAAAATGTCTCAAAAGCATTTTTCTTTGTTAAAATGATTAAATACTGCCTTTACATAATAACTTGGATGTTTTAGTTAACCCTTTACCTCACAATCCCAAATTTTAACGACCGTGGGGAAGAAGCCTTTTGAAAACAATGTGGGAAAAGGAGAAAATGCTGGTAACCACAATATTTTCTACCTTTCCCAAAACAAATTTCAGTTTTTGAGTCCCATTTATTTTGTCGTCTGCAAATGCTTTCAATTTGGAAATGTCCAAAATATTGTTGTTTGGTAAAGAGTTAAGGGTTAAGGGCAAGCAATAGCTTCTAATATTGCTCTGTATGTATGAATATATTTTTTATTTTTTGTCCACAAATTCTTCTTGTAAGACTATTGTGATGTACATGTATTTAAAATAATAAAATGATATCACACCATATTGCCTTGCTTGTTGCATGAAACATATCTGTCTTTGCAAGAGCTGTGATCTGAACCAGCCAGTTTTATATCGCAGCAAGCATACTGAAGGCCAAGTATTCACATGCTACATCTTCTTCAGCAACACCACAGAATACGATTTTAGAAATCTGATTATTCTGCTGTATATCTGAAAAATAAAAAAAGACATAATCTCTTTTTTAATTTATCTCAATCTGAAACTGTAAAAAAAAAAGAGCAGTATAGTAATAGGTGTAGGTTTACTCCAACTTCATTCCATTTAATAACAGAATTGACTGCAGCATCTGTCCAGCATGTGGTTGAACTTAAATAATGTTGAAAACTGTACATGTATGAATTCATAACTTTACAAATATAACTTTTAACAAACCTGTTTCGAAACAGCATTGGTAATGCATTACTTATCATTTGTAAGGAAGAATCATGTGATCCATCTTCCACAATGTTACTTTTGCATATGGATCAAAATTGACAGCTGGTGCATTTCCAACTTTTTACTAATTTTCTTCACATGTTCTCTACTCTAGTATGGCATATGTCTCAAAGCCCGGATAGAAGCAAAAAGTACACAAAAAGGGGCCCAAAATGCATCTAAATTTAGATAATACCATTTAAAAGTATGGATATTAATTTGAAGGTGACAATCTGTTATATTGCAGCCAGTGCAAGTGTTTGTTAATGGCAGAAAAAGTAGGTCAACAGTTGCTATGTTGCTCTATCTTTTGTTTACTTTTCACTTGATTTCAATTTTTTTTTTTTTTTTTCCATTGACATACACTTGGATTGACTGTACAACAACACATTGTCATCTTCCCAACAATTTCCGTACTTTTAAAAGGTATGACTTCACTCAATTTTTGTTTGAATTCTCCAGGGCTTGACTTGTTGGCGGGTTTTCTGTTCTGCTTGACTCCAGGTGCTGACTGGCCTTTAGCATCATCTTGTACAATCGTTTCATGAGATCCAGTGACGTTTTCCACTCCGTAACCCTGGAGTTTCTTTTACTAGTACTCCGCACAATATTCTTTCCAAGCCACTGGCTCCTTTCCCACATAACCATCGTCGAAATATGAGAGACAAATGAATCCTGTGGCAATGACCGTAGTATCATCAATCCTCGAAAAGAAATATGTTGGGGATCAAACCAGTGACCTCCTGTTCTCAAGTCCCGTATGCTACCGACTGAACTGCTTGGGTTTTATGTGTGCTATTGTTTAACTATAATCCAGTTTAAGTTTAATCCTTAACCTGCCAAAAATGTTAAATGAAACTTTCAAGCTGATGGTAATTACAGTTACATTTTGGAGAAAATCTATCCTCTTATCGGACAGTGTAGATCCAAGATCAGACTGCACACACTGTCTGCAAAAGGTCATTGAGTCGCGTTAGTGCTGGTAAATGAAACTCGAGGAAAGCACGAACAGGTGCTTTGGCCCCCGCAATATCACTGAAATAATGTTGAAAACGGCGTTAAACACCATGCAGTCAATTAGTCAATATCCAATAGCACAAGATGTAGTTAACTTTTTAACTCTCCTTACAAAACGAAAAATTTTACATCCGTCCAAATTCAAAGCTGTTGCAGACCATAAATTAAATGTGGCTGAACTGATGAAACATGATTCCAGATGAGCAGAAAACAATGTGGGAAAAGGAGAAAATGATGGTTACCGGCATTTTCTCCTTTTCCCGCATTGTTTACAAAGGGATCCTTCCGCAGTATCGTTAAAACTTGGGATTGTTTGATAAAGGGTTAACAGAATAACAGTTTAACATAACAGTTCAACTGTATTCAAGTTCCCTGTCCAGTGGGGGTTAATCTTGAGATTTATTCCAAGTTAACCTGGGTGTGTCTATTAATAGATTCATTCATAATGTTACAGTGGTGTAGGAATAAGTGATCCTTTGCTTTGCATAGGTCACTCAGTTTACATATAAGCAAAGATCTTGTACCTTATAATGACATTTTGTTCAGTTTATTACTTTGTAAGACGACATGTTCAAATTGGTTTTTGAATAAATTGTCATGTATAACAGAATTAAGATTTCTAACAAAAAGAAGTATTTTCTGTGTGGCAGTATTTGGCAACTGTGGGTCTTTTTGTTTACTTTGAATCTAGGTCAATCTTGGTGCCTATAGACTAGCTACAGTCAAAATTGCGCAATATTTCTTGATGGTCGATTTGCTATCGGAAATCCCTTCTATTTTTATGAGAAAAGATATGAAGTTTTTGCACCTTTGAATACGATACAGGATAACCAACGACTCTGCAAACCTCGGATGATCTATTGATCAAATCCTTCTGCTCTATTACGATGGGTGATTTGCACCTAAACCGCCAATTTCTTCGCCGGAAATAAACCGCTTTAAAGTTTTAAATCGTAAGACTACACTTATAAAAAAAGACAAGTAATAATTTTCTGTCGAACAAACAGTTTGTAAATTCATTTTTAACATGGTTAATCGATTCCGTTGGCAGTTTTTACAGACAGATTGATACATGTGAATACATGCATCTTCACTGTGGTTCATGTGGTGGTTGATAACCGATTTTCAATTGCGCTTCAATGTTTAAGATCATGTTACTGACGGTATTTCACAATTGAAACCTCCTTGATTCGGACTAAGTTAGATAGTTACGGAATCCGCCGAGTTGTGATGCGTGGATAATAGACCTGTGTTTTTAATCACGTGTCATTTCTGCGGGCCATTAACGCCAAAATCAAAATTAAATTAACAGGCCAAGTATCCCATTTACAAAGTAACACGAAAGGACTTATTTCTACACTACTATTATTTCCCTGAAACTTGTGGGTACATCTGGTTCAACTACATATTGACTAATTAGTATTTTTCCCCTCAAAATTTAATGGGTTGGTAAACAATTGTATAATCTTTTTAAGACGAAGACCTTCGTTTTGTTAGATCAGGCTATTACTGTTTTGAAACAACAACAAACATTGCACTAAAGGTCTCTGGGAAAAATCATCATTCAAGGTGATAATAATGATGCATCTTCACAGTGTTTGGTGAGTTTTTTTAAGAAATATATGTTTTCAATTTGTTTGGTTACATTTTGAATTTGCGAAAAAAAATCTATTCCACTATTATCAAAAGGAAGGATTGATCATGGATTTCAAAAGAAAGGACAAAAAGTACTAACTCGTTTTGGTTATCCATATTTTCAAGGAGATTTTCAAGGTCGCTGCTGCTGATTTATTCTAGAAGGCAACAAGTTGATCATTTAGCATAGGTGATACCGACTATGGCAGGTGTCAATAAATTTAACCGTTTGCCAAACTATTCTATGATTTCACGGTCTTGAGGAAGAAAGGTTTTGAAAACACTAGAAAAAAGTATAAAAGGTTGGTTTTATTCAAAAATTTTAATTCTACTAAACATTTATTTTCAGACCCTACAGCCTGTCACAAATAGTGTAACAACTCTCGAAATGTCAGACAATTTTGAACGCTTACGGACATATATCGAGCGTCTACGGGAACAAGCTAAAGTTGAAAAGAATGATGTTCGGTACAGACATTATGCCGGATATGTTAACGAATTTGTCAGCCCGTTTTGCAATGAGAAGGTCTACCTTGTCGGGAGCACAGGAGAACAAATGAAACTCCGTTGGTCGAAAAACGGAGGAGACACAGACTTCTTGCTATGCTCTGGAATGTTTGAGATACCAGTTGAAAATTTAGTTTTCAGGGAAGACACACCATGTTATGTCTGGCTAAAAGCAGATGGTCTGAAATCAAAGATAAAATTTGATTTGATCGACAATAAATACATACCATCTGATTTGCTAAGGAGTGTGAGTCCTGAATTATTTACCATCTTGAGAGGTATATATCTTATAATAACTTCAAACCTAGACACTGTGCGAGACAGTCAGGCAAGAGTTACAACCACCGGTCTGCCGTCTAGGGTTGGCCTGGCTCGACAAGAATACCGCAATCTGCAAATCCTTGATGACAGAATACCAGGCCCAAGAGATATTAAAAAGACAGTTAAACGTCTAATAACAAACAAAGCTAAAACAATAGAGAAGTACGGAAAAGACGTTATCACCCATAAGAGAGACAAGGAAATTATAGACATGATAATAAAAATGATAGTCCTTGCAAAAAAGCCAGAAAGTTCTGGATCACATGACGGTGAATTTCGTAACTTCGCCCACGTTATGAACATAGTTAAAAACCGAAGACAAGGTTGTCAGGCGACCAAGACTGGCGAGTGCGAGGATGAAGTGACTAAATCTCACGAAACGATCGTACGAATTGATGCTGAGAGCAAGTCACCGCCTAGAGCCGAGCGGAATAGAGAACCCGCTACCAAGTCCAGCCCTGAAGAATTTAAACAGAAATTAAGCGACATGGAAGGTACTTACGAAAAGACAAAAGGTAAAGATTTTGTCCCTGCCATACGAGTTAAAGGCACGTTACGATTCATGGTTGACTGGGAAGTAAGAGATGGGTTTTGGCCGAATAGAGACGACAGGCATAGAATTTCAAAGTTCGAGGTTTTTGTAGTATCCCGTTACGCCCCGGTTGCACCTGATACAAACAAAGACTTTTGTCTGTCATTTAATCTTGCAGAAATGGAGCTTGCCAAATGTATGTCTCAAGTCCAAAGAGATGTCTTTCTTATTCTTAAATCTTATCTGAAAGGGGGATTTCAGGCCATGCAGGATGCAGTTAAACCAGAGGCAGAACTGAAATTGAAAACGTTTCACTTGAAGACGGCCTTGTACTGGGTATCTGAGAGAGAAGATCCTGGAATCTGGCAGGAAAGTAACATCATAGGAGCGTTATTGAAAGTCTTGCGATTTATTGCTGAAGCCGCGAATAAGGGCTGCCTGGAACATTATTTCGTACCAGATAACAATCTCTTTGCAGGCCTTGTGAAAGAAGACCTCGAGTTGATCAGTGAATGTATCTATCAGGCCATCGAAGATCCAATAAACTATATTCAGCGCTTTTTCGATCTTGATGACGGTAAGCCGGTGAAAATCAAGCTCACTGAAGACGAGGTTACTTCTCTATTGGGATTAGGGGAAGATGGAGGCCTTGAAAAAGAAGCTGATTTGATCGAAGAAGCGATCATAGACTTTCACAGAGGTTTCAATGAAGGACCACGAGATACAAACGGAAATGCACCTATTTTGGATGCCATTCAGAAGATGGGCGAAAGATACTTACAGGATGCAGAACGTGGTGAACTTGCTGACTTACAAAAGAAGCATGATTTAGCAAAGGCAACGTTTATATTGACCACACTTTTTGGCACACTTAAGTTATCACAAGCGACCAACACTCTCAGCATTCTATCAGGCTTCATCGAACATGTTGTAGGATCTGGCTTACTTCAACGAGCCCGTGCTCGGCAGTCTAATCAGGAATCAAATGGGGAATCCCTAGAATTGCAGAGGGAAACTACAAGCGGCGAACAGAGCATAAGTGGTACGTATACTGACGAAATGCCTGCATCATCCGGACAAAGTTCACAGTCTAACCCTGCAGAAAAAGATGCTGGAAAGGAGCTACTTGCGGGTGCGCTCAACTTGCTCACCGGTGGACATAACATGGACAGAGAAAGCTGACGTACAGCTGAGGATGAACTGAAATTCAAGGCGTTCTCATTTTTCTTAAAAAAACTTCATTAAAATAAGAATTTTCGCACACGCCAGCCTGTTAGCATGCATCGGATTAACTTGCTCACAATGCGTGAGTTCCATCGACTTTAGTCGAGCCCAAAACATACCAATGGACTGCGAATGACGAAATCTTCTTGCCCATGGTTTAGACTCAAATAGTCAAACAAAACTGACTTACAAGAAAAGCACTTAGCAAAGGCCAAGTCTCAACTGACCAAACTTTTAGGCACGCGTAAGGCAACAGAAGTAACCAACACCACCGGCATTTTATCAGATTTCATCATCGGACAGGTTAGTTCAAGCAGCCCATGCTCAGCAGTCTAATCGGGAATCAAATGTGGTAAAGGAAGCTACAAGAGGTGAACAGAGCACTCATTAAACAAGTGGTGTGTACACTGACGAAATACAGACATCATCCAGACAATATCCACTGTCTAAATCCGACGAAATAGATGCTGGAAAGAAGCTGTTTGCAGATGAGCTCGACTTGCTCGTCAACAAAGTGACCATGGTGAAAGACCGCAGGCGTAAGCTAAGGATAAATTGAAATTCAATGCGTTCTCATTTTTCTTTGGAAAACCTTATCTAAATAACGCTTATCACACATGTCAGTTGATTAAATCTAACATGTTTCTAATTAACTCACCCACAATACATGAGTTCCATCGACTTTAGTGAAGGCTAAAAACACGACATTGGACTGCAAATATCGAAACGCTCTTGCCCATGCTTCCGAAACAAGAGGCGGTGCATAACTAATCAAAGTACTGAAAGTACTGACAGACTAGCGAATTTAATTGATTGATTGTTTGTATGGTGTTTAACCCTGTTTTCAACATTATTTCAGTTATGTAGCAGTGGACAGTGCTCATATCCATGCTTTCCTGGAGTTTCTTTAACAGTACTCCGCACAATATTCTTTCCAAGCCACTGGCTGCTTTTCCACATTTATATTATAACCATCTTCGAAACGTGAGAGAGAAATGAATCCTGTCACAATGACTATCATCAAGCCTCGGAAAGAAACTTGCCGAGTCGGGGATCGAACCAGCGACCACCTGTGCCCAAGTCCTGTCCACTACCGACTGAGCTGCTAGGGCTATGCGTGGTATTGGTTAACTGTAATCCAGTTTAAGTTTACCCTTAACCTGCTAAAAATGATAAACGAAACTTTCAAGCCTGAATATTGCTATTTCAAAGTTACATTTTGGAGAAAAAAATATATCCTCTTATCGGACCGTGCAGATCCGAGATCAGACTGCATGCTCTGCGCAGTCTGGTCTTAATCCACACTGTCCGCAAAACGTCATTGAGTCGCGGTAGTGCTGGTAAAAGAAACTCCAGGAAAGCATGAATAGGTGCGCTGGCCGCCGCATTATCACCGAAATAATGTTGAAAACGGCATTAAACACCATGCGATCAATTAGTCAATATCCAATAGCACAAGATGTAGTTAACTATTTATTTCTCTTTACTAAAAGAAAAATTTTACGCCAGTCCAAATTCAAAGCTGTTGCAGACCATAAATTAAAAGTGGTTGAACTGATGAAACCTGATTCCAAATGGATAGAAAACAATGTGGGAAAAAGGAGAAAATGCTGGTTACCAGCACTTTCTCCTTTTCCCGCAATGTTTGGCATTGTTTGGTAAAGGGTTAATATTCAAGACTAGAATAACAGTTTAAGATAACAGTTTAACTGTATACAATGATCTAAACAATGAACGACTGAAGGAATGACAAGTGTTCCCGGTCCAGTGAGGGTTAATGTAATTGGGATTTGCTGCAAGTTACCTAGGTGTATCTATTAATAGATTCATTCATAATGTTAAAGTGGTGTAGGAAAAATTGATTCTCTGCTTTGCATCTAGGTCACTTAATTTATATATAACCATAGATCTGGTACCTTGTAAATGACATCTTGTTCAGTTTATTACTTTGTAAGACGACATATTCAAATTGGAGTGGTAGAGATTTAGTGGTTTTTCTCAAAATTGCCATATATAACAGAATTAAGATTTATCACAGAAAGAAGTATTTTTCTGTGAGGCAGTATTTGGCAACTGTGGGGTTTTTTGTTCACTTTGACTCTAGGTCAGTCTTGATGCCTATAGCCTAGCTTCGCTAGTCTAAAAAACCTTACATCACCTGCCCCGAGGAAGGAGGATTTTGAAAACACTGTGGTAACTAGCATTTTTATCTCGACTGTTTCGAAGAAAACATCGAGGTATTGTCGTAGCACTCGCGTCGTCGTCCGCATCGTGCAAAAACCGTGACATTTACTTTAATATTGACATTTTATAATATCTCTGTCAACACGGAAAATATTTACTTCAAACTTGGACAAGTTGTTCACTATCAAAAGGAAAACCAACTCAACAAGGACTTTAATTTTTCAATGGAAATCAAGCAAATGCAGCCCAGGGTTGGAATCTGCAAAGCGCTGCACTTGTTCGCTTTTTCCGACAGAAGACAAGAATAAGAAATCAAATACAAGAACATCTTTTTTCTTTGCTATTCCGCTTGATGAAGGGAACACACGACGTTAAGCGTCTGACACCTCTTGCTGCTCGTTCGAACTTTGGAACTAGGATCTACACGATCAACAATATAAGCCATTTTCGAGATATTCTCGTCAAACTGACGTTGAATTGAAGCAGCGAAAATATCCATTTCTTTTATATAGCAGCTTGCAAATCTCTTATTAGATGGATATAGCTTCCTAGAGTATAAAACTGTTTTCAACAATATGTAGTTTCATTAATACCACCACGTGCACCAGAGATCGTATTATCCACGATGGGGGTTCACCTTATGTATGTAGCCGGCAGTTGAGGCTCGAGAGGTATTTTTCTGATTTATATTTTATGATCTCCTTGCGAGAGACAGAAAGTAGAGACATGTTACCCTTTACGTGCGCGTTCTAAATATTCGCCCAGAGTCAACGATAAACCATGTTATTGTAAATGCTGTAATGTGCCTTTTCAAAATCAATACGTAGATCCTGAATGAACTTTTTAATTCAGCTGGATATGTGTACATATGGATTAAAAACTTTGATCCTTGAACAGAGGTATATAGTCTACTTTAATCAGGCGGCGTAATTTAGCTTATTCCGTCCTCCTCGGGATCTTGTAGATTTCTAATGACAATTTAATATTCAGGTATTTTCCATGTTTCTAATGGCAATCGATTAATTACGCTGCTGTTTACGAGGGTCAGTCAAAAATAAGTGAGCACTGCCTCATAACTTTTTTATTTTTTTACGTAGGCTAACAAAACTTGGCACGATTGTTCATTAATGTCTCGTGCAAAATTTGCGCGGGAAAAAATAACTTTACATGACGTCAGGTAAATATGACGTCATTTACAAAACTGTCATGGCGGACGATGCGTTCACGCTGACGCGCGCCGAACAAGTAATATATATTAAGATTGAGGCTAGGCGGGGTAAAAGCGCGATAGAAATTCAGAAAGCGCTCGAGGAAGTAGGTTCAGAGTTTGTACTTCCATATAGTTCTATCACCCGATGGGTAAGACAATTCAACAACGGGCGAAATACAGTTAGCAACAAGCACCTGTGCGGAAGGCCTTTGTCGGCAACGACCGGTGAAAATGTGGAAAATGTAGCAAAACTGCTGAACGATGACAGAAGATATTCATGTGATGAAATTGCTCATGAGTTGGACATAAGTCACGGGTCAGTTCATCGAATTTTAACGGAACGTCTGCAAATGAGAAAGATTGCGGCCCGATGGGTGCCCCACATGCTGTCGGAAAGTGAAAAACACCAACGTGTGAACATTGCCCGTAAACTTCTAAAAAGATATGGTGAAGATGGCGATGAGATGTTACAACGAATCGTTGCAATCGATGAGACATGGATTCGGTCTTTTTAACCCGAATTAAAGCGCCAAAGCAGTGAATGGCATACAAAAACTCCCCAAGACCCGTAAAATTCCTTCGAAGTCAGAACTGTGCCAAAATGTTGATGATCTTTGCGTATGATTTTCGTGGAGTATTGACGGCACATAGGGTACCAACTGGTGAGACTGTGAATAAAGAGTACTATAAGATGTATATTAGAACAATACTTCGTCCAGCAATACGCCGAAAGCGCCAAGAGATGATTGACCGCACGCCGCTGATTTTACACGATAACGCGTCACCCCATAAAGCCAACGTTGTCAAGGAGCTGCTAGAGTCATACCAGTGGGAAGTTCTTGATCATCCCCCCCCTACTCCCCTGACTTGAGCCCCCCTGACTTTGATTTGTTCCCAAAACTTAAGGAGCCCTTACGAGGAATACGCTACGAGAGTTTGGATGAACTTGAGTGTGCCGTGAACAGAGAGGTACGACGAATCAACTTTGGTAGCCTAGCAACCGGCATCCAAGCGTTGCCAAAGAGATGGAATTATGTCATCCAGTCCAGGGGAGATTACTTTGAGGGATTATAAGCACGTAATTTGTTTACCACGTAGTTTTAAAAAGTTATTAGGCAGTGCTCACTTATTTTTGACTGACCCTCGTAATTCTAAAACGTCAAAGATATGTCAAGTAGAAGTATAATTTCTCTTGTACAGAATTACTAGGAATAGAAGCTCCACATTTTAGGCAGTTTCGCCGAGCTATTATTTCTATTTACAACCGGAAGTGCAAGATTCGGTACCATTACCAAAAGGTGTACTGCCACAATGGAAAAGCAGATCTGTTTCACCTCTCCCGGTGTTGAAATCCTTCCTAACTCTTATCCTAGTTCCAGGCTACAACGGCGTATTTCAGTCTACACGTGAAGAACAACATTGGTCCACTTTCGCCTGTTATGAATTACTTGTTTCATGCATGTCATAGTCTTTAAAATCCAATAGATTTTTGTTTTTTCCTCTGTAAAAAGGGTAGTACGATAAATTTGCAAGATATGAATGACCTATGGTATCAGAAAAGAAACATAACCTTCGCCCAAACGTCATTTAGTGTCTTGTCATCATAGGGGGTAAATATCTCAGAGAAATGACATGTTTTCCTAGCACAACCTCTAATTTGTGCTGAGAAAACTATTATGCCAGATATACAAAGGATAATCAACTGGATTCGTGTTATATTTAAAATCAAAAGACTCAAAGTCGTGGAAAGCAGATTTGTGGAGTAGCATAAATCTGTAATATATTGTAATAAAAAAAATAGCATCACATGCAACACTTGTGCAATCATTTTAAAATGGAGTTAGCAAGGGCAGGGTAAGTCAAAATTGTTCTGCCGAGCAGTAATTGTTATTCTATTACTGTTTAAGGAGTGGTAATTTAATCCGTCAATCTTACGCAGTTTTTGCTGGTATTAGATTTCGGAATAAATATGTATACACGTGTAGGACAGTATATACGGTAGTGACAAAAGCGTGGTTGAGGTTTATTAGCTAAAACTGAAAGTAGAATGGGTGCAAGCGGGAATGACAGTATATTTGGTTCAGGTCATACCGATATCATAGTACAGAGTGAGCGCGCATGCGTTGTTACGCATGATGTATTTGGTTCCGGTCAGAACGATCAGAGTATGCGGATTTGCTATACAAATCCGCTAAACAAGTGTCGCGCGAAGCAGTTAATTGTCGCTTACTTTTTGGCAAGCAGTTGAAATTTCTTCTTCTTTTAAAGAGAGGATCTTACATGAGTGTTTATGTATTATCAGTTTTTTTCTCAATAAAACTAGTTCACTAAAATCATGTGATGCGAATCTTGGTGAGCATCACATATATATTTCGATCAAAGATTCTAACGAAAATGATACGTATAAACACGAATGTGGGCTGATATTTACCATATACAACGAGTGACTGACAAAAAACATCCGGTATCATATACCGTTTACGATTCCATGTTTTCCGGCTTGAAATGTTTACATACAGGAGAAGATAGATCCGATATATTTAAATAAGAATAGAATAAAACAGATTTTTGAGGGAACAAACTGAAATATCTGCACAAGTCTTTTTAGTTGAAATTACTATCACAGTATGCCATGTTGCTATGAAGCAATGGAACAAGCAAATAAAGCTGTTAAAGAGAGAGAGAGAGAGAGAGAGAGAGAGAAAACAATGACCCTAAAAGAAGACAAGGGTACCACACAGGTCATATTTCACATTCCAGAAACTGTATATCACATAAAAGAGAAATGAAAAGAAAAATACCTTTCTGAGTGATAACGAAACGTTGTAGGAAAAGGAGCAACTATTCTTAATAAGGAATTGCCCATTTTTGCACAACCATATAGGTGTTGCGTTATGTTCTTTCTAGATAGTACAGTGGATTTTTCCTTTTAAATTATCAAGGCAAGTCAAAGGTTTTCACAAACAACATTTATTTTAAAATATTTCCTTGTATTTTCCTTAGTCCGTCTTCCCAGATCTTATCACGCAACCTGATGGTAACAATCTGTCTTCACATCTCTCCCCCTTCATCTCTCCCCTCTCTGTCTTCACATCTGCACAGAACGTGCAGTCTGATCTTGGACCTATACTGTCCGATAAGGAGATATTTTTGCCCAACTTTGAAATAGCAACATCTGGGTTTTTACTATTGGCTTTCAAGAAAGTTCCATTTAACTGATTTAGCAGGTTAAAGGTTAAGACAGGTTTAACTGGACTTTGTTTATTGTGTTTGTTTGTTTGCTTGCTTCGGGTTTTGTACTTTGTCAACATCATTTGAGCTTCTAAACGAAGATGGGCCACCGCAAAAATTTTCGTAGACGACTTGCTGCCTGCTGTTATTGTTTAATTTTCCGAAAACTGACTCTGAGAGAACGAGAGAGAAAAATTATCTTCTACCATTACTTTTTGCATGAACATTTCAATCTTAGCCTTCCAGGAAGGAGCTATACATAGTAAGTACTCGGTTAGCTGTTGTACTGAGTTAAACAGCTAATCGAACACTTTTTGAACTAAGATATTACTCATAAAGCAGACATTTTTTGTCTTTTGTTTTGCATGCTATAATCTTGTGAAGAGTCCCTATGCAGTCCAAACAATACGAAGCATAATCCACTTGTAACTAATCATTTATGGGGTTAGAGGTTCAAATTAAACATTTGCTAAAGATTCATAATGACGAGTTACATTTGCAATATTTTCAATTATTTCTGGTAGCGAGTCGATTGAAATGCCAGAAAAAACATTGAAAAAAACGCTGTAAACATGCGATGTATGATTCCTGTAGACCGCGGACGAGAGGTCGGTTTGCTGATTGGCGAGCTTTCGGTTTTATTTTGTTTACCGTATTGTGGCCTTGGACTAAGTTATGTTTTATGTACATGTCTGTTATTAAGAACACTTATCATTTTGAAAAAATGAACAGTTTCAGTGGTTTAGATTTGTAAAAAGAACCGGATTTAGGTCCTGTAACATCTTATTTGAAATAGTGTTCGGTTAGCTGTTTTGTTCAGTAGGCCTGTAAATCTATCAGTACTTTGACTCCCACAGTCTGAAGTTTCAATTTATCTCTGTACTGAAGAGTTTGAATCACAGAATAAATGTATACCTGAGTCGTAGTCTGCGAAAACGGGGTTTGATACATTTGCAAAAAGTATCGACATTTGTCACACTGCGCATGCATTTCGCGCAGGGTGACCTGTGTCAAAACTCTTTGGTACTGGTAAATTTTCGGCATGTCAAAGGAACGGTCTAGCTCATAATTCAGTTGGTTAACAAAAGGGATTTTATGGATCCGTGATTAAATGATAACTTGCTTGGTATAATGCATTACGGAGATGCATAATTAAACCCCCTTTGGCCAGAGGATGAATCACATCTTTAACCCTCTTGCAGACCACAACATTTCACACTTGTCGAAATCGGAAGCATTTTTAAATGTCAGATTTTACAGTGAATGCTATTCAGAAGATGGGATTAACCTATGAGAGGATAGAAAACATTCTGGGAAAAGGAGAAAATGCTGGTTACCAAATGCTGGTAAAAAGCATTTTCTCATTTTCCCAAAATGTTTTTAAATACCTTTTTCATCAGGGTCTTTAACCTTTTACTACACAATCACTAGTTTTAACGAGCCTGAATGAAGGCTTTTGAAAACATTGTAGGAAAAGGAGAAAATGCTGGTAACCAGCATTTTCTCCTTTTCCTACAATGTTTTCTACCATATCAAAGATGAATTTTGTCATTTGAACTACATTTCAATTGTCGTCTGCAAATGTTTTCAATTTGGAAAGTTTGGACATCTGTCGTCTGGTAAAGAACTAAAACACAGGTTTGATTGATATGGGATTAACTCTTTACCAAACAACAAATTTTTAGACTGGTCCAAATTGAAAGCATTTGCAGACGACAACTTAAATACTACTCAAAACATGACATTTGTTTTTGAAAGGGTAAAAAACGTTGTTGGAAAAGGAGAAAATGCTGGTTACAAGCATTTTCTCCCTTTCCCAGTGTTTTCAAAAGGCTTCTACTACAGGGTCGTTAAAACTCGGGATTGTGTGGTTAGGGTTAACTCATTTCCCCTCTGAACAACTTTTTAGCCGATGTACCATGAAAATATTCTTCTAAAATAGTAGTATTCAACTTGTATTATATAATGCAAGAATAGATGTGAAAAATACGAAGCTTGTTAACAAAATTGTTGTTGCCGAAACGTTTTCAAAAGTGGTCTACAAAAAAAAAAAAAGATAATAACTTATAAAAAAAAATCTAAGTCTTCGGCAGATCGTAAATATTAACCCTTAATCTGCTAAAATGCGTTGATTAGATCCTTCGAACCGATAGTAAAAACCCGAATAATGTTACTTCAATTTTATTTTTGAGAAAAAATATCTCCCTATCGGACAGTGTAGATCCAAGATCAGACTGCACGTTCTGTGCAGTCTGATCTTGATCTATACTGTCCGCAAAAGGTCAGTGAGTCGCGCTTATCAGCCCAAAGGTTACTAGTGTACGCCTCCGAAAACCCGTTAATCATCGTATTATTCGCTCGAAAAACCGCTCTGGTTCTCTTTCGCTATTCAGCTCTCCTCTTTCTCATAGTTTTAACGAGTTTTCATCACCAAGGGAACAGCGGATAATGCACTGCCTGTTTGGAATTCTCATCAGAAAAAGCAGTTGTTCTCGGATGGAATAGCGGTTTGGTGATAAATAATTTTCGTCTGGTATCCCTACTTTCTATGTCAACGTATATCTCGCCTCTGCAGATCGCGACATCACGAGATAATTACCATGTTGTCACTTTTCTTGGGAAAATGTACGAACATGTGATGATTTAAGGAGAGAAGTTAAATCTGACTTGTACATTCATGTTTCCTAGACATGCAACATGTTTAAAATATCATCTAGCGATGTTGTGTTTCACCACGACGCGATTTGATGCTTGACCTACCTGCAGACGACATTTTTTGCTGTTGCAGCACGCCAAATTTGAAAACATAGTGGTAAAAGAAGAAATTGCTCGTGGGTGTAAGGAGCAATTTCTCCTTTTCCCACGATGTTTCACAATGTGTTGTGTCGGATACATTAATTTTGATAATTTGTATTTTACCAGGATGTTTTTCAAAGATGTCTATTGCAAATTTGTTTCAGCAAGTAAAATGTTAATGTGTTTGGATTTTCAAATGGATTAAAATTGTTGTTAGTTTTTTTTTGTATCGGTTGTGAAGTTGAAGGATATTGTAAAGGTATCATACTGATTTGTATGGACAGAGGATGTCTTTATCATTGTGGTAAGTACATGTATGTTTCCAACTTACCATTTATAACAAGCATTCTGGTATATACTAACTCTGGGTGTGGCAGAGGAGAGAGAGAGAGAGAGAGACGGACGGACGGACGAACAGACTAGGAAGAAGACATACCCCAAACGTTCTGTGCAATCCGATCTCGATCTATACTGTCCTTAAAAGCAAGTGATGTCGCTTTGGGCAACAAACATTTTACATATAACTAAACATCTGAATTTTATTTCACGGTACTTCACTTTCCTTCTTTTCGGCTTGCTTATAGAAAATGGACGTGCCTTTGAGCCATGAACGAGCTCAAGGCTGGTCGCAAACTTCTTGACTTAACTTGAGGTCATTGGCGAATTAGAGACATTACAGACGACTTCAAAGAGGGATGGGCTTACATTTCATGAGTGACCTCAAAACCGATTTTGTGTCAAATTCCAAATGATCTCAAAAAGAAATTAGCTTACAATTCGTGAGTGTCTCAACTTTGCAAATGATCTAACAAAGGGTTCAGCTTACAATTCGTGAGTGACATCAAAAGAGGGACTTCAAAAACGGTTGTCTCAAATACGCAAATGATCTTAAAAAGGAATGGACTTAAATTTTTTTTGGCGACCTCAAAAAGGGTTGGGTCTTAAAACCACAATCATTTCCTGCCAGTGGGATAGGCTTATAGTTTGTGAGTGACCTAAAAAGGATTGAGTCAGCTAATTCTGATCGAAGATTAGACTGAATATTCTGTGCAGTCCGATCTTGACTGAACAGTTAACTAAGGAAACCAAATTTCAGTTTTGCCCTTGACGCCGGTTAACAACATTTATTTTCCTTTTCCCACTATAATGCTTTCGGAGGCCTTTTATTTTTTTCTTTCAAATACAGTGGATAAAACTCGGAGTGGCTTGGTAAAGTATTAACCTTTATCCAGTTAGATAAGTGAAATGAAATTTTCAAGCCTATAGACAAAATTCAAATTTTACCATTTCGAAAATATTTTCGGGGGACAGACATCTCCTTATCCGACAGTGTAGATCAAAGATCAGACTGCACGTTCTGTGCAGTCTGATCTTGATCTACACTGTCCGCAAAAGGTCAGTGAGTTGCGCTTAGCAGCCAAAGGGTTGCGTATAAAAATGCTGTGTTGAGTAATCAACATTCCCGTATATAATCTGGAATTCATATTACGAAATATATCTAAGATACCTTTATTGATTAGATCGTTTCAATAGGAAATTGCGCGTGGTTTATTTCCAACGTGCCTGCGGATAAAATATTATTTTGAAAACTTTTACTACTGTACTTAACCCTTTACCGCCGCCTTTTGACGACCCTGGGAAAGAAACCTTTTTTAGAATATTGTGGGAAAAGGAGAAAATGCTATTAAACTGAAAGCACTTGCAGACGACAAATTATGTGAAGCTCAAAAGATGTTTGCTGTCTTTGAAAAGGTAGAACACGTTATATGAAATGGAGAAAATGCTGGTTACCAGTATTTTCTCCTTTTCCCAAAATGATTTCCAAGGCTTTTCTTCCTCAAGCTCGTTAAACATGTAATGGTTTGGAATAGTTTAACAAAAAGGATCCTATCTGGTGTAGGAAATCTGGAGGCCCAAAGTTCAGTTATCACCCGAGGTGCTGAGTTTCTCGTGGGTGTAACTTGGGACAAAGCACTGCCTTGCACTGGTGAAACTTTGAACGCACATAAGTTGTCCGTTTCCGTAATATGATCGAAACAATGTTGGAAGCGGCTTATAACACCACTCACTCACTCACTCACTCACACAAACAATTAATCTACTCATCTAAAAGGTCTGCGATTGAACGTTGGAAGGGCGCAGTTATAGCCTAGAACATTTTGTGATTGATTGTTATCACTGTGAAAATTTACACGCAAACCTGACATTTAAATTCATCGCTTTGTTGAAATGCAGCATTTTCCTTTATTTTATCATACAGTGGAGTATATAACAATACATTACAGAAGTTAAGATGATTTTTATCATGTAGAAAATGGATTAGTTTTCAATCTTTTTTCTGTTGAATTGATTTAGGCAGCAGAAACAACCATAACTAATAAATGCCAAACCAAACGAAGAAAGCTTTTGAAAACATTGTGGGAAAAGGGGAAATGCTGGTAACCAGCATTTTTTTCCTTTTCCCCACAGTACATGTATTTTCTACCCCTTCAACAGTAAATTCAAACACTTAATCAACATTCAATTTGCCGTCTGTAAAAAACTTGCAATTTGGACAATTCTAGAGTTTATTTTATTTATCTATCTATCCTCCTCGTGGGTTACACTGATACATTGTCAAATTATGTAAACCGGTTTTAAACTCCAAAAACAGTTGTTTTTTTTTTTTAAATAACGACTAATACTTCCATTTTATTGTTTAGCTATCTTACTTTTAAATCTTTAAAGTTAGGATTAGGCAATTCACGAGGTAACAAAAGTTTGCACGAAAAGATCAGATTACGCAATACTCCATAAGGAATTGTAATGGGGCCGCGTATTGAAACATTGGTGTGAACGGAAACGGACTCTTTCCTTATCGATGTTAAAATGATTGGCTTTTTGCATGCAATAAATTCTTTTCCATAACGTTCTGAAAGACTGGTCCACTGTGGGATTGTTTAGGTGGACTGTGTTTTCTATCGTCGAAAGACATGGCCCTGAAAAAGTTAACCCTATTACCACATATTCCCGTGTGTTAACGACCCCAAAGAGGTAAGCTTTTGAAAAGATCGTGAGAAAAGAAGAAAATGCTGGTAAGCAGCATTTTCGTCTTTGACCGCAATGTTGTAGTCCGTTTGAAAGACGAATATCATCATATGAGCCACCTTTCAAATATGTAACAGACTAAAATATTACTGTCTGGTAAATGTTAACCTTTAGGGTGCTAAGCGCAACTCAATGACTTTTTGCGGACAGTACAGATCAAGATCAGACTGCACAGAACGTGCAGTCTGATCTTGGATCTACACTGTCCGATAGGGAGATTATATTTTCCCCAAATATATTTTGGAGATATCAATTTTTTGGGGTTTTACAATCGGGTTGAAAGTTTGATTTCACTTACTTAGCAGGATAATGGTTAAACGGCATCGTTACTCTTCCTGTATGTTATATAACCACGTGGTACTAAATGTCAGAGAATGATGGCGTCAGTGAGTGAGTGTCAGTGCTTTACCTTGCAACCCACTTATCTATCTAACAATTTATTACGGTGCTAAGCAACAAAAACGCCCAGCCAATCAGATAAAATATATATTTATATATATATACATTTTAAATCTCTCAAAGCATTTTACGAAATGTATTGCAAAATTTACACTAAATAAACTGAATTTATGTAGCACCAAAGTACGTCTGTAAAAGTAAACCCTGGAAACGGCGATTTATCGCTTTAAGTACAAAATATATCAGAGACGTTCTGTGTCTAGAAATAAGACCATAATAATTTGAGCCATTCTCTTGAAAAAGGGGTTTAAAGCCAGGAAACTCATGCGTAGGTGCACTGACTACCGTGATATGACCTAAGCTGTTAAAACGGCAATCAATCAATCAATCAATCAATCAATCAAACGATTAAAGCATCTTCGTGATGCACTATACCAAGCAAGACATGATATAACTATGAATCCATAAAATACATTTTATCGAACAACCACTACATCATAAGGTGGACTGGTCCTTTAAAAAATGGCCATTAGCAAAAAGTTTCAACCCAGGTCTGCCTGCTCAAAATGCGCAGGCTGACCTGGGTCGATACTTTTTTTTTTTTTGCGGATGCATCAACACCCCCCCCCCTTTTTTTTTTTACAGTGAACGGCTAACATCTATTACATGGTTGCTTTTGACCAGAATGTCTCAGCCAAGCGGACAATGTAGATCAATGATGAGACTACACGTTTTATGCAGGCTGATCTTGGTCTACATGGGCCGCATCAGCAATAAGGTTGTGATAGGCTCTTTAAAAAGGTTGATTCAGAAAGTATCCAATAAGAGAATCGTTCTCATATTTTAAAAGCAACTCGACGTTTTTTTTTTTTTAATTTCGATCGTCGCAACGACAACTATCAAGCCGATTGTAGAAAACCTTAATAATGTTATTTCAAACTTATTTTTTGGAGAAAAAATATCCCCTGATCAAACAATGTAGATCCAAGATCAGACTGCACATGCTGTGCAGTCTGATCTTGAGCTACATTGTCTGCATAAGGTCAGTGAGTCAGTGAGCTCAGCAGCTAAAGTGTTAACAAGCCTGAAGAATTAGCTAACAGCTTTATGCTGTCACATATATCTATGGTGTTCAAGGTGACCTCGCTGAATATTGATTCTGTAATCTTCTTAATGATAGATAGTTACTGTTCCTCAGTTTTTAACGAGCTATTAGTCTGTTATTAGTCGAGGCTCTAAAGATACATCTATACTCATTTTCAGCCAGTTTTTAACCCATTTCATCTCTATTTTATCGAACTATAATTATTATTGTATCTTCATGCCGAATGTTGCCCCTGACGGCTGCAAGGTTGCACAGATTACGACGGATAGAAATATACCTATTATTTTTTGGCAGCCTTCAAAGAAATCACTGTTGTCGTTTCCAGGTTTAAACGTGGACAAATTCCTTGAGTTTCTCTATCTCTTACACCATATATACATGTATTGGTCATTTATCTATATTCACACAGCTGACCAAAATCTGAGCTATTCTGTATACTTTCAAGTTTTAACAGCGTTTTTTCCCTCTCTGACAGTAAGGATGTCTCTTAAAAAAAAAACATGTTCTCGACTTGGGAAAAATATTGGACGAAGATTGGTCAAAGGAATTTTAGGAAAGCATGGATGGGTGCAGTGGTCGCCAGAATATAACTTATACATGATCAAGACGGAGTTTTAAAAATTGCTAGAAATTGTTGACTATCACAACTATTAAATTAGTCAATAGCAGATTTGGTATTTAAACCTAATAAAAGGATTGATTGATTGATTGATTGATTGATTGATTGATTGATTGATTGACTGACCGACTGACTGACTGACTGACTGATTGATTGATCGATCGATTGATTGATTGATTGATTGATTAAATGGTTTTAGTAAACATTATTTTAGTCATATCACGGCGACCGCTCACATATTCATGTATTTCCGGGGTTCCACCAGTACTGGGCTGGGGCTCTGTACATAGTGTCTTGCCCAGGGACACTCCCACGAAAAACCCAGCGGATCAGGTGCTTGATTGATTGATTGATTGATTAAATGGTTTTAGTCAACATTATTTTAGTCATATCACGGCGACCGCTCACATATTCATGTATTTCCGGGGTTCCACCAGTACTGGGCTGGGGCTCTGAAGTGTCTTGCCCAGGGACACTCCCACGAAAAACCCAGCGGATCAGGTGGGGCTCGAGGCCTTCAAATTACGAGCCCCACAATTTATCCCCGAGCCACGCAGGACCCCCTAATAAAAGGTAAGCGGGGGAAATGGACAAATATCACAGTGCACGTATATGCCAGCCGATCTTGGTCGTTTACCTACAACAACCTCTGATTTAATATTTGAAACAAATAAAAAGAAAGTGGAGGGTGTGGAAAAAGATCACAGGACACGTATGTGCAAGCTGATCTTGGTCATTTACCTTCATGCAGCGGTGATTTGATATTTGAAACCAATAATAAGATAACGGAGAGTATAGACAAATATCACGTTGTTCGTATGCTCAAGCTGAACTTGCTCTTACTCTCTGCAAAATAAGATCTATTTTCGCGTATCGCAGGAGAACGGTTGAACGGAAGTGCAGACAGCATTGTGGACAATATATGTATATATTTAGACTTGTCCAATTTGAAAATATTCGCAGACACGACAAATTAAATTCATTTGAAGTGATGGGAGTTGTCTCTTAAAGGCCAGAAAACCTTGGTTACCAGCATTTTCTTTTTATCCAAAATGTTTTATACAGCTTTCCTCCTCAGTGTAGTCAAAACTCGGAATTGTTTGGGACAGAGTTAAGATACTTAAAATAATTCCTACACAATAAAGTCAATAATTTCTCGGGCTATATTACCTATACGGCAGCTTATTTTCTTTACTATTTTCAATAGAATAAAAATGCCTGCCTCGCTACTTTCAATACTTTGATTTTAGACTGAAATAAATTTCATTGCATGTTGAGATTCCTTTGTTCGAACGATTCTTAGACGTAAACTTTGGTTTCTGCTTGTAAAAAAAGAAAAATCTTCTGACATCAGTTTAGACGTTTCAGTTACTGTTTATGCTTTTCGTGTTTCGCCTTAAACTGAAGACGGCATATTAGGACAACTTCGTGTGTCGGGGGGCATTCACCACTGTGACGAATATTTCCTCTTGAATGCTTCATTATATCATCAATATACCTTCTCTGTGAGAGAAAATACCAATGTTAAATTGCTTAACCGACATTAAAATTTTATATTTGTCCATAATGAAAACTAGAAAATAGGATTTGTCTTTGAAAGTGTAAAAAACATAATGGAAACATACCTAGAAAATGCTGATTTCCTGCTAGAATCGTTCGTGAAAGGGCATGTCCATGAGGATGTAGGAACATACTGTATCACTGGTTATGGTGTATCAAGAAGAACAAGATCAAAACGCTCGTTTTCAAGTCTAATAATGTTTTGCTTTTTTTTTTATAACCAATTATCATTAATTATCCTTTAAGCTTTGGTATATCGTTTTAAAGAACCCAAAGCAAAGATTAAGAGGAGACTGCACAGAATATGGTGCCAGTCTTATATTGGATCTATACTGCCCGCTTTGTGAAGCCAAACCAACAAAATAAGAGTCTCTATATATGAGCCGTGCTCTGGCAAAAGGGGGTTTAATGCATCTCCGTGGTGCATAATTCCGATCAAGCCATCATGTAATTATGGATCAATAACAGCCTCTTTTTTTTTTAAACAACCGACCGTATCACGAGGGTAGACTGATCCCTGGACATGCAGAAAACTGACCATGAGCGAAAAGTCTCGGCCCAGGTCAGCCTGCGCGGACTGCGCAGGCTGACCTGGGTCGATACTTTTCGCAGATGCATTAAGCCCCTTTTTCACAGAGCGCACACCCCCCCACACACACACACATTTATATATATACATGCAGTCATCTACAGAGGTCGGGTTCATACGGGCCATGCCCTGTTAAAAAAAAAATTGAATGTATGTGCAAAAAAGTATCGACCCAGGTAAATCTGCACGTCCAAGGACCGTTCTACTTCTTTATTCAGCCGTTTGTTAGCCGAAAGGAATTTTATGGATCTATAATTATCAAATAACTTGCTAAGTACCCAGCAGCAAGGAGACGCATAATTCCCCCTTTTCACAGAGCATGACCCATATACACACACACACACACACACACACACACACACACACACACATATATATATATAGAGAGAGAGAGAGCGAGAGAGCGAGAGAGAGAGAGAGACGGAAAAAATGAAATAACCCGGTTATTACCGGACCGACACAAGTAAATTAGATAGGTAAATTAAAACAAGACGTAACGTGCCTATAATGCGTGTATTCTAATTATAAACCAACTAAAGAGCTTAAAACAGTAAAAACCTACATTTTTATTTTTTGTATTTTTCAAGATCAGTCATTTCCCCCTTCGACAGAAAAATAAGCAACATTCTCATTTACTCATGCACACGACCCTTTGCTTCCTGCAGAAAACAACATTTGAAAACATTTTTTCACATTTTAAGGAGAAAAAAGTTTCGAAAGAGAAATAGATCTATCTTCTTTTGTCACTATGTTTTCAATGTCATTCTTGGATGTTAAAGCTACATTTATTGGGTCCATCAGTATTTTAAAATGGTGTTCTTAAAGTTGTCTCCTTCAAATCTTTCTGGAGAAGCGATGAGTTAACCATTTATCGTATAATCCTGAGTTTTACTGTTTTACTGTTCTGGGGAAAGAATGTTGTTTTAAAAAAATATTGCTGGAAAAGGAGAAAATATTAGTAACCAGCATTTTCTCCTTTATCCCACAAATTTTTTTACCCTTTCAAAGATATATGCAACACACGAAAAGGGGCCTTCGGACATATGCGTAAAACTGTGTCGTCCCAGATCAGCCTGTGCAGTCTGTGACTAGTCCGAGACGACAATTCCCATTTTTGTGCGATTTTCTGTTTCACGAAAGTCTACTGTATGAAAAAATCTTATGTAGTCGTAGAGTGCCGTCTCGGATTAGCCTGCGCGGACTGCGCAGGCTAACCCTGGGCGACACTTTACGCAAATGTTCGAAGGTCTCATTTCGCATGTTGCGGGCCATATCAGATCATTTGAGCGTCATTTAATCGGTCGTTTCCAAAACCTTCCAAATCGAACGCGTCTAAAGTTTCGTTATCTGGTAAAGAGTAAAAGGCTGTAAGTGTTTATGTTTTACATCTTACTTCCTCTCTTATGTTGTTCAACATACATTCTTTACTAATATTTATGTTTTACGCTTTTGCCCCAGAAATAAACGTTCTCGTCTTCTTCTTTTTTTTTATGTTAACATTTTACCACACGGGAAAATTCTAGACTTGCTCGAAATAAAAGTATCTTCAGGCGACAAATAACACAAGGATCAAAGGATTGGATTTGTCTGTGAAAGATTAGAAAACATTGTGGGAAAAGGAGAAAATGCTGGTTACAAGCATTTTCTCCTTTTCCCACAATGTTTTCAAAAGCTATTTTTCTCAGGGTCGTTAAGTCTCAGCATTGTATGGTAAAAGGTTAACCCTTTACCACACAATTCCTACTTTTAATGACCCTGAGGAAGAATCCTTTTGAAAACATTGTGGGTGCTGGTAACCAGCATTTTCTCCTTTTCCCACAATGTTTTCTACCCTATCAAAGAAAAATTCCATCATTTGAGCAAAATAAAATTTGTCGTCTGCAAATGCTTTCAATTTGGACTTTTCTAAAATTTTGGCGTGTGGTAAAGAGTTAAGAGCTGAAAAAACCAATACATCACATATCAACAGATATTTTGGTTATCGTTTAGAATCATGCAGCAGGCGATGTAGATCCAAGATCAGACTGCACGATCTGTGCAGTCTGATCTTGATCTACGCCGTCTGCATCACCTGCTTCTATTGCCAGTGGCAGTGAATTGGATATACCGAGGTTAATAAACAGCGAATTAGTTCAATTAGGTTACCACTTGTTCTTCGACAATGCCGAAAACTCTTCAAAGAGCTTTGAAGAGAAAACTGATCCTTACAGGTAGAAGAAAAAAAATCTTAACCCTTTAGCTGCTAATCGCGACTCACTGACCTTTTGCGGACAGTGTAGGTCAAGATCAGACTGCACAGAACGTGCAGTCTGATCTTGGATCTACACTTTCCGATAAGGAGATATCTTTCCTCCAAAAATACATTTGAAATAGAATTTATTTGGGTTTTTACTGTCGGCCTGAAAAATTCGTTTCTTTTATTCAGCAGAATAAGTGTTAAATGCCGCATTTCCTGTTTCCTGCTGGAAGTTTGTAAATAACATCCCACAGAATAGAGCAGTGTAGTATTTATGCCACTTCAATAGCATGCTTTGAAATTTCTAATTTTGATTACGGAGCTTCTGTGCAAAAAGAATAATGGTACAATTTCTGTCATTTCTGTTCTGATCCATCATTTTGTAAGCATGGCCTATGGCGTTGTAACACGGCCTTCTGCTGTATTATCCTCTGCCGATAATACACAAAACAGAACTTTGTTTTCAAGGGTCTAAAAACTGCCTAAAACGATAAAAAGCATAAAAACGCAACACCAATCATGCATGTTCAGTATTTATCTATTACTAACCTTCAGCTTTTGAATTAGAGTAAAATAACTGGCTCTTTCGGTATGTGGTATAGTCCGGAAAAAACCCCAAAAATGCCTTTTTTGTTTGTATTCCAAAATTCACTCGGTGAAAACCCAGGAGACCAGCCCACAAATATCAGGTCAATTTAAGACTCTAAACATCAAGAGCCTGTGGATGTTAATTTAAAAAAAAAAGCACGTTTCCATGCCGTTTTTTATTTCCCAATTTTTTATCTTCATACCTCACCCAAAATTTTTAATGCAAAATTCTTAGCTCTGCAAACTATCAGTTTCACATTTTTGGTCCAAAACTATAAAACAAAGAGGGAAAGTTTATGACCTAAAAATAGTACATTTTCAGGCCGTTTGTTTTAAACTTCTTACTCCACCCACATTTCTTAACGCAAAATTCTTAGCTACGCAATCTCACAGAGGCGCATGTTTGGTTCAAAACAATGAAGGAAGGTGGGGAAGGCTATGATATTCAAATCCAGAGATAAACTACATGCTTCTTTTGAACAATCTTGCACAATTTAAGTTGTAATAACCATCTATGCACATAAAATTGCTTATAAAACTTATTTTCCACAGTATGTCTGATTTTCACCATGGCAAATTCGATTCAAAAGCTGGGAAAACTTTAGACACTAGCCTTAAGGAGAAGATAACGTGTTTCTCTTTTGTTTCTACCTATAACGTTTAACCCTTATCCCGCTAAATAAGTTAAATAGAACTTTCAAGCCGATAGTAAAAGCCGAATAATGCTATCTCAAACTTATTTTATCGGACACTGCAGATCAAAGATCAGACTGCACGTTCTGTGCAGTCTGATCTTGATCTGCACTGTCCGCAAGAGGTCAGCGAGAAGCGCTTAACAGCTTGAGGGTTAAATCTGTCGGTGGTTTGCATATTAACTTATACCTAACTTGATATGTTTGCAACGAAAGGCTTCCGCTACGAGTCACGAACTTTTTTGCAAATATAGGACGCTTATATCCCGTTAACAATCCTTTCAACCAATACAGCAGTTTCATTTGAACCATTCTCTGTGAAATGGCTGGGTATTGCATCTGCAAAAAGTATCGACCCAGGTCAGCCTGCGCTGTCCACGCAGGTTGACCTGGTTCGATATTTTCGCTATTGGTCAATTTTTCTGTATGTCAAATGACCGCTCTGCCCCATAATTCAGTTGATTCTTAGTCAAAAGGGATTTTAGGGATCCATAAGTTTGTGATGGCTTGCTTCGTATGATGTATTACGGACATGCATTAAACCCCCTTTTGCTAGAGCACGGCTCATCTGCATTTGTTGACGGTGAAGTTCAAGATCAGATGGCATAAAATTTGTAGAAGTAGATAAAGCGGAGAGATAGATTGATTTTTAAACCGAGCATCAGGAATATGAACAATTATCATAAAATCATTGCAATGTTTGAACTTTTCTGTGCCGTAATCGAAAACGAGAGGGGGGGGGAGCGTCTGCAGACTTTAGGGCGTGCAGACTTATCCTGGCGTAAAACCCATACCAAACTTTTGCTGTTTTGTGCAGTTCGATCTTGATCTACACTTTTGTGCAGTCCAATCCTCATCCACATAATACGTAAAACATACGTAAATGCATCAGCAGGAAGTACCGACACAGGTCAATCTGCGTAGGCTGACCTGGATCGAAACTTTTTGCTTTTGGTATATTCTCTGCATGTTAAAGGGCCAGTCTACTTCAGGATTTAGCTGGTTGAAAGACAAAACCGATTTTATGGATCCATAGGTTTGTGATGACTTGCTTGGTATAATGTATCACTGAGATGCATTAAGCCCCGCTTTGCCAGAGCATAGCTCATATTTATGATTGGCTACATAATAGTTCGAGGCAATTTATGGATTAAGTTTTCCGTGTAAAACTTAGAACAATCAATCTATAAGGGGTGGGGAAAAGGGTTACTTAACTTGTAAGTGTGGTTTCAACCCTTTCTTTGTCACAGGCAACATAAAAATCTTTTGACAACACCGTGAGTAAAGATCAGACGTGCAGCCTGGGTCCGTATTCATTAACCATTCTTAAGAGCATTCTTCGTCTTATTCTCAAGAATTTTCTAAATTTAAAAGTCACACAACTTCTGACTGGCTAAACTATTTCGTGAAGTGTTGATGAAAATCTTTTAGAAAAAGACTAAGAATGTTCTTAAGAATGGTTGGTGAATAGGAACCCTGATCTTTGATCCACACCGTCCGCTACTTTATTCCAAATTATGTAGAGACTGTTTATTTACTTACGAATGTATGCCAAACGAATACGTGTCTTGTACTTAAAGACCTCGAAAGAAGACAGATTTACCTATTGGGCATCGATAGAAATAGACTTTTCGTTACACAAGTCAACAAATTCGTCATTCTTTCGTGGACCAAAAATAAATTGAGTCATGCTATGTGAAAAGGGGGCTTAATGCATCTGCATCTGCAAAAAGTGTCGACCCAGATCAGCCTGCGCAGTCCGCGCAGGCTGACCTGGGTCGACACTTTTTGCTATTTATAATTTTTTCTGCATTTCAAAGGACCATTCTAGCTCATGATTTGGTCGGTTGTTAGTCAAAATAGATCTTAAGGATTCATAATGATCTGATGACTAGCTTGGTCCCATGCATCACGGAGATTCATTAAACCACCATTTTGCCAGAGCGCTGCCCAACTCTAACACAAACAAAGAAACTGTTTCATTAAGGCTTTATACAGTAGTATACAGTATCGCGTAGTGCACTATGCGACTCAAAATCAAAATTTACGGTCTGTGCAATCTTATCATATTTCACGCCGTCTGTAAATACTAATTATGTCGACCTTGTCAGTAGAATGTTTCATAAAGCCTAGAGAATTCTAATTAACCACCTTTGACATTGCTCTTGTGACAGGAATCAAATACAGGCTAGGGATCATGAAGTATGATTTTATTTAGTTTACATAAGTTCTTAGGCTAGAGGTTTACCTTTCCTATTGTTGGTGTGATAGAAAGAAACAAGACTGGCATTTGTTTGGAATAGTTGATATTTGTAACAGAAAATCTTATGCAATGAAGGAACGAACCAACGAATGGACGAATGAGAAACAAAGGAAGGAAGAAAGGGAGGAAGGAATGGAGGAAGGAAGGGAGGAAGGAGGGAAGGGATGGAGGGAGGAAGGAAGGAAGAAGGAGGGAAAGAAGGCAGGAAGGGAGGAAGGAAGGAAGGACAGAAGAGTAAAATTACAATGAAAAGGACGTGCCGAAAAATAAAGGGAAAATAAAGAATTGGTAGAAGGGAAGCAGAATATGGCATATTGGACGAACCTGATAGGTAAACCATTATTGTTATCATCACACCCCTATTTTAAAGCCACTGACATATCTGGTTCGTCCAATGCATTCACTGCGGCATCAAAATTTCCATCTCGTAGTGGGATGAGGAAAACGTGTCTGCTTTAGTTTCGACATTTCTTTCTTCCTTAATATTGTTCCATTTGTTATCTTCCATGTACCACCTTGAAGGTAAATTGTCGCAGAACACGATTAAAATAAAGACTCTTTCTATTCGAATTTAGAAATATGTGAAAAATACTGACAATCGACCTCGAAGGTGATACACCTCGAAGGTGATACAACTGGACACCTTGTTTCTTATGGTATATACCAGTACATACATGTAGGTTATAGGGATTGAAGGTTATCAAAAACCAAGCGGCTGTAATGCGGACAGTGTAGATCAAGAACGTGCAATTTGCCCTCGAATCTTTAACAGGTAAAAAAAAAACAGCTCAGAAATTGCAATATTTGTATCTGTAGTACTGACTGAAAATGGACCATTTTATTCATTTAGCACTACAATCGTTGATGGTTATATAATATTTCCTGCAGTTTATCTGATTGAGCAACAAGTATTATTGTCTGGATTGCAATCTCACCGCATGTCCCCACGACACTCCTATCCATAATTGAAGCTATACAGAAATACCGAGAATGTTCACACATCATCTCTATATAGGGAACTACATGATAATGGTTATCTAAGCGAGGAATCGTTTAAATAACAAAGCATATGACTGTATAATATAACGGTGATACTGTGTCCTATGTTAAGGGTTAAAAGAATACTTCTTCAGTAGAAAGGTGTAGACTAGAACCGAAATAAATCATATAAACGATGAATTAACATTCCTAGATATAAAAATAAGCCATGCTCCGGCCAAAGGCAGTTTAATGCATTTCCGTGATGCGTTATACCAAGCAAGTCATCACATAATTATGGATCCATAAAGTCCATTTTGTCTGACAACTGACTGAATCCTGAGGTAAAGTGGCCCACTGACATGCAGAAAATAGACCAATAGCAAACAGTTTTGGACCAAGTAAGCATGCACGAACTGCGCCGGCTGACCTGGGTCGATACCTGTCACAGATGCATCAAACTCCCTTTTCACAAAGCGTGGCTCATATACAATTATCCCGAAATCCGTAGTACCCGTTCTGTGGTTTTGCTTTGGATTGTAGTTAAAAGAATTATTTTATTGTTTTTTCCCCCAAATTACCGGGCATCGCGACACAAAATTACAATAAATGAATGAGAAAAGACTGAAAAAGAGATCTATAGTATGAAGTCTAAAGCCTTGAAGGTTAGAAGTGAGCCAATGTACAAACGAATTCCACCCTGAAAAGGGCCCTTGTAATAAAAGGACGAAAATGCAAAAGCCCATTCCTTTGTTAGAATGTGGGAGCATATTGTATAAACCGAAAGGTAAACGGGAAACCACTTTGAAAACTCGTTTTTTGTGAATGAAAGATATATTTTCTTCTCAGAAAATTCATTGTCGTCTTCGAACAGGAAAGGTTAACTTGTCACCTTTAGGCGTGTGTTTATTTTGAGCAACCTTGTCAAAGACATGCAGAAAATTGTTCTACAATAGAGGGAGAGACCTTACATGGCTACATGCTAAATTGGGAAACATGTCAAATACACCTGACCAATGAATGGTGTTTTTGCTGCTTTCCTTTCAGCATCATTTAAGACATATCACGGCGAGAGCCGTTTTTTCATTTGTGTCCTTGGTTTCTCTGGTACATAGCTAGGACTCTGTCGGAGGTGTCTTACTCAAGGACGCTAACACGAATATTTCAATACCTCGAGTCGGGGGTATGGGAGAGAGAGAGAGAGAGAAAGACAGAGAGAGACAGGACAGAGAGTTGCTAAGTTACAATCAGTTGTCTTTTTCATTATCCCATTCAGCGCTAAATATTTAACCTTCACCCCTTTCGACGGCTGAAATTACAACCCACTGAAACTCAGAAAGGTTTTTATCTTATATGCTTGACTAAACAAGCGGGTGGCGGTATAAATGCAAGATCAGACTGCACGTCCTGTGCAGTCTGATCTTGATCTATGCCGTCCGCAAAAGTCCCTGTTTTTACTTATGGCTGTGAAAGAGTAAAAGTAATCTATTCAACGTTTCTTCAGTTGACTTAAATTTGTTCACAATTTTTTCAAAAACAACTGTTGCCAGAAAGGGAGTGTGCAATCTTTGGTCAAAAGAGGCACCGCTATAGTTAAAACGTTTGGCTGGATCGGTAAATTTTTACAAATGACAATGCCAATATTGAGATATGCGTTACGTTGAAAAAAAAAATACACGTCTTATTGTCAATATTTTTTTTTTCCATTTCATGGGGGAATGGGAAGTATGTTGTCAATCAGAAAGGAGCGATTCAGCAACTAAAACTTTTTAACAGTGCAATCCCGATTTTCAACGACCATGGTCACACAGTCTTTTGGAAACATTGTAGGAAAAGGACAAAATGCTGAGTAGCAGCATTTTCTCCTTTTCCTACAATATTTTCTATCCTTTCAAAGACAAATCGCTGGTTACCAGCATTTTCTCCTTTTCCTACAATGTTTTCTCTCCTTTCAAAGACCAAATCGCAAAATATGTGCCATATCTAATTTGTCTTTTGCAAACCCATTGAAATTAAGCAAGTCAAAAATTTATCGTTTGATTAAAGGGTACAGCATTCCTGGGGGATGAAGTTTAAACGTATTTTTCTTTTTTTTATATAGATCAGGCGGACAATGAAATGACAGAAGTCAACAATACAGACTGTGGAAACAGTCAACCTTCGGTCGGCGAAAACGAAGACCATGGTATATCAACAGCCTATACCCAAAGATCAAAACGAATTTCATTTCCGGCAGATTCCATTTTAAACGCGATCATTCAGGATGGTGACGTCATAGATTTGTTATTCATTTTACGGAATAATGGTGACGAAATCGATATAAATCAAACTACCCATTCCGGTTTGACAGCTCTCCACCACGCTGTTTTAACAAACAACATTGACATGGCTAAACTTCTCTTGAACCATGGAGCTGACGTGCATACTCAGGATATTCACGGACTTAGTCCACTGCACACAGCAGCAGCTATGGGGTTATTGCAAATGACGTCATTTCTAATTATGTTCGGTGCCGACGTATTTTGTCACACAAAACAGGCAGAACTTCCGATAGATCTAGCCAAAGACGTGTCAGTGATTCGTTTGTTACATCACGAGATGTGTTTTAAAATTCATAAAAGGTTGAAAATGAAATCCATGTACAAAATGATATTAACACAGTTTTTGAAAATCGTTTGTGAAATTTTGTTATCTACATTGAAATTGTTTCTCATCATTCTCACATCTGTTTACCATATGTGTCTTACTATATATAGTTACTGTCAGACGAAAAGTAATACAAACACTGCAGGAGACTGTGACACACCTACGTCAGGAAATCTGATTGCATCATCAGGGGTGAAGTCAACACACTGGAAACTGTCAGATAAACCTCATGACCTGTCAGCTAAAAAACAAGTTTGATTCCGTTGCATATTGTTAAGAAAAAAAAACTAAATATTCTGTGTTTTTTGTTTTAAATAAAGGCATCAAAATGTTTGCTTTCCGCTCACACTATATCAGTAGATATAAATTAGTGATGCTTTGTTAAAAGGGGGCTTAATGCATTTGCAAAAAGTATCGATTCAGGTCAGCCTGCGCAGTCCGCTCAGGCTGACCTGGGCCGAAACCTTTTGCTTTCAGTCAATTTTCTACATGTCAAAGGATCAGTGTACCTCATGATTCAGTAGATTGTTATAAAAGACGGATTTTATGGATCCATAATTACATAATGACAATCTCGGTATTATGGATCACGGAGATGCATGAAGCCCTCTTTTGCTAGAGCATGACTCAAATCTAACTTTACCTCTCTTGACCCTCAGATATATAACCGCGACTTGAACGTTATAAGGGCAGTCCAAGCAAGTTTTTGACAGGAGTTCACGAGTCTCTACTGTAGAGAAGCTGGCGAGATTGACTGGGGATCGGGGTAGGCATTGAACTGGTCATCGTTGTAGATATACATACTACAACTGGCACAGGCTATTGTGTCGTTGCTTTTCATTGGGCTATATGTATATCACAGAATAGCCAATCAGAGCATCATACACATTTGCAGTTTGGCTGTAGAGGTAACATTGCGATTTTAGAACAATTTAGAAAATCGAGACTAAAAAGAATATTAGCAGACATAAACATAAAAGGTGACACCAAAAATACAATTCACATATTTGTGAGGCCAAAAATATCGGAAAATCTACTGCTCTGGAAGTGAGAGTGATCTCCCCTGAATCTCTGTTAGTCTAGCGTTTGGCTGTTGTAAAAATAGACGGGCAGAATTCCACCCGTTTTTAGTAGCCTGTACCGACCCCTATACGCTTGCTGTATCAGGGGAGGTAACCAATCTAGGTAGGTATTCACCAAACATTCATTGGAAGATTCTTAGTCTGATTTTAAAGAATTGTCGAAAATCCAAAGTAATACAATTTCATATGGTATAGCCAATCAGAAATTGTGTTATTTCTTTATCAAGGATTAAGCCAGGAATGCAGTTTAGTACGGTTAATGAATACGGTCCCAGATTGCACGATCTTTGGTGTATGGATTTAATCTAAACCCTCCGTAACATATACGAACTTGCTTTAAACTCAGTCAGTTAATTCTTTACCAGACGACAAAATTTTAGCCGTGTCCAAATTTGAAAGTCTTTGCAAACAACAAATGAAACTAAAACATGAATGTATCCTTAATAGTGTAAAAAAAACATTGTGGAAAAATGAGAAAATGCTGTTTAACAGTATTTTCTCCTTTTCTCACAATGTTTTCAAAAGCCTCCATCCTCAGGGTAGTTAAAAGTCGGGATTGTCAGGTACAGGGTTAAGAATCTACTCAGCTTCAGCGTACACAAAGAAGTTGGCAGTATATGATTTACTCGTTAAAGAAGTAGTTCCATATGCGAGTTATTTTTGGAAACTTTGAGATCAAAGGATTGCGAATACTTCGCTCGTGAATCCAAATAATGGTCGGTAGATATTAGCTAGAATACTAGAATACCATTATAGTTTATCAGATGCTGAAACGTTTTCTTAAAATGTTTGAAAGTTAGATTTTTCATCAAACTACTTCAACCCAGTACGGTCCGCACCTTGAGAAATGGAACGTGTATATAAATTTGAGCTCTGCTCTAGCAAAAAGGGGCTTAATGCATCTTGGTAATCCATTATACCTGGCAAGACATCAACTAATTATGGATCCATAAAACCCATTTTGTCTAACAACCGACTTAATCATGAGGTAGACTAGTCATTGAATATACAGAAAATTGACCAACAGCAAAAAGTTTCGGCCTAGTCTGATCTGGGTCGATACTTTTTCGCAGTTGCATTAAGCCCCCTTTTCACAGAGCATGGCTCATACTATTTTGTGTTATCACTTTGTATATGAATGTCAATGTTAATAAAAGTAAATCTAGCTAATTTATCGTACCCGCAACTTTCAAACTTGGAGCTGATAAGCCTGACTCAACGTGGTCTTGTGGACACTGTAGATTAAGGCTGGACTGTACAAATCATGCAGTCTGATCTTGAATTTACACTGTCCGATACCGTCAGATTTCCCTGGCGTAAGATTTTTGAAATTGAAATAATATAGTTATTACTATGAACTGTTAATTTTCATAAACTACGTCTATTGCAGTCTAACCCATTACCCTACAATAGTTTGTTTCAACGCCCTAGAAAGTACGATTATGAAAACATTGTTGGAAAAGGAGAAAATGCTGGTCACCGGCATTTTCTCCTTTTCCCACCGTGAATATTTCTACAGACAAATCTCATCTTTCGAGTAACACTTATTTTGTCGCCTGCAAATACTTTCAATATGGACGAGTCCAAAATTTAGTCTAGTAAAGAGTTGTGGGTTTGGTAGAATCAGTGGTTATATTTTGTAATCTGCTGTCTTCTGTATCTCGGTGCGCAGGAGATTACGTGTAGGTTCAAACCTCTCTCAGGTGATATGGAAGTCTACGAAACAATAGACGATAGGACTTTTCTCCAAAAGCTTTAACAGTACAGAAAATAGCAGTATGAACAGTTCGCCAGTCTCAGTTTGCCTTTGGGAACCGGCATTTTCTCCTTTTCCCACACCATTTTCTCCCAGTCCAAAAACAAATATCATCTTTTGAGCCACATTTAACTTTACAAATACATTCAGTTTGGATAAGTGTAAATTTTCTTGTGTGGTAAAGGGTTAATAAGAGTTTAAACAGGTAAAACAGCATGCGATCTACTTGAAGTCCTTGGACGAACGGGCGTAGTTTGGAGTGCTGTACTTTCCCTTCTCAATTCTTTTTCGGATAACAAACTTCTGTGTTGAAAACATTCGTAGTCGACCAATTTCATAATAAGAATTTATTTTCTTCGAAGATGTGGAAAACGTTGTTGAAAAAGGAGAAAATGCTGGTGACCCAGCATTTTCTCCTTTTCCCACAACGTTTTCAAAAGGCTTCTTCCGCAGGGTAGTTAAAACTTCGGATTGTGGGGTATAGGGTTAAAGGGAAAGTCGGAATATGTTGATTTCTTTGCTTTCTACGTACTAACTTGCTTGGAAAGCATCAGAATAAAGTATGCTTGTGGATAAATAGAAAGGCCAAAGGTTAGCTACGCCCTGCCGGGTCAATTCATACACCCAAAACAGTTTGATCATTTTTGAGTGTTGCGAAAAGGGTAAATACATTTAATAGCAAAAAAAAAAAACAGTTTATTAGACAAAAATAGAACTATACATCTGAATATCATAATTGAGTAATCAGAGAGTCATATAACTGAGTCATGCTTTGTGAAAAGGGGGTTTAATGCATCTGCAAAAATTATCGATTCAGGCCAGCCAGCCCTGGACTGCGCAGTCTGACCTCAGTCGAAACCTTTTGGTAACTCGTAAGTTGTCTGCATGTCAAAGGACTGCATTACTCTATTGGTTGTTAGACAAGATTGATTTTATGGATTAAGAATTATGATTTGCTTGCTTGCTAAAGTGAATGACAGAAATGTATGAAACTCCCTTTTTCTAGAGCATCGCGCATTACTATGGGGGAAAAAAAATAACAACAACGATAATATAAACAGCACCGCATTCGGTTGCCAATGCTCGGTAACAACTGCTTTTTCAGTGAAAATTGAAGCTAAACAAGTGACATTACTGTTTCAAAGTATTTCAGAGTGACCTGTCCTTGTTTCGTGGGTTCCACTTTCGATAGTTATTTATTTTTGTGCACCGTTCTCAACATCGTTTAGGTTATATAACAGCGGCCAGCGCACCTATTCATGCTTTCCTGGAGCTTCTTCTACCAGTACTTTGCACAATATCCTTCCCAGGCCACTGGCTGCTTAACCACATATCTAGTGTCAAAATAATGATTAACCGTAAGAGAGAAATGAATCCTGTCGCTGTGGGTATGATCAGTCCTCGGAAAGAAATTGGCCGTGCTGGGAAATCGCACTAGCAACTCACTGATTGTAACCAACTTTTGAAAGTTAACAAGTAGCCCAAATTTAATCCCATCAGCGGCATAGGTGAAAGCAAATGAGCCATGCTCTGTGAAAATAAATCTGCGAAAAGTATCGATCCGGGTGAGCCTGCGCAGTTCGCGCAGGCTCACCTGGACAGAAACTTTTCGCTATTGGTCAATTTTTCTGTACGCCCAAGGACCATTATATCTCCTGATTCAGTCGGTTGTTAAAAAAAAGGTTTTTTAGTATGAATCCATAATCATGTAATGGCTTGACTGGTACAATACATCACAGAGATGCATTAAGCACCCCTTTTCCAGAGTACGGCTCAAATGCTTTTGATGACAGCATATTGCTTACTTCATTTAACCTGATCCTGACCTTTCACCTTTCTGCTGAATATACAAGTGGGCATATAAATAGAACTCCGACTATTATTCGGAAAATTTAGTTCGCATTCACTGAAGTTAAGGACGACTTGAGCTAGTTCTGTTGGGTACTGTTTCCTCCCCCCTTCCCCGTGCTATGCCGAAGGTAATCAAAGCGCTGAAGGCCTGGGCATCAGAACGGGTGAAGAGGTAGGAAAATGACGCCCAGAAGCTCAAAGTTGCTATCACATTTGTACAAGCTTAAAAACTGCTATCACATTTGTACAGACTAATACAAAAATGTCTACACGTCTCACACAGACAGTGTGTGGAGTTGACAACAGAATGGAAAAACATAAATTTGTAGAGGCCAATATAATGAGTATTTTTGTATAGCCTTGGTCTCATGGTCTTTATGGATTGAAAGGAGATAATTTTCAAAGGATTTTCTGCTTCCTATTTTCTTCCTTTACGTTGCTTTGGCAAAAAATCATGGTAACAAACCAAAATGAACAGCGTGCAACAGCAGGGAATATTTCTGGAAAGTGCAAATATCCACAATGGCCAAGTAATGAATCATATTTTTCTTCCATTTTACCACACTCAGTCTATAGGATGAAATAGTAACTATGTCCTTTGAGCAATGACAAGAAAAAACACAAAGTCTTTCAAGGCTAATATCATAGAGCACGATTTGGTGTCTGAGAAGACCATCTTTTACGTATTTCTTTTTATTTTTAAGGTTTGGTTTCTATGGCAACAAATAAAAAGACGTCCGCATTCGGGCCCCAATGCTCGGTTGATTTTCAGTGGAAACACAAAGTTGAAAAAGGAGCATAACTTGATACTTATTTACCCTTATTGTTTATGTTTCCCTTTTGATAGTCAACAACTTGTCCAAGTTTCAAGTGAACACTTTCAGTAATAACGAAGATATTGTAAAATGACAAATATTTTGCATGACGACGACACAAACGACGAAGATGATGACACTAAGGAGCTCTATGAAAATACCATGTCTCTCAAAACAGCTGAGCTAAAAGTTCTCAGTCGAAAAAGGGGCATAACTAATTACTTTGCCAAAAATATTTTTGTGGTTACCTACGTCTGTTGTACTGAATGAAATCTCTTTTTAATAGTTATTGAAAAGTTCAAGGTTGAAGTAAGTATCTTTATTAATGACAGATATGATAAAATGTCAACGGTTCTGAAAATTTAAAGCAATAAAAAAGGGCGTAACTATGTCAAAAATATTTTGATGGTTACCTGCCCTGTTATATGGGTACCCTTTTTGACAGTATATAACTTGTACAAGTTTGAAGTAAACATTTTCAGAAATAACAGCGATATTGAAAAATGTCGAAGTTTTTGCACGACGACAATGACGCATAGGCTTTGACAATAGCATGACGCTTTCTTCGTAAACAGATGAGCTAAAGACTACCAGTTGAATAAAATCATATGGATGATACAAGACTGCCCAAGGAAATTTTTCTATAAAAGTTTTGTCAAAATAACTGCTGTAAATGCCACTTTTCAGCTTTCGCATTGAAAGTCTATCGAATCTCCAAGTTGCCATGATCAACCAAGTTGAAAAAGCCGATTTTCATGAACAAGAGGGTCGTTGGACCTAAAGCTCTCATCTGAGTAAAGTCACCTAGGATTGATAAATTTGAAGAGCTCCTGGTTGTAATTATGGAAAAAACAAATGAGCCATGCTCTGGAAAAAGGAGGTTTAATGCATCTCCGTGATCAAACAATCGAAACGTGCCATCATATATTAATGGATCCATAAAGTCCATTTTGTTGAGCAACCGACTGAATCATGACGTACACTGGTCCTTTGACATGCAGAAAATTTGCCAAAAGCAAAAAGTTTCGACTCAGGTCAGCCTAAATACCTATGGAGATCAAGATCAAATTGCACTGAATGTCAAGTCTGATCTTCGATATAAAACGCCCACCATTTACTTAACTCTTTACCACACAATCCCGAGTTTAAAGGACTCTAAGGAAATAGCCTCATGAAAACCTTTTCGAAAAAGAAGAAAATGCTCTCTTTTTTCCTTCAAGATTTCCTGCACTTTCACAGCCAATAACCAACATTTCAGCTAAATCTTACCTGCCATCGGCAAATGTTTTCAATTTAGACAAGTCTAAAATTTCATCGCTTTTTAAAGATTACTGGTTTTCAATGGCTCATGTTACAAACTTTAATACATATTTGGTATTGTATGCTCCGAGTTTGCTGTGGGTCGAAATGGTTATGGGCCGAGACGTCATATCTGGACAATTCTGACAGAAGAAATAAGGCAAATATACCAATCAAATACATAGTTATAACTTCAGACACGAGGTGCATAGTAATTTTACGAAAATTAAAATCTTGCCGAGATTTTGAGACACCTTTTTCAGAGAAAGAGCACATCGTCTGCGTAAAATACGCTATCATTATTTGCCATTCACATGGTGTGTCTAAAAAAGGATAAACGAACGATCCCGATTAGTTCTCGGCAACAGCACTCATCACAACTCAGTCGATTGCGTACCTACATCAAAACATTTGATCAACGATCACTCGAGGTTGGCCAGTTGTTTCTTTCACTGTAATGCGCACGAATTTGCAGTTATGAATAACCTCACGAAGGCTCCAAATTCTCCGTCAGTACTTTCGTACGATTAAAATCGCACATCTATCAAAGTTTGTTGTGAAATTAAACCTTACTGTGATGTTCAAATCGAAATATTTTATTATTTAAAGGGGTCATTTCCTTCAGCGTAGTAAGATGGATTGCAGGCGGTACTTTTCACTTTTACTCGGGGTTTTCCGTAAATGCGTGACTCCGGTTTTTCCTCGGATGGGGTTGAAATTTTGGATACGATTCCTATGGCCTTGGGCTTGGCAAGCCAAGCCCAGACCAAAAATAGAATTTCAATTTATGTAAATGATGTTGACTGGGTTCAGGTTAAATGACGTGAGCTATAGATCAATTCTTTGATCTAGGCCGTCAGCCTCTTTAGTCAAGCCGATAGGATACAAATCTCAATGTTCCAATGGATTGTATTTAAAGCCGTCGAAATGGGTCGAGTTTATATCAGCCGCTCTGGCTAAAGGGGTTTTTAATGCATCCCCGAGATGCATTATACCAAGAAAGACATCACATAGTTAGGGGTCCATAAAGTCCATTTTGTCTAACAACCGGTTGATTCATGAGGTTAAATGGTCCTTAAACATGCAGACAATTTACAAATAGCAGAAAGTTTCGACCCAGATCAGCCTGCGCGGACTGCGCAGGCTAACATGGGTCGATACTTTTTGCAAATGTATTAAAACCCCGAACGAGTGACAGAGATAGGAGCAAAAGTCAGTTTTCGCACGACGAGGTCAACTCAGAACTGGTAATACAAAACTCCAGAAAAGCATAATTAGGTGCACTGGGCGTCGCGATATAATTAAAATAATGTTAACAAGTGCTTGTCAAGCACCAGATCCCCCGCCGATTGGGCTTTTTCTAACACAGCACCGAAATAAGAGCTTGAAGTGAAGATAAAAAAACAAGCATGTTTTCTTTTTTGAAATACAGGTCCAAGTTATGAAAGTTGGCATTAACATGATATAATAACTACAAAACATTAAAACTTAATCAATATTGAAGTTTCTGAAAAAGAAAAAAAGACACTTTTTCTTTTTAAAATGCATACAAGAGTTATAAAACTTTTTTTGTGTTTATGCCATAAGTATGAAACTTGGCCAAGAATGGGAAATGTGCGAACAAAAATCCAAAGTAAAAATTTACAAAGGGCAATAACTCCAAAAATACTGAAGATAGAGTTATGGTTCTTGTGCACTGCACTTCTCCTCAATTAGTTCTATATGTGTGTGAAGTTTCAAGTTCCTAGCTTTTATACTTTTGGAGATATACGCCAGACAGAAATCCAAAGTAAAAATTAACAAAGGGCAATAACTCAAAAATTACTGAAGACAGAGTTTTGGTTTTTGTGAACTGCACTTCTCCTTAATGAATTCTATAAGTGTATACAGTTTGAAGTTCCTAGCCTTTATACTTTTGGAGATATACTCCGGACAAAATTCCAAAGTGAAAATTTACAAAGAGCAATAACTCAACAATTACTGAAGATAGAGTTATGATTCTTTAGCACTGCACTTCTCCTTAATTAGTTCTATATGCGTGTGATGTTTCAAGTTCCTAGCTTTTATACTTTTGGAGATATGCTCCGGACAAAAATCCAAAGTTAAAATTTACAAAGGGCAATAACTCCAAAAATACTGAAGACAGAGTTATGGTTGTTGTGCACTGCACTTCTCCTCAATAAGTTCTATATATGTGTGAAGTTTCAAGTTCCTAGCTTTTATACTTTTGGGGATATGCTCCGGACAAAAATTCAAAGTAAAAATGTACAAAGGGCAATAACTCCAAAAATACTGAAGACAGAGTAATGGATCTTGTGCACTGCACGCCTCCTCAATGAGTTCTATATGTGTGTGAAGTTTCAAGTTCCTAGCTTTCATACTTTTGGAGATATGCTCCGGACAAAAATTCCAGAAAAAAAATGTACAAAGGGCAATAACTCCAAAAATACTGAAGATGGAGTAATGGTTCTTGTACACTGCACGCCTCCTTAATGAGATCTATCCACTTGTGAAGTTTGAAGTTGATATCTCAAATACTTTTGGAGATATGCTCCGGACAAAAATGTGGGACGGAAGGACGGACGGACGGAATGACGGAATAACGGAAGGATGGAAGGACGGAAGGACGGACGGAGACTATTACCATATCCCTCGCCGCCTTTTCGGCGGGGGATAAAAATGGCGTTCAGCACCATACAATCAGTCAATTAATCAATCAATCGAAAACGGAAAGGAATGCAGTTTTTCACCGCTTCATAGCGTACACTCATTAAACCTTTACCTTGGCATACACTGTAAAACCCGACGGAAATTTGGGCCAGGTGGTAAAAACGGAATAATATGACATTGCAAACTAAAAAATGTCTAGTATGTCACTAAATATTTTCGGTATAAATAGTTGACGATTCCGCAACAAAATTATATTCTCCCTAGAGAGCAGACGCAACTACATGTGTAGACTTGCAGTCTTAAGAGTACCGTATTTGCCAAACGACGAATTCAAGTGATTGCATTTGTCTTTGCAAGAATAGAAACAACGGTGGGGAAAAGATAAAATGCTGTTTACATGCATTTTCTCCTTTTCCCACGATGTTTCCAAAAACCTTCCTGGTCTGGGTCAATAAAACACTGGATAGTGTCGTGGTCCATAGTCTTTTTCAGTATGTATAGAAATACTTTTCTTCGTGGAAACTATGAGCATTAGTAATCAGCACACTTGCCATCATATCTTTTCCAAAATTAATAGGATAAACAATAGACCATACAGATTTTCGCTGGTTTTTCGTAGCTTTTTGCATGCAAATAAATAGTAATTGATATAAACTGTGTAACATTCTATCACCCCAGAGTCTGCCTCCGCTGCTTTGTACTTTTACCTTTTTTGCTGCTTCTTTCGGTTTGTTCCGAAAGTCATAAACCCTCGGTTGAAGATGCATACATATTTAAAGCATCTGCATCCGTTACCATCATAACAAAAACTAACAACATGAAAATGATGTCGAAGGAAATTTTAAAAATAAAGACTTTGGTTGTAATGATTTCAACAATACGTTCAATCGCTGCCTCTGGTAAACTACTTATTGTCAACCTTAAATAAATTACACCATTCGATTCAAATCGAACAGAATTGCAGAAGGGACATCGCGATCGATTTCTCACAGTGTTTTCAAATAGTTACATTATTCCTATACACGATTGCGTGTTAGATACAATTCAAGACTGCCTTAACACAGAGGCAGCTATGGGACTTAAGGACCTTTTGCGGACAGTGTAGAACAAAATTAGACTGCAAAAATGTGCAGTCTGATCTCGGATCCACACTGTCGATGAGGAGATACTTTCTTTCAAAAAAAGAAAAAAAAAACAACTTTGAAATAGCAACATTTGGCTTTTTACAATCGGGTTGAAAGTTTCATTTTACTTATTTAGCAGGGTTAAAAGACGAATTCAAGCTATCTTAACCCTTATGATGCTATGCAAGATTTGAAAGACCTTTTGCGGACAGTGTAGATCCAAGATCAGACTGCACAGAACGTGCAGTCTGATCTTGGATCTACACTGTCCGACGAGGAGATTCTTTTTCCCCAAAAGTAACAGTGAAATAGCAACATTTGGGTTTTCACAATCGGCTTGAAAGTTTCATTTTACTTATTTAGCAGGGTTAAAAGGCGAAATCAAGCGTTTTGATCTTACACGTCTACTTCTCCCATGCCAATATCGCGGTTTTCCTCTGTGTAGTTTTCATCTTCATATAGCTGCTTACAAATATGAAACCTCCTGCAAAACCGAAAGTTACACATCAGTTTTATGAAGACTTTGTCCCACGGCTCCAAGGATCGCAGCCAAACCGGTAGCCATTTCCACGTCCTGAACTTCTCTGGTAACTTTTCCGGCCATCGCTTTTGTATCACCTTTATGACAAGAACTGCGAGGATGAGAAGCAGAATTGGTATAAATATGACCGCCAATGCTGCCCAGTGTGCAACTGAGAGAGCGAATCCAAGAAACGGAATAATGAAAAACGGTACAGCAAGATACACAGCCGCGAACCAGCGGTACTTTGCCGCTCTTATACCGAGAAACTTGGCACCATTGATAGGTGGACGAAAAAATGGCAACGGGTAGAAAATAATGATTCCTGTTATGTTGAAAAACAAATGACAGAGCGCAATTTGAAGCGTATTTTTCAGTTTGGACCCTTCGAGAGCGAAAGCGGCTAGTATACCAGTCGCTGTTGTTCCAATATTGGCGCCAAGAGTTAATGGGTACATTCTCTCAATAGTTAATACTCCCATCCCGACGAGAGGGGTCAAGGACGAAGTAAAAATAGAACTTGACTGCAAGAGGATTGTGCATCCAGCTCCAAGTAAGATAGCCAGGTAGCCTGTGAAATAGGCCAACTTTCCGGGAAAGTTTGCGTTGATGAAACCACGAATCCATAGTGCCATTTGACCTTTGAGGAGAGAGTGGAGAATTTTGATGATCCCAACCAGACAAACGCAAAGCAAGGTCAAGGCTATCAGTAGTAGAATAACCCCAATGGCCGTGTCGCTCCATTGCTTACCATCCGGTGAGGACACGCGCTCGAACATGAACTTACCTATGTACAAAAGAAAAAAAAAAAAACTTTACAAGTGAGCCATGTTCTGGCAGAAGGAGTCTCAATGCATCTCCGTGACGCATTATACCGAGCCAGTCATCGCATAATTATGGATCGATAAAATCCATTTTGTTGACCAATCAAATGAGTCAGTCGGGTTCTTAGACGTGCAGAAAATTGAGAAAAAATTTTTCGACCCAGGTCAACCTGCCCGGACTGCACAGGCTGACCCGAATCGATTTTTTTTTTTGTAAATGCATCAAATCGTCTTTTTCCCAGATCATGGCTCAAGTACACCAACCCTTATCCTGCTAAATAACTTAACCCTTTACCACATGGCAATACTTTAGACATTCCCAAATTGAAAGCATTTGCAGACGACCACATAAATATGACTCATAGATTGCAAAGTATTTTTGGAAGGACAGAAAACATTGTGGGAAAAGGAGAAAATGCTGGTTACCAGCATTTTCTCCTTTTTCCCCAACGTTTTCAAAAGTCTTCTTCTTCAGGGTCGTTAAAACTCTGGATTGTGTGGTAAAGGGTTAAATGAAACTTTCAGGCCGATGGTAAAAAATTCTGCTATTTCAAAGTTATGGGGTTTGGGGAAATATCTCCTTATCGGACAGTGTAGATCCAAGATCAGACAGCACGTTCTGTGCGGTCTGATTTTGATCTATACTGTCCGCAAAAGGTTAGTGAGTCGCGCTTAGCAGCTTAAGGGTTAATATTTACCGCCATACTTTGGAGTAATATTAATACAGTATCTCATTTTCAGTTGACTTATTTAAATCTTTATAATATGCAAATTTTCTGACGCTTTCAAATTTAAAGCTGTCACTGACGACAAATAAAATGCGGCTCAAAAGATGTTACTTTGTCTCTGGAGGAGTAGAAAATGTGCCATCTGATCTTGGATCTACACTGTCCGATAAGGAGATATTTCCCAACCCACATAACTTTAAAATATCAATATTTTGATTTTCACTACCGACTTGAAAGTTTCAGTTAAGTTATTTAACAGGATAAGAGTTAGCATGCAACATACTGATTGTAACACAGTAAAACCTCTCAAAATGGTAACCTCTTATTTCATGTTACAATGAACTATAAAAAAGTTAATACATTTGAGACATGCTCTTTGAAAAGGGGGCTTAATGCATCTACGAAAAACATTGACTCGCGTCAGCCTGCGCAGTCCGTGCAGGCTGACCTGGACCGAGATTTTCCGCTATTTGTCAATTTTCTGTATGTCGAAGGACCAGTCTATCCCATGTCGGTTATCAAAAGAAGTAGCTATTATGGATCCATAATTATGTGATGGCTTGATTGGTATAATGGATCACAGAGATGCACTAACCCTCTTATTACCTTTTCTCAGCCCGCCCGGGTAGCTCAGTGGTTAGCGTGTCGGACTCGTGACCTGGTGGTTGCGAGTTCGATACCCGGTTGAGGCAAACTTTCTTTCCGGCGAATTTTCGCCTCTAACCTCTGATGCATGTGAGGAAAGTAGTCAGTGGCTTTGGAAAGAAAGTTGTGTCAGTACTGGTGTGAGAAAGCCAGGAAACACATAGGTGCGTCGCTGACCACCATGATATGACCTAAGCTGTTAAAATGGCGTTAAACTCCAAAACCAAACCTTTTCTCATTTATATTCCAGTTCCTTTTTCGACGTCTATCCTTTTTAACCCTTATCCTGCTGTAAAACTAAAATGATACTTTCTAGTCCACAGTAAAAACCCAAATTTTCCGTTTTCAGAGCTATTTTTGGTATATATAGACATCTCCTTATCGGACAGTGTAGATCCAAGATCAGACTGCGCGTTCTGTGCAGTCTGATCTTTTTCTACGCTGTCCGCAAAAGGTCAGTGAGTCGCGATTAGCAGCTTAAGGTTAAGATCTATCTTTCTTTTCTCTCTGATATTCCAAGGTTTATTAAGAGGCAAAGTATTGTAAAAACCTTTACATGGTGTTTCATAAAGATACTGGTCTATAAGTATTGTAAAAACATAAACGTAGATAAAAATACCCGAAAAAACAAACAAACGTATATCTTCAGATCAATTCGTTTTGATGCCTGTAAGACAGAGATAAAGAAATTCGTGTTCTGTCAAAATCAGAAACAGAATTAGGGACGCATTCACCGACAAACCAAATAATCGTTATGTTTCTGAATTTCAAGACTAAATACCTGACTGGCCAAGGCGTTTTATCTTAGCCAATCATATGTCAAGTTTTTAACCAGAACAATGATTAGAAAAATACAAATGAACCATGTACTGGTATAAGGAGGTTTAATGTATCTCTGTGATGCATGATACCAAGCAAGTCATCACATAATTATGGATCCATAAAAACCATTTTGTCTAACAACCGTATCATAAGGTATACTGCTCTTTCAACATACAGAAATTTGACCAATAGCAAAACGTTTCGGCTCAGGTCAGCCTGCGCGGATTGCGCAGGCTGATCTTGGTCGATATTTTTCGCAAATGCAATAAGCCCCCTTTTCACAGTGCATGGCTTAAGTTAAGAATGATTGCTGAATATACATCCTGATTGTATAAGGTGCCTGACCGAGTTTACTCGCAAGTTGTTGTTTTTTTTCTCTGCGTAGCTGAATGCGCTGGCTATTGATCTACCCTTTAGTACTAATAAAGAGTGAATAGATGGTGATTTGCGATTGGTAAAAAATATGCACATGTTTATGCGGCGAGCCCATGCTACAATATTTACTCGTGCATTTATGAAACCACTATTTACAAGCGCTGCTACCACTAATCGGTACCCATGGGCCTTGATTCATACCGTAGCAAATTAATGTAATAGAGAATGATTATTTTCTTGTTCTATTTGGAAATTTAATATTTTCATAAGCGTCACTCAATGATCAAATACGAGTACTACTTTTCAACAAAATGACGAAAGCGGCGAGGAAAAAGAGGCAATTGCCTGCGAGGTTACTTTTCATTATTTTACTTCATATAGAGCCACAAAAAGAGTTTCAATATTCATATTCCAGTATCTCTTTCGCCGTCTAATTTTTTAGCGGATATGTATAGCAAATCCGCGTACTACTTTTCAACAAAATGACGAAAGCGGCGAGGAAAAAGAGGCAATTGCCTGCGAGGTTACTTTTCATTATTTTACTTCATATAGAGCCACAAAAAGAGTTTCAATATTCATATTCCAGTATCTCTTTCGCCGTCTAATTTTTTAGCGGATATGTATAGCAAATCCGCGTACTGTGATCGTTCTGACCGGAACCAAATACATCATGCGTAACGACGCATGCGCGCTCACACTGTACTATGATATCGGTTTGACATGAACCAAATATACTGTTATTCACGCTTGCGCTATACCCGTTCTACTTTCAGTTTTAGCTAATACACCTCAACCTCGCTTTTGTCACTACCGTATATGTATTGTCCTACACTTGTATACATACTTATTCAGAAATCTAATACCAGAAAAAGCTGCATAAGATTGACGGATCAACTTACCACTCCTTACACATTAATAGAATAACAGTTACTGCGGGGCTGCTCGGCAGAACAATTTTGACTTTCCATGCCCTTGCTAACTCCATTTTAAAATGATTGTACATGTGTTGCTTGTGATGCTGTTTTTTTTTTTTTATTACAACATATTACAGCTTTATGCTACTCCACAAATCCGCTTTCTAGGACTTTGAGTCCTTTGATTTAAAGATATTTCTTGTTTTTCCCGAGTTCGTTTTGTTTTAGCCTGAAGAAAAGGACAGAGGTGTGCGGTTTAAGTTTAAATATATTTATTTTACATCGATTGAGAAATACGTTCTTGCAACTTATAATAATCTTTCTCGATTCTGCTTCCTGGAAACTACATCAGTACTCGCGCCGAATGCCAATGAATAACCCAAAAGTTGACGGTTGACACCCGCTCCCGGGTATCGAACTCGGGACCTTATGGTTACGAGGCCGACGCTCTACCTCACAAGCACGGATAGTTTGACATCCTTCCTCGACAGTCTCATGGAAACATTTCGTTCTCTTTAATTTCGATCGTCTTTGTTAACAGAGTTTCATAAGTTGTGGAATTTGAAAAAAAAAAATCAAAGTATGGTAACTACTCAAAAAAAGCGAGCCTAAGGTAAACGCATATCAGAAGTGAGGGTTCTTCTATACCGAAGCTATACGACGAAATATTTCACTTCTGTCAAAATGCTCTCTATAAACAAAACGGTTTTCTGATACACCAACCACTGCGAAAGATTGAGCTATTTCTTTATACTTCATTCTCATCACACCAGTGAGAACTGTTTCGACGCTGTTCATGTGGGAAAAAAGCTAATGACTTCGAAAGAATGCTTTGTGAAGCACTGGTAAAAGAAATTTCTGGAAAGCAAGGCTGCGAACAGAACAAAACGAAACAAAACAGAAATTTTATTGGACTGATAAGCAGTTAATCCCAACTATCAAAATAATGAATTTCAAAGCATGCAATTCAGATATGACTGAGATGATGTTTAAAACGGCGTTGACCCTTTACCAAACGATAAAATTTTGGGCTCAACCAAACTGAAAGCATTTGCAGACGACAAATCAAATGAAGCTCAAATGATGATTTCTGTCTTTGATAAGGTAGAAAACATTGTGTGAAAAGGAGAAAATGCTTGTTGCAAGCATTGTTTCCTTTTCACACAATGCTTTAAAAAGTCTTCTCTTTCTACCAAACAAATATAATCCTACTAACAGTTTTAGGCCCGCCAAATATAATCAACAATCATGGTGTGCCCAACATTACAAAATATACAGATATGCGGTTGCAGTCCATTCTTTGGACCCATCAAATGGTCAGAATGGCGCCGCATAATAAACATGTCCCTAAATATAAAAGTACACTTTAAACTCAGCTACGTGGCATCATTTCAGTCTGATTTTTGAACCTGTATCGGATGTAGTTATATGGATTTTGCAAATTGGAGGGTTTCAAATCTTTTATCTGTCAGTCAAATACATTTGATATTCAGATTGCCTTTGTACAAATACATTTTATTTTTGTAAGGCAATATATCAGAGAAGAAGAAGAAGAAGAAGTTTAAATGGTCAATTTCTGATCTATAGTATGTCCATAATTATATTGTATGATTATTAAAGGGAGTTAAGCTGTGGATTTGTTTAATCAACCACAGAATTAATTCCCTTTGTCAGACAGAAGATTCGAACAGGATGTAGATTAAAACTATCACAAGTAATCCTGTTCTATAGAAATGAGGTATAGCATAACCTAAAACTTCTGGTAGAAAGCTGTTTTCAAAATTTAATGGCAAGGGATTATCAACACTTGAAAAAGCAATGCAAATTCGTTAGAATTTGACAAAAAAAAAAACCTGGAAACGGGACCGAATTTCTAAATTACCCTGAATCTTACAGGTAGAGGAAGCCTAAAAAGCATAGTATCTATAGTTCTATAGCCCAATGTTATTACAACATTGATTACTTAACGCTCATCCTGCTAAATAAATGAAACTTTGACACCGATAGTAAAAACCCGAATAATGCTATTTATTGTTGGAGAAAAATATCTCTTAATCGGACAGTGTAGATCCAAGATCAGACTGCACATTCTGTGCAGTCTGATCTTGGATCTACACTGTCCGCAAAAGGTCATGCAGTCGCGCTTAGCAACCTAAGGGTTGACCGCGGTTTTAGGGGGAAGAGCATTAAATTTTTGTGCGATAACTTACATCGTTTCCCACCACAGTTATGCTTAATGATGCTTGGGTAATCCATAGCCGAATCTCCCTTAGCGATGCTTTGAAGGACTTTCTTGTCGATCTGTATTTGAAAAGAAATACAAATTAAGATTGAGAAACGCTTGGCCTCGAATAAATGCCAACCACGAATGCGTTGCAAAACATAATTGCATTAAAAAACTATTTTGTTTTCAATCTTTTGATTTCAAACCGTATAACAAAGCCAATTAAGATTTACGTTTAACTTCTTGAGTTACTTCATAATAGCAAAGAAATTTCCAATTTTCGCCATTTTAAACGCTAACAAATCTGTAAAAAAATCAATTTCAACCGCTGGCTAACTCTTGAGGTATCTCAATGACATAAAGTCATACACAAAATTTGGTTAAAACCAGTGTATAACTACATGGAATCACATATGAGCCATGCTCTGGCAAAAAGGGGGTTTAATGCATCTCCGTGATGCATCATAATTATAAAGTAAGTCATTACATAATTATGGATCCATAAAATCCACGTAGTCTAACGATTGACTGAATTTTGAGGAAGAATGGTCCTTGAACATTCAGAAAATTGACAAATAGCGAAAAGTTTCGGCCCGGGTCAGATACTTTTCGCAAATGCACTAAGCCCCTTTTTCATAGAGCATGGCACATATATTCTAGACTCATCCATTTTGAAAGCATTTGCAGACGACAAACTAAATGTGGTTAAAATAATGGAATTTGTCTTAGAGAGGGTAGAAAACATTGTGGGAAAAGGAAAAAAAAGGCCAGTTATCATTTTTTCCACAATGTTTTACAAAGACCGCCGTCTACGTTGGGATGTGTTTTAAAGGGTTCACTCTTTATAACATTGGATTTTGACTGCAATGAAGTTCATCTGAGATCTCATAAAGACAAAAACAAAATGGGGACTGAATCACACTCTTATTGTTGTGGGGTCCTGCGTGGCTCAGTGGTGGAGTGTAGGACTCGTATCCCGGAGGCCCCGGGTTCGAGCCTCACTGGATCCACTGGGTTTTTCGTGGGAGAGTCCTTGGGCAAGACACTTCAGCGACCTAGCCTAGTACTGGTGAACCTAGGAAATACATGAATATGTGAGCTGTCGCCGTGATATGACTGAAATAATGTTGAACACCATTCAAACACCATTCAATCAATCAGTCAGCTAAATGTTATTAACAAAAACTGGAAATTTTCACAGTTTCTCCAAACAGCACTGGCTTTGGAAAAGTGCTCAACCTTAACCTATAAATAGCCTCTTGAGGTATTTTTGGATTTCGCCCAGAGGTTTTACAGAGATTTCCGGAAATGTCTAATGATCAATAGTACGCGACGATTCATTACTTTCCGCTAGGTGGCAGTTTTCAAATACTGACCGATCTGATTTGAGCATCCTGGGTACAGAACCCGGACTACTTTTCAGGATGACAGACGATGCAAGAAATTTCAAAATAAAGTTTACATTTATTCTAGAAAAAAACACTAACTGGTACGATTTATGAAAATGTTACTACGGCAGTTGTTAACTCAACGGACATACCAACCTATGAATCAGTCATTCAGATACTTACCTGGATGATAAGACTTGTTAAAGGTTTTGTAATCACTTTTAGATAGTCTTGATTTGCAGCCTCGTTCGTCTCTAGATTAGTGCTCTTTACAATGGCATGGCTAAGTTTCTCCAGATAACCTGAAGAAAAGGTTTTAACGTTAGCCTTCGTTCTGCAAGCGTCTTTTATTTCGTACTGCATGTGTATTCGAAATAAGAATACACTCATGTATGTGTCATCCTCTGGCAAGGGTGTTTTTAACCCTTTACCGCACAATGCCGCCTTTTGACGCCCCTGGGAAAGAAGCCTTTTGAAAATATTGTGGGAAAAGGAGAAAATGCTGGTAACCAGCATTTTCTCCTTTTCCCACAATGTTTTCTACCCTATCAAAGAAAAGTTGCACCATTGGAGCCACACTGAAATTGTCGTCTGCAAATGCTTTCAATTTGGACAAGGCTAAAATTTTGTCGTCTGGTAAAGGGTTAATGCATGTCCGTGATGCATTATAGCAAGCAAGTCAATACACGATCATGAATCCATAAAATCAACTTTGTCTAACAATTGGCTAAATAATGAAACCGAACTGTCCTTGGACATGCAGAAAATTTACCAAAAGCAAAAAGTTTTGATACGAGTCAGTCTGCTTAACTGCGCAAGTTGACCGGGTCAAAACTTTTGATGATGCATTAAACCTCCTTTTCCCAACCCACAGCTTATATCTATTGATGTGGATTGTCGTGGAATTGTTAATGCAAGCGGTTCTCCGATTCTGCCACGGTTATCGATGCATTTGTGATGCCATGTCTCCACTGGTCGTATTTAACAACTAAATATGAGCATCTTTTTGTTTCTAAATCACAAGACTTGCGGTCAGTAGCTATAACGCCATGCCTCAGCCAATCAGATACCTGTGTATTCTTAAAGAATAGACTTAGAATTAATATTTTGTACCATGCTCCGTGAAAAGCTGGTTGAGTGCATCTGCAAAAAAGTATCAACCCATGTCAAAGCCTACATGGGTCGAAACCTTTTGCTACTCGTAAATTTCCGTCATGTCAAAGGACCATTCTACGTCACGATTCAGTCGATTGTCCGACTAAACGGTTTTATGGATCTATAATTGTGTGACGGAGATGCAGTAAATCCCCTTTCCCCAGAGTACAGCACAGTCATTACTTTATGGTCGGTGAATACGACCCTGCATTAGTACTACGTAACAACACACTCAGATTAACACTTATCCTGCTTAATAAAAGAAATGAAATTTTCAAACCAATAGTATAACCCGAATTTTCCAATTTAAAAGGAATTTTTGGAGGAAAGATATCTCCTTACCGGACATTGTAGATCAAAGATCAGACTGCACGTTCTGTGCAGTCTGATCTTGATCTACGTCCGCAAAAGGTCACTGAGTCGCGATTGGCAGCCTTAGAGTTAAGTTGCTTATGAGTTTCATACATAGACTTTAAGCTACGGCACATTCAGTGAGATTTCACGACGATTACATGATACTTAACTCGTAAAAACAGTTTTTGATAATGTATTGACGTACAGGTATCGCTCTTACTCGATAAACGTTTCTTTATCAGTTTATATTATTGTTTATGTTTGGGATAACAGGTTTAAAATCTCGTACCGTGACGAGATCATTTATAAACCCAACTCGATAATGTTTATATTGTCTCATCATGGTTCGTGGTTTTGAACATGTATTCCCAAAAAACAAACAATAATATTAACTGTTAATGAAAGGTTTATGGAGTTGGAGTTATATAGAGTTTTATACACTGCCGATGGAACTTTGTTGTGTTTCCCCGGGTCGGTCCATCTGTTTACAATTCATTACTGGTATTAAGCACTGGCCTTGACAGATGAAATCAACACGACCCTTGCACATTGTATAACACGGAGTCCTGCTGTGAGTGGGGATTGTCTTACAAACATTAGAAGAAGCCGAATGCTTTAATATGATTAATTTGTAACGTGTGTATTCGATAACCGAAAGTCTCGAGAAAGCGATCGCGGATTCATTGGCAAACTTCATTAATTACTTTGGCGGTCAATGCCCCATAGAACATTTATGTACTGTATAATCATCAAATGCAGTAAGTAACTGATGATAACAGAGACGTTGGAGTTCTTACGTTATCAGTCAGCTGGAGTTATGTTATCAGGCAGTTGTAGCTGTTATGTTGACAGTCAGTTGGAGTTGTTATGTTATCAGTCTGTTGGGGCTGTTATGTAATCAGTCTGCTGGAGTTTTTATGCAGCCGGTCCACTGTAGCTGTTATGTAATTAGTCAGTTGTAGCTGTTATGGAAACAGTTAGTTGGAGTTAATATGTTATCAGTCATTTGGAGTTGTTTTGTAAAAAGTCAGTTGTAGCTGTTAAATTATCAGTCACTTTTTTTTTTTTTTTTTTCAGTCAGTTGTAACTATTAAGTTATCAATCAGTCGTAGTTGTTATGTTATCAGTCAGTTGGAGTTGTTATGTAATCAGTTGGAGATTTTAACAGTTAGTTGGAGTTGTTAGATTATCATTCAGTTGAGGTTGTTATGTTATTAGTCAGTTGTAGTTGATATGTTATCGGTCAGTTGAAGCTGATACGCTGTCCGTAAGTTGTAGCTGATATGTAGTCAGTCAGCTGGAGTTGAAATGTAATCAGTAAGTTGGATTTGTTAACAGTTAGTTGGAGAAGTGAGATTATCAGTGAGTTGGAATTGTTATGTTATCAGTCAGTTGCAGCTGATACACTGTCACTAAGTTGTTGCTGATATGTAATCAGTCAGCTGGAGTTGTTATGTAATCAGTCAGTTGGAGTTGTTAACAGTTCGTTGGAGTTGTCATATTATCAGTCATTTGGAACTGTTATGTTATCATTCAGCTGGAGTTGTTATGTTATCAGTAAACTGGAGTTATATGTAATCAGTCAGCTGGAGTTGTTATATCTTCAATCAGTTAGAGTTGTTACATTATCGGTCAGTTGGATTTGTTTCGTTATCAGTGAGTTGTGGTTCTTATGTGGCCAGTCATTTGTGGTAGTTATGTAATCAGTCAGGTCTCTGTGTTTTGTTATCAGTCAGTTAGAGTTGATGTTTTATCAGTCAGTTGGAGTTGTTGTTATCAGTCTGCTGAAGTTGTTCTGTAATTAAGTGGTTTGAGTTGCTATGTTATCAGTCTGTTTGAGTTGCTATGTCATCAGTTAGCTGGAGTTGTTCTGCTATAAGTAACAATTGTTATGATATCATCCAATTGGTATTGTAATGTTATTGGCAAGTTAATAATGTTATGTTATCACCCACTTTCAGTTGTTATGTTATCAGTCGGTAATTTTTTTTTTATGTCGGTCAGTTTGAGTTGTTTTGTTTTTAGTCAGTTATATCCCTTATGCAATCGGTAAGGTGCAGATGTTATGTTATCAGCAGATGTTATGTTATCAGTCAGTTTTTTGTTGTCCTATCAATCAGTTGTAGTTGTTATTTTGTCAGTTGCAGTTCTTATTTTATCAGTTATTATGTTATCAGTCGGATATTCACTTGGTTGTTTGGAGATTAACCCCTTATCAAACAATTCAGAGTTTTTACGATCCTGACGGAGAATAGTTTTGAACATTGTGGAAAAATGAGAAAATGCGGTTTTTGGGGTTTTTTTTTTTTTACATTTCACAGACAAATGTCATCATTTGAGACAAACCCGATGTCTTCTACAAATTCTTTGAGTTTGGACTTTTCTAAAACTGTGTCGTTTGGTAACAAGGTAAAGTATGAGGTATAGTCAATATTTTGAACAGCTTTTTTCCAACAATATGCAATTACATCTCGAAACAAGTAAAAATGAAAAGAAAAAAAGAAAAGCATATAGATGATATTATCTTAACCCTTAGGCTGCTAAGCGCGACTCACGGACCTTTTGCTGACAGTGTAGATCAAGATAAGACTGCACAGAACGTGCAGTCTGATCTTGGATCTACACTGTCCGATAAAGAGATATTTCCCAAAACCTCATAACTTAGAAATATCAACATTTTGGTTTTTTTACCATCGGCTTTAAAGTTTCATTTTGGTTGTATAGCAGGATAAGGGTTACGAATAAACAATAGAATTTTTCAAGCCGAAGACTACAGATTTGTTTGACAAATTTGATGGCTATTTCAACAAACATACAAAGATTATCACCGACTGGTGTTGAGAATTTTTAAGAATCTGATATGGCTTTCATTTCTGTTTGAAATGGGGCGATGTTAAAATTCCACGAAATACCTCGTCTCACCCTGCTATTTTCCTCTGTAACTATCTTATACAAAAATTGAAATTACAGACAAAATTGTAAAATTTGCTACAATTGATTTTACGTTTTTAAGAAATGAGTTTTCATAACATAAGGCGAAATACAGCCATAACATTATCTTGTACACTATAGATTATAATCATTAGACGCGATCCCTGAACTTACCAGTTATAACTTCAATAGGTAAAAGTACACAGACAGTTAGAAAGTTAAACAGATCATGAACTGTGGCCCCGGCAAAAGCACGCCTAAAATCTTCCCTGCATGTAATTTGCCCCAGCGACACTATGGTGTTAGTAACCGTGGTTCCAATATTAGCCCCCATGACGATTGGAATCGCGATCTTCACGGTAAGAACTGAAAGTGAAAGCAAATGTAAATGAGCCATGCTCTGTGAGAAAGGGGTTTCTTGCATCTGCGAAAAAGTATACACCCATGTCAGCCTGCATAGCAGGTGCGGGTTGACATGGGCCCAAACTTCTTGCTATATTTAAATTTTTTGGTGACCAGTATTTTCTCCTCTTCGCTCAATTTTTCCTACTGCATGTATTTCAAAGACCAGTATCATCATTTAGCCACGTTTATATTGTCGTCTGCAAATGCGTTTTTGATTTGAACAAATCTTAACTTCTGTCGTCTGGTAATAAGTTAAAGTAAAAAAAAAAAACTCGTTTCCAAAGCACTGAAAGTACTCACTGTCTGCTGCCACCATACTGATGACGATAGAGGTGGTTGTTGAAGAACTCTGAAGGAGCACGGTTGCTAGGATACCGATCATCAGTCCGGCGATGGGATTTGATAAAATCTCATTCCTTGTAAAGAAATTGCCAGCAGTTTTCCCTGTAAAAGATGAAAATGTAAACTTCATGAATGTTTTTTTTTTTTTATACATGCTTGTACTATCATTTAAGTATTATGATAAAAGTATATTGTTTTTGCTGGCCGTTCTGTTATATTATGTGAACTATAAAGTTGTGAAAATCGAGAGCTCTCTCTCTCTCTCTCTCTCTCTCTCTCAGTCCTTTCTGACCCGATGAATGATATGCTAATTTCATAAATCGCACATGCTCTGTAGATCATCAGATATTAAAAATCTATGTGGATTTTTTTCTACGCATGTGGACAAGAATATTGTAAGCTATAAACATAAAAGTGCTGTTTTAAGCTGAATAAAATGTTATATTATGAACAGTGGTCTTAAACACCATGTTAATAAAATCGTTAACCCTTATCCAGCTAAATGAAAGAGATGAAACTATCAAGCCGATAGTAAAAACCCAAATGTTCCTAGTTCAGAGGTATTTTGGAGGAGAGATATCTCCTTATCGGACAGTGTAGATCCAAGATCAGACCGCAAAAGGTCAGGAAGTCGCGCTTGGCAGCCAAGGGCTTAATATTTTATGCTTACAATATGGACACTATCGTTCTTTTCTTGCAAATAAAACTTTTATCCAAGTAACCGTTTATAATCATTTTAGAATCGAGAGCGTGATTAGTAAAGAAAAAAGGAAGGATCTTAGAATAGGGAAAAAGAAAAAAGGGAAAAGGAAGAAAAGGATAAGGCAAAAAGAAGAAAATAGCGAGGAAGGGGAAGGAAGAAATTGCAAACCATCAATCTATTTACAACAAATTGATAATTCATTTTAATTGCAATTTTACCATGGCGTGTTCATATGTCGATCATCACAATATATGAGCGATGCTTAGTGAAAAAAGTAGTCCGCGCAGGCTGACCTGGGTCGAAACTTTGTGCTGTTGGTACATTTTCTGTACGTCAAAAGACCAGTGTACCTCATAATTCTGACAGTTGTTTTACAAAACGGATTTTTGGATCCATAATTATATGATGACTTGCTTGGTATCGTGCTTTATGGCGATCCATTAAGCGCCATTTTCCCAGAGCATGGCTCTAGATGTTATTATTGGTTCATATAAAGCATGCCTTTACCTCCAAGAAGCTGGAAAGCATCTCCCAAGAAGCTCAGTGAACAGACGAAGATGTACAAACAGAACAGGAACAACAGTATCTTTCCAACGTAGTGCCAAGCCACACGTTTGATCTTTTCATTTCTTGTTAATTCTGTTTAAAAGACAAATGATAAAAGCGGCGCTAATTAGAATTGAAACCACATCACATAGGCGATATAGATTTATCACGTAACTACTTACTTTCAGACTAATATAGCCAAGACATTTTTTTTTTTCTCTTACACACGTCTGAGATGAGCAAATAGTGCCGTAATTTGATCAACTTTCTCTAATCATACGCATCGTTCTTGAAACATTGCTGAGCCAGATTTCTCTGTGAAATCAAATGTCAAAACTGACAATCGTGACAAAAGATCTATCATCTTAAGTTGCAAAACAAAATCATTATATGCAAGTTTCTTAGGAACTTTTTTTCGTCTCTGATGTACACACCTGTCAAAGAAGCGAATAGGCTTCATATACATTTCAATAGACGTATTCATGTAGACCTACGTTTTAAGACACCGTGAGTGAATTCTTGAATGAATGAATGTATGGTGTTTTATGGCGCATCGACATCTAGGGTCATTTAGCGCGCAAATAGAAAAAGGTAATGAAAGGAAAAAATAATATGTAAAAATGTGAGTAATGAGTATATGGTGAAAGATGTGCCATGAAATGATTCTGTAATGGAACTAGAATAGATATATAGTGATAAGAATAAAAAGGTCTGAATAGGAATAAAAGGTTGTAAAACAATATCACAGTTTTGTATATGGTCTAATCTTCTTGAGAAAAGCAATGTCCCTGATTAGATCGACAACCATTCTGGTATGCCTTGATCCGTCATTGGCGACAGTTTTGCTGGAATTTATCTTTATTTCATGAAATTGATCCATTTGAATAGTTGATTAATAATCATTGTTTACTGTATCCAGATCAGATTTTCAAACAGACAGATCTTGTATTAGCAAATACCAGCACATCTCATTATCTTCATGTATAACTAGGGTCATTCATCATGCAAGATAAAATATTGTAGAGATGAAATGACATAAACAGAACTTAAAATGATATGAGTAATTAATATATGATGAAAGATGTGTCATGAAATGAGAGTGAATTCTTGTGAAACAGTTATTTGATAAAAAGGACCTGACATTTGTTGTAATTTGAGTTCAAATTCTAATAAACTTGTTGTCAAAAAATGCTATTCATCAAAGGCTCGCCTAATAACTTTTTTCTATGCTCATTTCTTTTGGAAATCATGTCTCAAATACCAGCTCATGTCAGATCCTGTATATCTCCTTCTCTTCGTGGAGAATGGATTACCTGACCATGGAGTAAAGTCGGGCTTGAAGTCCGGGAGAGCCCAGATATCAAAGGTATAATCTTCTGTGGTGTTGTCTGGCTCAAAGGGTCGTTCTGTATAACCGTCTTCTTCTGCTTCCCCAGTTTCTGCCAATCCTTGTTTCTCTTCTTCTGCTTCCCCAATTTCTGCCAATTCTTGTTTCTGTTCTGCTTCCCCAGTTTCTGCCAATTCTTGTTTCTGTTCTACTGTTTCTTTCTGCTCCACTTTTTCGTTGTTCTCCACATTCCCGTTATTTTCCAATGTCCCATTCTCTACAGTATTGTCGTCATGTACTTCATTTGGCTAAAATATATATTCGTATGAGTCAAGGTCTTAAAAGATGGTTAAATGCATCTGTGGTCCACACAGGTTGACCTGGGTCGAAACTTTTCGCTTTTGGTAAATCTCCTACAGATTAAAGGACCATTGTACCACAAGTTCAGTGTTTTTTGGACAAATTTTAGACCTGTTATGCGACGTTTTGTTTGGCATAATAAATTATGAAGATACATGAAATCCCTTTTTTTCCAGAGCGCCGCTCATAATCATACACGTGTGTGTATAAAGCATCTTTTGTCAAGATAAATCATTAAGGAAAACCACCGGGCAGTCAGAGGCTGTAATACCACACTCTGTGAAAAGGGAGCTTAATGCATCTGCGAAACGTATCGATCCAGGTCAGCCCTGTGCGGTTCGCGCAGGCGGACCTGGGCCGAAACTTTTCGCCATTGGTCAATTTTTTGCTTGAAGAAGGACCATTTTACGTTAATGGTTCAGTACGTTGTATGACAAAATAAATTTTATGGATCGAGTTTAATGTGCTGACTTGCTTGCTGTATTGCATTACGGAGATGCATTAAGGCCCCTTTTGCCAGAGCATGGCTCAAATGTTTCTAGGCATTCTCGCCGTCCCAGCCAATCAGATGACCGGTCTTGTAGCTTAGAACTTGTAACTTAGAACATTTCAGTCCTTTGCACTCTTTTTTTTCAACCGCATCTTACCCCATTCTCGTGAGATTTTTCTTATATCCCGAGCAATCTATTTATTCATTCGAGACTAATGCCAAGAAGTAGATTGGTTACCTCCCCTGATACGGCTAAAGTGTATGGTTTGACACCACCCAGAAAATGCCTTCGGGTCGTGGTACCCAAAAGTAGTCCCAATCAAAACTGCAAATGCTGATTTTGTCTTACTGTTTTTATGCATGGAGAAGAGGGAGGGGTGTCAAATTTACATCTGCTTATAGAAAGACCACTTCTGCTATGTAGGTCTGTGTTTCTGTCTCTCTTTCAGAACTAAATCCTGCCAAAGTACTACTTTCGGTGCAAGGTCTCACACATAGAAGATCCTGTAGAACCTATACAATTCCCATGCGGGTTGTCACACGTACCTGCAGCTTTTACTGCTAATGGTTCCACTTTCTCGACATGAGAGCAGACAATGAACTTTGACACAGAATCATCCCTGCACTCAAAGGAAACTTGTGAGAAGAGCTATGGAATCCAAGAGGAAGTGACTATTTTTTCCTCTAGTTTCGGACAGGGCTAGACAGACAGGAGTGTGCCTGTATACGTTATGTGCATGTACAGTAAGGACCAGAGTTACCAAGAAGTTTGTCAAAAGCCACTCTATACACCTACACCGAAAGCTCACCTTTAAGCCATGCTCCGGCAAAAGAGTGTTAAATGCATCTTCGTGGTGCATTTTACCAAAGCAGACATCGCGTAAAACTATCTGTAAAATTCATTTTGGCAAATCCTAAAGTTGAAATGTCCTTGTACATGCAGAAAATCTACTAAGAACAAACAGTTTCGACGCAGGTCAGCCTGCGCGGACTTTGCAGGCTGACCTGAATTGATACTTTTAAGCAGATGCATTAAGCACCATTTTTCAGATTATGGATCGAATTGTTTTTATGCGAAATACAAAGCAGCAAAGTTTGCACAATTTTATTAATGTTCATGTATGATAGCGGTAAACTGTTATTGTTTTCAGACAAGATTCTATACTTAAACGTTGATATTGTGTCAGTTGTATGTCCACAAACAAATCCAAAACAACAACACAATGAGGATGTTTACATCGGGATCACTGTGTATATTTTTACAGAAATGTAATTTATCGTGAAGAAGATTTGATTAAAGATACATATACACGTGTTTTCAGCCAGTTTTACCCATTTCATCTTTATTTAATAAAACTATAATCATTCTTGTATCTTCGTGCCAAATGTTGCCCATGACGGTTGTAAGGTTGCATAGATGACGACCAATGGAAAATGCATTTTATTTTTGGAGGCCATCAAAGAAATCACCACTGTGACGTTTCCGGTTTTAAATCAAAGATTTCCGATATATATATATTTATGTTCTAAACATATATCGGTAAGTTATCTGTTTTACACAGCTGACTAAATTCTGAACCATCTTACAATCTATCAAATTTTTACAGCTTGTTTTCTCTCTGGCTCTAAGGATGTATCTTTAAGTTTCACTTTATCTATTTCTACCGAAAAAAAAAAAAAAATGGTTTAACCCTTGACAAATGACACACTATCACCGTTATAGTATAATAATATATAGAAAGAAAATCGTATCAACTACCTTTAAATCCACATCTTTTATGTCAACTGCAAATGCCGGACTGTCAATACCGCCAACATCCTACAATAAAACATAAAGTTACCTTTGTGTTTAACAATTTGAGTGTAAAAGGTGAAAGCAGGGCTCCTGCGGACGGCATAGGTCAAGATCAGACTGCACAGAACGTGCAGTCTGATCTTTGATCTATACCGTCCGCTCGTTAACGGTCCAGTAGCGGCCAAAAGTAAACAATACGGGTGCTCAAATGCACTGGATGTAAACTCTACCATTTACCAGGTGTTAGTCGCTGGCAGAAAAGTGAATTTAAAACTAGGTTAAAAGTTGCCAAGTTGCTCCATCTCTTGTTTACTTTTTACCTGATTTAAAACTTCATTTTTTTCAGCCAGCAACTAACACTTGGACCGACCTCACAATAACAGACTGTCATCTTCACAATATTTTCCATACTTTTAAAAGGTATAATTTTAAATTAAAATGCATTTTAACTCCCCATTCTTTACCTTTGACCGCTATCGTGACTTTAAGTCAAGCCTACCATATAAGTGGCTTCTTGAAAAAAAAGCCAGGAGAGGTCAGCATCAATGTTTTCAAATAGTTTATTGGCTTTTAATTTCAATATATTTTGGTCCATGTAAACAAACAAGTAAGGGCTGTTCATTTGCTGTAAGGCATTAGATGAAAGCGGAAAAATACTTTTTTTAACGTTGCTAAGGTCTGTATTCAGTTGTAAATAAGCATTCATCCGTATCTTCATAAAACTGCTGCGTAGATACCTCTTATGCATTACATGACAGTCGAATGACCTTCTTCCCGCGTTTTCAAGTCCGTTGATCTTTTCCCACGGTGTTCTTTCTCTTTTTAACGAAACTTTTTTTTTTTGCTTAGATTCATATGTTTAACGGAAAATCGTAATAATAGGAATGATCATTTGCAATCAAATCAATATAATATTTTTTTCTCTTAAATCCGTCATATAAAAACAAACCACGTCTATTTCTACTTCAGTTTTTGATTCGGTTTATTTATAGACTAATGAGGAAAAAGACTGTATCAGAACAATTTCGCCAACAAAATGGATTAAGACAGCAGTCTGCCTTTTAAACTCACCACTGTTGGAGGGGTCTGATGACCTCTCCAAAAATAGAACAAACCCCTTCTCAGTTTCATTTGATTGTGTTTTTAACCTTCGAAATAGTTGGAGTTTATAATAATATTTGGTGCTGAAATTGTTCTTTGATTAATCAGCCGTGCTCTATGAAAAAAAGGGCTTAATCCTTAACCAGACGACAAAATTTTATTCTTGTCCAAATTGAAAGCATTTGCAGACAACAATTTTAATGCGGCTCAAATGATGCAATTTACTCTTAATAGAGTAGAAAACAATGTGGGAAAAGGAGAAAATGCTGGTTACCAGCATTTTCTCCTTTTCTCACAATGTTTTCAAAAGGATTCTTTCTTAGGGGCGTCAAAGGGTTAATGCATTTCCCTGATGTATGATAATAAGCAAGTCGTCATATAATAAAGGATCTATCAGTTTTGTTTAACAACCGACTGAATCATGAGGTATGATAGGCCTTTGACATGAAACAAAATTAAAGATAGCAAAAAATTTCAGCCCATGTCAGTTGCGCGGACTGCGCAGGCTGACTTCGGTCGATACTTTTTCAGATGCATTTAGCCCGCTTTTCACAGAGCGTGGTCCAAATATAACGTTTTTTTACGGCACTTTAAAGAAGGACCTTGGAAATATTGAAGGCAAAAGTAGAAAAATAACAAAAATATGATTCTCTGATTGAAATCTCCATTTAATTTATTCAGTGGTTTCGGGTAAATAAATGACAAATGCTATCACAAAGTTTGCGAAATTCAGATTTTGAAGAATAAGGCAAATGTTATACATTTTTTATGTTAATGACATTGAAAACATAATGGAAACATAATGGAAAATGCAGTGGTTAAGTGTAATTGCTCTTTTTCTCGCATGTGTTTATGTTCAGGTTGGAAAAATTTGTTTAGTTTAAACATTTATTTTACATCAATTGAGAAACAAGTTCTTACAACTTACTCTAATTTCTCTCGATTCTGTTTCCTGGAACGTACACCGGTACTCGCGCCGAACGTGTAGGCAAATGAACAGCCCTTAAATTGACGCCCGCCTTCGGGTCTCGAACTCGGGATCTCATGGAGAAAGTTATTTATATTAGAAAATAGTGAAAGGCAATTAAATAACGGATACTTTTCGCAATCTGTCGATTAAGTTGATAGATTGAAAATGTTATTGAAAGGAAATAACAATGGAAAATTCTTTTTCATGTTACTTGTAATTGTCGCCTTCTCTCCAAAATACCAAACTATACTTTGAAATCAAATCAGTCACTGTGCAAACACCAAAGGCTTTCAGCTCTCCTCACAAGGTAGATTGTTGGTAACTCTTAGGCTGCTAAGCGCGACTTACTGACCTTTTGCGGACAGTGTAGATCAAGATCTGACGACACAGACCTTGCAGTCTGATCTTTGATCTACATTGTCTGATACCGTGTTTTCTGTCCGATGATATCAAGGTTTAAATCGCAATATTTGGATTTTTACTATTTGCCGGGAAATTTTCATTTCATTTGTTTAGCAGTTTAACCCTTTACCTCACAATGCCGCCTTTTAACGCGCCTGGGAAAGAAACCTTTTGAAGACCTCGTGGGAAAAGGAGAAAATGCTGGTAACCAGCATTTTCTCCTTTTCTCACAATGTTTTCTATCCTATCAAAGAAAAATTGCACCATTTGAGCCACACTGATATTGTCATCTGCAAATGCTTTCAATTTGGACAAAGCTAAAATTTAAAGTGTTCAGATTTAACTCTAATGTAATAAGACAACTGTATAAGACCAACAAAATTCATTCATACTATATCATCGTATTGGAGCCTTTACTTACAGGTACTTTGCTATGACAGACCCCCTTTTTAACCCTTATCCTGCTACAAAAGTGAATGCAACTTTCCAGTCGGTGGTAAATATCCTGTTTTTCCACTTTATAAAGTATTTTTTGAAGGATAGATATCTCCTTATCGGTCAGTGTAGATCCAAGATCAGACTGCACGTTCTGTGCAGTCTGATCTTGATCTACACTGCCCGCAAAAGGTTAGTGAGTCGCACGTAGCAACCTAAGGGTTAAAAGGATGGATTTGGGGGGTTTTTTTGGACGCAGTAAAAACTCGAATAAATTGCACAACGATTACAGAATACTGAATACAAATAAAACTCATCGTATTAAATATAAAAACTCTTTTGCTGGCAGATTATCAAATAAGACATTTCTAGCGTCTATCAATACCTTTTCAGGAGAAATGAAGAGAAGTTCTAAATGTCTCTTATAGCAGCGAACACTGTAGATCAAAGATCATTCTGATCTTGATCTACGCCATCTGCAAAAGCTGTTTTACTCTCCGTTGGCAGTGAAACAGTTATATTACGCAGCGATAAATATGGATCCACCGTAAAAAAAAAAAGAAAAATAAAAACAACTTTTTTTTTTTTTTACCTATTTGCTTTGAAGCGTAGAGAGGGGTCCTGCGTGGCTCAGTGGTAAAGTGTAGAACTCGTAACCTAGAGGCCCCGGGTTCGAGCCTCACTGGATCCACTGGGTTTTTCGTGGGAGTGTCTTTGGGCAAGACACTTCAGAGCCCTAGCCTAGTACTGGTGAAACCCAGGAAATACATGAATATGTGAGCTGTGACCGTGATATGACTGAAATATTGTTGAAAGCGGCGTAAAACACCATTCAATCATTGAGGCGTAGAGCTTTTGTTCGCTGAAGTCAGGTTTTATCCATAGCTTACTTGTTAAAGCGTTCAGTCAAGATTTCGTAAATAATCGCAACCAAAAACTGGTTTATTCGCCTGCAAAGATTTCTTTAAAGCGGCTTTCAAGCAGCTTTTGTTTCTTAAGAAAATCTAGCCAAAAACTGGTTTATTCGCCTGTCAAAGAAAATCTAGCCAAACACTGATGGTTTCAATGTGCCTGCAATCTGGCTCTAAAACTTCTACATAGATGGGAATACGTGTAGGTAGAAAACATGAGGAATGAGCCTTATTGCAACATACACAGATATGAACCACGCTCTGGCAGAAGGGGGCTTTTTGCATGTCCGTAATGCATGATCCCAATCAAGCCATTACATAATTATGAATCAATAATAGCAACTTTTTTTAACAACCGACTGAATCATGGGGTAGACTGGTCCTTAGACATACAGAAAATTGGTCAATAGCGAAAAGTTTCGGCCCAGGTCAGCCTGCCCGGACTGCGCAGGCTTACCTGGGCAGATACTTTTCGCAGATGCAGTAAGCCCATTTTCACAGAGCATGGCTCATATCTTTTTTTGTAAAATTTCTCACCCCATGTGTCACAGGATAGCCATTAATGTGAAACAAGGGATAAATTTACGTTTTAAACGTGCTAGAAAGTAGACGGTAGAGGCAATGGACTATGGTCTTTACGGTTGCAAGTTCGAACCTCAGCGATAGCAAATCGGTATTACGGTGTTTTTTGCGCTTTTTCCCCAATTAAAAAGGGGGCGGTCACGTCCTGATAGTTTATACGAAATCAATTTTTGTTCTGAAAAACTTTTTTTGTCAAAGTCTCTGTTTTGTATCATGAGCTTCTGAGAGTTCTATCCGGGCTGGCGCCAATCGGTCATAAGAACTAGTAAGAAAAATGGTATAGGAATACAATACAGGCACGCAAAATCAAGCTCGAAGTCCGAATGTTATTTTTGAGATGGGGTGCGAAGCATCTTACCTCATATTTACTAAGTGGGAAATTGAATCTGAAAAATCTGATTCTGGGATACCTAACATTGCAAAATCATTACATGGGAAAAATAGTACTATTAAGAAAGCATTTTATTCACTTTTGGCATCAAAGCGCAACTAAAACGTTAACAATAGGGGAACCTACACGACTTGGACGATAAATATGTAAACAAATACATGATTATCATAACACAATTTAAAAAAGAGTGTTAGAACAGACTACCATGAGGCATGCATAGGTATGCGCATTTATGTATCAGTTCCACCAAATAGTGTCAAGAAGCGTCAACGAATGCCATGGAAAGCTTAGAAGCATCATGAGAACTCTTGTGGTAATTTCTTTGAATAGGATTGCTTTATTTGTCTAGATGTTGCTTAATAATAATTCTCATATCGTTTATTTTTGACATTCTATTGAACCCCCTTCCCCTCACACAAACACACACAAAAAAGAGAAATTTGATAGTTTGCTCTGAGATTTATAGGAGAGATACCTCTCAGCTCTTTCAATGTCTGCTTGCTTTTACTCAATCCTTTCTAGTAGCACTATGTGCTTATTGTTTTGGTACAACAGTTAGATTTCAATTTGAACAGAATTAAACGCACCCCACCTCAGCAGCGCTTTCACCGCTTTGATTTATTAAAGCGACTCGTCTATATAACGAGTAATTTCTTCATTTCGCCACAACGCTTGTTAAATGTTTTCATGCGCTAAACGCATCTCAAAATAACCCATGTGCTAACACCTGAGCAGATAAGCACAACTCGATACGCTCTAGCGGACCGTGTAGATCAAGATCAGAATGTATCGAACATTTCTGATCTTAGATCTACACTGTCCGATACGTTGAATTGTTCTCCTAATAAAAATGCACCGGGGAGGAGGGCGGGGAGGGCGGAGTTCTTTACTGTTTGCTGGCGCTTTTTTTATATATATTTATTTAGAAGTTACGGTTTGATATTAGATGGGCCATGCTCTGTGAAAAGTGGATTTACTACAACTGCAAATAGTTTCCAACCAGATCAACCAGGGTCCGAGCAGGCTGACATGAGTCGAAACTTCTTGCTATCGGTAAATGTTCTGCATTTTAAAGGACATTCTTCCTCATGATTCTTTCGGTTGTGAGACAAACTGGATTTTATGGATACATGATTATGTGATGATCTGATCGGTATAATGCATCACAGAGATGAATTAAACCCTCTTTTGCAAGAGAGCAACCTATCACAGTTTGTGAAAGAAGGTTAAAAGTTGTATTACATCACTAACGAAATATGATACATATTGTTATCAGACGAGGTGGCCGAGTGGTTAAGGCGATGGACTGCTAATCCATTGGGCTCTGCCCGCGTGGGTTCGAATCCCATCCTCGTCGATTCATTTTTACTTTTTATTACTATCTACGGCGGAAGCGTTCGATGTAACAAGGTACTCTTGCAAACACCCGTTTTTAATTGACAGCTTTCGGAAACAATGCAGGTAAAGGATCAAACGCTGGTTACCAACAATTTCTCCTTTTCCCCACACTACTTTCCAAAGGGGTTTAGGAAAAGAAAAACAAGATATTTTCTATTCTTCAAATGTTTCTATTAGCTTAAAATGTGTCTACAGTAACTTCTGCACATTTCACTCGACGTTCTCTGCCATCTGGGATGCCTCTCGCTTAACTGCGTACGCACGACATTTGCGTACGCAGTTTAGGTAAGCAAGCATCCAGTCTGAAAACAGGTTTCACAAAACCGCGTAACTTTACGATTTGAGTAAATATTTGCATGACTTTACACTAGCTTATACCTTTAGGGAAAACAGGGATCGTATGTGTGGATATACAATCGCAAATAACTTGCCTACTCTGTTTTTATCATGATCTATCCTTTTCAGGTGTAGGGTGATTGGATAGAGGTAGTACCTTTGGCGTCCGGCTGCTGCACTCTACTTCGGCGCAAGCCCTGGTAGGATGGACGGGTGTCACTGGTCCTCACCCAATCTCCTAAATCTCTCACATGTGGCTTCAAGCGCCACACCCCGGGCAACCGCTTCAGCAAGCGGGCTAAACCATGTGGGGGGGGGGTGTTAACACTGCATCACTAGGCGAATGAACCCCCACAATGAGGTCACCGGCTAGGGCGGAGGAGTTCCAAGATGAGCTCAACGGCCAAGTGTTCGTGACTAGGGCGAGCCTCCGGGTTGGAGGGTATCAGTTGTGGTCTGGCCTGGAGAGGGATAGGCGCCGCCAGGCTACTTCTGCCTAAGACACGCTACATGAAATGGTATCATGCAGCGCCCCTACGACCCTGGCGGGTTACGGGACCAGTAACAGTAACAGTAATAACCCTTTTCAGGATTTACCTAAAAGCGGCCTAAAGGTTAAACTGCGTCATATTTCAACAAAATTAATAGGATGCCTCGACAGATCATCAGTAACGTTTTGGAAAAATTTGAAAACCTTTAAATCACTGCGCATTTGTTCACAAAAAGTTTTAATATTGACTCTTATCCTAAAATGGACGAAAATGACTGTCATTTGCGGACAGTGCAGATCAAGATAAGCCTGCACATACGTGCAGTCTGATCTTGATCTACACCGTCCGCTTCTCTATTGATAGCTGTGGCCATTATATACATGTACGCATTTAATGACACTGAGGTTCACGATATATTTTCGTGACATATCAAACAAAATGAAATCAGCAGGAACGAAATAGGTAGACCATTTCAATCCAATCTGATATTCCTTTTGCTTCACGAGTGCAATTAACGTGCCCAGTATTACGAACACGTAGTGACGATACCAGTGTAAGATTAAATGAGTCATGCTCTGGCAAAAGGGGGCTTAATGCATCTTCGTGATCCATGTTACCAAGCAAGACATCATAATTATTTATTGTAATCATAGATCCATAAACTGAATTTTCTTTAACATCAGACTGAATCATGGGGTAGACTGGTCCTTTGACATACAGAAAATTGACAGATGGCGAAAAGTTTCTGCTCAGGTTAGCCTGCGCGGACTGCGCAGGCTGACCTGGGTCGATACTTTTCGCAGATGCATTAAGCCCCCTTTTCACAGAGCATGACTCAAATAAAAGACCTATTTTTTTTTCGTTCGACTAGATCTATGTTGAAAGTACACAGCCCCGTAGGCTTAAAGTGTCACACCTTTTTTTATTCCGTTATATCGAATTACTGATTCGATTATAGGAGAGAAATAATTTGTTGAAACAAAAATTATTTCGAGAAAACGAACAGTAATTCGTTCTAACGAAATGTTGATTCGTTTTAACGAAATGATTTTCTACAAAACGGAAAAGATATGTTCGGAATACTCGTTAGTTTTCCATTGCTATGAGTCGAATGCGCTTGAACAGAGTATTACTTTGTTTTATCGAAATAGGATTTCGTATGACCGATTTATCATTTAGTTTAACGATATATTCTTTCGTATCACCGAACTACTATTTCGAGATAACGAATTATCGTCTCGTTTTATCGATCCTGGATTCGTCACGACGAATTAATTTCATTTTATTGTATTAGTATTTCGTTATATTGGAATAAAAATGTGCGACACACGACACCGACGGTGCTCAGTATGAAAGCATTTTCTGACGGCAAATTAATTGTGTTTTAAATGATGGAACTGAGTTATGAAGGGGTTGAAGATACCAGGGGAAATGTCCTCTGAATGAAATTTCCCAGCCAACGGTAAGAATATTTCTTTTCTCCTGAAAAATATCTCCCCATATCGGACAGAAATGAACCAAGGTCAGGCTGACTTTCACTGTTTGGCAAAGCCCTTTAATTCTTAGCTAGCAAATTAGGAATAATTGCTAGCCTGCTATATTGTTTGAGTCACGCTCTGGTAAAAGGGGGTTTCATACATCTCCGTGATGCACTACACCAAGCAAGCCATCACATAATTATGGATCCATAAAATCCATTTTGTCTAACAACTGCCTGAATTTGGAGGTAGAATGGTCCTCTGACATGCAGAAAAATTAACAATAGCAAAAGGTTTCGACACAGGTCAGCCTGCGCAGGCTGAGCTGGGTCGAAACTTTTTGCAGATGTATTAAACTTCCTTGTCATAAAGCAGGCTCATTTATGACAGCGGTCAACCGGAAGGACGTGCAATCTGATCTTCGATTTATACCGTCCGCTTGTCAAACCTATAATAAGCAAATCTTTCTGAGTTTCCGTGGATTGCACTTTCGGCCTTCGAAACAGGTCGCGATAATAAATTTTGGCGCATAAAGAGTTAGAAGATTATAGTAATAATAACATAAATGAGCCATGCTCAAGCAAAAGGGGTTTCATGAATCTCCGTGATACACCATACCAAGCAGGTCATCTCATCATGATGGATCCATACAATCCATTTAGTTTAACAAGCGACTGAATCCTGAGGTAGAGTGGTCTTTTGACATGCAGAAAATTTACACATAGCAAAAAGTATCGACCCCTGTCAGCGTGCGCGGACTGCGCAGGCTGACATGGGTCGATACTTTTTGCAGACGCATTAAGCTACCTTTTCCCAGAGTATGGTTCAAATACAATTATTGCCTCGAGCCGATCCATCGACGCCATCCAACTGTTCAATTCACGTGACAAATAATTAAAATGAAAATGTTTAGCCAGTAAAAAGAGGATCCGTATATACCAGATTTAAGACTCTTTTTTTGTCAGAATATGGCACTAAAACAAAATATCGAGCGGTGTAAGTCAGATCGCGCTTTCTGTATAGCTGAACAAGATCTACACGGTAAATAAAAGCAGAAACTGCTGTTGTCTGCATTAGAATGTCTCATTGTAGCTATTCAAATCCATGAGCTTTCAGAAATAAGACATCAGAATCAATTATTTAAGTTTGGCAGACTCATTGACAATTCTAGCTGAACAAAAGGAAGCAAGGGTCCGTATTCACCAACCATGCTTCAGAATATTCTTAGGGGTCCTGCGTGGCTCAATAGTAAAGTGTGGGACTCGTAACCTGGAGGTCTCGGGTTCGAGCCCCACCTGATCCGCTGGGTTTTTCGTGGGAGTGCCCTTAGACAAGACACTTAGAGCCCTGGTACTGGTGAAACCCAGGAAATACGTGAATTTGTGAGCTGTCACCGTGATATGACTGATATAATGTTGAAAGGGGCGTAAAACACCATTCAATCAATCAATCAATCAATCAGAATATTCTTAGTCATGGATTTGAATAGCTACAATGAGACATATCTTCAACATATGCTATATTTGAAAGAAACGCAACTTCTGAATGGCTAAGCCATTTGGTTTAGTCAATCAGAAGTTTTGTTACTTTCAAATTCAGAAAACTCTGAAGAATAACATCAGGAACCAAGAACCTTTTTAAAGTAACAATGGCTGCCAAAAGTAAACAAAACGGGTGTTGAATACATTCAAATTTTAATCATATCATTACTTGCTTAGTATAATCTTTCACGGGGATGCATTAAGCCCCCTTTTGCCAGAGCATGGTTCATATATAAAAGCGTCATCTGGGGATTATCTATTAACCTTTTAACCCTCAACCACACAATCACAGATTTTTACTACCATGAAAATGGCCGTTCTTTTTTAAAACATTGTGGGAACTAGAGAAAATGCTGGTAACCACCATTTTCTCCTTTTTCCATAATGTTTTCCACTCTTCCAGAAACAAATTTAATTTTTGGAGTGACATATTTGTTATTGTCTGAAAATTCTTTCAATTTGGACAAGTCGAAAATTCTGTCGTTTGGTAAAAACAGTTTAAGTTCCATTCACAACTATGACGGAGACGCAAAACGTACAGTCTGATCTTTGATCTACTCTGTCCGCTTCTGCCAAACACTCTAGACGAAAGCAACCTTGATATTGCAATAATTTGAGTCTTATTCCTAGACTGGAAAATTCTGTAAAGTTTATTTTCCGATTCCAAGTTTATTACATCAAAAATAGAATAATTTAGTTAGTTTAAACATATGAGCCATGCTCTTTGAAAAGGGTGCTTAATGCATCTGCGGAAAGTGTCAATTCAAGTCAGCCTGCGCAATCCGCGCAGGCTGACCTGGGCCTAAATCTTTCGCTATTGGTCAATTTTCTACATACCCAAGGACTATTCTACCTCAGAATTCAGTCATTTGTTAGAGAAAATAGATAAAATGGATTCATAATTATGTGATGAATTGCATGGGATAATACATTACGGAGATGAATTAAGCCTCCTTTTGCCAGAACATGGATCATTTTTATTGTACATCGATTGAGAAACAAGTTCTTGAAACTTATACTAATCTCTCTCAATTCTGCTTCCTGGGAACTATGCCAGTACTCGCGCTGAATATGTGGGCCAGTCCCAAAGTTGACATACGCTCCCGGGTATCGAACTCGGGACCTTGTGGTTACGAGGCCGATGCTCTACATCACAACGACGGACACCACAAAATAGAATAAGAATTTACCTGAGCCGAGCTTTCGCTTATTCTCAATATTCTTTGGTCCATATCCGAGATGCAGTTTATTTACATTATCTTAATGCAGTTTTATCTGCACATCGTTTAAACGCTTCGACAAAATATATAGAAAGCTGTCTTGTTTTCTTCACGCGAACCTTAGGTTTGAGGCCCCCAAAACTGTACGACTGAAATTTTATACGTTATAAAGACTTAACTCTTCACCAAACGACAAAAAAACAGACTTGACCAGACTGAGAGCATTTGCAGACGACATTTCAAATGTGACTTAAATGATGGTACTCGTCTTTGACTGGATTGAAAACATTGTGGGAAAAGGAGAAAATGCTGGTTACCAGCATTTTCTCCTTTTCCAACAATGTTTTTTGGCCTCTTCCACAAGGTCGATAAAACTCGGGATTATGTGGTAATGTGTTATTTTTTTAGCGTCAAATATAAAAACTCGGCATCTTTCCACGGGTGATAATACAGTGCACTGAATCTCAGAATATTTTCATCTTATAGTCTTGACTAAAAAATCGGTCGGAATAGATCTAAGATCAGACTGCACGTTCTGTACAGTCTGATCTAGATCTATGCCGCCCGCAAAAGTCACTGTTTTCGCATATGGCGTTAATACGGCTGAGACATCAGTACTTGAATATCTCTTTACCAGACTACAAATATTTAGACTTGCGCAAACTGAAGAAACTTTTGCACACGATGAATTCAGTGTAACTAAACAGATGATATCTGACTTTAATTGGACAAAAACTCTGGGAAAAGGAGGAAGTACCAGCTACCAAGTTTTCCAGAATACCATCGTCTCACGGTCGTTAAAACTACAGGATGGGGATAATTAGCAAGGTCATGATTATGTGGGAAAGCAGCCAGTGGCTTGGAAGAATATTGGACAAAGTAGCGCACTGGTAAAACGGAACTCCATGAAAGCATAGATAGGTGCACTGGTCACTGCAAAATAATTGAAACATGGTTATGAGTGTGTAAAGGTATTGCCGTATCGCACTGTACTTATGAGTACTGGCCTTATTCGCCTGATGATTGTAAATTTTGAAACTGTGAGAACGAAGTAATGTAGATTTTAAGTTACAGTGAGAAATCTTGTCACACTTAAGAAATGATAAGAATGCGAAGTGTTCCGCGGAGGTATTTTTTTGATCGAATGACCGAATTTCAAATTCAAAAACGTAATTGCCTTTTAAATGATTTAGTAGTCTTATACCTATTAAACAATTTTAACGGGAAAAATGTCGTAATTCTAATATGGGATGTATAAAAAGCAACCCATCCGTAACAAAATGCTCGCTATTGAAAGATTACTTTGTGTAGGCTGTTTTCCATTCCCTGGCATACTTTTCATTTTATACTAAAGGAACTTTTCCTGTATTAGTTCAATGTTTTAAAGCCTCTGAAGTACACAGCTTTTGAAAACATTGTGGGAAAAGGAGAAAATGCTGGTAACCAGCATTTTCTCCATTTCCCACAATGTTTTCTGTCATTTTTAAGATGGGTATTATCATTTGGGCCACCTTTAATCTGCCGTCTGAATCTAGCTCTTTAACTGAAAGAAAGTTAGTCGTACTTCGCAAGTCCCTCCAAAAAAAGGGTATAGAAGCGTGAAATAAATAGAATGATTGCTTTTTTTTTTTTTCGGTCAAAGATCGAAATTTATTTCTACTCGTGAACAACATGCCGTAATATTTTCACTCGTGGCTGTGCCACTCGTGAAAATATTACCGATGATGCTCACTCTATGAAATAAATTTCGATCTTTCACCGAAAAAAGAAAATAATTGTGTTGTCGATACGGATAAATGGTCCGGCGACTCTCTAGAGTTCTCTGGATACCAGCCACTATTAATTCAGTTCTTATTATGAATTCCTTCACCAGCCATTTGATTGGCTGGGACTGACTGATTTTCCGTTTATTTATCGACGCCGTGATATGGCCGAGGCCGTGAACATCATTGACAAAAGTTTACAAAAAACATTTGGCGTCACCCTGAAAGAGTTCCGGTTGCCCATATGGTCGACGCCCCCTGAAAACTGTTAATTTTGTTAAGGAGGATACTTCAAGATACAGGACGAAATCCATTCTAGTTTACGCCTGGTTCTTTAACGCGCTCGGTGTATAGAACCGTCACACGGGACCTTGGTTTAAAGTCTCATCCGAAAGATTATTAGTAAATTTTAGATAACATGCCGTTGGGCTCGAACCCACACCCAAAAGTGACCCAAAACTTGATGTTTACAAGTCTATGCCCTACCGCCTGAGCTATGCTGTCTGGTCGATTGGCTGATATAGAAAAGATTTCACACTAATATATATGGCTTGCATTGCCATTTAGACTGAAATAGTCCACCTGGGTACTTTTACCCATTTTCGATCGCAAGTCTGTTTTACTGTATTGCGTAAGTCTATGTTCGCAGAGTATTCAGAAAAAACCACCTGTCTTAGGCCAGTACCGAACAATCCGGAGATTTAACGACCCTGGGTCTGTATTCACCAACCATTCTTAAGAATATTCTTAGTCTTGTTCTTCAAGATTTTCTGCATTTGAATGTAACACAACTTCTGATTGGCTAAACCATTTGGTTTAGCCAATCAGAAGTTGTGTTACTTTCAAATGTAGAAAATTTTGGCGAACAAGAATAAGAACGTTCTTAAAAATGGTTGGTGAATACGGACCCCGGGGATGAAGGCTTTCGAAAACGTTGTGGGAAAAGGAGAAAATGCCGGTAACCAGCATTTTCTCCCTTTTCTTCAAAGTTTTCTTCATTTTAAAAGGCAAATTCCATCATTCTAGCAACGTTGAATTTGTCGTCTGCCAATGGTGTCATTCTGCATCAGTCTATTTTTTTTTTGGTAAAGAGTTAATTCCTGGAATGCTAGGGGCCGCATTGTTTTTAAACATTATCTGAAGTGTTTTGATTGGCTTCATTTGATGTTATGTGCTGCCTCCGTAAACTGTACGGAAAATGTGTCAAAATACCAAATAAGGAATGTCTTATTACATGAACATTTGACACGTCTCTGTTAGAGGTATTTTCGAGACTCCTGAAAAAGAATAGAAGCTACGTAGAATTCAATATGGTACTTTCAAGCTCATTAGATAAGACAATACGTTTTTTGTTGTTAAAAGTGACAAGCGCGTGTGGATTTTGTTTGGTTTGCATGGTGTTTTCAACATTATTTCAGCCAGTGCGTCTATCCATGCTTTCCTGGAGTTCCTTACCAGTACTTGGCACAAAGTTCTGCCCAAGCCACTGGCTGCTTGCCCACACAACCATCGTACAAGCAATGATCAGCGGTGAAAGAGGAATTAATCCTGTCGTAATGACTTTCATCAATCTTCCGAAAGAGAATCGCTGAGCTTATACACCAGTTTATTGAAACATAGCTTTCAGTTTCGTACAAGATGCTGTTCTGGAGTATTTTCAAGCCCCAGATAAAACTACACAGACATCCATATGCTTATTTTCAGTTCGTTACATAAGACAAAATATGATTTTCGTTGTTGTTAAAAATGACAAAACACTTGTGGAAACATAGTTTTCGGTTTCGTACAAACCTTTGACCTATTGACATGTACAGCCAAAATAGAGATTGCTTGTGAGTATTTTCTACTTCTGTATTCATGAATTAGAGCTTAAACTATATTGGCAATCCGTATTTTACATGGATTATTTCCAAAGTGACCGCTACATAATTATCCCAATAAAAGTCTGTTGCAAATGTTCGCATAGAAGTTTCCTTGACATTGTGTTTTTGATGTAACGAATGATGGCTCTGAAAAGATTTCCTAAGTATTATTTCACACCCATATTATATTAAGAAATGGAGTGATTTAATACTAACATGTAATTAAAAAATATCTCTATCCATATTGGATAATGTAGAGACCCGGATGTTGATTTTTTTTTTTTTCAGAAGGATGCAAGAGTCGACAATATAGATTCTCTAGAGCAAGGCTAGAGTCTCGAATATTGGTATTTGTACGGAAGAGAAGTCAACCGAAATCAGTTGTCATGAATCGAAGTTATTAATTTTGTTTAAAATTCTTTTTTTAATGTTAATTAAAATTAAATGGCTCGGACATTTTTTTTTTTCCTTTTTGAAAGTCAATACGTAAGCGTTAAAAAAGAGGTCATTTAACGTTCTTCGGTGCAATACTGAATTTAATGAGATTTCTACACTGCAGACAACTATATTTTTTTGGTGAGGCTATTACCTCGTCCAAAATAAATACTGATACTCAGTGTACTCATCCAATAGAATTCAGTATTGTACCAAAACATGTAAAATAACCTCATGGTATTTATGGGGATTTCAGTGCCATGTTGCGCATCCGGGTTTTTTTTTTTTTCCTACAAAAAAAAAAATGCTATCCGGTTACACTCTATTCTACTCCTTGTCAAAAAGTACAAGCCCTGAAAAAAAATCAGAATTTATTCATTTTGTTCTTAGAAATGTATTACTTGTTTACTTCCTATGCACAATCTTGTGAATATGCTTCTCTAAAGTTTTAGGACCCGCCCATTTTTTTTTTTTCTAAATTTGTTATGCAGTATATCCGAATCAAGACTGTACCAAATTATCTTTTTAAGGTGCAGATGGTCTATTTTATATTTTATTACAAATTTGTTTGATTCGCTCTATTGACTACCTGCTATTCGCCGTCAAGGACGAGCATAATAAATCTTGAGATTTGCTGTGCGATTCAGTTACCCAGTTGAAAGCCTTTCGATATGAAAGAGCCATGCACTGTGAAATAGTGGGGGGTTGTTTAATGCATCTGCGAAAAGACTCGACCCATGTCAGCCTGCGCAGTCGGCGCAGGCTGACATGGGTCGAAACTTTTTGCCATCTGTAAATATTCTGCATATCAAAGAACCATTCTACTTCAAGATCCAGTCGATTGTTAGACTAAATGGACTTTATGGGTCCAAAATAATGTGATAGCTTGCTTAGTATAATAAATTCACGGAGATTCCAGAGCGTGGCTTAAATAAAGTAGAGCCGTGCTTTGTGAAAAAGGGGGCTTAATGCATCTGCGAAAAGTATCGACCCAGGTCAGCCTGCGCAGTGCGCGCAGGCTGACCTGGGCCGAAACTTTTCGCTATTTGTCAATTTTCTATATGTCAAAGGATCAGTGTACCTCATGATTTAAGCATTTGTTCGAGTAAATGAATTTTTTGGATCAATAATAATATGACGACTTGCTTGGTATCATCCATCACGGAGAGGCATTAAGCCCCCTTTTGCCAGAGCACGGCTCAATATAAAAAAAATCATAATTGAAACATATTTGTTGCAGGCGCCTTTGAAAACATCCTTGTAAGATAATCAACATGAATTATTCATGGTTTAACTATAGAAAACTTTTGACGCATCGAAGTTGAAATCGTTTGCAGACGACAAATTGAATGTGTCTAAAATAATTGAAGACGTTTGTCTGTGAAAGGGTAGAAACATTGCGGGAAAAGGAGAAAATGCTGGTTACCAGCATTTTCTCCTTTTCCCACAATGTTTTCAAAAGCCATCTTTCTCAGAGTCGATTAAAACTCCAAATTCTGTGGTGAAGGGTTAAACCCACTCAGGTGAAAACAGCTACTATTGCGGACTAAACAGCACAGACCGCACATTCTGTGCCGTCTAAATCTTTTATATTCGCTGTCCGTAAACGCTACTCAAAGTGACTCCTGCGTGGAAAGGGCTGAAACATTGAAGATGCCTTTACCATTTTAGCTATGCTCTGGGAAAAGGGTTTTTAATTGATCTCCAGGATGTGTTGTACAAAGCAAGTCATCTCATAATTATGGATCCATAAAGACCATTTTGTCTAACAACCGACTGGATTTTGAGGTAAACTGGTTCTTTGACAATCCGAAAATTGACCGAGAGCGAAAAAGTTTCGGCTCAGGTTGGCCTGCGCGGACTGCCCTGGCTGACCTGAGTCGATAGTTTTCTGTGGATGCATTAAACCCCCATTTCACAGAGCATGGCTCATTTCTTTTATACTGCTAAGCCGAGAGGGAAGTAACACATATTCATCAAAATTCTTCTCCGCCAAACAACCAAGCACAAAAACCGGCAACACGATCGGTGTCAAGTTTTTTTTTTTCCCTCTGTATTTAATTCATTTAAATAATCCTTTTCATGATTATAATCGGTACTCAGAAAAGGATGTGATCGCTTTATGCAGGGATTAGCCCCTTATTATACAATAATTTCAACATCTTTGACGAATTACGATTTTTCTTCCCATTTAGTGTTTCTCCTTTCTGCGTGGCTCTGTGGAAAAGTGTTGGACTCGTAACCTGGAGGCCCCGGTTTCGAACTTACTGGAGGCACTGGGCTTTTCGTGGAAGTGTTCTTAGACAAGAGACTTCAGAGCCCCAGCCTAGTGCTGGTAAAGCCAGGGACATACAAGAATATGTGAGCTGTAGCCGTGATATGACTGAAATACTGTTGAAAGCTGCGTAAAACATAATCAATCTGTCTCGTAATATTTGGTGGTATGTCATGAAATTGTCTATAGACTATTTTATAACAGATTAGTGGTTATTGCGCAGTTCGTACAAGGAAGTTATCACATCTTTAACCCATTCGTTGCACTCGGCTACTAAGGCATGTTTCCAGACAACGTGAATCGAGATCAGACTACACTGAATATACAGTCTGATCTTTGATTATTCCACATCTCCATCCGCTTAATTCTGAAGTTGTACCAAAAAGGTTCGTGCATTCGCAATAGAAGAAGTTTACAGCTGTTTTTAGCTGGTGAAAAAAATCCGATCTCTTTACTTGGCGGCCAGAGATGTTACTCAGAAATTAATTTATTACCCCTTTGCTTGCTAATTAGATTAAACCTTAGGCTGCTGAGCGCGACCTTTTGACCTTTTGCGGAAAGTTTAGATCAAGATCAGACTGCACAGAACGTGCAGTCTGATCTTGGATCTACACCGTTCGAGAAGTAGATATTTTTCCCCCGAAAATACCTCTGAAATTGCAAAATTTTGGTTTATACAATCAGTTTGAAAGTTTCATTTCATACTTTTAGCAGGATAAGGAACTTCTAGCCAAGAGCAAAAACAACGAAATTCCACCATTTCAAAGTACTTTTTGTCTGAAAAATCTCATCATATCGGACAGAGTAGATCCAAGATCAGACGACACGTTTTATGCAATCGGATCTTGAATCTACACAGTCCACAAAAGCGGATCAAGTCGGCTTAGCAGCTGAAGAGTTAATATTTGTCGTAAATGGATAATTTACATGTATAAGTATGTGCATTTTTCAGTTCACATCATCCAATACTTCTTCATATATATAAAAGACATTTTCTTTTTTATTTATGAAGTGGGCAACTTTTGAAAACAAGAGCACCGCATGCGGATGATTGATTTTCAGTGAAAATTCCAAGTCGAAAAAGGGGCATGAATCTGTCAAAATTACTTTGATGGTTACCTGCCCTTGTTGTATAAGTTCCACACAACAACCTGTTCAAACTTGAATCAAATATCTTCAGTAATAACAGATATACAATGTCAAAATTTTTGCACCACAACGCAGAAAACAGACGATGACGCAAGCACTACGGACATACCGTGACGTTTTTCTGCGAAAACAGCTGAGCTAATATGTTGAAGGTTAGGGAAATGTTTGAAACGGACAGTATGTCGTGCACCTGTCGATATTTTTAAATCGCATTTCAGCAGATTTTGCATATACAGAACGTCCTACAGATAAAGACAAGAGGTCACTAGTGACCCTGGAATCGCTCTATTGAGATGTAGAGAATCTGATATCGAAATCCTGTAAGTCAGTCCGAAAATAAATACTAATTAACACCAGGACAAGAGCTACTCTTCGTTACAATAACATTTGAAAATTTGGAAAAGCATGATTTATCATAATAATAATAATAATAACAGTAATAATAATAATAATAATAATAATCATCATCATCATCCTCGTCGTCATCCGTTATGTGATCTGGACACTGATAATGATGCACATTTAAAAAATCACGAAGTGTTAGACACCGCCTTGCCAGTTTGTATGTATTTAGCATCATCTTTATGCGTAATTAGAACATCGCGGAGCGTGGTATGACGTGCAGTATCTTTGAAATTTATGGGGAATACCACGAACATTTTGGTGATATTGGGAAAAACCCGTATTTATATGTAAGTACTAAATAATAACCTCTCGTGCTTTTCTATGGTCTACTGCCTTATAAATGAGCCATACTCTGTGAAAAGGGGGCTTAATGCACCTGCGAAAAGTATCGCTCCAGGTCAGCCTGCGCAGTCCGCGCAGGCTGACCTGGGCCGAAACTTTTCGCTGTTGGTCAATTTTCTGTATGTCCAAGGACCAGTATACCTTATGATACAGTCGTTGTTAGACACAATGGATTTTATGGGTCCCTAAGTATGTGATAACTTGCTTGGTATAATGCATCACGGAGTTGCATGAAGCCCCCTTTTTCCAGAGCATGTCTCAAATGGTTTTATTTTTATGTAGCATGGATAGATGCAATTATTGCTGTCCTGGTATACATGTATATGAAATGCAGTTGAAAAGGCGTTAAACACTAGACAAACGATATTTTCCCTCACTGTTTGACACTTTATCGTAACACAATCTTCCACGTTGCTTGTCTATTTCGAATGTTCTCTGCAACGCTTGCCTGCTTGCTTGCTTCATTCATTCATTCATTCATTTAGTTAAAACTTTTTCCATCCTTTCCCTTCATTCATTCAGTTATTCTAAACTGTAAAATAGCCATTTGATGATTGGAAAAGTTGTTTTTTCTTCACCCTCAGGCTGGTAAGCGAGACTCTGTCCGATAATCTTACACCTGGGTCCGTATTCACCAACCATTCTTAAGAATATTCTTGGTCTTGTTCTCCAAAATTTTCCAAATTTGAAAGTAACACACCTTCTGATTGGCTAAACCATTTGGTTTAGCCAATCAGAAGTTGTGTTACTTTCAAACTTGGAAAATCTTGAAGAATAAGTCTAAGAACGTTCTTAAGAATGCTTGGTGAATACGGACCCTGATACTACAATAAGACTTTTTTTTTTTAAATTAATTAAAAAGCTTAGCTTTTTACCATGGGCTAGATAGTAGCCTTAAATTCATTAAGAAGTTTTGGGGATTGAATTTACACGAATACAGTTGTTGCTGTTGTTGTTGTTGTTTTTGTTACTAAATTGGTATAATAAAGGCTTTAACTATAAAAAGGACCAGGCTCAGATTAGACTGCAAAGAGATGCAGACAAAGTTTTCACAACGTAAACCGAACTACCAGAATATAGGTTTAGACACAAAACCAGACGACAAAAGTTTAGTCTGGTCCAAATTGAAAGCATTTGAACACTAAATATTAAATGTAATCAAACTAACAAAATTGTCCTTGATAGAGTAGAAAACATAGTATGGAAAATGAGAAAAGTCTGGTGATCATTATTTTCTCCTTTTCCCACAATGTTTTCAAGAGCCTTCTTCCTCGGGGTCGTTAAAAGTCGGGATTTTGTGATAAAGGGTTAAAAACTGTAAAGCATAGTTTTGACTTTTTAAACTACTAAGAAAATTCATCCAATCATTACCACTTTTACAGTTCTTTTCTCCTGAATAGAGCCACCGCACCGTCTTTTTTGTATGTTAGTATTCTATGAACTGTATAATAGGCCGATGGCCTAGTTTAACGAAATAAAGTGGATTGTATTGTCGTTGTATCGATCTTGTCTGATCTTCATCTACTTGTAAACTGTCCGCAAACGGGCATTAACTCTTTACCACATAATCCCGAGTTTTAACAACCCTGAGGAAATAGCCTTTTGAAAATCTTGTGAGAAAAGGAGAAAATGCTGGTAACCAGCATTTTCTCCTTTTCTCACAAGGTTTTCTACACCTCTACCTATAATTACAAAAAATTCAGCTGCATTTAATTTGTCGTCTGCAAATGCTTTCAATTTAGACAAATCTAAAATCTTATCGTTTGGTGAAGAGTTAAGTCGCATTTAGCCCGCCGCGAGTTCGATACCCGTTTGAGGCAAACTTTCTTTCCGGCGATTTTCGCCTCTCACCTCTGACGCATGTGAGAAGAGTAGTCAGTGACTTGAGAAATAGTTGTGGCAGTACTGGTGTGAGAAAGCCAGGAAAGACATGCGTAGGTGCACTGACCACCGTAATGTGCTGTCAAAACGGCATTTAACTCAAATATAATAAAAAAAAAATGAGTCGCGTTTAGCAGCCGATATGTTATCGTATTAAAAAATTGAAATGCTATTCAGCAGAAAAGCTTCCAGATTTATCTCCCTTGCAGAATTAAATTCATCCGCCGTGATATGACCAGAGCTGTTAAAACGGCGTTAAACTCCAATACAATCAAAACAACACTTTGCGTTTAGCATCCTAAAGGTTATTAGAAAATAGAAATGCTATCCGGCAGCAAAGGTTCTAGATTTATCTCCCTTGCAGAATTGAATTCATCCGTCGTGATATGACCAAAGCTGTTTAAACGGCGTTAAACTCCAATACAGTCAAAACAATAAGTCGCGTTTAGCAGCCGAAAGGTTATCGTATAAGAGAATTGAAATGCTATTCAGCAGCAAAGCTTTTAGATTTGTCTCCCTTGCAGAATTAAATTCATCCGGCGGACGAACTGAAACATACTGTAGATGGTGTCACACCGCTGGTTTTTGGCCACATTGAAAATAGAGCGAAATCGACAATGTTTATAGTTCCACAGATCGCTTGATGGAAAAATTCAAGATTCTCGGTCTGTTGTTCTCCAAAGTATGACCACAGTCCAAAAAAAAAAATTAAAAAAAGTGTCAACCGATTGCGTCTTTCGCTAAATTCCAACCAACACACTATTCTTCCTTTTTTCATCTTTTAGCACAATGTGCTATTCATATTCAGTCCTGAAGAATATTAGGCAATCGTTATCCTTGACCAAACAGGTTTTACACCACAATAAAAAGCGATTATTGATAGGCAAACGCTGTGAAGAGAACATACAATTTTGTAGACTGATATTTCAGATAACTATTTACAGCTCATTACCTTTGATAATAGTTACTCATCTTTTGATATTGCGAGCAGGCGATGTCCATCCAAATCCTGGTCCGCAGCATAGCGAGTCTTCAGATAGTATGTCCAGTACAGATTTATACAACTTTCTCAATCTCCCCAATCATCTCTCTACCGTCCACTACAATGTCCAAAGTATAGCTAACAAGCTTGATACCTTGATTGCAGAGTTTTCATTTTTTGATATTGTTTCATTTTCTGAGACTTGGTTACATGACAGCTTATCCTCAGACGAACTGCTTTTCCCTTCTTTCCATACGCCAGAATGTAAAGATAGAACTCATGACCGATATGGCGGTGTAATTTCATACGTAAAAAATAATCTTTCATATATTCGCAGAAATGATCTCGAAATTGGTAGATTAGAGTGTATTTGGATACAAATCAAGTATATTAATAATAGGAACATTTTGTATGGCGTTTTTTATAGACCGCCGAACTCTGACTCGACCTATACTTCACTTATTGAAGACTCTATAGATCTTGCTATCAATTCGAACATTGCAGATGCTATAATTACTGGTGATTTTAAGCTGAATACTATGAACGAAAACCAATTTCGTAAGGTCGAAGCTCTGTGTAATCAGTTTAATTTGGTTCAATGTATTGACAAACCAACTCATTTTACCGAAAATTCCGTGTCCACTATTGATCTTCTTTTTGTTACTAATGAAAACTCTATTCAAACATCTGGCGTTGGAGAGCCTTGTCTTGGTCTCACAACGCTTAATCACTACCCTGTCTTTGGTGTTTTTAATTTTCTAAAACCTAAGTTGAAAAATATTCAACGTACGATTTGGAAGTACGATCAAGGCGATTACAACCAGTTAAGAGGTTGTTTAGCTAATTTCAATTGGCGCTCTATACACACTGATAATATTGACACATACGCTGAAAACTTTGCAAATGTCATCACGGATAAAACTTGTATGTTCATTCCAAGCAAGACTGTTAGGATCAATCCCCAAGAACCACCATGGATGACCTGTTCTATCAAAAGGAAAATTCGGTATCGTAAAAGATTGTACAAAAAAGCTAAGGCATCGAACAAAGCCAGTCACTGGACAAAATTTAAATCTGTTAGAAACGAAGTAATATCACTTATTCGACAAACTAAAGAAAACTATTACGATCACTTGTCTATAAAATTGAAATCTGGTTTACTATCCCCGCGAGATTGGTGGAAAACTTTGAAGTCACTTATGTCTTCAAATTCCCCATCGTCAATCCCTCCTCTCTTTGATCATTCCAGCAATTCAATGGTAATCTAATAGAAAGCTAATGTATTGAACTCTTATTTTGCCAATCAATCAAGTATAGATGATTCTTTAAGTATTCTTCCAGATGCAAATTACCTGTTGACACAATCTTCTTTAGATACAATTAATATCAGGCCGTTTGAAGTACTGGATGTTTTAAAATCACTGAGACTTGGAAAAGCTTCGGGGCCTGACGGTATTAATAACAGTATTCTTATTGAAATAGCTGGACAGATTGCACCTCATTTATGTGATTTGTTTGATCACTCATTAAATACCTACACAGTCCCATCTTCATAGAAAACATCCAATGTATGTCCAATATTTAAATCCGGTGACCCTACTCTTCCATCCAACTACAGGCCAGTTTCCTTATTGAATAGCATTGAAAAAGTATTTGAACGCATCATATTCAAGTACGTTTATAACCACCTGAAAGATATCAATTTTTTCACACCCTTACAGTCCGGTTTCATGCCTGGCGACTGCACAGTTAATCATGTAAGTAGTCTCTATAATGATATATGCAAAGCCCTAGACGATGGGCTTGAATTCAGAGCTGTATTTTTTGACATAAGTAAAGCATATGACAAAGTTGGGCATAAAGATTTACTTTTCAAGTTGAACAGGGCCAAGATCCGTGGTAAGCTATTATCCTGGTTTTCTAATTATCTTTCAAACCGTTTTCAAAGAGTTATTTTACCGGGGGGGGGGGGGGGGTTCATCCTTGTGTCATGTGCAAGCCGGTGTCCCTCAAGGATCTATTCTAGGACCTCCTTTATTCTTAGTTTATATCAATGATATCGTCGAAGATATTCAGGCAAATGTAAAGCTTTTCGTCAGATGACACAAGTTTATCAATGATTGCAGATGATCCGGCTGGTGTAGGAAGTATTTTACAGTGTGATATTGATAAAATTACGAATTGGGCACAGAAGTGGTTGGTCAAGTTCAACCCTGCAAAGTCTGAATGGCTGGTTATATCCCGGAAACGTCTTAAGCCTAATCACCCAAAATCTTTACATGTCAAATACTGAAATTCCGTCAGTTACAAATCACAAGCATTTAGTTATTTTTCTTTCTAATGACGGATCTTGGGATATCCATATAAATAAATCAACTGAAAAAGCATGGAAAAGAATTGGAGTTATGCGGCATCTGAAAATTCGGCTCGATCGATTGTCACTTCAAATCATTTACTTTTTATTTATAAGACCTATTTTGGAATATGGTGATGTTATATGGGATAATCTTTCTCAGGGTTTAAAGGATCAGCTAGACAAAGTTAAAAAATGAAGCTGCACGCTTAGTTACAGGTTGTACTAAACTTGTAGCTATTGCTGATCTAAAACAGGAAACTGGTCGGGAAACTTTAAGTGAAAAAAGGCGAAAACATAAGCTGATTCAATCCTACAAAATAATAAATGGACTTTCTCCAAATTACCTAAATGTTCTTGTCCCCCAAACGGTTGGTAATTCATCAGCTTATAATCTGCGTAGACCAAATAATTTGCGAACCATTGCTTGCAGAACTAGCTTGTATAATAATTCGTTTCTGCCGTCTGTAATTAATGATTGGAATTCCCTACCGGATGAGATTAAGAACGCAGAATCACTGGCATCTTTTAAGCATCATTCGAACCTTTCCAAAACCACTCAAAGACAACTTTATTTCTTCGGTGAAAGAAAATTTCAGATAATCCATGCTAGGTTGCGCAACAGGTGTAGTTCTCTTAATCATCACCTATACTTGAAAAATTTAGTGCAATCGCCACTGTGTAGATGTGGCTCAGTTGAATCAACTGAACATTTCTTTCTAAAATGTTCAATTTATAATCACTTAAGAAATCTTTTATTCTCAAGTATAAACGATATTGCAAGAGTCTCACTTCGAATCATCCTTTATGGAGATGAAAGTCTTAGCCTACATGATAATGAAAGAATATTTGCTGCATTGCATACTTATATCCGTGCAAGTGGAAGAATTACTCCTTAGCGTATTGATTTTTTTGTCTTCTCAGTGACAATACAGTATTCTCCGGGAGAAACTAGATGAAAACATTCAGTTTTCTCCCTCTTTCTTTTGAATGTATTAAAGTTGGTATTGATCTATTGCATAATACCTAAATATTCTTATCTTGTATATTACTTATCCAATCATTCTTAACAAGCATTACTAGCTTCATTTTTATAAGCTGCACTAGCAAACAATTATGTAGTACTGACGGTCATGTTGTAAGTTTTTATTGTCTCTATATATGGTTTCTTCTAAGGTGACATCTCCACCAGTAGATCCCTCACTGCACACCCATCTGTTCCCCTTTATTTTTCTCTATCTCTTTTTTTTTTTTTTTTTCTATGTGCCTTCTTAGACTTCTTCTGTATATTGTACTTTATACATGCAATAACCGGAAATTGGAGAGGAACTTTATAAGCTCTGCTTTCGTTCCAGTCCATTTCTGCAGAATCATATTTGTGAACCGATTGTATTGTATTGTTTATATATATTGTACTTCTATGGAATAAAATATGTTTAAATTAAATAAACCAACACATGCACCCTACAATTTGCCCTCTGAGGAACATCTGAACCCAACTTTTTTGTCCTCCAGTGATTCAAAATAGTCCTGTCAAATACAATACAGATGCATCTGAGTGGTCCCCCTATGCCCAAATTTGAAGCAAATCTAAATTATATACCTCCAGACCATCTCGGTTCCATGGAACAGTGCAACAGAAGTGCTACTGCAAAATTTCATATTGGACTACTTTTGATACTACGACCCGGAAGCAATCTCGCAGTGGTGCAACACCAGAAGAAATAGTGCTTTTACAGTTACCAAATCTGCTTAATTTCCGAACTCTGAAGCTGATCAGTGCGCTTTTCCGTACAGTGTCGATCAATATTAGTCTGTGCAGCAACAAAGGTAGAAAACATTATGGGAAAGGGAGAAAATGCTGGTTACCAGCATTTTCTCCTTTTCCCACAATGTTTTCAAAAGCCCCCTTTCTCAGGACCGTTAAAACTAGGGATTATGTGGTAAAGTGTTATAGCATCTGCAGTCATCCATGTCAGCCTACACAGTGTGCAAATACTGACCTAGGCCAAACTTTTTGCTTTTGGAAAATTTTCTGCATGTCAAAGGACCAGTCTAACTCATGATTCAGCCGGGATTTAATACAAAATTTTCTGCATGTCGGAATTTGATACAAAATTTTCTGCATGTCAAAGGACCAGTTAACTCATGATTCAGCCGGGATTTAATACAAAATTTTCTGCATGTCGGAATTTGATAGACAATTTCCTGCGTGTCAAAGGACCAGTCTAACTTATGATTCAGTAGGAATTTAATACAAAATTTTCTGCATTTCAAAGGACCAGTCTAACACATGATTCAGCTCTGCTTTGTATAATACATACGACAATGCATTTAACTCCCTGTTGCCACAGAATTATCACATATTTGCTGGATTTTTTTTCTTTAATTTACTATCAGCAGTATAAGCCTCTACCTGTATCCTGCAGAACGGCGACGTTGGATATCCTTTGAAAATAGGATGGAAGAAGAACGAAATTAGATCTAATGTCCATGACTGTGCCTTCTCATCTTTCTCTGATCAACTCGATCTGTGGTCTTAATATACTAAATCATTTTTTACACCTTACCGAACAACTCTGTGTTTTAAGGACCCCCAGGATGATGGCTATTGAATTCATTGATGAAAAAGGAGAAAACACTAGTAAACAGTATATTTTCTACCTTAAAAGAGACTAAACACATTATTAAAGGCGCATTTGATTTGTCGTCCACACGTCAACATTTTTTTATTCAATCCAGACTAGACCAAAATTCTTTCGTCTGGTAAACATTCAATGTTAGAAAAAAATCAATAAGGACGATTGGCTATTTTGATTCAGTTGATAAATGTTAAAATTTCAAAAATCTATTCGGCTGTTTAATAAAATCTTATATAAGTTATAATATCTTCATAGCAAACAAATGGTTTTCAAAATTGATTTTTAGGAAGCAAGCAGAGAGTTAAAATGAAAAGAATCTTTTATATTCGAGCATCATCCCGATTTCTGTACCATACTAGTTTGTTTTGTGTTTAACGTCATTTTCACCATAGTGGCAGCTAGAGGGCTTAATCATTTGTGTCTGGTTTCTCTTTTCTAACCACGGTTTTCTGCCAAAGTCACTGGCTGCATTCCAAAGAAGGCGACAAATATGTTAAGCGGTGGGAGAGGGATTCACTCCACAGCAATGCACTTTATTAGTAATAGGAAATAGTTTGTCCCGGCCGCGACAATGACTTATAATCCCATGTTTAGGGTAAAGTCATTAACCGTTCACCACACAGTCCCGAGTTTTAACGAAAAAAGCTTTGGAAAACATTGTTGGAAAAGAAGAAAATGCCGCTTTTTCTTCTTTTCCACAATGTTTCATAACCTTTCACAGTCAAGTACAATCATTTGAGCCGAAATCAGTATGTCGTCTGCATATGCTTTCAGTTTCGACAAGTACAGGATTTTGCCGTTTTGTAAACAGTTAAACACTTATTTTGTGTTGGAGGATGCCAGAAATGTACCTAAAAGATTTATGTCAAAATCAAGTTGCAATCATAAACTCCTCTAGACTACTTCTTTCGGCCTGCTGCAGACCACTCACTAAAAAAATCCGACAAAACGAAAAATTACTCGCTACCAGCAAAATTCTCCCTCTAACGCAAAACTTTAAAAATGAGCCATGCTCTGGCAAAAGGGGGATTAATGCATCTCCGTAATGCATTTTACCCAGAAAGTCATCCCATGCTTAGGGATACATAAAGTCTATTTTGCCTAACAACCAACTGTATCATAAGGTAGAATGGTCCGTTGACATACAGAACATTGACTAACAGCGAAAAGTTTCGGCCCAGGTCAACCTGCGCGGAATGCGCAGGCTGGCTTGAGTCGATACTTTTCGCAAATGTATTGTAACCGGACGCATACGCACGAGCGATTGAACGATCACAGTCGTTGACTGATTCTTTTTTTGGATAAATACCAGAGACAAAATACGTGAAGTTTTTAAATTTTATTCTAGTGATTTAACCACGATAAGAATAGGACGGGAAGAGAAGAAAAACAGAACAGGAAAGGAAAGCTCGGTGACTGATTCGGACCATTCTACCTTATGATACAGTTGGGCCCGAAGGTAGGCACTACCTGTATGGCTCGTTACAACCGAGAAAGCATACAGGGCAGAACCCGCCTTATATAGCCAGTCTCGACTTAAGTGCACGTGCTTTGCGTGAAGCACACATACTATACAGTAACTTGTCAATACCTTGGCAGTTGCATTCAGGGTACAAACAAACTAAGATTCTGGTGAAGTTTTTTCTAGAGACGTGTAATCAAGCATCCCTATTTGCGAAAAGTATAGACATGGAAATGTTTTCATAAACTGGGAATTTCGTAGAATTAGCATACGGAGTAACATGTACATAGTGCCGAGTTTGTGACGTGCTACAGTAGTTACAATTATGCAAGGTACGGGTCACCAGAAAATGATTTTTTTTTCCCCGAGCCATAATAAATGAATTATTTACAAAATGATAGATCTGACGCCGATTTTGAAAACATTGAAAGCCGTGTCTGTTACATTCCCCCCTCCTTAAGATCCAATGTACGTAGGGACATTGGTCGAAAGAAGCAGGAAATGACGGAATTATTTAAAAGAAAATGAATGTATACCGTATGACAAGCAGGTAGAAAACAACATCACTTGCTAAGACAAACCGGATAGATTATACTGCATCGACAGAGGAGTGACGTTTATGCGATTTATTGAAACGGACAATGCAGATAACTAAGGGCGCCAGAAACGAACTGGTAAATCACTATTACAAAAAAATCACTGAAATGAAACTGATTCACACAGAAAAAGAAAAATGCCGTCTACTGTCTTTTAGAGCGTTTGAAAATGACTGTCCCGTCCTCCTGGTACTCCTGGTCTCGACAAATCTGGCCACCCTTCACAAGAAGGTCGCCTTCTGGAACTATGGCTCGTCTCTTCGCTGCAGCTACTTTTTTTCTACTCATCTGGTACGGAAGGGTGTCCTTTGGATCGCGGAAATTTCTATTCACGGTGGTGGAGACGGCTAAATCCTGGGTGGTGACGATACTGTGTGTAATCCGTAGGTGCCGGCGGATGTTGTACTCCCTTAGCGACTTCTCCCCACAGTATGGGCAGTGGTACATGTGTACAATTTGCACGTGTTTGTTTTGCCAATGTCTGTGGAAAGCTTGGAAAGAAATGTATCTGGCATGGCATTTCTACGGGACAATTTACCTCGCCACCAGGCCAAAATGGCCTTTCTTGTTGTCGGAACTGTTGAAGCTCCTCATCCACACCTTCGAGAACTTCTGGTAATGACATATTTAACTTTTAAAAAAATAAAAAAAAAGGAAAAGGTAAGAGTCAAGAAGAAACGAGGAGATTTGTAAAGTATTGGACCTCTCAGACCGGTCACTACGATCCCTGAGATGAACCCTATCTTCAGAAAATCCATTCCTAAGCATAAAAGAAAGATCACAACATACATAAGAGGAAGGAGGATCAATTCCTTTTAACTCTTGTGTGATGTCTTAATTAAGGTAATGACCTTGCCCAAGTCACTCCGCAAAATAACCCCATTAAATCGACCCTATACTAAATCTAACGTTATTGACTTATTGATATTTGGATAATGATGAAATGAAACTTCGGGAAAGAGAGAGAGAGAGAACGAGAGAAAAAGAGAGATTCCCGTTCTATTCTAATACCGTTATCAGCAGTAAGTATATTTACACAAAGAAAATAAGTAAAACGACAATTAGATAGCACTTGAATAGAAATAATAAGGTATAGTCGGGGAAAAAAATCACTGTCTAACTAATCCTATGAAGGAGAAAATATCTTCTTTGGATTCACCCGTCTTCCTGCCCGCGTGAAGTATCCTGGGTTTTCATAACCTTGGGGCCCATCAGGAAGATGATCACCGTGATCATCGTGATAAAATGAGACATCTGTTTGATCTATATCTGCCTGTTCTACAAAGGAATCATCATTTTGAGGTGGAAATACTTCCTGGTCAAAATTTCTGTCTCCTTTGTACGGTTTTAAATTATCAACATGCACAACCAATTGTTTTTTATTATCAACATGTTCAATTTTGTAAGTGACATTCGTTAACCTTTCTATGATTTTATATGGTCCAACCCAACCCCCTGCTAATTTCTGATTCCCTAAAGGAGGATACCAACGCCAGACAATGTCGTCTGCATTAAATTTTCTAGGTTTGAGACCAACATCATAGGCTCTTTTCTGTTTCAAAGCAGATGCCTTGAGATTTTCAAATGCGACATCAAAAGAAAGTTCTAAAGATGTTTTAACCATTCTACATACTGCGATTGGCAAACAGGTTCCACCTGTCCTTGACAACTGTTCAACATAACATCAATTTGGAAAGGGATTTCTCTTCCAAACATTAGTTCATTTGGACTTACTTTCTGTGGTTATTCCTCGGGGCCTGTCACCATCTGTAACTTCTTAAGCTACACGGATTCTTTCACCAGTCAGGACAGTCAAGCCGTTTACATTTCCTCCTAGTTAGCCTAGATAAAGCGTCTGCATTGCCATGCAAAGAACCCTTTCGGTGCTGAATATTGAAATCATATGTTTCAAGGATAGTTAGCCATCGGGTACGGAATCCTGTTTCCGCCATCCACTTTTCGACCTACGAGGAACTCGAAAAGTAGAAATTAGGCACACTAACCTCCACTTTTCTAGCAAAAAAGTTACCTCGAAAAGTCGAAAAGTTGAAGTTTTTGACCTGACAATTGTCAAAAAACTTTCGACTTTTCGACCTCACGTTTGTATAGAAAAGTAGAAATTAGAAAGTACTAACTTCAACTTTTCGCGTTAAACTCCTAGGTCGAAAAGTAGAAAGTTTTTCACATGACAATTGTCAATAAAACTTCCACTTTTCGACCTAGAAAAGTCGAAAAGTTGAAAAGTCGAAAAGTTGAAAAGTCGAAAAGTCGAAATTAGCCGATTAAAACTTCCACTTTTCTAGTTAGGACTGATTATCACGGGATGTTTGTTTATCAGCACCGAATAATGTTGGAGCCGGTGTAGGGGTAAAAATTCCTGTGTCACCGGTCCTTCCATTCGGCATACCTCCGGTGATCCGGTGATCAAATCCCTCGGCTGTATCACGTAGCTTGATATGCGCCTACACGGTACATTTCGCACATCTACGGAAGCACACCGCTTTACCGTTATTGAAATTGTAAGGCTCCTCTTTTGAAAGAACGCATGAGTAAATTTTCTGTCGTTATCTTTCTAAAAGTATTTGAGTCGGCAAACAGTTTGTACATTCAAGTTTTAGCGTGGTTTATCAATTCCGTGAGGAGCTTTCATCGACAGATCGATAGAAGTGAATAACTTCACAGTGGTTGTTCATGTCGTTGCTATGCGATCTACAGGGGTGCCGCCATGTTTAAGATCATGTGATTGGTAGTTCAAAATGGAAGCCTCCCTAATACAGACGAGGTTAGATGTAGGTGACGAGTGCGGTCCTTCGTATTTGGACCCAGACGAATACAAATGCTGGAATCGAAACATGACTCTGGACGACGACATACGCTGTTATTTCAAGCAAAATTACACATACGAAGAAATCCAGGCACTTCTGAAGTTAGAAAAGAATGTAACAATTAGGTGGATCTTTTTTATGTTGTCATTTTTTAACAAGACCAGATCTGAGGGGGGTTATAGAAGACGCTGTATAGTCTTGCGACCCTGAACAGCAGATGTTAGATGTATGGAAAGATATTTGAAAGTCATTTTTCCTTGAGAATTACATAGTTTTGGCCATTAACTCTATACCAAACATCAAAGGTTTATGGCTTGTCCAGATTGATAGCGATTATTTTGCAGACCACAAATCAAAACTGAGAAAAACAAAGAAAAAATTCCCCTTGATAAAACAAAAAACATAGTGGGAAAAGAAGAAAAAGGTGGTATTTCCTCCTTTTTCTACCCTGGTTTCTAGAGTCAGCATGGTTAACATTCTGGGATTATGTGCTGAAGGGATAAGTACCAAGCACTGTGAACCATTGTTCCTACAAGTGTTTGGAAATTACTGTGAACCCTTTGCAACACAATCCCAAGTATTTCATCGACCCTGGGGATAAATCCTGATGTCACATCATTGTGGAAAAAGAGGTAATGTTGGTAACCAGCATTTTCTCCTTTTCCCACAATGTCTCTACGATCTACAAGACAAGTCTAATTATTTTGGCCAAATTTAATTTGTTCTCCCCCAGATTCTTTAAATTTGACAAGTCTCAAATGTTATGCTGAGCCCCTGTAGCTCTGTTGTTATCGTACAGGACCTAAGAAAAGGATCAAGGTCCCTGGTTGGATCCCAAGTTTGGCTTATTTCTTTCCAAGGACTGCTGATAGTCATTGAGACAGGATTCATTCTTCTCTCCCCGCTGACATAATGTTTTGACGATTGTTATGTGGGAGAGCAGCTAATGGCTGGTCAAAAGAAATTTGAGGAAAAGAATGGACAGGTACACTGGCTGCAGTGATAAAACTGAAATTAAACTGAAAAGGCATTTAGCTCTTTACCAAAGAATAAAATTTAAGGCAGGTCCAAATTGAAAGCAGTTGCAGACGACAATTTAAATGCAGCTAAAATAATAACTTCCTTTTTTAGAAAACATTGTGGGAAAAAGGAAAATACTGCTTACCAGAACTTTCTCCTTTTCCCAAAATGTTTTCAAAAGGCTTCGTATTTGAGGGTCATTTACTCTTTACCACGCAATCCTGACTTTCAATGACCATGAGGAAGAAGCCTTTTGAAAACATTGTAGGAAAAGGAAAAAATACTGGTAACGAGCATTCTATCCTTTTCCCACAGTGTTTTCTACATAAGAGCCACATTTAAATTGGCTTCTGAATGCTTTTAATTTGGTCTCGTTTAAAATTTTGTCTTCTGGTAAAAAGTTGGAGGGTTAAAGTGTGGTAATCTGGTCACTGGGATGTAAGGGACTGAGATCAAATATAAGCTGCCGAAACAAGTCTCGCGTTTTCTAGTTTACATGAAACAGAAAGTTAATGCACTTACAATCCCTGATATGATTTTGAATATGCAAAAATATTGTTAACACCTTTTTGTACATTTTCTTATTATTCTGCCCCGCCCGGGTGGCTCAGTGGTGGGCATGTCAGACTCATGACCTGGTGGTTGTGAGTTCGAGACCCGTTTGAGGCGAACTTTCTTTCCGGCGTACATGTATTTTCACCTCTCACCTCTTCTGAAGCATGTGAGAAAAGTAGTCAGTGGCTTTGGAAAGAGAGTTGTGTTAGTACTAGTGTTAGAAAGCCAGGAAACACATGTGCGTCAACGACCGCCATGATATGACCTTAGCTGTTAAACCCCAATACAACCAACCAACAATCTTATAATTCTTGTATGATTGTATCAGAAAAAGCATTTCATAAAGTTAACTCCGGATGGTGCAAGACAAGGATCTGGCAAAGACCGTCTCGAATATAAATTCATAACTTTAGACGTGTATCGCCGTAACACAAAGAGATATTTCAACTACATGTTCGGGTTGTGAATCCTTCAAAAGTTTAGAATACGACATTAACCCATTGTCATTGATTGTAATATTTAGGGATTTTGTTTGATTCAACAAACCGAGGTTTATTTTTTATCAGGCCCTAAGCGTCAAATTGACGATCTGGCTGATAAGTTATTAATTACAACGCTCATGATTATGGAGTGGGTAACATGTTTCTTGTGTGTGAATTTAAATTAGAGTCAAATAATTTCACTGGAACTTCACAATTACAGCTTTACTTAATAAGGTACTATATATATAATAATCGCCGGGTAATGATTTAGGACCTGGTACTGACGTTACCCTACCCGATACTCGGGTACTCGAGTACTCGTCCAAGCTATGTATCAAGCAGCAGTTGTCGGAACTCGGACTACCCAGAAGTCAATCAGAAACATTTAAAAGTAACGCTCGCTTAGAATTGCCGTTATATATCATAATTTGAGATGGTAAAATCAGTTTTATTGAAATATGTTCCTACAAACATTCAAATGTTCTACAAAAACAACTGATATGCTATACCCCAAAATCTACTACTGCTTAATCAACTGTAACAGTACAGCACTTACTAAGAATATAATTATGCATCATGGGTATCAATAATCAAGGGGGGTGGGGGGTAAGTAAATCATCTTGAAAACTTGCGAACTCTCTAGGATGGTAATTGAGCAGATGAAACAAGACTTTCCATTTCTCAGCAATGATAAATTCCATTGCATATTGTTCAGCAACATTCATTCATGTATCATACATGTACACCTTGTTGATAAGGTCTTTGTTAGACTTCTGTCTCTTTGACCCTTTCAAAATTTACATTGCTTTTGTTGGTTTCAGGGCAGTAGGAGTCGGGCTCGAAAATTTTCTCTGACTGGCATTATTTATGACACTATAAGGAACCTTTTGTCAGATCCGCGCTCATATATACAGTGGAATCCTGTTAATCGCAACACCGATTTGTCAACATTTTTATTTCAAATAACAGGAAGTTACAATCAAAAGGAACTATTTGTTCTATAAATCTAATGTTTGTGCATAAAGCCAGTTGCAAATAAGAAGTGAATTGCTATTATCAGGGTTGCAATTAAGAGGACTCCACTGTATTTGTGATTGATGATGATGTGGTGATTTCAGAGAGAAAGAGTCGAGGTATTATGCTGATTCTTGCATCCATGATGTTGCAGGTGTTGACATTAGGTGTTACTAACTTTAATCAAGGTCTTATCTCTGAAGATATTTACTTGAAACACAGAATATGTTCACTATCAAGAAAACAGAACAACTTATACTATCAAGGGAGCCAACTCTTGATAGATTTTTGCAAAGTTTATGCCCCTTTTACAAGTTAGGGTTTTTTTTTTTTTGTTTTTTTTTCCCACTCCCAATTCTGTACATACAGCCAATTGTTGCACCTTTATGTGGTGCTCTTATTAAAAAATGGTTGGCATGGTCAAAATGTACCTTTGTAAGGTTCATTATTTTCATATCCGAAAGTCAATGACTTAAGATATTTCATCTTTCAGTTTCATAAGATTGGAGAGAATAATCCAAAGCCTTGGATTGAGGAGAAGGCAACCTTTCGATGCGCTTAAAGTTCAGACTGCATTAATGGTAAGACTTTGACTATATATACTATTAAGAGATATATACAGGTCTGTTTCAATTAAACAGGTAGTTCTGACTAGTAAAAGGAACAAGAGGGCCATGATGGCCCTGTATCGCTCCACTGGCTTATAAACCATAAATACTAAACATTTCAATTCTAAGCCAAATGGTTTCAAAATGAAGACTTACAAAAGTTTTCTCTGTAAAAGCCCATGTGAAAGTTGAGACCCGCAAGGCAAAGCCATTTTTGATCCCAGAGCTATAATTACTTGAACCCTGGTAGAGGTCCACAAGATAAAGCCACATGCCAAAATAATACAAGTTTATGCTGTATGGTTATAAATAAGGTGATTTTCAAGTTTTGTCCATATGAAGCCTCTGTAAAACATAAGACCCCTAATGCAAGGCTAATTTCAAAAAAAAAGTCAAAACAGGAAGATTTCTTAAGTTGTCACTATGTAAGCCCATGTAAAACTTGTGACCCCTGCGGCGGGGCCGATTTTGACCCAAGGGCTAAAATTTTGGCCTGCTTGGTAGAGGCCCACTAGATATAGCAACATGCAAAATTTGGTAGCTCTAGGCCTTATGGTTAGGTACAGGAAGATTTTTAAAGTTTTCTCTATATAAGCCTATGTAAAACTTGTGACCCCTGGGGCAGAGCCAATTTTGACCCCAGGGCTATAATTTGAAGAAACTTGATAGAGGTCTACTACATAAAGCTACATGCCAAATTTGGTAGCCCTATGCCTTATGGTTTCAGACAAGAAGATTTTTAAAAATTTCCAATATTTTTCTTTTTTTTTTTTGCCATGGCAACCAGAGTTTTTGAAGGAATCAAATTCTTTCAAGAAATTCTGAAGAGGACCATGCCAGGATCATTTCTGTGAAGTTTCATGAAAATTGGATGGGTAGTTTCAGAGAAGAAGATGTTTGAAATAAAAGTTAACGCACGGACGGACGGACGCACGGACGGACGGACGGACGCACGGACGCACGACGGACACCGGGCCATGACAGAAGCCGGCTGGTCTTTTGCCAGTGGAGCTAAAAATTACTTTGTTACAATGTGTTGCCGCAATGTTTGAAAAAGCACATGATTGTGTTTGAAATATCATATAACTAGTAATTTATGGGCAATGTATAAATTGCAGGCTTGGTGGAGCGCACTTTTTACAATTTTTAACATTCTGTTGAAACAATGTCAAGGTTTCAGAATGCTCATAATTGAAATACGTCACAGACCACAAATCAAAGTACCGGTAACTGTAAATTTAAAAAAGGGTTGTAACATGTTGAACACATTCTGGTAAAAGGAGGAATTGCTTTTGGCAAGCAATCTCTCTCTTTCTGACAATGCTTTGAATTGTTTCCTTAAAAAAGTAAAAGAAAAATGTGATTTCATTGGGATAGTTATTTTATGAAAATATTTTTAGATTCACATTCTACAAATGAAATATTTTTATGACCCCCGCATCGATAAGATCGGGGGCATATTGTTTTACAGGTGTCCGTCCGTCCGTCTGTCTATCCAAAACTTAACCTGCGAACTAAACATTTTCCTGTAACTTCAAAACTATTTAAGATACAATGGTCATATTTGGCATGAAGGTACCTCTCATCAATACACATCTGTCAAGTTCATCTGACAAGGTCAAGGTCACCTATCAAGGTAAAATTTGTGAAAAAAAATTGCCGTTTCGGGGGTATTAGTGTTTCACAAACAAATCTTGTTATTGTACTGTTTTTTTGCCTTGAAAATTTGCATCTGCAAATAAAGCCCCTCATGGTACTTTTGCTAGGCCCTAGAAACACATTGAAAATTAATCAGTTTATGTATTTTACAGCATTATTCAATGAAGATAGACCTCAGATATTTAGTTAAGTGTAATGAAGATGATGTTGTCTTGTATGGATTAGTGTTTAAAGTATCAAACTTGTAATTATTTGTTAGAAGTTTTTCGTCAAACATTCAAGTCTGAGTAGGAGCCTTCAATTTCAACCGGGGATTTCTTTGGGTAGGGCTTCTTCAGAACAATAGCCAAGTAGAGACTAAACCACTTGTTATAATTTAAAGCACATCAACTTTGATTATTAAAGTGGAAAAAGAGTAGAAATTTAAAAGTGTTTTTAAGTAAGTTAGAATTTCCATTCATCATACAGAAAATCTAAGAAAACTGAAAAGTCAGTTTGGATTGCGTTGATTAAACTTACTGGTCTGAAAAAGGTGAATACATTTTTGCAGCTCAAAGATTGTCTTTTGTTTTTCCATTATAAGCAATACTGGTAGCCATTTTTGTCGATCCCGCTTGCAGTGAGCGAGACATAGTTGTCACTATGACAGTTTGGTGTATGTGAGTTAGTGCGTCTATCCGAAATTGTCCGGACCATAACTTTTACACTTGAGGATGGATTTCAAAATAAATTGGCACAATTGTTCCTCATCATGAGTAGATGTGCCATTTGAAACATCTGTTTAGGTAGGTTCAAGGTCAAGGTCACGCTTGAACGTCAAATATTTGTCCGGACCATAACTCCTACCTTTATGGACAGATTTCAATATGAATTGGTACAATTGTTTTTCATCATTAGTAGATGTGTCATTTGAAACATTTGTTCAGGTAGGTCCAAAGTCAAGGTCACATCTGAAGGTCAAATGTTTGTGGGCTCGACAGAAGTTGTCCCTGGACAACCATTCTGGTTATTATACCCCTGCAAAACGAATGTTTCCGGGGGTATACTGGAATCAGCATGTCTGTCCGTCAGTAGTATAGGCCAGTAGACCTCGGACTCGGTCCCTAGTCTACTGGCCCTGGTCCCTAGTCTCCTGGCCCTAGGGCCAGGAGACTAGGGACTAGTGGTCCGAAAAAGCGCCATTTACCCTTAACTTTCCCTTAACCCTTCTAAAACCCTTTTGTTTTGTTCTAAAACCCTTATACTTTCTTCTAATGGACAAATTTCTTCTAAAACCCTTATCCCTTAACGATCGGTTGTAACTCTTAACGTTTTTGATACAACCCTTAACTTTTACACAGGCAATCACGTTGTTCGACTTAGTCTTTTTTCCACGATATGGGCTATATCCCGAAAGAGAAGTGAGGAGGAGTGAGGCGGAGTGAAGAGGAGTCACCTCTCTAGGTATATTGACAAGCTTGTCCCCCCCATACTACGGCTTTTTCTACTATCGTTGGACTTAGTCTTTCTCCACGATATGGTTATTTCCCCTTCTCGGTCAAGACAAAGGGCATCGTTGGACTTAGACTTTTCCCCACGGTATGGGTTATATGAGCTATATACCGTATTATGGTTGCATTAGTCAGACAAGATTTACCTCCCTTTGTGCACTACATGACTTTCCCCGGAAATCAAACATGACGTCATTTTCCGAAAATGTAACGAAATCATGTTTACCGGTTTTTCCCACCATTTCCCAAGAATTGGATCATCTAGACTTATCCGATCTTAGTCTTATCCGATCTTAATCTCGAAAAGTTTTTCTCTCTCTGCAAAACTTTTTTAATTGTAAAATTTTTATTCGAAATTTTTATCCACTAGAATGCATCTGCGAAAATGACAATTCTCAAAAGATAGATTTTTCTAGGGTCTTGGTTAGTCCTGAAAAGGACTGTTTCGATTTTTGATTTCTGTGGTTTTTCTCCTCTATTGAGAGCCTTCCTCTATCGACAGCTTTCCTTTGATTCTTTTTGCTGTGGCTTTTTTTCCTTTAATGATAGGATCCAAAATTTGTCTGACAGATAGGACACTCCACGATTCTTCTTCGATCTGCTATCAGCTTTCTTATTTTGTTTATTTTATGCATAGGCAAAGTGGAGTCATGCATCATGGCCAGTAGAAAGGTTGTTAGATACCATTTTGTCATCGAGAGAAGTAGAAATTGTATACGATAGTCCATCACCATTTCTTTAACTGCCTGCTATTCGGGAACCGAATGATTAATGCTCTGGAAATAGCCTCGTCTTTTATAGGGTTGGAGTTGGGTTGACTTACTTATTCACAAGTGTTGAAGATAGATTTTCTAGGGGTTTTGGTTAGCCCTGAAAAGGACTGTTTCGATTTTTGGAATTTTTCTCCTCTATTGAGAGTCTTCCTCTATCGAGAGCCTTCCTCTATCGTGAACTTTCTTCTGACGATAGCTTTTCTTCTGACGATAGCTTTTCTCCTTGTTCTTTCGAGATCATCGGAAAGTTGAATTCTTTGAAGTTATCAATGTTTTTTCCATATTTACCCAACCCCGTTTTTGTTTCTACTCGTGGTGGTATTACAGAGTAGGGATCGAATCGTTGTTTTTTGTGAAGTTGGTTATCATCTTTCTCTGCTGTCTCTGATTTTCGTTTTCTTCCTCTTCTTTTTGGCTTGGGTTCTTCTGTCTGAGTTGACTGATGAGTTGACTGATGAGTTGTCTGGTGAGTTGTCTGAGGGTCTACAGGTGTGACGGTAGAAGCTGTTAACTTTTGAAAACTGGTTTTATCAAAGTTAACCTGGGTTGAAATCGTTATAGCTGAATCTTGTCTTACAGACGAATCTTGTTGACTCTGGTAGTTCTGTCGACTCTGCTGATTTTGTAGGCATAATGTCTCAATGTTTTTGTTTAATATTTTCACTTCGTCTAAAATCTGAGTTATTACAGAATTTTGGGTTGAAATCATTTGAGTTATTTCTTCTTTGATTTTGTTAGCTGGTGGTACCATCGGGTCGATGAATGTTGAATTCATAGCTATCGATAGAATATCTCTGCTGTCTTCAGGCTGTGGTGAGAAAATGTCTAGGTCGGGATTTTCTTGTGGTAAGGAGTCGTCTAAAACGTCTAAGCTGGAATCCATTCTTCCGTGATCACCTTGGTCTAAGTTGGAGTCCATTCTTCCGGGATCTCTTTGGTCTAAGTTGGAGTCCATTTTCTGTTAACAGTTTGTTTTATTCGCACTAGTTAACAAAAACTTTTTTAATTGTAAAAAAGTTTGCACTAATGAAGCGTTTTATTCGTACTATTCGAGAATCGAAAGACGAATGATTCTAGAGAGAAAGTTCGCCAGCCTTTTATAGTTTTTTGGTCGAAGGGGATTTGTCTTGGGTCGTAGACTTTTTCTGTAGGTATTGTAGATAGAACATTTCCTATATGAGTCCTGTAGGTCTTGTAGATTTCTTGTAGATAGAAAATAACATTCTATATGAGTCCTGTAGACAATGTAGATAGAATGTTATGATCTAGCTACATTTTTCCAAGTCTGTTCTTTTCCAAGTTTTTGGTCTCTCTTTGGGGATTTTTCTGGGACCTTGTTAATTGTCCAAGTTTTTGGGAAGGAATCAAAAAAACAGACGATTTTTGTTTTCCAAGTTTTTGCTCTCTCTCTTTGTGAGATTTTTCTCTTTGCTCAAGTCTCAAGTTTTTGGGAAGGAATCAAAAACAGGCGACTTTTAAATTCATTTCTTTATTCAAAGTTTTCCAAGTTTTTGGGAAGAAATCAAAACAGACGACCTTTTAAAATCATTTTCTTTATTCAAAGTTTTTAACTTTATTCAACTTACAATAACATGATAACTTTATCATGAAAAAACAGGAACGTTTCAACCATTCTAACATATTTACAAAGACAATGTTAGACAGTTTTAACAAGCGTTAAAAAACACTATAACATTTTTAACAATTGTTAAATCATTCTAACATTTTTACAAGACATTTTCTTTATTCAAACTTTTCCCAAGTCTGAACTTTTTGGGAACATTTTTATATACAAACCATTGACAATGTTTTTAACAATACATGATTCATTCAATGTTTTTAACAATACAGTTTTTACAATATTATCGTTAAATTTACAATGCAAATTCACAGATCCCTCGATTTTTCCACTTGTCTTCATGTTCCACAATAACTTTGTGCAGTTGGTCATGACCTAAAGACAATGGAAATTTGCTGTCCATTTCACTATATTCACGGACTCCACTAAATGGAAAAACATGTTTTAAAACATGTCTTGAAATATCTTTTGTCGAGAGAGCTGAATATACGGTTTCTTCTGTGACATCTCTATCAAATAGAATATAGCCTTCCATGGTTTCCACTGTTTCCTCACCGTCTTGAATGGAACCTTTTTTGTAACGTAAGTAAAAGTCAAACAGAACGGATTTCATTTTCAGGACGTTCAGAAAGCTTTCTTCTGTTCTTCCTACGATGATGAATACCCAACGACTTGTGGTTCGCATCTGTTTAGCAATATAGTTGTCTTTCAACAGACAAATTGCTAAATAAGCTTGGAGAGGAAGATCGAAATTTGTATCATCACACATCATCACAATAAAGCTGTGCATTCTATACAATCTGTAGGATGTTTCTCCTTTTGCAACTCCCTTATGCAATTTGTTTATCCAAAGTTTCACACAGGCGAATTTGATGTCAAACTGTAGTTGTTCATCGAGCATGTGCTGATGGCTGAAATCTCTATCATCTTTTTCACGTAGTTCTATCGGTAAAGGTAGCATTTCACTTGACATGATTTCTCACTTTTGATTTTTTCCACTCTTGATAGCTTTCACTCTTTTAGAGCTGTTTTTAAAACTGTTTTTAAAACTGTTTTTTAAAATCTGATTTTAAAACTGATTTTTAAAGAACGTCTTACTTTGATCGTTCACTTCAATGTAACACGATGTTGTTTTCTTACAGTCTATTTATATATTCTCAAAGTTTTATAGCCATAGGGGACAGTATCAGTATCGTTTACAATCACTCTTTTGGTATATACAGAGCGAAACGTTTTTGACTGTGGTTCACTGGTCACTGTTCTGTCTTTATGCCTTTTGATTCTACAGTCATACTGAACTTTAATTTCTACGGTGCGATCCAAAGCACATTTTGAATAGGTGTCGAAATTCACCAGCTGATTTGTATTGTGATCCAAAGTAATTCCTTTGACTTTACATTTGCTTTTTTCTTTTCCATCTTTTGTTCTCATTTTGTAAGCGTAATTCTTGGGACCTAATCCTCTGAAATGAGTAATTCTACAATCAGGCTCTTCATCGGTCCATTTTCCTAGCCTACTGTTAATAATGGGAGGGTTCCACAATTCAGGATCATGAATGTACATACAACTATCTGTATCGAAATACAGAACTCTATCCTCCAATCTTTCAAGAACACTGTACAGTTCCAATCTTGCATAAGCTGTTACGTAAGATGCTACAATAACATTGGCTGTCGCATGCGTTTCGACAAAGTCCCTCTTCTCTTCATAGTTGACTAAAATGCATTCGCACTCATTGTCAAAGATTTCCACATGTTTCACCGTATATTTCGGGTCGGTAATCAACTCGAAATATTTAGACGGTTCTCTGATGTATTTCGTCTTGCTCATGTTTTCACGCTGTGCTAATTTTCCCCAAAGACAGTTCAGCATAATCTTAGCAAATGATCTTTTGCCAGGATTTTTTTGAATACATTTGGGGTCGAGACGAATCCCTTCGGCTTCCTCATACTCACGAATGAATTGGGCCTTTTCCGAATCTGTCTGACACCAACCGGGATAGCCACTAGCTTCTTGCTTGATTTTCAAGAAATTGTCCACATAGCCTTTAAAGAACTGGTCCGAAACAGAGTCGAAATGCCAGATTTCATACACCTGCATTAGTCGATACCCACAATCGAGAGCTTTGAACAGTTCGAATGTAACCCAAGTTCCAACCAAGGCTCTCTCTTCTCTGTCATGATTACAAAAGTTTGAACTTTCTTGTGCACATTTCATACAAAGTGGAAACATCATCTTGTTGTTACAGTGAACTGGAAGAACCGGATGAAACAAATCCATTGGGGGTAGAACTTTGCATTTAATGAGTCCTTCATACTGGCGAATATTCTCCATGTCAATGTTCTCATAAGTTAAGATTGTGGGATGGCCTACAGGATAGAATTTATGTTTGCAGACGTAAGGATACAGAGAGCAAATGTCAATGTACTTGATTTCCTTCTCACTGTTTTCCTCAACATCATAGGCAATTTTTATTGCATTGCATCTGCCTCCAGCCAACCCCTCTCTTGGTTCGATGGGATCCTGGTTCGGGTATAGACTTTCAATGGTTTTTCTGTACTCTTTATCCTTCTTCATCTTGGCGTCGAATTCGTGCTCCCATATGGTCACAACGTTATATCCCATTCTTTTGATGGTTTCTAGCCGTTCAATAGTACTGGCGTACAATTCAGCCATTGATTTTCCATTGATGGGGTTGATATATTTTCGATCCTTGAAACATGTCTGGCAGCCATGAAATAAATCCCCGAGGAATTCATAAACCGTGTTTGATTGACGGTGAAATCCGTCTACAGTGTATTTTCCTATTCGGTATTCACCACCATTTTTGGCGTGTTGAATACGAATCACTTTTTCTCTAGCGATGCTTTGAACCCAGCGTATTGCTTTCATAGAAAACTGACGTCTGATTGGGTCTTTGCATGAAATAATGGCTATCTGATCTTTTGGTAAATAATCTTTTCGCCAAATCTTGTTACAGGCTCCAGCGATGGTAAACGACTCTGTGAATGGACAAATCCCACTCTGTTCGATGAACAACTTTCTGAATTCACCACAGCCTCGTCTTAAGATATCAACATCCGACCGACAGTACATCTCCATCTCTTTTTGAAAATTGAATTCCTCACCGTTTTGAACTTTGTCATTATACCAGACTATGAATTTCGATCGAGCCTCTTCAGACATTGAGTCGGGTTTGTAATAAGACATATCCAGGTATGGGCCAACGTAATCCCAGAATTCGTCTGTATTTGCCCAGTGAGGAAAGTAGCCTTTTTTCATTTCTTGAAGTCCAAACGTAGTCGGAAATTTTGCCAACCCAAAGTTCATGAAACTGAAGGAGTCGATCAAACTCACACCGTTCAGTTCTAACTTCAAAATATTATTCCCATTCATAGTTACTTCTGGTTCTTTCATCCCTACTTTGATAATATGATTGAGAATAAATTGGCCATCATACCCTTTGAGATTATGGGCAATAGCTATGATTCCTTTATGATGCTTTGTAAAGAGCCAGCTGCAAAATTGACTCAAAGTTTCTTTTCCTTGAAAAATAACTTCTCTTCCTTCTTTGAATTCACTGCATGTGGAACAATGAAAATCAAGTGGTTTATCGATACATTCAGCACAGGCTCGGTGTGCAATACAGTAATTCGGAATATGTACCCCTGTATCTTGCTGGCATTCGAAATCAAAGAATATGAACAAAGGTTTTTTGACTAGAGAAGAACTCGTCTCATCGTCGCTGTCGTGTTTCATCTTACTTTGGTAAGGCTGAATAAAACAGCGGTGAGAAAAGTCAACGATTTTCTTGCAAAGGTGACACTTTCTCTTTCCGTTACAGACATGATTTTTCTTTCTGACAAAAATCTGACCTCCACATTTTGAACAAAGTTTCACTAATTCACAAATGGTTTTCTTCTCTTTGCCTTGAAGTGTTTTGTGATTTTCCAAGCATGCTGCACTGAAAAATCGTCTATGACACTTATCGCAGACATACTCTTTTGATTCCGATGGACATTTTCCAGTACGAAAGCAACCTTTACAGATCTTTGAACAAAAATGTTCTTCCCGCCTGTTGTAGCGTGTGTCGCAGAACTCACAATAACAAGCACAATCAAGAAATCCTGTGATGGATTTGATGTAATCATAGTGGTTTTGATGAAAGTACAAATGTATGATTTTACTATCGTCTTTCACTTTTGGATGTTCAAATACTTTCTCCACTCTCGACTGCTGTTGGTGAACTTTAATAACGTAGTCTTTTTCATACAAGAAATCTTGAATTTTTTTGTATTCTTCAAGACCTACAGGATGTGTCGATGAAAGTCCAACCTCATTCATCAATTTCTCGGCTTCAGTCTTTTGAAGCGGTTTGTTTGATCTTTTGATGTAATCCCATCTTCGATTCCATTCTTGGGTGTTTTCACGTTCATGGTAACAAATCCCCACAACAACCGCTCTTGCAAAACATAGATGATCTTCATTATTAATTTCAATAACCGATTGTTTCTTTTTTGCGAAAACTTTTGAATCCAATAGTTCTGTGGCCCTAACTCTTTTCCCACTTCCACTTGGAAGTATCGTATGTGTGATATCGAACATCATGCGGCCATCGTTCAAGACGAATTCTTCATTCGATTGTAGAACTTTTTCAATTTCGTCCAACATAGTATGACTCTCCAACTCCTTCACATATAGAAAGGGAATATGAATTCCCATATCCAATGAAGGGTGGTTGACGCTAATTCTAACCATATCCCTCGAATCAGCCTTTAACTTTTGAACGATTTGTTGGATAACATCGTCGAATAAACCGGTCAGTTGTTGGGGTTGTAGCTCCTCGAATTTCTTAAAAGACGCCTCCAGTACACGGGATTCTGTTTTGAATTTTCTTGACTTCTTTTTTCCCACTTCTGTTAAGGTGTATAGACTTCTCATATCCAAAGCGTTTTTGTCTGAAGAAGATTTGTCTCCACTTTTTTCTGAAGAATATACTTCTTTCTTCGGTGAAAATAACCCAGCATGACTTTCTTCGTTCAAAGATTTTTCCTTCGTTGAGGTGAAATTATTATCGTTTTCTTCTTTTAAAGATTTCTCGTCTTCGCTGGTACAATCCATATTCATTTGTACAGATTTCTGCTTCGTTGAGGTTGACGGTGGACATTTCTCATCGTTTTCTTCTTTCAAAGAGTTTTTCTTTGCTGAGTCTTTCAAGGATTTTTCATCTTCATTGGTTAGTCCTGAAAAGGACTGTTTTTGGTATTGCTCTTTCAAAGATTTCTCATCGTTTTCTTCTTTCAAAGATCTTTCACCGTCACTTTCTTCTTTCAATGGTAAACGTTTTCTCTTTTTGGGTGGAAATTTCTCATCGTCGCTTTCACCGTTGCTGCTACTGTCTGGATAGACTAGGATTCTTTTTCTTTTTTTGGCCGGTAGTAATTTTTTTCTCTTCTTCGACATGGGCTGACTTGCCTCATCGTCGCTTGTACTGTCCGAATACGGCACTAACCTTTTAGACGTTGTTTTATGCCTGTAACTTTTAAACATGACTGCAATTCAGACAATGGTCCAGAACTCAAGAATCCTGGCTTTTTATATCTTTTTCAGACCGAACGGGCATAAAAAGATGTTACGATTGACATTTCCATCATTCTTCGGAAAGAGTTCAAACAGAGCAGTCGATAGAAAAAATGAGTGAGTTCAAGCTAAAAAGTACAACGCCGAAGAGAGTGTATCTGTATGTTAACCCATACACTCACGATTATGAGATCACCAATATACCACCACGATATCAAGTCTACCATACTGGGAACTATGTGGGATCATTTCTATCCCACCAACATTTTGCAGAAAAAGGCGTCTATCGTATTACCAGAGTTCTGGATCAGGCGACATTCGACAAACGCCATAGAGTGGATGATGTGACAACGAATATTTGCTTTACATGCGACAGATCAGGACATTGGGCCAGCCAATGTCCAGAGAAAGAAAATCAAATGTGGAGATTCGTTTTTGTCTTCGTGAACACCCACACCCACAAGGTCGAAATTCACCCAATAAAGGAAATGGATTGGGACTCTCAACATATGAAATACGTTGGGTCTCTATTATCCTATAAAGTAGACGAGAATAAACGAAAGACAAAACCGTCACAGCCTACAACTTTATCGAGTGGAAAGGGACAGAGTTCACAACAAAATCCCCAAAATAAGAAACCCTCTTCACGGTCTGAAGAAAAGAAAATCAACGATAAAATCAACGATAAAACCAACGACCCATCGCCTGAAAAACAGATCGAAAATCAGATCGAAAGGGAAATTGAAAATATGGAGTTTGATAACACAGAAATCAGCGATACAGAAATCTGTAGAATTCAGATAGATTACCCTGTGAAGAAGAAAACCTCTTCAGGGAAACTTTCTTCAGAAAAGAAAATCAGCAAGCTTTCTTCAGAAAAGAAAGAGGATACGCTTATACTCGATCAGAAATCTGGAGAAGACCAAAACAACGAACAGATGATTCAAAAATCTTCAGCGATTGGAAACAATCAAATCAACAAGAATTCTTCAAAAGTTGAAGAAAAGAAAATCAGCGATAAAATCAACAATCAAATCAACGATAAAATCAGCGATAAATCTTCAACGATTGGGGACAATCAGATCAACGATAAAATCAACAAGAAACTTTCTTCAGGGAAACCTTCTTCAGTACCTGGAGAGGGGAAAAACAAGAAAGTCCTACCAGTAAAACCTATTCGAGGAGAAGGAAAGAAGACCTGTTCAGATATCGAGTTGAGACGTAAATGGAAATCCGATGTTGTGAAAAATAATGAAAAGAAACGCAAGAGTGATTGTGAGCCTGACATCCCGAAGAAAAAAAGAAAATTGTGTCTGTAATTTTTAACAGAAAAACAATGTTTCAAAGAACTATTTAAAAACATTTTTTTCAAAAGAACTGTTTCAAAGAACTGTTTAAAAACAAATTTTTTCAAAGACTGCATTGCCTTATCGTCACTTGTACTATCCGAATACTAGTCTTTTAGACCTTGTTTTAGGGCTGCAATTCAGACAATGGCCTTTTAGACATGGTTTTAGAAGCGTACTGTCCGAATACGGGACTATCCGAATACATGGTTTTATGCCTGATTCTAACTCAGTCAATGATATGTTTATGCCTGATTGCGAGTATGTCTGCTTCCATTTCAGACAATACCCCAAATAATGATTAGCAATTCTGTCGTTTTGTAAGCCAAATACTGATTATTGTACATAAAGTTTAAATAAAAAGTTTTTAAATGTTTTAAATAAAAATTTCATTGTAATAATGATTATTGTATATATTTCTGTACTTCAAAGTTTCTAACAGTTCATTGTTTTAAATAAAAGATATGAAAAGCATATAGGACTTGACTTTGTTTGTTTTTGACAATTTGAAGAAAGTAAGACTTTCTAGGTCTTGGTTAGTCGATTCATAATCTTCTGAAAAGGACAATTTGAAGAAAGTAAGAACTTTCTTGGTATTGGATAGGTCTGAATGACTAGGTCTGAAAAGGACAATTTGAAGAAAAGTAAAAAACCTTTCTAGGTCTGAAAATAACTTCCTTCACTTCCCTCCCGAACTTCCATCAGATAACCCACATCAACTTGGTATTAGCGGTATTTGGACAAGTATCACTAAGTACTTTCCAATTAGAAATTCAACATGGGAGAAAAAGACTCACCATGGAGAACAGCGCTCGGACAACTTCATCGTGGGAATGAGAGAAATCGGCCGGCTTTTATAACCTAGCAGGAGGATTGACCTACTTTGATACAGAATTAACAGAATTCCATTAAAATGAAAGAGCGCGACCATGGGCGAAAGCATGTAGATAGAATATAACGTACATTATACTCTATCTACAATGTCTATTAGAGAAAAAAGACTAAGTCTATGATACTCTATATGAATATATCTATATGAATGCAGAAGCAACGAGATCAACGATTGGCTAATGTTAATTCCATTAAAAGAGCACGAACGTGAGCGGAAGCATGTAGATAGAACATCGCTGTGATGTTCTATCTACGAATGATCTACAATGCCTAATCGAAGATAGAGAAAAAGCCTAGGTCCAACTTTATCCTAATAGAGAGAAAGAACACATCTCCAAAAGCTAAGTCCTACAGAGATGAACGATGATCGACCAAGGCGACCAAACCCTACAGAGGTGACCAAAAGACGGTGGAAAAAGACTAAGTCCAACGATAGTAGAAAAAGCCTAAGTTCAAAAGAGACCTTTGCCTGAGACAACGTAAGATGGTATATAGCTCACATCGTGGAAAAAAGACTAAGTCCAACAGAGTACTTTGGTTGAATCAGCGAAAGACCAAACCCTACAGAGGTGAATAAAAGATGGAAAAAGACTAAGTCCGACAGGGTGCTTTGGTTGAACCAACGTGAGATGGCATATAGCCCACATCGTGGAAAAAGACTAAGTCCAACGATGACAGAGAAAGAACAGGTCTCAATCGAGAAGAAAAGCCACAGTATGGGGACAACCTTGTCAATATACCTAGAGAGGTGACTCCTCCTCACTCCTCCTCACTCCTCTTTCGACATATAGCGCCATATTATGGAAAAAAGACTAAGTCGAACAACGTGATTGCCTGTGTAAAAGTTAAGGGTTGTATCAAAAACGTTAAGAGTTACAACCGATCGTTAAGGGATAAGGGTTTTAGAAGAAATTTGTCCATTAGAAGAAAGTATAAGGGTTTTAGAACAAAACAAAAGGGTTTTAGAAGGGTTAAGGGAAAGTTAAGGGTAAATGGCGCTTTTTCGGACCACTAGTCCCTAGTCTCCTGGCCCTAGGGCCAGGAGACTAGGGACCAGGGCCAGTAGACTAGGGACCGAGTCCGAGGTCTACTGGCCTATACTACTTCCGTCCGTGTGTCTGTGTGTCTGTCTGTGTACAAAATACTAGTTTCTGTCAAAGCGCTAGCAGGGGTGTTAAGTCACATTTAGTGACAGCTCTAGTTATAATTATAAAAATAATTTCGGGATGAAATGTCTGGTAGTGGCCAGAGGTTGGCTTGTAGGTCAATGGTTCATAGATTGTTAAATCGCCACGGGATATCAGTTGGAAGGTGGGTAATAATTTTCTAATTTTATCTTTACTTTTCTCAAACATTACCAAAGTCTCTCTGGTATTGGCAGGCATGAAAATCCACGTGCTTTGATGCTGCTTTTGGTTAATTTTGTACGCAGCATGTTATATCAGTGCAACTACTCAAGGTATTGCCTTTGAGCTTGCGGACATCTTTGAGGATAATATATGTACTTGGCAAAGCTTCATTACTCTGAATATCATTAAAGTGAATTTTTTACCCTTTTTCGTTTAGCTGAATTTTTTACACATACACGCACACACTTCCCCCTCACACACAGTAAAAAGAATCAAGGTCTTGTGATCATCCTGATCAGTATCCCTGTGTAAATGTTTTGTTGGTTGTGTGACACTGTAACTTTGTGTCATATCTCTGTTGATTTTGAAGGAATTCTCTTGAAAAATACTAATGTCAAAAGTGCAATACAGTGTATTTACTATCCAAACGATTGTTTTACTGAAAAAAGAATTTCATGAATTGTTCCATATGTCCAGTAATTTATTAGTACGGGAAATTATTAATGAAAAAAAAAAAAAAAAAAAAAAAAATTCTCATATCTTTTTAGAAAAAAAAAAGGGTAATGAATTGTAGGTAATCCCTAGATTTAGATGGTGATGTGATTTCAGGGACAGGATTCTCCAATTTATGCATATCCTAGATCCAGAAGGTGTAGAGCTCAGAAAGAAGCATTGTTTGACAAGGAGAAGATATAGCAATCCTGGACCAAACTTCCTCGTTCATATTGATGGCTATGACAAACTAAAGCGATACGGATTCGCTATCAATGGTGCAATATGTGGGTATGTCTTTCAGTCTGTATTTCTTTTTATATTATGAATTCGGTATGATATTGCCCCCAATGTATTTCTCCCGGTGTTTCAGTTTGATACCCTGTAATGAAAAAAGGGGTCTTCTTGTAAAATTTGAATTATTGTTAATATCTCCATTGTTTGTGGCCATTTATGTTTTTTATCAAAAGACCCAGGCAGTGAGCACTTCATTTTTTAACTTGGTAAAACCATGTTATGCAAAAGGGGGCTTAACGTATTGTAACTTTATGTTTTGTGTATTTTGGACATTGAAATAAAACATTTCCCTGCTTCTTCATGACTATTCAAGATACAATGCTCATTTTTGGTATGCTTTTCCCCATGCAATGATACCCTTGTAATGAGGGTCATACCGTAAAAATTCTATTAAATGCCCATACTCTAATAAATGCCCATCCCCCTTTTTAAAATGACGTCAAAAATGGCCAATTATACTGTCAATTTTAGAAATTTCTGAGCCTCTGATAAACACCCACTCACTGACTCATGTGTTTTGGCGGAATTTTAATTCAGATATACCAAATGCTTGTTAGCCATACATAATTAATCAAAGCATAAATTCCTTCAAATATTTTGACTACCAGAAGTTTTGTATCCGAGAAAATGTAAGAGAAAAAAAAATAGATTTTATCCGATATTTCAATTGTTTAACCACCCTACATTATTCCAGTCTTTCAGTGGCTTAGACTAGAACTCAGTTGTTTTTGGTTATTCTTTAGACATTTGTTGAGAGTTTCCTAAGACTGTAGCCTCTAATTAATGCCCACCCCCTTCTTTTGAGAAGATGATGATTCTAATTTAATAGAATTTTAAGGTATGTCTAATGTCAAGGTCAAATTTTTAACCCTTAACCTCTTAGCTTTATCCCAAAGTTTGCTAGAAACCATACCATTTAAGCTCATGCAATGCTCATTTTTATATGAGGGTCACATTCAAATCTTAAAAAACTTATGTTCATCTTAGAAGCTACGTTTCTTGCTCAAATGTCTTCAAATTTGATTACTTGTAAATTGTTTCTTTCCATGATAGTTAGAACAAGTTCGATATTGGGTCACTTGGGGTAAAATATTTGGTTATTAGGGCAAATCTTAGAAAAACTTAATGTGCACTGTAGGAGCTACATATATTTTTTTCTCAAATGTCTTCAAATTTAGTCAGATTTGTTTGTTTGTTTGGGGTTTTACGCCGTATCAACAGTATTTCAGTTATTTAACGGCGACAGATTACAAATCCATGTTTCCTGGACTATTTTAACCAGTACTTAACCAGTCCATTATCCTGACACTGGCGGGCCAGTCGTAGTGCTATTCCCATAATCCTGAGCGCCAAGGGGGAAAGCCACTACTACCAGTTTTAAAGACTTTGGTCTGTCGCAGCCGGGGATCGAACCCACTACCCCCCGCTCACAAGGCGGACGCTCTAACCACTACGCCACCGCGGCGGTAAATTTAGTCAGAATGTTTGTTTCCATGATATACCTGTCTACTTATGTCATACCTTTTGTGACAAGTCCTTGTTCGAGGAGCACAATCTGTCTCTGGCAGCTCATGTTTCATCAATTCTGCCCTTCTTTCCTAGATTTCTTAAGAATCCACAGTTTTGTAAGGCACCATCATTCAGACTTATTGTTAAATTTATCCCTCAGGTTTTTAAAAAGAGTTCTATGGCTTAATGTAAGCAGAACAAACAATGACCCAGCAGTTGTAGCATCCTTATACCTTAGATTTGTTAAAGAAATTGAAGGTAAATAAACCCATGTTTAAAATGATTTACAAAAATTATTAGCTTTATTCTCATGCACAGCTATGATTGAATTTAATGTATACCAGTAGCTTTTGTTGTTCACAAAATGAAGATTTATTGATCTTAAATGAAAAATAGAAACAATTAATCTTTTTCAGAAAAAAAAAAATTCTGAAAAAGATTAATTCTCACCAGCATGAAGTCAAAATTACATGAAGTCATTAGCTTCTTTGATTCCAAACAAGCTAATAAACTGTAAGCAAATTTAATTAAATTAACAAAAAATCTTCCTTAAACAATGAGGTTATTAGCTGACAGTGAAATTACTGGGTTAAAATTCTTGATAAATCACCATTAAGCATTAAAGAACATTTTCATTCGGTCTTTTCATGCAGCAAATTATTTTTCAAAATTGACAGAAACAAGGGGATTTGTGTTTAGCCCAAGAAATCTTCTTTACATTATTTCATCGTTGTGTACGAATGGACGCTGGGACAGAAAATATTCTCATTGAGGACATGCAGCAAGCTCTTCGGTGGTACCATGAAGATGAGCTGCAGGGAGCAAGGAGTGTCATAATAGGAAGTAGCTGTTATACTATGATTTTGTCTGAAAAATGTAAACCACTTATGATTCTTTTCATTAAATTCTGTGAATTACTTTTTAATGCCAGACTATTTATAGCCTGTATATTATAGTAACATTTCCTTAGTGGCTTGGCCATCTAATGGCGAAATGTTTTCCATAAAATCAATCTTAGAATGTCAGTAACTCCTTAATATAGATAAATCCTAACAACTGCAATTTTATCAATTTCTAGCATACTCTAATTGAGAGGAATGCCTTTAGAACAACTGCTGATCCATCATAATCTGCCATCTGTCCACAATTTCTTTTTTAATCTTCTTCCCCTGAACCATGTTATATCTCTGTAACTACTCAAGCTTTTGCTTTAAAACTTTTCACATGCATTGAGAGGCATAACTAAAATTTCTTGCCACAGATTTATTCCTATTACATTTAGTGTAGTGGAATTTTGAATTTCTTATCAGTTTCATGTGCAAGTTTATGTGCAAAATGTTATATCTTTTAAACAACTCAAGATTTTGCTTTGAAACTTTGCACAATTATACAGGCTTATTATTCACATACATAGGCAAAGGTTTATTTCTCTTGCATATATTTTAATATTTTTAACCCTTTTTCGACTTCGAAATTTGGTTAAAATTTTGCATGCAACATGCTACATCTTTGTAACTACTCAAGGTATTTGTTTGAAACTTAGCAAAATTATTTAGGTTCATAATTCAACTTTCTGTTCAAAGATGCATTACTTTGACATTCATTTTAGTGGGATTTTGTCCAATGTTAACTTTGAATTGCTGTTACTATGTACTAGAGAGAAAGGTCGAGTGTGCTGTCCATTGAAAGCTTTTGTTGAAGGAAACTAAGAAAGGAATCTTCTACAATGTAAATCTTTTTTTTTTTTTTTTTTGGATAATTTTTTGGCTCCTCTGGTGTACTTTTTTTAAAAAGAAAAATTGATGAAAAATAACAGAGACTCAGCGTAGCGATTTGGGACCATCATTGTCCTGTTGTTTTATTATCATTTGATTAGCCATTTAAGGAAGTGATTTTTATTTCCAGAGAATTGAGTCATGGTGGAGAATTATGAGACAATTAGGAATTGAGTTTTGGATAGATTTCTTTAAAGATCTTGATGAAAGTGGTGCTTTGTCAACAGAAAAGCCTATTCATGTGTACTAAATTAGATTTTACCTAACACCTTTAAATGTAAATTTTGTACCATTTTACATAAAGCACATTAAAATCTGTCATAGAACTTGTCACAATTTATCAAAATACACTAAAAGCATAATGAAGAGGATTTGTTAAAGGGAATAAAGATCACAATTCCCCGGTAGTTTACAATTGCCGCATTGTGTGCATAGGGACCATATTTCCTGTCATCCTTGGTGTTTGGGTTACTGCCTTTTGCCATTTCTAACAGGATATATGTCCAAGGGATATCTTTCACAGTAGTCAAATCTTAGCAAGCGCCTAAACTATATAGCTCTGTAAAATGTAACCGGAGGCTACATTAATTGATCAGGTTACTACTGTAAATGACACACAAACAGCCTTCTAAGTTGCATCAGGGGCCGAGATTATAAAACTTTTTTTGTACTCAATTGAGAATTTACTCCAATTTCAAGATGGAATTAAAGGTTTCATTCTGCTTAAAGAATATTGTTAGTGTATAAAATTAGAAGATTTTGTTGCTTCAATAGTATATGTTACTCTTATAGTAATGTTTAAGCCAAATTAAAGCTTAAATTCCTATTTGAAACTTGAGCAAAATCTCAGTTGAGTAATAAAAAATCATTATAATCTCGGGCCCAGGCCAAGTAACACACCTTTGTAACAGGGTCTAAAATTGATTATGGGGTGATAAAGGGAGGGAGTGGCATCCAACAATGGAGCAGAAAATATCTGTTACTACTTTTGTTAGTTAAAAGTTAATATTCAATGACGACAGAATGTTTCGTTGTTGTTTTTCAAATAGTGAATCAAATGAATGAATTGATTAATATAAATGGACCAAAATTTGCATTTTTTTGTACAAACTTCCCATTATTTCAAAGATTCTAATATCAATGTTATGGGATTTGAACAGCAAAAATGCAATACAAAAAATTCATTTCCTCTATACACAAGCCATTTGCAAACTTTTTTTTTTAAATATAGTTTCAATTTCTTTTTAGTGAGTGTTTGAGGTTTTCTTTTATGGGCCTAATACAGAGAGAACTTGACCAGATAAGAGACCAGTGGAATATGCATCGAGTGAGAACTTCAGGTTCACATGGGAAGCCAAACCTTCTTTACTATCATCCAGAAATTTTTGGTTTGTATTCATTTCATTATTTATTTGAACCAGAATAAAATGAATACCGAATTACTAAGGCTTAGCTGGCCCCAAATAGCTCACCAAATTCTTTATATTGAACAAAGAAATCAAACATTTTTAGTAGAATTCATCTTTATATATATACAAACATGACGTGAAAGTGGTACACGAATCAGACATCGCATACCAAAAAGGTCAATTCTTTCATAATTTTTGTTTGTAATTATTACAATAATTAATTGTATTCAAATAGAATGTTTTCTTTCTGAAACTTAACAGATATTGTGCAGGAAACAATTTCAGAAATTTTGACAAAATATTGAGATGAAATTGTGGCTTGTAAAAATTATGGCTTGAAATGTGAAAGTTTTACAGCAATCATTGTGTTAACAAGAAACGTAATTTTCTCTCTAGAATGGAGATACTGGATTTATTGTGATGACCAAGAAAATCACTTGACTTTTTTTTTCTCTGTAATTTGTTTCTTGCATACTTAAGATTTGAGGCTTCTTGTTACTAAAGACATATAACATTACATCTTAGTAGACTCATGAGAAAACTTGAATAGAAACTTTTCATGGTATTAACTTGCTGAACCTCCAGCAAAATATAAATGTTGATGTTTTGAACTGGAATACGTCAAAAAATTTTCAACACATGTAAAATCCGTAAGAGAAGCCAAGATTAGTAGGCTCTGAATTATTGACACAAAATCAAATATGAATCCTTTTAAAAGTATGAATAACAAATTGTCTCTTCTTGAACATCCTACAATGATTGAATTTCCTATTAAAGCAATTGTAGGTGAATCTGGTAAATTTGGATAGAGACACAGAGTTGACAAACACATCCATTTATACTTTTTTCGGTTCCAAAAATTAGGCATATTAAGATTGAATTGTCTGTCTGACTGTTAATTCATTCACATCTGCCATTCCTTCATGGATTTTGAAATAATTTTGCAGGAATATTCTCCATTATTAGACGTGACATGTGTAAATCGTAGATATATATACACATATATATATTCAGGCATACCTGTTTAATGTTTACCTCCAGGTGCTCGAGACTACAAGTTTCCTGTTGACATGGATGATGTAGAGGCATTAGAGACATTTACAGTCAAACCCCCTGAGTTTGGTTGCTTAGATGAAATCGCAACAGATCTTCAATTGCTTCTTGAAAGGAATGGCAAGGAAATACCAGAAACATACCATGAAGCCCTGAACCTATACTCCTGGTTGATTGAAATTGTTTGATGCATTTGTAGTTTTTTTTTATAGTACAGAATAGGAAAAGTAAATAAAACATTATTGTTTGAAGCTACAACTATTTCTATTTATTTACTTGCGATTATAGCTCATATTTATCCCTGCGCAACTCCGTTGAAGGGGGATATAGTAACAGCATTGTTCATGTGTATGTCCATCCATCCATCACAAAAGCTTGTAGCCTATCTACAGGTCGCATTTTAGCTCCACTGGCCAATGGCCAGCAGGCTATTATCATAGCGATGTGTCCGTAAACTTTTCATTCAAACAACTTTTCAGAAACAACTGGGTGGATATCTACCGAATCCAAATAACAGGAAAGTTTCTTTGGTGACCCTCTATCAGATTCCTTCAAGAAATTTTCTCCTCGGAAACTTTTGGCTTTTGTGGACGGGCCTAATTTTTATACACGGTATATAATTAAATATTTGAAATTCTTTATCTGAGTCTACTGAGAGTGACTAGGTTTATTTGCCCTATATTGCATATATTACAATATTGATTTCTTTAAAAACCTTATTCTCTGTTTCAATATATGCAGACCGGTTGAGCAATATAGGTGCTCAAGCCCCTCTAGTTCATCCAATCTCTTTCATACTTTGCATGAAAGTTGTCCTTGGTGAGACAAGCAACACAATTGATTTTGAGGTCACAGGGTTAAAAGTTAAGGTGACACAGTCAGATTTTGTTTCCAGCTTTTTGCCTCTCTATGGGTCACATTTTTCATCCAATGTCTCTAAAAATGTGCACATCAGTTGTACTAGGTAAAACGAGGAACTCTATTAAATATTTTGTCAAAGGTCAAGGTCACAAGGTCAAATTTCTTTTGAAACTTGAAACTTTTCTACTGGCCATATTGTTCATGCAATCTCTTCCAAATTTTGCAAATGAGTTGTCTGTAAGAAGAGGAACTCCTATGATGCTGAGGTCACAGTTTAAGGTTTAGTTTTAGGTTTTTGTTTTAGGCTTGTGGCCTCTCTTCAAGCCACATATCCGATCTCTATGCAAGTAGTAGGCCTACATTTTAAGTTTTGTGTTAGTCTTCTAAAGCTATAATTTGTTGTGGATCAATATTCACTTTGGTCATCACTACTTGTTGGTTTTAAAACTTGTATAGATTTTCATAGACCTCGACAAATGCCTTTTTGCGTTAAATCACAGAAAAAAGATTTTTAAATAAGCTAATCCGAGGCCTTGACCTTTGACCTATGTAACCCCAAAACAATAGGGCACCTCCTTGGGTGCAGCGAAACAATTGTGGAAGGTATCATGGTCCTAAGTCAAACAGCTTTGTAGTCAGAGTGGAAAATGTCATCTAGATAAAACAAGTTTTTAACGGCACAGTCCTATGATTTTACGTAGTTGTTTATGTAAGGTAGAGATAACATTGACGTCATATAAATAATTGAAACCAAGATCCTGGATAAAGGCCTGTTTACACATTCACGATTTTTGGCTACGGTGCCGCTACGATTCGCCACGATTTGTAAAATCGTCGTGTACCGTGGTGATTCGTAGTAGAACCGTGGTGAATCGTGGTGAATCTTGATGAATCGTGATGATTCGGGAAACTCCACGGTAGCGCTACGGAAGTTTTAAACTGTTTAAAACATTCGTGGCGAATCGTGGTGGTTATTGGGCGTGGCCTAATTCGTAGCGCAACCGTAGCGGAATCGTGCTTATTCGTACTGACACCGTAGCTATATTCGCGGCTATTCGTGAGAGATCGTAGCCAGTCGTGGAATCTTTGACACCACGAATTCTCACGATTCACCACGAATTGTGTACGGTTGTCCTCCGAATCATCCACGGTTTCGCTACGGAGCTCCACGATTGGCCACGACCAAGGCCGGTAGGAAGACGATCAATTACGGTTTGAGTACGATACATCACGGTTACGTACGAATCTAGCCGACTTACCACGATTTTGAGCCGTTTCGCTACAATTCTTGCATATAATTCACAGGGCTGCATTGAAGGAATCATTTTGAGGAGCGAATCAGAAGTATACACATCATGGATTATGTACAGAGACTACAAATCGCCAATCTACAGCTTCAATTAAACAGAAATGTTTTTCTGATGTCATACTTTGAGAACTTGTCACGTGAAAACCGTTAAATCGTGGTCAGTCGTGGGAGCTCGTGTCGCTACCGCCGTGAATCGTACTAGTACCGTATCGAACCGTACAAGCACCGTGAGCATTCGTTGTGCCACCGTGGTCAATCCTCATTGACCGTAGCGTTGCCGTCATGAATCGTCATTGATTCGTAGCGATACCTTACAGACACCGTACTAATATCGTGGACATTCTTACTGGAATCGTAGTGACACTGAATATTTCTACTTTTCGCCACGATTCATCCCGATCCATCCCGATTTTTCTGACCATGAGAAATCTGGGTGAATCGTGGTGAATCGTAGAGAAAATCGTGAATGTGTAAACGGGTCTTAAGGAAATATAGTATTCATCCCACCCCGAGGGCTTAACTAATGCTAAACAACAAAATTTGTTATATCGGTGTATATTGAAACAGGCAACTATTTAAGGAACAAAAATCCAATATTATAGAACATGGTAGGAAACTGAGAAGTTGCTTGTAATAAGCAAATTCTCTTATTCCCATGTTTCTTTAAATAATTTACGTAAGAGACACAAATCAATAGATTGTTTGTGAAAAGGGGCCGTCTTGCGTATTGTGTTCTGCAAAACAAATATTTAAACAAGAGGACCATTCTATGTTCAGAAATTCTGCCAGAAGCGGAAAATTTCTATCCTGGTCAGACTGCACGGATTGCGCAGGTTGACCAGGGTAAAAATTTTTCGCACTTCCCAGATGTTCCCTGTTTGCGTGACATATATTTAGGAACACATTGAGAAGGCAAGAAATGCTTGACAAGCACTTTCTTTACCCAAGGTTTCTACATAATGATCTTATTCTCACAATTCGATCACTTTGTACGGTCATCTGGGTATAACTTAATTGCCATCACCTAATGAAAATACAGTATATCCTGTATTTAGAGACCACCCAAGGAAAGTAATAAAAGTGGTCTCTTACAGCAGATTGTCTTTAAATGCAGGTTCTATAAAGTTGATTTAAGGAGGGGTGTTGTATCAGAACTGTCACTCTTAACTCTTTACCAAACGACAAAATTTTAGCCTGGACGAAATTGAAAGCATTTGCAGATGTCAATTTCAATGTTGCTAAAATGATGATTTCTCACTTTGATAGAGTAGAAAACATTGTGGGAAAAGGAGAAAATGCTGGTAACCAGCATTTTCTCCTTTTCTCACAATGTTTTCCTAAGCCTTCTTCCTTAGGGTCGTTAAAAGTTGGGATTGTGTGTAAAGAGTTAAAGCAGTGGATTGCTTAATACAGGTGGTCTCTAACACAGGTTTAACTGTATAATTAAAATTTAAAAAAGGTGTAATACATGTAGATGACATTTAAAAAGAAGAATCCTTCCCCTCATTTTAAGATTTTCCGTCCAGATTTGGTTTCAGTAGGATATGTGTATATCTGCCATGCTTATTGTGTTAAATTCTGCAAACTACCAAATAGAGTTACTGAAAGTCGGTTATGTGTTTTAGATGTTCCTTTCTGCATTACACAATTACAAATTTTAATTTAAGGGTTAGGTCCCATCTCTATCTGAAGTGGATAAAATGAAAGACAATTTCTTTCTTGTCTGATTAGGGAATCTTTCCTTTTAAATAGTGTTCATCCTTTGATGCAGATACCAAAAAACTCTGAGAAAGTGTCCAGCCAATCAGATCAAAGCTGTGTACTTAATATCTTAAGTGATCAATTTTGGGCCAAAAAACCAAAAGGTCCATTTTTGTCATGATTTAAGGTGAAATCACTCCATTTTCAGTAGAATTCGTCCTACTTGAAAGACACTTACTTTCAATCAAGGGATAATAATGGATTTAGAGAAAAAGCTCAGACAAGTTAAAACTGGTGAATTTCCGACTTTATCCCAGAGTGCGACTTCGTCTCTGATGGTGACCTTAAACTTCGAGTCTATGAAATTTTCCATTTTATAACATTTAAACTTTGCAAACATGAACTTGTTTAAAAAACATTATAATGGTAAACATAAAAAACATTTCTAAAGTAAAGCAACACATTAGCTCCATATTTATACTGCCCAAAACTCTGTTTTTTTTTTTGGGGGGGGGGGGGGCGATTTATATGAGTCAGCTTGTCAGTGAGTCCATATGTAGCTTTCTCTTGTTTCATTACCATTAACTTTAAAAGACGAACAAATACACCCGGAGCTATTACTTAAGGTGATGAATACCATCCCAAAATAGCTCCAGAAAAAGTTCTTTGTCACAGAACTGAAGAATAATTTCAGATATGCACATCTTTGATTGATACTGATACATCCTTTGAAGTTTGAAAAAAAAAATGGTCCAATGATTAATGAGAAAACGTGTAAAATCTGATTTAATGCACCTTTAAATACTGTATAACGGGAAATTTTTGCGGCAATGTATCATTTTCAGAATTTTGCGGGTCATTTTGGACCATAAATTTTAAGTGCGCAAAATCAAAGTGAGTGCAAATTGAAAAGTGCTTTATCATCATGGTGACAGGAGAAATTGCTTGTTACGAACAATTTCTCCTTTTACCACGATGTTTCTGCGATACAATGTCACAGGAGCGCATCAACCCATGGTATCTGAGGAAAGAGTTTTCTGCAGATCTCATCGTCGGATTCAAAATCCACAAAAAGATAATTTGCAAACTTTAGTTGTACTGTTTTTTACCTGAAACTGCAAAAAATTGCACCCAAAAATAAAACTAGTCATACGGTGGCCCGTATTCACCAACCATTCTTAAGAATATTCTTGGTCTTGTTCTCCAAATGTTTCTAAATTTGGAAGTAACACACCTTCTGATTGGCTAAACCATTTGGTTTAGCCAATCAGAAGTTGTGTTACTTTCAAACTTGGAAAATCTTGAAGAATAAGTCTAAGAACGTTCTTAAGAATGGTTGGTGAATACGGACCCAGTACTCGCGCCGAAAGTGTTGGCCAATGCAAGACCCATGATCAATAGCCACTCCCGAGAACTAAACTCAGGACCTTATCAAGGACACCACCCACAACCATGGACACGGCATCTTTGATTGATATGGAAACTCTCTATGAAGTTTGAATTAAACAAGCCATTTCGTTGAAATAATATCCCCCGTCAAAGTGGAGCTTTATCAGGAAATGGTCATTTGTCCCCTTTTTGAATGACAAAGAAATTAATTATTTTGATAACAAAGGCTGTCTGTCATTGCCTATTGATATACAATAAGAATATAGAGGGACATGAATTTCTGTCCAGTAGTTACAGAGATCTTTATGAAATAGGTAATTTTTCATGAAGCCCCTTTCTTCCATGACATGGCTTGGCACAGGAAGTGAGTAATTATTAAACGAAGGTGTATATTGCATCGGCTACCGATAAAGAATAAGGATATGAAGTGTCATCAAATTCTTTGCAATAGTTAGAGATATTGATGAAAAAGGCACTTTTTTATTAAGCCCCTTTTTCAATGACATGCCCATAAATAAAAGAAACGAAAAAAAAAAATATCGGTGAACTGACATAGGGAACTCATATAAAATTTTATTAAAATTTGGCCCAGTGGTTTCAGAGATATCAGCCCGGACGGACAGACAGACGGAAGGATAGGCGGACGGACAGCGCCAATACTATATCCCCTAACAAAAGTCTTTGACAGGGGATAATTAGGACAGTAGTTTCAAAGAAATAACCCGGACCAAAAAAACAACAGACAGACTGACTGACAGGATGACTCAATACCTACCAAAAACTTGTTTTAGGGATATATTAACTTGGATAAAAGTTTACTATTAAAACCTAGACTTTTCTAAACCCTAACACAAATGAAACTCTCCACCCCACTGTATTGCTTTCATAAGGACATTAGAAAACTCTAATGGAGATAGTCCCACAGGTAGCACCAAACTCATGTCACAGGTATGTGCCACAGGTAATCTTTCTTTGTCATGTTCAAACATGATTTCAAGCTTTTTATGAAATCCAGTTGGAGGTACTTCCTCACTACCTGTCCAAAATGACAGCAGTTGCGAGAGACGGATTTCTGTTTCATCCTCTGTAAAACAATGCAACATATAAGTGATCAACAATATTGTACCAGTATATCTCCCCCTTTTTTTTTTTTTTTTTTTGTCTATTCCGTGCTGATAAACAAACATCCCGTGATAATTAGTCCTACCTAGAAAAGTGGAAGTTTTAATCGGGTAATTTCGACTTTTCGACTTTTCTAGGTCAAAAAGCTGAAGTTTGTGATTGTTAATTTCGAGTCTTTAGCTAGATACTAGATCGAAAAGTCGAAATTTTATTGACAATTGTCATGTCAAAAACTTCCACTTTTCTACTTTTCGACCTAGCAGTTTAATGTGAAAATTTGAAGTTAGTACTTCCTAATTTCTACTTTTCTAGACAAACGTGAGGTCGAAAAGTCGAAAGTCTTTTGACAATTGTCAGGTCAAAAACTTCAAGTTTTCGACTTTTCGAGGTAACTTTTTTGCTAAAAGTTTACTATGCCTAATTTCTATTTTTCTAGTTCCTCGTAGGTCGAAATGTGGATGGCGGAAACAGGATTCCGTATCAACAACAAATGATTTTAAAAAACTACTTAAAAAATTTTTGTTGTTAAACCAAAAACCAGATACCATATAAGCATAACATTCTGCAAAGTCTAAGTTTTGCAGAATTGTGGAAAAGAGGGGCTCTTTATTTTCTTTTGTATCAGAACACCAGTCTCAACCAAAGGAATGCATTTGTGAAGTATGAAATTAAATGAAATCCATTTGTATAGCCATGTATCATTTATGGCCTATGTTTTTTTTTTTTTTTTTTTGTTGATAGACAGCATTAAAACAGAAAAAATAACATATCCCCAAGATTTATCAATACAGGGAAATAACAAAGATTTTGCACATTAAAGAAACCTTTAAATAATAGTGTTTATCGATAAAAGATAAACACGGTTATTTCAGAGGCGAGGGTATTTTTTACGAGGAAGAGTTATTTACGCACCGTACAGAAAAAAAGCGCGAGGCAAAGTTGGTTGGAAAAAATCAGCTAGAAAAGTAAGTTTGGTGCAGTTATATTGCATTTTCTGTATCTGAAATAGAGTACAAGAATAAATTATTACTTTAAAAATATAAGATACTTGTTTAAGCGTTGAACATATGCGAGGATTGATGAAATAGTCGTGTCATGCAGCGCTATTGTAGCGCGGGAAAGTTTGTCAGGTGCGGATCGGTACGAGGGTTACGGTCGATTGCCCGACTGAGTTTCAAATCTTCTATTCGATTTTGGATACCCGTTTGGACGTAAAAGATTCTACCTTAATTTATTTGTTTATAATTTTTTTCATGAAATCAAGATGAGCGGACGAGGTAAAGGCGTCAAGAGAAAGAGGAAGGGCACGAAGGTGCAGGACTCGAAGGCATTGACTGGTGAGGGGCAAAGGCAAATACATAATCCAGAGGTGGCCACATCTGGTACTGAAGTTGGTGAAAGTGTGCTGGTCAGCAACCAAGCAGGTGTACTATCAGAGGATCAGAGTGGTGGGTTGACGGATCCACAGAATGGGGCCCTGGGATTGCCTGACAACCATTTGTCTGTATTACCAGCTGCAAATACTCAAGGTAATAATGTGTCCCCGATTGACAGTGTTAACCAAGCAATCGGTTTACATGTCAATTTAGCAACCCGCCAAAAGATTGTTTCTGGTCAATTTATTGATCTTTCACTTTTGTTGAGTACAGATCAGACACCTGCCGATGAGAGGCAATTGTTCATTGGTCCAAATGGACAGATTATATGGAAACAAGAAACAAACATTAAGATTAATGATATCAATAGGTGGACTGATGCTATTTTGATCTTTTCAAGCATCTATTTAGCTGCTCACACGGAACGTACCCAAGAACTTCTGAAATATATCAGTAATATTCGTTTGGCTGAAAAAAGACATAAAGGTTTAGGTTGGTACCACTATGACCAACAATTCAGATTACGAATGGCAAGGGACCCTTCCCGGTCTTGGGGTACTATTGATACAGAGCTTTGGCTATTGTATATTGTAAGTCCTGCAACTCTTGTTCAGCTCAGCACCACACAACAATCACGGGGCAAATGCTATGACTATAATTATAAGGCAATTTGTAATAGGTCATCAAGCAGATTTTTACATAATTGCATAAAATGCAGCGGTAATCATCCACTCAGCCAATGTAAGGGATCACCAAGTACTAATAATCAGGGTAGTAATTTTCAACGCCGACCAATTTTGCCAGCAGGACAGGGTACTACCAAATCTTTGGGCTTTAGGCAAGTCTCCCATCAACGTCGATAGGTTGTCAGAACACTTAACGCTATATCCATTAAAGGCCAATGCCAATTTCTTGTATCAGGGTTTTACAGAAGGTTTTAGACTACATTATTCAGGACCGAGAATTCCTATGGTCTCAAGAAAGATAAAATCAGCAGAATCAAACTTACAATTATTGAAAGAAAAACTTCTTTCTGAAGTAAATCAAGGTAGAATGATAGGTCCATTTTCAGATCCCCTAATTCCTTCATTACGAGTGTCACCAGTTGGTCTGATCCCGAAATCAGATGGTGGTCTCCGTCTGATAACCCATTTATCCTTTCCACCTAATAGTTCAGTAAATGACTTTATTGATGAGGATTTCTGCACTGTTAAATATACTTCCTTTGATAATGTTATTCAAATGATAGCTGGTCTAGGTCCAGGTGCGTTGTTGGCTAAAAGGGATATTAAGTCAGCTTTTCAACTTCTCCCTGTATATCCAGGCGATTTCGATCTGTTAGGTATTAAATGTGGGGTCAGCTATTTTGTTGATAAATGTCTTCCAATGGGAGCTTCCCTCTCATGCAGTCTATTTGAAAAATTTTCATCTTTTTTGCATTGGCTGGTAAGCTATAAAAGTGGTATTAACTCTTTAGACCATTATTTGGGTGATTTTATCTTAGCAGGGAAGGCTGATACAGATGAATGCCTACAATTGATTTCAACTTTTGACCAGGTCTGTGCTGATATCAATATCCCAATAGCTACAGACAAGTCTGTGGGTCCAACAACGAATTTAGTATTTCTGGGTCTAGAAATTGATACAGTTCATATGCTTGTCAGAATCCCATTATATAAACTAGAAGAACTGACTTAGCACCTAAAAATGTTGCTGATTAGTAAAAAAAATTTCAATACTTGAACTTCAGGCTTTGTGTGGTAAATTAAATTTTGTTTGTAGAGCTGTATACCCTGGAAGACCCTTTATTCGGCGGTTCCATGAAGCCATGTGTAAGCTTAAAAAAAACTCACTACCGTGTAAGGGTAAATGCAGAATTAAAGAAAGACATGTCCACTTGGCTTATGTTTTTGAAGGATTTCAATGGTGTAGTTTATTTTCCGTCCAAAGATTGGGACAGCTCAGAGGTCCTGACAATATACACAGATAGTGCAGGGTCTTCAGCACATGGATGTGGCTGTTATTTAGGTGGGAGCTGGTCTTTTTATAAGTAGCCTGAGAATTGGGTCAACTCAGACATACTGCATGATCTTACAACTTTGGAAATGATTCCAGTCATGTTAGCCTTTATGTTATGGGGAAAGCAACTGAAAAACCATAAAATACTTCTGAGAATAGATAATGAGGCATTGGTCTATATTCTAAATAAGCAGACGACAAAAAATAGGAGGTTGTTACCTATATTAAGACAGTTTGTCCTGCTGGCAATGAAACATAATATTTGGTTTAAAGCAGTTCACATTTCATCTGATGAAAATAGCATTGCTGATTCTATTTCTCGCCTACAGAGGCAGTGTTTCAAGGAATTGGCTCCAGATGCACTGCAAAAACCAGCTCCAGTCCCAGCAGAATTTCATTCCATGATCTTAGAACTGAATCAAGAAAATTATTAAATGCGTCCATTTCTGAAAATACCAAGGCATCCTACAGAAATGGCTTACATAGTTTTGAAAATGTTAGATTGAGAGCTGGCCTTTAGCCAAAGTGGCCTCCCTCTTTAAGTGATCTTACCAGTTACATATCATTTATGTCTTTGAATATGCATTCATATGCCACTGCAAAGTTGTACATATGTGCAATCAGTCATCAATGTAAAATAATGGGTCTAGTAGACAATACAAGGAGCTTTCTAGTGGGCAAGCTTCTTGAAGGTATAAAAAGATTGAAGCACCATAGAGACACTCGACTTCCCATTACCTCTGAGCTGCTTAGTAAGATAATCCAAATATTACCAGTGATTTGTACAGACCTGTATGAGAGTCAATTGTTTTCGGCAGCATTTTCCATGGCTTTTGCATGCTTTTTGCGAGTAGGGGAACTAACGCTCACCAAATCTACCATGATTGAGAAAATTATTGCTATAGAAGATACACTCATGAATGAGACTATGGGGTTTTTTAAGATTAATCTTAGATTTTCCAAAACCGACCAAATGGGTCAAGGTGTAGTTATACAGGTTAGTAGGAACCTGAGTAAAATTTGTGCATTTAGTAATCTGTCAACCTATCTTAAAGTGAGACCAAGAAAACCTGGCCCACTATTTTGCCATTTCAATGGTGAGGCGCTTACTCGGTATCAGTTTACATCGATTCTTAAGAAAGCATTGAACATACTCAATATCCCTGCAGCAAAGTACAATTCACGTTCTGTTAGAATAGGGGCAGCCACAGAGGCAGTTGAAAGAGGTTATTCAAATGAGGAGGTTAGAATGGCTGGGAGATGGAAATCAAGTGTCTTCAAAAATTATATTAGAATGCCAGATTTCCAGAGTAAAACCTCCTTTCAATTTAAATAAATCTACAACCAGCAATAAAGTTTTGCAGGTAACATAATAGTTTGGTGTGTGGGATCATCTATAGTGAAGAGGGCTTTTTTGCACAGTCGCTCAAGACCAGATGGGATGAATTTAGGTTTAGAACGGTTGAACATAAGCATCTGGTGGCAAGGCTATGGCGGTCTAGGATTAACTACGTTGCTTTCCAAGTTGCAAACCTTGCAAAAGGTTGGTAACCAGCCAGACTTTGTTGTATTGCACTGTGGTGCTAATGATATAGGTATTATCGACTGTTTTAAGTGGAGAAATCTTTTTGTTCAAATTTTCATGTACATTAAACATTGCTATCCAGCTGCGCAAGTTGTTTGGTCTCAGATGCTTCCTCGTTTATCATGGAGATATTCTGATAATCTTGGTGCTATGAATAGGGCGCGTCGGAGATTAAACAACTTTGCAGCTCACCACTGTGTTTCAAGGGGTGATTATTATTTGCGCCATCCAGCTCTGTTTGAACAAATGAATATTTTTTTAGATTCAGATGGGGTTCATTTAAATAGTATCGGCAATGACTTATTCTTGAATGATGTTGGTGGATTTTGAGAGTATTTTGAGAAAAAACTGGGAAATACCTTCCCCCCGGGATAATTGGACATGGCTCGGGTCACCGTCACCGCCACCGCTTTTTCTCTTGGTGTGTTGTTTAATGTGTGGCGGTACTAATGAGGGTCTTTTGTTTGGTTCAACGAAAGACTCCTCATTAGCTTGGCGGTCGGTGACTTTCGGTGACCTAATGGGCAAAATTGAACATTTTCAGTGGTGTTGAGTCATTGTTGGTTTTTTGTGGTGAACATTGACAATAATTTCAATTCAGTAGTTTTTTCAGCTAGAACTTGTACTTCTGCTTATCTCTGTTTTCCCAGGGTAAGCAAAAAGTACTATTATTTGTCTGTTCATCGGTATGAGCCTTTGTTGTTGGGGCCTGCCATTTACTTGTTGGCGGCAGCCCACCTTTGCCGTATTGTCGGCAGATTATTTTGGATATGTAAAAAGAGCCGTGCCCAATTAAAGCCATCTATTTCTATAACATTTATTCAGCTTATATTTTGTTTCTATATTGACCTTTTGTGTGTATTACCCATAGATGTCTTTGGTTGTCCCTTCTAAAATAAGGCATATATACAGGACCCAGACACAAGAGGAAATACAATACCCCTAATCAATTTGTTTAGTCTATCTAATATACTTAAAAACTAAGTCTATCATTTTTAATAATTGGAGTAAAGGTCAAGGACAGGACTGTTTTCTAGGCCCTAAATGAAAGTCTGTGACCTGATGAGTTCACATTCGTAATATGGATATTCAGCCTTTAAAAAAGTTTTACCATGGCAGCACACAAACAAACTTACTTTGACAATAAGGCATTATAGTTGCTTTTCATAGACATAAGTCCAAGGTGGAATAATAAGGTTATCATGTTTACTTATTGATAAATGGAGAAAATCATTAACCACTACAGTCTTGGATGAATAACTCCAAAGCATAGATAGTATCTTGTTCTGCAATCCGGTCATTTGATCCCTCAAGACTGTATTTTAATTGTCCACATTTCTCTAAATTTCGACAGGGATAGTTTGGAATCATGATAGCAAAGGAAGGACTTTATTCCTTCCCTATAGGTAATAAATGTATCCGAAGGAAGACAGCCCCTCCTTGAACTGTGTCATCTCTGCATGAATCCGGAAAGTAATAATAAACTTGTACAAATATCACTGGCAAATAAAGAGCAAAAATAGGTTGGTTATTTACTGCTTCTTTCAGTCATTCTTATTTGTGACCCATCACGCAAAAAGGGACCATCTGGGAAGTGCTAAAAGTATCGACCCTGGTCGGAATGCACGGGCTGCGCAGGCTGACAAGGGTCGAATTTTCTTTTTTTTTTTTTTTTTTTTTTTGGATGATTTTCTTAACCTATAATGGTCATTCTATCGTATTCGATCTCTTTTTCAAATATTTGTTTCACGGAATTCCCATATGGTCCTTTTTTGCGTGACAGGTCACATTTCTTTAATTAGTTAGACATAGATGTCCTCGCAAATTTTGGTCATTTGAACTTGAACTATGACTTTGACCTTAAGCATAAAAGAACAGACTTCTTACATGCCCTGGACAAGCAAGTGGACCAAGTAATTTTGAAATCCATCCATAAATGTAGAAGTTAGGCTCCGAATGCACAAAAACAAACAGACACAGGCATCTCTATATGCCCTTCCACCAAGCAGGGAACTATGCTGAATTTAAAATCTAGTCATCTGTGCTGACCTATTTAGATGAGAGCAATGGATACACTAGCACACTTAAACAGAAAATTCTAAATTAAGGGGAAATGAGCGAGTAATTTCTAGCAGCAGAGAAGTTTTTCAAACTTGGTATTTACGCAGTTTAAAGTATTAGATTTCAATAAAAGGTGATAACATATACCTCACCAGATGATTTGAAAAGTTATATGACTTCAAAGAAGGTGACTCTTTGCCTAAAATACGTGGGAAATGTACAACAGTGGCATATCATAAAATATTGGGATATATTCTAGGATTTCAGTTTAATCATGATGTAAATGTCTTTAAATTATCATAAAATTATGTTTCCTTATTTTTTATGAACAATTCTTGGGTTCTTCTTAAATGTTGACCGATATTCCATTAATCATCAAAACCCTTAGCCTCAAAAATAGGTGTTTTATTTAAAAAAATTTCAGATATTATTTAATGTAGAAAAATATCCAGTAGAGAGAATTCTCAGTAAATGTAGATGATAATATTCCCTTTAAAAAAAAAAGAAAGGAAACGATAGGTCACCATACTTCTGTTTCCAATATTTGTAATCTCCCTTTTTCCCCAGAAAGCAAATTTTTGAAAATATGACCTTGATATTTGACCTTGATCTTGTGAAATGACCATGACCCATGACCCTACTACCAGAAAAGGTTTACATGTGTAAGGTACTTGATTACCAAGTATGAGCATTGTCGGTTAATTACTGGTGAAATAACAAGGAATTGTTAAGCATTCAGGCCCCTGTTATTCGTATGTGAAAGGTTAAGAAGTGACCTTGACCTTGGAGATCAACACTTAAGGTATGCGGAATGAATTTTAATAAACCCTCACACCAAATATGAGAATACAGAAACTGTCTATAATACAGCCAAGCCTTTAAATTGTGACAGACATGGAATTTTTCATACGAGCACTGTATTTTGGACGCACTTGGCATTATAAACGCATTCGGCCCCTACAAACCCCCCTTATGAAATCAAAATTTTCTGTGTAGTAGGTGTATCCTGTAGCTGAAATCAAAAAGCTTCCTCCCCATTACCTAAGAATTGCTAATAACATATTTTGGTTATCTCACCGACTGCCTGGGGACAGAAAACAAGGATGTGCGAAAATGATGCGCCGTGACAACTTGCTCAGTTCTCATTAAAGTTAAATCCTGGCCTTGGAGCAAGACCTCTTTTTGTGTGTGTGTGTGTATGTGAAGCTGATACATTATGGTCACAATCTTGTGAAATTGGTCTAAATTCCATCAGTCAGTATCTGTTACAGAGTGCGCACACATTACAAAAGCTAGAAACAAAGACTATTTGCTTATTGCCTAATGATAAACAGAGGAATACCAAGTTTCATAACATTTTGCCAAATAGTTAGAAATGTTGATGAAGGAAGCAATTTTACATAAAATTCCCCCTTTTTTCCCTTGGCACATGAATATATTAGTCTAGAAGAAAAAAAGTGGTTTAGTCATCATCTGGCTAGGACAGTAAGGACATGAAGTTTTACCAAAATTTGTTCATTAGTTACAAAGATATCAATGAGCAAGCCAATTTTACATGAAACGCAAGTTTTTTTATGCAATGAATACAAACACAACTACAACAAAATATTTGAGGACTTGTAGGTAATTCATATATGAAATTTCCTCAATATTGGTTATACATTTTTTTTGCAATCCCTCACAATGGACATAGAGACAACAAATGGTCAGACAAAAAGGCAATGCAATAAATATATCAGTACAGGATAATAGCAGACAACGGCAGGAAAAAATTCAAATGGGAAATCATTCTTTATCAATTTTTATCAAGATAACACATTTGATATAATGAATGAGCCTTTGGAAACAATATGATGAAAGGTTATATGATGATATGGTTTTTATGATGATATTTACCTGAAATATAAAATTTGCTGTAACAAAAGTTGTAGAATTTCAGGTTTGTTTTCTGCTGGGAAAGGCGGTGTCAGACCTTGGTCAATAAGCCAGTCTGTCGGCATCTCTTCTTCATTTTCTGCAGTCTGAAGCTAAAAAAAAGAGGAACATGATGGAGCTATATCAATTACTTAAATATCCATTCATAAAGCCTAAAAGATTAACAAAACCTCAATGTAAAATCTAGAATGTACAACATGGTATTATTTCATTCACTCTTGTCTTTATTTGATGTACATGTACCTGTTAATATGAATATTTAATTTTCCAACTAAGAAAGCTCAATAACTTGATATTCAAAACAAAATTTTAGGAGAATATATTATTTATATGTAGAAGCAAGGAGTCTTAATTACAACATGTTGCCCTAATGCCATGTTTTGAATTATTGCTACAAGAAGCCCACACGAAAATGTTTTAAGCCAAATAGCTAAGAAATTCTAGTATTAGGAAAAAATCAATGCCTATCTCTGTAGCAAGATTCCCTAATTAAAATTCAGAATTCTGACCTTGCTAGGTCTGTGTGACATTAAAGTTGAACAATATGTACAAATATGAGTAACACTGATCATATCTCTAAAATATCATGGCTGGATTGTTCCTAGTAAATTGCTAGTAATTGGTCCTAGTAAATACCCAGTAAATACAGAATGGTCAATTTTCAGAATTTTACCGTATCATGTGACCTTGACCTATAACAGGGTTCGAAATTAGCAGTAGCAAGTAGCAAATTTGCTACCAGAAAATTGAGTTTGCTATCTGTAAAAAGTAGCAGTAGCAAAAAGTTGCTACTTGATTACATTGACTGCTTGTAGCTGACCACAATTTGGAGTCAACATTCCATAATTATGACTATCTATAATAGAATATAAACCATTTACTTGATGCTTTAAGAACTATAATTGATCTTACAACTAATCAGTTGATTAAACTGGGCTGGAGATGCTATTTGACTTAATTAGCCCTAACTCTTCACCAGATGACAACTGACAAAGTTTAAGGACCACATTTAAAGCATTCAAAGACATTATAAGATTAGATTAATGACATTTGTACAAGAATGGGTAGAAAACCATAAATGGAAAAAGGACATGTCTTTTTTTTCCAAAGCAATTTCAATATCTTTTTCCCCACAATGTTTTCAAAAGCTATTCTACTTAGTTTCATAAAAACAGTGCTTAGAAAATGGGTTAGAAAAATAAACGACAACAAAAAGTACAAATCAGTGGCCTGTCACATCACAAGAACATATTTACGTTTTCCTTTAATGATATTAAGTTAGAAACCTGTGGGTAATGAAAAAAATGCAGCCTTTAATTTGATTTGTTGAGTTTCAGTCCATGAAAAACTATTTTTATCATTTTGCTACCAGTTGGATTCGTTCTGCTACTTGCTACCTTCCAAATAAGTTCAGTTCTAACACTGCCTATAAGCAAACAATTCCAACTTTCATTATGCACAACTAAGGCAGAATAACACAGACAGATGGATAGACAGTGCAGGCAAAAACGATGTGTTTACCCAGATTAGTGAGACGTTATAATCTATAAAATCTAACCATCAACATGTGTTACATAAATCTAAATTTACCTACCTCTTGTATTTTAGAATACATCATAGTCTTGGATACCATTCACATTCAAATCTGTGTTAATATCAAATAGTAAATCAAAGGTTGCTTCATTCAACAGTTGGCATCCTTGCCCTCCTTGGAGGATGCTCCATAAAATCACCTTTCCGCTTAAATAGTACACATTCTCTTCCAGTTTTTTTTTTTTTTTTTATACTGTGCTATAAAGATCCCACCTCCCCTACTGCCTTTTGGACTTCTTTCATGAGAAGACTGAAATAAAACAAGAAACTGTTAGAACTTTAAAATACCTTGCAGCTTTCTTCAGCTTTTGGGGTAATGCCTGTAACAGTAATCCTGTTTAACCTGTTAAAAATCCGGTTATCCTGTTAAAATGAAGCATGTTTGATCACTGGCCTTTGATAAACAATAAAAAGAGCTGTCAGAGAACAGCAGATCTTTGCTATCCTTGGTGTTGGATAACGAAGGTTAATCAAAGTCAGGCAAGGAAAATAATTTTACTTAAGTCCATTTCTGAGTTGGCATACATCCCTAATGGTCCTGAACATAATATGCTATACTTCAAAGTACATGTATAACTGTTCAAGTAGCTACTGACATGCCCTTAAAACCTGGGGTGTGTTCTTTGCATCAAGATTTCTTAAGAATTATAAAGATTTTATTCAGGATATCTCGCTCATAACTATAGACTTTCTACTGCATCACACGAGATATTCAGCATGAAAATTTTAAGAAATCTTAAAAATCTCGATTTAAAGAACGCACCTATGCACTAGATATTCCCAAGGGTGAAAGGAGCCATAATTCGGCTAACATTAAGGCATTGCATGCAGGTGCCACGCTTGGCTGAAGATGCTGGATAGTGAAAAAAATTTAAGTTGAACAAGATGTGTTTGTGAAACACCTATGCCTCCAAAACAGCAAAATTTTCAGAATTTTGACCTAGATAGATGACCTTGACCACATTACATGACCTTGACATTAGCAAATGCGTATCGATGAGGGGTACCCTCATGCCAAGTATGAGCATTGTAATTGAAATAACAAGAAATTTTTAAGTTCACAGGTTAAGTTTTGGACAGACACACAGATAGACATCAGTAAAACAATATGCCCCCGATACGTTTGATGCGGGGCATAATTCTTACAAAAATGCATTAAGAGTTTTCTGCTTCAAAGATATGAATTTCTCTTTTGATAGTGAAGGTATATTCCAAGTTTCACATTTTTTTAAATATTTTCCATATTACATAGTGTTAATAGCAATATTACAATTAAATACCTCAAGAATTCTCTTTTCAAGCCTCCAAAGTCCTCGCCCAGTTCACCAGTAAATGTAACTTTTAAATTACCAAGCCAATCAAATGTCTTTCTTTTCATGGCCCTCTTGAGAGAGTCAAACACTGCCTTTCTGTTTATGAGGATGTTGTTTATATTGTCTGATATTAATCTTTTTCTCCAGTTTGAAATGGCCTCATCAAATGTGGGGATAGGACTGAAAAATAATATGTAAATAAATGATAGATGACATTTCTTTTTATGACATACAATGTAGTAAGGAAGTCTTTATTTGAAGAGCCAACGCAGTCTTCCCTGTAGGACTCAATGTTTGTTTGTTTGGGGTTTTACGCCGTATCAACGGTATTTCAGTTATTTAATGGCAACAGTTTACAAATCAATGTTTCCTTGACTATTTTTAACCAGTACTTAACCAGTCCATTATCCTGACACTGGCGGGCCAGTCGTAGTGCTATTCCCATAATCCTGAGCGCCAAGGGGGAAAGCCACTACTACCAGTTTTAAAGACTTTGGTCTGTCACGGCCGGGGATCGAACCCACGACCTCCCACTCACGAGGCGGACACTCTAACCACTAGGCCATCGCGGCGGTCCTGTAGGACTCAAACAAATATAAGTCAATGATCTTTATAATCGACTTTGACCCTGTCAGATGAACTTGACCTTTTCATAAGCAGATGTGTATAGATAAAAGGTACATACATAACAAATATGAGCACTGTATCTTCAAGTAACAGAACTTATATGAGGAAGATTAAAGTTTTTAGTTATAGTGTTTTCATGTAGGTACAAAGGGTCACAGACTGATAATGCTCCCTAGATGAGTGCTTGTCACAAAAATAAACTGTGGACAATGTGCAACAAGGGGACCATGATGGTCCCCAATCACTCACCTGAATTCCAACTCAGCAATTGTCTTTAAGACCCCAATTCTCATGATTTGTATTGGTATGAAAGTTCTAGACCTTACGGTTTGGGAGAAGTTTTTTCAAGATTTCCTTCTGTATCTCTAAGTAAAATCTGCGATCCCACAATTTCCATTGTAGAAAAATAATTTGAATTTTTTTGTAGAGGGCAATTAGGCCATGCTACATGCCAACTATTAAAGCTCTAGGCCTAAAGGCTTGGGAGGAAAAGTGTTCCAAAGATTTCCTTCTTTATAACTATGTAAAATCCAGAATCCCACAATATAGGGCAAATTTTGATCTAAAAGTGATAATTCAAAGTATTTTGGTAGAGGACCCTAAGGCAATGCTTCATGCAAAGTTTGAAAGCTCTAAGCCTAATGGCTTGGGAGGTGAAGATTTCCTTTAACTCTATGTTAACTCCAGGATCCCACAACATAGGATTGATTTTTATCTTGGATTAATGATTTGAAATATTTTGGTAAGGGGTCATAAGGCAATGCTACATGCAAAATTTGAAAACTCTAGGTCTAATAGCTTGGGAAAAGAAGATTTTTAAAGGTTTCCTTCTTTATCTCTATGTAAATTCCGGGATCCAACAACATATGCCTTATGTTGATCTAAGAGTAATAATTTCATGTATTTTGGTAAAGTACTATAAGCGGAAGCTGCATGCAAAATTCGAAAGCTATAGGCCTAATGGTTCGGGAGGAGAAAATTTTTAAAGATTTCCTTCTTTATCTCTATGCAAAATCTGGGATCCCACAACATAGAGCTTATGTTAATCCCAGAGGAATAATTTGAAGTATTTTGGTAGAGTACTCTAAGGCGATGCTGCATGCAAAATTTGAAAGCCCTTATGGTTTGGGAGGAGAAGATTTTTAAAGTTTTTTATTTCGGTTGCCATGGCAACCAGAGTTCTTCATGGATTCAAATTCTTTGAAGTATTTTGAAATAGCATGATCTAAAATCATATCTGTGAAGTTTGGTTGATATCCATTGGTTGGTTTAGGAGGAGAATATTTTTTTTGTATTTGTTTACGGACAGACAGATGGACAGAGGGACAGATGACGAACGATGAGCAAATCACAATAGCTCAACCCAAGCACTTCAAGCTCGGGTCAGCTAATAAAAAACAGATGGGGGTAAATTTTGATTCCAGGGGTAAAATTGAAAGTATTTCATTGAACTTGATAAGGAAATGCCGAGCATCAAATGTCAAAGCTCCAGAGTTATCCCCCTTCATAGTATTGACTGCTTTTTTGATAGTGAAACATATATTCCGAGTTTCAAGTGAATGCCTTTAGTAATAAAAGAGATATTTCAAATTGTCAAAGTTTTTCGGAAGACGACGACAACAACAACGACGCCAAGGCTATAGCAATACCTTGGATTTTCTCTGAAAACAGCCAAGCTAAAAATATTTACTTTTTCTTATTTCAACTGCAGAATCATTTCAACACTGAAACAATGAGTCTCAGCTTAACTCAGAAATTTGATAACAACATACGCTAGGCTTTCTTCTAAAGCAGCTTTCATTAGCTCTGAATCTGAATCGGTGTCTGTTTCAAAGGGATCTTGACTCGTCCCAGGCTCTTCATTAGTGCATCCTGGTGTAGGTTCCAATTTTCTTTCCTGAAAAAGAAAAGAAACAAGATGTGTTTGTGAAACACTAATGCCCCCGTAACAGCCATTTTTTCAGAAATTTGACCTTGATAATTTACCTTGACCTCGACAGATGACCTTGATCTTGTCATGAGCAGATGCCCACCGACTAAAGGTACCTACATACCAAATATGAACCTTGTATCTTAAATAGCAAGGAAGAAATGAAAAATATTAAGTTTTGCAGACAGACGGACTGACAGACGGAAAACGGTAAAACAATATGCCCCCGATCTTTCGATGTGGTGACATAAAAACAAGATGTGTTTGTGAAACACTAATGCCCCCGAGACAGCAAATTTTCACAAGTTTGACCTTGATAAGTGACCTTGACCTTGTCAGGTGAACTTGATCTTGACATTAGTAGATGTTTATCCATAAGAGGTACCTTAAACAGTTTTGAATTGACAGGAAAATATTAAGTTGCCGGTTAGGTTTTAGTTAAGCAAAAAATGTAGGAGGAGTTCGCAACAGAAAATAATAAATTACTAGTATTTTGTCCTCAGACGACACACTGACAGAGAGACTGACAGGCTGATTCCAGTATACCCAAAAAGCATTCGTTTTGCAGGGGTATAATAATTTTGTTCGAAATTCATTAATGTCGAAGTTATGCTCAAGGCATATCAGAATTAATGCACAAAGACACACACACAAACTCATTTTATAGAAGGCATCTCTGTAACCTATCCTGAATTTAATGTTAAAATAAATGATTAAAACTTTTTGGTTCATGAGATCTAGAGAGCATTCAATTAAGGAAGACACCTTCTCTTCCTTCTTCAAAGCTAGGAAACAAAGAAATAGCAAATTTACCAGCGTTTCTTTTTTCATAGCAACAGTTGGTGTGTCCAATTCAATGAAATCATCATCAGAGTTCTCATTGTTGATTAAAGGAATAATAGCATCAGGATTTCTATAGGAGCTGGTGGTTGTCTTCTGAAATGTACATTAACAAAAACAAAGTGCTAGTACCTTTTCCTAACAAATATCAGAATCATAAGAAACAAGCAGATTGAAAAACTTAGTTTTTAGTACATCTCCCTCTCTCTGTCTGAGTCTCTCTTTCTCTCTGTCTGAGTCTCTCTCTCCCAGTCTCTCTCTCTCCAACATATCACATGTAGCTCATTACAATTTTAAAGGCATGACAACGTTTGCTTGATCATGTGCTTCTTGGACATCATTAGTTCTATGTTGGGGCTCTGAAATGCCTTTACCAAGGACATATCCATATGACCAGCATTTTACAGCATTATGAGCTGGATTTGAATCATTGGCACTGAGTTACTATACATTATTGCTGCTAACAATCAAGATGTCACTTGGTCCATGTTATCTATACCTTCTGTAGATTTCGACTAACATCGAGTAACATTTCAAATTATGAATATTTCTGAAGTTTATAAAATTCCTAAATACCTTCTCAGTTTGAAGATACAGTGTGATTGGGGATGTTTTGCGGCTGTCACAATAGGTTCCTACTGTGAATGGCTTGTCTTCTACCATGATTGGCAGTGTGTGTCCTGAATTGCTCACAACATCATACACTGTATCAGTCAGTTTTAAGTTAGAAGACAGTGAAACTCCCTCTGGGAAGAAAAATCCCATATTTGCTTTACAAGGTCTTCTCTACTACAGTCTCGGTCAAAGTCGAATACCTGCGTTCCTCCCCCTTTACTAACAGGAACAACAGTGTAAACATTAGGCCTGAAAATATTCTTCCAACCTATGTATATTCTTCTTGAGCACTTGCGTGATCCTAGGGGTGTTTTGCTCCGTCTTGAATTCAGCTGCATGAATTTTTGAATAACAGGAGAGTCTGTTTCTTTACCTGAAAATGAATTGAATCATATAATACCTTTCAAGTATTTGTGGTTTGCTAAATTTCTTCCATTTCAAAGACATACATGTATTAATAGCAGAAAAGAATTACAGATATACTTTTAAAAGTTTTTGTATTCTCAAAAACATGGTTCAATGAATAACTGAAGACTTCAAGATTAGTCTCCTAAAATTGGCTCTCCGACCTTCTTAAGACCCCTTTTCCTGTGACAGCCTTAACCTTAACCCTTTCCCAAACGACAAATTTTAGACTCTTCCAAACTCAAAGAGTTTGCAGACGAAAATTTCAGATTTGATAAAAATGGCAGAAAGTTCTCCAAATGGGTAGAAAACACTGTGGGAAAAGGAGAAATTGCTCGTTACGAGCAATTTCTCCTTTTCCCACAGTGTTTTCAAAAGACTTGTACTGCAGACATGTAAAAAGAAGGGATTGTTTTGGGAAAGGTTAAGGGAAGGTTCCATCATTATGAAATTGGTACAATCATTCTGTTAACGTTTGAAGAGAATCTTATGAAAATTGTAAATTTTATTATGTTAACCAGGATAGTTTCGTTAAATTTCCATAAGGCCCCCTTTCCCGTGTTTTCTGAAAGAATGAACACAATTTCAAAAGGAACAATCTATAAGATAGTACAAATATTCTATGAAAGTTTGAAGAGAATCTGATGAAAATTGTGCATTAAATAATGTTTACACGAATAATTTCACTAAGGCACCTTTTCCCATGTTTTCAAATGTAATCAACCAAATTTAAAAAGGACTAGAAATGTGTCACAGACTCGGATGCCCCTGCAAATGTTGCAAGCTGTCCCAAGTCGAATGCCATGTGAGGTGACATAAAATCTTAAGATACTGTGTCATTTGACCTTGACCTTTGACTCATCAGTACTTATCAAGGATATCAAATGTGCAACAGTATTGTTAAATCCATCCATAGATGTTAAAGATATTCCCCAGACGCCAATTTTGACATTTGACCCTCAACTGCGACCTTGGCCTTGGGCATATCGGAACAGACTTTTTTCATGACAATAGTACTCACCAAGGAGAACAAGCCTACCGAGTTATTATGAAATCCATCCATAAACGTATAAGATATGCTCTGGACAAGGTCAATTTTGTCATTTTACCTTTAATTGTGACCTTGACCTTGTTGCCCAAATGGGACCCAGGAGCATCCTTTTAACAGCTTTTAGAAGAGAAGAGGTGATGCCCCATGAAAATTGTGAAACCTCTAGGCCTTAGGGTTTGTCACAAGAAGATTCTTTAAAGATTTCCCTCTTTGTTTCTATGTAAAATGATGTGTTAAAATATTTCATTGTTCGTGAAATTGAAAGAATTTGAAAGATGTTCTTATGGTCTTAAATTATAAATAAGATATGTCTTTTCCCCATTACACACACTTTTTCAAAAATCACCATCTTTCTAGAAATGAAAGAGCAATTTTTTATATATCTGAAAGTGTACAGTGTTATTTTTTTCATGGACTAGCACATTTGAGACAGTCTCCTTCCACCTTTTTTAATTATTTTATACCAGATACTGCTTACCATACACTATAATATTTATGTCTCTTACACATGTATTTTTATAAGTATGGGATTTTTACCTGAACGAAGACAATGTATTTATCTGCTGTACATACTATTTAAGAAATTTTTACAGCTTTGTTTCAGCCGTACTCGGTTACCTATAGCCTCCACACCGAGGCAACAAAACTCTTCTGTCGTTAAAGAGGCTTCTTCATTCGGACCAATCTGAAATGTCCAAAAGAGGTTTAAGTAATTTGAAAACACGAGCAAGTCTTCTTCAGATTTTTTTTATTGTATTTCAAAGAAAGTGAAAACTTTAGGCAAAGGTCATCAGGTACCTGCTAAGTGAAAGCCATTAACCTTACAAGTCAAAGTGTAAATATTAATGTTATGAGTGAAAAGAATTTGCAGCTAGTACTAAGATTAGATTTTTTTCCCCCGAAAAAGTTCATAAATATCTAAGTCAAGGTCACAGGGTCAAGGCACTTGGCATCAATAGAAAACCAATCACCTAGTGAGTTTAAGAATGCATGTACAAGAAGATTAACACAATTATATTGCAACAGATAATGCCAATTACAAGTAAAATGTGGTTGTGAAACACAAATACCCCTGAAAAGCAAATTTTCATAAATCTGACACTGCTGTTTTACCTTGACCTTACCCCCGATCACAAACAGCTACAACCTTAGCGCGATCATGCCGATCAAGCCACATTCTGAAAAAGTCTTAAATCGGGACGGATCGGGGCCGATCGGCGTTGAAATCTAGAAATTTTTGCAAATTTAAGTCTTCATTACGACAGCACTACAATTCTCCTGCTATCATGCTTCTATTACGATGTTACACAGACCAATACCTATTTTCCTTTGTGAAAAAAATATATATTATTTAATATAGAGACAAAATATTTTGGTTGCTGCATGGTCACATGAAAAGAAAACCAAGGCTATCTTGATGGCCAATATAGATTGGGTTAGGCACAAAGTATTGGCTAATCTATGTTAGGAAGATACAAGTCACCAAACCTTTTACTGTCTTACTTTTGGTATTGATGCATTTAAAGTTACTTGTCATTTAATTTAAAAGGAAGAAATCATACCAAATTTACAGCAAAGTTTTCATCCAGGTGGCCTAATCCAAGTGTTTCCAATATTTCATGAATGGCACCTATAAAGAAAGAGAACTCCAGACATTCAAATTAATTTCAAACAAAGTATAAAATTTGGTTCATTAAAATTTGTTCATTTTTCATAATGTATATCTAGATAATGAGTCATAAAAAATGTGAATGTTTGTGAAACATGAATAGTCCCTGAACTTGCCACTTTCAATCTTTGACCAGCACTATTCATACTTTATAGCTCCTGTGAAGAGAAAAAAAAAGAGGAACAAGACGTTTTTCCCAATTCTATGGTGGCATAGAACTACCAACACTTACCAGATAATCTTTCGCGAAAAGAATGGCAGATATCGCGTTAATTTTCATGAAAACTTTTATTTTGTCAAGATACCAGATTATTAAGTTAACGTGAATTTTGTCGAGTTAGTGCTCTGGAACTGCCACCACTTACTAGATAACTTATCGTGAAAAATGGCTAATATCACGTTAATTTTCATGAAAACTTTTATTTTGTCAACATACCTGATAATTAAGTTAACTTGAATTAAGTTTTCATGAAAATTAATGTGATATGCGCCATTTTTTTCGCGAAAGGTATCTAGTAAGTAGTGGCAGTTCAAGAGCGCTAACACGACAGAATTCATGTTAAGTTAGGTATCTGGTATCTTAACAAGATATAAAAGTTATCATGATAAAATGAAACATCATGTAAACTTTTTACGAAAATATTAAAAATAACGTGATATTCGCAATTTTTTTCGCATTAATTATCTGGTAAGTGATGGCAGTTCTATGCCACCATACAATTCTGCTTAAAATCACGCTTAAATATCCCAAATCGAAAAAGCTAAGGCCTCTTTCCAAATTTGAGGAAAAAAAACCTACAAGCTGCCCAGCTATTAGGGTGAACTGACGACACAAATGTGTATTTAGGACAAGCTTGCCAAAATTTGTTTAACAATAGCGTTAACTTTATTTCTTTGTTTCGAATCAATAACTTGCCTGAATTAAATATTATCATTATGGCTTCATACCCAAGATCATCGATAAATTAAGACAGAATTCCGTTGAAGGGCCGAACATCCTGTTGACGAAACATGCATTTTGAATATCAACGACGGACAAAAGATTTGCCATAACCTTTTTTCCGATTCTATGAAAGACGTCTTCAAAGAAGTTGTCCATTTAATTAATATGTTGGTTGATTCTTTTTTAAAGTAATAGATTAGATAACCTTTTTTTACTTACTCTTATCTTGCGAATTCGCTCCCGCCATCTTTCTTTGTCCGGTGTACACTTAGAATAATAACGGAGCCACTTTATCCTACGAAAAATTAGTCCTAACTAGAGAAGTGGAAGTTTTAATCGGCTAATTTCGACTTTTCGACTTTTCAACTTTTCGACTTTTCGACTTTTCTAGGTCGAAAAGTGGAAGTTTTATGACAATTGTAATGTGAAAAACTTCCACTTTTCTGCTTTTCGACCTAGCAGTTTAACGCGAAAAGTTGAAGTTAGTACTTCCTAATTTCTACTTGTCCAGACAAACGTGAGGTCGAAAAGTCGAAAGTTTTTTGACAATTGTCAGGTCAAAAACTTCAACTTTTCGACTTTTCGAGGTAACTTTTTTGCTAGAAAAGTGGAAGTTAGTGTGCCTAATTTCTACTTTTCTAGTTCCTCGTAAGTCGAAAAGTGGATGGCGGAAACAGGATTCCGTAATCGGGCTATCATTCCTTCTTGATCTTTGAAATTCCTAAGCCATGTCAATGAAGAATGATCTGTTCTCACAAGAAAATGCCTTCCCCAGAGATACTGCCTAAAATGTCTTATGAATGTCACTACAGCAAGTAACTCAATGAAAGTTGTACAATATCTTTGCTGTGCTTTGTTAAGACTCTTGCTTGCATATGCTATGACTCGTTCTTCGCCATTTTGAATTTGAGACAGTACAGCCCCAATTCCAAACTGACTTCCATCTGTGTCTAAAATGAAATCACCATCCGTTTCGGTTTAGCTAAGAATCGGTGCTGACACAAGTAACTGTTTCAATGTTTCGAAACTTTTCTGACAGTCATTATCCCAGGAAAAACTTCTCTTTTTCTGAGTGAGACGTGTCAAAGGATATGCAATAGTAGCAAGATCTTTAATGTATCTCCTATAGTAATTGACAAGCCCAAGAAAGCTTCTTAACTCTGTTTTAGTTGTAGGAACAGGCCAATTCAAAACAGCATTTACTTTACCTGGTGAAAACAAAAGCCGTCCTCAGAGACAGTATGGCCTAAGTACTGAATTGATTTCTTAAAAAGATGACATTTCTTTGGTTTTAAGGTTAAATTTGCTTCTCTAAACCTACAAAGAACTAGTTTAAGGTTTTGAAATGTTTCCTCAAATGTTCTATCGAAGACAATAATATCGTCAAGGTAACATAGGCATTTTTCCCATTGTAAACCAAAAAGAACTTTTTCAATCAACCGTTCGAAGGTTGCTGGAGCATTTGTTAAACCGAATGGCATGACCTTGAATCCAAGATTAGTGCTGAAAGCTGTATATTGTTTGTGATTTGCTGCCATTGGTATTTGCCAATATCCAGAAGCTAAATCCAAAGTACAAAAGTACTTTGATGATGACAACGTATCAAGGGATTCACTGATTTTAGGGAGAGGATATGCATCCTTCCTAGTAACGGAATTTAATTTTCTATAATCTACGCAAAAACATATCGACTAATCGGACTTGGTGACCAAAACAACTGGAGAAGCCTAAGGACTGTTGCTTGGCTCAATTATATCTTGTTCCAGCATCTTAGCAATTTCATCTTTTATAATATTTTTCAGTACAATTGGAACTCTACGAGGAGGAATTTTTATTGGATGAGCATCCCCTACGTCAATAGTGTGTTCAGTTAAACTAGTTTGGCCTAACTTTCCAGACACATCAGCAAAAACATCACAAATTCAAATAATAGAATTTTGACTTTCTCAATCTGAAGATCACTTAAATTCTCTGAGGCTTCGTCAAGCAATGCCTTTAAATGATCTGGAACGGTTTGTGTGCATTCGTCTTCACTATCAGACTTAAGAGGTAATACTATACTAGCACCTTGAAGGCTAGCAACAGAAGTACCCCTCCTATACTTTTACTCCTTCATCAGTGGAATTTATGAAAGACAGTGGGACTATAGTTTGCTCAGCATTTACTATAGATCTCGACATCATCAATCCCTTTTTGGACAAGTTCTGAAATGGTTCTACAAGGCATGTGCCCTTATCTAAGTGACTATCTATTGACCCTTTGACAAACATTTCCTTATTTGGCGGGATAGTAAATGTTTCTGTTACTCTTATTCTACACACTCTATCCATCTTATATTACTCAAGTTTAATTTTCTGTTTCCCTATACTCATAAAACCTTTTCCGAATTTTATCGAAACATCAAAATCTTCTAAGAAGTCATTTCCGATTACACAATCTAAATCATAGAGCTCTGCGACTAAGAAATCGTATCGAAATATTTCATTGTCTTTTTTTAAATCAAAAGTGATTTTCCCATCAATAAAAACTTCACCCCCATTTGCAGCAGTAGTTTCACATTACTTTTTTGAATATCCTCATTGCTCAGTTGAAGGCGTTTAAAAGTCTTCTTTGAAATAATAGTCCTTACAGAACTAGAATCTACCAATGCATGGCGGTTTAAACCATTTATGACCACTTTTATAAACTGACATGCTCTCTTCTGACCACTTTCATGCCTTTGCCCATTATTCAAAGAGTGTTTACAGGCTGAACCTTCGGGCTTAAGATCAGCCTTTCTTAGTTTTCCTGCTTTGCTGGACAGTTAGAAGCTATATGCCCCTTTTTATGACAATGATAACATTCCGCATTCTGTAACTTACTACGCCTATCTGCACTATTTGACTTGAACGCTAAGAGATACTATTTCTACTTTTAATTGTCACCGTAAGATCTTGAAGCAGTTTTGCAATATCACGTAAGGTAATAGAGTCAGCCCTGCTTGAACGCTCTTGAGACTGAGTGCTTTCAGAAGTTTTGAGTGAATTAATTTGTCCCTCTGGTTCAAAATGAGGTTTCCGTAATATGCCATGTGAATGCATCGATTGATGTCGGATGGCGATACTGAACATGACTACGGAGTTCAGGACGGGCAAGTCCGTAGATGAACTGGTCTATTAAATAGATTTCTCTTGCTTCTGGGCTTATACTTGGAAATGCTTGCAGACAAAGTCTTTGCAATGAGTATCCAAAATCAGAGGCAGACTCTTGCCTTTGCTGTTTACGATTGCGGAATTGACACCTGTATGCAGTTTCGCGTTCTACGGGATTAAATCTCCTTCCTATAAAATCTCTCACTTGTTCATAATTCCAGAATTGTTCTACACTCAATTCACTTAATATTTTCTGTGCCTGACCCCTTAAGCTCATTACAAGTTGTTGTAATTTCTCGTAATCATTCCAACCATTCCAAGAAGCTACAAACTCAATGTGTATAATATAATCTTTCCAATCAGATGACTTCCCATCAAAAGTATTTGGATCCTTAGAACTCCTACGTTTTGGCAATTCATGATATAAAATAGTAGGTTTTGATTTCAGCAATTGATTGCCTTGAGATGGTGGTAAAGTGTGAGACTGGTCACTACTAAATATACCATGCATATGAAGATTATAATTAATACTTTCGGAACGACTTGGCAATGCACTATGCCTGCCTTCATTTCCAGTGAATGGCTGTCTATTTAAGCAGTTGCCATAGCTTGTGGGATCACCCTGTGCCACATCATTATAACACAGACTCTCGCTTACCCTCTGTACTCAAGAATGGGGAACCATCCTGTACCCCGGTGTCATAGTATGCACTTTTGTCTACAGCCTGTACTGGCAAATAGTTATCATTACTTCTATTACTACCAGCTATTTTATAATAGTTGTCAGTGCTTTGAAAACCAAACTGTAGCTGATTTGAATTTACATCATGAGATGTACACATTTTGTACAAAGTCAATTAAATTTTCTTCATGGTACGGCAACCTATCATTCTGAGATCTTAGTTCCCCTAGACTAGGTTTGACATCCCTACTGAACCCTTCGGCCATAATGAATAATAGATGATACAAAATAAAGTATCAAGTCCCCTAATGTGTTTATCCGGCTCGCGGGACCAAAATGTAACCGGACGTATACATGTACGTACGGGCGATTGAACGATCACAATCGTTGACTGATTCTTTTTTTTTTTTTTTTTTTTTTTGGATAAACGCCAGAGACTAAATACGTGAAGTTTTTAAATTTTATTCTAAGTGATTTAACCACGATAAGAATAGTATGGGAAGAGAAGAAAGACAGAATAGGAAAGGAAAGCTTGGTGAGTTTGGCCCGAAGGTAGGCACTACCTGTATGGCTCGTTACAACCGAGAGAGCATACGGGACAGAACCCGCCTTATATAGCCAGTCTCGACTTAAGTGCACGTGATTTGCGTGAAACACACATACTATACCGTGACTTGTCAATACCTTGCAGTTGCATTCAGGGTACAAACAAACTAAGATTCTGGTGAAGAATAGCCTTTTTTTTTTTTTAGAGACGTGTAGAGTAATCAAGCATCCCTATTTGCGAAAAGTATAGACATGGAAATGTTTTCATAAATTGGGAATTTCGTAGAATTAGCATGAGGAGTAACATGTACATAATGCCGAGTTTACGACGTGCTACAGTAGTTACAATTATGCAAGGTACGGGTCACCAGAAAATGATTTTTTTTTTCCCGAGCCATAATAAATGAATTAATTGACCAAATGATAGACCTGACGCCGATTTTGAAAACATTGAAAGCCGTGTCTGTTACAGTACTAAGCCCCATTTTCACAGAGCATGACTCAAATGTATTCATGTTTCAAACCTTCATTCACTTTGATTTTTCACATTATACACGATCCTTTACAAAATCGTCTGACCCAAATTTGTCACAAGAGGTACTCAACGAGTTCATTAAGTAGCTTTTGTCTGGCGCCGGTCTGTAATTAGTGAGTGCGTAAAACAGAGATAGGCAAATTACTATGTCCGGTTACTCCACACTTCTATCACTATCTGAAAACACTTTGCAACGACAATACTTTCGGCAATACGTAAACAATTTCAAACGTCCAATTCGTTTCCAGACACGTTGTAATAACCTGTCAGTCGGTTCTAGGGATCGCATCCATTCTGGGAGCCATTTCCAGGTTCGGAATTTCTCTGGCAAAAATCTGGGAAATCGTCTTTGAATAAATTTGATGACGATGATTGTTATAATAACAACGGCTACGAGAATTAACACTGTTATCAGCAATGCAACGTGGATTAAAGACAGTCCCAATCCGAGAGCTGGGAACACGAAGAATGGAAAAATTATATACAATATGGCGAACCACCGGTATTTCGACGAGCGAATCCCAAGGAATTTTGCAGCCTTGATAGGGAAACGCATCAGTGGTATGGGATAGAAAATTAAAATCCCAGTAATGTTGAAAAATAAATGACACAATGCTATCTGAAGCGCGTCTTTTATCTGTGCTGGATCTTGTGCAAAGGCTGCTATGATACTTGTTCCAGTGGTACCTATGTTCGAGCCAAGAGTCAGCGGATACATTCTATCTAGGCTAAGCACACCCATTCCAACGAGAGGGGTTAAAGACGATGTGAAAATTGAACTAGACTGTACAAGAATGGTGATTCCGGCACCAATCAGTAAAGCTATGTATCCGGTAAAATAGGCGAGCTTGCCAGGGAGGTTTGCGTTTATAAACTTTCGGATCCATTTGGCAATTTGTCCTTTGAGTAGAGAATGTAGGATTTTCACGATTCCTACCAAACAAACACACAGCAGGAACAGCGCTATTAACAAGAGAAGTACGCCGATGACTCCATCACTCCAGCCACCCCCATCCTCCGAGGAGATGTGTTCGAACATAAACTTACCTGAAATTAAATAAGTTGAAAAATTATTTGCAACTCAAAATTGTCTGTAGGATTCATAAAAATCCAAATTCAAAGTATTGGCCGAGTTGGCTGATATTGGCCGTGCTTGTCATTTGGTATTATACGGACCGTTTTCGTCATACAAATGCAGTAACTCCGTTTGTTAATTTATAATGGTATTGTTTAATAATGGTATTTTTAAAGCGATTAAGTCCCAATAATAATCTGCCAAGCCCTCGTAGCTCAGTCGGTAGCGTACAGGACTTGAGAACAGGAGGTCGCTGGTTCGATCCCTGGCTTGGCCAATTTCTTTCCGAGGACTGATGATAGTCATCGCGACAGGATTCATTCCTCTCTCACCGCTGACCATTGTTTCGATGATGGTTATGTGGGAAAGCAGCCAGTGGCTTGGAAAGAATATTTTGCAGAGTAATGGTAAAAGAAACTCCAAGAAAGCATGGATAGGTGCACTGGCCGCCGCATCTTCGCAAGCCAAGGATACTAACTCCACTTTGTTCGTTACGTACCCTTGGTCGCTCGCCTCTTTAAAAATCGAAACACCCGCTGCGCCACCTATTGAATATCACGAGTTGCGTAACCTTTGCTGATGTTATTTCTGACCAATCAAAATGCTCGTAATAAAATTTATCCGGCTATGCATCAAATATGGCTGCGCTTTCATCTGGCTGTGGAACCCGTCCAAATATTTCACATGATTGATCATGAACTATAAAAAAAACTCATTAAATATCGATCGTCTACTCTTTTTGGGCAAATTTTCGTCACAAACACGACAACTTTCGTTTTTGACGGGCGCCGCCATTATTGTTTTCTTTTTCGCGGAAGATTTCTTATTAAGGATGGTTTGATTGGACGCGATGGGTTTTCATCGTATCCAATGAAATGGCGCAGCGGGAGTTTCGACTTTTAAAGAGGCGAGCGGCCAAGGGTACTACCTTAGTATCCTTGGCTTGCGAAGATGTAGCCGCCGCGATATAACTGAACTAATGTTGAAGACGGCGTTAAACACCATACAATCAATCAATCAAACAACCAAATAATAATCTAATATCACAACGTTCTTTGAAACAGTGCAACAGTTGTTTTTTTCCCTGATTTCTCTTGTGAGCTATTAAAACGCTGCTATACATTTTTTTAAACTAAATGTGGCTAAAATAATGGTTTTAGTCTTTCAAGGCACAGAAAACATTGTTGGAAAAGGAGAAAATGCTGGTTACCAGCATTTTCTCCTTTTCGCACACTGTTTTCAAAACCAGTCTTTCCCATGGTCATTAACTTTCATGACTGATTGGTAAAGAGTTTAGGGAACAAAATTCATATACTTACAACGGGAGTCTCCACATTTATGTTTTAGGATCGACTCGTCGTCACCAGTAATGTTTCTCGTAGCTATCCTGGTAATGATGTCTTTGTCAATCTGAAAAGTATAAGGCGGATGTACACGGTATATCTTGAACAGAACTGAACTATTAACTTGATCTCATTGATATATCTAATAAAAATATAGTCAGAAAGTAAGGCATAATTATGTGTTTGAAAATTGAGCTTTCATTATCTTAATTGTAAAACTGCAAAAGTTGTAGCCTAGTATTCCTGATTATGTATGGATAGAATGATGATAAAGGAAAAGGAGAGAGAGAGCGATCTTTACAAAGACGGGAAATAAAATAGACAAATACATAAACGTACATACAGAACGAGAGAGAGAGATAGAAAGTAAGAACGTTTACCTGAATAATGAGCTTGGTAAAAGGATCGGTTAACCCTTTTAGATAATCACTGTCTGACCCAGAAGTCTCTCCAGGTTCGAAATTCTTGACAATGGCGCCAGTGAGAGCCTCCAGATAACCTATAACAATTGAAGAAACGGACTGAAGAGAAAACTTTTAAGGGTGCCGTTAAGTTCATTTGTAGACAGTGCCAACAAAGATAAGACTGCACACATTGTGCGGTCTGATCTTTGATCCACACTGTCCGATACGATGAGATATTCTGGCCAATACACGCATCGAAATTTCAGAAATCTTGCCATCTGTCTTCTGAGATAAATTCTCATTTTATCGAGCAACTGAACTTTTCAGACCGTTCTCACGTAATCGTCTCCATTTGACTGTCTAAAGGACTGGTCAAAACTATACACAAAGAAGAAAGGCAAACCCAAGTTCAAAGAGGACTTTTAGAACATCGCAGGCTGACATGGGTCGATACTTTTCGCAGATGCATTTAACCCCCTTTTCACAGAGTTACTTATCCGGGACTGATTGATTGATTGAATAGTGTTAAAATACGTCGCTTCCAACACTATTTTAATCATGTCACGTCGACAGCTCACATAGTTATGTATTTCCTGGGTTTCACAAGTACTAGGCTTGGGCTCTGAAGTGTCTTGCCCAAGGACATTGCCACGAAATACTTTGTGGAACCAGCGAGGCTGGACCCGGGAGCCTCCAGGTCACGAGTCCTATGCTTTACCACTGAGCCATGCAGGATCCCGAATAAATGGGGAGCTTTGTTTCTGTTTAAGAGATCAGAGAGATACTGCGGGGATGAAATAAATGGGAGAATAAATGATAATTGTACAAAGCTTACCAAATATTTCTTCCAGCAGCAACATAACGAGGACATTTATCCAGTTGAATACGTCATGTACTGTTGCCCCTGCGAAAGCTCGACGGAAGTCTTCCCTGTTATTAATCTGACCAATGGCAACGATCGTATTTGTAATGGTGGTGCCTATATTGGCCCCCATGATAATAGGGATGGCCTGTCTGACGGTCAATACTGTGGGAAAGAAAGAACATGACAGAAATATAACCATGCTCTGGTAAAAGGAAGGGCGCTTAATGCATCTGCAAAACGTATCGACCATGTCAGCCTGCGCAGTCCGCGCAAGCTGACCGGGCCGAAACTTTTCGCTTTTGGTCAATTTTCTGTATGTTATAGTACCAGTCTACATCATAATTCGGTCGGTTGTTGGATAAAAATGATTTTATGGAGTCATAATCATGTGATGACTCGCCTGGTATCATGGATCACGGAGATGCATTAAGCCCCTTTTGCCAGAGCGTGACTTAAATATAACTATGCTCTTGCAAAAGGAAGGGCGCTTTATGCATCTGCAAACAGTTATCGACCATGTCAGCCTGCGCAGTCCGCGCAGGCTGACATGGGTCGAAACTTTTTGCTATTGTTAAATCTTATATATGTCAAAGGACCATTCTAAACTCATGACTCAGTCGGTTGTTCGACAAAATGGATTTTATGGATCCATAATTATATGATGACTTGCTTGGAATAATACACCAGGCAGATGCATTAAACCCTCTTTTGCCAGGGCATGGTTCATATAAAAGCGTTTAATAAAATGCAGGTTCTGATATCCATATGTTCAATTCACATCATGTGAAACCGAAAGAAGTCCGATTTGTGATCAAGGTCCGTATTCACCAACCATTCTTAAGAACATTCATGGTCTTGTTCTTCAAAATTTTCCAAATTTGAAAGTAACACACCTTCTGATTGGCTAAACCATATGGTTTAGCCAATCAGAAGTTGTGTTACTTTCAAACTTGGAAAATCTTGAAGAATAAGTCTAAGAACGTTCTTAAGAATGGTTGGTGAATACGGACCCAGGTCTACCCCAAACAGTGCCATATTTTAACGACCCTAAGGAAGAAAACTTTGGAAAATATTGTGGGGGGAAAAGGAGAAACTGCAGGTTGTCAGCATTTCTCTTATTCCAATAATGTTGTTTGCCCTTTTAAAGAAAAATTCCATCATCTGAGCCATATCAGATTTGTCGTCTGCAAATGTTTTCAGTTTGGACAAGCCTAATAAAACTTTGCCATCTGGTAAAGAGTTAAATCTTACATCATTACGTACATAAAACAGATTTTCTCTCAGTAAGCCAAAGAGAACTTGCATTACTAAGCACAAACATATCGCTCATCCCTACAATTGCCAAAAAAAAAAAATCTAATGAAAATTTAACATCAAAAATAAAACCCAAAATACTCCGATTTCAGTTTTGTTCTTTTTGTGTTGGGAGAATCTTTTAAGAGAGACAGAAAGAGAGAGACACAGAGACAGCCAGGTTAGAGAGAGAGAAAGAGAGTGAGAGAGAGAGAGAAAGAGAGAGAGGGCGAGAGAGAGAGAGGAAGAGAGATACTTACAACTTCCACTGCCCACCATACTGACAACAATGGATGTAGTGGTAGACGAACTCTGAAGAAGAACCGTGGCTAAAATTCCGATGATCACTCCGGCTAGTCTGTTTGAAAGAATTTCTACATTGGTGAAAGTCTTCCCTGCTGCTTTTCCTATCATAAATGAAGCAAAGCAATAGTGTAAAATAGGGGTTTTTTTTTTTTCAGTTAAATAATCACTGTCAGAATTAACCCTTATCCTGCTAAATAAGTGAATTAAAACTTCAAGCGGATAATAAAAACACAGATATTGTTATTTCAAAGTTATTTTGGGGAGAAATATCTCTTTATCGGACAGTGTAGATCAAAAAATCAGACTGCACGTTCTGTGCAGTCTGATCTTGATCTACGGTGTCCGCAAAAGGTCGGCGAGTCGCGCTTAGCAGCCTAAGGGTTAACTTAATGGGATATCTAAATAGTGTGCAAATTTGGGACCTGTGGCCACATACACAACAAAATTACTAAATTTCATTTGAAGTTCCAAGGCTGGCTATTGATTTAGCTGATATGTTCTGCCTTGGCTGATCAGTTGATTCTGTGAAATATCTTTATATAAAATACGAATTTAGAAAGGTTTGTTTTGCGGCCCTTGATGTTTTTTGAAAATTTGGTATAAGGCTTAAGTTATGCTGTATGGGGTATAATTATTTTATATATTATAAATATACTGGCAAAATCTGACATTGTACGTCTCCTTCGCTCTGTATGTTCCTTACGCGATCTTTGTCACCGAGTATTTTTGACAAATGCGTTAACGGTAATCATGACAGACGATCTTGCTCGGAATGTGACGAGAGATGTCGATCCTCAAAAAGATAACGGAAATTGGCGATTAACTTATACCCAAGATAACTTTAATAAATGACTTACCCCCAAGGAGTTTAAATGCGTCCCCTAGGAAACTCAGAGAGCAAATAAAGATATAAAGGAGAAATATTAGCAAAACTCCTTTCCCTATGTAATGCCATAGTACTTTCTTTATCTTCTCATTCCTGGTTAAATCTGAAATAGATATGAACTAAATCTTTGAAGATATCATAATCCTAGATCAAACTAAAGTGAAATAAATGAATGAATATGATAGAATCTATATCAAAAGTGAGTTCTCTATCTTTCGAGAGAGTCATCATTCGGTTGGGAGAGGCCTGTATTCCCGAATCAATCTTACTTGCATTCTTAGTTTAGATCTCAACATTTTTTTTTTTTTTTTTTTTTCTCAAATCTCGAAGTAACGGAATTTCTGATTAGCTAAACCAAAAGGTTTAGCTTATCAAAAACTGCGCTAGTTTCTAAATCCAGAATAAGGCTTTAGAATGGTTATCTCCCCTGATACAGCTCATGCTATAATATATAATAATAATTTACAATCGAGACCACTTTAGAATACTGGATTTAATAATGATTGATCACACACCTTTTCCCCTTAGGGCTACAAATAAACCCAGTGGGCATTTTTAGCCTAGAAATATGGCCAAAATAATTACAATTCCGCTGTTTGTCTTGTCTAGAATGTCCCTATAAAGTGAACAGTGTAAATCACATGTCAGACTGCAAGTTTTGTGCTGTCAGATCCTGTTCCACGCCGCCTCTTAGAAAACTTATAGTTCTGAAAAGCGGTATAATGATAAAACGCATTGATATCCAGATACTTACTTGACCAGCTTTTCTCGTCCGTGGTAAATTCGGGTAATGCCCAAAGATCCTCGTCCTCGTAGTTGTAGCCATCTTCCTCATTGTTTTCTGAACCACTGTCGTTTTTTGTAGACCCTACATCTGAAAGTACGACTGTGACGTCATCATCTTGAATAAACTCATTTCCTACGCTGTGGGTACTCTGTAAGTAGTGAAAGGCAAAACGTATATGATCAGTCAGGAACTATACAAAAATTACCTTTACGCGCCTTTAACCCTTTACCAAATAAGCCCAAGGTTTAACGACCCTGAAAGGGACGGGTTTTGAAAACATTGTGGGAAAAGGGGAAAATGCTGGTAAACCAGCATTTTCTCCTTTTCCCACAATGTTTCCTATCCTTTCCCAGACATATCGCATAATGTGAACCACGTTTAATTTGTTCACTGAGTGTGATTTCAATGCAGACAAGTCTAAAATGTTGTCGTACGATAAAACGTTTACTGACGGCCTATGAAAGATTCAATCCGTAAAACCTATTCATTAACAATTTATCAACAAGACATGCATAGTCCAAGAAGAAAAAAAAAACTAATCATAAATACCGTCTCACTCGTTTCACGTCTGATGGGTTGTTTTACTGCACCATTTTCCTGTTTTTATAATATAAAAATTCACAAATAAGTGAAAATGATTGACCTATATTTAGTTTAGTTTAAACAAATTTATTTTACATCGATTGAGAAACAAGTTCTTACAACTTATACTAATCTCTCTCGATGCTGCTTCCTGGAAACTACACCAGTACTCGCGCAGAATGTGTGGGCCAATGAACAGTCCCAAAATTGATATCCGCTCCCGGGTATCGAACTCAGGACCTTTTGATAACGAGGCCGACGCTCTACTTCACAACCACGGACACCATACTATATTTAGTAGAAAGTGTAGTGTAAAAGACCTGGATATTTCAATGCCAATATCTGTTTGATATGAATGTCTTACAAAGTATCCAATTTCACACGGTGTGTTCTATGCTGTTTCAGCCAAGGCCCGCAGCTCAGTCGGTAGCGTACAGGACTTGAGGACATGAGGTCGCTGGTTCGATCCCCGGCTTGGCCAATTTCTTTCCGAGGATTGATGATAGTCATTGCGACAGGATTCATTCCTCTCTCACCGCTGACTATTGTTACGACGATGGTTATGTGGGAAAGCAGCCAGTGGCTTGGAAAGTGTATTGTGCGGAGTTCTGGTAAAAGAAACTCCAGAAAAGCATGATAGGTGCACTGGCCACCGCGATATAACTGTAATAATGTTGAAAACGGCGTTAAACACCATACAAGCAATCTATGGTGTTTGAGCCTGATTTAATTGTGCGGTAAACAGAGTCCGCATTCTCCACCCATTCTAAAGAATATTCTTAGTCTTATGCACAAGAATTTTCTAAATTTGAAAGTAACACAACTTCTGATTGGCTAAACCATTTGGTTTAGCCAATCAGAAGTTATGTTACTTTCAAATTTAGAAAATCCTTGAGAATTAGACAAAGAATATTCTTAAGAATGATTGGTGGTTACGGATCCAGGGAAAATTGGTTTTTAATGCATCTCCGTTGGCAGTATACCAAACAAGTCATCAGACAATTATGGATCTCTAAAAATCCATTTTGTCACCAACCGCCTGGACCGTGAGATAGACTAGCCCTTTAACATGCAGAAAATTGACCAATAGCACAAAGTTCCGACCAATGTCAGCCTGCGTTAACTGCGGATTAATGCCAATTACTATTATTAATTATTACATGGAATGAGATTTGATAGCAAAGTAACTTATTATCAACACTTAATCGTTATAAATACTGCATCCATGTTGAATGAAATGATATCAATCCTTAAAAGTTGTTTGAAAATCGTGCAGCCTCCTCTCTCTCGCTGGAGTCAAGGCACACAATTATGGACCTTAGTAAAGACTAGTTACCCATTTAAAGAGGTCAGAATCTTGCCAAAGTGATGAAAAGATGCGCCATTTTTTGTGTATCGTGCCAAGTTGTCACGCGATTTACCGCTTTGCTCTCTTACTTTCTATTTAAAACCACTTACATGTATCTTTCTACTATGTCCGTCCGTCCGTCCTTCCGTCCGTGCGCCCGCCCGTCGGTCGGTCGGTCTGTCTGTCTCTCTGTCTGTCTCTCTTTCTCTCTCTCTCTCTCGCTTCACCTATTAATTCAGCCCAGTGTCCGTCCCCTTAGTTTGTCTCGTGAATTCCCCGTCCCCTATAAGACCCTGCCTTTCTTATCCACTCTGATCTATTGCATACTAGTTCTCACAGACTTAAATCAACTTACCCCAAATCCACCATTAATTTTGTAAACAGGATTTATTGCAGTAGTTTTGTCCTGAAATAACAGAAATAATAATAATAATTATGATAATGTGCACAAGAAATAATAAATACGTCAACTTCATTCTTATCAAGTTACTGGGACAGATCCTACGCTTAGGACATAATTCCCCTAACATTCCAGCACAGTATTCTTCAAAGTCATGAAGGTACTGATCAGTACGGGCAAGTTCTTACGATTCTGGCTTTCTATTCACATCGTTATGTTTATGTACGATCAGGGTCCGTATTCAACATCCATTTTTAGTTTAATTCTTATTCTTATTCTAGATCTAGAAAGTAACGCAGCTTCTGATTGGCTAAACCAAATGGTTTGGGCAATGGTTTAGCCAATCATTTAGTTTAGCCAATCAGAAGTAGCGTTACCTTTAAATTTAGAAAACTCATTAGAATCAGACTAAAAAAACATTTCAAGAATTCTTAGTTTCATTTTGAGTCTTATTCTAGATCTAGAAAGTAACAAAACATCTGATTGGCTAAACCAAATGGTTTAGCCAATCAGAAGTTGCGTTATTTTCAAATTTAGAAAATTTATGAAAAATCAGACAAAAAACGTTTTTAAGAATGGTTGGTGAATATGAACCCAGGAAAACGGAGCTCAGCACTCTAGCATAAGATCCCTCCTTTCCCCCCCCCCCCCCTTTCTTCGACATCATTCCAATCTTTGTCGTTATATGTGCACCATATATTTCTGTAATTTACGGTGTTATGCATATCGACTTAGTAATCGTTGTCGCTGTATAAATATTCCGCATTATCATTATTTTCATGTCGGCAGTTCCAAAGTATAGCTTAAATGTCGAACCTTTCACGGAAATCAATAATAGCCAACTGTCAGACATTCTGCTACAGTTGTAAATATAAGTATTCCCATTTCTCTAATTAAATCTGAAACTTGAAACTTTTCAATGATGCAACAAATTTGAAAAAGCCGCTTTGTGTATCCAGACCGCTTGATTTTCACTGTATTTTTTTCCCCTCACAAGTCGCTTATAGAGATAGACTAACCTTTATCCTGCTAAATGAGTGAAATAAAATCTTTTAAGTCGACAGCAAAAGCCCAAATTTTTCTATTTCAAATGTATATTTGTTAAGAAAATATTTCCTGATCGTACAGTGAAGATCCAAGATCAGACTGCACATTCTGTGCAGTCTGATCTTGATCTACATTGTGCGCAGAAGGTCCTTGAGTCGCTCTGTGCAACCTCAGGGATAACAGATAGACGAACCACAAATTACAACCCACTGTCCAAAAACTTTTTCATATGAACCACGTTCGTAAATCGTTGCATTATCACAGTATATTTAACAGGTACAATGTAGATCTGGTAAATACTACAGCGATAATTTAAGGTTATATATTTGCCCTCAAATGCTTTTTGTGATATACTAAACTGTGGTTGCTTTTACGGACTTTGTAATTCAAGATCAGACAACACAGAACGTGCAGTCTGATCTTGGATCTTCACTTATCGGTATTTTGTGAGAAAGTATGCAGATCTATGTTTTGTATTTACCCTTATCCTGCTAAATAAGTCAAATAGAACTTTCAAGCTAATAGTAAAAAATCCAAATAATGTTATTTCAAACTTTTTGGGGGAGAAAAATATCTCCTTATTGGACAGTGTAGATCCAAGATCAGACTGCACGTTCTGTCTGATCTCGATCTACACAGTCCACGAAAGGTCAGAGGGTCGCGCTTGGCAGCTTAAGGGTTAACAACTAAGGCACAAAGAACGGTTTTAGTTTCTTTTAGGGTCCAGTGTGGATCAAGATCAATACAAATACGTGCTATCTGATCTTTCACATACATTGTCTAACATTTTGTGAGATAGTCTGACAAATAAACCTTGAGACTGGAATATCAGAATCGTTGTTACCCACTTAATATATCTGCTTTACTTACATGATCAAAGTGTTAAAACTACAAGGAAGTTTATGCTAGAAGGATGAACCTACGATGGAGTTTCCAATGGCTTTGTCTCAATGGTTAAGGGGTTTGATTTGTTGTAAGACAAGCCTGGTTCGATGCCCCCTGTTCTCGTCGGCCACGTTTGAGCGACCTTTATCAAACGTTGTAAAATCCTGACCCTGACATGTCGAAACTCTAGGAAATCATAGGTAACTAAACTGTAGACGACACTGATTTAAAAGTTAAAACCCGTCAAAAACAGCATAGAAATCAATTCATCACTTTACCCCACTATCCCGAGTTTTAATGAAATTGTGGAAGAATGCTCTTGAAAACACCGTGGGTAAAGGAAAAAATGCTGATAACCAACATTTTCTCCTTTTCCCGAAATGATTTCTACTTTGTCACATACAAATTCCTTCATTTGAGCTACCCTAAACTTGATGTCTGCAAATGCTTTCGATTTGGGAACTCTTAACCCTTATCCAGCTAGATCACCTAAATAAAACTTTCAGGCCGATAGTAAAAACCTGAATAATGTTCTTTCAAGCTTACTCTCTTGGGAAAAATATCTCCTTGTCGGACAGTGTAGATCCAAGATCAGATTTCACGTTCTGTGCAGTCTGATCTTGATCTACACTGTTCGCAAAACGTTAGTTAGTGGTACTTAGCAGCCTAGGGGTTAAATGTTGTCATGTGGTAAAGAGTGAAACGAAAAAAAACTTACCATGCTATCGTCATCCTTGATTTTACTATCACTGGTCACAGTATCCATGACGTGTGTGATACCATTACCTTGCAGCCCACTGGCCTTCTCTTCTGGCCCGTCATCTGAATCACTATCACGTTTATCATCATTTGTATTTCCTGCTTGGCGAGCATCATTTTTATCATCTGTTTCATCTTGCGATTCGCTTGCTTCATCATCCACAAACGCGTTATTCACATAAACTTGTCCTGAGGTATTCGTTCCATCAGAAGGTGATATATCGGTATTGCCAAAGCTCTGTTCCTTGTCATTAAATTGAGTGTCAGTACTTGTAAGGCTATTTAAGAGACTGCCAGCACCATTAGCGGTGATACCGTCCACGCTGTCGGAGACAATAGATGTATCGTCTAATGCAGTATTATCGGTTTCATCTCTGTTATCCTTATCTGTATTGTCTTTACTGTTGGCATGAAGATGGTCAGTGTTAGTAGAATTTCCTACATTTCCCTCTTGATGTAAATTGTTTAGTGTAGTATTCTGAAATAAAGGCTAGAATTTGGATGTGTGTAAACATGACGAGTCGTGCTCTGTGAAGAAGGGGCTTAATGCATCTGCAAAAAGTATCGACCAGGTCAGCCTGCGCATTCTGCGCAGGCTGACCTGGGCCGAAACTTTTTGCTATCATTAAATTTTCTGCGGGTCCAAGGACCATTCTACCTCCAGATTTCGTCAGTTGTTAGACAAAATGGATTTTATGGATCAATAATTATGTGATGACTTCCTTGGTATCATGCATCACGGAGATGCATTAAGCCCTCATGTTTATCATATTTATCCGTATTAGGATTTAGAAGTACTCGGCATTTAGCAAACCTCGAAAGTTAGATGCAGTTACGGAAACGACCGAATTGTGCCGAGTAAGTTAAAAAGGAAAAATCACCATGGCGTGAGAGAAACGAATAAGGAATACTTTACCTGTGGATTTTTAATGTCTTCAAATTTGATGTCAACGCCGTCCTCTAACTGCAAGAAATAAAGAAAGACAAACAATGCAAAAATGTAGAAAAATTTGAAATACTGATAAACAAGATCATATTACTAATATTACTGAAACCAGCAGATGAAAAATTTCTATTGGTAATGCGAAAACTTAAACTAATCTCTCTCTCTCTCTCTCTCTCTCTCTCTCTCGTTGTCGTCGTCGTCTTTTTCTTCTTCTTTCTCTTCTTCTCTCTGTCTCTTATTTCTCAAAAATGTGTTGATTATCTCTGACATTTGATACTGTGTTTATCGTTTGGTTGCATTATGTTACCCGAGTTTCCCAGCAATGTTTTAAAGCTTTTGGAATTCCCAGTTTTGCTATTTGCTATTGAAACTCGAGGCTGTATTCACCAATCGATCCAAATACTGCTATCATGCTGATAACCAAGACTAGCCACTGATTGGCTTAGACGTTTTGTCTCAGCCAATCAGATGTCTACTCTTCGAATTTTGATTTAGAAGTGAATTTAACTTGACTGTCAAATACGATCACAGAATTTAGTATTCTTGACTGTTAATAGTGGCATAGATTCAACTCTTTCACTGCCAATGTCTCCTTGGATAGCTTTTGCAGACAGCGTAGATCAAGATCGGACTGCAAAAGGTGCAGGCTGATCTTTGATCTATACCGTCCGCTTTCTGATGCCAACCTTCAACCAAATTCAGCTCCAAATGCAACCATAAATATACTTTTAGACACCGGGAATGTTGGAATCCATTCAGCGGGCAGCGAAAGAGTTACGCATTCGCCATTTTCAACCTCACACAAGGGTCCTTTTTAGGGAATATTCTTAAGGGTGGTATGCGAAAAGTGTTCTTTCTGAACTGGCTTATTGGGGAAAGAATTAGATCAAGCTGAAAGACGAGTAAAATCAAAGGATGAAAACCGGACGACAGTTTGATACTAATTAGAATAGATTCAGAATATTTTCCGAAGAAGTCAAATCTTTTGAATACTGTACGAATCTTTTACACTCGTATAAAGGGAGTGAAAACAAGTGACTTGTGTCAGATGAAGGAATTTTTGATAAATCTTTCACATTTTTCCCCGTATTTCTTCGATATATGAAACTGCTTTCTTCCGCAGAAAGACAGTAAGGAAAGTAAATATCGAAAGTTCATTTTACGGACGGGAATACATCCCAAAGTTTTCAATGACCCACATTCACCCGTGACGAGTTCAATATATGAGCCATGCTCTGCGAAAAGGGGGCTTAATTCGTCTGCGAAAAGTATCGGCCCAGGTCAGGCTGCGCAGTCCGCGCAGGCTGACCTGGGCCGAAACTTTTCGCTACTGATCCATTTTCTGTATGTGCAAGGGCCATCCTACCTCACGATAAAGTCGGTCGTTAAAAAGAGGTGGCTGTCATGGATCCATAATTATGTAATGCCTTGGTAAGTATAATGTATCACAGAGATTCATTGAGTACCCTTTTACCAGAGCGAGGCTCAATTATGTAGAAAAATTATAGATGTTCAAGATGAATACAATACTATCGTTCGAATATGTTCTACTGAGTGAAAAAAAAAGCATGTTAGTATACCTTGTATGTCAAGTAATTATCTCTGCCAAAAATCTTAACACGTGTTGTTAATTATACGTGAAACCGTGACTTGACAAAACTTAACTTACTGGGAAAGCATTGCAAAATAAAAACGATGATACTTTTTTCAGTGCCTTTTTACCTATTACGTACTTGCACACAAACAGACAGCAGAAAGACAGATGGAAAGGGTCGGGCGCACGGACGAAACGAAGGAAGGATGGACAGAAATAACATATGCCATCCATCCATCCACCCATCCGCCCTCCCACCCATCCATCCATACATCCATCCAACACACTTCTAACCATCCATCCATAGATCTCCCCATTCACTTGTCCGTCTATCCATCTTTCCATATAAATATAACTTGGTGTTGTCTTTTTTTATAGACACCCGTTTTTCCTTGATACTTTTATTTAATTCATTGACGCCACAACGAATAAATTCGACATTTTCGTATGATTCATTTTATGTCTGGTCTTGGTCTACACTGTCCGTAAAAGCAAAAGATAGGCTCGAATGAGGCGGGGGTCACTCATCACAATTTGGCCGATGCTTTTTTTTTTAGCATCTAACCTCTTCGGTATCAAGGTTTCCATCAGCAAATACTTTCAGTCACATGATTATGCGTAAACATGGCGACGCCCTCAGCCATCGTTTATCAACAACAAAACAGACCACAATAAAGCTGTTCACATCTATCAATTTGTCCGTGAAGTATTATCCACGTTGAAGAATTAATTTACAAACTGTTTACCAATCGAAAATGTTATGTAAAAACTAACATCCGTATTCCCTTAACGGAGGTCAGTGTAATTCGACTACAGTTACGAATATTATGAAATTGTGCCTTCAATATTAACTTATCATCTTGGCATCAAAACTTGCGATTGCTTTATTCTTAAGAACCGTCTCGAGTAAAATATTTATATGAATAGTCCCACCCACAAGGCAGGTTTTATTGGGGAACGTAATGTCATAGCCTTTCAAACTTTTGGCAATTACAACATACTAGTTGGCCAAGGATAACCATGGTATGATTTACGACAGGGGAGTCAGTTTGGTGCATTGAAATTATCTCAGTAGAAATTATCAGTAAATGGCCACAATGCTACCTGTAGACACCATTCTTTGTCTTGCAGACCGTTTGTGAAAACATGTGGCAAAAAGAGAAATTGCTCGTGACGAACAATTTCTCTTTTTGCCACATGTTTTCACATGTTTCCTTGAATTAAACTCAGAGTAATAAGATTGATTGATTGTATGGAGTTTAACGCCGTTTTCAACATTATTTCAGTTATATCACGGCGGCCAGTGCACCTATCCATGCTTTCCTGGAGTTTCTTTTACCAGTACTCCGCACAATATTCTTTCCAAGCCACTGGCTGCTTTCCCACATAACCATCGTCGAAAGAATGGTCAGCGGTGAGAGAGGAATGAATCCTGTCGCGATGACTATCATCAATCCTCGGAAAAAAATTGGCCAAGCCGGGGATCGAACCAGCGACCTCCTGTTCTCAAGTCCTGTACGCTACCGACTGAGCTACGGGGGCTTGGCAGAGAGTAATAAGTACATGTTTTCAAAAATTACTGATTATAATCACACACAGTGTTTGTTACTATTCAGTTATCATGGGCACACTGTCTTTAATCTTTAACTCGGGCGGGGTATTTCTCGTATAATACAAGTTTGTTTGGTGTTAAATGTTATTCTCTACAGCATTTCAGCCATATGAGGGAGGTAAGTGCACCTATCCATGGATGCCATGAGTTTCTTTCGCGAATGCGTCAAAGAAACCCATGAAAATCTGTCCAAGCAAGCCACTGGGTGCCTTCCCACATAAATATCATCGAAACAAGTCAGAGATGAAAGAGTAATGAATCCTGTCGCAATGACTATCATCAATCCACGAGCAGAGTTAAGCTGAGTTGAGATTCGAACTTAGTTCCAGCGGATAAGTAGTCCTGTGAGCTACAGGACTACAAGCTGTATTTACGTAGGCTTCTAAACGTAAACAGAATCCTAAATTGCAAATAAGGTACATTTGATCCCAAAATCACGTGTTTCAACGGACCCAAAAGAAAGAAGGCTTTTGAAAAAGTTGTTGGAAAAGGAAAAGATGCTAATTACCAGCTTTTTCTCCTTTTACCACAATGTTTTTACGAATAGACGAATACAATCATTTAAGTCATATCTTATAGATATATGTTTCCTGCAACTTATCAATTTGAACAGTTCTAAAATTTTGTACTTGTAAAGTTACAGTACTGCATAATATAACATACCTCTTTGTGACAGCCATCATCATTTTTCAAGTTCGTTTCCGGTTCTGCCATCTTCTTCTAAAAGATATTCTAAGACAGATAGCTCATCTATTTATTTGCTCAATTGAAACGAAAATGCGCATAAAGCGGCCATTTTTGTGTTGACAAACAAACAGGTTATTTAAATGGCGTTTTATACGTTTAGCGATGAGTATACAATGTATTGCAAAACCAAGGTACAAAACGTTAGATGGCCATACATATTTTGTAACTGTTCATGCATATAGAGCACGTAGTATATACTTTAAAAGTAAAACTGTCCTTGATATAGGTGTTTCCCCGTATACAAAATCATAAGTGAATAAATTGTCAAATCTCACGCTCATATTGAGAAATATTTTAGAAATGTTGCTATTTCTGTCGACGCGAAGAAAACAATCTGATCTTTGACGATAACAAATGGTGGTAAATAAAATAGTGGTTCAACACTTAACCCTGAAACTGCTTAAACTCTTATCCTGATAAAAAAAAAAATAACCCTTAACCACACAATCCCGACTTTTAACGACTCCGAGTAAGAAAGCTTTTGAAAACATTGTTGGAAAAGGAGAAAATGCTGGTAACCAGCATTTTCTCCTTTTCCCACAATGTTTTCTACTCTTCCCAAAACAAATTTGATTTTTTTAGTCACATTCATTTTGCTGTCTGCAAATGCTTCCAATTTGGACTGGTTGAAAATTTTGTTGTGTGGTAAAGAGTTAAAAAAAAACTTTCAAGCCGATTGTAAAATCCCGAATAGTATTATTTCAAGCTTCATGCTTGGCGAAATATATCTCCTTATCGGACAATGTAGATCCAAGATCAGACTGCACGTTATGCGTGCAGTCTGATCTTGATCTACATTGTCCGCAAAAGGTCGGTGATTCACACTTAGCAGCTTAAGGGTTAAAGACCCAGTAGCGGCCAAAAGTAAACAAAGCAGATGTTAAATACATTTGAGCCATATTCTATGAAAAGGGGGCTTAATGTATCTGCGAAAAGTATCGACCCAGGTCAGCCTACTCAGTCCACGCAGGCTGACTTAGGCCGAAACTTTTCCCTGTTGGTCAATTTTCTGCATGTCACACTACCAGCTTACCTTTTGATTCATTCGGTTGTTAGACAAACTGGATTTTATGGATCCATAATGCTGTGATGACTTGCTTGGTATCATGCATCACGGAGATGCATTAGGCCCCCTTTTGCCAGAACATGGCTTATTTGAATTTGCATCATATCATCTAAAAGTGTCGAGCCCCCGTAGCTCAGTCGGTAGCGTACAGGACTTGAGAACAGGAGGTCGCTGGTTCGATCCCCCGCTCGGCCAATTTCTTTCCGAGGATTGATGATAGTCATCGCGACAGGATTCATTCCTCTCTCACCGCTGACCATTGTTTCGACGATGGCTATGTGGGAAAGCAGCCAGTGGCTTGGAAAGAATATTGTGCGGGGTACTGGTAAAAGAAACTCCAGGAAAGCATGGATAGGTGCACTGGCCCCGCGATATAACTGAAATAATGTTGAAAACGACGTTAAACACCATACAATCAATCAATCAATCAATCAATCAACAATTTAAAAGAATGGAAATTATTGTGAAAATGACAACCTGCTACTGTACGGTAGGTTCAAGTGTCAGTAGCTGGCAGAAAGAACGAATTTTAAAATCATGTAAAAGTAATAAAAACACCTTCGCAACGTTTTTTACGGTGGCACTTAGGTGACATCTGCATTTTTTTGTATTTATCTCGTTCCCACGAGATAATAATTCGTTTTCTCGAGGTTTTTTTTTTTTTTTTTTTTTTTTTTTTTTTTTTTTTTTTTTAATAAAAAATTATGCAAAAAACAAAATTCGTTTTCTCGAGGTTTTTTTTTTTATAAAAAAAAATATGCAAAAAACAAAATTCGTTTTCTTGAGGGTTTTTTTTTTTTTTTTTTTAATAATAAAAAAATTATGCAAAAAACAAAAATTAGTAGGAGGAATCTGATTGGATGATTATGTCGTGAGCACGACTTATTATCTCGTGCAAACGACATAATGGATGACTTTGATTGGCTGATTATCTCGTTCAAACGAGATAGTATTTCGTTTTTTGCGTAATCTTTTATATGAAAATAAATCGAGAAAGTGAAAGTTGGGGTTTTTTTGCAAAATTGTTTAAAAAAAAAAAACCTCGAGAAAACGAATTTTGTTTTTTGCATAATTTTTTATTTAAAAAAAAAAAAAAAAATCTAGAAAACGAATTATTATCTCGTGGGAACGAGATAAATACAAAAAAATGCAGATGTCACCTAAGTGCCACCGTAAAAAACGTTGCGAAGGTGTTTTTATTACTTTTACATGATTTTAAAATTCGTTCTTTCTGCCAGCTACTGACACTTGAACCTACCGTACAGTAGCAGGTTGTCATTTTCACAATAATTTCCATTCTTTTAAATTGTTGATTGATTGATTGATTGATTGTAAAAAAAAAAAAAATCTAGAAAACGAATTTTGTTTTTTGCATAATTTTTTATAAAAAAAAAACTCGAGAAAACAAACTATTATCTCGTGGGAACGAGATAAATACAAGGAAATGCAGATGTCACCGCACTGCCACCGCAATTTTTACCTAGTTTTAAAATTCATTTTTGTGTCAGCGACTGACACTTTGAAATACTGTACAATAACAGATTATCACAAAAATTTCCGCACTATTAAATGGTATGGTTCAAATTTGAATGCACTTTAACATCCGCGTCGTTTACCTTTGACCACAACTGGGCCTTAAAGGTTACACTGGATGCATTTTGCGGACGATATAGACTAATATCAGTTTGCACATGCATGCAGTCCAATCTTGGTTTATATTCTACCCTTCTCTAAATATGCCAAAGAAAAACAACCTGTGTCTACTGACTGATAATATAATATTCGGCAAGTTATGGGTTAACTCTTTACTCCATGAGAAAAATGTAGACTTGTCCAGATTCAAAGCATGTGCAGACGACAATTCAAATGTGACTCAAACGATGAAATTCGTCTTTGGTAGAGTAGAAAACATTGTGGAAAAAAGGAGAAAATACTTTTCCGACAATGTCTCCTTTTTCGACACCAATATAAATACCAATATAAATAAAATCTACTCTGTTAGTAGTATAGGAGGGTAGACCTCGGACAAAATCCGTTTTGTCCGAGGTCTACCCTCCCTGAGTGCCATTTTGTCCGAGGTCTACCCTCCCTGAGTGCCATTTTGTCCGAGGTCTACCCTCCCGGGGAGGCAAAAGACCGGTCAAAATATCAAACCGGAAGTAGATGTCCGCTTTTTCTGCCCCCCCTCCTCACACCACTGCAGAAATGTAAAAACAAAAGAGGAAACCGGAAGTGGAATTCCTAGCAAAGAATGGTGTGTCACCATGTTTTGTTCGGGTTGATCCTGCGTTTTGATTGGTCGAGACGTTTTCCAACCAAAAATTTGAATTGAAAAACGTGTGACACCACAGCCTGAATCGGGGAAAAAGAAGGTGTGCCACCATCTTCACTCGGTTTGGTCTTTTCTCTATAACCGTGTTGGACTTAGTCTTTTTTTTCGTCTTTTTTTGTTCGTCTCGAACTTTCTCTATCACCGTTGGACTTAGTCTTTTTTCCCGTCTTTTGTTCGCCTCAGTCTTTCTCTATCACCGTTGGACTTAGTCTTTTTTCCCGTCTTTTGTTCGCCTCAGCCTTTCTCTATCACTGTTGGACTTAGTCTTTTTTCTCCGTCTTTATCCGTCTCAATCTTTCTCTATCACCATTGGCCTTAGTCTTTTTTCTCCGTCTTTGTTCGTCTTAACCTTTCTCTATCAACGTTGGACTTAGTCTTTTTTCCACGATATGGGTTATTTTCCCCTCCTCAGCCTGGCTCAGGCAGAGATCACTGTTGGACTTAGCCTTTTTTCCGTCTTTTGTTCGCCTCAAGCTTTCTCTATTACCGTCGGACTTAGTCTTTTTTCACCACGATATGGGTTATTTCACCTCCTCAGTTTGGTTCAGCCAGAGATCATCGTTGGACTTAGGCTTTTTTCTCCGTCTTTTGTTCGTCTTAACCTTTCTCTATAGCCGTTGGACTTAGTCTTTTTTCTCCGTCTTTATTCGCCTCAATCTTTCTCTATCACCATTGGATTTAGTCTTTTTTCTCCGTCTTTGTTCGTCTTAACCTTTCTCTATCACCGTTGGACTTAGTCTTTTTCACCACGATATGGGTTATTTTCCCCTCCTCATGCTGGTTCAGGCAGAGAGCATCGCTGGACTTAGTCTTTTTTCCGTCTTTGTTCGCCTCATTTTTTCTCTATCACCGTTGGACTGAGTTAATTTGAATTGAAGTATATCGTTTGGAATGTAACTCTTGGAATGGCACTCAGTCGTAAAATTGACAAGTCTCGAAGATAGGACTTTCTGGAATGAATGTTAGCTCTGAAAAGAGCTGTTTTTACCATTCTCTGGATTGGAATTAAATTAATCATCCGAGCAAGTTAATTCCAAAAATCAGAGAAAGATAGAGGATTCTAAACCTCTTCATCATCAACTCATTGGTTGGTTGATATCACAGACTCCCCAAAGATTGGATCATCAGTTGGTATAACCCAAAGATCGGGGTAGAAATTAGGTGCTGGGTTCTGGGTATAGGGGTTGTCCCCTTGTCTTGCAGAGAACTCAGCCGACGTCTTTGTCTTTTGACGTTTTCTCTTCTCCTTGTTCCTTCGACTTTTACCAAATAGTCCACAGCAGAATCTGAACAAACCCATCGTGGAAATGAAATGGCATATAGAGAAATTTGGTGGTTTTATAGCTTGGTGGAGGGATTGACCTACTTTTCGTCTTGGAATTAAGAGTACGAACGTGGGCGAGACCATGTAGATAGAACATAATGTACTATATGATCTATCTACATTTTTCCAAGACTGATATTTTGTGGAGAAAATATCTTTGTGGGAAAAAGAATGAAAAAAACACCATTTAAACAGTATAACTTTTATTTGAACAGAACTGAACAATGAACTGAGCAATGAACATATTTACAACAAACACATAGATAAAAGAACTATCATACATTTATATACTATTTGTGGGGAAAAAGTCTTTGAGCTTTATTGGATAGAATTCCATACTGCTGATTGAACCATAACACTACATCTCGATCGTTTCGTCGATGTTCCGTTGAGAGGAATTTCTGTTGAAGATATTTCTGTATGTTGTATCCTCTGGCGGCAGCATCCAATACGAAGATACAGTAAAATCCGCAAACTTTTCCCTGTGGACTCTGAAGAGTTTGTCGATTGTATCTCCACGAATAAGAATGATTGTCTAAAAAGTTAATGATTTCTGGCTCAAGTGGTGGTAGTCCGTAGGGATCAAAGTATAGTACATCACCATTATTGTTGAATATCACGGCTACCCAATGTTCTCCTGGACCGGTTGATTTCTCTGTGTTCACAATGTAGGCTTTCACATGATTGGGTTTTTGTCGAGGTAGCTGATCTTTTGCACAGACTTTTGCCTGTAGATTTTTTATCCGTGTTCCGTGATCCAATATGTATTGAATTTCAGAAGTATACATTTTTTCTAATCACTTTCTTCCCAGGATTGTTTTACTTTGTCACACCAGTATTGTAACCACGACTCCGTGAATTCAGATAAAATGTTTTGTTTTATATTTCGCCATAATCTGTAGGCTTCCACATAGTCACTTTCATCGAGTTTCATTTCTATGAGTTCGGGATACCATTTCTCCATGATTTCGTATGGATTTAATTCCATCATGGCTTTTTCTATGAACATATCTGTATGTTCTTGTCTATCCTTGAATAAACACAGTTCATGCTGTGTTTGGCTGGGATGATCCACTTGACATCCGTAACACTGGTTGGTAACTTCACTGATAATAAGATTTTTTAATTTTTCAGTCATATGTTTTTCGAAGCTATTATGAATGTCATTTTTCCGAGTAGAGATGCACTTCGACACGGAATATTTCACCTTTTCTGCTTCTTCTCTAAGTGTTATAGCAAATCTGAGTCCCAACATTGTTTTTTAGTTCTTTAGTCCTGTAGATAGTCCTGAAAAGGACTGTTTTTTCAATAGTTCTGAAAAGAACTGTCGTTTTCGATATTATATTCCTTAGTCCTGAAAAGGACTGTTTTTGTGAAAGCTATCTTTTGATCAGAGAGTTTCTGTTGATTTTTTCCAGGATTAATAATCTGTGATAACTTCTCTCAAACTGTTGATTTCAATCTGATTGTCAAATTCAGCAAAGACAATAACGTTGATAGCTGCTGCCAGAGCTTGAGCAAACTGAAGTTCAATTCGAAGATTTCCAGTTTTTATAGGATGAAGTTGTCCTTCTTCACTGCCTTGATCCGCTGTCAAATCGTATCCCCACAAACAGTATCCACCAACATAGGCTTCTTTACCAATATTAAATGATTTATTGAGTGCTAAAGATGAGTTAGCCTGATACAATGATAAAAAGGATTTCAAATACAATCCTACTTCAAAGTTAGGTTCAAAGGGTCTGTTATGAATACTGTGACCATTACATGATACATCAATTTTTGACAGATTAAAATGATGAAAGAAAAATGGATTTCTACCATAATCCCCATTATAATCAGTATTTGCTACCATTGCAATGAAAATGCGTTTTGGAAGTTGTCCTTGAAACAAATGATCTTCAACTTTAGACTGAAGGCCTGTAGAAATGGTAAAAGTTTTTACTTCAACCCTACGAATAGGGATTTTCATGTTTTGCTGAGCAATAACATGATTTAGATCATTTGCAACAACAGGTAACAATTCGACATTTCGCACATGAAGACTGACTGTTTCCAGTACAATTTTTGAAGCTGGTGCACCACCGCCTCCTGTGAGACAAAAGTTTAGCGAAGATCTGTTTAATCTAAGTCTGATTTCAATACCATTAGGTAAATATTTTTCTTGTTGAAACAGATCAAGATGCAAGCGTCCATAAAGTTCGGCAGTTCTGCTTTGTGCAATTTCACCCATTCTTTCTTTTAACCCTGCATTTTCTCCATCATGGTTGAGTGCATTGAAATGGCCAGAGGTGTCTTCGATCCAAAGATCACCAGCTTTCAAATGTGTAGTCTTGCTGTCAGAATTATATGACATAAGATTTTCGATATATGCTCTATATGGATAGGTATCTGAATTGCTGGTGATTAGTTTATTATTTAGATACAAATCGACACTACTAAACAAGCTGTGCAGGAAGTTGTTTACAGGGGCCACATTTGCATTGGCAAGTAAATTGCCACCGTCAGCTTGAACGACTTTGTATTTGACATACAAATACGATTGTGACAAATCTGTCCAATGTTCAGTTTGAGGTGGTATGATGAATTCTATTGGTGCATTGTTTGCCAAAGACGATATTGGGAAATGTTCAATCCATTGACTTTCTTGCATCGTTGTCATTGTAGGTGGTACAGAAAGAACGTCGAGTTCTGACTTACTGCATTCACAGGACCCGCTTTGCATCATTTTTATATAATTCAAGTAGATGAATTCAGTATATGAATCAATTATATTAATCAAATATATCAAGAGGCCGTCTGTCTCTTTGTCTTATGATCTTACCACTGTGAAGGCGGTAGGGGGAATGACGTGGTTTTCGTGATTTTCTTTTATTTATCCCTGGTATTAGCTTTTCTGCTAGATCATGAATGGCTTGTTTTCCCCGTGAAATTACAACTTTTTTGGGGTTTTCGCCACGTAAAAGGATATCTTCTACTACCCCTATTCCTTGTTTGATTCCTTCTTTTTTCACGGCATTAAAACCAGATTTAATCAACGGTTTAAGCAATGGAGTCACTACTTTAATTGCCGATTTAAATAGCGAACCTAACCCATAGCCATACTGATGTTTTACACCACGATAAACTGGTAGCATTTTTTAAAAATGATTTTCAATGATTTTCAATGATTGTCAATTGAACGTTGTCTGAAATGTAACTTCACTATTGTCTTACCAGTAATGAAATGAACCGGTATACCTAAATCCCCTGTTATTTGAATGTGAATATGATCGAAATCGGATTTCGAAACGGGAATATAATGCGGTATTGTAATTTCATGATTGACATGTTGAGAACCACAACCATTTTCAACCAAATCGGATGTTTTGAAAGGTAGAACACGAAGTATGGGAGCAAGTGTATCACCCACTATAGTGTGTTCAGCAATATCTGAATAAATATACAGATGATTGTAGCCAGCATCAATGTTTGGATTGTATTTAAAGTATTTGAAAATATTTTTACCCTGAAAAATTGTATCATGTTTGAATTCTGGTGATCCACCCAGTTTTAAAAACAGAGATGGATGTAATTTGAGTCCTGATTTTATAATATTATCAAATGTAATTTTCGGACGTTTGGTTGAAGGTGAATAAGTGATGTGCAAACCCGACGAATTCTTACGAAGAGCAGGACCTATAGCGGTTTGAATCACATCATTAATCGTCTCTATAAGATGAGCAGGTGTAGTGTAATTCCCGGATGGAAAGTTAAATCGAATTCCCCATTTTATTATATCACCTCCACTATTTTGTCTTAATATATTTATTTTCATATTATCTCCTCTTTTGTCTATCTGTGATATTAATTTGACTAAGTCCTTATCCGTTGTTATAAGATCGAACTGTGCTTCTTCTTCACTTATGTTTAAGAACTGAGAGGGAGTAATAAGTTGAACTAATGCGACTTCCCAAGTTTCCTTGTCAATATGAACTGTCTTTGGTAAATGAACCTTAAAACAACATTGGGTGTTGTTCGGATAAAGATCCATGGAACTATCGCTGGGTAGAGTGAGATAAAACGAATTCATTTTTTACTATCAGGCCACCCTGACTGCTTTTGATCTGATCTGCTGAATTTTAATCCTGGTGATGGAAGAATATATCCAAGTGAGCTGCTTAACAGGATCAGCCACAATTCACGATCTTGACTTTGAATACTTAAATGTACTATTGAGGTTGCAATAATTGCATAAATGACTAAAATCTGTGAAATATAGGTAAACTGATTCTTTGGGACACGATTTCCACAGCAATTGTAGTTCTTACTGATACTACTGCTACTACTGCTATCGAAGTTTTCTATTCCGAACTTTTCTTCTATTCCAGACTTTTCTGTTCCACACTCGATGTTTGACTGTGGATTCATTATGAATGTACTGACTTTTTATAACTTTTTTCTTAAGTTATAAGATTTTTTATAAGAAAAGATGTTTTCAAAACACTAAAATAGGATTACACCAAATAGGATTATACCAAATAGGATTACACCAAATAGGATTCTGGTATCCAACTTTGAAATTTTTTTGGATAGCCTTTCCAATTGACTTTTATTTCTTTGATTAATTTTTTACCCTTACGTCTTGTACGTCTATCAAGAACTGAGTCAATCTCATAAATATCATCATCTTTTATTAATTGAAGTTCATATTCATAATAAGTTCCTAAAATCTGTTCTCCCAGTAGATCTTTTACTTTATAGGTAATAGGTGAAAATGTTTTGTTGACATGGCTGATTTCAAATATTTCTTGCGTCCAATTCGGTAAATAGCCCTTATCAAATGTACGTTTTGTTTTATTGATTCGAACATGATCTCCGATTTTGAATTTCGGGTTTTTCATCATTACATTTGCCGGTAATTGAGAATACAGATTTCTTGAAATCTCTGCCTCATTGGATTTTGTTACCATTACAGGAGATGTTTTTATACTTCTGTGAAAAGTATGGTTGTAATTCTTAACTAAAGAATTCAATACGTCAATGTAACGCCTTGTTTTCTTATACGTAAAGTATTTCCACATTCTCGTTTTCAAAGTTCGTTGAAATCTTTCAACAATACTTGCTTTTGTCTCTGGGTTTTCAGTGGTGAAAAAATGAATCTGATTCTTTTTCAAGTAGTCTTGAAACGATTTGTTTTTAAATTCCGAACCTTTGTCTGTTTGAAGCGCTAAAGGTTTTCGTTTTGATTTCTGAACGATAGATTGAAATGCTTTGATTAAAGTTTTACCCGTTTTGTCTGGAATAGGGATAACCCATGAAAATCTCGAAAACACATCAATCACACAAAGTAAATATTTCTTGTTATTATTTTGTTTTGCTAAATGCTGCATGTTAGCCAAATCAGCTTGCCATTGATAATCTATACCACCTACAATAGTTTTTCGTCTTTTGAAACGACGACGAATCGGTTTGTGTAAGGTGTAGGTGGATTCACCCTGTAACCATTCTTGAACATCTTTGTATCTTATTCCTTTCAAAATAGATTTCACAGCGTGATACAATTGCTTTACTCCACTAAATGCTACAGTACTTTTAGGATCATAAAACAACTTTCTTAACACGTAATCAAGTTTTGACTTTACCATGCCTCCCATGACTGAAGTGTTTTACGGCTCGGAGTCTTTTTTATAGACTTTGGGGGAGTTAGCAGTTCTTTAACATAGAATTGCTTCAATCGTTCTCTTTCTTCAGGTTTCATGTATGGAGATTTTTCTTTTATTCTTTTCATACTTCTTTTTATAGGAGTTAACTTAGTACTTTTTCGTACGCTTTTTGGTGTGTGAAATAAGTAATCGGAATCTCCATAGGATTCTGCATGGGAATCTTCATCTTCGCTCAATGATTTACTCGGTGATTTATCATGGACTTTTTGTATCCATTTCCATCTGTTCAAATTACCAATAACTTCTTGAGGTATATTACTTTCATGTAATGCCTTTGAAAATGTTTTCCATCCTCTGGGCTCAATGCCTTTTCTTTGACGTATCGCATCATTGACAAGATCAATAATATTGGAGCCATGGATGCGTGTACCTTTATATGACACCACCCCATGTCCGTCCCAAGTTAAATTATCGTTGTCTTTTATCATACTCAAAAGTAACTCAGCTTTTCTTTTCATGGTTTTTGGTACACTTTGCAAAATTCGATCATACAAGGCAACATATTGCAGGCCAACAGATGCTGATTCCTGTGCACCATCATCGGTTTTTGGAGGAAAATTGATCGAAGTTGGTTTTGTTTTCTGAAGCGAATTTTGTAACTTAATCAAAGTTTCGCCATATCTTTGAACCTTTTCTGTTTCTGACAGGTCGGTACTTTGTAAAATTTGACTCATGTCTTGCCGAAGATGTGATGCATCTGCAACTTGTGGATTAGGTGGTAAACGAGGGTTTTGAGCTTGTTCGGCTTTCCATCGTTTCATGTTTTCTAAGACCTGGTAAGGTACGATAACCATTTTTCTAACAGACATGATTTTTTATTTATAAGATTTTTTATCTACAAGATTTTTATCTATAAGATTTTTTTCATTGAAAATGTTTTCATCTACAAGATTTTTTATCTACAAGGCTTTTAGAGCTCCTCCTATTCCTCCGATAACGGCTTTTCCTAACAAAGGTAATAATGCAGGTGCAAGCAATGAAAGAAATCCACCTTTTTGATTTAAAATTTGTTTTTTATCTTTTACAGAGACTGATTTTGAAGCTAAACGTCTGAGATGTTGTCGGCTTGAATACAACTTCTTCTTCTGATCTGGTGATGAATGTACATTGCCTTTTAAAACATTATGACAGCATTCCGATATACACCTTATCGCTTCTGAGGGTGAATCTTTGACAAGCTTTTTACGTATTTTTGGTGTAGCCTGTATCATGGCCATAACCATTGAGCCGTGTTTTTTTATCAGAGGTCTTTTCTTCATGTTGACTTTATCACTATTTCACATCAAATGAAAATAAAAGTTGCATGTCACTATCATTTATACCTGATGTTTTATCATACTGTCTTTTTTACAAAAGAAAACTACGAATCGGAATCAGTGAGTTCTTCATCCTCGCTTTCTTCTACATCTGACCCTCTGTCGGGCAGAGGAATGGTTCTTCCACCACCAAGATGAATCAGACGCTTGTCATAGTCAACACGATATTTTCCTGTGTCAAGGTTATATTGGATTATATCCCCAAACAGTCGATCTTCTGCCTTTCTACCTTTTTTATATTTAGCTAATGTATTTGGAGACCATGAGGCGGATGGAATGGATTGAAACTTCAATTTTTTCCCTGGTTCTATAAATTGTGAATACTTTGTTCTGAGTTTTTGCATTCTTTCACTTAATAGTTCCTTTCTGGATTTCGGATAGCGTTGATGTTCTGAAATGCTGCTTCCTACAGGTCTTCGCATAGTAACAAATCTTTCATCAATCATAGGCGGTGGGGTGGTAGTTCTTGCATCAATTATAGGTGGTGAGGTGATAGTTCTTGCATGCGTTTTCGGGGGATTTCTCTTCTTTGGAGATTTTTTCTTCTTTGGAGACTTTTTATTCCTTGGAGATTTTTTCTTCTTTGGAGATTTCCTCTTTCGAGGAGCACGTTTTCGAGGTTGTCTTTCATCCCCAAATTTCCTAACGGTTTTAGTTCCATCCCATCTCAGTAAACTTCTGATAATAACACCACCTAGAAATCCACCACCTCCAGGTTTTAAAATAATTCTACGTTTAATTTCCTCATCAATATTCGGATCTGCTAACTGCTCGATGTCTGCTCTATGTTTTGTCATATACGTGGTGGTTTGTTTTGGTAATTTGATTTTATCTTCAATGATGTTTTGTGCTGCCAACGTAAACCATTTTAAAATTTCTTTTAATCCTGCTTTCAACACAGATTCTCTTTCATATCTATTGGTTTGTTGACTTAAATTTCGCAAAGCAGCTAAAATTGAAGTTGGCGTGGTTGGTAAAGCCATGTTTACTCACTGTCGCCTATTGATAGAATGACAATATAAATTAAAATGAAGTCATTTTTATTTTAAAAAACATTGTAACGATTAAGCAGGGGAATAAACGGTTGGACCTCTTTCGTCTTCTTCATAACGATGAAATATATCTGTTCGCAGTCTTAATTCTTTATTTGTTCGTGAATGGAAATCAATGACAAGATATCCATGATCCGCCGATGTAGCATCTTCATAAGCAGACAGTAAATGTGGAGCTTGCATTTGGTGAGCTAGTGTTTTAATCTGATTTTTATCTCGCTCATTTCGAAATAAAATCATGTATCTTGAATTAAGACTGATGGTTCGACTCGATTTCGATTGTTGAAACATATTTTGTGTGATATAAATCACGGTTGCATTACGGTGATGTCCTTTTCTTGTAAACCAAAGTTTAATTTTTTCCTCATCTTTTTCACCCAGCATATCATCAAAGACGATTAAATGCGGTATAGATACATCGCTGACAAGTTCGTTTTCATCGTCAGGAATTCCTTCCACGAATTTTATTAATTCAAACTGCGAATTGAATTTCTCCTGCATAAGATTGTAAGCATACTGCCATTCTTTGTAACACCAGACAACTCTTTCAGGAACGATATTGAACAAAGCTTCTCGATAGTCAATTAATTTATGAACAAAGACTGTCTTTCCACAACCACTCGGACCTGTGATGAAAATATTACAAGGATGTTGAAATAAAATAGCTTGTACATCCACCTCCATGATTTCTTTACTTTTCTCTTTAAGGATTAATAATAAAATGACAACATAAATAACGATGGAAGCATTTTTATTCAATCATTTCTTCAAAAAAGATCAGTCTTGGAAATTGTAGATAGATCATAACATTCTATGTGAATGAATTTTTACAGTACGTTATGTTCTATCTACATGCTCTCGCTCACGTTCGTACTCTTAATTCCAAGACAAAAGTACCTCAATCCCCCTACCAACCTATAAAACACTGGCGATATTTCTCTACAACCATTCAACTCTCGTTCTCTCGAGTAGTGCAAAAAAATTTCTATCGATTGAAAAACCTGTAGACAGAAATCTTGTAGTGAAAAAATATGTCAAGTGAAATGCTGCCTTTGCCGATAGAACTACGTGAAAAAATTTATAGAGATTTCATCCATCTGCACACGCTCGATGAACAAGTACAGGCTGATATTAAATTCAACTGTTTGAAACTTTGGGTAGATAGATTGAATAAGGGAGCTACAAAAGGAGAAACATCCTGCAAACTGTATGCCATACACAGTTTTATTATGATGTTGGTGGACGATACAGGTTCAGATCCCATCCTCGAAGCTTATTTAGCAGGTTGGTGGTGGAAAGATCTCATTATTGCTAATCAGATGCAAAATTTCACTAAACAAATGCAAGCCACAACTCGATGGGTATTCATTATCATAGGAAGAACAGAAGAAAGTTTTCTGAACGTCCTGAAAATGAAATCAGTTCTGTTTGACTTTTACTTACGCTACAAAAGAGGATCAATTCAAGACAGTGAGGAGACAGTGGATACTCTGGAAGGCTATATTCTATTTGATAGAGATGTCACAGAAGAAACCGTATATTCATCTCTTTCAACAAAAGATATTTCAAAATATGTTTTTCCATCTAGTGGAACACGTCATTACAGTGAAATGGATAGCGTATATCCAATGTCTTTGGGCAATGAACAATTACACAAAGTTATTGTGGAACATGAAGACAAGTGGAAAAATCGAGGTATCTGCGAATTTGCATTGTAAGAATTGTTTTGTCATTGTTGTAGATTAAAAACTGTATTGTTAATAATGTTTTGTATATATATATATATATATATATATATATATATATATATAATGTATCTTCAATATTGTTTTGTAAACATTGTCTTTGTAAAAATGTTATAGTGTTAGAATGTTTTGCTTTTAACGATGATGTTTTAAGAACTTGAATAAAAAATGATTAAAAAGTCACATGTTTTGATTCCTTCCCAGGAAAAAGGGAAATACACTAATAAAGATAGTCTAAGACGAACAAAGACGGAGAAAAAGACTAAGTCCAACTTTATCCTAATAGAGAGAATGGGTAAGTTGAACGAAAGCAGAGAAATGGCTAAGTCCTACAGACGGTGGTACAATCTCACAGAATAAAGACGGAGAAAAAAGACTAAGTCCAACGATACTCTCTGCCTGACCCAGCATAAGTAGAGAATATAGTCCATATCGTGGAAAAAAGACTAAGTTCAACACTGCTAGAGAAAGCCTGAGGCGAACGAAGACGGAGAAAAAAAAGACTAAGTCCAACGATACTCTCTACCTGACCCAGCGTAAGTAGAGAATATAGTCCATATCGTGGAAAAAAGACTAAGTTCAACTGTGATAGAGAAAGATTGAGGCGAACAAAGACGGGAAAAAAGACTAAGTCCAATGATGACAGAGAAAAGCCTAAGTCAAACGATAGTGTCTGCCTGAACCATGTCATTACGACCCGTGCGCACGTGCGTGTAGATGCATTAAGTCCCCTTTTCACAGACCATGGTTAAAAAAGGATCCCTGCCGAACCATATCATTACGATCCGTGCGCGCAGATGCATTAAGACCCCCTTTTCACAGACCATGGATAAAAAGGACCCCAGCCGCGTCAAAGATGGCGGACATCTACTTCTGGTTTGACATTTCGACCGGTCTTTTCTTGAGAGCCATGTCGTGGAAAAAAAGACTAAGTCCAACACGGTGATAGAGAAAGATTGAGGCGAATAAAGACGGAGAAAAAAGACTAAGTCCAACGATGGTCTTTGCCTGAGCCGTGTCATTACGACCCCATTTCTACCAGATCATGACTCATAAACACCTGACCGCGGCATGTCTGAATCATATCGTTACGACCTGTGTGCGCGCGTGCGCAGCTGCATTAAGACCCCTTTTCACAGAGATGGTTAAAAAGGGGCTCTGACCGTGGCATGGGGGGCAGAAAAAGCGGACATCTACTTCCGGTTTGATATTTTGACCGGTCTTTTGCCTCCCCGGGAGGGTAGACCTCGGACAAAATGGCACTCAGGGAGGGTAGACCTCGGACAAAATGGCACTCAGGGAGGGTAGACCTCGGACAAAACGGATTTTGTCCGAGGTCTACCCTCCTGTACTACTTCTGTTCTAGAGCTAAATAATTTTCACACCGTCCTGTCCCAAAGCAGATATCTTTTATTTTTTATTGAAAGTTTATGATAATTAAAAAAAACAGAGCTTGAAGATCCAAGAACAGATGACTCGTTCTCTGCAGACCGATTTCCATTTACACAATCTTCAAAACCTGTATATGTTGCGTATAGGCTCTTAGGCAGAATTTGTCCTTAATATATATAGAAAACTTTTTGGAAAAGGGAGAACATGCTGGTTACAAGTGTTTTCTTCTTTTTCCACAATGTTTTCAAAAGCCTTCTTCCACAGGGTCGTTAAAAATCGGGACTTTTTGGTAAGGAGTTGACATAGTGCTACCAGCAAATAGCAACAAAAAGCAAAAAAAAACTAAACATTTCCTCCTTTTCCATCAATGTTTTTTGCCCTTACGAAAACAAACTTCAATTTTCGAATTACATTCGAGCCATGCTCTAGCAAAAGGGAACTTAAAACATCTCCGTGATGCTTGATACCGAGCCAGTCCATAGAACGTGCAGTCTGATCTTTAATCTACACTGTCCGATTAGGAGATACCTTCCCTCCAAAAATATTTTGAAATAGGAAAATTTCGGTTTGAACTATTGGTATGAAAGTTTCAGTTCTTTTATTTAGCAGGATAGGGGTTAAATTTTGTCGTTTAGCAAAGGGTTACATTATCATAGATAACTAAAGCAACCTGCTTTTGTTGGCTTATTTTTCTTTCTTTACCACTTGGATGCAGTTGAAATACGGGACCATTAACCCTTATCCTGTTAAATAACTTAAATAAAACTTTCAGTCCGATAGTAAGCACCCGAATAATGTTATTTCAAACTTATTTTATTGTCGGACAGTGTAGATCCAAGATCAGACTGCACATTCTGTGCAGTCTGATCTTGGTCTACATTGTCCGCAAAAGATCAGTGTGTCGCTCTTGGAAGCTAATGGTTTAATAAAAATCCAGGATCTAGGCTATAGAAGAAAAAAGATATGTCTTTTGAAAATTGATAAATGACGTAACAGAATATAAGTAGGAAGAGTTGAAATCTTTTGTAATTCAATATGAAGAGAAATAATGAAAATCACCCTCGCTAGCAAACGCCTCTTTGTCCTCATTTGTACAAAAATAAAATTCTCAATCATATATGAGCCATGCTGTGGCAAAAGGGAGCTTAATGCATCTTCTTAAGGCATTGTACCGAGCAAGTAATCACGTAAATGTAATTGGGGATCCATAAAATCCATTTTGTCTAACAGCCGACTGTATCATAAGGTAGACTGGTCCTTTGACATACAGAAAGTTGACCGAAAGCAAAAAATTTCCATCAAAGTCTACCTGCGCGGACTGTGCAGGCTGACATAGGTCGATGCTTTTTGCAGATGACCCTTTTACAGAACATGGCTCATATATTCTGCAAGATTAGATGTTCATCCAAATCATCACTTGAAAATTAGCAGTATGCGATAAAACAGATGCAATGGTGTGAATAAACACCCTAGGTATCGAATAGTAGTAGTAACGTTTGTAAGTTGGACTCATAAATGTGCCCGCTAATGGGTCCGCAGAATAAACGCCTTGTGTATCAATATCTAGAAGTACATTAAAAGCTAGCCTGGCATTCAGGCCCTGCATTTGAATCATATCAATAAACAAGGTAAAAAACACTATGGTAAAACCTACAGATATATGCGTTGTTACTTGTTTTTAGCTCACCTCAAGCTGAGCTTTTGTGATTGTGCTGTGTCCGGCGTCCGTCGTCCGTCGTGGGTCGTCCGTCTTCCGTCGTGCGTAGTCCCTCATGCGTCGTCCCTCGTGCGGTCGTCAACATTTGCCTTGTGTGCACTCTAGAGGCTACATTTTCAACCAGATCCTCATAAAACTTGGTCAGGATGTTTGTCTGGATAAAATCTTGGCCAAGTTGTAAATTGGGTCACATAGGATCACAAAGTAGGTCACAGATCTTACAAAAACATTGTGTGCACTCTAGAGGCCAGATTTTCAGGCTGATACTCATGAAACTTGGTCAGAATGTTTGTCCGGATAAAATCTTGGACAAGTTTGAAATCAGTTTGTGTTGGGTCAAAAAAGTAGGTCAATGGACCATATCTTAGAAAAAGCTTGTATGCACTCAAGGGGTCACATTTTCATCTTGATACTCATGAAACTTGGTCAGAATGTTTGTCTGGATAAAATCTCAGACTAGTTCGAAATCGGGTCATGTCGGGTCAAAAAGTAGGTCACTGAGTCACTGAGCCAAATCTTAGTAAAAAGTTTGTGCGCACTCTAGAGGCTACATTTTCAGCCTGATAGGCATGAAACTTGATTAAAATGTTTGATTCGATAAAACCTTGGACACATAGAAAATTGGGTTATGTTGAATCAAAAAGTAGGTCACCGGGCCAAATCATAGAATAACCTCGTGCACTCAAGAGGCCACATTTTCAGCTTGACACTCATAAAACTTGGTCAGAACGTTTGTCTGGATAAAATCTCGGGCAAGTTTGAAATTGGGTCACATCGTGTCAAAAAGTAGGTCACTGGGCCAAATCTTAGAAAACCTTGTGTGCACTCTAAAGTTTACATTTTCAGCCTGATACTCATGAAACTTGATCAGAATGTTTGTCTAGATGAAATCTCGGAAAAGAATGATATCAAGTCACGTTAGGTCAAAAAGTTGGTCACGGGAACAAATCTTAAAAAAACCTTGTGTAACCCTAGAGGCCACATTTTGAGCCAGATTAGAAATTCAAACATAGGCTAAAGCAGTCAAAAAGTAGATCATTTATATTCATGTGTTTTACATTATCACGACCAGGATCTTTTCAGCCTTATCAATCCTAAATGACCTTACTCAGGTGAGCGCTTTAGGGCCAATGGCCCTCTTGTTTATCTTAAATACAGTGTTTTGCAGTTTATTTTATGATTTATTTTTATAGGAATGCTCTATTTAACGGACTGATACCAGTCTAGTTAAAAGCCAGCGCTGTCACCTTCGCCAAATAAATAATAAATAATTTTATTATTATTTTTTGGCTTCATTTAATTGAGCTTTGCCCTGTGAAATGAGGGCTTAATGCATCTGCAAAAAGTATCGACTCATGTCAGCCTGCGCAATCAGCGCAGGCTGACATGGGTCGAAACTTTTTGCCATTTGTCAATTTTCTGCATACTAAAGGACAATTCTATCCCCATAATTAGTCGGTTGTTAGAGTTAATAGATTTTATGGATCCACAGTTATGTGATGACTTGCTTGGTATAATGGATAACGGAGATGCATTAAGCCCACTTTTGCCAGAGCGTGGCTCATTTATGCTAAATATGCTCATTATTAACACAAGGCTGTATACATTTGGAATTTTGAAGCATAATTATAGGTTTTACAGCTTAAGTCCGGTGAGTTCGTAAATTTCTCTCGTATTTCTAGGCCTTTAATCTAAATTTTTTAAAAAAAATAAGAAAATTGTCATCTGCAAAACGTTTTCAAACTGAAAAAAAGTGTGGCAAGGAAAATTGCTAAAGGGAATGTAAGTACAGAAGACAAGCTGGCAAGACAATTTATTATGGACTGGCAACAATCTAAAGTGATTTCATTGTAGGCTTAACTCTATATCAAACAAAATTTTGGATTTGTCAAAATTGAAGGTATTTGCATACGACAATTTAAACGTGGCTTAGATTATGAAATTTGTTTTGGTTATTTTTTTAATGACAGAAAACATTGTGTGAAAAGGGGAAAATTCTGGTTACCAGCATTTTCTTCTATTCCCACAATGTTTTCAAAAGAGCCTCTTCCTCAGGTTTGTTAAAACCCTAGGTTGTGTGGTAAAGGGTTAAAAGTTTTGAGTCTGTTTATGTCTGCAGTCAGAAAGAGGCAATTTGGCCTATAGCAAGAGTAAACACACTGTATTCTATTGGCATGTATATTTTAACTTATATGGGTATAGGCATTTTCGGCGTGCCTGTATATGCTTGTTTTTGACCTACTTCTTGCTACTGGTCTCGAATAAATGAATAGTAATTTGCCATTGGTCAAATAATTTATACGGACATGTTTTCTTTCAGCTGGTCTCTACCGACCTATTTGCGGGCCCACTCATGACACAAATATACAAGGGTTGCTTACACTAATCGATACGCTGCGGCGCTTTTCGCATTATACGCACCTCTGCCACGAGATACGAGATAACTATCATGATAATTTTAGAGAAATATCGCGATAAAACAAACTTTCCTGGAAATATTATCTAGCTAACAAAAAGTTTCACGATAAAAATATCGCGATATTTCTAACTGTTATCACGTTTTTTTTTTTACGCTCGGGCCCACAACTGACATTCACGGTATCTATAATTAGATACTGTTTCGGATCATCTTTGTCTCCTGTACAGTCAAAAACTTCCGAGTTCATCCAAATGTTGATTTTTCTATTTATAGATATCGAGAGACGGGTAGAACTATCACGATAATTTTACCTCAATGTCAGCTTCGTGCACGAATGAGAAATAATCACCATAAAATTTTCTAGATAGCAAAGTTTATCGTGATAGTTTTTTCAGAAAACTTTTCACTATCTAGATAAAATTTCGAGGAAACTTCAAATTATCGTGAAAGTTTTCTCAAATTATCACGATAGCTATCTCGTATCTCGCGGCAGAAATATGCCACTATACACGTCAGCAAATGAATATGATAGGGTATTACCCTTCCTGTACAAATTGGCAATAACTGAGGTCGTTTTTCGATAGTATTGATTGCCCCGTCGATTGAGTTGTTGTTGTTGTTGTTGTTGTTGTTGTTGATCATTATAACCATGATGATGATGATGATGATGCAAGCATTACCACTTTTCCTTCAATGTTTTCCAAAGCTGTCATCTGTTAAGGCTTAACCCTTTCTCAAACAAGCCCTGGTTTTCACGTGTCTGCAGCACAAGTCTTTTGAAAACACTGTGGGAAAAGGAGAAATTGCTCGTAACGAGCAATTTCTCCTTTTCCCACTGTGTTTTCTACCCTTTTGGAGAACTTTCTGCCATTTTCATCAAATTTAAAATTGTCGTCTGCAAACTCTTTCAATTTAGACCAATCCAAAATTTGCTGTTTGGGAAAGGGTTAAAAGTGCGTATTTTTACGATAATGTAATATCCTTTTCCCAAACATTCCCGTGTACTGTGACCCCGAGCAATTTGAAATTAACCCTTTACCAAACAATCCCAGGTTTTCACGGCCCTGGGAAAGAAAGCTTTTGAAAAAATTGTGGGAAAAGGAGAAAATGCTGGTAACCAGCATTTTCTCCTTTCCTACAATCTTTTCTACCCTGTCAGAAAGCTTAAGAACATTAGTACCAATTTTGAATTTGTCGTCTGCAGAATGTTTTGAATTTGAATGAGTCTAAAATTTGTCGTTTGGGAATGGGTTAAATTACTAGGATCTAAAATTAAAATGTACGCCTTTTTTTTTTTTATACTAAGTTTTGGCAGGTTAACACAAATCTTAAGCAGACATGGGATGATTTTCTATGTAGCTATATTGAATACAATATAGTATCAAATTGCCAAAAGATTGCGTTTAAAAGGTCGTTCAGCCTTCATTCTATAGGTTATTTATCTCTTAGGCTGCTAAGCGCTACTCACTGACTTTTTGTCGGACAGTGTAGCATCAAGATCAGACTGCACGTTGTGATATACACTATCCGACAAGGATATATTTTCTCTTAAAATTTCGAAATAACATTATTTGGGTTTTTAATATCGCTTTGAAAGTTTCATTTAATTGAGCTATACTCTGTGAAAAGGAGGCTTAATGCATCTGCGAAAAGTATCGACACAGGTCAGCCTGCGCAGTCCGCGCAGGCTGACCTGGGCTGAAACTTTTCGCTATGGGTCAATATTCTGTATGTCCGAGGACCATTCTACCTCATGTTTCAGTCGGTTGTTAAAAAAAAAACAGTGGCTATTATGGATCCATAATTATGTGATGGCCTGATAGGTATAATACATCACGGAGATGCGTTAAGCCCCCTTTTTCCAGAGCATGGCTCAATTTAGTTAGCGGGATAAGATTTAACTCTTTTGGTGCCAAAAATATAAATTCGACCCCTTTCGACGGCTGTAACAAACAATCCACTATAATTCAGAAATATTTCTATCCTGTAGACTTGATTATATAAACGGACGGTATAGGTCCAAGTTCAAATTGCACGTTCTGTGTAGTCTGATCTTGACGTCCGCCAAAAAAAAACTATTTTCGCTAATGAGGCTGAAAGGATTTAGATCCAGCACAGTCTATTGCAAGTGAATCGAAGAAGAATTTGTTTGACAGGATGGGCCAAGCCCCCGTAGCTTAGTCGGTAGCGTACAGGACTTGAGAACAGGAGGTCGCTGGTTCGATCCCCGGCTTGGCCAATTTCTTTCCGAGGATTGATGATAGTCATTGCGACAGGATTCATTCTTCTCTCACCGCTGACCATTGTTTCGACGATGGTTATGTGGGAAAGCAGCCAGTGGCTTGGAAAGAATATTGTGCGGAGTACTGGTAAAAGAAACTCCTGGAAAGCATGGATAGGTGCACTGGCCGCCGCGATATAACTGAAATAATGTTGAAAACGGCGTTAAACAACATACAATCAATCAATCAATCATTGACAGGATGGTGCTGATTCGAAAAAAAAAAAATGTTGGGAAAAGGAGAAATGCTCTTTTTTTACAAGTATTTTCCCTATTACTCACTATGTTTTTCAAAACTTATTAATGTGCAGAGGTGATAAACACACACACACACACACTTGTACAGACATTATTTAATATAACGTTCAAATGCCGTTTAACCTTAATCAATATATGGCGTGCAACACACGAAAAGGGGCCTTCGGACATATACGTAAAAGTGTGTCGTCCCAGATCAGCATGTGCAGACTGTGACTAATCTGAGACGACACTTTCCGTTTTTGTGCGATTTTCTGTTTCACGAAAGCATACTGCATGAAAAATCTTATGCAGTCGTAATGTGCCGTCTCGGATTAGCCTGCGCAGTCCGCGCAGGCTAATCCGGGACGACACTTTACGCAAATGTCCGAAGGTCTCATTTCGCATGTTGCGGGCCATATACTACTCACACTTTGATAGGGATCATTTAGATATTTGAATACGAGTATATGTTACAAAAATACAATTTTGCATTGAAAACGTCCATTTCCATAGGTGATTTATTTCATCAGTGTGGCAATGTAACATACTGAAAAACCATATCTGATTATAGTCTGGATTACCTGCCCCTACCACTACGTTATCGGGTCAGGCAAAGCGCAATAATGGCGGCCTCCTAGGCGTCCTCAGGCGTACCGCTACATGCTTCCCCGTTTCCCCCAATTTCATGTGATCCGGTTTGATCAGTTAATAAAATGAGATCAATTTTGTACACAAAATACATTACCGAATCTAAAACGTGCTTTTGGGGTATAGTTTACATATAAATTCGACTATGAATCATTTTAAAAGTAGCTCTGTTTTCGGACATTATATAGGTCCATTGATATTTCGGATACTTAAAGCATTTCTGATATGTAGTTTTTCTAGCTAAATAAGAATGACATGTAGAAAAACTCACTTTCATGACTTTATTGCAAACGATCTGTTTTGAAATCAGCCTATGATCCGATTTGATCATGTGAAATAACAAAATCCCGTCTCCTCTCCATACTAACGGCGGCCGCCATTATTGCGCTTTGCCTGACGTACTAATTCTAATAAGAATGACATGTAGAAAAACTCACCTCTATGACTTTATTGCAAACGATCTGTTTTGAAATCAGCCTTTGATCCGATTTGATCATGTGAAATAACAAAATCCCGTCTCCTCTCCATACTAACGGGGGCCGCCATTATTGCGCTTTGCCTGACGTACTCTTGTAGTACGGCAGGGTACCAGACTAATCTGATTAATCCAGGATGGTTATCCCTAGCAAATTTTGAGTAGTATATTTCAATGGCCTTTCAAAATTATTCCAATACTTTGGTAAATTGCTAAAATAAGTTAAATGACACTTTTCAAGCCCAGAGTAAAAAACCAAATATTGCTATTTCAAAGCCAAAAATATCTTGTTATCGGACAGCGTTGATCAAAGATCAGACTGCACGTTCTGTGCAGTCTGATCTTGATTAACGTTATCTGCAAAAGGTCTTTAAGTCTCACTTAGCAGCCTAAGGTTTAACATACTGCTGAGTCTTACAACGAAGAAACGCTGTAAATTTTGATTTCAAAGAAAACAATGTAGCAAAAAGGGACATTGTTGTATAGAAAAAAATGTTCCATCTGTCTTCACGTTTTTTGTTTTTCAATTCCTTTTTTCTGTCAAAAGTTTAAGATGTCCCCATTGGTGACTGTAAATAGGAAAACGTTTGAAAAACTTCTGATCTTTCCTGGAGCCATCATCTTGCATGCAGATCTCTGCTGTCCCATTCAAAGAGAGTAGACGAAGATAAGCTTGCTCATTTAAATAGTCAGATCTAAGTCTTCACTTTTCTAGACACTACTATCGATTGTGGAAAGATGAAAATTATACATTGAGTAAGTAAAAATAAAAAAAAAACGACACAGAGATTTTTTTTTTTTCTAAGATTTTGAAAATCAGGGTACCTCCCAAATGGTGGTGTAAAATGTATTTTTTGTGAGGTGTATGTGAGATGTATGAGAGATTATGAGTGTGTCACCTGATGTTTTTATTGTAATTATTATTACATTGTATGACGAAAAACCATGTAGTTTAAGTAAAAAATATCATTCTTCATTCTTCCCACTAGTTCTTTATATACGGAAGTATAGATCAAAGATCAGACCCCGTGGTTTAAGTTCAGAATATCTGACGGTACTATTGGATAGTGTAGATCTAAGATCAGACGGCATAATCAGCGCTTTCTGACCGTAATTCTTTACCAAACAACAAAAACCTAGACATTTCCAGATTGAAATAATTTGTAGTCGACAAATTAAATAATGTCAGTGTCAAATAATGTTTTCTTTTTTATGATAAGGTAGAAAACATGGTGGAAAAAGGAGAAAATGCTGGTTACCAGCATTTTCTCCTTTTTCCACAATGTTTTTAAAGGTCTTTCTTCCTAGGACTATTAAAACTCTGACGTGTGTGGTAAAGAAGTTAACGCACCCTGCGCGCCAAAATAACATATCCAACGTCGGAAAGGGTAATTCAATACGATACAGGTAAGACTTTGGTCCACCAATCGCGTACAGGAGGAAGTAAATACAAGCCTATCAGCTCCCAATCAATATCTACCTCCTGCCAGTATACCTTTCGCTCTACAGCAACATTTAAAAAAACAGTACGACACAATCTTGAACAGATGGCTAGTAACGAGGAGCTTTTTTCCCGCAATGTTATCACACGTATTCACCTGTAAGTCCTTGTTTCACGCTGTTTTTCCGTAATATAAATGGATGGGTTTTTTTTTTTTTTTTTTGTTTGTTTGTTTGTTTGGTTTTTTTTTTTTTTGTTTTTGTTTGTTTGTTTGGTGGTTTTTTTTTTTTTTTTTTCAAATCAATTGCTGCATTTTTTTTTTTTGAAGGGAGCAAATCAATTCTTTATCTTAACGCACCTGAGGTTGAAGGCCTTTTAAAACATCGTGTGAAAAGGAGAAAATGCTGTTAATCAGCATTTTGTCCTTATATCACAGTGTTTTACACTCTTCCAAAGACAAATTTTATCATTTTATCCACGTTTCATTTGTCGTCTGCAAATGCTGTCAATATGGAGTAGTCTTAAATTGTGTTATCTTGTGAATTGTTATGAATTAACCATGTAACACAAAATCCTATGTTGTAACGACCCTGAGAAAGAAATCTTTTGAAAACATTGTGAGAAAAGGAGAAAATGCTGGTAACCAGCATTTTCTCCTTTTCCAACAATGTTTTCTGTCCTTTCAAAGAAATATTTCCTAATTTGTGCAACAATTAGTTTGTCGTCTGCAAATGCTTTCAATTTGGACAAGTCGACATTTTTGTGTTTGGTAAAGGGTTAAGGGAGTACAATTATAGATTTTTTTTTTTTTGTAAAGAGACAGCTACCCACTTTTCTATTGTAACGACACTGGTGCCTGCTGTATAACAAAAAATTACACCTTAATTCACTAAGCTGTATCAGGGAAGGAACGAACCTACGGCGTGCACAGGTAAATACACCGTATTACTTAACTAAATGCAAAGTTTTAATTAATTAATCAATCTGTTCATGTACTTTTTTCATTTGTTTATCTTTTAATTATTATCTATCCATTATGTAATTTATCTATCTATTCTGTTAACTATCAACCTTGCCACAGCCAAATACATGTTCGTTACTTTTGCGAGAAGCATGGATCAAGGTCAGACTGCACATAAGTCGCCTCTGATTTTGAATCATCTCTGTCTATTGTTCTTTGGAGTATTTTGATATAAACAAATGTCCAAATGTTGCGATTTTTCTAGTTGGGCCATGCTCTGTGAAAAGGGGGCTTAATGCATCTGCGAAACGTATCAGCCCAGGTTTACCTGCGCAGTCCACGCAGGCTGACCTTGAATGAAACTTTTCGCTACAGGTCAGTTTTCAGTATGTCCAAGGACCAGTCTACCTAAGTTGGTTGTTAAAAAAGGGGCTATTATCAGAGCTCCAGATAGAGGGAGTGATTTTGATTTCGAAATTGAAAATATCAATTATTCTCCTCTAAACCCTATGTTATGGGTACTCATTAGAATCGTCTCACCGAGACGATTCTAATGAGTACCCACAACATAGGGTTTGTAACAGAAATAATGGATTTAGAATACCATCACTCCCTCTTATCTGGAGCTCTGTATTATGGATCCATAACAAATGTTATGATTTTGCTTGTTGTCATGCATCACGGAGATGCATTAAGCCCCCTTTTGCCAGAGCATGGCGCAGTTTTTTTTTTTTTTTTTTCATTCACTTTATGTAAGCATTTCAAATGAGTTTGTCTATTGAGAGCTTTTGTAGAGAAAACGATTCGAATCCATCGACGTTTTGCGTTACCTTTATCCTGTTTTATTAAGACACACTTGAGAAACATTCCGTAAGGACCATCATACACTGAGAGGCAATAGAAAGTATACACCTTTCAATTTTGGGCGTTCTGGCAAAATTTTGGCAAAATGGTAGAAGCTAAGCACTTGCAATTTTGTTATTATGATAGTGCAATCATTTTGAAATAGTAACAACAACACATTAACGGTGTAATGCAGAGAAATGACCCTCCCCTACAAAATGACCCATGGGTCATTTCACTACGTAGAGAAATGACCCGGGTCATTATTCTACGTAGAGAAATGACCCCAGACTGTAGAGAAAGGACCCCCCTCTTAGAAGTAGTTGCAGCAGCAGTAGCTGTAGTAGTAGTAGAAGCATCAGCAGCATCAGCAACAACAACAATGTTAAGGCTAAAAGGGGGTAGTAGAAGTACGAGTAGTAGTAGTAGTAATGGTGGTAGTAGTAGTAGTAATAGTAGTAGTAGTATCAGCATCAGCAGCAACAACAATGTTACAGGGGAAAAAAGGGCGGTCATTTCTCTACGGGGGTCCTTTCTTTTCATGAGGGAGTCATTCTACTACAGCTAGAGGGGGGTCATTTCTCTACGTAGAATAATGACCCGTGTCATTCCTCTACGTAGTGAAATGACCCATGGGTCATTTTGTAGGGGAGGGTCATTTCTCTGCATTACACCGGCAATACATCAATATCAACAAGAACAAAAAAGGGGGATTATTCGTTAAAGGTTAACAAAAACCTTTCTATAATGTCGGGGGATTTTCACTGGTTGATTGACTAATTGGCGTTTCATGCCACTTTCAACATTATTTCAGTCATATCACAACACCAGCTCACTTCAGCCCACTTATTCATGGTTGGCCTGGGCTTAACCAGTCTACGATTTGGCCCGCAAATGCCTTGTCAAAGGAAATCTCACAACAATTTGAACACATCTGGTCGGGACCGAACCATTCACTAATAAGCCATGCCGGATCCTCTATCGTTTAAAGAAAAACAAATGTTTCCATTCCAACTGCAAAAAAATATTGACCAGACTCAATTTTCTTCAATAATTAGGCCTTTTGATAAGTTTTTGTGACAATAACTTAACTCTTTCTGGCACAACAGAAGCAGTTCTTCCAACTTGCAGCACCTTCACAACCGATCAATCGTGACCTGTGTACATATTGCAAAAAATGAGTCACAGACCGGTCTTGCACAGCCACCCTGTGGAATTTCAATGACGCTTTTTTATTGGCTTCTAAAAGTCTTTCTATAGTTTTACACAAAAAAGGAAATTCTGGCCTTTTTTTCAGGTAAACAACTGAGAAACAAAATACTGACATATAGCGGTATATTGATTGTCCAGTAGGTTGCAGGTGCAGATATGCAATATCAAGATGTAGCTGTAGTGTAGTCAGTCAAGTGGTGTGCAAACTAATGACAGAATAACGGTTCAAGTAGGGGAGCAATACAAATTCAAAAACTTCGAGTCAATATGATGAAAAATAACAAATTATGAGATATCGAGAACTGTATTCTTTCTTTTGCCTCTGAATGTATGTCTCGACCCTTTACCAAACAATCCCAAGATTAACTTTCAGAAGGAAAAGGGATTTTGAGAAGAAAGAGAGAAAAGGAGACCAGCATTTTCTTATTTTTCCACAATCTTGTCTACCCTTTCGAAGACAAATCCCACTATTTGAGCCACATTTACTGTGTACTCTGCAAATGCCGACAATTTGGACAAGTCCAAAATTCTGTCGTATAGTAAAGAGTTAAACGGTCTCAAGAAAAAAGTGGCCGTGCTCGGAATTCAAACCAGCGATACCCAGGTTTCAAGCCCTGTACGTTACTGACTGAGCTACTTGGCTTGGCATCTGCTCGGCATCGGTTTCTTGAGTTAGAATGTCGCTAGACATAAAATTACCCTCAGTGACTGTTGAATATTTTGAGTTATGTAGTCACGCATATTCTAAAATATCTTCAATAAAGAAATGCGGTACATATATTCTTTACATTGATTGCAGCCATTAACGACATGGTTCGATTGCATTCCTATGACGACAACCTGTCCTTTCACAATATCGATCTGCATGCTGAAAAGGTAACCTTTTTATAGCCTAAACAAACTGTCTTTTAACAATATTTATCTGCATTCCGATTAGGTAACAGTGCTGTAATCTAAGCAAGCTTTCCTTTGCAGTATCTGTCTGCATACCGAACTGGTAACCTTCTTGTTGTCTAAACAACCTTTTCTTTTACAATAATTATCAGCATGCTGAACAGGTTACCGTTTTGTAGTCTAAACAGCCTTACCTTTTACAATATTTATCTGCATGTTGAACAGGTAACCTTCTGCATGCTGCACAGGTAATCGTCTTGTAGTCTGAACAACCCTTCCTTTTACAATATTTGTATGCATGGTGAACAGGTAACCATCCTATAGTCCAAAAATCTTCTTACAATGTTTACCAGCATGCACAGCAGGCAACTTTCATTTTGTCGAAAAAGTTACTTCACTGTACAAATAAGACCTTTTAAACATCATTGTCTATTCATTGTTTTGTAAACTGTATGGAAAATCGAGGAATTACTTTTAACATGCAATAGTTCGTTTTCCGACGATATTTTCAACACCATTTAAGAGACTTGTTCTCTTTTCCTTCGACATAAACTTTGTTATATTAGTTTCCATAGGTTTGAATTTGAGCTTAACAGTAGTAGGATAAGCTATTCTCTTATGGTCCTCCTTTGCACAGTAGCCAACTATTTCAGCGGCAAATATAATGATACAGTGAGACAATCCACCGAAAATTTATTGCTCTATTTTCACAAAATGCGGCTTTTGCCATGAATGAACTATCAAGGGTCGGCTAGTCATGCCCAGCCCTCGGAGGTTTGCGTAATTGTTTTTCATTGCCATCAAATTATCATCTATTCAGAAAGGCAAACTGTTTTCATCTGACTTGGAAAGCGACGGCCCATAGACTAATAATGTGAACGACAGATGGCGATTGATTGTTTGGACACTAACGACTGTCTGACGTGGTAGAACTTTCTTTACTTATTCAGTCTACCCTTTTATTGGAGTTTTACGGAATCCTGTTTCCGCAATCCACTTTTCGACCTACGAGGAACTCGAAAAGTAGAAATTAGGCACACTAATTTCCACTTTTCTAGCAAAAAAGTTACCTTTGTATTCGTCTGGGTCCAAATACGAAGGACCGGTGACAGGAATTTTTACCCCTACACCGGCTCCAACATTATTCGGTGCTGATAAACAAACATCCCGTGATAATCAGTCCTAACTAGAAAAGCGGAAGTTTTAATCGGCTAATTTCGACTTTTCGACTTTTCAACTTTTCGACTTTTCAACTTTTCGACATTTCGACTTTTCAACTTTTCGACTTTTCTAGGTCGAAAAGTGGAAGTTTTATTGACAATTGTCATGTGAAAAACTTCCACTTTTCTACTTTTCGACCTAGCAGTTTAACGCGAAAGTTGAAGTTAGTACTTCCTAATTTCTACTTTTCAAGACAAACGTGAAATCGAAAAGTCGAAAGTTTTTTGACAATTGTCAGATCAAAAACTTCAACTTTTCGACTTTTCGAGGTAACTTTTTTGCTAGAAAAGTGGAAGTTAGTGTGCCTAATTTCTACTTTTCGAGTTCCTCGTAGGTCGAAAAGTGAAAATACTCTTTTCACTCCATATTCACCCTTGGCAATTAAGATAGACTTCCAATATGTCAAGGTTGACGTCTACTCACTGAAAGCTCTGTCTTGTTCCAGATGTCGATGATATGGGTACCGTGAATCTAAATGCAACAACAACAACTTAATTGGCTCAAAATGTCCATTTAAATGCCGTACCCTGACTATGATTCAGCCAAGTGTCAAGGGCTAAAATAATAATGCACCAACTGTTTGGGCTGCTTAATCGTTCGTTCTTGAAAAAAAAACAAGCCTTAGTCTTGATTAATGGTGTTTGTAGAAATTTGATTTTTGTTGTGGAAACTTAAAAATATGTATCAATAATGAATGTAAAATTTTGGAATATCTGCATTTGAAACAATTGGATTACAACAAAGGACTTTGTTATGCATGTACCTGGGTGAATACCCTGTCAGTATATACTAATATGGATTACCATCAGGGCTCAATTAGACAATCATAGAGTGAACTACTGAGATTTTGCTCAGTACCCAGACGATGGATTAACCTTCATCAAAAAGTATTGGCAAGATTAAAAGGTCTGGGCATATTAATCTTTAGAAGAACACGATCTGGAGCTAGAAAATCCATAGTCAAACCCAGCACTAGCAAACAAACTGGTGTAAATCTTTCAAATCTAACATATCCTGAACGATGTAATACTCTTAAGAATTTTACAGAGTATGTCACCTGTTTGACTTTAAATCGCCGGTCATTAGTAAGAAAAGATATCATTGTTATACAACTATTCCGCGAACATAAGGTTGATTTTGAAACCCGAACCAAAACGTGGTATTCCAATGAAAAGCAACATCAGTTTGAAACCGCGGACCTTAATCAGAACGGTTGCAAAATCAGTGTTTCGAACCGGCAGAATAGAATTTGCTGCGGTGTTGCCCTCTCATGTCGTTAACATGCGTAGATTGCTTTCCGGTGTTAAATCAAGTTTTGATTATAGGGTATGGCAATTAATGTTCAAAAACATTACAATTCTCTGTGTCGGAATATATAGACCTCCATCGCTGGCCTAAATCGATGTTTTCTTTTTTTTTTTAGTTTCTGAAAGACGTAGTTCCGAAGTATTCAAATCTATGATAATGGGCGATTTTAACATGTTGATGATGACAGTGATACCGTTTCGGATTTCAGTAATTCCCTGATAGCTCTTGGGTTGCTACAGCATGTTGACTTTCCAACACACGTGCATGGTCATAGTCTTGATCTAGTGATCACGAATTTCGCAAATGGTGTGGATTTACTTCATGTGAGCCGGGTCCGTTTTTGTCAGACCACTGTGCTGTCAGAATAGTCACCAAGGGAAAAAAAGAAAACATTTTCAGCAAGTCGATTTCTTATCGGAATTTCAAAGACATGGTCAATGATGATTTTGCTAACGACCTAGCTGAAATGACAATTTATTCTGATTCTGTGGAAAAAAATGTTGATCGGTATGAAAATGAAACAGAAAATATGCTAAATAAGCGCCCTCCTACTAAAGAGAAAATACATATATATAGAGCACCAAAGCACTGGTTCAATGAAAGTATTATGCCCCTGAAACGGGCGATGTGTCGATCAGAGAGACTTTGGCGTAAACAACCACGCGACTATAAAAGACACAAGTCCGCCCTTCACAAATATCCCAATGAACTCAGGAATGATAAACAAGTGGCTCTCAGTCAGAAGGTAATGAAATCAAAAGGTAACTCTAAAAAGCTCTATCAGTTTGTGAAAGAGCTTTTTGGCAGCAAATCTAAAAAATCTATGCCACCGGTCGAATATGAAAACAATCTTGTCCATCATTTTATGGGAAAAAAAATACGTGAATCCCTAAATACCTTTGGAAACTATATAAAATCGTCACAACAAAATCTTATGAACTTGACGTTTTGCCCACCGGATCATTCAAATCTTTTCTAAATGAACTTTTTACTACGATTACCCAACCTGTGAATCTTTCTTTGACACAAGGCATATTCCAACAGAAAACAGGAAATAGTGAGGCGTCAGTTGAAAAAAAAATGTGGCCTTGAAATAACATTTTCCAAATATCGACCAGTCAGCAATTTCACGCTCTTGTCTAAACTGGTTGGAAAAGCCGTCCTTTATCGACCAAACGGAAAAGTAAATAAAAATACGATCTCCTTCCAAAGAATCGGTCGGCATACCGTCGGTTTCACTCCTGTGAGTCAGCCTGTGATAGCCTCGGAAATGACATATTTAATGGCATGGAACATCAAGAGGTTACGGCACTGAGAGCTCTGGATCTAAACGCTGCTTTCGATACGTTCGACCACAGCATACTGTTGGACGTTCTTATAAGTCAGTATTGTCTTTGTGGATCCGCGCTGGAATAGGTAGAATCTAACCCAAGACTGCATAATTGTCGAGTGATTGTGAAATCAATTGTGTCTTCAGTTCGGGAACTGCATTGTAGTCTCCCGCAGGGTAGCTGTTTGGGCGGTTGGCTTTACTTGACCCATGCATGAACTATCTCTGACATAGTGTGGCCATCTATTTCAGTGTTCGGATTTGCCGACGACCACAACCAGTGTTTTAGACCATCACCAGTCGAAGAGGGCGGTGCAATTCAACACCCTCAAGGCCGTGCAGTTTTCATAAACCATTGAATGAATAATAACACGTTAAATATGAGCAATTCAAAGACAGAGTTTATTCTTTTTGGAAGTCGTTTTCCTACTCATTAAGTGTAACACCAAAGAAACCAGTACATGTATATGTGGTGAAGTTAATTAAGCTAAAAATAAATAAGGTACATCGGTGCTTTTTACACGAGTCGCTTAGCTTAAAGATCATGTTAATAGAAAGTGTAAAACTGCCATGTTAAATCATTTACAGACTAAGAGTATTCGGAACTATCTGCCAAAGAAGGCAGTTGAAACTCTAGCTTTATCTTTGGTAATATCTCATTCAGATTATTGCAACAGCATTCTTTATGGCATTTCACAAACTGAATTATCAAAACTTCAACGTATCGTACAGAATATGTGTGCTAAACTTGTGCGAAATCGTTCCAAGTATGACAGTTCAAAACAAGCTTTATTTGATCTACATTGGCTTCCGATTAAAGCACGAATAAGTTTCAAGATACATACATACATGTATAACTACTCTGTAGGAACTGCATCATCTTACTTAACCGAACTTTTGTCTAATAACCTATCAAAACGTACCTTAAGACCTTCTGAATCATGTGTTGGTTGTTGTTCCTTTTAATAAGAGTACAACATTTTTCTGACAGAAGCTTTAGCATGATCGGTACAAAATTGTGGAATGAAAATATCAGTAAGTCTGAGACAATCTGAATCTGTAAACATTTTCAAGTGTAAATTGAAATCATTTTATTTCAAGGACTACTTTTAACTATTTTAAATGATGCTAAAATGAAATTTGGCTCATGATAATATGTATGTTTGTATATATTGCTTTTTTTTAATATTATTATTCATTATTCAATGCATTTGAGTATGTATTATATACGTAGAAATAGGCGTTCAATGAAATTTTCAAGTCTCAAATGTGAAGCCCCTTGTATTTCGACCTTTATAGTATGGTTCATTTATACTTTGGAGATAGACTCCATAAGCTGTCTAAGTCCTCTTGTTGTACACTGTACAAAAATATATTTTAACTGAAAGACATTCAAATGTCATGTAATTGCATAACAAAGTTTTGAGTCACATTTTCAATTACTCGTTCACTTGTTATTTCGGAAACTTAATCTACTCGAGTTTCCTAGTACCTTTGGCTTTGGAATTATCCGACTTCAACTGCATGATGCTGGTTATCCTTTCAGGCACCCAACAATGTGCAGCAGTCAATGGACAGTTTGCTGGAATATCTGTCGCAGCCAATCCCTGATAATGATCCTAACAGAAACATTTATCTAATACGAGCTCTACTTAAGTGGTTTAGCCAGGCCCAAACAAGTAAATCGTTTATTAAGTTTAATCATTTAATGTACATTATCAATGTAATATATTATGAGCCATGCTCTGGGAAAAGGGGGTTGAGTGCATCTCCATGATGCATTATACCAAGCAAGTCATCACATAATTATGGATTAATCGGATCCATTTTGTCTAATAACCAACTAAATCATGAGGCAGAATGTCCTTTGAGATGCAGAAAATTGACCTATAATAAAAAGCTTCAACCCAAGTAAGCCTGCGAGGACTGTGCAGGCTAACCTGGGTCGACATTTTTTGCAAATGCATTTAACCCCCTTTTTCACTGAGCATGACTCATACACTTGCAGCTAAGTGTACATGTAATATCATTTTGAAGACTGCTTTTGGTCAGTGACAACGAAAGAGGTATTCACATTCCACTGTTCTAGTTTAAGCGCTCCTGAACAAATTTTTATCAGAATATTCCACATAATATCGAAACATGTAGATTAAATGTCAGATTAATTTAAGCGTTTTGTAAACTCGAACCTTGAGATACATGTACAAAACGCACGAAAGCACTTGAGTGCCACTGGTACAAAAAATTCCTTTTATGCCTTTAGATAGATAGATAGATAGATAGATAGATTGGTGTTCATCTTAGCTTTTAACTCTCTCTCTCTGTCTCTCTCTCTCTGTATGTATTTCTCTGCCTCTCTCTCAAGATTTTATCAAACATATATTTTCACCTACAGAGCAGATCGCAGTACAAAAGCTGCACCTGGACTCCCCGTTTTTACAGGTTTTTCAGCTCAAAGAGGGAAGAGTGTCGTATACCGATGCTTTCTGTAGACTGTGCAGGTAATTCTTTTCATTTTCTTTTTTATCTAAACCTCCACAAAAGCAGATTTCGTATCTGAAATTTTTAAAAAGATCTTTACAAAACCTAAACATCTATAATCCACAGTAAAGACTGTCTCTAACTCATTACCAGACTTGTACATTTTGAGAATGTTTGCAGACGACAAAGTAAATGAGACTCAAATGATGAGATTTGGCTTTGATAGTATACTAAAATAAAGGTTGTTGGAAAAGGAGAAAATGTTGGAAACCAGCTATGCTTTCCAACATTGTTTACAAAAGCTGTCTGTTTCAGGGGGTTGTTTTGCAGATGATTAACAAAAGTCATTGAGAGCATGTACGATTATAATATACGGAAAACATGACGGATATTCCTACTTTCTGTTGTCATTCTTCTGTGAAGTTTCTTACCCCGTTAGAAACACGCAACCACTATCACGCGGATACTTTTGTTTTGCTTTTGTGTTTGATTAAGTCCTAAGGACTTCCGAGCAAAAATATTGAGGGAAAAAATATAATTCCTACCTATCAAAACAAAGAAGTTCAAACATGTATCCACAAGGACTGACTAATGGCAAATGCTATATCTATTTGGCTCTGTGTTGCTTTTCTTTCTCTCTTATTTGCTTTGTGTAAAGGTAAACTTTGTTTCAAATGAATTTCAGTCATTGAACGGCATCCATTGTACTTAACGGTTTCTCTCATTATGAAATGTACAATCTGCCATTTCCCTTATTCATTTTAAGGTAGAAATGCACAACTCGCTAGGACTTTTGTCTTAAAAGCTTTATTTTTCACCTAATTTTATCATACATGAGTATATACTGGAATATGGTTTGTTTAATGCCCGAATGTTGAGATATTACATCCAAGGGTTGTTATGTGATCATCCGTCGTGCGTCGTCCGTCATTCATCGTGCGTCTTGCATCGTCAACTTTCACCTTGTGTACGCTGTAGAGGTCACGTTTTCAGTCGGATACTCCTGAAACTTGGTCAAAATGTTTGTCTTGATAATATCTCGGGCGAGTTTTAAAAAATGGGTCATGTAGGGTCAAAAACTAGGTCACTAGGTCAAATATTAGTAAAACCTTGTGTGTGCTCTAGAGGCCACATTTTCGTTCCAATACTCGTGAAACTTGGGCAGAATGTTCATCTTGGTGCATCTCGGACAAGTTAGAAAATTAGCCATGTTCGGTAAAAAGCTAGGTCAAATCTTTGAAAAACACTGTGTCTGCTCTAGAGGCCACATTTTCAGTCCAATAGTCTTGAAATTTGGTCAGAATGTTTGTCTTGATATCTCGGACGAGTTTAAAATTTGGATTATGTCAGCCCAAAAACTAAATCACTGGGCGAAATGTTTGAAAAACCCTGTGCACACTGTGGAGGCCACAGTTTCAGTCTAATACGCACGAAAGTCTGACATAATGCTTGTTTTGATGATATCTCGGACAAATCTGAAGATGGATAATGTTGGGTAAAAAACTAGGTCATTTAGTCAAATCCTTGGCAAACCTTGTGTACGCTCTAAATGCCACATTTTCAGTCCAATACTCTTTAGAATTGGTCAGAACATTTGTCTTGATAAAGTCTCAGATGAGTGTCAAAATGGGTTATGTAGGTTCAAAAACTAGGTCACCGGGTTTAATCTTAGAAAGATCTTGTGTACAACTCTAGATGCCTCATTTTCAGTCCAATACTTATGACAGTTGGTCAGAATGTTTGTCTTGATAATATTCAGAACGAGTTTGAAAATGGTTCATGTCGGGTCAAAAGGTAGGTCACAGGGCTTAATCTTTGAAAAACATTATTTATGCTGTAGAGTCCACATTTGCAGTCCAGTGCTCATAAAAAAATAGTCAGAATGTTTGTTTTGATTATTTCTTTGATGAGTTTGAAAGTGCGTCATGTTAGGTCAAAAGCTAGGTCATTGAGAAAATCTTTGAAAAACCTTGTGTACCCCATAGAGGCTACATTTTAAATCCAAAAGTCATAAAAGTTTGTTAGAATGCCTGTCATGTTATCTCGTAAGCGACTGAGGACCATCATGGCCCTTCTGTTTTTCTATCTCCACAGAGAAGCGGGCATACCACATGAAGAAATAGACGGTTGGTCAAAGGATACTTCTTACAGAGTTGGAAGAACCAATGGTGACGATTTGAAAAGTTCTTGGATTGCTTTCGAAGGAAATGGTAAATGGCACTTTTTTCACCCTTCCTGGATTCTGTGTGGCTTGGTCGGATATAACCCGGGCGACGTTGTGACGCTGGAGAAGGATGGGAAAGCCACTCTAAAGCATGAACAGGTCAGTGCAGGCTTTATTTTATCTTGCTTTAACGACCCATGGTTTTGTCCCAGCCCGGAAATTTTTATCCATCACTGCTTTCCTAGGGATATATCTTGGCAAAACCTCCCTGCAAACAAACAAATACTAACACTGGACGATTTTCTGCTGATGCCATACCTGGAATACTCTTATTTTGAAGCCAATTTACAGCTTATTTCTCATCGAACTTGCGTAATAAGCAGCACCAATGGAAAGTGCTTGATAGCTTTAACTGTTGAGCGGAAATTTGCAAGACACCTACATTTCTCGTATAGACTCAGTTTATTTGGACATGATATCAGTGGCTTGAATGTCGAGGATTTACCTTTGCTAGTATTTTATTCAAGATCAAGATATACATCCCATACTCTGGTCGAATTCAAAATAAGGTTCCCCAAAGTAGGCCACTATTTGTTTGAAGCATTTGTAGGTAATAGCACTGAGCACATGGATACATGTTTTGAATTCAAAATAATTTGTGACAAAGCTGATCCAAAGTGCCAAAAGCTTCCTCTACAGGCTGGAGTGGTTGGATGGGGCTACGGACCAACAGCAATGGATGCTGGAATTAAAAGTACTTCCTTAAAGTCGGGTGAAGTTCTACTAAAAAGAAATCCAAGATCAGAGAACAACCTGGAGACAGAAATCAAGGTTACTGTTGACGAGGAAGCTCTACATCAAAATGACTTCAACGCATATATTTTCGGGAGTGATTCTGCTGATACTGAAATCAGGACAGGTAACCTAATCACTTTTTGTACTTTAAATATCGATATACTTGATAATTCGTAGAAGTTACCGTAATGAGATGATTCACCAGAACTTGAAAAAGCTCGGTCTTACATCTTTCAACAGCTGATCTGTATGATTTCTTCTCCTACGGTTTGTTTACTTCTTATCCGTTTCTCTGTCGTTTAAACATCAGTTGCTTGCCTATCCGACCAAGTCTCATTTTTGTAGTATGGCATGTACAGTACTTTAATTTCCAATATAAAAAAGTCCGTAGTGGTTCCATAGAAATTACAGTAAGGTTCGTGTCAAGTCAATATAGCACAACGTTCGGATATATACCGTTATCGACAGTGAAGTTTCTGAAGAACTTTCTAGAAAAGTGTTCCTAGAAAATGTTTCAAACAATGTTTGTAAATATGTCTGCCTATGGTGGGACAATATATCTAGATGGTCAAATTGTTAAAATACTGAATTCAGACTTGCCCCCGAACGTATCAAACTCTAGCCATGAAGGACTTTTACGTGATAGTTTTTTTACATATTGTATAGCTAGAGCAAATACCAGGCTACATGTACTAGTGTGTAGAAAACGCCTTTTATCAGTGTAAAGTGTAAGGCATGTAATATAAAAATTGCACTGCTTTGATCCCTACTCTGAGGAAGGTATAACTCAAACATAGTTACGTTAAATTTACTGATATCAATACGGAATTAAATGGAAATTGACCGATTAAAAACCACTTTTAGTTCCTTCTGAGATCAGGCAGCAGATACCTATCAGTGTAAATTGTTTGAACATAATATGCCCGTCCTTGAGCCTGGCAGGATAGGGATGTTTTTTTTTTTTTTTTTTGAAAAACAAAATCTGTTACAGAGCGTGTTCCAACCGACTGCAACAAAGAGACTTGTACGGTGAAGATAAAACCTTCAGTTGAACTTGATGGTGAATATGCGCTACAACTCAGAACGAATTCTCAAAACAGAGAACGTCCGGTGTACAATGTGCTCTTGAAAACTAAAACAGATGACGAGCATGGTGAGTGCCTACGACCTAACCAAACTACATGTATTAATGAGCCATACTATGTGTAAAGGGTGTTTGATACATCTGCAATAAACCATTGCGCAGGCTGATCTTGGTTGAAACCTTTTTGCTATTGGTAAATTTTCCGCATGTAAGAGAACCATTCTACCTCATTATACTGCATGATTCAGCCGGTCTTTACGTACAATGTTTCTATCTTATGTGACAACTTGCTTGATATAGTGCATTACAAAGATGTATCACATAAAACCTCCTCCGGCAGTGTGTTAAACCTATAACTAATTTTTGATAATACACTGACTAGTGCATTATCGTTTTTTGGGTCCCGGTCACAGCACGTGCCGAAAATTATACTACTACGCCTTTTCGCGGGAAAATGACGTCATTGCTGTTGAGCCGTATACGCGAGGAAAGTTTCTGATTTTGGTGTTTAATAAAACCAAAAAATGCTGCGAAAGATTTGTTTTAAAAATCAACAAATTTTCTAGAAAGTGTTTCATTCTACTGTCTGTGTAAATGTCAGAGCTATCTACTTGTATATGTAGCCTGTGGACCCATATATTCGTTACTCTAACATCGTATTTTTGCGCATGCGCGTTACGGCTTGGCACATGAATTTATAAGACTTTGCAAAAGTAAGACATTGGACATAGTTATAGATCATAAACACTTAAAACCGGGGTGAAAACAACAAATTAACAACTTAAACTTTGTTCTTACTTGGGTATGTTTTGATCTGAATCACTCAGGTGCAGGACCCATACATTCGTTCCCTGTGATTGGTCAGTCCATAACATCAAATTGACGTCATTTCCTCGGTGTAACTTTCATTACACATTTAGGTTCATCAAATGTCTTCCACTTAATCCAACCTGGGAAAGTGACTGTAATCTTAGTAGACTATTTTTTATAATGTTTTTCCGAAGAAGGTAAGAGAAGTAAGCAAGCTCCATTTGATAAAGGAGGCTTAGTATAAGGATAGGGTTGGTTCTGCCTTTTTTTCATGAAGTAATTGATGTTAATTTTCCTTCTCAGGTGAATGACAGTTTGTAAAGAATGTTGCAAGAGCGCCAGAAGAACGATTGACCTACTAAAATTTGGAATATGATGTGCTGGTGTATTAACATGCCCATGTTTATTCAATAACAGTAAATTTAAAAAAAAAAATCTTTGGAGTTGAAATACTTTAAAAACAACAGCAACAACAACAACACAATATTGTTAAGCATACAGACACAGAACTAAATATTTACAAAAGTCCTTATAGGAGGATATAATTTACTTGCAATGAGGGCATAAGAAGACGCTGTGTCTCCTTACCACTGGTTCTTTAGTGCAGTATTCCAGATGAACCCAATGATCACAATTATCACATTGGGCCCAAGATGTGAACTTGACGAAGTTTCGTTGCCTTGGGGGAGCGAATTTTTCACAAACACAACAGTAACTATCATTTTCGTCATCACTGAAGGAGGAATATGTCTCTGTTTCAACTGGAATACCGGATGTTTCATTTGCTCTAACCTGGTTAAGCCCACTTGTTGATGGTTTTGGACTTGCTTGGTCTTTTTCAATATTCGGTTTTCTTGTACTTTTGAGATGTTGCGTTTCCTGTTTTTGACTTTGACTGTCAAGGTAGACTGTTAATTGTTTTAAGTATTCGTCGTCACTGATGACCTTCCCGCTAGCATTAGGTCTTACTTGTTTTCTTTTCTTTGGTAGATAATGTTCTTCTGATTCATTCTCTTTCTTTGTACACATATTTTCGTATTTGTCCTTCAGAAAATCAACCACAGCTTTCTTACCCAATTTTATAGCCTTAACTTTACCTATGGGGTTACTCTCTCTAAAAGCTTCACAAGGAAAAAACTTTTCCTGTGTTATTGCATCGGAATTTAGAGGAAATATTCCTGTTTTTCTGAACCCATTTTGAATGCTGAGTGGTGTCGTTGCCTTTAAGTACGCTTTGCACGCCAAAGAACAAATATCATATTTTGTGATCGTACGTCCCATATTTTGGTGCATAAATCTTGAGCATTCACTGTAGTAGTAATTTTTGAATGGACCGTATAGTGACACATCTAGAGGTTGCAATATATGCGAGGAATGGGCTGGTAGAACAAACAGTATAATGTTTTTTTCTCGTGCAAACTTAATTGTCTCAGGACTTTTGTGCGATGCATGGCCATCATAAATCAATAAAATCGACTGCCTGGAATCTGATGGGTGCACATGGGGCAAAAAATGTTCTTCCAAATATTGTTTGAATATTGTACTGTTACACCAGCCACTTTCCGACACGGTTCCTTTTGTGCCAGGGCATGCCCCTTTTAATAACTCTTCATACCATCTTTTCCCTTTAAAAATGAAAAATGGTGGAACGGCATTACCAGCTGCGTTAACACAGTCTATAACAGTTGTATTCGCTGACTTGGGAGATGTGATAGCTTGTGGCTTGTTATTTGGATTACCGATTATATTGGTAGGTCGATGTTCAGGCTGTATTCCAGTTTCGTCTAGATTGTATATAAAATTGGGCTTATTCTCCAAATTGTTTTCCTGCATGACCGTTTTCAGGTTCGTAAAGTAGGCCTTTACTGCTTCTGGGGTTGTGTTTTTTGCTCTGGACGACTCCAGTTTACTTGGTTTTAATGTAGCAATTTCCTTGGGCCACCTTTTCAAAAATCCATATAGCCAATTTTTACTCAACGGATTGCTTTCTTTTTTCCTTCCGAACTCGTATGCCATTTCACCAGCCAAAGCCCTTGTCTCTATATTTGTCATACCATATCCAAGATCTGCCCTAGCTTGTAGATAATCTATGATACTACTCTCTTCCTCTCTTGTAAATATGGTATCCTTGCCAAAATTTACGGGATCAATGTAACCTAATACCCTGTCTCTCAAAGTTGTCACGGGTACACCGAAAGATCTGGCTGCTTTTTTCACGGGCATTCCGTTGCTCTTTACATTATTTAGTGCTTTCAACAGCAATTCAGAACTGTAATTCATGTATTTCCTGGCATATCTATTTGGTTTAACCTGTGAGGAAAAAAAGAAATAGAGCAATAGAACTCGGTCTTGATCTGTTTCTTAACATTTTAATGATGATTGAAACCAATATCAATTCACGTAAAATGAAACGCCAATGGGACGTACACTCGCCAAATTGAATGCGGCGTGAAGGATTAAAACTATTGAACTTAACAGTATTTTTGTTCAATACCTTTGGGTCGTGTGCAAAATAACACCGACGAAAACACCTAAAATGGCTACGTTATGTTCTCGTCTTAGTAAATAAGCCATTTAAACATGAAATATTGTTTTTTCACAATAAAAAAGGAAATTTGGACATGAGGTAAGACTTTAAAACAGTATTTACCTGTTTTTTACGCATCTTTCAGCACTTTTCTTCGAGTGGAGTACGGATTTAATCAATTCAAAAAAACTATACCGGTGCTTGGATGGAATGCAAGTCGGTCGCGTGAGAAAATTCTATAAATGCATGACGTAACGAATGTATGGGACGTAACGAATGTATGAGTCCTAGGCATGCATATTTGAAACCGAACAAGAGCTGTAAACATGGACCTGTGAATGGTGTTTAGGCCAAAGGTGATGATACATGATATTTTCTGTCTGTCGTTCTTTTTATTTGATAAATAGGATCTTACGCGAGTGGTTATGTATTATCATTTTTAATCATATTCGTTGACTTGAATGTACTTGACGATCGCCAAGGCTCACGTCATACATTTTCAGTCAACTCGTTTGATGAAAATGATAATACATAAACACTCATGTAAGTGTATTAAACCTGTTCCCACAAAACATGACACAATAATGAACACACTTGATCTTGCTAAACGTTTTGTCATTAATGAGATTTCGTTGTGTTATCCCAAGTATTTTAAAATGAAGAATGAAATCTCTTCACTGCAACTGAATGTAGCTAACGATATCCCTTTATTTTCTGCAAATTGGTTTTAAAAAGTCCAAGCTATTTTAAAGTGATACGCTGACATGTACACTGACCAGTGTCCAAGCAAAAGATGGTCAGGGCCTCATCCTATATACGACTACGTCTTCTCTCACAAGCTTAAGGTTGTTTAACCTTTATGTTTTTTGCTTCTGAAATGGTGGTAGTTGTAAACCATCCGCCTTATTCACCTGACCTGAGTTCCTGTGACTTCTTTTCATTGCTAATATCGCAGAGGCTGAAGAAATTGTTCTCCGGGGAAGAAATGTAGGTCCAGAAGTTCTCATGACAGTGCCATTTATCAGTGCCTATAACAGAAAACAGCTTATCTACTTTTTTGGGATTGTGTAAAAAGGGTAACAAAAACGTGTTTCGGTGAAAGAATTTGAAAGGATTATTCTTTTGAATTGTGCTGTTTAAGAAATCCAAGCCATATGGCAGTGCTTTTTGCAGGACCCTTGTAGACGAGGTTGTATACATGAGCCATGCTCTGGCAGTGGGGTTTAATGCACCTCTTTGATGCATTATATCAAGCAAGTCATCACATAATTATGGATCCATAAAATCCATTTTGTCCAACAACTGGCTGAATCTAGAGGTACGTGGGTTCCTTGACATACAGAAAATTTACCAATAGCAAAACGTTTCGACGCAGGTCAGCCTGCCCGAACTGTGCAGACTGACCTGTATCGATACTTTTTGCAGATGCTTTAAATCATATTCTTCCTAGAGCACGGCCTAAATTTATGTTTGTTTGGGTGTGACTGGATGTTTATGGATACCTGTAAGGTGTGTGCAATGCGATTTTCGTCATTCGTGCACGGGCTTAGTAAGTTGTGACCATGTCCCGGGGTAGATGTATGACATATTGGTATAGCTGTTTCCCGTAGGCTCCTGTCTATCTCTCTTTAGCCATTCTCTTGTGTACATCCTTGTAAATTATGCGTTGTACATATCCGTACTATTTGCGGTGCGTTTCTTTGTGCGCAGTTTCTTGCAGTTTCCCTGTTCTATTTAAATGTAAAAACGATACTCTGTTGATTTGTCAAAGTCACGCGCAGATATCATCATTTCACCTTTGCGTGCTTTTGTCAAGCCGCACCTACAGTCGTCTGCTTTTGAATGCCGACACAGGTCCCTGTATCAAAATCCTACGTTTTTACGATCTTGTGGAAGACGTCTTTTGAAAACAAGGGTAGCCACCATTTCTTTTTCCTTTGCCCATAATGTGTTCTACCCATTCGCGGGCAAATGCAGTCGTTTGACCAACCTTTTACTCTCGTCGTCTGCAAAACATTTCAATGCAGACAAGTCGAAAATCTGGCTGATACGAATTAATGTGAGATGAAGAAGAATTGTGTTGACATTGTACGAAGTAGGCACATGTATTAGCAGAGAGTGTTGTAATTATTCACGTTACTCGCTGTTTTTATTTGAATTCAAGAATTTAAAATATCTATTTATTGTCTTTTTATAGTGATTTTTAAGGCAAATTCGTGCTTAAAATGGATTAAACAGTCACCCTCTCCTGGCTTCGTTTATGCAGTTTACTCTTGTTTTTTTAGACGACAATCGAAAGAAGGTCCGTGAATTGGAGAAAGAGGTAAGGCACACTTTGAAGGTAGAGGCAAAACTGGAAGCAAAGTCCGATCTTCAGAAAATTGTTAAAGACTTACATGACGAAATAGACAGTTATGGTGTTAAAGGTATTTTCTCAGCTCTTCATTCATTTACTATAGCATAATTATACTTTAGGCTTTCGTTATCATTTTTCTTTTGTTTTTTACTTCTTTTCGTGAAACACATATTCGCCTTCGATGCGTTCTTCTTTCCTACCTCCGTGCTGATGTGTGTGAATTTTTAATGTATTTTTGTATTTATAAATTTGGGTGTGTGAAGTTTGCAGTAAGTTCGACAATCGGAGTTCGATATTCAATGTAGAAATGAATATGCTGTTAAGTTTAATTTCATGCAGCAGTAGATTCGGTATTTTTTTCAAACTCAATGGACAGTTACAAATAACAAGGAGTAACGATTTGAATATCAAAATGAATTTTATGAATTTATGCTAGCGCATGTTTTTTTTTTTTTTTTTTTGTATGGGCATGCAGATGATGTAAGATCTCGAATATAGATTTCAATATCGAAATGAATTTCAGGCTACCTGCAGATTCTCCAAGATTTCCATAGGGGCATGTAGATATGTAGGAAATCGAATGTCGATTTGAATATCGAACTGAATTTCATGCTAGCAGCAGATTCGCAAAGATTTCTATATAGGCATGTAGATGTTGTAAGAAATCCAATTTAGATTTGAATATCGAACTGAATTCCATGTTACCAGCAGATTTGCTAGAATTTCTATATGGGCATGTAGATGGTGTATGATATCGAATGTAGGTTTGAATATCGAACTGAATTTCATGCTAGCAACAGATTCGCTGAGATTTCAGTATGGGCATGTAGATGATGTATAAAATCCAATGAAAATTTGAATATCAATCTGAATTTCATGCTAGCAGCAGATTCACAAAGATTTCTATATTGACATGTCGATATTGTATGAAATCCAATGTAGATTTGAATATCAAACTGAATTTCATTCTAGCAGCAGATTCGTTATAATTTCTTTATGGGCTTGAAGATGGTGTATAATATCGAATGTAGATTTGGATATCAAACTTGATTTCATGCCAGCAGCAGATTCGTGAAAATTGCTGTATGGGCATGTACATGGGGTATGATATCGAATACAGAAAGGAATGTCGAACTGGATTTCATGCTAGCAGCAGATTAAATAGAATTTCTATATGGTATAATACTCTATGTAGATATGAATATCGATATGAATTTCATGATAGCAGCAGATTCACCAAAATTTCTTCATGGGCATGTAGATGGTGTATGATACCGAATATAGATTTGAATATCGAACTAAATTTTATGCTAGCAGCAGAGTCGCTAGAATTTCTTTATCGGCTTCAAGATAGTGTTAAATATCGAACTTAATTTCATGCTAGCAGCAGATTCGGAAAAGATTGCTATATGGGCATGTAGACGGTGTATGATATCGAATATAGATTTAAATATCGAACTGAATTTCATGCTAGTAGCAGATTCGCTAGAATTTCTTTATGGGTTTGTAGATGGTCTATAAAATCGAATACAGATTTGAAAATCGAACTGAATTTCATGCTAGCAGCAGATTCACCACACTTGCTGTATGGGCGTGTAGATGGCGTATGATATCGAATATAGATTTGAATTAAATCTAAATTCGATATCATACATCATGTGTATGCCCATACAGCAAATTTGCCATGAAATTCAGTTCGATAGTCAGATCAACAGTCGATATTACACACCATCAACAAGCCCATGAAGAAATTCTAGCGAATCTTCTGCTAGCATGAAATTCAGTTTGATATTCAAATCTATATTCGATCTCATACACTATCTACATGCCCATTTAGCAATTTTGTCCAATCTGCTGCTAGCATGAAATTCAGTTCGATATTCAGATCTACAGTCGATATTTTACACTAATTTATAATCCAATAAAGCAATTATAACGAATCTGCTACTAGCATGAATTTCAGTTCGATATTCAAATCTATATTCGGTATCATACACCATCTTCATGTCTATGTAGAAATTTTGGTGAATCTGCTGCTAGCATGAAATTCAGTTCGATATTCAGATCTACATTCAATATTATACACCATTTACAAGCATAAAAGGAAATTCTAGTAAATCTGCTGTAAGCATGAAAACTTCGATATCCAAATCTACGTTCGATTTCATACAATATCTACATGCCCATATTGAAATCTAGCGAATCTGCTGTAGCATGATATTTAGTTCGATATTTAAATCTATATTCGATATCATACACCATGTACATGTCCATATGGCAATTTTGTCGAATCTGCTGCTAGCATGAAATTAAGTTCGATATTCAGATCTATATTCGATATTATACACCATGTACATGCCCATATAGCAATTTTGTTGAATCTGCTGCTAGCATGAAATTCAGTTCAATATTCAGATCTCTATTCGATATTATACACCATGTACATGCCCATATAGCAATTTTGTCGAATCTGCTGCTAACATGAAATTCCGTTCAATATTCAAATCTATATTCGATATCATACACCATCTCCATGCCCATACAATAATTTTGTTGAATCTGCTGCTAGCATGAAATTCAGTTCGATATTCAGATCTACATTCGAAATTATACACCATCTACAAGCCCATAAAACAAACTTTGGTGAATCTGCAACTAGCATGAATTTCAGTTCGACATTCAAAGCTACATTCGATATTATACACCATCTACATGCCTATACATCAATTTTGTTAAATCTGCTGTTGAATCTACATTCGATATCAAACACATCTTCATGCTTATACAGCATTTTTTTCGAATCTGATGCTAGCATGAAATTAAGTTCGATATTCGGATCTACATTCGGTATTATACACCATCTACAAGCCGAAAAAGAAATTCCAGCGAATCTGCTGTTAGGATGAAATTCAGTTCGAGATTCAAATCAATATTCGATATCATAGGCTATCTAAATGCCCATGTAGAAATTTTGGTGAATCGGCTGCTAGCATGAAATTCAGTTCGATATTCAAATCTATATTCGATACTATACACCACCTACATGCCTATACGTCACTTTTGTTGAATCTGCTGCTAGCGAGAAATCCAGTTCGATATTCAGATCTACATTCGATATTATACACCAACTATAAGAAATTCCAGCGAATCTGCTGCTAGCATGAAATTCAGTTCAATATTCAAATCTATATTCGATATTATACACCATCTGCATGCCCATACAGCATTTTTTCCGAATCTGCTGCTAGCATGAAATTCAGTTGGATATTCAGATCTACATTCGATATTATACACCATCTTCAAACCCATGTAGAAATTCTAGCGAATCTGCTGCTAGCATGAAATTTAGTTCGATATTCAAATTTATATTCGATATCATACACCATCTACATGCCCATGTAGAAATTTTAGTAAATCTGCTTCTAATATGAAATTCCGTTTGATATTCAAATCTGCATTCAACATATACACCACCTACAAGCCCATAAAGGAAATTCTAGCGAATCTGATGTTAGCATGAAATTCATTTCGGTATTCAATACATTACCTACATGCCCATATAGAAATTCTAGCGAATCTGCTGCTAGCATGAAATTCAGTTCGATATTCATTTCTACATTCGATATCGTACACCATCTATATGCCGATGTAGCAATTTTGTCGAATCTGCCGCTAGCATGATATTCAAATCTACATTCGATATTATACAGCTTGTAAGAGCCGATAAAGAAATTCTAGCGAATCTGCTGCTAGTATGAAATTCAGTTCAATAGTCAAATCTACATTGGATTTCATACAATATCTACAAGTCAATATAGAAATCTTTGCGAACCTGCTGCTAGCATGAAATTCAGATCGATATTCAAACTTTCATTGGAATTTATTTATCATCTACATGCCCATACACAAATTATAATGAATCTGCTTCTAGCATGAATTTCAGTTCGATATTCAAATTTTTATTCCATATCATACAACATCAACATGTTCACATAGAAATTCTAGCGAATCTGCTGCTAGTATGATATTCAGTTCGATATTCAAATCTAAATTGGATTTCATACAACATCTACATGCCTATATAGAAACCTTTGCGAATCTGCTGCTAGCATGAAATTCAGTTCGATATTCAAATCGACATTCGATTTCCTACATATCTACATGCCCATATGAAAATCTTGGTGAATCTGTTGCTAGCCTGAAATTCATTTCGATATTGAAATCTATATTCGAGATCATACATCATCTGCATGCCCATACAAAAAAAAAACGCGAATTTACTGCTGGCATGAAGTTCATTTCGATATTCAAATCGTAAATCCTTGTTTTTCGTAACTGTCCCTTGAGTTTGAAAAAATACCGAATCTACTGCTGCATGAAATTCAACTTAACAGCATATTCATTTCTACATTGAATATCGAACTCCGATTGTCGAACTTACTGCCAACTTCACACACCCGTAAATTTGTCAAGATGATTTTAGATTAACACAACTTCTCCACATTCCAGGTAAATATTTAATGGTAATTATATTTATAATGACATGGCTACAGTAAGAAAAATAGTAATGGTAATTTGATAAATAACGAGGAAAAACAGTGACAACAATTTTTAAAAAACGCAGATTCGTATGGAGTGTTAAACTGGAAGACTACGATTGAATATTCAGAGGCTGATTAACATTTTCCTCCATTACTATCACAGATCGTTAGATATTAGTTGCTATATATGAAGAACGTGTAGTAAAATATTGGTGTATGAGCGGCTGTGTTAATTAGACCGTGTTTGAAAGCCATGGGTTCCTTAATCAATTCAAAGAAAACGACATAATTATACTAAATCTTCAGCTATGGCTGATATGACTATGAACTGCAGCGAATATTCTTTCATTCTCGGATTTATTAAAATCACCATCACCAAATAAAATGACTTGAAGAGTAACTCTTGTAATTGTACTTATACTATTGTTTAAACTACCTCTCGGTAAAATGGGCATTCAAAGAAGTAATGTTGTGTTGATTCAACGGAGCCGCATCTACAAAGGGGTGATTGGACTAGATTTTTCAAATACAAGTGTTCATTAAGACAACTGCACTTATACCGTAACCTTGCATGTATTACCTAAGTTTTTTCTATCATCAAAGAAAATAAAGCTTATTTTGGCCAGGATTATCTATATTTAAACGGTGCTCAAAAGCAGACAATGATTCGGCATTTTTCGTTTCATCTGATAAAGGGTTCCGATCATTGATCACATATTGCAAGAATTAGATTTTCTACAAAGTTATTCGGTCTACGAAGATTACAAGATGGTTAATCCCGAACTGTCCGACTTACAAGGACATTAAGATAGGAGAAAGTCCGTTGAACATTTTATGAAAAAAATTTAGTTTTCGCCTCCTTTGGCTTAAAGTTTCCCATCAAGTATATTGGTATGCATTACGAATAGCAACAAGCTTGGTGCAGCCTGTAACTATGCAAGCTGCTTCAGTTTGAATCTGATCCAGTTGATCTTTCAAGTCTTGAAAGAGATTTCCCATACAACATCACCATATTAAAGGATAAGCCTGATAAAAGAAATGTAAATAATTTGAAGAGAAAGACGACCAAGAGGCGCTTGTAGATGCCGCATGATGCCAATCCTTTTCCATGCCTTTTCAATAGATTTTCTAATATGACTATCCCAAGACCCATCATTAGAGAGAAAGATTCCCAAATGTTTATGGCTGGCAACAAACGGTATTTCTATATTTGACATAAAGAGACCTGGGTGGTTAGGCTTAGAACATTTGCGAGATATTACTAAAGTTTCAGCCTTTGATGGATTAAGCTAGACCAACCACTTCTGAACCCTCTGATTGTTTTTGTCGATGTCTAATTGTAAAACTGTTCCTACGACATCCGGATTCGCTCAACAATACTTGTTCCCTACAGATTAAGATTTAAGCCTATAGCTAAAGTGTTACAAAGAGATGTCTCTGGGATAAAAGTATTGTTGAACGATCTTTATATTTACAGGTGTACAAGACAGTCCGGGGATGAGCAAAGCAGTGGCCAAGCCCAAGAAAGAACATAAGGACAAAACGAACGTTTCTAAAGCGTGCGCATTGTCTTAGTACTACCAATTCGCAAAACTTCTAACCGACCACTATTATACAGTCTGTAAATTAGACCATGTAATAGACAAACAACTAACAGTTTATGCAACATTACAATGGACGTATATCTTGGTGTTGTGAAGAGAGGATTCTCGATTTCAACATTGGAAAGCATGTCATTTAACCCTTGACCTGCTATATAATTTAGCCCTTATCCTGCTAAATAAATGCAATGAAGTTGGTACAAAAAACCAAGATTTTTCTATTTCAAAGGTATCTTTCGAGGAAAGATATCTACTTATCGGACAGTGTAGATCCAAGATCAGACTGCACGTTCTGTGCAGTCTGATCTTGATCTACACTGTCCGCAAAAGGCCCTTGAGTCATGCTTAGCAGCCTAAGAGTTAAATGAAAATTTCAAGCCGATAGTAAAAACCCGTATGGTGCTATTCCAACCTTATTTCTTGAGGAAAAACATCTGATTATCGGACTGTGTAGATCCAAGAACAGACGTGCGGTCTGATCTTGATCTCCACTGTTCGCAAAAGGTCATTAAGTCGCGCTTAGCATCCTAGGGGTTAAAAAATATATCAGTTACACGTAGGGACTGTCCAATAGGCATAACAAATTTAAAAGAGAAGTCTACGTCATTCTTTCTTCAGAAACAAGAAAATATTGTAACATTTTTTCTGCATAGAAGGATAGTTCGAGAGAACAAATGTGAAGTTTTCAAAATTTTGATTTTTTTTTTCAACTTTCAATACTGAGGGAACGAACCCTCAACAACTCTCTTGCTCATAAACATGTCAATGAATTATGTTCAATCATCGGCTGAAGTAGGGCGTGGACTTTGTTAATTTATTCTACAAAATATTTAAACAAATGACCCCTCCCCTATCAAAGAGAAGAGGTGCAACTTTCAGGTGATCGTTTAGATGTTTGTTGTGTGTATGATGTCACTTTTGTGAAGAGACAAGATCTAGATCAGACTATGTATAGATCCTACACAAATCGATCTAGATCTAATGCATATGAGCCATGTTCTGTGAAAAGGGGGCTTAATGCATCTGCGAAAAGTATCAACTCAGGTCAGCCTGCGCAGTCAAAGCAGGCTGACCTGGACCGAAACTTTTCGCTTTTTGTCAATTTTCTGTATGTCCAAGGACCAGTCTACCCCATGATTCAGTTGATTGTTAAAAAAAAGTGGCAATTATGGATCCATAATTATGTGATGGCTTTACTGATTTCATGGATCACGGACATGCCTTAACCCTTTCCCAAACAAGCCCTGGTTTTCACGTGTCTGCAGTACAAGTCTTTTGAAAACACTGTGGGAAAAGGAGAAATTGCTCGTAATGAGCAATTTCTCCTTTTCCCACAGTGTTTTCTACCCTTTTTGAGAACTTTCTGCCATTTTCATCAAATTTAAAATTGTCGTCCGCAAACTCTTTCAATTTGGACCAGTCCAAAATTTGTCGTTTGGGAAAGGGTTAAGCCCCCTTTTGCCAGAGCTTGTCTCATACGAGCCATGCTCTGTCAAGAGGGGGCTTGGTGCATGTCTGCAATGCATTAAACCAACCAACTCATCACAAGATTGTGGATCCATAAAATCAATTTCGTCTACCAACCGGCTGGATCCTGGCGTGGGATGGTCCTTGGACATTCTCAAAATTTACCCAAAGCAAAAAGTTCGACCCGGGTCAGCTTACGTTGACTGCACAGCCTGACCTTGGTCGCTACTTTTTGCATGTGCATTAAATCCCGTTTTCACAGAGCATGGCTCATGTACATGTACTTGCTGAGGTACTTCGCCTAAATTGACTTTAGGGACCAAAAGCGTAACAGTTTGGCTCTATGTGGACTAAAAATAATTAACCCCTTTAAATGTCAAGCAAGAACGCAATGATTAAGGTTGGGAACTTTTGTAGAAACTATGTTACATGCCTAACACATGGCTAAGTATAATGTTGACTCGGGAAAATTGTTTTTGTCTTCTCTTAGTATGCAATGATGCTCTGAACACATAGTGGCCCTGATAAAAACACGAATGGGTATACTACATGTATGTATGCATGATTGCATATCAGTTCCTCCGTGTATAGACGAAATAATTCCTGATTTCTAACACAGACACTTTCTTACAAAACTAGGATGCTTTTTTTTTTTTAATCAAAGTACTAGTAGTACTAATAGAGGTTGCTGGTAGAAATTTGCCAGCAAATAGGTTTTAACAGTAGACAATTACATTTAATATTCATTCATATGACGGTTGATAACATTTTTATACTAGGATTAATAGCATTATTTTATGACTTTTTCCATAACATCGTGTATCTAAGCATTTTGCATGCGGTTTAAAGTGTTAGAAAAATGGTTTGGAAGTAAAAACGGTGGTTTGGGGGTGTTTTTCGAGTGGTTTTTGGGTGTTCCCCTATCTTGTTCATCCGCTACATAGACTTTATAAAGTAGGCCTTGTCATAGCTGTTAAACGAGGCCACTTTCAAACTTAGATCTAATTCTATGTCATTTAACTGAAGTTCATTGCTCGAGTATTTCGCTTGCACAGTTTTCAATCCGCATGTGATTTTCACATATGAAATGACACATGTAGACGCATCTGTTCATTGATCTATGCGGACATATTTTTCTTGAAACAAATGAGTGATTCTTCGTCACCGGACTTCAGTTTGACGGTTGACATAAGGTCATCACATTCTAAAAATCATCTGCGGCATCAGGGATTGGGGTAATTGTCCTCGAGGGCAGTTCTGGTTCGGCCGTGATGTAAATTGATAGGACAGGGTACAATCTTGATACATGTACATTGAAAATGGCAAAAAAACACCATTCACAGAGATACTGAATGAAAACACACACACACACACACACACACACACAAACTAATTACAATGTCCTCAAGGCAGAAGTTTTTAGCCAGTGACCTTGACCCTTCCTCTGTTATATACCAAAGGTACTATTCATTTAAAGGAGTTTATGCCAAATAGAAACATCTAGGCCACTTAGGCTTTCTTTTATCTACAGATATAGATTGTGTTTATACGGTTTTGAACAGAACCATCATCTTCCCGAGGTCACATTTTTTTTTTTTCAAATATCGACCTATCCAACTTGAGCATCCTGGGTACAGAACCGAACTACTTTTCAAGATTGCGAACGATGCAGCGAATTTCAAATTAAAAAATACGTTTATGCAAAACAACGCCGACTGGTCCGATTCATTAATCTTTTATTACCAGAGTTTTCAAGCGAATTCGTAAAGTTTCATCTGAACATGATTTTGCAATGATATGCTTTTAATTGATTGATTGATTGTATGGTGTTTAATGCCGTTTTCAACATTATTTCAGTTATATCGCGGCCGCCAGAGCACCTATCCATGCTTTCCTGGAGTTTCTTTTACCAGTACCCCACACAATATTCTTTCCAAGCCACTGGTTGCTTTCCCACATAACCATCGTCGAAACAATGGTCAGCGGTTAGAGAGGAATGAATCCTATCGCAATGACTATTATCAATCCTCGGAAAGAAATTGGCCAAGCCGGGGATCGAACCAGCGACCTCCTGTTCTTAAGCCCTGTACGCTACCGACCGAGCTACGGGGGCTTGGCGATATGCTTTTAAAGGTGGTATTAAGTGTATATTTATTATCTATATATTTATGCATCCACAAGATACTGTTTTGACGGATGACCCTGAATTTGTATTTAGAAACTGTAAATATACATTTGCAGTAAACAATGGTATTTTTTAATCATTTTTCCCATTTAAAATTATCACACTTCCAATAAATGTGGAGTGAAAAACGACTTGATTTCTCTACAGACGTATTGTTTTAAGCCATTTCCGGCTTGCTTCTTTGTAGTGGCAGAGTTTTGAGTAATGCGCACGGCGTATTAATATTTATTATATAGCTGAACAATTTCCAGCTTAAATACGTACATACTCTTTGGAGTTAAACAATAAATATATCAGCCACGCTCTTTGAAGAGGGGGCTTAATGTGTCTGCGAAAAGTATCGACTCAGGTCAGCCTGCGCAGTCCGCGCAGGCTGACCTGGATCGAAACTTTTCGCTATTGGTCAATTTTCTACATCTCAAAGGATCAGTATGCCTCATGAATCAGTCGAATGTTATACAAAATGGATTTTATTGATCCGTAAATATGTGATGACTTGCTTGGTATCACGGATCACGGAGATGCACCAAACCCTCTTTTGCCAGTGCACGGCCCATATAGGGATGAAAATGTGTGTTCAAATGATTTGACAACATTACGGGGAAAGGACCAATCACTTGTTTTAAGTGCTTTTTGATATCCATAATGTATTCAATATCTGTTTTTCGCCAGTTTATGGATATACCAAGGCTGGACCGTTATCAGGCCCCAACTGAAGAATGTATATATGTAGTTGTTTGATTGATTGATTATATAGTGTTTAACACCGTTTCAACATTATTTCAGCTATATTGCGGCAGCTAGTTCACCTGTCCATGCTTTCCTGGCATTTCGTTTAGTTTTAGTTTAAACATACTTTATTGCCATCTTTATACAAATCATACAATATACATGTACGCACATTACACGAACAGAAATACCATTCGGCATACCTCGGGTGATCCGGTGATCAAATCCCTCGGCTGTATCACGTAGCTTGATATGCACCTACATGGTACATTTCGCACATCTCCGGAAGCACACCGCTTTACCGTTATTGAAATTGTAAGGCTCCTCTTTAGAAAGAACACATGAGTAAATTTTCTATCGTTATCTTTCTAAGAGTATTTCAGTCGGCAAACAGTTTGTACATTCAATTTTTAGCGTGGTTTATCAATTCCGTTAGGAGCTTTCATCGACAGATCGATAGAAGTGAATAACTTCACAGTGGTTGTTCATGTCGTTGCTAAGCGATCTACAGGGGCGCCGCCATGTTTAAGATCATGTGATTGGTAGTTCAAAATGGAAGTCTCCTTTATACTGACGAGGTTAGATGTAGGTACGGAATCGGCCGAGTTGTGACGAGTGCAGAAATACAAGTCGTGCAAAAGGGTCTGGCCACAAGTTCTTGCAAATTAAATTCGGCCATTCCTTTGTTTCATTTTGCAAGTGTTTTGCACGATATTCTTCCATAGCCACAGGCTGTTTTCCCACATAACCAGCGTCGAAACAAAGATCAGCAGGAAAAAATTTTCAAAGTTCCTTGGGCATATATGTAAATGATAAAGTTTTGAAATCAAAAATAGAATTATTCAAAGATAAGTTCCTGTCAAATATTCAACACATCTGACATATACTTAAACGTCAAAATAACTCAGTATGATTGAACAATCAACTTACTCATACAATACCAACTGTTTTAATGCCGAGTTTATATACGATAATAAAGGGAGATAAATGGTAAAAATGTATATGTCAAGAAAAAAGGTTATTTCCCTTTATCATTTATAGACTTAATTTTACCACGTGAACTAGAACTAACCATGCCCTCTGCAGTCATGTTTTGTGATGGATCATAGTTACATAAAAAATCTAAAGAGTCTCGGCCCAGAATCATTTATACCAAATTGTAGAGAATATTTGGAGCGGGAAATTTTCAATATTTTTTTAGGTGTTTTTTCGATGGCAACCAGAATTTGCAGGGAATAAAATTTGATTGAAAAAAAAAAGTATCTGAAGAGGACTATGGCAAGATTATTTCTGTTAAGTTTGGTTCCATAGTTTCAAAAATATGTCTGACATAAAGGTCAATGCACACGCTCACACAGACACAACACAGGACTATCACGTAAGCTCGCTGGCCTTCGACCAGTGGGGCTAGAAAACATTAACCAATTGAAATGGATGTTCTCGGCGAGAAGAGACCGAATATTTATTAACCCTTTTCCAAACAATTACGAGTTTTAACGACCCTGAATACGATGGCTTTTGAAAACATTGAGGGAAAAGGAGAAAATGCTGGTAACCAGCATTTTCTTCTTTTCCCACAATGTGTTCTACCCTTCCATAGACAAATCTAATTATTTGAGCGACATTTAATTTTCTGTTGTCTGCAAATTGCTTTCAATTTGGAAACGTCTAAAATTTGTCGCCTGGTAAAGAGTTAATCAAACTGTGTCATGCTCTGGGGAAAGAGGTTTTAATGCATCTGCAAAAAAGCATCGACCCACATCCGCCTGCGCAGTCCGTATCGGTTGACCTGGATCGAACCTTTTTGCTATTAGTCAATTTTCTGCATGTCAAAGGACCATTCTACCCCAAGATTCAGCCGGTTGTCAGAGACAAAATGGATTTTATGGATCCATAATTATGCGATGACTTGCTTGGTAAAATTCATCACGGCAGGTGCATTAATCCCCCTTTTACCATCGAAAAGTATCGACCCAGGTTCGCCCACGTAGTCCGTGCCGGTTGACCTGGATAGAAACTTTTTGCTGTTGGTGAATTTTCTGCATGTCAAAGAACCAATTTACCCCAAGATTCATTCGGTTGTTAGAGACAAGATGGATTTTATGGATCCATAGTTATGTGATGAGTTGCTTTTTATAAAACATCACGGAGATGCATTAAATCCCAATTTTCCAGAGCGGTGCTCAAATATTTTGGGCTGAGTATCTCACAAAATACTTGACAATGACGATTTGATACCAGGGTCCCTATTCACCAACCATTTTTATGAACATTCTTACTCTTTTTTTTTTTTTTTTTTTAGATTTAAGAAAGTAACACAACTACTGATTGGCTAAACCTTTTGGTTTAGCCAATCAAAAGTTGTGTTACCTTCAAATTTAGAAAATTCTTGAGAATAAGACGAAGAAAGTGCTTAAGAAAGGTATGTGAATACGGACCCAGACCTCGTATTTCGTGCAAACTTACCTGTCATGAAAACTACAACGTGTGTCCTTTAACTCTGCACTGCACAATGCTGCCCTTTAACGACTCAGGGAAAGAGGTCTTTTTTAAAACATTGTGGGAAAAGGAGAAAATGCTGGTAACCAGCATTTTCTCCTTTTCCCACAATGTTTTCTACCATATCAAAGAAAAATCCCACCATTTGAGCCACACTTGTTGTCTGCAAATGCTTTCAGTGTCGACAAGGCTAAAATTTTGTTTTCTAGTAAAGGGTTAACCCTTTACAAAAGAAAATGGAGTTTTAACGAACTCTTTTTCCTACAATGCTGTCAAAAAACAATCTTCGGTTCGATAAAAGGCGAGACAGTTTGGTGAAGGGTTAAAGACATGGCCTTCTTTGGAATAATTCTGTCTACAAGTTGCAAAGAACATAAAAGAGCGTATAAAGAGGAACCAGTTTACTGGACCAGACTGTAAAATTTTAGCTTTTTCCATATTGAACGAATTTGCAGACTTTACTATAACGAGTAAATGTGACTAACATGGCGTCATCTGTCTTTGAAATGTTAGAAAACATCCTGGGAAGAAGAGAAAATGTTAGATTTCTCATTTTCCCACAATGTTTTCCAAAGGTATTTTTCCCCGGGCCGTTAAAACGAGAGGGTTGAGTAAAGGTTTTAAATACATAGTAACCAACCAAATCTATCAGCTGTGCTTACAAAGACAACTTTACAAATCGCTTTTACCAAAGCGAAGATAATTTGTAGAATAAATTGATTTGGCCCAGATTTTTCACATGACCCAAATATTTGAGCCATGCTCCGGCAGAAAGGGATTTAATGCATCTCCGCGATGTATTATATCGAGCAAGATATCAGATAACTATGGATCCCCTTAACCCTTTCCCAAACAACAAATTTTGGACTGGTCCAAATCGAAAGAGTTTGCAGATGACAATTTTAAATTTTATGAAAATGGCAGAAAGTTATCAAAAAGAGTAGAAAACACTGTGGGAAAAGGAAAAATTGCTCGTTACGAGCAATTTCTCCTTTTCCCACAGTGTTTTCAAAAGACTTGTACTGCAGACACGTGAAAACCAGGGCTTGTTTGGGAAAGGGTTAAGTCCATTTCGTATAACAACTGACGGAGTCATGTAGGACACTGGTGCTTTGACATGCAGAAAGATTAAAGATAGCAAATAGTTTCGGCTCATGGCAGCCTGCGAGAACTGCGCGGGCTGACATGAGTCAATTTTTTTTTTTTTTTTTTTTGGCCGATGCATTCAGCCCCCTTTTAACGGAACATGGCTCAAATATTTTTGTTTTGTGAGGGTTATAGTGTGCTCGTAAACTTAGACGTTCGATCATAACATAATAATTTACAGTTATTGAAAAACACGTGAGACCGCAATTTTCTACATGACATTTCAGATTATAGACGGAACTTCCGGCTTAATGACTAAATAAAGATATCAAAATAGTTGGTCAAATTTCATTTTTTTCCTTTTTTCGAGGTTTTCGGGTAGTTTTAAATCTGTATAAACCAGTATAAAAATTACATAACTATGTGACATCGGTATATAGTTACATGCATGTTCAGGTTGCGATTTTTATGTGAAAAGATATAGGGTCGATTACCTGCCAAAAGTAAAACATTTCAGGACTTAAAGTGCAGGCAAATTTATTTCATATTATTTCAAAGAATGGATGCAAGGAATGTTCAAATAAAAATACATCTAAGCACCTAATATTTGATTCTTCATAGGTTTCACTGATTTTCTTATTTTGTTCCCTCAAAGTATTCAACCTCCAACAGATATACAAATTTCAGTCTCCGGATTCAATCTTTGAAGGCTTTTTCAGTCTTTTTAGGTACATTATGAAGACACTGGAATATTGCAGAACCGAGGTGTTTGCGCTGAACAAATTTTCAACCTGAAGGTATTTTTTTAGGTTTGAAACAAAAAGAAGTCACAAGGGTCAAGGTCAGGTGAATACGGAGGGTAGGGGAGCACAACGACTTTTTCCTGCTTCAGAAAGTCTTGCACCTCGTACGAGAGACAATGACTGAAACTGATGGCTTACACACGTTGAAATAGAGTTGACAGAAAATGAATTGCAGTGTCTCCATAGTATACATAAAAAAGACTGAAAATGCCTTCAAAGATTGGATCCGAAGACTGAAACTTTGTGTATCTGTTGGAGGTGAATACTTTGAGGGAACAAAATAAAAATTTCAGTGAAACCTTTGCAGAATCAAATATTAGGTGCTTAGATGCATTCATACATGAACATTCCTCTTATTACTGTACAGTCTGTCAAACTTCAAGTCGCTGGCAGAAAAAGAATGTGTTGTAAAACTAGAATTTCAAATACAAACCGTACATCTTATGGTTGAAATATACATATATGTCGACAAGATAGATATGAGCTGCTCTCTGTGAAAAGGTAATGCATCTGCAAAAAGTATCGACTCAGGTCAGCCTGCGCAGTCCGCGCAGGCTGACCTGATTCGATACTTTTTGCTGATGTTAAATTTTCTGCATATCCAAGGACCAGTGTACCCTCATGATTCAGTCGACTGTTAGGCATAATAGATTTTATGGATCCATAATTATGTGATGACTTGCTTGGTATAATGCATCATTAAACCCCTTTTTCACAGCGCACCGCTCTTATTTCTCTGATGATTTTTTTTTTCCGAATAATACACCCTATTTCAATCCTTTCTGAAAGAGTAATGGAATCATATTCACCAAGCATTCCAAATATAATTCTAATACTTAAATCTGAGCCTAGCCATCTGATTGGTTGAAACGGTCGGTCTTAGCCATTCGACGGGACGGGAAGAAGCAAAATAGGATCTTGACTGGCTGGATTTCCGTGTACGCTTTATCGTTTATGCTTAGTCTCTTAAGCCCCAACCTGCTATATAAATTGAGCTATGCTCTGTGAAAAAGAGACTTGGTGTATCTTCAAAAAGTATCGACCCATGTCAGCCTGCGCAGTCCGCGCAAGCTGACATGGGTCGAAACTTTTTGCTATCTGTAAATTTTCTGCATCTCAAAGGACCATTTCACCTCCAGATCCAGTTGATTGTTAGACAATATGGATTTTATGGATCCAAAATGATACGTTGACTTGTTTGGTATAATGCATCACAGGGATGCATTAAGCCCCCTTTTACCAAAGCATGGCTCGAATTGTTATTAAAAGAATCTTTGTAGTAGATAGTTATAATCCAAAGATTGTTATTTCAAACTTTAATTGGTGAAAAATATCCATATATCGGACAGTGTAGATCTAAGATCAGACTGCACGTTCTGTGCAGTCTGATGTTGATCTACACTGTCCGCAAAAGATCCTTGAGTCGCGCTTAGCAGTCCATAGGTTAACCCATCTATCTTGAGGCAATTTAACAGGTGCGTTCAAAGATTGGTCTAATTTTTCCAATTATAGCTCTCCGATTTCGATTCCTATAAAGGAAGATATCGTTCCGATAGAAATAACTTGTGAATTTAATTGCTACTGAATAATCACGGCCGACAAATTATGGAGTTCAATAGAATTATTCATCTTATAATAGACTATCGAGATTTTTTTTCTTTTAGTTTGAACTCTTCAACAGCAAGGGCGAAAAAAGGAGGTTTTTGCGGACGGCATAGATCTAGATCAGACTGCACAAAACGTGCAGTCTGATCTTGGATCCATGCCGTCCGCTTGATTAAAAAGCCTGTAGGATAAAATATCTCTGAGTTCCAGTAGTTTACATTTTAAGCAGTGGAAAGTCATCGATTTTAGATATCTGGCGTTTTAAGAGTAAACTTTTCAGCCCGCAAACTATAAATGCGACCTCTTTCGACCGCTGAAAATACGATCCACTGAAACTTAAAAATTTGTATCTCATAATTTTGACTAAACAGGCGGATGGTATAGATCTGTGCAGTCTGATCTTGGCCTATGCCGTGCTCAAAAGCCACTGTTTTTGCATATGACGCAGACACGTATTAAAACCAATTAACCTTTATTCTGCCCTACGCAAGCATCGGTCAAAGACAATCTTGCCTCTTGCAGTATATGTACCGTTTTTGTTGGTTCTTACGACGTTTTCAACAATGCTTAAGTTATATCTTGGCGTCCAGTGCACCCATGCATGCTTTCCTGAAGTTTCTTTTACCAGTACAATAATTCTTTCCCAAACCACTGGCTGCTCTTCCACATAAACATCGTCAAAACAATGACCAGTAGCGAGAGAGGAATGAATTTTGTCGCAATGACTATCATCGATCCTAAGAAGGAAAGAAATTGGCGCCAGGCTGGGGATTCCAACCAGAGACCTTTTTAGGATCGTACCACAAGATACACTTATATGTAAAGCGGTGCCTTATCCTTTGGGTACAGTTCCATTTTTCAGGAAATGTGCCGGAGATTCTAAGATACCGGTAATTGGATGCATTTCCTGTACTTGGTCTTGTATTTAACAACTGTTCAAAATTGAGTTCTTAGCTCAATTTTAAAGAATTTCTAACATTAAATGGCGTAGCCAATCAGACGCTGTATTTTCAATCTAAATCTAGAATTGATTAGAAATGTTATTAACTCTTTACCACATAATCCCGACTTTAAACGACCCTGGAACAGAAGCCTTTTGAAAACATTGTGGGAAAACGAGAAAATGCTGGCAACCAGCATTTTCTTCTTTTCCCACAATGTTTTCTACCCTTCTCAAAACAAATTTCATTTTTTCAGTCACATTTATTTTGTCGTCTGCAAATGCTTTCAATTTGGACAAGTCTAAAATGTTGCCGTTTGGTAAAGAGTTAAGAATGGTCGATGAATACAGGCCAGATGACTGGTATCTCTTGAGTTACAATGCCTATGTATTTCTGTTAACACTCAAGCTGCTCAATAAAAAACGCAATTTTTTATTTTACTCAATACTAAAAGCTCAAACATTGCGGTTTCAAAGTTGATTTCACCGGAAAGAAAATACCTTATCGGACAGTGTAGATCAAAGATCAGACTGCACCTTCTGTGCAGTCTGATCTTGATCTACACTGTCCGCAAAAGGTCAGTGAGTCGCGATTAGCAGCTTAAGGGTTAATTTTGTGCGTGTTTGGGGGGGGGGGGGGGGTAATAAAGCCGTTTACAACAGTATTTCGGTCATATGATGGCAGCCAGTGCGCCCACCCTTGCCTTCCTGCGGTTTCTTTTACATGTACTGCGGCACTCCTCTGGCTGCTATCCAAGATAAATATCGCCGAAATGGTGTTCAGTGATGATAAAGGAATTAATCCTGTCGCAATGACTTGCATCAATTCTCGAAAAGATTTTGACTAACCATCGTTTTCTCCTTTTCCAATAATGTTTTCTACGGCATTCTTCACAAGAATCAATAGAACCCAGATTGTTTGGTAATGAGTTAAGGGTCAGAAAATGCTTACCAGTTCAGTTCATAGTAATTAACAACTCACAGAACTGTTGAATGCTCATTTACAGTTTATTATATAAATAGGTTACTATAATTTACAACTCACAATATAGTCCAACCCATTAACAGTTTATCACTGTTTATCACTCTTTTCCTCTTAGTTGACCTATATGTTTCATAGTTTACATAAAGCGATATTCAGGCCAGCGGCCCATAGTTATACTGCATACAAACATATAAGCAAAGGTTAAGATGAAATAAAGACATTTTAATAGGTAGAAATTGATCAGTGTACCCAATCTCTCAATTTACCACAATGTTTTCAAAACCAAATGTTTATTGCGGTATATTTTTTCCTAATTAAGCCCTAATTGTATAGTACCCACTATGTTTCCTTTATTGTTTTCAGAGATGAATACTGTAAATTTTGCGGGTAAACCTTATATTGTCGATTAAGACTTTTTTTTCAATTACAAAAGACATTTTTTTAATTCATGCAGCAGAGTACTGTTCAAAAAAACATTGTAGCTAAAGGAAAACTTGCTCCTGCATTTATGCAATGTACCTTACCCCTTTTCCACACAATCCCGAGTTTTAACGACCCTGAGGAAGAAGGCTTTTGAAAACATTGTCAGAAAATGAGAAAATGCTGGTAACCAGCATTTTCTCCTTCTCCAACAATGTTTTCTACCCCTTCAAAGACAAATCGAATCATTTGATCCACACTGAATTTGTCGTCTGTATATGCTTTCAATTTGGTAGAGTACAAAATTTGTCGTTTGGTAAAGGGTTTAATTCATGGTAAGTATTCATATTCTGGTCAAGATTTAACTCTTTACCAAACGACAAAATTTTGAACTCAACCGAATTGAAAGCATTTGCAGACGACAAATTAAATGTGGCTCAAATGATGATTTCTGTCTTTGATAGGGTAGAAAACCTTGTGGGAAAAGGAGAAAATGCTGGTTACCAGCATTTTCTCCTTTTCCCACGACGTTTTCAAAAGCCTTCTTTTTCAGGGTCGTGAAAAGTCGGGATTGTGTGGTAAAGAGTTACAAAGATACAAGGCGATGAACCAGTGGATACAAATAGCGCATTTAACATTTATCAATTAAACTATGAACTATTTAGCTTTCTTTCTTTTTCATTTTTCTGACTTTATCATCAACCATTTTTATCTATCTATCTATCCATCCATCCAAGGACCCACTCATCCACTCATCTATCTATCTATCTATCTATCTATCTATCAGTCGTTCTGTCTTCCAGTCTGTCCGTCTTTCTATCTTCATGTCTATCAGTCTTTCTATCTGCTCGCATGCCTGCCTATGCACCCGTCTGTCTCTTTGCTTTCTTTTCCTCTATCTGTCTTCCATCCTAATCTTTCTTTCTTTCTTTCATCTCCCCTTCTGATTCCCTTCCACACTTCCCTCAATATATTTCCCTACAAGAACCCTTAAAGCGCAAAATTACCAAACGCGTATTTTCAGTCCGGTAGAAAAACCCTAACCAGTGCATTATAAAAAACAATATTGATTTTGTCCAATACGTCCTACCTAAGCGAATGGTGTTGATCAAAGATCAGACTGCACGTTCTGTGCAGACTGATATTAGTCCACACCGACAAATAAAGGCAAACAAGTAGTGAAAGTCGCTTTAAAGACTAGCGATTTTTTATTTCTTTACAACACAATCCCGAATTGAAAGAGAATGATTTTGAAAACATTGTGGGAAAGGGAGAAAAAATGCTGGTAACCAACATTTTCTCCTTTCCCACGATGTTTTCTATCCTTCCTAAACTATCTTTCAATTTCTAAGTCACATTTATTATGTCGGCTGCAAAATGCTTTCAATTTGGACAAGTATAAATTTTTGTCGTTTGGTAAAGAGTTCAAGCTTGTTCAAATCTAAGGTCAAACGTTTTACTTATTCATTCCATGAAAAACTTAGTCCTTCCCACAATCAGCACTTTTCCTTCACTTGACCAAAACAACCGCGTGTTTGAACCTTTTACTACAAAATCGTGACTTCAAACGACCATGACGAAAATGGCTTATGAAATCATTGTGGGAAAAGGAGAAAATGCTGGTAACCAGCACTTTCTCTTTTGCCCACAATGTTTTCTACCCTTTCACAGAAATATTCCACCATCTGGGTCATATTCAATTTGTTGTCTTCGAACACAATTCGGTCTGGTCTTAAATAGATGTTGCCGTTTGGTAAAGAATTAATGCCTCGGAGAAGTGAGAATTTTTAAAACGTTGTAGATAATGGAGAAAATGCTGGTTACCAGCATTTTATCCTGTTTCCACAACGTTTTCAAAACCCTTTATTCGCACAATATTTTGTACAGATTCTAATACAAATCACGTTATTTGAGACACATTTAATTTGTCGCCTGCGACATGCTTTGAATTATGAAAATTGAAAAATTTCGTCATCTAAAATAGAGTTTAACTCTTCACCACTCTATCCCGAGTTTTAACCACTTTACGAAGAAGGCCTTGGAAAACATGAAGTGAAAAGTAGAAAATGCTGGTAACCAGCATTTTCTCCTTTTCCCTCCATGTTTTCCAACATTTCAGAGACAAAAATCACCAGTTTAACTACTCAGGATATGTCGTCTGCAAGTGCTTTCAGTTTTGACGAATCTAAAATTTTGTCGTTTGGTGAGAGTTTAACATTTCAAAGCCAGATCTTTTTTTTCCTTTGACCCCTCATTCCCCTATAAAAAGGGCCATCTCCGTCCTTATTTGTCCTCTCTATCTCTCTGTCTTCACTTCGCGAGGGCCCATTGAGATTCGACATTCACGAAGTATTACCGAAGACTGCGATATCGGCGATAAATCGTAGTTGTGCATACTGCATGTCTTGGGCAATATTCTCTCATTTTCCCAGAAGCTTATGCATAATATTAAACTTCCGCTTCCTGTATTTTAGCCCGGCCTCTATGACGTCATGAAATACAGTTTTTACAGTGTTTAAGTCATGTATGGAACATTCTAAGAAGGACGTAGCACCAATTTCCTTGGAAAGTTTCAAACCCTCCTCAGACGTTACTTGGTCACTCGGATCGTCGCCTTTCGTATTTCGAAGGTCGATCTGTGTCGCAACTAAGATAATCGGTTTCTTCCGCTGCATGTTTTTCTTCATTTCCGGTACCCAAAATTCCCGGATACTGTCGAAGGATTCCCGATCGACGACGGAGTAGCAGACGACATATGCCTCACTTTCTTTGTATGTGAATTCTCGCAGACTGGCATAATCGTGCTGAAAATAAAAAAAAAAAAACTTTAAGTTAGAAAGTCAATATTAATGCAATCTACTTATAGCCTGCACTGTACAAATTCGACCTTTTTCATACACGAAACTGCTGACTTTGGGAAAAAATAGGGAAAATGGCTGATTTCCTAACAGACATTTGCTTTATGTCCAACGTTTTTTTCTTTTACATTTTTTTGAAAGCGGTGTTTTCGTTTCATTCAAATGCTTGCACTTTGTTTATTTTGAACAAGTTTTTTTATCAGTCTAAACATGGCTTGTACAGAAAGGCCCTGTTAGTTATAACATGTGAAGCAAAAACATTTATTCTGAAATGGAGGGTAATAATCATGCTGATGTTGCTGATAATAATAAAATTACTACTACTAATAATAATAATGATAATAATCGGCAGCATCGCTTCCTCGGTGCCTGGTTGAAGATTCTCTGTTTTATTACTTTTAATTAAAAATTTGATAAGGAAGTCGTGTGAAAGCAAATCGGATTTCAAGACATGAAATGTAGATTAGAAATTGGATATAGAATAGTTGGCGAAAACGATCCCTGCCCTCAAAGCCATTCTTCATAACATTATTCGTCTAATTCTCAAAAGTTAAAGTAACCCAATTTCTGATTGGCTAAACCAAACGGTTTCGCCAATCAAACTTTGCGCTACTTTCTAACTGTAGAATCAGACAAAAGATGCTAACTAGAACGGTGAGCGAATGCAGTCCCTAGTCCCATGTTCTGTCCACACCAAACCAACAAAATACTTACACAAAAAAAACAACAACACACAAATACTGTTAGTAACTTCTGCAAACCATGCTTACCTGTCCCGCTGAATCAAATATACTGATTGTATATTCGTCCCCGTTTTTCATCATTTTTCCAGCATAATTTTCAAACACGGTGGCAACATATCCCTCCGGGGCAGCGGACTTGGCAAAGGCGAGGGACAAGCAGGATTTCCCGACCATTCCGTCCCCAACAATAGTACACTGTACCACGTTTCCGTCCTCGCTTTTATACACCATCTTGTTTTAAATCGAATTAATAATCTTCACGTAGCTGTTATAATCCAGTTGAAAGTTAATGTTGAAATCGCAAAATGTTTATTTTTTCACTGTGAGATAGAATGTCTTCTGTAAATAAAGTTTAGCAATACAGAGAATAAGTTAAATAAAACAGTGGGTGAGCTTCGCCGAGAGCCTACAAACCAAGTGTAACTAATAATAGAGAAACGATATCTATTTATATTGAGGCAGAGTATCATGTGGTTTCATGTGATCACATTCAGTTAGATAACCTATACCATTTTACACCCACGATTCTTTACGCCTCTGCAGCTGAACGCTTCAGAATACATTGTGAGAAAAGGAGCAATTGCTTGTTACAAGCAATTGCTCCTTTTCTCACAATGTTTTCACGATATTTTCAATGCTGTTGAAAAAGCATATTTTTCTTTCTTGCAAATGTTTATTATTTAAGTAGGAATTCGTAGAGATTTTGGTGTGTATTGACATAACCTGTAAGCAATACTGAATCCATGTTAAGATATCTGTTTTTGCAATATTTTCATACAGATTTTTTAATCTGACATATGATTATCTGTACATATCGCTATTCAGTTTTTTTACCAAATGACAAAATATTGATATTTTTCCAAATTCAACATATTTGCAGATTTCAAATTAACCCATATCGTGCTAAATAAATGAAATGACACTTTGAAGCCACTAGTAGAAATCCAGATTTTGTTATTTCAAAAGTATTTTTGGGGGAAAGGTATCTCCTTATCGGACAGTGTAGATTCAGGATCAGAATGCACGTTTCGTGCAGTCTGGTCTTGATCTACACTGTCCGCAAAGAGGTCTTTGAGCCGCGCTTAGCAGCCTAAGGGTTAAATATGGCTCATCCATCCATCCATCCATCCATCCATCCATCAATCCATCAATCAATCAATCAATCAATCAATCAAAGTCTTCTTCCTAAAAATTGGTAAAAATCATGATTCGTGTGGTAAACGTAAAAATCAGCACGTCAAACGCAACTTTCGGTATTTAAAATTTAACCCTTATCTTTCTAAGTAAGTGAAATGAAACTTTCAAGCCGATAGTAAAAACCAAAATTTTGCTTAATTATAGTAATTTTGGGGGAAAGATATCTCTTTATCGGACAGTGTAGATCCAAGATCAGACTGCACGTTCTGTGCAGTCTGATCTTGATCTACACTGTCCTAAGAGGGTCTATAAGTCGCGTCTAGCAGTCTTTGGGTTAAGAACTGACTTCATAGAACATACTGTCCCTTCATAGATCTTTACTGTAAGGTTATCGATGAGTTATCTTGATCGGAAAGTCCTAAAGTTTCGCCACACTTAGAGGCCGAATTATCTACCATTCTGAATAGTGTTCTGAATACGAGTTGCAAGACTAGCCACCTGATTAGCTGAGACGTTGTGACGTTGTGTCTCGACCAATCAGATACCCTGTGTTGGAATTTAGGACTTAAATTTAAGAATAACTAGGCGAGGTTTTACCTCCAGGCTGAAAATATCAATTTCAATTAACCCTTAACCTGTTGCAACACAATCCAGAGTTATAATGACCCTGGGGAATAGGACTTTTGAAAACATTGTGGGAAAAGGAGAAAATGCTGGTAACCAGCATTTTCTCCTTTTCCCACAATGTTTTCTATCCTTTCAAAGGCAAATTCTGTCATTTGAGCCACATTCAATTTGTAGTCTGCAAGTGCTTTCAAATTGTACAAGTCTATAATTTTGTTGTTTGGTAAAGAGCTAAGTACTAATTAAATGTAAATAGATATTCTCAATCCGGACAACAGACCAAATTATTGCTATGTTAAGGTTCTACCAGACGACAAAACTTTACACAAGCAAATTAAATGTGGCTAAAATGATGGGACATCTCCTCAGAAGAGTAGAACACGAAGTGGTAGAAAGGGAGAAAATTGCTTGTAACAGACATTACAGACATTAATTGCCTCCTTTTTCAGCAATGTTTCCAAACACCATTTTTCTCACAGTTTCTTAAAACACGGTATTACATGTTTTTGTTGTTGTTGTTGTTGTTTCCGTAATACTTCTCAAGATGGCGGACTGTGTTAAAGATCTGACTGCACTGTCTGATTTTCATCTACACTCTTCGCAAAGGCAGCCTGATCATGATCTATCATTTTTAACTAAAATTAGGTTGTGTTCAGTGCTCTAAAAGTTAACTATAAATGGACAGATGAAGAACAATGTTCGCTCTTGTCTTGCCTCTAAACATTGTCCCGACTTGGTTAAAGGCAGCCAGTGGCTGACTCATACCGAGAAAGAAACATCAGGTATCCATCGATAGATGCACTTGTTGCCGTGATAAAACTTATTCACTTTTGATATTGGCTTCAATCACCGAAATGAACAAGGACGAGTTACGGAAGTAGTCCAAGCTCATATACAGTACATGTATTTCAATCGTACATTATGCCAATAGCCAATTCGTAGATATTTTTTTGTCTTTTCTGCGTTTCAACTAAACTCGACTCAACTCAACTAAAACCAACTCAAATATTTTATTTTAGCGAAAGGCCACCGGCCTATAATACAAATAGTTGCATTACATTATATATTCATGGCCCCAAAACAGAGTTTAGTTTCCTGAGGCGAAATCTGCATCAGTAGGGATTCGGAACTACTTTTACGACTATAGGGACCTTCAGTATTGTTAGTTGATTACTTCCGTTCAACATGGACTCGGATCAGACCGCAAAAAAAGAAGGCTCATCCGGATTCCTGTATAGACACATAGTTCTTACCTAGGTTAACGAGAAAGCAATATCTATCAGCATGAATTCAGATCAGGCGAGTTATACAGCCCGATCCTGGTTCATTTATGACACAAACTTCAAGGCTCAGAATCCCTGATATACATTTATTTGTAGTTTCCAATGAACTTTCCTTAAACCTTTACCAAACGATAAAATCGTTTCAACATTATTAGACAGAGACTCTGCAGTGTCTTGTTCAAGGACAACCCGATGTAAATTCCACGTATCCAACCTGCTACCAGGAAAAGGATAGGCGTTGATATCCATTTTTCAAGGAAGTTAAATTGTAATATGGCTTTAACTACTATTGGCTGAACGTATATAATATTTCACTAAGTTTCGGCTTCCGTTCGATTTACCCCTTGACTTTATCCTTGCCGTGGCCCTACTTACCTCGGTCGGTAAAGATAGGCCTGATTTGGGATTTGGCCGAAATTATATTGAAAATTTAACCCTTATCCTGCTAAATAAGTGAAATGAAACTTTCAAGCCGACAGTAAAAATCCAAATTCTTCTATTTTAAATGTATGGGAGAGATATCTCCTCATCGAACAGTGTAGATCAAAGATCAGACTGCACGTTCTGTGCAGTCTGATCTTGGATCTACACTGTTTGCAAAATGTCCTTGAGTCGCACTTAGCAGCCTAGAGGTTATTGAATTTTATTTGTATGGTGTTCGTTGCCTACTGCAACATTATTTCAGTTAAAGCTCGGCGGTGTGTGTATATATCCATGCTGTCCTAGGGTTTCTCTGACAGTACTTTGCAAAACTATTTTTTTCAAGCCACCGGTAGCTCTTCCAAACACTAAATGTCGAAACAATATTGAGCAGTGAAAGAGCAATGACTATTGCAATGCCGATCGTTAGGTCTCGGAAAGAATTTGACCGAGCTGGGAGCGAGACTTGCGATACTGCAGGATGCGATAAATAAACAAGTGGGCGACGGAAGGAAAATACATGCATCTCTTCTTCAAGGAGGTCGAAGGTCGTAGTATGATTCAAGATTTACTGTTTACCAGGAAGACTTACATTTAACCTTGACCGAAAACAAATGAGAGTAGGCGTAAAACTTCATCTACTTAACCAATAGACAAACAGATTATTTCTTGTAACTTTCTAAATCTAACCCTTACAGTGTCATAGGCGAAAACATAGGCATGTGCGGACGGCATAGATCAAGATCAGACTGCACGTTCCGTGCAGTCTGATCTTGGATCTATACCGTCCGCTTCTATAGTCAAGTCTTTAACCCTTTACCGCACACTGCCACCTTTTAACAACCCTGGAACAAAAGCCTTTTGAAAACATCGTACAAAAAGGAGAAAATGCAGGTAACCATCATTTTCTCCTTTTCCACAACGTTTTCTGCCCTATCAAAGAAAAAACGCACTATTTGAGCCACATTGAAATTGTCGTCTGCAAATGCTTTCAATTTGGACAAGGCTAAAATTTTGTCGTCTGATAAACGATTAACATCAAAATCTGTCTGGGTATTTCTGTGGACTGTATTTTCAGCCGTCGAGGTCGAGTTTACATGTTTTGCCCTGAAAGAGTTAAAAGGGGTATTTAGGTTTTTCAATGAAACAAAATTTCTGAAATGTGTTGCATGATGACGTCACATCTGATCTCATAACAAGAGACGGAGTTAAACGTTGTTTACTATGGAGGGGAATATCCGCTAAAACTCTATGTGTCCAGATGACTCTTATTTATGAACCTTAGATGTCTATTTGTCCTCTATCTTAAATCTTACATGCATATAACATTTTATGTTTCATTATTACAAGTGCATGTTGCTTGATGCTAATTCCATTTTTCTTCTTCCACTTGTATGCCATAAAATTGTTATCTAGTAGCGTGTGCTTCTGTTCATTATGCCCCTTTTGACATTATGATTTCATCCATCTTACTTCCTTATCCTGATATTTTTCCCATTTTCCCATGTCTGTATAGCTTTCATTAAAGTGCTTCATTCTTGTTTATGTATATTCTGGCAAAAACTATGGGCTTTTATGATATTAAATTGAAGCTATGATAGGTAGCTGAATTAAGGCGATCGAAGTATGCACTAACAAGAATGGCATTTACATGAATACGACAAGTCATATTATGATACCAGATGGCGCTTTCATATACATTATTCGGTAACAGACAAGTTCGGTAAATTGGACTTATAAATAAATCATTTGGATGTTCTGTAACAAGGCAGTGCCCTGATGTTTCTCACACCCAGTACATAGCTTTCTGTGCAAATCTTTTTTTTTTAATTTACAATTGCCGCTCGTTTTCTGACATAATGATATTTGTTATGTTGTACCTTTCATGCTGTTTATAAATGCCTGAAACTGATAAATTCTGATCACCATCTTATTTTCGGTTTTCACCCTTTCACCCTTAGTTGATTTAATCAATAATACACAATCCTAAACCTGTACCCATTGTAATCGTCCTACAGATAACAGACTCCCATGTTAAGCCAATTTTAAGTTTTATTAATATGTTTCATCAAAAAGGCACTGTCTTTGTTAACATTTCCTTTGTGAAAATATTTTCTTTTGGGAACAAAATGGCCGGCTTGCAAACCAGCCATTTACCATAAGAGCACCTTTCACCCTTGCAGCCAATTCAGATCAAGATCAGACTACACAAAACATGGAGACTGATCGTAGGTTTACTCTGTCTATTTTTCTAATACATTATGGATAAGGACAACCTTGAAATCATTTATAGTAGATGTTCTTTTTCTAAAACGAAAATGGCAGTTTGGTTTATTCGATGCTCTACGGGTTAAAATTATGGTTAATCAGTGTTAATTAATAAAGATATTACAGGTGAAACATTGTAGCAAATGAAGAGAGAGAGAGAGAGAGAGGCCTCGACAATGCTTTGTTGCATACTTCTTGTAATTTTGACTATGTACATTGTGCTTGTCTAGAAAAAATGTTCTGTTTTGTTCCTCTCCTGCCTCCACAATGTTTTTAAATCTGGTCTGGTGCACACAAGTCGTCGTCCGCAGGTTTTAAAGTGTGTTTATCAATACAACATCACTGCATAAAAAAATCATATAAGGTCCCTGACACCTGTACGAACTTTGCGAGAGCAAAGGGAGTACTGTATACTATATACATGTATAGACATGTGTCTTTAACAGCCTATACCAGCCTGTATAGCTCATGTGGTAGAGCGTAGGGCTAGTAAACGTCATGTGTCGGGACACTTGAGGGTGTGGGTTCGATTTCCTCGGCTAACCATCTAAAATTACTAACAGTTTTTCAAATGAGACTTTAAACCGAGGTTTCGTGTGACGGTGCTATACACCGAGCACGTTAAAGAACCAAGCGTAACTTATGATAGGTTTCGTCGTGTATCTTGCACTATCCCTGTAACATAACTAATAGCCTTCAGGGGCCGTCGCCCATATGGGAAACCGGTGGCGCCGATAAATAAACGCGAATTCTTTAACAGCCTGTTTTCATACCTCCTATTACCAACAAGATAAAGAAGATCCCCATAGATCTTAGAGATTAACCTGGGTTTAAAGGTGGCTATTTAGAATTTGTGACGAAAAATTAAAAACAAAAACCCTAAACGCGTTTTTATGTCCCTGAAACATTAATAGACGAGGAGAAATTCGCAGATCAGACTGGACACATAAGAGTTAAGGGGATAGGGCATGTTCAGATCACATACTGCTCATGCTGTTTGAAAAAAGTATTTGTCAAAAGAGTATATGTCACTATCTATCTATCCATGTCTCTCACCCCCTCTCTTCATTTGCCAAAATATTTTTTCTGTATTAGCCATCTTTCTGGAAACAATTGAATTATCCATAAGTTTAACTCTAAGAGCTTCGAATAAACCTAACTGCCATTTTCATTGTAGAAATAAAACCTTGATTTTAGCAATTTCAAGATTTTTTCTGTTCAGAATGCTTTGGAAAAGGAGCATGTGAAGATCAAAGTTTAGACTCGGTGTTTGGCGTAGTGTGATCTTGATCTGCACTGGCCACAAAGGCAACTGAAGTAGTGACAGGCGCTCTTAGGGTTAATGGCTGGTTTGGAAGTCTTTAAAGAAGAAAATATTTTCGCACTGAAATATTCATAAAAACATTTTAAAGGAAGATACATCGGGTACAAGGTTAGGATTGGGTATTATTCATCACCTCAACTATATGGTTGGAATATCGAAAGTAATATGTTTATTGTGATTTCAGGTATATTATTTTACATACAGCATGGCAGGAGCAACATAACAACATAACAAAATTATTATGTCTGAAAACGTGTGGAAAAAAGAACCCTTGAACAAATGAGAGCCAAGACTTTACTTGGTGTGAAAAACATCACGGTGCATTACACAAGACAAAAAAGTAGACCTGTCCGAATTGAAAGCATTTGCAGACGACAATTCAAATGTGACTCTAATGATGGAAGTTGTCTTTGATAGGGTAGAAAACATTGTGGGAAATGGAGAAAATGCTGGCTACCAGCATTTTCTCCTTTTCCCACAATGTTTTCAAAAGGCATCTTCTTCAAGGTCGTTAAAACTCGGGATTATGTGGTAAAGGGTTAAACACTATATAATTACCTTGTTACCGAAACATCGGATAGATGTACTTTTATAAGTCCAATTTACCGAACTTGTCTGTTACCGAAACATTTGTCACCCATTATGCTTCTCGTCTGCAATTAGGAAAGTTTCAATACTGGAGAAGGAAGTATAACAAATATAGCATGTATTTAGAAGAAAGTAAAATGCTACTAGAAACATGCAGCAAGCACTAGGAAAAAAGACAAATGCAATGACGCAGTAGGAAGTAATCAGGAAGAATTAATCATTCATAATCAACAAAAACACAATAGTAAATATGATCAAGTTATAATAATGATGCAGGCAATTAACACCAAACAGTGTGCACTAGTAATAATGACACATGAGATGCAATATGCATGTAAGATGTAAGAAAGAAGACGAATAGACATCTAATGTTCACACATAAGATTGTCATCTAGACCCATAGAATTTTGGCGGATATTCCCCTGCATAGTTTACCGAAGTCACCACGTCCCTCAAATTATCTTAAAAAGCCAAAATTTATTTTTTACTGAATATAACTCAAGTTTATTTGTACGTGGAACAGAAATGTATAATTTTAGCCATGCTCTGACAAAAGGGGCTTAACGCATCTACCGAGCATGTCATCACATAATTATGGATTAATAAAATCCATTTTCTCTAGTGACCGACTGAATCATGAGGTAGACTGAGGTCCTTTGACATGCAGAAAATTGACCATAAAAGAAAGTTTTAACTCATGTCAGTCTGCGCGGACTGCGCAGGCTGACCTGAATTGATACTTTTTGCGGATGCATCAAGCACCCTTTTCAAAGAACATGGCTCATATATCGTAGTATTCATCAGTATTTCACGAAAAAAAAGTACATCAAGAAAATCTAAATAGGCCTATTTAAACACGTTAGATTTACATCAGTTGTCAAATCAAAATCATAGGGGTCGTGCGTGGCTAAATGAGAGGCTTTGGGTTCGATCCTATCTTGAAGCACGGGATTTTGAAGTGTCCTTGGGCAAGACACTTCAGAGCCCCAGCCTAGTGATGGTGAAACCCATGATTTCTATGAATATATGAGTTGTCGCCGTGATATGAATGAAATGATGTAGAAAGCATCGTAAAAACATTCAGTCAAACAATCGATTCTGCAATAATATCTGTAGCGGCATGAAAAGTATAACATCTGCATGTATTTGTATTATAACGTGTAAAAAGGGGAGTATGAGATCATTTCATGGAAGTTTAAGTTGAAATTCGATCTAAAGTGTAACTTACAAGGAAAATCCGTCTGATGGCTTGAGTCAATTTTCAGTCACTTAACCCTTTCCCAAACAAGCCCTGGTTTTCACGTGTCTGCAGTACAAGACTTTTGAAAACACTGTGGGAAAAGGAGAAATTGCTCGTAACGAGCAATTTCTCCTTTTCCCACAGTGTTTTCTACCCTATTTGAGAACTTTCTGCCATTTTTATTAAATTTAAAATTGTTGTCTGCAAACTCTTTCAATTTCGACCAGTCCAAAATCTGTCGTTTGGGAAAGGGTTAACTAACTCCTTACCACACAATCCCGATTTATAGAAACCCTGATGAAGGGGGGGCTTTTGAAAACATGTTTAGAAAAGGAGGAAATACCAGCATTTTCTCCTTTTCCAACAATGATTTCTACTCTTACTAAAAAAACTTGAAATGCTTTCAATGTTGGGGAAACCAAAGTTTTCTCATCTCGTAAAGGGTTAATGCTAATTACTCAGCAATCCTTCGTGGTTCTGTCGTTTTGGATGGTCGATAAAGTGGTGTTTTACGCCGCTTTCAACGTTATTTCAGTTTTTTCTCTGCGAAAACTGACTAAGTCATGTATGTGCTGCGTTTCAGCAATACCTGGCTTTTGTACTGAAATGACTTGCCCAAGGAAACTCCAACGAAAAACCTAGCGCTTCGTGTAGGGATCTAACTAAGAAGCACCAGGTTTCGAATCGAACGTCTGCACCATTGAGCCACGAAGGATCTAATCAATGATTTTAACGACAGAGATTCTGTTTTGGATTCAAATGTGAGTTGGCTTAAAGGCACACTGACACGCAAATGTAAACAATGTGGGAGTCAAATGAGATTTTTACACCAACAAAAAAATTGCCGCGGCAGTCCCGGTGCATATGAGAAACGTCACAGACGGGATCCCGAACCGGGCTGATCGCAGCACAACTAACCAGCACGTAATAGGCCATACTGCGACTTGAGGACGATCCGTAGTTAGACGCGGAAGCATGGTTGCCACCAATTTCTCGCGGTTAATTCAAGTTTTGTCAAGTTCTGGTGTGCTTCTGCGCGGTTCTCCCGGAAATAAGTTGAAGTATGTGTCAGCCGTTTCGTTACGTTCTATCAAGGCATGTACCGGCATATGACTGTTTACAAACCCGGCGTGTCACTGTGTGTCACATTCTACTAGGGTCTGACGGGGCGGACACGGTCTGGAGAGTATAAAAGCTGCGACTGGAAAATAATGATGATCATTTGAGTCTAATTAGAAGTCGAAAGAACGCATTATGCCAGCCAAAAAACACAAACCGCACAGGATTCATCCGACCTCCACCACCAATGCCACTAGTAGATGATCAGATTCGGCGCGATGATCCTCGCGGGCCTGGGTCCGTATTCACCAACCATTCTTAAGAATATTCTTAGTCTTATTCTCCAAAGTTTTCTACATTTGAAAGTAACACAATTCCTGATTGGCTAAACCAAATGGTTTAGCCAATCAGAAGTTGTGTTACTTTAAATTGTAGAAAATTCTGAAGAACAAGACAAAGAACATTCTTAAGAAAGGTTGGTGAATACGGACCCTGATGTCTTTAAACTCATGAGCCAGGTCTCTCAACTCATCTGGTGTTACAGGAAAAAGAAAAATTTACAGGAAAAAGAAACTTTACTCGTATTCTTGTAGGCTTCTACAATGGCATTGCACACTTCTCGCACCATTATGGCAGATGACTGCTTTACTCCACAGAATGTATAGAAAAGTGACGAGTGATTGTCCCCTATTGCCAGATTTCACGGAATCTATATAGAGAATCATGTAACTTCAGGTCAGGTTGTAACGCAGACAGTCACCCCGCGCTCTGTCTCTCAGTGACTGGTGTTACTCGATCCATGATTTTGTGAAAGAGCTCTGGAGTTATCCTCAGGTAGTTCTGGAAGCTGTTGATATATTCAGGGCCAAGCTCTTTGCTGAAAATTAATAAGCTTTGGCCGAACTACTGCCTCCCGTTTTATTCTGGTAACCACTCGTGCACCTGTTATAACCTGATATTAGTGTTCTGGGATTTATACAAGGTAACACAACGGTAGTATTAACTGTTTAATACTGTAGCCTAGAACCGGAAAAACCGGAAAGACAACCATTTAAAATTACAAGTACCATAGGATACCTGTATATGCAAGAGAGGTATCACACTGATAAAAGAATATAACAGCATCCACATGGATCTTAGGTAAAGACCTTGGCAGATCTTTACAGGAAAGTTAGGAACTTGAGAGACCTGATGCATCTTTGGTAGACCACAAGCAACACCGTGGTAGATTCTAAATCTATGTCACTAAGCAACCCAGTTTCTCTACGGCCCGTCATGGATACCATAAAGGAACTTGGCTAGACTTAACCGAACTTGGTAATAAAGGAAGAAATTACCAAAATCTCGCGGCACACTACGGTTTGGACGAACGGAACTGCCTTGGCCTAGAACAACATTAATACAGATATGCGCTGAAAAGAAAAAAAAAAATCGTAACGACCGTGACGGATCAAGAAACAATTTCAAGGTTTATATTTGTTGACTTACAACAAACATCTCTTTATTTTCGATATTTTGATACCCCCACAAAGTGTGCATATAAAATATTATAAAATATACGCAGTTTTGTATAACAAGCAGATGGTTGTACTCAAACTAGCACAGTCCAATAGTTTAACCCTTATCCTTCTAAATGAAAGAAATGAAACTTCCAAGTCGACAGTAAGAACTAAAATTTTCCTATTTCAAAGGTAATTTTGGAGGAGAGATATCTCCATATCGGACAGTGTAGATCAAAGATCAGACTGCACGTTCCGTGCAGTCTGATCTTGATCTAAGCTGTCCGCAAAAGGTCAGTGAGTCGCGCTTAGCAGCATAAGGGTTAACACTTAAACTGCTAAATAAAATATATAAATGAAAATCTAAACCCGATAGTTTAACGCAAAACATTCCGATTTCAAATTCTTTTCTTGGAGAAAAAATACTGTATCGGACTGTGTAGATCCAAGATCAGACTGCATGTTCTGTACAGTCCGATCTAGATCGTCTCTGTCTTCAAAGGCGCACTTAGTAGCGCCTAGAGGCTCAAGGTGCAAACAGTATTGTTAATTTCTAGGTTCAAGATATTTTCAACGATTTTTTCTTATTTATGATACTTGGCGATTTTTAGGAAATAAAGGGAGGGATGTGGTATTAGGGCCTGATTACAACTATTATAACATTGACGCAAATGGAAAAATAGAGAAATTACCCCTCTCCCGAGCTTATTCAGTGTATCAATCAACATTTGCCGCAGCATCAAAGCAGACAACATATACCATCACCTTTTTGTACTGGGGAATAACTGGGGAATAACAGTCTGCTCAAATCTCCACTAGACGTTAATCTCTCATTTCACTCTTTACCTAACGACAAAATTTTGGACGCTATCAAATTGAAAGCATTTGTAGACGACAAAATGAAAATAGCTCAATTGTTGGTTTCTGTCTTTGATAGGGTAAAAAAACATTGTGGGAAAAGGAGAAAATGCTGGTTACCAGCATTTTCTCCTTTTCCCACAATGTTTTCAAAAGCATCTTCTTCAGGGTCGTTAAAACTCAGGATTGTGTGGTAAAAAAAGAGTTAACCTTTACCACACGACAAAATTTTCACTTGTCCAAATTGAAAGCATTTGGAGGTGACAATTTATATACGGTGCAGGTAGTGAGATTTGCTTGTAAAAGGGCAGAAAACATGGTGGGAAAAGGAGACAATGCTGGTTACAAACATTTTCTCCTTTTCCCAAAATGTTTTTAAAAGGCTGCTTGCTCAGGGTCGTTGAAAGTCGGCTTTGTGTGGTAAAAGGTTAAATATACATCCTTGCAGCTCGAGAGAATAAACGCTGTTAAAACTGTGAAAATGTGCAGAATGGCTCAGAATTTGGTCAGCTGTGTAACCATAGATAAATAACCAATATATATGAAGTATGGTATGGAGAAAAATTTAAGGAATTTGTTCTCATTTAAGACCGGAAACAACTGCGTTTTCTTTGAAGGCTGCCAAAAAATAAAATGCATGTTCTATTCGTTGTAATTTGTGCAACCGTGCAGCCGTCAGAAGCAACATTTGGCATAAAGATATGTACAAGAATGGTTACAGTTTCATAAAATGAAGATGGAATGGTTAAAAACTGGCTAAAACGAGTATAGATGTATCTTTAAGCTGGTCTGTAGTGAAAACATTTGAGACGAGGGGGTAAAAGCGGTAAAAATGAAAGGATTTCTGTCTTTGGAAGGGTAGAAAACATTGTTGGAAAAGGAGATTGCTGGTTACCAGCTTTTTTTTCAATAAATGTTTTCGAAGCTTTAACCGTTCGTCCTTATCCCTTTCCCAAACAAGCCCTGGTTTTCACGTGTCTGCAGTACAAGTCTTTTGAAAACACTGTGGGAAAAGGAGAAATTGCTCGTAACGAGCAATTTCTCCTTTACCCACAGTGTTTTCTACCCTTTTTGGGACCGTCTTGCCACTTTCGTCAAATTTTGTCGTCTGCAAACTCTTTCAATTTGGACCAGTCCAAAATTTGTCGTTTGGGAAAGGGTCAAGGTCGTTAAAACGCTGGATCGTTTGGTAGAGTTAATCCTTTCGTTGAAAACAATGAATTTAAATTTAGAATTAGCTAAAATACTATTTCGGTCCAAAATAAAAGCCCTTTTCATCCTATTTAGAATGAACTAGCATATGTTGTAGATTCCAAAACTGGGCTGTACTCCCTGTGCAGTCTTATTTTTGATCTACACTGTTCGTAATACATGTAGTTGGTACTCTCGCCATGGCTTTAGATGGGAAAAACTTTCCAAGATGAAACTAAGGCAAGTAGGTTTTCCTCCAAAAATTTAGTGGGTGAAAACAATCATCATAAACAGCAACATCATCATCATCGATAACAACAAAAATCATCATTAACAACAAAAACAAAAGCAATAACAACGACAACAAGAAAAACATCATCATCATCATCATCATCATCATCGTCGTCGTCGTCGTCGTCATCATCATCAACATGACAACAACAAAGATGTCAACATCATCATTACCATCGTCGTAGCCATCATCACCATCACCGTCAGAATCATTATCATCATCATCATCATCATCATCGTCGTCGTCGTCGTCATGTTGTATCTGAAGATGAGGTTTACTTAGTGTTTTAAGGGTCGTTTTTTTTCTTATAAATAAACACAGATTTCTCTGCAAAATTCAAACTTCATGCGTTTACACGCTCATACCCATTCTTATCGCGTAGTATTTTGCATCAAAGAAAACTCTGCCTGTATACATGTTACGCAAGATGGTCCAAAAACGTGATATCAGGTCTCGTCTGCTTCGTGCAGAGGGTTGATTCCTTAACTCAGTCACTGCCACCGTCGCCTTGGATAGCTTTTGCGGACGGTGTAGATCAAGATCAGACTGCACAAAACGTGCAGTCTGATCTTTGATCTACACCGTCCGCTCTCAAGTGGTAATTTTCAACCAAAAACAAGTTGAACTGAACTGAGAAAGATACTTTAAGACCTCGAGAAAAGTCGGCTTCATTTACTTCGCAGCGAAAGAGTTAACCTTTTACCATATAACCATGAGTTTTAAGGACCCTGGAAGAGAAGGCTTTTGAAAACATTGTGGGAAAAGGAGAAAATGCTGTTAACCAGCATTTTCTCCTTTTCCCACGATGTTTTCTACGCAATCAAGGACAGATTCTTTCATTTAGGCCGCCTTTGATTTGGATGCAAATGCTTTCAATTTGGACAAGTCTAAAATTTTGTCGTTTGGTAAAAAGTTCTTTTTATGATACCGTATTGTACAAACGAGCGGAAGAAAGCTTTTGAAAACACTGTAGAACAAGGAGACCCGTAAAATTCCCAGAAAAAAAAAATGGCCTGCAGGGGGCCAGCAGTGTAAACATGTCCACGTTTTTAACCAATAGCATGTTTCTATTTATTCATTCGAATATAACAACACCAAGAACTAGGTCAAAAGCCAGTGCAATCAGCTGCGCCGAAAAAAAAAACTAGTGAATTCTCCGGGCTTGTTCGGCGCACTGCTGATTGTGCTGGCTTTTGAACAACTTTTTGGCTCTGATGACGAATGAATAAACAGAAATTTGTGATTGGTAAAAAATTGTAACTGTTTATTTTAAGGGCCCCTGTCTAATTGCGGGCTTTACGTCGTCTATCTTTTTTAAAGATATTTCTTGATTTGAATGCAAAGAGAGTATTGATAGAGAAGGAAGGAAATAAATTCCAACGTATTTCGATTAGATGCGTCTAAGCATCACTCTCCCTAGTTCACTCGCTACGGCTTTCTTCCCTGTGTTCTTATACAAAGAAAGCCGTTCCACAAGATAAGAAGTGAAAATTACTTCTCGCTTATGCGTGTTATGTAACGTGTTCATTTTGTAACTGTTTCGAAAGAGTAGAGATCTTGTGTGTGATAAGTGATTACCCGCCTTACCGGTCCATAATCCTGGTAAATTTGTCATTTATCACTGTAATTCAATTAGAGCGGTGCTCTGACAAAAGGGGATTTAGTGCATCTTCGGAACTGTACCAAGCAAGTTGCCACATCATTATGGATCCATAAACTTCAGTATGTCTAAGAACCGACCGAATCCTATGGTAGGGTGGTCGTTTGACACTGAGTATTTACCAATAGCAAAATGTGTCGACCTACGTCAGCCTCCGCGGACTGCGCAGGCTGATACTTTTTGCAGTTGTATTAGATGTATTAAATCCTCTTTTCGTAGAGCATGGCCCGGATTGTATTATAATTATGTAAAGTTAAAAAAAACAACAGCCAAATGGAGAAAAATACAAGTCCTGTGAAATTTTTGCAAACACATCTGTATTTACACAGCTGATTCTAGGTCCATTTTTTTTATTTGCCATCAAGGGCCCGTAGCCACCAACATTCCTCGATAGCATTCCCAATTATCAAAAATTTTCTAAATTCAGACAGTTTATCAAAAATTTTCTAGATTTAAAAAGTAATGCAACTTTGATTGGAGAAACTTTCCGCTACTTTCTAAATTTAGAAATAGACGTAGAATTCACTTTAGAAAGGTTCGTGAATACAGACTCAGATCTGGTCTGTAAGTCTTGCAACCGGCGGCATTTTCGACTGTACAGGTCCGAGCTCAAGCAGCGTGTGCAGTCCGACCCTTGATGTCTCTGTGTTCTTTAACTTGACAAGGTATGTGAAACACCCATCACAATACAATATAAGGGTCTGTTTATTACATTGGATATGTCCACATCGTTCAAATTGACAGCATTTGCAGACGACAGATTCAGTGTTGCTTAAATGATGCGACTTGTCTTAACCCTTAAGTAGCTAAATTAGTTAAATAAAACTTTCCAGCCGATAGTAAAAACTCGAATAATGCTATTTCAAACTTATTTTTTGGAGAAAAATATCTCCTTATCGGACAGAGTATATCAAAGATCAGACTGCACGTTCTGTGCAGTCTGATCTTTGATCTACACTGTCCGCAAAAGGTCAGTGAGTCGCGCTTAGTAGCCTAAGGGTTAAAAAAGAGTAGAAAATATGTTGGAAAAAGGAGAAAATGCTGCTTACCAACATTTTCTCCTTTTTCCAACCTGTTTTCAAAAGCCGTCTTCCTCAGGATCGTTATGATTCGGGATCAACTGGTAAAAAGCTGAACTGCTATGGATGAAACTAAGGAAACAGAACATTTTCATTCAATAACAAATGCCCTAATATTACGTTTCGATGTCGTTTTCGCCGGCAAAAACCAACTAGGTTGCGTTTAGATTGATTGATGGATTGATTGATTGATTGATTGTATGGTGTTTAACGCCGTTTTCAACATTATTTCAGTTATATCGCGGCGGCCAGTGCACCTATTCATGCTTTCCTGGAATTTCTTTTACCATGTACTCCGCACAATATTCTTTCCAAGCCACTGGCTGCTTTCCCACATAACCATCGTCGAAACAATGGTTAGCGGTGAGAGAGGAATGAATCCTGTCGCAATGACTATCATCAGTCCTCGGAAAGAAATTGGCCAAGCCGGGGATCGAACCAGCGACCTCCTGTTCTCAAGTCCTGTACGCTACCGACTGAGCTATGGGGCTTGGCGTAACCCTTTACCAAACGACGAATTTTAGACTGGTCCAAAATTCAAAGAGTTTGCAGACGATAATTTTAAATTTGATGAAAATGACAGAAATTTCTCCAAAAGGGTAGAAAACACTATGGGAAAAGGAGAAATTGCTCATTACGAGCAATTTCTCCTTTCCCCACAGTGTTTTCAAAAGACTTGTACTGCAGACACGTGAAAGCCAGGGCTTGTTTGGGAAAGGGTTAAGTTGCGTTTAGTAGTTAAAGAGCTAGGGTTAGCCCTTTACCAAACAGTCCCGTGTTTTAACGACAGTAGTAAAGGAGGGTAGACCTCGGACAAAGCCCAGGGCTGCCCTCCCTGAGTGCTATTTTGTCCGAGGTCTACCCTCCCTGAGAGGAAATTTGCCCTAGGCTGCCTACCCAAACCCCAATTTTTTGTCCCTAGGCTACCCTACTGCCAGATTTTTCAGATTTTCGGCATTTTTTCTCCCCCCCCCCCCCCCATGCCGCGGTCAGACCCCCTTTTTAACTATCTCTATGAAAAGGGGTCTTAATGCATCTGCGCGCACGCGCGCACGGTTCGTAATGATATGGTTCGGCAGAGACTATCGTTGGACTTAGTCTTTTTTCTTCATCGGAGATAGATGTTCACCATCTTTGACGCGGCAGGGATCCTTTTTTAAACCGTGGTCTGTGAAAAGGGGTCTTAATGCATCTGCGCGCACGTGCACGGATCGTAATGATATGGTTCAGGCAGACACTATCGTTTGACTTAGGCTTTTCTCTGTCATCGTTGGACTTAGTCCTTTTTCCGACTTTGTCCGCCTCAATCTTTCTCTATTACCGTATTTGACTTAGTCTTTTCTCCACGATATGGGTTATATGAGCTATATACCGTATTATGGTTGAATTAGTCAGACAAGATTTATCTCCCTTTGTGCTCTACGTGACTTTTCCCGGAAATCAAACATGACGTCATTTTCCGAAAATGTAACGGAATGTAACGAAATCATGTTTACTGGGTTTTTCCCACCATTTCCCAGGAATTGGATCATCTAGACTTATACGATCTTAGGTTTTATTCGTCCCTAGTTTTATTCGTCCCTAGTTTTTAATCTGCAAAACTTTTTAAAATTGTAAAAAATTTTTATCCGAAAATTTTTATCCGAAATTTTTATCCGAAATTTTTAATCGTAAAATTTTTCTATCACTTAAAAAGTTTTTCTCTGCAAGATTTTTTATTTGAAAAAATTTTTTCTCTCTGCAAGATTTTTTTTATTTGAAAAAATTTTGTCTGTAAGATTTTTTGAAAAAATTTTTCTCTGCAAGATTTTTTAGTTGAAAATTTTCTATCACTAAAAAAGTTTTTTCTATTGATAAAAGTTTTTCTGTCTGCAGGAGTACTATACGTTTACGAAATTGACACAATGTTCGAACGACTGCCCATGGTCTCAGACTGGTGGACTTAGTCTTTTTCTCTAATCTCGATCGTTTCTGTAGGACTTAGCCATTTCTCTGCCACTGTTGAGTTTAGGTTTTTTCTCTATCACCGTCAGACAGAGATCATCGTAGGACTTAGACTATTTTTACGATGTGGGGTTATATACCATCTCATGCTGGCTCAGGCGAATTCGCCTTCCTCTCTAGGGATGTGGACTTAGGTTTTCTCTACCATAGTTGCTACCATCATTAGACTTAGTCTTTTTTCTCCGACTTGGAGTACTTCGTTTGGAGTGCAACTCTCTCTGCTAACTTTTTTTGTCTACAACTTTTTTCACTCTGTGAGATTTTTTATTTGAAATTTTTAACCGTAAAATTTTTCTATCGATAAGAAAGCTTCTCTTCAAGCTTTGTCTACAACCTCTTTTCTCTCTGTGCGATTTTTTTATTTGAAAAATTTTTTCTATTGATAAAAAAGTTTTTCTCTCTGTAAGATTTTTTTAATCTAAAAGTTTTTCTCTCTGCAAAAAAAGTACAACAGCACATCTGCGAAATTGACAATTCTCAAAAGATAGACTTCCTGGGTCTTGGTTAGTCCTGAAAAGGACTGTTTTTGGTATAGCTCTTTCAAAGATTTTTTTCTCCTCTATTGAGAACTTTCCTCTAATGACAGCTTTTCTTCTGGTTCTTTCGAGATCATCGGGAACTTGAATTCCTTGAAGTTATCAATGTTTTTTCCATATTTACCCAACCCCATTTTTGGTGGTGTTACAGAGCTGGGATCGAATCGTTGTTTTTTGTGAAGTTGGTTATCGTCTTTCTCTGCTTTCTCTGATTTTCGTTTTCTTCCTCTTCTTCTTGGCTTGGGTTCTTCTGTCTGAGTTGACTGATGTTCTACAGGAGTGACGATAGAAGCTGTTAACTTTTGAAAACTGGTTTTATCAAAGTTAACCTGGGCTGGGATCGTTATAGATGAATCTTGTTGACTCTGTTGGCCCTGTCGACTCTGCTGATTTTGTAGGCATAATGTCTCAATGTTTCTATTCAAAATCTTCACTTCGTCTAAAATCTGAGTTATTACAGAATTTTGGATTGAAATCATTTGGTTTATTTCTTCTTCGATTTTATCAACCGATCCTGTCATCGGGTCGATGAATGTTGAATTCATAGCTATCGATAGAATATCTCTGCTGTTTTCAGACTGTGGTGAGGAAATGTCTAGGACGGGATTTTCTTGTGGTAAGGAGCCGACTAAAACGTCTAAGCTGGAATCCATTCTTCCGTGATCCGTTTGGTCTAAGTTGGAATCCATTTTTTCCAGCACGAAATATTCGTACTAGTTAACAAAACTTTTCAATTGTAAAAAAGTTTTATTCGCACTAATTAAGAGTTTTATTCGTACTATTCGAGAATCGAAAGTCGAATGATTATAGAGAGAAAGTTCTCCAGCAATTTATAGTTTTTGGTAGAGAGGGTTTGTCTTGGGATGTAGACTTAGACTTTTTCTGTAGGCATTGTAGATAGAAAATAATGTACTATATGATCTTATATTAGAAATTTCACTCACATAGAAAATAACATACTATATGAATAAAATTTTCTATCTACATTTTTCCATCTCTGCTCTTTTCTCTCTTTGTGAGATTTTTTCTCTTTGCCCAAGTCTCAAGTTTTCGGGAAGGAATCAAAAAACATACGACCTTTTTAAAATTATTTTCTTTATTCAAAAGTTTTTAACTTTTTCCAAGTTTTCTGGGAAGAAATCAAAAAACATACGACCTTTTTAAAATCATTTTCTTTATTCAAAAGTTTTTAACTTTTTCCAAGTTTTTTGGGAAGAAATCAAAACAGACGACTTTTTTAAAATTATTTTCTTTATTCATTCAAAAGTTCTTAACAATAACATGAAAAAACAGTAACGTTTAAAACATTCTAACACTATATTTTATATACAAAGCATTGACAATGTTTTTAACAATACAGTTTTAATCTACAACAATGACAAAACAATTCTTACAATGCAAATTCACAGATACCTCGATTTTTCCACTTGTCTTCATGTTCCACAATAACTTTGTGTAATTGTTCATTGCCCAAAGACATTGGATATACGTTATCCATTTCACTGTAATGACGTGTTCCACTAGATGGAAAAACATATTTTGAAATATCTTTTGTTGAAAGAGATGAATATACGGTTTCTTTTGTGACATCTCTATCAAATAGAATATAGCCTTCCAGAGTATCCACTGTTTCCTCACTGTCTTGAATGGATCCTCTTTTGTAGCGTAAGTAAAAGTCAAACAGAACTGATTTCATTTTCAGGACGTTCAGAAAACTTTCTTCTGTTCTTCCTATGATAATGAATACCCATCGAGTTGTGGCTTGCATTTGTTTAGTGAAATTTTGCATCTGATTAGCAATAATGAGATCTTTCCACCACCAACCTGCTAAATAAGCTTCGAGGATGGGATCTGAACCTGTTTCGTCCACCAACATCATAATAAAACTGTGTATGGCATACAGTTTGCAGGATGTTTCTCCTTTTGCACCTCCCTTATTCAATCTATCTACCCAAAGTTTCAAACAGTTGAATTTAATATCAAACTGTACTTGTTCATCGAGCGTGTGCTGATGGATGAAATCTCTATAAACTTTTTCACGTAGTTCTATCGGTAAAGGTAACATTTCGCTTGACATGATTTTTTCACTTTTTGATAGAACCGCGATAGTTTTCACTGTTTTTAAAAAGCGTCTTACTTTGATCGTTCACTTCAAAACAGTGTAACATGATGCTGTTTTCTTACAGATATTTATACCCTCAAACTTTTATGACCATAGGGAACAGTATCAGTATCGTTTACAATCACTCTTTTAGTGTATACAGAGCGAAACGTTTTTGACTGTGATTCACTGGTCACTGTTCTGTCTTTATGCCTTCTGATTCTACAGTCATACTGAACTTTAATTTCTATTGTACGATCTAAAGCACATTTTGAATAGGTGTCGAAATTCACCAGCTGATTTGTATTGTGATCCAAAGTAATTCCCTTGACTTTACATTTGCTTTTTTCTTTTCCATCTTTTGTTCTCATCTTATAAGCGTAATTCTTGGGACCTAATCCTCTGAAATGAGTTATTCTGCAATCAGGCTCTTTGTCGGTCCATTTTCCTAGCCTGCTGTTAATGATGGGAGGGTTCCACAATTCGGGATCATGAATGTACATACAACTATCTGTATCGAAATACAGAACTCTATTCCCCAATCTTTCAAGAACACTGTACAGTTCCAACCTTGCATAAGCTGTTACGTAGGACGCTACAATAACATTGGCTGTTGCATGCGTTTCGACAAAGTCCATCTTTTCTTCATAGTTGACTAAAATGAATGGACACTTGTTGTCAAAGATTTCCACATGCTTTACCGTATATTTCGGGTCGGTAATCAAGTCAAAATATTTAGATGGTTCTCTGATGTATTTCGTCTTGCTCATGTTTTCACGCTGTGCTAATTTTTCCCAAAGACAGTTCAACATAATCTTAGCAAATGATCTTTTACCAGGATTTTTTTGAATGCATTTGGGATCGAGACGAAGCCCTTCGGCTTCCTCATACTCGCGAATGAACTGGGTCTTTTCCGAGTCTGTCTGGCACCAGCCGGGATATCCACTGGCTTCTTGCTTGATTTTCAGGAAATTGTCCACATAGCCTTTAAAGAATTGGTCCGAAACAGAGTTGAAATGCCAGATTTCATACACATGCATTAACCGATAACCACAGTCAAGAGCTTTGAACAGTTCGAATGTAACCCAAGTTCCAACCAAGGATCTCTCTGTTGTTTTTTTATGGTTACAAACGATTGAGTTTTCTTGTGCACATTTCATACAAAGTGGAAACATCATCTTGCCGTTACAGTGAACTGGAAGAACGGGATGAATCAATCCTGTTGGGGGTAGAACTTTGCATTTAATGAGTCCTTCGTACTGACGAATATTCTTCATATCAATATTCTCAACAGTCAAGATTGTTGGGCGACCTACAGGATAGAACTTATGTTTGCAAACGTAAGGATACAGTGAGCAAATATCAATGTACTTGATTTCCTTTTCACTGCTTTCCTCAACATCATAAACAATTTTTATTGCATCACATCTACCTCCAGCAGGGATCTCTCTTGGTTCGATGGGGTCACAGTTCGGGTATAGACTTTCAATGGTTTTTTTGTACTCTTTATCCTTCTTCATCTTGGCGTCGAATTCATGCTCCCATATGGTCACGATGTTATAGCCCATTCTTTTGATGGTTTTTAGTCGTTCAAGGGTACTGATGTACAATTCACCCATTGATTTTCCATTGATGGGGCTGATATATTTCCGATCCTTAAAACATGTCTGGCAACCATGAAATAAATCCCCGAGGAATTCATAGACAGTCTTTGATTGATGGTGAAAACCGTCTACAGTGTATTTTCCTATCCGATATTTGCCACCATTTTTGGCATGTTGAATATGAATCCCTTTTTCCATAGCAATGCTTTGAATCCAGCGTATTGCTTTCATAGAAAAGTGACGTCTGACTGGGTCTTTGTTTGAAATGATGGGTATTTGATCTTTTGGCAAATAATCTTTTTGCCAATTCTTGTTGCAGGCGTCGGTAATGCTGATCGCTTCTGAAAATGGACAAATTCCACTCTGTTCGATGAAGAACTTTCTGAATTCACCACATCCTCGTCTTAGGATATCGACAACCGATCGACAGTACAACTCCATCTCTTTTTGAAAATTGAATTCCTCACCGTTTTGAACTTTATCATTATACCAGACTATGAATTTTGATCGATCCTCTTCACACATTGAGTCGGGTTTGTAATAAGACATGTCCAAGTATGGGCCGACGTAATACCAGAATTTGTCTGTATTTGCCCAGTGAGGAAAGTAGGTTTTTTTCATTTCTTGAAGTCCAAACGTTTCTGGGAATTTTGCCAACCCAAAGTTCATGAAATTGAAGGAGTCGATCAAACACACACCGTTCAGTTCTAACTTCAAAATATTATTTCCATTCATGGTCAGTTTTGGTTCTTTCATCCCAACTTTGATAATATGATTGAGAATAAATTGGCCATCATAGCCTTTGAGATTATGGGCAATAGCTATGATTCCTTTATGATGCTTTGTAAAGAGCCAGTTGCAAAATTGACTCAAAGTTTCTTTTCCTTGAAAAATAACTTCTCTTCCTTCTTCGAATTCACTGCATGTGGAACAATGAAAATCAAGTGGCTTATCGATACATTCAGCACAGACTCGATGTGCAATACAGTAATTCGGAATGTGTACTCCCGTGTCTTGCTGACATTCGAAATCAAAGAAAATGAACAAAGGTTTTTTGACTACAGAAGAACTCGTCTCATCGTCGCTGTCGTGTTTCATCTTACTCTGGTAAGGTTGAATAAAACAGCGATGAGAGAAGTCAACTATTTCCTTGCAGAAGTGACACTTTTTCTTTCCCCTACAGACATGATTTTTCTTTCTGACAAAAACCTGGCCTCCACATTTTGAACAAAGTTTCACTAATTCACAAATGGTTTTCTTCTCTTTGCCTTGAAGCGTTTTGTGATTTTTCAAGCATGCTGCACTGAAAAATCGTCTATGACACTTGGTGCAGACATACTCTTTTGATTCTGATGGACATTTTCCAGCACGAAAGCAACCTTTACAGATCTTTGAGCAAGCATGGGCTTCCCGGTTCCTGTAACGTATGTCGCAGAACTCACAATAATAAGCACAATCAAGAAATCCTGTGATGGATTTGATGTAATCATAGTGGTTTTGATGAAAGTACAAATGTATGATTTTACTATTATCTTTCACTTTTGGATGTTCAAATACTTTTTCCACTTTCGACTGCTGTTGGTGAACTTTAATGACATAGCTTTTTTCATACAGGAACTCTTGAATTTTTTTGTATTCTTCAAGACCTACAGGTTGTGTCGATGAAACTCCAACTTCATTCATCAATTTCTCGGCTTCAGTCTTTTGAACTGGTCTGTTTGATCTTCTGATGTTATTCCATCTTCGGTTCCATTCTTGGGTGTTTTCACGTTCATGCTGACAAATCCCCACAACAACCGCTCTTGCAAAACATAGGTGGTCACTATTATTAATTTCAATAACCGATCGTTTCTTCTTTGCGAAAACTTTCGAATCCAATACTTCTGTGGCCCTAAGATTTTTCCCACTTCCACTTGGGGGTACCGTATGTGTGATATCGAATGTCATGTGACCATCGTTCAAGACGAATTCCTCATTCGACTGTAGAACTTTTTTAATTTCGTCCAACATAGTATGACTCTCCAACTCTTCTACGTATAGAAAGGGAATATAAATCCCTATTTTCAACGAAGGGTGATTGATGCTAATTCTAACCATATCCCTCGATTCAGCCTTTAACTTTTGAACGATTTGTTGGATAACATCGTCAAATAAGACGGTCAACTGCTGGGGTTGTAGCTCTTCGAATTTCTTAAAAGACGCCTCCAGTACATGGGATTCTGTTTTGAATTTTCTTGACTTCTTTTTTCCCACTTCTTTTAAGGTGTATAGGCTTCTCAGATCCAAAGATTTTTTGTCTTCACTTTTTTCTTCCTTGGGTGAAAACGATCCAGTATGATTCAAAGATTTTTTGTCTTCTTCTTCTTTCAAAGGTTTTTTATCAGTCTTGGTTAGTCCTGAAAAGGACTGTTTTGGTTTTTGATATTGCTCTTTCAAAGATTTCTCATCGTTTTCTTCTTTCAAAGATTTTCTGTCTTCGCTGGTACAATCCACATTCATTTGTACAGATTTCTCCTTTGTTGAGATTGACGGTGGAAATTTCTCATCGTTTTCTTCTTTCAAAGATTTTTTGTCTTCTTCTTTCAAAGAGTTTTCCTTCGTTGAGACTTTCAAAGATTTTTTATCGGTCTTGGTTAGTCCTGAAAAGGACTGTTTTGGTTTTTGATATAGCTCTTTCAAAGATTTCTCATCGCTTTCTTCTTTCAAAGATCTTTTGTCTTCACAGTCACTTTCTTCTTCTTTCAATGGTAAACTTTTTCTCTTTTTGGGTGGAAATTTCTCATCGTCACTTTCATCATTACTGCTACTGTCTGGGTAGACTAGGATTCTTTTTCTTTTTTTGGCCGGCAGCAATTTTTTTCTCTTCTTCGACATGGGCTGAATAGTCTTATCGTCGCTTGTACTGTCTGAATACGGTACTAGTCTTTTAGACATGGTTTTATGGCTGATTATAAGTCAGTCAATGACCCAGAACTCAAGAAATCCTAGCTTTTTATATCTTTTTCAGATCGAACGGGCATAAAAAGATGTTACGATTGACATTTCCATCATTCTTCGGAAAGATTTCAAACAGAGCAGTCGATAGAAAATGGGTGAGTTCAAGCTACAAAGTACAACGCCAAAGAGAGTGTATCTGTATGTTAACCCATACACTCACGATTATGAGATCAGCAATATACCACCACGATATCAAGTCTACCATACTGGGAACTACGTGGGATCATTTCTATCCCACCAACATTTTGCAGAAAAAGGCGTCTATCGTATTACCAGAGTCCTGGATCAAGCGACATTCGACAAACGTCATGGAGTGGATGATATGACAACGAATATTTGCTTTACATGCGACAGATCAGGACATTGGGCCAACCAATGTCCAGAGAAAGAAAATCAGATGTGGAAATTCGTTTTTGTCTTCGTGGACCCCCACACCCACGATGTCAAAATTTCACCAACAACGGAAACGAGTGGTGAATCTCAACATATGAAATACGTTGGGTCTCTATTATCCTATAAAGTAGACGAGAATAAACGGAAGACAAAACCGTCACAGCCTACAACCTCATCGAGTGGAAAGGGGAAAAATTCCCAAAACAAGAAACCTTCTTCAGGGAAACCTTCTTCAGAAAAGAAAATCAACGATAAAATCAACGATAAAATCAACGACCCATTGTCTGAAAAACAGATCGAAAATCAGATCGAGAGGGAGATTGAAAATATGGAGCTTGATAACACAGAAATCAGCGATACAGAAATCTGTAGAATTCAAATAGATTATCCTGTGAAGAAGAAAACCTCTTCAGAAAAGAAAATCAACGATAAAATCAACGATAAAATTAACAATCAAATCAACAAGAGTTCCTCAGAAAAGAAAGAGGCTACACTTATACTCGATCAGAAATCTGGAGAAGACCAAAACAACGAACAGAGCTCTCAATACGAGAAGTCTTCTTCAGGGTCTGAAGAAAAGAAAATCAGCGATAAATCTTCAGCGATTGGAAACAATCAAATCAACGATAAAATCAACAAGAAACTTTCTTCAGGGAAACCTTCTTCAGTACCTGGAGAGGGGAAAAACAAGAAACCCTCTTCAGAAAAGAAAATCAACGAGAAAAGAGAAAATATTCGACGAGAAGGAAAGAAGATCTGTTCAGATATCGAGTTGAGACGTAAATGGAAATCCGATGTTGTGAACGAGAAATTTTTGAAAGACAAAAAACACAGCGCAAAAAGCTGTCCAGATCTGAAAAATAATGAAAAGAAACGCAAGAGTGAGTGTGAGCCTGACATCCCGAAGAAAAAAAGAAAATTGTGTCTGTAATTTTTAACAGAAAAACATTTTCGAAAGAATTGTTTCAAAAGAACTGTTTAAAAACAATTTTTCAAATGCCGGTAGTATTTTTCTCTTCTTACAAATATATATATATATATATATTTCATACTTAAAATTCGACATAGACTGCATTGCCTCATCGTCATTTGCTCTGTCTGAAGAATCTATCTGAATACGGTACTAACTAGGGTACTAGACTTTTAGACCTTGTTTTAGGGTTGCAATTCTGTCAATGACCTTTTAGACATGGTTTTAGAAGCGTACTATCCGAATACGGGACTAATCTTTTAGGCATGGTTTTATGGCTGCTTGCGAGTTAGACAATAACCCAAATAATGATTATTGTACATAAAGTTTAAATAAAAAGTTTTTAAATGTTTTAAATAAAAATTTCATTGTAATGATTATTGTATATATTTCTGTACTTCAAAGTTTCATTGTAATGATTATCTGACAATAAATAAAAAAGTTTTAAACTATGAAAAGCATATAGGACTTGACTTTGTTTGTTTTGACAATTTGAAGAAGCAGACTTTCTAGGTCTTGGTTAGTCTACTCATAATCTTCTGAAAAGACTATAGTTTCCTTCACTTCCTTCTCGAACTTCCATCAAATAACCCACAACAACTTGGTATTAGAAATTCAACATGGCAAAAAAAGACTCACCATGGAGAACAGCGCTCGGACAACTTCATCGTGGGAATGATCTATAGAGAAATCTGCCGGCTTTTATAGCCTGACAGGAGGGTTGACCTACTTTGATACAGAATTAACAGAATGAAGAGCGCGACCATGGGCGAAAGCATATAAAGACTAAGTCCTACAATATCTATGTGAATGTAGAAAAATGTAACGAGTCCTACGATTGGCTAACGTTAATTCCATTAAAAATGAAAGAGCGCGAACGTGAGCGGAAGCATATAGATCAAATAGTATATTATACTCTATCTACAATATCTATATGAAGATAGAGAAAAAGACTAAGTCCAACTTTATCCTAATAGAGAGGAAGACTAAATCGACCGAAAGCTGAGAAATGGCTAAGTCCTACAGAGTCGAACAAAGACGGTGGAGAAAAGACTAAGTCCAGCGATGATCTTTGCCTTGACCCAAGTTGAGAAGGGAAATAACCATATCGTGGAAAAAGACTAAGTTCAACGATGATAGAGGAAGAACAGACCTCAACCGAATAAAGACGGTGGAAAAAGACTAAGTCCAACGATGGTCCAGAATTGGTTAAGTCCTACAGAGGTGAACGATGGTCGATCAACCTGAACCAGCGTGAGATGTTATATAACCCATATCGTGGAGAAAAAGACTAAGTCCAACACGAGACTAGAGAAAGACTAAATCGACCGAAAGCAGAGAAATGGCTAAGTCCTACAGAGTCGAACGAAAAAACGGAGAAAAGACTAAGTCCACCAGTCTGAGACCCTGGGACAATCACAACATGGGGACAAACTTGTCAATATACCTAGAGAGGTAACTCCTCTTCACTCCTCCTCACTCCTCCTCACTCCTCCTCACCTCCTCCTCACTCCTCCTCACCTCCTCCTCACTCCTCTTTACCTCCTCTTCACGCCTCTTTCGGGGATATAGCCTATATCGTGGAAAAAAGCCTAAGTCCAACTGTGATAGAGAAAGAAACAACAGCTCTCAGCCGAACAAAGACGGGAAAAAAGACTAAGTCCAACGATGGTCTTTGCCTGAGCCGTGTCATTACGACCCCATTTTCTACCAGATCATGACTCATAAACACCTGACCGCGGCATGTCTGAATCATATCGTTACGACCTGTGTGCGCGCGTGCGCAGCTGTATTAAGACCCCTTTTCACAGAGATAGTTAAAAAGGGGCTCTGACCGCGGCATGGGGGGGGAGAAAAAATGCCGAAAATCTGAAAAATCTGGCGGTAGGACAGCCTAGGCACAAAAATTTGGGATTTAGGTAGGCAGCCTAGGGCAAATTTCCTCTCAGGGAGGGTAGACCTCGGACAAAATAGCACTCAGGGAGGGCAGCCCTGGGCTTTGTCCGAGGTCTACCCTCCTTTACTACTAACGACCCTGGAGAATGAGGCTTTTGAAAACTTTGTTGGAAACGGAGAAAATGCTGGTCACCAGCACCGCAATGTTTTTAAATGCCTTCTACCCCAGGTTCGTTAGAAACGGAACTGTTTGGTAAGGTCTAAACTCTTCACCAAACAAAAAAATTCAAGATTCCTTCAAATTGAAAGCATTGGCAGACGACAAAATAAAATGTTGCTCAAGTGACTGGATCTGTCTATGAAAGATTAGAAAGCATTATGGGAAATGAAGAAAATGCTGGCAACCAGCTTTTTCTTCTTTTCCTATAATGTTTTCAAAAGGCTTTTCCACTAGGATCGTTAAAGCTCGGGACTGTGTGGTAAAGGGTTGAATCAATTCACTGCCTCATAAAACAAACATACAGCAGTTGACTTTGAGGAAAAACGCTTTCAAAGACATCTCACAAAGTTTGTGGCAGGAATGACGATATTTCTCGTTGAAAGAGTAGAAAAAAGTGTGAGAAAAGGAAAAAAGATGCTGGTTACCGGCATTTTTTTTTTCCCCCCTTTTTCCCTACAATATTTTCAAAACCGTTTTCCTAGGGGGTCATTTAAACGCGGGATTGTTTTGGTAAAGGGTTTATCGCGCTGGTGTCAATTCGGTCCGAGGTGAAGTGATATCAATCCTATATTAATGGCAGTCACTTGTAAGTCATCTGCTTCTTCCTTAGGTTGCTATTTAACTCTGCACCAGATGAAAACATTTTCGATTTGTCGAAATTGAAAGATTTTGCAGATCACAAATTTATAGTGGCTCAACTGATGGGGTTTGTTTTGAAAGGGGTGGAAAAATTTTCTGATTACCAGGATTTTCTCCTTTTCCAATTTTTTTTTTTTTTTCAAGAGCTTTCTCATTTGGGATCTGTGAAATTCGTAATTACGTGGTAAGGATTTATTTAATCAGAACGTTACGGCATCACTAGAATCAACCAATGAAAACCTGAATAAGTGAGGAAGTGTTGGACGGACAGAAAGTACTTTTTCAACACATTACCGAACAACTTATTTTAGATATGACTAAATTGACAGTATTTGCTGGCGACAAGGTGAATGTGCGTAAAGAAATTTAATGGTATCTTTCGTCAAAAGGCCGGTAGGAAACGTGATGGAAAAAGGGTGAAAATGCTGATAAACTGTAGAATCTCCAGGGTCTGTATTCACCAACCATTCTTAAGAACATTTCTTGTCTTATTCTCCAAGATGGACGTCAAAAATTTTTCAGCGGGCTCAAAGTTCTGGAGCACCCTTCCGGTCCTAGCCCGTCAAAGGAGTTCGTTAACATATCGTAAAAGGTTGCCTCTACGTCCACTCCGTTCGAGCACAGTTTGAGTCCGTTTGACAACAATTTTCGGAACGTTGTGAGAACGAGTTTGGTGTGACGGGGGTATAAAGACAGATTGCAACCCGTGCAAAATACCTTTAGGACGTTGTCATACTTTGTGAGAACAAGTGTGGTGTAAAATTGGGCTTTACTCGATTACTGAACAATTTGAAAGATGTTATCACCGCTTCTCTACCAGCGCTATTGGAGGTTGTTAACCTGTTATTTTTGGATTTAACTGTAACAAAAATAGATTACGTTCAGTGCAATGGGCAATTAACGTGGGTTATACAAATGAAACCATTGAGTATAAGAGAAGTGTGTTGCCAAAGTTGAGACTGCTCGTGGTTAATCTTGATTTACCGTCTAAGTAAAAAGAAACAATCCATAAATGCGCATGGTATGATAAAGGTATTGGAAAGGCGATAATCATAGAGTAACGAAAATATTAATAAAGATAATAAGAATGATGATGATCAAGCAAAGCAAGCATGATGAATGATGACTAACTACTGTACTAAAACAAGACTCTTTTACATCCTAACTGTTGAAATAGTGACAACGTACTTAAAATGAGATGGACGTACTACAAGCGGACCTGCCATGCTTCCATCCTGTTAAGGACGACGTGGTGCAGCGGAAATTGGCAGTACGCTTGCAAACCGAATGAAATTACACATTCTACCCCGACCGCAACACGTTTAACGATTTTTAGGACATCTCGTTTTAAGCACATTGTCACTCCGTTCAATTACAAAACAGGATGGAAAACAGACAGAAAATGGATTTCATTTTCTAGAGGCTTTCAAAGAAATCACATTTCAACTTGATTGGTCTGCAGGAGGGTTGGTATATTACTCAACAAATTTTCAGCTATTATTGACAAATTCGTACTAATGCAAGACTAATTGGCGAAATTAGATCTATCCGAGGTTTTGTAACATTATTGACTCGAAGCCCTATTCACCCTATACTAAGCAATTCTTCGATCCCCACAGGACGAAATTAGGAAATATCGGGGGAAAAGCAGAGCATGCTGATAAGAAGCGTTTTCTCCTTTTCCCACGATGTAATCTGACATTTCAAAGAAATATCACATCATTGCAACCACCATTGACTTTTTCCTGTCCGCAAGTTCTTTCAATATGGACGGGTCTAAAATTTTGTCGACTGATAGATGCGCATAACTTCTTACCAAACGACTAAATTATTGATTTATCCAAATTGAAAATATTTTACATACGACAACTTAGATGTCGCTCAGCTGACAGAATCTGTAAGTAAAGAGGAAGAAAACATCGTGGGAAAATGTGAAAATGCTGGTTACCAGCATTTTCTCATTTTCCCACGATGTTTTCAAAAGCCATCTCCCGTAGAGTTATTAAAACTCGGAGTTGTGTGGTAAACTAAACGCCTTACATAAGAACAGTTTTATAAGCTAGTTGGTGTGAACTAAAAGCCTAATATCACGTTTTTTCAGCTGCGTTTTCATCGATATAGCTTGTTGTACAACTGAGCGATCGCAAATTTGCGTGATTTCGTTCTAAAAGGTAATAAAATCGGGTTTCGTTTTATTATGTTTATGAAAGATTGCATAAAAAAGAAATATGATAGGGAAAAAAATAATGCTAAAGATGCCTGGTAAGGCTGACTTCAGAGAGCTTTAATAACCGTGAAGTTTTACTGACACAACTCGGAGCAAGAGTGCATATATTGTCTTGAGAGAAATAGATGTTTTGGCACAGGTATTGATTGATTGATTGATTGATTGATTGATCGATCGATCGATCGATCGATGGTTAATCGGTCGGTCGGTTGGTCGCATGGATGGATGGATGGATTCATTCATTCATTCATTCAATGTTTGGACGGGGAACCGATGGATGGGTTGACAGAGCCTCAAAAAGCGTTCGTAAATTGGATGTAAACTTCGAACAAATTATCAATTTCACAGTTCAACTGATCAATAAATGATCGAGAACATGAAAATAAGCGGTACTCTGGCAAAAGGGAGTTTAATGCATCTCCGTGATAAATTACATGTATACCAACCAAGTCATCACATAATCATTGGCCCATAAAATCCATTTTCTCTAACAACCAACTGAATCTTGGGGTAAAACGGTCCTTGGACTTGTAAAAATTTACCGATAGCAAAAAATTTCCATCCAGGGTCCGCATTCACCAACCATTCTTAAGAACGTTCTTAGACTTATTCTTCAAGATTTTCCAAGTTTGAAAGTAACACAACTTCTGATTGGCTAAACCATATGGTTTAGCCAATCAGAAGATGTGTTACTTTCAAATTTGGAAAGAATAAGACCAAGAATGTTCTTAAGAATGCTTGGTGAATACGGACCAAAGTCTGCGGCGGACTGCGAAGGCTGACATGATTCGATACTTTTTGCAGACGCAATAAACCCTCTTTCCAAGAGCATGGCTTAAAAATCTAATCCTTACTCATACGTATTTTGGTGTGCTTGGCATGTAGAGACTCTTGTGAAAATTGAGGGAGAAAAGTGAACTAGCTTACACAAAGTTATTTCTCACCTTGCCACTGTAATTTGCAACCTTATTTCATGCTTTCCGGTAGGATATCGAGAAATAGCGGTGAAAATATTTTTCGATATTACACGGGTACGACCAGTGAGAATACCGACCACGGGGAGTTTGTACTGATTTTTATGGAAGTCTCGACAAAGAAAGGCGTTAGAAGCATGAAATAAATAGAATATTTGTTTTTTTCGGTGAAAGATCGAAATTTATTTCATCGAGTGAACATCATCGGTAATATTTTCACGAGTGGCTGCGCGATGAAATAAATTTCGATCTTTCACCGAAAAAAACAAATCGAGGGCTTAGTGCCAGAAGGTCGTAAGTCCAAAATACGGCTAAAATGACTTTTTTACAGAAAATAACTTGTCTTTTAACGTTCTAACTTTTGCCCCGATGCTGGTTAAGTTATCATCATTTTTACCGGTCGTATCACAAAATGACCAATTGCAGTATCTTGTATTCTAATAGTACACTTAGTGCCAAAAAGTCGTAAGTCATATGAATGAACTGCCAAACTGTCTTAAGTGCACATACTGCATCTTGGCTTGTCATCCCTGGATAAGTTTTAGAATAATAATTCAGAGTAAAAATGTTGTAAGTGCCTTTACAACAATTTAGAACTGACATGTTTAGGTTGTTGTGTAAGGTTTTTAAGCCATAAGTGTACGTATTTCAACTGGTAAAAGTCAGAGCAGAGAGAATACCAACCATAACAATGTTGGAAGTTTACATAGTTCATTACAGAAATGTAAGTTTTGAACAGATTGTCTGTTGTACATGACAAAGAGGAAAGGTAAAATCTTTACCCCGATAAGTCCTGTCACTGCAATTACTATTTTCATCTCCTAGAGCAATAAAGTCAGTAAAAAGATTGTATTTCAACCTGAAAAATATCTTAACTAGCAACAACGCAACAAGTTACCAGTGTCTTGACTTTGTGTTGTTATATTAAATGTACCATTAAAAGTCTGTAAACATTTGGCTGAAAACTTCAGACGAGGCAAAGCTTTTCTCACCTTTGGCTGTTCTATGACAAGTGCAGATTGGGCAGTTTCCTTTACTAAAAAGGTATTTTTTAGAGCAAGAAGGACATTGGTGAGAGAAGCCTCCCGACTGCCTACCCTTACCTGTCAATAACACGCTCAGCAGTAAAAATTATATTGCAGTAATCCATCATGTCCAGTTTATAGAATACAATCACCAGTTTCTGCTGATAACTTTGACAGAGTATTGCAGTTAGCATATTGCAAATTCCTGGGCATGAACACCAGAAGGCATGTATACCTAATGGACAAGAAGAGACACTGAGAGACAATTATCATAAAAAATCAGACACAGCAACATGTCAACTGGCCAATTTGACAACTTCTGAAAGTACTACTAATATTGCACCCCGAAAACAAGCAACAAGCCCAAGGAAGTCCGCAAGTATCAGAAAGAGAAAGGCAAATCCAGAAAAATGGAAAAAGAATGTAAGGAAACAAAGAAGCGTGCATGGACTTTCTTACATCAGTACTACTAGAAAGGAAATTGGTCAAAAAGGGCTTAAAACTGCAACATGCATCTGTTGTTTTAAATGCACTGATAAACTACCAGTCGCTAAAAGACAAGAATACTTCTCATCCTATTGGAAACTTGATTCATATGAATGCCAGAGAGATTTAATCAGTGCTAATAATAATTTAAAATCTCCAGAAAGGCTACATTCTGCAGCAAGATGAAGGAGAGCTACATCAAGGGCTTACTCCTTTGAAAAAAAAAACGTGTAAATTGTTTTTCTTTAAAACTCTGGACAATGGTGAACAAGTTGTTGAAAGTGCACTCAAGAGCAAGAATTTTGGGACATTTTCATCTATAGACAGACATTGAAAGCATTCACCACATAACAAAACACTAACCTATATGCAGGATGAGGTTAGAAAACATTGAATCATTTCCAGTACTTGATGAATATTATATGCGGCAGGACATACTTCGCAGGTTTCTTGGACAGGATTTAAAAATCAGAGAAATGCATCTGCTTTATTAATACTTTACCAAGACCCAAAACAAGAAATGTGTCTCCGATAAAAAAAAAAATAGACAAAATTTATATTCTGTAATGAGTACAACTATTCTTTCCATATTCCAAAAAAAGGATCAGGACCAGAAAGAACAAACAGGAGAGATGACACCTGGTATTAAACGTAACTAGAACAATCATTGTAAAAACAAAGAAATGGCAACAGATAAAAAATCCGTCTGAAAAAAGAAAAGCCAAAAACAGTCGCACAAATTATCATGCTCCTATCTTCGATTTGCAGGCCATTTTGCCCATTCCTTGTTACAGAAGGAAACTCAGCTATTATAACCGCTCAGTTCACTCCCTTGAGGTTCTCAAGTAACATGTTACATTTTGAATGAAAGTGAAGGCCAAAGAGGTACCTGTGAAATAGGAATATGACTTGTTTACTGACCTATATCAAATTGCTGCCCTCAAATATTGAGCATTTGACATTCTATTAGGATTGCTGTTCTGGTCAAAGTCTTAATAAATTCACTGCATCACTTTTACTTTATGGACTTAATTCGGTGAACAGTGTCTCAATTATATACCATAAATTCCTTGAATCTAGACATCCTTAGATGGAGAGCCACTCTGTTCATGCAGCAATTGAAAGTGCAAAGAAATGTGCATATATTTATGTCCCAAGTCAGTTGGATACTGTTGTAAGGCTTGCATGAAGGAAAAAAAAACATACACAGTTGTACCAATGAAGTTTTTTTTTTTTTAATTTTCTCAACTTGAAACTCCTAGCTAATTCAGGTTTGCAACAAAATATTATGGACTTAAATGGTGGAAAGGTTCACTGGATGAAAATCAAGTGGTTGCAAATTAGAAAAAAACAGATCCTGAATTGGTATACTAAAAATATCACTTTACAGTCAACATTACAATGTCCTGAAAGAAGATATCTATAACTGCTCCTCTACCACAACTTAACCCTTTCCCAAACAAGCCCTGGTTTTCATGTGTCTGCAGTACAAGTCTTTTGAAAACACCGTGGGAAAAGGAGAAATTGCTCGTAACGAGCAATTTCTCCTTTTCCCACAGTGTTTTCTACCCTTTTTGAGAACTTTCTGCCATTTTCATCCAATTTAAAATTTTCGTCTGCAAACTCTTTCAATTTGGATCCGTCTAAAATTTATCGTTTGGGAAAGGGTTAATACTACAAAACTCCCAATATCTAGTGCTAAGAAGGTTGATTTGCATCACAGTGTAAGGAGGGAAAATTTCTGAGTTTTATTCATATTTCACATTGCTGTCAGCCAACAAAAACAAAGGACTGTTTACCAGATCCAGATTTGATTGAAGACAATGAAGACTCAAATTTGTACATAATTTATTATTCTGGGGCCCCCTGCCAAAACATTACCAATTGTGTAAATTATGTGCTATATTTTTGTGCACTTCTTCATTTAATCTTCAATTAATGAAATTGTTTGATGACACAAGTGTGTTTTTATCCTTTTCACTGCACAAATTACAATAATATCAACAAAACATAAGCAGTTACCATATTCTATGCTACTTGTGATAAGAAAATGTAGTAAGTGTGTGTGTTAAATGTAAAGTCAAACTTATACAGCTTTCAGACCAAAAAATTGTTTGTGCACCTAAGACAATTTCAACCTTAATTCCTTTGGATTTGTCATTTTTTTCAGTGCATCAAGTGCACTTGCAACATTTTGACTCCATAATAAACATGACCATTGTGTTAAGCCAAAATGAAGTATGTGTATTTTAAGCATTTTTCTCTGTAATCATATCATATAGAAAACTCACAATGTAAAATGTTGTTTCTGGACAATATGATCTACAATCAGATCGATTCTTACTTTAGTAGCATCTACGAGTCAGTTACGGTACGCATTGAAAATCTTTTTCGATTTTCTCAGTTTCTTAAAATATGTACTTATGACCTTCTGGCAATTAACCCTCGAAATATCCTCTATTTCTTACATTTGGCGTATCCTGGTTAAAAGCAAGTAAAAATAATCTTTCTAATCATAGCAATATTAGTTATTATTTCATGCTTTTCCGTAATTTGTCGAGAAATAATGGTGGATTATGGTTTGATATTTCATGGTTACGACCAGTGAAAATACCGATTTTATATTGTCTTACTCTTCAATTGAAGACGGAAACGGTAGTTCCCGCGCAAAAGTTACCTAGGTAATCAGCGCGTGGCATTCAAATGGAGGGAAATATGACGTAATTTACGCTATATTTCTCGCGCTTTACGTAATATTGTAATTCGTTGTTATGTGAGGGGGTACGCAACGGGGAATTACCGAAAACAACTGTACAGAATTTTGGTGAAAGTTCCTAAAAATAGGGGTAAGAAGCATGAAATAAATAGAATATTATTTTTTTCTCGGTGGAAGATCGAAATCTATGTCATCGCCACTCGTGAAAATATTACCGGTGATGTTCACTCGATGAAATAAATTTCGATCTTTCACCGATAGAAAACAAAATCCTCTATTTGTTATAATAATGATGGTTTTTTGACGTGACGTTATAGCATTAATTCTATCACCACTGAATACATTCACGTTTATTCACGACCTTTGACCCTTTACCAGACGAGCACTTGTTTTTAAACCACTATAAAATTGGCTAATGATTACGTTGTTGGAAAAGGGGGGACTGAATGCTTGTAACCAGCATTTTCTCTTTTTCCCACATTGTTTTGTACCCTTTCAAAGACAAATCCCGTTTTTTAGTCACGTTGAATTTGTCGTCTGCAAATGCTTTCACATTTGAAATGTCTAAATTTATTGTCCGGTAAAGAGTTCAAGTTATTTATACTTAGCAAGGTAAGGGTAATTTTCCATGCTTTAGATCAAGATCACCCGTAACAGATCGAGAGATCCGATCTTAATTTCTCTCCGATATGTGGATATATATTCTGACTTAAATAGAGTTTAGATAGAAATAATATTGGTCTGAAGTTGGCAATTTAATCTCCTAATGGTCCCGAAGATTAAAAAAAGGATAAGAAAAAACTCTAAAAATAATTTGAAAACATTTGTTCTTTCTTTCAAACTCTTTCAATCTGCACGACTTTAAAACGGCCTGCTTAATTTATGAGAATGTCAGAAAATATAAGAAAAGGTCATAAATCATTGCATAACGATTACTGCAATATTGTGGATACAAAGCAAACCGTTGGTGCAGTCAAGGACGTGACCTTGACCTTGACCTTGTTTACACTCAGGTCTGTGTGAGATTAATTTACACTCAAAAAGTAATCAATGAGGAAAAAAAAAAACACTGTATCTTTTATACAACATTTGATGCTTGTGGAAAATTGCATCTAATTTCAGCAACATAAAACACATAAAAATTTTATGACTGCTGTTCGCATCTCTTTTTTATTACGTGCATCTGACTGAAAAAAATGATAACGATCGACAAATACTACCACCAGCGATTAATCCTTAACTCTTTACCGAAAGACAATTTTTTAGAGCTGTCCAAATTGAATGCATTTGCAGACGACAAAATAAAAGTTAGCCGATTTTTTTTTTTTTTGGCGGGGGGGGGGGGGGTAGAAAACATTGAGGAGAAAATGCTTGTTACAGGCATTTTCTTCTTTTCTAACAATGTTTTCAAAAGCATTCTTTCTCAGGGTCATTAAAGTCGGGATTGTGTGTTAAAGGGTTAAAGCGTCTTTCGTCACTCTACAAGCCTTTGCGGCCAATGTAGATCACGATAAGACTTCAGAAAACGTATAGTCTGATCTTTGATCTACACTGCCCGCTTTGCTGAGACACTCTGGAAAAGGGCAACCTTTATAATGATTTTCTTTACCCTCAACCTGCTAAGTAAGTGAATTGAAACTTTCAAGCCGAAAGCAAAAACCTAAATTTTGCTATTTCAAAGGTATTTTGGGAGTGAAAAAACTATCTTCTTATCAGACTATGTAGATCCAATATCAGACTGCACGTTCTGTGCAGTCTGATCTTGACCTACACTGTCTGCAAAAGGTCAGTGAGCCGCACTTAGCAGATTAAGGATTAAGGTCTTACTTTCAGAATGAAAATGCACCGTTGAGGTAATTCGGCGCTCTATGGGGTAAAAGTTTTGCCGATTAGTTTGCAATATTTCGGCGCCAACGATTTCTCTAGTTGCTTATGGGCATGTAACGGTTTCAAGATCGGATTGCGCAGATCGGAGAGTATAACTCTGATCCCTGAATTACATTGTCCGATATTTTTGTGAGATACTCCAACCGTTGATAAAGCCTTAAATGGCCTAAGAGTCTGATCTCGATCTACACTTATCGCCAATGCACAGTGACTCTCGCTCAGTATTCTAAGCAATTCTAGTGTTTAAACCCTGGCTAAAAATTGTAAAGATGTTCAAATATTTGTATCATGCTCTGTAAAAAGGGGATTTAATGCATCTACAAAATGTATCGACTCAGGCCAGCCAGCGCAGTCCGCGCAGGCTGACCTGTTTCGAAATTTCTTTGCTTTTGGTAAATTTTTTCTGCGTGTCCAAAGATCATACTACCTCAGGACTCAGCCAGTGGTTAGGCAAAATGGATTTTATGGGTCTATAACAGGGTGAAGACTTGCTTGGAATAATGCATACAGGAAATGCATTAACTCTTTACCAAACGACAAAATCGTAGACGCGTCCAAATTGAAAGCATTTGCAGACGACAAAATTGATGTGACTCAAAAATTGAAATTTGTTTTGGGACGAGTAGAAAACATTGTGGGAAATGGAGAAAATGCTGGTTACCAGCATTTTCTCCTTTTCCCACAATGTTTTCAGAAGGCGTTTTCTTCAGGGTCGTTAAAACTCGGTATTGTGTGGTAAAGAGTTAACCCCCCTTCTAGCAAGAACATGGCTCATTTGTTATCTGAGATTTTGTTGCAGTGGAGCGCTAATCGTCAATGTCTCTTATCCAGGAAACAGAAGTCCGCAAGCATTCCGAAGAGGCCATTTTTTCTCCGCTTTGCAGCCTTCATACTGTGGTCGTGAAGAAAAGCAACCAGTGGCTTGGAAAGATTGTCAAACTGGTACGGATTCACCGGGAATGTACTGGCCACTGTGATATGAGATAAAACTCAAATCTGTCTGTCTGTCTATTTGTCTGTCTGTCTGTCTTTCTGTCTGTCTCTGTCTCTGTCTCTCTCTCTTGAAAACTTTTTTTTCTGTGTGCTTCACAGATTTGATCAATGTCAAATGCATGCGTTCTAGTAAAACTACCTATTTTGAGAGACACACAAAGCATGTGACCTCCCAGACGGCATCACGCGGTAAACATCTCAAGTACCATGTCTGGTTTGATATTGGGCGACGTAAAAAATAATCGATGATGATTTGATAGGATTTGTGTCAATCTAAGCTTAGTTATATTTGTAATGGACCTGTAAAGAGAAAGAAATCTAATACAGGCAAGTCCGTCACAGTGTCCCAGCTTTTCTTCCAATAAAAGCATCGATAGGCCTACAACAGTAAGTATGTGAGGCACCATGATCATTCGGCATACCTCGGGTGATCCGGTGATCAAATGATGTAGGTACGGAATCGGCCGAGTTGTGACGAGTGGCACCATGATGAATCCTTAGTTTCTTACCTCTTCACCTCTGCCTGGGCAGGTAAAATAAAGTATATCTACGCAGATCCACTCTCATGCCTGATATCAAATGTGAGACCTCCGAGTTGATGTGCTGTTTCCGCTACACCACCGTGGCACCCATAAGTAAACCTCTTTACAAAAGGACACAATTTTGGACTTAACCATATTGGAAGCATATGCAGTGGACAAATTAACCCTTTACCACACAATGCCGCCTTCTGACGCCCCTTGGAAAGAAACTTTTTGGAAAACAGTGTGGGAAAGGGAGAAAATGATGGTAACCAGCATTTTCTCCTTTTCCCACAATGTTACCAATCCTATCAAAGAAACATTGCACCATTTGAGCCACATAGAAATTGTCGTCTGCAAATGCTTTCAATTTGGGCAAGGCTAAACTTTTGTCGCCTGGTAAAGGGTTAAATATTGCAGAAATGGTGGGATTTATCTTTGAAAGGATAAAAAAACATTGCGGGAAAAGGAGAAAATGCTGGTTACCAGCATTTTCTCCTTTTCCCACAATGTTTGCAAACGCCTTTTCTGTCAGAGCCGTTAAAACTCGGGATTGTGTGGTAAAGGATTAACTCTTTACCAAACGACACAATTTTACACTTATCCAAATTGAAAGCATTTTGCAGACGACAAATCAAATGCTACTGAACCCTTTACCATACGAGCAAAATTTATACTTGTTCAAATTGAAAGTATCTGCAAACGACAATTTAAATGTGGCTCAAATGATGGAATTCGTCTTTGTTAGGATAAAAAAATATTATGGTGAAAGGGCGGGAATAATTGTTACAAGCATTGTCTCCTTTTCCGGCAAAGTTTTCAGAAGGTTTCTTCCTCAGGGATCTTCATGCTCGGGGTTGTGAAGTAAAGGGGTTGAATGCTGGAACTGTCTTTAAAAGGGCGAGCGGGAAACATGTAGGGAAAAGAACAAAATGTTTGTTACCAGAATTTTCTCCTTATCCACCATCTTTTAAAAACTCCCTTTTTTTTTTCTTTAAGCCTTCCTCATTTGGGTAGTTTAAAATCGGGGTTGTTTTGTAAAGGTCAATTAATATTCTATCTTACAGTCCAACTCCTTCAGTCCTGACGATGTTTGTACATTCTTCTATTGACAAAAGCCAAAATCAGGCTGCACTAAAGCTGTTTTCTGATCTTGGAGTTACACTGTCCAATAGTTGTAAGAAAACATGTGAGAGAGTAGTGTAATATTGACAGTTAAACTTTTTCAATGACAGAAAATGTATTTAGTTATAAAAAAAGTCAGCCTATCCAAATTTAGCATGATAGACGGCAGTCTACTGTAACACTGGGCAAGGTATTGCACAGTCAGGTACTGAGATAAGTAAGGCAAGACGTCAGTGATTTGTTGGCCTGACCGGTCGATGTTCCACTAACAAGATTCATTCACTTTAAGATTATACAGATGCGCTAAAAGATCAAAGACTCATATTATAATCTAAATCGAAAAACAACATTTCCGCACCTGTTTTTGATTATCGTTTAACCCTTTACCACACAATCCCGAGGAATACTTTTGAAAACATTGTGGGAAAAGGAGAAAATATTTTCTATCTTAGCAAAGACAAATTTCATCATTTGAACCACATTTAAATTGTCGTCTGCAAATTCTTTCAATTTGGACAAGTCTACGATTTTGTAGTTTGCTAAAGAGTTAAAGCATAATCTTCTATACACGAACATTTTTTTCGGTTTACAGCAGAACACCTCTTGAAACATTGTGGCAAAAAGGAGAAAATGGTGGCGACGACCATTTTCTTCTTTTTGCCTCAATGTGTTAAAATGCTTTCATTATAGTACTACATGTTATCTTAACTTCATTATCCACAGGAACATGGATATTTGTAAAGTTGTCTGTTACAACTTTGTGTCGGGAGGTAAAAAGCCAAAGATTCAAACTTCTAAAGAATTAAAAATAACCAATCGTGCATTCGTTGTGAAACAGAAACGAAGTTGTATGACCTCGTTTTGAAATGCAGGTAAGGAAGGCCCTAGTCACACTCAAAGTCAGTGCACAAAGACCGCACTAAGAATCATAATACTTTCGCTGCCAATGTCGCCTTGGAAATCTCTTGCAGATGGCGTAGATCAAAACCAGACTGCACAAAACGTGCAGTCTGGTCTTGGATCTACACCATCCGCTACCTGATTCTAATCTTTGACCAAAATCAGGCAAGATGTCACTTGCGTCCAACACTTGTAGACACTTTTATTCTGCGGGCTGCGCAGGCATACCTGGATTGGGTTTTTTAATGCCTTTTGCAAGAGCATGACTTATTTATATTCCAATAACTCTTACGCTTTCTTTTTGTGAAAGATTTTTCTTGTTACTGCATTCCTTTTCTAAAACCAATCAAATCGCGTCACGTGCTTACTGCACATTTATCACGTTTACCACGTTCTCATTGCGCCCTACGTGGTCCTATAGAATTACTGCCCATGCTATCTGCGTTCTGATTTGTTCGACAACTTTTTTTTTAAAAAAAAGTACAATCTTTCACGTCCATTACAGGATTGTACTGCGTCAAAGAAGATATTTATAATGTCCATGCACCGTTGCTGTCACGTTCTTGTTAACCCTTTACCAAACGACAAAATTTTAGCCTTGTCCAAATTGAAAGCATTTTCAGACAACAATTTCAGTGTGGCTCAAATGGCGGAATTTTTCTTTAATAGGGTAGAAAACCTTGTGGGAAAAGGAGAAAATGATGGTTGCCAGCATTTTCTCCTTTTCCCACAATGTTTTTCAAAGGCCTCTTTCCCAGAGTCGTTTAAACTCGAGATTGTGTGATAAAGGGTTAAATCTTTACTACGGCCTAATTCGATTACGTCCTCTCTGCGTTTTCTTTTTCTTGTTTGTTCTGAACATGTTCAAATTTCGGCCAGGTGAGCAAAGACCATAAAGATTGCATCACATCCTCCTCACCCTATCGGTTTCTGCTGTGTTCTGTCAATGCATTAACTCACTGCGCCTGAACAGTTTCATAGCAGACGACTTTGCATAGAGAAAAAATAATATGAGCCATGTTCTGTGAAAAGAGGGTTTAATACATGTGCTAAAAAAGTATCGACACATGTCTGCGCAGGTTGTAATGGTTCCAAACTCTTTGTTATTTGAAAATTTTCTTCGTATGCAAGGACCACTCTACCTCAGGATTAAGTCTTTTGTTAGACATAATGGATTTTATGGATCCATAATTACATGTATATGATGGATTGCTTTGTATCATGCATCACGGAGATACATTAAGCCCCCTTTTGTCACACCATTCGAAAGTCGAAAGCCATTCGAAAAAAAGGGTTGTCTGTCGAATGTAACGTGTTTAACTCCTTACCAAAGTACAATTTTTTAGACTCGTCCGAAAGGAAAGCATTTTGCAAATGACTTCTCAAATGTGGCTCAAACAAATTGAATTGTTTGGTTATGGGGATAGGAAATATTGAGAGAAAAGGAGGAAATGCTGGTTTCCAGCACTTTCTCCTATTCTCACTATGTTTTCAAAAGCCTTTTCTCGCAGTCATTAAAACACCGCATTGTTCGGTAAACGGTTTACGGTGACTTTCGGAATTTCCTATGCAATCATTGTCCGTTAACCTTTTACCTTCTTAAATGTAGTTCAAATCGTTTGATTTGGCTGCTAAGAGAAAAGAAGAAACGCTTGTTTCCAGTATTTTCTCCTTTTCTCACCATGTTTTCAAAAGCCTTTTCTCGCAGTCGTTAAAATACGGCACTTTTCGGTAAACGGTTCACGGAGCCTTCTCATGCAGTTATCGGCCGTTCACCCTTTACATGCAAGAAAATGGAGTAGACTTTTTCCTGGGTCTTAAAAAACAATTTCACTACAGGGAAAGATTTTTTCATCTATTACAGTCTGTAATCAGGTAGCTTGCAGTGTATATCTTAGACCTGACATAGTCTACGCATTTTGCAAAAAGAGCAGCCTGATCCTAATCTATTCTATTCAGTTCTTGATCTCAACCGATTGCCGAGCCCCGTAGCACAGTCGGTAGCGTACAGGACTTGAGAACAGGAGGTCGCTGGTTCGATCCCCGGCTCGGCCAATTTCTTTCCGAGGACTGATGATAGTCATTTCGACAGGATTCATTCCTCTCCCATCGCTGACCATTGTTTCGACAATGGCCATGTTGGAAAACAGCCAGTGGCTTGGAAAGAATATCGTGCGGAGTACTGGTAAAAGAAATTCCAGGAAAGCATGGATAGGCGCACTGGCCGCCGCGATATAACTGAAATAATGTTGAAAACGGCGTTAAACACCATACAATCAATCAGTCAATCATGATCTCAACCTATTAGCAAAAATGCATCCTTCCGGTCTTGATCTATACTGTCAGCTCACCTAATCAGCTACAATGTTGATCTAAATAAATTAAAATTTTAAAGCCTCAATAGCGGTCAAAATTAAACAAGGCGAACGTCAAAATGCACTTGAACCCTGCCGGGTAGCTCGGAGGTTAACGTCTCGGACTCGCGACCTGGTTTCTTTCCGACAATTTTTCGCCTCTCACCTCTGATACTTGTGAGAAAAGTAGTCAGTGACTTTGGAAAGAAAGTTGTTTCAGAACTGGCGTGAGAAAACCGGGAAACACATAAGTGCGTCACTGACCGCCATGATATGACATTAGCTGTTAAAATGGCGTCAAACTCCAATACAAACCAATACAAAAGTTAAAACACATTTGAATTCAAATCATACCTTTTAAAAGTATTGAAATTATTGTGAAGATGACAGTTTTTTATTTTGCAGCCGGTCCAAGTTTTAGTTGCTGGCAGAAATGAATTTTAAAATCACGTGAAAAGTAAACAAAAAATACAGCGACCTGGCAACTTTTGATCTACTTACAAAATTCTTTTTTTTCCCACATACGACGAACACGTGGACCAACAATACAATGAGAGATTGTCAGCTTCACAATGATTTCCTTACTTTTAAAAGGTATGATTTAAATTCAAATGCATTCTGACACCCGTATTGTTTACTTTTGGCCGCTATCGGGCCTTTAACGAAAGTAATATACCTGCACGATGAGTTTATCTGATTGTAATTTCGGAAAAGTCAGGTCGGTCATCTTCTATGAAAGAATGTCGTTATCGATTCATGTGACATCCTGGTTGAAAAGGATAACATATCATAGCAGATAAGAGTGTAAATAGGTGGGGTGCAGTTTAACCCTTTCCCAAACAAGCCCTGGTTTTCACGTGTCTGCAGTACAAGTCTTTTGAAAACACTGTGGGAAAAGGAGAAATTGCTCGTAACGAGCAATTTCTCCTTGTCCCACAGTGTTTTCTACCCTTTTTGATAACTTTCTGCCATTTTCATCAAATTTAAAATTGTGGTCTGCAAACTCTTTGAATTTGGACCAGTCCAAAATTTGTCGTTTGGGAAAGGGTTAATGTGCAGGCCTTCTGTTTAACTCTTTACAACACGATAAAGTTATGGACATGTCCAGTTCGAAAGCATTTGCAGACGTGCATTTTCATACGTGTGTGTGTGTGTGTGTAGAGAGAGAGAGAGAGAGAGAGAGGCAGCCGGACAGACACATACAAACAGAGAGTGAGTGAGCGGCAGAAAGAGACGGAGAGAGAGAGGGGGACAGACAGACAGACAGACAAACAGGGAGAGAGACAGAGGTGAACTATGTAGTATACTGGTCTATCCCACAGATAGATATTAATGGATAGCTTGTGCTTATACAAGGGGACACTTATACTGCCTTGCAATAGAGCTAGCTTTGGTAGCGACGTGGTAGGGCGATCTAGAGGTCCTGAGTTCAGTCCCCACTTTAGGAGGTTATTTGTCAGAACTGTTACTAGACGAAGAAAAATATTAGTTCAAGTAACACGTGGAAGAAATCTGTGACGTCAAGGAAATTGCCTCTGTCAAATCGTATAGAAAACATTGTGGGAATTGGAAACAAGCAATAGCTTTGCACGATACAGATTTAGATTCTAAAAATTTGGAATCTGGAATTATTTTGCAATATATCGGTGTTAAATTAAAGATCAGACTGTTCACAATGTGCATTCTTATCTGGACCCAAATCATTCGTCAGATAAGACTCCCCCATACTATAGTATGCCGAAGGTAAGCTTGATGAGTGTAGATTAAGATCACACTGCAGCAATCATTCAGCCTCATCTTGCATCTACATTATCTTTGATACATGTAAATCTGCTCATGGGATATGACAAAATATCCCCTATTTTCTCGACCTTGAGGACTAAAGCGTTTGAAAACATAGTGGGAAAAGAAGAAAATGCTGGTAACCAGCATTTTCTCCTTTTCCCACCATGTTTTCTACCTCTCCTAATAAAAATCCATTCATTTGAGTCATATTTAATTTGTCGTTTGCAAATTCTTTCAATTTGGACCAGTTTAAAATTTTTGTCGTTTGGTAAAGAGTTAACAACCAAACTAGATTTGAAAGAATACAATCAGTTTCTCTAGGTTCATAATGAGGTGTAAATATCATCTGTCAAAGGGTTTGGCCCTATGACGTTGTTATGGCTTTACCAGACAACAACATTTCAGACTTGTCCAATTTGAAACCATTTGCAGACAACAAATCAAGTTAGGCTTTGTCCTGAACTGGACAGAAAACATTGTGGAAAAAGGAGAAAATGCTGGTTTACCAGCATTTTCTCCTTTTCCCACAATGTTTTCAAAAGCCTTCTTTCTTGGGGTCGTTAAAATACTGAATTGTTTGGTAAAGGGTAAACCATAAAGGTATTGAGATTAGAGAGCACTTCGCCCATCATTGTGTTCGTGACAGGTTAACCCTTTACCACACAATCCCGAGTTTTAACGGCCCTGCGAAAGGGGCCTTTTGAAAACATTGCGGGAAAAGAAGAAAATGCTGGTAACCAGCATTTTCTTCTTTTCCCACAGTGTTTTCTACTCTTCGCAAAACTAATTTCATTTCGTGAGTCATTTATTGTGCCGTCTGCAAATACTTTCGATTTGGACAAGTCCAAAATTTTGTCGTTTGGTAAAGAGTTAATTAAACTACAGTCGTTCCCGGTTTGATTTCTGTCGCAGGCGACTACGGTGCGTCCAGAGAACGTGACTTGAGACCCCACTCCGTCTATTGTACTCGTAACTGTCAATAGGCACTCTACGGATCCCTTCAACAATCCTGTTTGTATTTGTGTTTTCGCTGCATATGACTGGTCACCACTCCATAAATTTATCATTTTTCAATAATTAGGTTTTTTTTTTTCATACTTCCGGCCAAGATAGTGGTCAGCCATTTTTTCACACGGTCGTTCTCAGTTTTTTTTTTTAGAAATTATCAAAATATCTGTAGAATTCTAAGATAATGAGCAAAAAAACTGACTGGGGTGACAATGTAGATACTGCTGGTAACTACACTGATATTACGGTGAGTGAAACTATCTTAATACCGACACAAAACTCTTTCGAAGTGTTGGCGATGTCTCAGAATGTCGGTTCAAGCAGGGATATTTTCGATCATCCATTACACAATGAACATTCGGGAAGGGGGTAGGGTGAGGCACGGGCAAAGCCAGACAGAAATAAACTTTCTGCAGTAAGTTCCGGGGGCAGAAGTGATCGAAATTCCATTAACTCCAGGGATAGACTTGATCTAAGTTTTTAGAGTGCTCCGACTGCACCGAAGCAACAGGCAAAAATCAAGTGAAAACTGGCCAATGGCGCACTCCTGAGATAAATCAAGTGAGAGAAAAAAATTAAAGATGACAGACAATGATCGCAATATTGTAGCTACAGCTCTATTTTTATTAATGACTTGTAAATTACCAACCTGCAATACACCCGGATGTCTTACGAAGACTTCCATATCAAAAAATCAGAAAACCATCTTTTGCAGTCATCACGTTCGAACGCTGTTCGCCTTTTCGCCATTTTTCTCGGATTATGTCACGTGACTGCTCTGCTCCGACCGCACCACCTCTGACGACGGAGTACTCTGGGCTGCGCTGGCGCAGCTACTCCGTTACACTTGATTACGAATCCGCATGCTCGGAGTAAAAAAGAGTGCTCAGATCGACTAAATCAATTCCACCCCAGTTATAATGTTGATCATAGACTTTCTGACTTTTTTTCTGAGATGCGTGCAGTACACGACAAGGTGAACCTGTGTATTGAGGTACAAAACAACGTCTGTGATATTTATGAAAAAAAAAATGTCAATTCAAGATGAAAGACTAACCCTTCTTGAGTACAAGTCTTTAGACTTACAGGCACGTAGCAGGAGAAATAACCTATTGTTTGGGGGCATTACTGAAGAAAAAGGTGAAAACTGTTTGGAAATCATAACTAGTTTTGATACGGTCATTCCTTATACAGATTCCAAGTACATGTAGGACATGTGACGAACAGGAGAAATATGACAGAAAGGCAGATATCTTTGATTAACTATTTGAAAGAAGAAAATTCTTTTTTTAAAAAAAGATACGGATGTCGTTAAAGATACTTAGCCTAGGTCCAGGCGGTAATAATATTGAAATCACTCCTTATCGCGGTCTCCTTTCACAGTCTCTACAGATCTGCAGCAAAACTGTTTCTCGGTTCGGTATCGTTTGATAAAGAAACGTCCGAGGGCTGATCCAGAAATTCATAAACACTGCTCTTTTCTTGATGTCCTAAGGTTTTCATGATATCATATATTATGGTGCAGATAGTTCCGATCCTGACTACCAAACTTTGGAACAAAACAAGCATTTCTTCATCATGTATTCAAGTTTGAATAGAGGTAGTTTAAAGATCGCGGACCAGTTTAGTTTTGCTTTTTCAGTCAGGCATGTCCAGCCGTTCTATGTGCTTTTCGTAGAGTAAACAGTAATGAGTTATAGAGTAACGCTCAAAACTATCAAATTAAGAATTAGTATTGGAAAAGGACTACACCCCATCATGTTCCTTTGCTAAGGTCTGAATAAGTGTCCCGGGTATCAATCACCAACAGCAAAAGTTGTATATTCGCACGCAAGTAAGCCTGCAGGGGCCTGTAGAAAAAACACATGTCCACATCTTTTACCAATCTCAAAATACTATTTTTTCAAACGAGAATACCAATCACAAATAGTGGGTCAAAAGCTGCGCAGAAAAAGATTGATAGATAAGTGACAAGCAATTGTCTCATATCCCGCAATGTTCTCCACAGCTGTGCAAGAGCTGCATATCTTTCATAAAAAGGTCAGCGGACTGTTACTGTTTGTCTGGCTTCACGCATATTTTTGTAAAGTTCTGTTACCAGATGGGAGGGCGCTTACCAGTTTTGTAACGAAGTTTAGATTCACAACTCATCTATTCTAGATTTTTCTTGCCCTATCAGTCACAAAGAAACATAACCCTGATAATTGTTACTCAAATAATTAAAACGAAAGCCTGAATTAGTGTCAATGATTTTCGGTCACAAATTGTGATGGAGTTCTAAGTTTTGTAATGTGCGACTTATCTAGCAGGAATTTCGTTGAAAAGATTGCGAACCAGCCCAACAGTCCCCCAGAGAAACTAGAGGTTATAAAACTGGCAAAAGAAATCCTGAAATCCGTTTTCTGGCCATCGGATTTGTATTCTATTTTATTAACCCTTTACCGCACAATGCCGCCTTTTGACGCCCCTGGGAAAGAAGCCTTTTGAAAACATGGTGGGAAAAGGAGAAAATGCTGGTAACTAGCATTTTCTCCTTTTCCCACAATGTTTCCTACCCTATCAAAGAAAAATTGCGCCATTTGAACCACATTGAAATTGTCGTCTGCAAATGCTTTCAATTTGGACAAGGCTAAAATTTTGTCGTCTGGTAAAGGGTTAAACTGACTTTTTGAAAAAAAAAATGTATGAAAAAACACCCAACTACCAATACTTTCAGTACTTTGATTTTCCCTGCTAAAGTATCTGTACAAAGCCCTTCTAAGCCTTAATTAAACTGCATTTGCAATGCAGGCGAACTTTAAACCTCAACAACTTTTCTCTTTTTTTGTCATCGAGCCAAAAAATCGAAAACGTCTTACTCCGAAGAACCATTTAAAGGCCCTACCAGCTGCCATATATGAAGAATTCGGAGATCAGATTGCAAACAAATCTAATTCATTCAATTTAAAAGTGTGGATACCATTATGTCTGATAATGTGTTAGGGTGGAATCTGTCATTGTCACAGTTCTTGGCAGAAAAATGTTGATTAATTTATAGATTGTGTGGTGTTTAACGCCGTTTTCAACATTATTTCAGCGGTGAGAGAGGAATGAATCCTGTCGCCATGACTATCATCAATCCTCGGAAAGAAATTGGCCGAGCCGGGGATCGAACCAGCAACGTCCTGTTCCCAAGTCCTGTACTCTACCGACTGAGCTACGGGGGCTCGGCTGGCAGAAAAAAAAATGTATTGTACAACTAGATCAAAAGTTGTCAACTTTTGCTCTAGTTTTATATTTGTTCGTATACATTTTTCTGTATGCGACTGCAACTTTTGTACAGATTGCACCTTAACACATTATAAGACGTTACAATAATACCTATACTTATAAATGGAATGAATAAAAGTTGTCTGCATTTTGACTCCCTTAATTACTGTTTACATTTGGCCGCTAGTGTGCATTTAAACCATAGGCTGCTAAGCGCGACTCGATGACCTTTTGCGGACAGTGTAGATCAAGATCAGACTGCACAGAACGTGCCGTCTGATCTTGGATCTACACTGTCCGATAGGGACATATTTGTCCCCAAAAAAATATCTTTGAAATAGTAAATTTTCGTTTTTTTTACTATCGGCTTAAAAGTTTCATTTCACTTGCTTTAGCAGGATAAGGGTTAAGTTAATAATTGGCGATGTGAAAGTGTTTATTTCATTACCAAACGACAAAATTTTGGACTAGTCCAAATTCAGAGCATTCGCAGACGACAATTCAAATGTGACTCAAATGATGCAATTTGTTTTTGATGGGGTAAAAAACATGGTGGGAAAAGGAGAAAATGCTGGTTACCAGCATTTTCTCCTTTTCCCACCATATTTTCAAAAGCCTTCTTTGTTCGGGTCGTTAAAACTGGGGATTTGGTGGAAAAGGGTTAACTACTAAAGGAATCTACCAGTAAGACTCGAACCACAACTTGTGTTGCTTTTGCGAATATTTTCCCTTTTCAACCCTTTACACACAATCCTGTAAAAACGAACTTGCGGATGAAGGCTTTTGAAAACATTGTGGAAAAGGGTTAAATGCGGGTAACCAACTTTTTCTCATTTTCCAAAATGCATTCTACCCTTTCACAGTCAAGTCCCATTAAATGAGCTATACTCAATTTGTCGTCTGCAAATGCTTTCGATTTGGACCGGTCTAAAATTTTGTCGTCTCGTAAAGAGTTAAATATGTCGATTATGATCTAATAGCGACCGTTCAAATATTGATTTCGACTTTGCTATTTTTGAACCAGAGCTATATTAAGAGTCACATTGCCCAGACATTGGTGGATTTACTTCCCTTTATGCAATCCTCCACATCTAATTGTGCAGGAAGAAGCCGTTTCTAATTGTATTTAACTCATGCACTCCATCGAACGATCGTTTTCCTTGTAGCAGACGACTTTTGGGAACATGTCAACAAAAGGATAAATTGCTAGTATTGATATGTTCCAGTCGGAAAGCAGACGTCTTTTATACCGTCCAGAGATAAAAAGGAAATCTCACATTTGACTTTCACCATAATTCTTTACTTACTTCGGTGTAATTTGAATTTTGCTCCTAGTTCTATCCTACTACAGCCGGTCATGAGAGCGTCCCGTGTCAACGCACTTTTCTCTTGTCCTAGATGTAGATAACCCAAGACCTTATTCACCAACCATTCCAAATGATAAAATCCGAGCATAGTTATCCGATTGGTCGAGACGTTCTGTCTTTAGCCAATCAAATGAGAAGTCTTGAAATCTTGAATCCGAAAAGTAGTTAGAATACCCCCAGTAGACATGCATTAGTTTGCAGTCGACGTGATATAACTGAAATATACTCAGCAAAAATGAAAACTTTACATACTAAATACCCCATTTTGAACAGGCTATTGTTCTCATTGATTAACCTTCACTACGTTTATCGACTGGCCGTAAATTCACTTCCAGTAAATTGATAATCCCGCTCAGGCGTACCGCGCGCGCTTTGCTCGATCCTCCATTTCCGGTTTTCATCACTACCCACGTGCTGAAACAGGCTATTGGCATGCTGAATGCCGGTGCTAGGGTAAATGATGTTGCACGGCAATTTGGGTGTTCTCACCAAACCATTCACAACCTTGTAACTCGCTATACAGCTACTGGTTCCGTCCGCGACCGCCAAAGACCAGGTAGAGAGCGTGCGACGTCACGTAGAGAAGACCGCACTATTACGTTAGCTCACTTACGCCAGCCACAGTAACTGCTCGGCAGCTAGGGGTCAGTGCTCAGACAATCCGAAACCGTCTGAGGAGATTAAATTTTCCACTTCGTGCTCACAGACCTTACACCGGACCGATTCTAACGGCACGTCATAGGGCTGCAAGACTGGCATGGTCAAGACGTCGGCGCCTTTGGAGGCGAAACTAATGGAACAACGTCATTTTCTCAGACGAGTCACGCTTCTGTGTCAGCTTCGCAGATGGTAGGGTGAGTATTTACCGCCGCAAAAATGAAAGATTTGCCCATTGTTGCATCAGAGAAACGGACAGGTTCGGTGGCGGCAGCGTCATGGTCTGGGGAGGAATCAAGGGCAACCAAAAGACAGAACTTGTGATTGTTCAGGGAAATCTAAATGCACAAGGTTACATCAACATTCTGTGCAAACATTTGCTCCCATTTATGCAGAATCATGGCCCTCAGGCAATCTTTCAACATGATAATGCTAGACCCCATACTGCCCGAGTAACCAATAATTTCTTGGCAAACAATAATGTGAACGTCTTACCCAGGCCTGCAGTCTCCCCGGATCTTAACCCCATTGAGCACATCTGGGACGAACTCGGGCGCAGGGTAGGAACAAATCACCAAATAAACAATATCAATGACCTGAGACAGGCTTTACGGTTAGAATGGCAGGCTATTCCAAATGACGTCATAAGACGTTACATCAACTCCATGAGGAGGAAAATATTGGCTTGCATCAGAAGAAATGGTGGCCATACACGCTACTGAGAAGCTCACGTAAACATTGTCTGTTTACTCTGACATTCAATACCAAAATTTACGCCGAGTCCAATTTTTACCAGTTTCGATATTTTTGAAACTGACCCCTACGTTATTTGACTTCACATTTAAAATCAATCTTTCAGAGAAAATTAATGAAATTCACAAAACTTACTGATATTTCATCAAGGTAAAACTTGGTGTCATTATTTTTATGGTGCATTTTATAAAAGTAAAAATATGCAGATTCAAAGTCAGTGTAAAGTTTTCATTTTTGCTGAGTATAGTTGACAACACGTTAAACACCAGTACACAGACACACACACACACACACACACACACATATCTATATATAAACCATGTTCTGTGAAAAGAAGGGGACTTAATGTATTTGCGAAAAGTATCGATCCAGGTCAGCCTGCGCAGTCTGCGCAGGCTGACCTGGGCCGAAACCTTTCGCTAATGGTCAATTTTCCGCACATCCAAGGACCAGTTTACCGTATGATTCAGGTGGTTGTCAGACAAAATGGACTTTATGGGTCCATCACCATATGATGACTTTCTTGGTATCATGCACCACGGAGATGCATTAAGCCTTTTTTCCAGAGCGCGGCTCATATATAATGAGCATATGCCAAAGTCCTTTTTACATACGTACATGTAATAATTTTTGTTCCAAATCTTTCCCAAATGCTTTTTTATAAAAAAGTTAGAACTCTTCGCAATTTAAATATGATCACCGATTGACAATTGTCACAACTCTTTGAAGACTCGTCAGAACTCAAGGCATTTGCAACAAAACAAAGTTAAACGTGACTAATATGATGAGATTTGTCTCCAAAAGGTTGGAAAACCTTGTGAGAAAAGGAGAAAATGCTGGTTACCAGCATTTTCTCCTTTTCGCACAATGTTTTCAAAAGTCTTCTTCGTCGGAGTCGTTAAAATACCTTATTGTTTGGTGGAGTTAAACATTAGATTACGGGTGTATTTTATGTATAATTTTTTTATCACAAATTAGTCATTGTTCTGATTTTTGTCTACATTTCCCCGTGACCGGTGGCGCTTATCACGTGTGGGTGTCCTTGAGTAAGGCACTATAGAGGTCTTGCTTAGCACAGGTGAAAGCCAATGAAAGACATGAATAGTATAGCTGTCGTCTTGATATGAATGAAAATTGTAGAAGGAGACGTAAATTCGTCAATAACCAATAAGCCCTTTACTACAAGTTTACGGGTTTTAATGATCCTAAGGACGGGGGAATTTAAAAACACTGTGAAAAGGGGAGAGAATGTTATCAACCGTACTTTTTTTCCGTTTATCAAATCGTTTTCTACCCTTTCAAGGCTAGGTCCAATCATTTGAGTCACATTCCACTTTGTCATCTGAAAATCCTTTCAATTTGGACAGATCTGAAATTTTGTCGTCTTAGAGAGAATTAAATACAAATAATTCCTTCAAACATCAAAAAACGAAATATGACCTGTGCTCTGAGAAAATGGGATTCAATGCATCTCCGTGATTACATTATACTATGCAATTCATCACATAATTATGAATCCATAAAGCCAATTTTTCTAATAACTGACCGGATCATGAGGTGAACTGGCGGGAAACTGACCAATAGCAAAATATTTCGACACATGTCAGCCTGCACGGACTGCGCAGGCTGACCTGAGTCGAGCAGATTCATTAAACCCCTTTTTTTGACACAGCATGGCACATTATTATTACTATTTTGATGTAAAAACAAACAAACAAACAAACAAACGAGAAGGAAAAAACAATGAAACAGTTCACATTTCACACAGTGGGGATATCGGATAAACACGGTAAAAATGTTCGCATGTGCGTCATAGGAAACAAGACCGAGATTCGATATCTTGTCGACCCTTTGCCGAACAATTCCGAATTCAGACAACCCCTGTTACAGAAGACTTTGGAAAAACATTGTAGAAAAAAGGAGAACCCACATTTTCTCCCTTTTCCACAATGTTTTTGACCCTCTCCAAGACGAATTATATTACCTGAACCAAAATTAACTTGTCGTCTGCACAATTTAGACAAGTCTAAAATTTTGTCGTCTGGTAAAGAGTTAACTCGAACGACAAATTTTACACTCATCCATATTGAAACCAGTTGCAGACGACAAATAAAACTTGGCTGAGGTTGTGGGATTTGTTTAAGAGTAGAAAACATTGTAAGAGAATGGAAAAAATGCTGATTAACAGCATTTTCTCCCTTTTCCAGTTTTGAAAAGTATTCTCTGTCAGGGTGGTTACAATTTGGGATTGTACAGTAAAGGATAAAAGATTGTTTTGGTTTAAATAATTGCTATAGAATTGTTTGCGGTCGTGTTAGGAAGAGGAAGAGAAGGATGACCTGTTTGCCTTTTTGAACCTGTTGAAATTAGACGTCCTGCTGACGACATTTTGCGTCGTGAAGCAGACGACATCTGAAAACATCGTGGCGAAAGGAGAAATTGCTCGTAACGAGCAATTTCTCCTTGCGCCACGATGTTTTCAAATTCATCCTTGAGTTGAGCGTTTGCTCATGTTGATTATATACATGTATATAAATATGTAATTTTAACCATTTACCACATAATCCCAACTTTTAACGACCCTGCCGAACCTCGGTAGCTCAGTCGGTAGCGTACATAACTTGAGAACAGAGGGTCGCTGGTTTGATCCCCTACTCGGCTAATTTCTTTCCCAGGATTGATGATAGTCATTGCGACAAGATTCATTCCTCTCTCACCGCTGACCATTGTTCTGGCGGCGGTTATGTGGGAAAGCAGCCAGTGGCTTGGAAAGAATATTGTGCGTAGTACTGGTATATGAAACTCCATGAAAACATAGATAGGTGCACTGGCCGCCGCAATGTAACTGAAATAATGTTGAAAACGGCGTTAAAACAGCATACAATCAATCATTTAACGACCCTGAGAAAGAAAGCTTTTAAAATATTGTAGAAAGAGAAAATGCAGGCAATCAGCGTTATTCCGTTTCTCACAATGTTTTCTACCATTCCCAAAGCAAGCCTCGATTTCTGAGTCACATTTTTTTTTTTTTTTTTGTCGTCTGCAATTCCTTTGAATCCGGACAATTCTAAGATTTTGTCGTTCAGTAAAGAGTTATAAGTCGTCTGTGGTAAATCTAATGAGGTAACTCTTTACCAAACGACAAAATGTTGCACTTTTCCTAATTGAAAGCGTTTGCAGACGACAAATAAACTGTAGCCCTAGTAATAGGAAATATCTGTAATATGGTGGAAAACATGGTGGGGAAAGGAGAAAATGCTGGTTACCAGCATTTTCTCCTTTTCCAACCATGTTTTCAAAAGACTTCTTCCTTAGGGTTGTTAAAACCGATGATTGTGTGATAAAGGGTTCGCATAATTTTGCTGCCTCCAGTTTGACATTTGCTGTTCAACTTAATTCAGGTTTCTTATTCGAGTAGTCTGATCTTGGTTTCTGGTTTGATACTTGCCTACTGGTTTAAACTTTTCACTGCCCATTGCAAATCATTGAGTGAACCTTAAACTATCGGATCCCCAGCTCAGCGAATTTCTTTCCGAGGATCGATGATAGTTACTGCGACAAGATTCATTCTTCTCTCACTGCTGACCATAATTTTGCTGTTGGTGTATGAGAAAGCAGCCAGTGGCTCGGAAAGGATATTGTTCGAGGTATTGGTAACAGAAACTCCAGGAAAGCACGGATAGGTGCATTGACCGTCTCGATATAACTGAAAGTGTTGAAAACGGCGTTAAACACCACACAATCAATCAATCATTAAACAATGGGTGTTTCCCTAAAAGGCCCACTAGCTTCCAAATGTAACCGATTCGGGGGTCTAATTGCAGATCTAAATGCATACCATGTAATTAAAAGAATAGATATTAGTAGTCTGGTAACGGATTGCCGTACAGTCTGTCAAAGTTTCAGTTGCTGGTATAAAGTTGCCAACTTTTGTTCTAGTTTTACAATACATTTCTCTGCCAGCGACTGCGACTTTAAAAGATTGTACTGTAACATGTTATCAGACCCATACTTCTAAAATGGTATGCATTAAATATGTCTACATTTTGACTCCCACATTATTTATTTTTGGCAGCTAGTGTGCCTTTAACTAATTTTTGAGAGATTAACTTTGATAAATTTTCAACCATCTGTGACCATATTCACCAAAAAAAATCTCCATTTCAAGGCTAACCATCTGATTGGCTGAGTTTAGATAAAGCCACTCTTCCTCTCTCTTTTGATAGAAATTTGCACAGATAGCATTATGAAAAATATATGATTGATTGATTGTATGGTGTTTAACGCCGTTTGCAACATTATTTCAGTTATATCGTGGCGGCCAGTGCACCTATCAATGCTTTCCTGGAGTTTCTGTTACCAGTACTCACCACAATATACTTTCAAAGCCACTTCCTGCTTTCCCACATAACCGTCGTCGAAACAATGGTAAGCGGTGAGAGAGGAATGAATCCTGTCGCAATGACTATCATCAATCCTCGGAAAGAAATTGGCCGTGCCGGGGATCGAACCAGCGACCTCCTGTTCTCAAGTCTTGTACGCTACCGACTGAGCTACGGGGCTCGGCGACATACATATGAAAGCTCTGGTCTCCACATAAACAAATAAGCCATGCTCCGGCAAAAGGGGGGCTTAATGAAGCATACCAGGCAAGCCATAACGTAATTAGGGATCCATAAAATCCAATTTGTCTTACAGTCGACTAAATCAAGATGTAGAATGGTTCTTTGACATACAGAAAGTTGACTAATAGCGGAAAGTTTCGGCCCAGGTCAGCCTGCGCGGAGTGCGCAGGCTGACCTGGGTCGATACTTTTCGCAGATGCATTAAGCCCCCTTTTCACAGAGCATGGGTCAAGTATAAAGAACAAAACCAAAAAGAACGAACTTATGCACACATCCTTATATCTTTTAATAAGGACTTTACAAAACGTCCAAGCGTCAATCTTTATTTAGTACTTTATAGTCAGATGAATTTCTATAGAAACAAATGTAATTTACGAGATAGTTCACATCTACCACATTGATATGACAGTTACTGTTACATGATAATTGTTCATTCTATCAAAATTTTCCTCACTATCAGCGATTTAACTAGCCTTTGGACAGTGTAGATCAAGATCAGACTACACAAAATGTGCAGTATGATCCTTGATCTGTACCAGCCACCTTTTGATTCTAAACTTTGACCAAACACTCTTTCCATTTCCATCATAGTTAAGTCTTCAATGAATGACAAAAATTTAAGCCATGTCTAAATTGAAAGCATTTGAAATTGAAATACAAACTCAAAAATAAAAATTTGTACTTGGAAGGGCAGAAAATATTTTGGAAAAAAGAGAAAATGCTGGTTACCAGCAAGTTCTCCTTTTTCCACAATGTTTTCCGAAGTCTCCTTCTTTAGGATAGTTAAAGCTCAAGACTGTTTGGTAAGGCTTAAAAAAAAAAAACATTCTGACATACACTACCTAATACAGTGGTGTAAACCTTATGGTCATGAGGTAAGATACAGCAATGGGCCAAGGACAGATCAAAATGGAAAGCTCTGGTAACAACAGCCTTATGTGCACCCAAGCATGGGGAATAAGTAAGTTAACCTTATACAAAACAGACTGTAAATGCAATCTGTTATATGTATTTACATATAATGTAAACAAAGCAATCTTCATAAAGCGAAATAACTGATTCTGTAATTTTCTCTTACAAACTAACCAACACTAGTAAAATAGACTGGCATTACAGCTGTTTGCAATTTCATGAGCTCTTACAAGAACCACTAGATTGCAATGAAGACAAACTACCTACTCCATACCAATTTAGTTCACACCATTCCTCCCCATGGTGAAAATGACATGAAATATATCTAGACAAAAAGATAATATTCCACAATCAGAAAGAAGACAATATTCAGTATGATAATTATCATTGCAAATGTGATAAAATCCTCATCATAAAGGAACCAGTATCTGTTTCTATAGTAACCCATCTGACTCATAGTTATTCCAACTCCTCCGGATGTACGGGATGGGATAACGGAATAATGGACTTCTTTTCCACATCTCTAGATAAAGCTTTTCTCATATCTGTAATGTATAAGAAAGAAGAGATATATAGAGGTCCAATGAAGAGAAAATTTTCTCAGCTCTACCAACTGTACTTTGTTACAAAAACCCATATGTGTTCTAATAAGTATTGTATCAATAGGACAATTTTCTTATGATGGCCAACAGCACCGATTTCAGTGAAACACCATATATGATATCAGACAAGCCAATTCCCATCAACCTTGAGTAAAAACGAAAACAGGTCTGCCAGAGTAACCTCCCTTGAGAGGTGTAATTTATGAAATTCCCTTGTTCTCTCGATCACATAGACTTTAACCCTTTCCCACACAACAAATTTTAGACTCTCCCACATTCAAACCATCAGCAGACGACAAATTCAAAATTAATACAAATGTGCTTAAGCTCTCTGATAGGATAGAAAACATTTTGGGAAAAAGAGAAATTGCTGGTTACCAGCATTTTCTCCTTTTCCCAAATTTTTTCAAAAGGCCTCCTTCTCAGGGTCATTTAAAGTCGGGATTGTGTGGTAAAGAGTTAAGAAGCCTAACCAAAGATTCCAGTAAAATCATTGATAATTGAAATATAGGCAGATTCAAAAATAAGCCATACTGTATGAAAAGGGAGTTTATCGCATCTGCAAACGTACTGAACCATGTCAGCCTGCACAGCTGATATGTATCGAAACTTTTTGCTATTTGTAAATTATCTGCTTGTAAAAGAAGCATTTTACCTTTAGACCCAGTGGATTGTTAGACTAAATGTATTTTCATGGATTCATAAATATGTGATGACATGCTTTTGTAATGCATCACGGAGATGCATTAAGCCCCCTTTTGAAAGAACATGGCTCTAAATGTTTTTGCATTTAGCAAATTCAACTGACATACAACAAATTACATACATATTCTTCCAGCAGACAACTTCTTGTCTTGCAATAGATTTCAGAAAGACTGTGACATAAGAAGAAGTTTTCAACCTATCAAGGTGTTGTTGTACATGAAGAAAATAGTTCAACCTCTTACATACCTTCTAAAGCAAATTTGCCACAAACGACTGTGATACACACTTGACTCTTAAAGTGCCTGTCACAACTATAGTTGCCTTTGCAGCCCATGTAGACCAAGATCAGACTGCACAAAACATGCAGTCTGGTCTTTGATCTACACTGTCAGGTTTGCTAAATCTTTATAGACAAAAGCAACCATGAAATCGCAATTATTTTGGTCTTATTTTTTCACTGAAAATGTCTGTTTGGTTAATTCGGCACTTTAAGGGGTTAACCCTTTCCCAAATGACAAATTTTTTACTGGTCCAAATTGAATGAGTTTGCAGACGACAATTTTAAATTTGATGAAAATGGCAGAAAGTTATCAAAAAGGGTAGAAAACACTGTGGGAAAAGGAGAAATTGCTCGTTACGAGCAATTTCTCCTTTTCCCACAGTGTTTTCAAAAGACTTGTACTGCAGACACATGAAAACCAGGGCTTGTTTGGGAAAGGGTTAAGAAAATGGTTTATAAAAACCAGTTCAGGCTTATCATATGTGGTTAATAAAAGCACCACATATGGGTGACAATGCCGAGCTAGCAGTTGCTTCTTTTTATTGGAAACAGGCATACAACTATGTTAAAAGCAATTGAGCCATTCTCTGTGAAAAGGGGGCTTACTGTATCTGCAAAAAGTATCAACCCATGTAAGCCTGGGCAGGCTGACATGGATCAAAACGTTTTACTATTCATAAATTTTCTGCATGTCCAAGCCTTCGAAGGAACAATTCTACCTCACAATTTAGTTGGTTGTTAGACAAAATGCATTTTCTGGATTCATAATTATGAAATGACTTGCTTGGTATGAAACCTACTTTTGCCAGAGCAGCACTCACATTGATACCGTCTGGTATGGGTTAATCCTTTACTATACAACAAAATTCTTTACTCATCAATACAGAGGCACTTGTCGAGGAGAAACAAATATGGTTCAAATCACGAGATTTGTTACTGAGAGGGAAGAAAACATTTTGGGAAAAGAGAAAATGCTGGTTGCCAGCATTTTCTCCTTTTCCCAAAATGTTTTCAAAAGCCTTTTTTCTATGGGTCATAAAAAGTCCAGATTGTGTGATAAAGAGTTAACAAATTGCATGTTTTGTGCAGTCTGATCTTGATCTACACTGGCCACAAAGGCAACTATAGTTGTGAAAGGCACTTCAAGGGTTGAAAGCAGATCAATATTAGGCACTTCAAGGGTTGAAAGCAGATCAATATTAGGCACTTCAAGGCTTGAAAGCAGATCAATATTAGGCACTTCAAGGCTTGAAAGCAGATCAATATTACCAAAAGCATCTTCATCCACATCTCCGGAGTAATACTCCAGAACCCGCCTATACACGCTATATCCAAGCTTGGCGTACATGTCCACAGCAACTTTGTTAGAAACACGGACAAACAGATCCACAAAGTAACATCTCTTTCTGGAAAAAAACATTGGAACAATCATTCAATCAAACATCTATTAACTGTTTATCACACGAAAAATTTTAATACTAGTCCAAAGTGACAGGTTTTGCAGACAAAAAAAAATGTGGCTCAAACATTGAAATTCAATTTGAGAAAGACAGAAAACTTTATAAGAAAGGGAGAAAATGCTGGTTACCAAACCCAGTTGTGTGATACCGAGTTGAAATCGCAACCAAACCCAGTGAAAATCTCATTTTTTTAACCCTTTACCAAACAATCCCAGGCTTTCATGACTCTGGGAAAAATGGCTTTTGAGAACATTGTGGGAAAAAAGAGAAAATCCTGGTGACTAGCATTTTCTCTTTTTCCAACAATGTTTTCTACCCTATCAGAGAGCATAAGTTCATTTGTACAAATTTTGAATTTATTGTCTGCAGATTTTTGCATTTGAAAATCTAAAATTGTCATGTGGGAAAGGGTTAACTCTTTACCAAACCACAAAATTTTAGACTGGTCCAAATTGAAAGCATTTGTAGACGACAAAATAAATGTGGCTGAAAAATTGAAATTTGTTCTGGAAAGGGTAAAAAACATTGTGGGAAAAGGAGAAAATGCTGCTTACCAGCATTTTCTCCTTTTCCCACAATGTTTTCAAAAGGCTTCTTTCTCAGGGTCATTAAAAGTTGGGATTGTGTGATAAAGGGTTAAGCATCCATCATCCTTTACCGCACAATCTCCAGTTTCAATGACCCTGGGGAAAAAGGCTTTTCTAAAACTTGGTGGGAAAAGGAGAAATGCTGGCAACCAGTATTTCCTCCATTTTCAACCATGTGTCCCATCACCAAAGACACATTCAGCTATTTGCGAATGCTCTCAAAATGGACAGGTCTAAACTTTTATGGCCTGGTAATGGGTTAATTCACATTCAAGGTTCGGGCACAAAATTTACAAAAGTTGATGGAAAAATTCTCAGATGTTATACAATAAAAAAAACTGTTCTGAACTTAGTTTCTCATTCCTATCCCTTAACCCTTTACCAGAGAACAAAATTTTAGCCTTGTCCAAATTAAAAGCATTCGCAGACGACAATTTCAAAATGGCTCAAATGGTGCAATTTTTCTTTGATTGGGTAGAAAACATTCTGGAAAAAGGAGAATATGCTGGTTACCAGCATTTTCTCCTTTTCCTACAAATTTTTTCAAAAGGCTTCTTTCCCAGTATTGTTAAAAGACAGCAATGTGTGGTATAGGGTTAAAGATACATCCTTACAACCAGAGAGAAAAAAAATCCTGTTAAAACTTTAGTATGTGTATAATGGCTCAGAACTTGGTCAGCCTGGTAAACAAAGATAAATTACCAATATATATGGTGTGAGGAATAGAGAAAATCAAGGGATTTGTCCTCAAACAACAGCAGTGATTTCTTTGAAAGCCTCCAGAAAATGAAATGCCTTTTCTATGCCATAATCTGTGCAACCTTTCAACCGTAAGGGGCAACAATTGGCATGAAGATACAAGAATGATTATAGTTTGAGGAAATAAAAATGAATGTGCTAAAAACTGACTGAAAACGAGTATAGATGTATCTTTAAAGCCCATTTCACAACTATGGTTGCCTTTGCGGACAGTGTAGGTCAAGATCTGGGGTGTCTTTCACAAAACTGCACAGATTTACACTTTTTTTTTTTGATTGAATATACCTGTATAAGATCCCTGCTTTACCCAAAGATGAACTTGTTTAACCCTTTCCCAAACGACAAATTTTGGACTGGTCCAATTTGAAAGAGTTTGCAGACGACAATTTTAAATTTGATGAAATTGGCAGAAAGTTCTCCAAAAGGGTAGAAAACACTGTGGGAAAAGGAGAAATTGCTCGTTACGAGCAGTTTCTCCTTTTCCCACAGTGTTTTCAAAAGACTTGTACTGCAGACACGTGAAAACCAGGGCTTGTTTGGGAAAGGGTTAAAGCTCATTTCACAACTATAGTTGCCTTTGCGGACAGTGTAGATCAAGATCTGGGGTGTCTTTCACTAAACTGCATAGATTTACAAATTTTTTTTTTTTTTGACTGAATATACCTTTATAAGATCCCTGCTTTACCCAAAGATATGAAGTTGTTTAACCCTTTCCCAAACGACAAATTTTGGACTGGTCCAATTTGAAAGAGTTTGCAGACGACAATTTTAAATTTGATGAAAATGGCAGAAAGTTCTCCAAAAGGGTAGAAAACACTGTGGGAAAAGGAGAAATTGCTCGTTACGAGCAATTTCTCCTTTTCCCACGGTGTTTTCAAAAGACTTGTACTGCAGACACGTGAAAACCAGGGCTTGTTTAGGAAAGGGTTAAAGCTCATTTCACAACTTTAGTTGCCTTTGCGGACAGTGTAGATCAAGATCTGGGGTGTCTTTCACTAAACTGCATAGATTTACACATTTTTTTTTTTTGACTGAATATACCTGTACAAGATCCCTGCTTTATTCATAGGTATGAACTTGTTTAACCCTTTCCCAAATGACAAATTTTGGACTGGTCCAATTTGAAAGAGTTTGCAGACGACAATTTTAAATTTGATGAAAATGGCAGAAAGTTCTCCAAAAGGGTAGAAAACACTGTGGGAAAAGGAGAAATTGCTCATTATGAGCAATTTCTCCTTTTCCCACAGTGTTTTCAAAAGACTTGTACTGCAGACACGTGAAAACCAGGGCTTGTTTGGGAAAGGGTTAAAGCTCATTTCACAACTACAGTTGCCTTTGCGGACAGTGTAGATCAAGATCTGGGGTGTCTTTCACAAAACTGCATTGATTTACACATTTTTTTTTTTTTGATTGAATATACCTTTATAAGTTCCCTGTTTTACCCAAAGATATGAACTTGTTTAAAGGTATGCGAAGTGCAAATATTTTCTCAAATGGTAAAATTATGGATTTTACTGAAACTTGCTTTCAGACTTGATGCTTACTTCCCTAAACTGTGTATGCAAACTTCGTGTGTATGCAGTTTACAGAAAAGTACCCCTGATTTTTTATCTACACTTTCTGCTTTGCTGAGACATCCTAGAGAAAATCAACTATGACAATGCATTTATTTGGGTCTTATTTCTAGGTTGAAAATGTCTGTTGAGTTTGTTCAGGTCTCTGAGGGTTAATTCTAGAATTCTAAGCCTAGCCATCCAATTGGTTTGTTTGTTTGTATTGGAGTTTAACATCATTTTAACAGCTTAGGTCATATCATGGCGGTCAGTGACGCACCCATGTGTTTCCTGGCTTTCTCACACCAGTACTGACACAACTTCCTTTCCAAGCCACTGACTACTTTTCTCACATGCATCAGAGGTGAGAGGCAAAAAATCGCCGGAAAGGAAGTTTGCCTCAACCAGGTATCGAGCTCGCAACCATCAGGTCACGAGTCAGATACACTAACCACTAAGTTACCCGGGCGGGCTAGCCATCCAACTGGCAAAGACTGTGAGTCTAATGGACTGTTAGCCTTGGAAACTTTAATAAAAACACCAGTTAACTCTTTACCAAACAACAAAATGTCAGACTGGTCCAAATTGAAAGGATTTGCAGGCGACAAATTAAATGTAGCTCATTTTGGATAGGGTAGAAAACATTGTGGGAAAAGGACAAAATGCTGGTTACCACAATGTTTTCAAAAGCCTTCTCTTGCAGGGTCATTAAAACTTGGGATTGTGTGAAAATGGGTTAAACAGGTTGTTAATATGAACCAGGGTATTCTAAAATTCAAACTGATAATTGCATACAATGGACTGTTTCAATCCATAGCAAAAGGAAGTAACAGAAGTCTCAGGTTGTGGTCAGAATTTGTTGCAAACTAATGGACGAGTGCAGATTCTGGATTAGAATCCACAGATCAAACAGTTTGATCTCAATCTGTAATAGGTACAAATACACAAAGAGATGACCTTGACATCTGTCTGCTAAATATACTCACGGTAATTAAATAATTGAGCCATGCTCTAGAAAAAAAGGGGCTTTATGCATCTCTGTGATGCGTTATACCCAGCAAGTCATAACATATTTATGGATCCATAAAATCTATTTTTGTCTAATAACCGACTGAATCATGAGGTATGATGGTCGTTTAAAAATGCATAACATTTAACAATAGCGAAAAGTATACTTTGCAGATGCATAAAACCCCATTTTTTTAAGCATGGCTCAGTTGTTTTGTTAGCAAGTCAATGCTTACTTTTCTGATATTTCTTCAAGATTGCTCATCAACTTAGCAGCTAGTCCTAGACGTCTATATTCTGGTGCCACAGTTAACGCCGTCACATGACCATGCCAAAGCTCTCCACTTCCTTCTGCTTTACCCATGACTTAAAGAGAGATAGGAAATAGGCATACAGATATGAGATGAATGTTCAAAGTTCAGAGAGTAATATCTGTTTAGTTCCAAAACCCATCGTCAGCGCATGTCATATTCTTCGAAGATTCGACCTGTCTTATATGACGCATCACCCATCCCCCGTATACCGGGGAAAAGTAGGGCTTATATCGAAGCTATTAGCCTATTACCAAAGCATGTAGGGGCTGTTTTAATAAATGGTCAGTGCATAGGTTACATGTTAGCTGATCATAGCTGAATGAATGGCACCAGGTAGCGTTTTATTGAGTAAACGTTTATTTTATTTGAAATTCAAAGTCACGGTTGTTGTTTTGAAAAATTACTCCGCTTCTCTACCCAGGGTGCCCAAATTAGATAGATACGTATTTGTAGAATGCCATCTAGCGGGAGATAATGTCCAAAACCCTAAGTTGTGGGTACTCAATAGAATTGTCTTGCCAAGACAGTTAAATTCTTATGAGGACTCATGTCATACATCTAAATGTCTCATCAAGACAGTTTAGTTCTTATGAGAACTCATAACATACATGTAATTTTTTCAAATGACAGAAAACATTATGTGAAAAGGGGAATCCCAAATTTTAATGACTTCGAGGAAGACGGCTTTTGAAGAAAACTTGTATTATCTCTTTTTCCCCATAATGCTTTCTACCCTTCCCAAACCATTTTTCGATTTTGAAATGACATTTAATTTGTTGTCTCCATCCAAATGCTTTCCATTTGGACCAGTCTAATTATCTTTCGTGTGGTAAAAAATCAACCAAATGCTGCAGATGTACATGTATATATCCTTCTCTTTTTTTGTTCACAGCAATTTTTTCTTTTGTAATGAGTCATTCTCTGGCAACAGCGGACTAATGCATCTCCATAATGCATTACAACAATCAAGTCATCACATAATCATGGATCCATAAAATCCATTTCATCTAACAACTGACTGAATCATGAGGTACAGTAGAATGGTCCTTGCACATGCAGAAAATTGGCCAGTAGCAAAAGGTTTTGACCCATGTCAGCCTGCGCAGACTGTACAGGCTGACATGGGTGTGTACTTTTTGCAGATGCATTAAGCCTCCTTTTTACAAAGCATGACTCATATACATTTTTTTTTTTATTCTATATTTTACAATTAAGATTGTTTTTTCCCAGAGACAATTCACAGAAGCCCATTTATATTCAAGTATAATTTTCAAATTTCTGTAAATTTCTGAAAACAGCCTTTGAAAATCACAGTGACAGCTCACTTTCTCAAGGCATCCCTGGGTTTCTCTGGTGCCAATGTTTGGGCTCTGAAGTGCCTTGCCCAAGGGCACTCCCACACATGACCATCAACACTAGTTTGGATTCAAAAGAGGGTTTTACGACCATAAAAGTCCACTCTTAGGGAAGGAAATCCTCCAAATGGAGGAAATATCACGCCCCTGAATATTCTCTTTCCCCGACAATGTTTTCTACCTTATCAAAAGCAGATCTCGACATTTAACCACATCTTGCCTGTAAATGCTTTGGATTTGGACAAGTCCAAAATTCTGTTGTTTAATGAAGCATTAACCAACAGGCTTCATAGGAACCTTGACTTGAGGTGGTTTGGCTAGGAGGCCCAGATCACAGATATATGTATATCTGACAGTACTGGTCTGAGATCAGACTGCACCTTCTGTGCATCTTGTCTTAAACTAAAGTATCAACACTCTACATAAAGGCACCTGCAGTTCCTCTCCACACACTAAAGGTCAGAAGCTTCTGATTAAGTCTTTACCAAACGACAAAAATATTGGACTAGTCCAAACTCAAAGCACTTGCAGACGACAAAATAAATGTGGCTACAAAATTTAACTTTGTATTTGGAAGGGCAGAAAGCATTGTGGGAAAAGGAGAAAATGCTGGTTACCAGCATTTTCTCCTTTTCCCGCAATATTTTCAAAGGTTTTCTTTCTTAGGCTTGTTTAACCCTTTACAACAGAATCCCGACTTTTAACGACCATGAGAAAGAAAGCTTTTGAAAACATTGTGGGAAAAGGAGAAAATGCTGGTAACCAGCATTTTCTCTGTTTCCCACAATGTTTTCTAGCCTTCCCAACACAAATTTCAATATTTGAGTCATATTCGTTTTGTCATCTGCAAATGCTTGCAGCTGGGACAAGTCTAAAATTTTGCCGTTTGGTAAAGATTTAAAGTCTGGATTGTGAGGTAAAAAGTGAAATAAAACCAAGCTCATACAAATAAAACATCAAGAACAGTGAAAATAACCACATGACAATTACCTACCAATCCTGTTTTTCCAGAGGAAGATGGCTTTTGACAACACTTTAGGAAAGGGAGAAAATGCTTCTATCAATCATTTTCTACTTCCCAAAAATGTTGTCTACCCTATTACAAAACAAGAGGGCCATGATGGCCCTGGGTCGCTCACCTTAGACGAGTGCCTTTAAGGTTTTTCTTTAATTTGACCATGTGACCTAGTTTTTGACCGCAGGTGACCCAATTTCAAACTCATATTTCATGAAGACAAACATTCTGACCAATTTTCAAGTCAACTGAGCAAAAAATGTGGCCTCGAGTGCCCTAAAGATATTTCTTTAATTTGACCTAGTGATCTAGATTATGACCCCAGATGACCCAAATTTGAACTGGTCTTTGACTATATCAAAAGAAACATTTTAACCAATTTTCAAATCAAATGAATAATAAATGTGGCCTCTAGAGTGCCCACTAGCTATTTCTTTAATTTGACCAAGTGACCTAGTTTATGACCCCAGTTGACCCAAATTCAGACTCATGTGAGATTTTACAAAGACAAACATTCTGACCAGTTTTCAAGGCAATTAAGCAAAGAATGTGGCCTCTAGAGTGCCGACAAGGTATTTCTTTATTTTGACCTAGTGACCTAGTTTATGGTTCAAGGTGACCCAAATCCAAACTCATCTGGTATTTCATCAAGACAAACATTCTGGCCAAATTTCAGGTCATTTGAGCAATAAATGTGGCCTCCAGAGTGCAAACAAGGTATTTCTTTAATTTGACCCAGTGAACTAGTTTATGACCCAAGTTGACCCAAATTAATCTTATGTGAGACTTTATAAAGACAAACTTTCTAACTAATTTTCAATGCAATTGAGCAAATAATGTGGCCTCGAGAGTGCCAACAAGGTATTTCTTTAATTTGACCTAGTGACCTAGTTTATGACCCAAGATAAGCCAATTTTGAACTCAGTGAATTTGTTGCGCTTAGATGGGCAAACAAACTTAGAAGAGAATCACTACATACCAAATATCAAAGCTCTACGCCTTCCAGTTTTAAAACAGAATTTTAAAGTTTTCCTTCTTTGTTCCTATGTTCGAACTTGTGACCCCCGGGGCTGGGCCAGTTTTGACCCAGGGGCATCATATGAACAAACTTGGTAGAGGTCCACTAGGAAATGCTACATACCAATTATCAAAGCTCTACACCTTCCCGTTTAAGAGAAAAAGAAATTTAAAGTTTTCCTTCTTTGTTCCCATCTTCGAACTTGTAACACCCGGGGCGGGGCCAGTTTTGACCCAAGGGCATCATATGAACAAACTTGGTAGAGGTCCACTCTGAGATGCAACATACCAAATATCAAAGCTCCACACCTTTCGGTTTCAGAAAAGAAGAATTTTAAAGTTTTCCTTCTTTGTTCCTATGTTTGAACTTGTGACCCCAGGGGCTGGGCCAGTTTTGACCCAAGCAGCATCCTTGGAACAAACTTGGTAGAAGTCCACTAGGAGATGCTACATACCAAATATCAAAGCTCTATGCCTTCCCATTTAAGAGAAAAAAAAATTTAAGTTTTCCTTCTTTGTTCCTATGTTTGAACTTGTGACCCCCGGGGCAGGGCCAATTTTGACCCCAAGGGCATCATATGAACAAACTTAGTAGAGGTCTACTAGGCGATGCTACATACCAAATATCAAAGCTCTATGCCTTCTAGTTTTACAGAAGAAGATTTTTAAAGTTTTCCTTCTTTGTTCCTATGTTGGAAATTGTGACCCCCGGGACAGGGCCAGTTTTGATCCCAGGGGCATCATATGAACAAACTTGGTAGAGGTCCACTAGAAGATACTACATGCCAAATGTCAAAGCTCTACGCCTTCAAGTGTCAGAGAAGAAGATTTTTAAAGTTTTCCTTCTATGTTCCTATGCTCAAACTTGTGACCCCCGGGGTGGGGCCAGTTTTGTCCCCAGGGGCATCATTTGAACAAACTTGGTAGAGGTCCACTAGGCAATGCTACATACCAAATATCAAAGCTCTACGCCTTCCAGTTTCATAGAAGATGATTTTTAAAGTTTCCCCTCTTTGTTCCTATGTTCGAACTTGTGACCCCCGGGGCAGGGCCAGTTTTGACCCCAAGGGCATCATATGAACAAACTTGGTAGAGGTCCACTAGGAGATGCTTCATGCCAAATATCAAAGCTCTATGCCTTCTAGTTTTACAGAAGAAGATTTTTAAAGTTTTCCTTCTTTGTTCCTATGTTGGAAATTGTGACCCCCGGGGCAGGGCCAGTTTTGACCCCAGGGGCATCATATGAACAAATTTGGTAGAGGTCCACTAGGAGATGCTACATGCCAAATATCAAAGCTCTACACCTTCAAGTTTCAGAGAAGAAGATTTTTAAAATTTTCCTTCTTTGTTACTATGCTCAAACTTGTGACCCCTGGGGCGGGGCCAGTTTTGACCCCAGGGGCATCATATGAACAAATTCGGTAGAGGTCCACTAGGAGATGCTACATACCAAATATCAAAGCTCTGCGCCTTCTATTTTCAGAGAAGAAGATTTTCAAAGATTTTGCTTTTTTTTTCCTTTTTGTTGCCATGGCAACCAGAGTTGTGGGTGGAATTCAATTCTTTGAACAATTTTGGTAGAGCTTCACCCAAGGAACATCCCTGCCAAGTTTCATCAAGATTGGCCCAGTGGTTTAGGAGAAGAAGATGTTTAAAAAATTGTTGACGGACGACGGACGACAGACGACGGACGACGGACGCCGGACATAGGGCGATCAGCCGATCACAATAGCTCACCTTTAGCATGTTGTGCTAAGGTGAGCTAAAAATTCCACCAACTGAGCCAAATTAAATCTGTTGTCTGTGTTTGCTTCTTGCAAGGATAGATTTTGTCATCTGGTAAAGAGCTAGCAAGAGCTTGGCAATTTCTCTTTAATGCTAAATTGTTCTTATCTCTTTACCAAACAACAAAACTTTGGACTGGACTAAATTGAAAGTATTTGCAGTCAATAAAATAAATGAATTCTGAATCTGATAGGGTAGGAAAACTTTTGGGAAAAGGAGGAAATGCTGGTTAACCCTTTACCACACAATCCCGACTTTTAACGACCCTGGGGGAGAAGCCTTTTGAAAACATTGTGGGAAAAGGAGAAAATGCTGGTAACCAGCATGTTCTCCTTTTCCCACAATGTTTTCTACCCTTGCCAAAACAAATTTCAGTTTCTAAGTCACATTTATTTAGTCATCTGCAAATGCTTTCAATTTGGAAAAGTCCAAAATTTGGTTGTTTGGTAAAGTTTTCCATAAGCCTTCTTCTACAGAGTTGTGAAATTATTAGATTGTTCGATTGAAAGTATAGAAAGTATCAAGAAAGCTGAAGTTTCTACTTACTGTATCCCATGATTTCCCCATGTGCCGACTCTGCCACCTGAAAATATTCTGGCCAGTGTGCCAAATACTGCATGTAGAATGGCAGGCCATACTAGTACCTTGTTAAAGAAAGTACAAATTCTACTTTCAGTTATTATTTATAAGCAGATTACCTAATGAAACAATTCTGAAAAACTGTCCACAAAAATAGGGATTGTCAGAATAAATACCAGCATAAACATGTCGACCAGGCAGGAAACAGATTGGTGAAAATGCTGATTTCTTCTTTTGCCATAATATTTCTGAAAGTGGTCTATAGCAAGTGAAAACAGAGCTGTTTGCAAGGGGTACTGAGTTAATGGTATATTTTGTTTATCAGCTTGTCTGAATGAAAAGTAAATACCACCTATCATGTGTTGTGCTTGATTCCTTAGTTAACCCTTTACCACACAATCCTGACTTTTAACGACCCTGAGAAAAAGGCCTTTTGAAAACATTGTGGGAAAAGGAGAAAATGCTGGTAACCAGCATTTTCTTCTTTTCCCACAATGTTTTCTAAATTTTCAATGACAAATTTCATCATTTGGTACACCTTTAATTTGTCGTCTGCAACTGCTTTTAATCTGGACCAGTCTAAAATTTTGTCGTTTGGTAAAGAGTTAAGCTTTAACTCTTTACCACTTAGTCCCGACTTTTAACCACCCTGTGAAAGAAACCTTTTGAAAACCTTGTGGGAAAAGGAGAAAATGCTGTTTTCTACCACCCTTCCCAAAACAAATTTCACTTTTTCAATCACAGTTATTCTGTCGTCTGCAAATGCTTTCAATTTGGACCAGTCTAAAATTTTGTCGTTTGGTAAAGTGTTAAGGTTTTAGATTTGTAATCTATAGGCTGTGTCCTTAGTCGAGACACAGCAGAGCCCTGCTTAGAAATAGTGAAACTAATGGAGGACAAAAATAAAGGAATTTTGACCAAGTTATCTAAATAATTTAGTCTGACAATACACTTACCAGTATTATCATAAACCATACATAGCCCTTAGATTGCCAAATAAATACAAAAGATATTTTCAGAATAGAATTACCGGTATGACCCAAATAATTGCACATTTGGAGCTGCTTTTGTCAAGAATGTCTTAACCCTTTACCATACAGTCCCAACTTTTAATGACCCTGAGAAGGACAGTATTTGAAAACATTGTGGGAAATGGAGAAAATGCTGATAACCAGCATTTTCTCTTTTTCCCACAATGTTTTCTACCCTTCCCAAAACCAATTTTCAATTTGCAAGTCACATTTATTTTGTCATCTGTGAATGCTTTCAATCTAAAATTTCGTCGCCTAGTAAATTAAAAAAGAGCTAAAGCCAACCCTAACAATCAAAGATCAGCATGCATGATTTGTACAGTCTGATTCTGGTCTAGCCACAAAGGCAACTAAAGATGTAAAAGGCACTTTAAGGGCTAAAAATGTCATCCTATATAAATTTTTTGACAATTGCTGATGCCAATCTGCTTAAGGTAATAACTGTAAGGATACTGTTTCTGTCAACGGATCCAAATTCCTATTAAATAAACAAGAAAAAATAATCCTGTTAAATATTGTAGTTAAAAACAAAAGCTGCGTTCAACTTTGCAAATACTTGTTGACAACCATACTGGTAGAAATGATATAAATTTTACAACATTTCTAGAAGTACAATGTTATTCAACTTTTGTAGATGTCACAGGTTACCAAAGAATCTTTACGGTTATTCTGTAGAAAAGGCACTCATGGAAGAGAGTGAAATATAGTTTATAAATCTTAGGTTTTCTTATCTGACTTACAGGGAGATATATATGTGAGCCACACTCTGGCAAAAAAGAGGCTTAATGCATCTACGTGATCCATGATACCAAGCAAGTCAGCACATAATTAGGGACCCATAAAATCAATTGTGTCTAACAACCAACTGTATCATAAGGTAGACTGGTCCTTAGACATACAGAAAATTTTAAAAGGCAATGTAGGACAAACTATAGATTGAAGTCATTTTCACAGAGAGTTGTGGAAACATGGAACAGTTTGCCAATTTGAAGTTGTCTCAGCCAGAAGTGTAAATAGTTTTAAGTCACTTTTAAATAAACACTGGAGAAATGTACAGTTTAAATTTTCACCGTTGTATTTTGAACCGGAAGAGGACAATACTAATATATGTACAGATGGATCAGAGAGGCTCACGTCTAATTGAAGATCCCTCAACAAGGTAACAAGGTAACAAAAATTGACCAATAGCGAAAAGTTTCGGCCCAGGTCAGCCTGCGCGGACTGCGCAGGCTAACCTGGGTCGATACTTTTTGCAGATGCATTTAGCCCTCTTTCACACATATCTATGGCTCATATCTATGTAAGTTCAAATCTCAATGGTGATGGGTTCTAACAGACGAACTAGGTATCTGTGTGGCTTCTCAAGCGATACCTGCATCGTCCCCATTCAATTCTGGTCGATTTCTCAAGGGAGGATTTCTCGGGCAGACATTAGTAGAATTTTAATGTAACTTGCTTACACGTTATTGAATTTGAATAAGTCGTCACAGGTAAATGGCCTGATGGTCGTCATTCTTCAAGCTCTCTATCACTGCTTTTCGTAAAGAGATTCTCCACAAATGTCACATTGTTTCTTCTAGTTTGGTTGACTCTGATTTCACTCTATTTCTAAGGAGTTATTTCCCCTAGTGGTGTTTCATTCGAATTGCAAAGAGCGTCAAAAATAGTATGATAGACGGTATCATTGTCTGTGATCTGAAAGGATTTCACACACACATATGCACGCGCACGCATACACACACACATATACATGTACATATATTTGAGCCTGGCAATAGGGGGCTTAATGCATCCCCGTAATGTATTGTAACAAGCGGGTCATTACAGTAAATAACTGAAATATGAATATGATAATTATAAATAATTATAAATATACCCATAAAATCCGTTTGGTATAGTATAACAACTAACTAAATCACGAGGAACACTGGTCCTTTGACATGCAGAAAATTAGCGAAAAGCAAAAGGTTTCGGTTCGGGTCAGCCTGGGCGAACTGTGCAGGTTGACCTGAATCAATACTTTTAGCAAATGCATTTTTAAGCACCCTCTTCACAGAGCATTTTTTTTTTTTTAAAGTAGTGCAATTCTGTTGTAGAAAAGTTGCCGTTATAACGCTGCATCTTCAGAGGGGTTAGAAACTGCGCGGTCTGTGTCTGTAAAACATGGAAAAGGAAAAAAAAGGTCGTTCAGTTATGTTGATTTTTTTTTTTTTTTTTTCATTTCAAGTATACCAAGGTGGAAGCATTTTCTCCTGGGGCACAAGCTGCTGCATGCCATTAAAACAGCTTTGATTTTGTGTCTGTCTGCAACTTTTAATGAATTGAACATTGTAGAGCTGCCAAGGTTTCTAAAGACCAGGCCTGATGTGTGATCGATCTGAGAAAAACTTGGCTGGCTAGAGTTTTACAGGATATCGGAGCACTAAAACTATGTAGTCTAAATGATGAGACGTTTACGGTGGTTCATTTTAATATTTGGACATTTTTTGGGCACCAGTGCATCATGAATTTTCCATTAGCAAAGCCGCAGCGCTGTAGATGACTCTCTGTTCCGTGGGTTTAAAATGTATTGCAGCGAAATGCGTCAGTTAATTTTTAGTGACACACATGAACATGGAAATTTTTAAACGTTTCAGTACCTGCTTTTGCTTCCAGAAGTCGTTTATAACAAATGAATTAAACAAGAGGGCCATGATGGCCCTGGAGTCGCTCACCTCAGCCTTTTGACCGAGCACAACTAATTTCCAACGTCTTGTGAGATATATGTATTATGACAAACATTCTAACAAACTTTCATTGGTATTGGCCTGAAAATGTGACCTCCGGATTTGTATGCCATACCAAAATTAGATAATAGTTAAATGTTTTTATCCAGATTCCATTTTTAAAGCAAGTCTAGTTTCATCTCTGTAAGTTACATTTTGACATTTATAACTTAATGTGGCTTCTGGAGCTTACACAAGGTTTTTCTCAGATTTGACCTAGTGACCTAGTTTTTCACCCGACATGACCCATTTTCAAACTAGTCAGAGATATTATCAAGGCAAAGACTCTGACTAACTTTCAAGAGTACCGGACAGAAAATATGGCCTCTAGAGCATACACAACGTTTTTCTTAGATTTGACCTGGTGACCTAGTTTTTGATCCAACATGGCACATTTTCGTACTAGTTCGAGATATAATCAAGACAAACATTCTGACTATTTTTCAAGAGTATTGGACTGAAAATGTGGTCTCTAGAGTGTACACGAGGCTTTTCAAAGATTTGACCTGGTGACCTAGTTTTAGACCAAACATGACCCATTTTCAAACTCATCCGAGATATCATCAAGACAAACATTCTGACCAACTTTCAGGAGTACTGGACAGAAAATGTGGCCTCTAGAGTGTATACAAGATTTTTCTAAGATTTGACCTAGTGACCTAGCTTTTGACCGGAGATAACCCATTTTCGAACTCGTCCAAGATATCATTGAGACAAACATTCTGACTAAGCTTTATGAGTATCGGACTGAAAATGTGGCCTCTAGAACGTACACAAGGTAAAAAGTTGACGACGCACGACAGACGACGGACGCCGGACACAGCACGATCACAAAAGCTCACCATGAGCACTTTGTGCTCCTGGTGAGCTAAAAAGAAAAACGAAATTCATCGTGTGTCGCGGCCATTTTGTGTCTATTTCGGGGAACGTTGGCATTTCGAGTAACAGATTAATTAAACTTTTTTTCAGTGTTGAACGTTTGAAAACATTCGTATTTTAAACGAATGATTATTGAATACGTGAGCAACAGCTATGTTTAATTATAGTTTTGTTATCAATTTGTGAAAATATGAGAGTTCAAACGTGTGCAGATTTCAACCATTTTTCGCGATCAATTACACTGCACCTGGAGGCGACCCATCAGAAAGTAAAATCGCATTCTGGGACAGTTATCTTTCATGATTGTAAACCTAAGCAGATGGCCAACTATGATATGGGGTGCAACACATGAAAAGGGGCCTTTGGACATATGCATAAAAGTGTGTCCTCCCAGATCCGTCTGTGCAGTCTATGAATATTCCGAGAGGACACTTCCCGTTTTTTGTGCGATTTTCTGTTTCACGAAAGTCTACTGTATGAAAAAATATTACGTAGTCGTAAAGTGTCGTCTCGGATTAGCCTGCGCGGACTGCGCAGGCTAATCCGGAACGACACTTTACGCAAATGTTCGAAGGTCTTATTTCGCGTGTTGCGGGCCATATAGAGTCTTGCTGGAACTTGAGGGTAATGCCGTTCTGCTATCAGACCTTGCTAGCCTTTTATATGTAGGAAGATTTGGATCCATTGAAGCATGCTGCCTGTTAAACCTTCAACTTTCAAAAATCTAGAAGAACAAATCTGGGTCCGTATTCACCATCCATTCTTAAGAATATCTTTGTCTAATTATAGATTTTGAAAGTAACACGACTTCTGATTGGCTAAACCTCTTGGTTTAGCTAATCAGAAGTTGTGTTACTTTCAAATTCACAAAATTCTTGAGAATAAGACTAAGAATGTTCTTAAGAATTGTTGGTGAATACGAATTCTGGTTTTCCGCGTCAGCCATGTCAGCTCTACCTCTCACTCGTCACAACTCGGCTGATTCCCTACATCTAACCTCGTCTGTATAAAGGAGGCTTCCATTTTGAACTACCAATCACATGATCTTAAACATGGCGGCGCCCTGCAAATCGCTAAGCAACGACATGAACAACCACGGTGAAGTTACTCACATCTATCGATCTGTCGATGAAAGCACCCAACGCTAAAAATTGAATGTACAAACTGTTTGCCGACTGAAATATTCTTAGAAAGACATCGATAAAAGCTTGACTCGTGTTTTCTTTTTTTTTAGGTGAATATCACGCTTCGTAATTACAGCCGAGAGATTTGATCACCGGATCACCCGAGATATGCCGAATGCTCTACCTCTTTGGCCAAATCGTACAGTTTAAGTAAGTTTCATTTCTTACAGCATTTAGGTTTTAGAGGCGCTCTGGCAAATGGGGGCTTAATGCGTCTCCGGGATACATCATATCCTAAGCAAGTCATCATAAAATCACGTTTCCATAAAATCCATTTTGTCTAACAGCCGACCGAATCATGAGGTAGACTCTCTGACACGCAGAAAATTGACCAATCCCAAAAAGTTTCGACCCACGTGAGCCTGCGATACTTTTTTGCAGGTGCATTAAACCCCCATTTCAAAGAGCATGGCTCATTTGTTTTTTCACGTCGGACGATACCTCTTGTTGGGCACGCTTTTGCGTTTGCTTTATGACCCATCTGCGCAGCCATTATGTAAAAAAGGGCAGTGCATCAGACTGAGTGTCGGGAAAAATGATCATAATAGATGTCGGTTCAAATGCTTTTATCCGAAATGTATCGTTTTTTGTCATTCCTTGTGGCGCATAGCCCATCTACCCATACAGGTCTATTCATTTGATAAATTATGCAAGTCGGACAGCTCAGTTTCACAGTACATGTATTGCATTACGGATATGTTTTTCACCATCTTCTTTGAAGATCAACCATCCCAGTTTTAACATCCGTATTCTACGTCATAAATAACTATTTTCAGAATGGTTTGTCAATAAATTTCTGTTTTAGGCAGAGGATCTAACATGATTATTTTTTTCTTTTTATTATTATGTTTATTAACTCTTTATCGAACGACAAAGTTTTGGACTGGATCAAGTTGAAACCATTTGTAGATGATAAATCATATGCAACTCAAATGATGATTGCTGTCTTTGATAGGACAGGAAACATTGTGGGAAAAAGAGAAAATGCTGGTTACCAGCATATTCTCATTTTCCCACAATGTTTTCAAAAGCCTTCTTTTTCAGGGTCGTTAAAATTGAGGATTGCGTGGTAAAGGGTTAAATTACTGTTTAGAACAGTTTCTGGCTTTGATTCGATGATTTCACATGCCTTTAAATTCATAGGCGTCAAAAGCCGCTTAAATTTTGAAACCATATCAGGTTTGGCATTTATTCGGAGCCTTCTCAAAGATCACAAAATTTTAGATCAGTCCTAATTAAAAGGTTTTCCGGACTACAAATCAAATGTGGCTGAAATGATGTAATTTAAGAAACACTGGGGGAAAAGGAGAAAATGTTGGTGACCTCAGATTTGTTTCAGGAGTAAATATGTTGGTGCAAGTCCAATTTAAAATTAGATTTCCTAAAAACAGAATAAAAACGGCCTTGGCTAAATGTCGTAAATCGAGTTATGAAAGGACAGTATCGTCGTTTTTGTCTAAGTAAATCACATTTTATTGTAAGGAAAACCGGGCAAGTACGGGACAACAAAAGAAAAGAACGACGTAAATGTTTTTAGTAGGGGTATTCTTATCCCTTAAACTGCTGAATAAGTTAAATAAAACTTTTGAAGTCATAGTAAAAACCCAAATAATGCCATTTCAGAGTCATTTTTTTTTTTCGGGGAGAGGGTATATCTCCTTAACGGATGGTGTAGGTCCATGATCAGACTGTAGGTTTTGTACAGTCTGATCTTGATCTGCATTGTCCGCAAAAGGGACTTGACTCGCGCTTAGCAGCCTAGGGGTTAAAAGTGCCCCACACAAATTTTGAATATCTATGTTGACCTGAATAAAAGTGGATTTCCATAAACCCTCCCCCCCATACGTGCTAGCGCCTTATCGACGCTATTGCATTCACATGTTTTGAAAACATCTTGACACAAGAGAAATCGCCCGAAACGAGTAATTTCTCAGTTTTTATCAAAATTCGTGTGTGCTTCTGTTTCTTCTTCTTCTTCTTCTTCTAGCTAAGCGCGACTCAAGTAACTTTTGCGGACATTGTAGATCAAGATCAGACTGCACAGAACGTGCAGTCTGATCTTGGATCTACACTGTCCGATAACGAAATATTTTTCCCCCCAAGAAATACCTTTGAAACAGCGAAAATTGGGTTTTTATCACCAGCTTGCATGTTTCATTTCATCTATTTAGCAGAATAAGGATTAACAATAAATTATAGAAAAAAAAAATCTATATTGAAAGGTCTATGGACGAATATTTTAGGTTACGGGTGTTTCAATTTACTGTAAGTACATACAGGTAGCAACCTATATACACTAGTTGATAGGTGAAGCATATATGGTTTACCCATTACATGGCAAGCTGTTTTTTGACTCACCAAAAAGACGGGAAATGTCAACACAAAAGCCAACAATTGCAATGTCAGAATAGTATCATTTTCAGATCATGTTGGGAAAAGATATTTGACAAAGGACAATAAAATTAAACAATTGCCCCTTTTCCCACAACTTCTTACGATTACTGTCTGGAGTTTTAACTTTATAGGTAATGAATTTAAACATAAAGGGGTTCAAAATATAGTACTGTGTATCGCTGTAGATTGTGTAGGACAGTTTGTTTTGGTGACCCGATAAAGGCCGTACAAAGATCGTGAAAATTAATCTTTTTATGACCAATTGACTATTGACTTTACTCGGTATGGAAAATTCATTGTCTTTATAGTAGGTGTGGTTTAAAAGTGACTCGGATTAAAGGCATTATACCTTCCTTCTCTTAGCTCGTAAACAAATATATTTATTGTAAATGTGTATCGGGTAATATAAATACAATATCACATGACAAGTTTGTGCAGGGTTATAGAATTTATATTTATTTATAGGAAAATGTGCTGTATATGGTATAATTTGAGTTAAAAAAGAGTAGACATTTTTCTTACCGGAGGTGCGACAGCGAAGCAGAGTTGGCAATGTTTAAAGCCATAGGAAGATGGGGCGCAAATGTGAAGGCAAATTTGAACTTGAAATTCTTGACAAACCTGTTTGGGTCGAAATCTAAAAGTTACAATGAGATAGACAGCGACGAGGAGGAGATCTTTAGCGATGCAAGAGAAGAATTATTGGTTGTGGACGAAGAAGAAGATGATAAAATTGTTACGATAGAAAGCCATGAACCCTCAGTAGTGTTCAAGAAAGCTGCTAATGGGTCTGCGACAGGTACACGAGATCTTGTTAATGTTGACCATTCTAGTCAGTCCGATGATTCTAGTGATGATGACGATGAGGGTATTGGTGCTGAAAATGATGATAGTCTGAAAACTGAAGATAAGGACGATATTCTCAACCATGATGAAGACCATAATCACAAGGAATCAGCAAAAATATTACAAACGGACGATAAACAAACAAATGGTCTTATCAGAAATGCGTCTTCTTCAGCATTTAAAAAGGTTCATCGGAGAATAAGTAGTTTCTCACAAAGACAATACAGTAAAATGGATAGTAATAACGGCGAAGGTGAACTAGATGTGGAAAAAGATAACAACGACAATATCGATGGCTTAAATGGTGCTACAAATGGAACACTAACATCAGCAAAACAGAAATCCAAAGACAAAGAGAAGAAAACCCAGAAAAGAAACAAGGTACCTCTGTTTAGATTTTTTCGAGGGCTTATACGCTTTCCATTTCGAGGCAATTCGAACGAATCTGGAACAAAGTGATCTTTATCCACATTGTATCAATGTATAAGGAATTAAGGAATGGGGACACCTTCAATGGAATGCAACATGACGGATTTAAAACACAGCCATATATGAGTTAAAAATCCGTGAAAGCAAGTCAAGAGTTTTGCTAAATTCAGGGATAACATACTTCTAGTATCAGTGATAAGTGATCGACGGTCGAGCCTTGAATAGAATACTGTAGGATTTAGCAATACAAAACTGTTTTCGTCTTCCCTATTAACCCATATCCTGCTAAGTAAAAGAAATGAAACTTTCAAGCCGATAGTAAAAACGCAAATTTTCATATTTCAAAGGTATTTTTGGAGGAAAGGTATCTCCTTATCGGACAGTGTAAGTCCAAGATCAGACTGCACGTTCTGTGCAACCTGATCTTAATCTACGCCGTCCGCCAAAGGTCAGTGAGTCTATGCGCGCTTACAGGCCAAAGGGTTAATAAGGAGGGAGAATTCTCAAACAAAACGCCGAAGATTAAATACCAATCAAAGTATTAGACGAGATGAACCCCAGGATCACATTTGCACATGATATAGCAAATTAAATCGTGAAAGAAGGTGTTCTTTATGTGGAATCAAGAACTTAATTGATCAATCAAGCACCAGGACTTGGGGATTTTCTGGTCGCGTATTTCAGTGTGAATTATAGATACTTTACCAAAATCTGAAGCACTGCTTTTTTGGAGGGAAGGAGTAAACCGTTACAGAGTGAAGTTTACATATCGGGCATAAGTGAATCTTTACCATATCTTATTGTTATTCAAACCTGGAAAATATGTCTCCTACTAATATGATATTTCTTTACTGTGATTCTTTTACAAGATGATCTGTTAATGTGTGAATGGTAACTATGTAATCACGTGTATTCTACGTCAACATTGTTTAAAGGTGTAAGTTTCACGTACAGCTGAAAGAGCACGTGGTACTTTGACACAAGTCACTTTGTTCCGGCATTCTGGGATTGCTCAATGGAATTAGAATATCAATGAGCGGCGCTCTTGTAAGATGGGTTTTAATGCATCTCTGTGATGCAATATACCGAGCAAGGCATCAGTTAATGACACATATATATATATCCATCAAATCCATTTTGTCTCCTAACTGACTGAATCATGAGGTAGAATGGCCCTTGGGCATTCAGAAACTTTACAAATAACAAAGCATTTCAGCTCATGTCAGCCTGCGCGGACGTCGTTCGGGTCATATGACGTGGGTCGATACTTTTTTGCAGATGCATTAAGCCCTCTTTTCACAGAACGTAGCTCAAATATTTGTGTAATTCAAATATCTATCAAAGTTTTGCTTCGTGATATATATGCACTTAGTACAAATCTTCATGAACACAATGAAATCGTTGAGCTAGAGGTCCAGAGAAGAGGGGATTACCCAGTTCTATAAACATTATTTCTTCCCTGAAAACTATGTTGTAGGTACTCATTTGAATTGTCTCGATGAGACAATTCTGACGAGTATCCACAACATAGGTTTAATCTTTTGAGTCCGGAAATACTCCTCTGATCTTTACCTCTGGCGTTTGCTAAGAATGGCTCAAGTTAAACGCGCGAGAGTTTTACAAGATGTGAAATTTATATAGACGCATGGTCGAATGATCAGGGGAAGCCAGCAGGATTCCCATTTTTAGGGGGATGGGAAGACTAGTTTGGCACCCTTGATAATTCAGAGCTCCAGATAGATGGGGTGATTTTGATTTCAAAATCGAAAATATTAATAACTCTCGACTAAACCCTATGTTATGGGTTACCATTAGAATCGTCTCATCGAGACAATTCTAATGAGTACCCATAACGTAGGGTTTGGAAGAGAAATAATGGAGTTAGAATTCTTTCACTCCCTCTTATCTGGAGGTCTGCCTGATATGTCAACTGTTTCCAGTTTTCTGCTACACTAAAATGTTCGATTGGTTGTACAAGAATGTAACGGTTTAAAAGAAAGTTGCCTTGAATTCAAACCTTCCTACGCATGTGGGACAAGCTCTTCGTGACTAAATATACAATATAACCCTTTATCAAATATTCCAACGTTTAAACGACCAGGAAAAGGCTGTAGAAAATATCTTGGGAAAAAGGCTGTAGAAAATATCTTGGGAAAAAGGCTGTAGAAAATATCTTGGGAAAAGCAGAAAAACAATACTTTCTCCTCTTTCCTCATTTTTTTTTTTTTTTTTTAATCTTTTCAGAGACAAATTTCATCATTTGAGGCATATTTGATTAGTTGTCTGCAACTGCTTTGAATTTAGACATGTCTTATTTCGTTTGATAATGTGTTAAGTCACGCCTACCGACTTAACCCTTTACCAAACGACGAACTTTTAGACATGTCAAAGTTGAAAGCATATGCATGCAACAAATTAAATATTATTCAAATGACAAAATTTTTCTTTGAAAGGGTTGAAAACATCGTTGGAAAAGGAGAAAATGCTGGTTACCAGCATTTTCTCCTTTTCCAGCGATGTTTTCAAAGCCCTTCTTTCTCTAGGTAAATCGCGGGATCGTCTTGCGAAGGAATAATGTACATATATGTACCGTATTGTCGGTAAATTAAGAACTGATTTCAAATCGTTAAGTCAATACCACGGAATCATAAGATCAAATGGCGACTTGATATACATTTATAAAGCAAAGAATACCGAAACGTTTCAGTAGCCCAGACCATGATTATTGCTTTGGTAGCCGACATGACGTGTATTTCAGGGTAGTTTAAATGGCGTAGATATTTTGACGAAACGAAAATTCTTTCGTGGAATTTGTCCTTAAACTGTTCCCAGTTTTCCACTGGGTTATATGAAGTCAGTTATGGCCTTGGATAACTGTGTAGACATCAATCAGCCTGCACGTCCGTGAAGTTAATGAAAAGCTGTGACTTGACTATGTACTGTTTAAATTAAACAGAATTGCGCGATTTATTAAGACGCTGGATGCCAAGGACTGACCAATGGGGTTGCTGATCGCTAGATGGCGTCCTTGGGCAAGGTACTATGAACAGGGCACTAGCTAAGTGTTGGTGAAACTCCGTAATTACGGGACGTGAATGACGACACTTGTCTTGTTGTAACTCATTTTTATTAGTGTCGCACCGTACTTTTCACACTGATCCAAGCCGGTCAACACTGATCAATCAAGACACACACACACACACGCACGCACGCACGCACATATATCAAAAAAAAAATATATATATATTTTTTAGGGTAAATTATTTATGAGTCACATTAAAATTAAAGAATAGAACACTGGAAACTGAATGTTGAAAATCACTTAGGACAACCACAACAGCGACTAAATTGGTCATATAATACAATTCTTTCGAAATCACCCGTAAGGTGAAGGTAAGGGTCGAGGTTTTCATGTTATTTATTTACATAGGTCGATTTACGTTGATATATAATCCATTCATGATATATACCCACCCCACGTGACCTACTTCAACGTTTACCTCATGTTTATTGATCCGTGCTATGTGAAAAAGGAGCTTAATGCATCTGCGAAAGGTTTCGGCCCAGGTCAGCCTGCGCAGTCCGCGCAGGCTGACCTGAGCCGAAACTTTTCGCTTTGGAGCAATTTTCTTTATGTCCAAGGACCGCTTTACCTCATGAAAAAATCGATTATTAAAAGAAAAACAAAAAGAAAGCGGCTTTTATGGAATCGTAATTATGTGATGGCTTGCTTGGTATTATGCATTACAGAGATGCATTAAGCCCCCTCTTGCCAGAGCATGGCTCAAATTTATATTTCTTTCCCTTCGAATGAGCTTTAAAAACATTTTTTTTAAAGGGGGGGGGACACGGTTGTTCATCATTTTCCCCTCTTTTTCACTAAAATTATTTTTAGCCAATCTTAGGCCACAATGTACTTCAAATGAATGCGTGGAATACTCCGGGTATGACATCAAAAGAATACTTTAACTCTCAACCTGCTATATAAATTGAAACTTTCAGGCTGATGGAAAAAAAAAAACAAAAAATGCTATATCAAACTTATTCTTTTGGAGCAGGAATATCTCTTTATCGGACAGTGTAGATCAAAGATCACACTGAAGTCTAATCTTGATCTACACAGTTCGCAAAACGTCAGTCAGTCGCGCTTGGCAGTCCAAGGGTAAACAGTAGGCCCACATCCGATTACATATCCTGTGTCATGTTACATGTGAAGGAAACACGTGACTTTTTTTTTTTTCTTAAACTCATAACCGCCTATAGAGTTTTTTTTTTTTATCTTGTATCATACATTGTTTGAAAAACTTTGTCGCAAAAGAAGAAATTGTGAGCAACGAGCAATTTTTACCCGTTTTTTTTTTCTTTAAATGTCGATATAATGTAATCGGTCGTGGATTTTTATTTTCCTATTATACATCAATAGAAATTTTAAGAATTCCTCTGCTTCGAATTCGATTTAGGACGTAATAACTTAACCCGTAGGATACTAAGCGCGACACGAGAACCTTTGGCGCACAGTGTAGATCAAGATCAGACTGCACAGAACGTGCAGTCTGATCTTGGATCTACACTATCCGATAAGCAGATTTTGAAATAGCAACATTATGGTTTTTACTATCAGCTTGAAAGTTTCATTTATTTAGCAGATGAATGGGTAACTAATGAAAACTTTGACTCAATTGTATTCGATTTTACTGGTACATATTAGGATCCGGTTTCAGTAGGAAAACGTAACTGAACGAGCCTGTACAAGGTTTCCTTAAGTTTCCATTTTGTGTTTGTGTACTTTTTTTGTTTATCTTGAGCATGTTTGTTTTAAGCACACACAAAGTGCGGGTCGGTAATATACTTCACCTGACCATATATTTATACAAGTTGGCTTCTTTAAAAAAGAAGCCAGGAGAGGTCAGCATCAATGTTTTCAAGTAGTTTATTGCTTTTAATGTCAATATATTTTGGTACATGTATATGATTGCCGCTGTGTAGAAAGATGAAACCTCTTAGGCATTACATAACAGACACGTGACCTTCTTCCCACGTTTTTAAGTCGTGTGATCTTTTCCCGCGGTGTTCTCTTTTTTAACGAAATTCTTTATTGTGTGTGTAACTTTATTTGTTTGATGAAAAATTACAAATACTGGAAAGGTTAGTTGCAATCAAATCAATATAACAAATCCTTTTTGAAATGCGTCATATAAAAACAAACCACGTTTATTTCCTACTTCAGTTTTTTTATTTCGGTTTATTTATATAAAACCATGATGAAACAAACTGTGTATCAGAACAATTTCGCAAAAAAGCGTGGAGTTAGGCAGCAATTTCTGAGGCAGTCTGCCTTTTAAACTCACCACTGTTGGAGAGGTCAGACCTAGACCTCTCCAATAAGGTCTGAACTGTAGTAAGCCTTTGACCTTTGGCTGCCAACTAAAATTAACCCTTCAAGTCGATAGTAAAAGATTTAAAATTTAATTTTTGGAGAAAAATATCTTCTTGGGAGGTGTAGATCAAAGATCAGACTTCACGTTCTGTGCGGTCTGATCTTGATTTACACTTTCCACAAAAGGTCAGTGAGTCGTGCTTAGCAGCTAAAGGGTTAAGTTTGCCAGTTTCGAGGTTTAACCCCTTGACCAAACAATCCCAAGTTTTAACGACCATGAAATGAAAGCCTTTTGAAAACATTGTGGAATAAGGAGAAAATGCTGCGTAACAGATTTCTCTTTTTCCAACAATGTTTCCCATTCTGTCATAGACAAAGCCCACCATATGAGCTTTAAATTTGGACAAGCCGAAAATTTTGTCGTTTGGTAAAGAGTTAAACCTTTACCGCGCAATGCCGCCTTTTAACGACCCTAGGAAAGAAGCCTTTTGAAAACTTTGTGGGGAAAGAAGAAAATGCTGGTAACCAGCATTTTCTCCTTTTCCCACAATGTTTTCTACCCTACTAAAGAAAAATTGCACCATATGAGCCACAATGAAATTGTCGTCTGCAAATGTTTTCAATTTGGACAAGGCTAAAACTTTGTCGTTTGGTAAAAAGGTAAAGAGATCTCCACTAAAGCTGAAGATGATTTCTGACCATGGTTTAGTATCAGGAGGCGGACGGTGTAGATCCAAGATCAGACCGCACATTCTGTACAGTCTGCTCTTGATATACGCCTTCCGTAAAATTCATTTTAGGCACCATTGGCCGCGAAATATCTATCGCATGCTAGTATAAGTAGTTGTTTTCTCGTCTGGAATGTAGTACGGTTGGTGGGGAGTTTCCGGGCTTTTTTTATTTATTTATTTTATATAAAGCAGGGTCGGAAGATCAGTGTTTTGGGGGTCTTGCAAAAGGTATAAAAGTGTCAATCGTTGTTGTTTCCTTTTTCATTTATGGATCGAAATAAACGGGCTAGTGGATCACAAACAGGGTCGGTCGGAATAGCAGAAACTACGGTAGCGTAGAGTGGATATCCGGATTCGTTTTTATCTCGTACCCACGACATAATACAGACAGACAGACAGACAGAACATTTTATTGAAAGACTTGTACAAAGTATATTGTCATCCAAAAAATACATATGTACAAAAATTATTATATACAACAACGGGAATTGAAATAAATATATATGTTCAATCATTAAATTAGTAATCTAGAAAAAATAAATCCTTTACGGGGGATTTTATTACTTCAATATCAATTTGATGCCGCAGAATACACATGTTCATTTTAACCAATCAAATCCAAAACACAAGCCCGTATACTAGCATATAGCACGATTTACATACATGTAAACATTGTGTGGTGGCACGTGTCTTGGATTGGATTTAAATTGTGTTAACTATCTTGTTTTCGCGAATAAAATATCTCGTTCGCACGAACGACTTGACTCCTTACCAGATTACAAAATTTTAACCCTTTCCCAAACGATTCCGACTTTAAACGACCCTGAGAAAAACACAGTTTTAAAAATAATGTTGGAAAAGAAGAAAATGCTGGTAAAAGTATAACCTCGTTTTCCCACAGTGTTTTCCACCCTCTGAAAGATAAATTTAATGTCAAAGCCCCGTAATATCTGTCGTCTGCAAATGCTTTGAATGCAGACAAGTCTAAAATCTTGTCGTTTGGTAAGAGTTAAAGTGGTCAAAACTGCAAGCATTGGCAGACGACAAATTTAATGTACCTCAAATGTATGAGATCTGCCTCTGAAAGGGAAGAAAACATCGTGGAAAGGGTCGAAAATGCTGGTTACCGGCACTTTCTCCCCCTTCCAACAATGTTTTTAAAAGGCTTTTTTCAAGGTCGTTGATGCACGCGATTGTTTGGATAAGGGATTGGTTATCTCAACGGAAAATATTATGTCGTGGAAACGAGCTAAACAGTCGCATGTCCTTTAAACGCTGCCGTAGAAAACAAAAGGAGGTGTCTTTGAGACCTATAGCGTGATTGAACCCTTTACCACACAATTTCGAGTTTTAACGACTCGAAGACAGAAAGCTTTTGAAAACATTATGGGAAAATACAGAAATGTTTTGAAAACATTATGGGAAAAGGAGAAAATGCTGGTAACCATCATTTTCTTCTTTTCCCACAATGTTTTCTAGTGTAAATTTCATCATAAGAGCTACCTTCAATTTGTTGTCTGCAAATGCTTTGAATTTTGACAAGTCTAATATTTTGTGGTGTGGTAAAGAGTTAAAGTATAACTACGATAGTTTGTCCCTTGATAAGGGTTAAACCAAATGGGTTTTCAGTAGAGATATACATGTATCAGCCTTGCTCCAGCAAAAGGGGGCTTTAACCCTTTACCAAGCGACAAAATTTAAGCTTGGTCCGAATTGAAAGCATTCGCAGACGACAAAATAAATGTGACTGAAAACTTGAAATTTGTTTTGGAAAGGGTAGAAAACATTGTGGGAAAAGGAGAAAATGCTGGTTACCAGCATTTTCTCCTTTTCCCACAATGTTTTTAAAAGGCTTCTTTCACAGGGTCGTTAAAAGTCGGGATTGTGTGGTAAAGGGTTAATGCATCTCCGTGATACATTATACCAAGCATGTCATCACATAATTATGGATCCATAAAATCCATTCTTTCTTATAATCGACTGAATCACGAGGTAGACGGGTCCTTTGACATTTAGAAAATTGACCAATAACAAGAAGTTTGGACCCGGTTCACCCTGTGCATTTCACGTAGATTGACCTACGTCGATACATTTTTGTAGATGCATTAATCACCCTTTTCTCAGAGCGTGACTTATAGAAAATAAAATTTAGATAAGTTTTTATAAACGGTAGCATACATTTCTGACTATATCATGTACAATTCATAGTACCTGTTCTGTGTTTCTTTTTTTCTTTTTTTTTTTTATTCTTTACGTGTATACAACTGACATACTTTCGACGTTAATTTATGTATTTTCAAATTTATAGAGTACAATTTGAACAGAGTATATTTAAATGTACATAGGTTTATTTACATTTTTTGTTCATTTTCTCAACTTAAAGCAGGTCTCGCAGTTTTTTCAATAAAAAGCAGGTCTCGCATTTTTTTTTTTTTTCGATAAAAAAGCTCTTTTTTATATATATATTGTTATTAACATTATTAACGAGATTGAAAAATGCAAACTATCCTTAATCGTCCAGACTTTTTTTTTTTCCTTCATGTGTATGAAATAGCCTCTCTCTCTCTCTCTCTCTCTCTCTCTCTCTCTCTCTCTCTCTCTGACATGGGGATAATAATCATAATTGTTTATACTATACTTTGTTATTTTGTAGTAACGCTGTTTAACCCTATAACACACAATCCCGAGTTTTAACGACCCTTAGAAAGAAGCCTTTTGAAAACTTTGTGGGAAAAGGAGAAAATGCTGGTAACCAGCATTTTCTCCTTTTGCCACAATGTTTTCTACCCTATCAAAGAAAATTTGCACCATTTGAGCTACACTGAAATTGTCGTCTGCAAATGCTTTCAATTTGGACAAGGCTAAAATTTTGTCATCTGGTAAAGGATTAATAGTTTAAGCTGCATGTGTACTCTTGTGTTTGATTGCTAAAGACAGATTATTTTAGGTAATTTATATGATATAGGATGAACTTTTTTTTTAAACTCATTTCTGTCTGAAACAGCGTGAAACGACGTCGAAAGTACATGTATCCTTGCAAAATATGAATGTTCAACATACACGTTTTTATACATGATGTGAAAACTTAGTGGCTAAAGCAAGTAAGTGATGCTCTGGCCCAATGCTTATAAAACTGTTTTTTGTGCTCAACTCAGCTGAGCATGTAATTTCAAAGTTGTATAAATGTAATTCGATAAATCTTATGGAGTAAGTCCTCATCTTAAGGATTCTTCTTTGTCTCTGTCTATTAAACAAGGATCCTCATTTCAGTTTTTGATACCGTCCTTAAGCACAAATGAGATTTCAGGTTGGAGCACGAACTCAGTTGAGCACGGGTCCAAGTTTTATGAGCACGGGCACTGATCTAGCAAAAAGGGGTTTAATGCATCTCCATGATACGTTACACCAAGCAAGTCATCATATACCAGCTGAATCTCTAGGTAAACTGGTCCTTTGCGCTGCAGAAAATTTGACCAACAGCAAAAAGTTTCGACCCATGTCAGCCTGCGCAGGCTGACATGGGTCGATACTTTTTTTGCAGATGCATTAAGCCCCCTTTTCAAAGAGCATGACTCAAATCTTGATCGTATCAGGTAATATCGTTCTACGACAATGATTACATAAGTAGGCTTCTGCGAGAAATAGTCATCTGTATGGCGATCAACGCACGAAAAGGGGCCTTCGGACATATGCGTAAAATTGTGTCGTCCTAGATCAGCCTAGGCAGTCGGTGACTAATCCAAGACGGCACTTTCCGTTTTTGTGCGATTTTCTGTTTCACGAAAGTCTGTTGTATGAAAATATCTTATGTAGTCGTAAAGTGCCGGCTCGGATTAGCCTGCGCGGACTGCTTGGGCTAACCCGGGACGACACTTTACGCAAATGTCCGAAGGTCTCATTTCACATGTTGCGGGCCAATTATAAGGTGATGTGGTAACTGTGGCATACACAAGAATTTAATCCTTAACCCTTTACCACACAATCCCGAGTCTTAACGACTCTGAGAAAAACAGCTTTTTGAAAACATCGTGGGAAAAGGAGAAAATGCTGGTAACCAGCATTTTCTCCTTTTCCCGCAATGTTTTCTACGCAATCAAAGGCAAGTTCAATCAATTGACCCACCTTCACTTTGTTGCCTGCAAATGCTTTGAATTTGGACATGTTTAGAATTATGTCATGTGGTAAAGCGTTAAATCATTTACCACAGACGGCAAGTTAAGTTTTTCTCAAATGGTAAAATTTGTCTTTGATAGGGTAGAAAACATTGTGGGAAAAGGAGAAAAATGCTGGTTACCTGCACTCTCTCCATTTTCCGGTAATTCAAAAAGCTTCTTACTCAGGGTCGTGAAAACTCAGAATCATGTGGTAAACGTGCATGAAAAAACGACGGTTTCGGACAGTGCAGATCCGATATCAGACGTTCCGTGCAGTCTGATCTTGATCTACACTGTCCGCAAAAGCGCATTAAGTCGTTCCCAGACGGGTGCAAAATTTGTTATGTAATCAATTGTTATGTAAAATGCCGAACAGTGTAAATCTGAGATCTGTACAGTCTGATCTGCGCAGTCTGATCTTGATCTACACTGTACGCAAAAATACGCATTACCCCTATCTGATTGGCCGAGACCGTATCCGAAGTCTGATTCTAGATTTGAAATGTAACGCAGTTTTAATAAGCTTGGTCAGTTCCCCCGCTGAAGGTAAGGGGTCGAATCAGCTTTGGACCAGAATATATGCAATCTTATATTTGGGGTAAATACATAATTATCATGTAAGGGTTTATCTCTGCAAACGACATTATTATGTCAGAGCTCCAGATAGAGGGAGTGATTTTGATTTCAAAATTGAAAACATTCATTATTCTCCACTAAACCCTATGTTGTGGGTACTCATTAGAATCGTCTCGAGACGATTCTAATGAGTACCCACAACATAGGGTTTGGAAGAGAAATAATGGATTTAGAATACCATCACTCCCTCTTATCTGGAGCTCTGATTATGTTATGTTTTGTTATATATTATTTGATAATGAGCTATATGCTTCAAGTCGAAAATAAAATGTTATGTTATGTTATGTTATGTTATGTTATGTTATACAGAACATTAAGACAGAGCGGGGCTCTGAGAAAAAGGGGGTTTCATGCGTCTTTGAAACGCATTATCTCCCTTTACCAAACGACAAAATTTTAGACCACCTTCAAATTGAAAGCATTTGCAGACGACAATTTCATTGTGGCTCAAATAATGCGATTTTTCTTTGATAGGGTAGAAAACATTGTGGGAAAACGAGAAAATGCTGGTTACCAGCATTTTCTCCTTTTTCCCGCAATGTTTTCAAAAGGCTTCTCTCTCACTCTCTACTGCTTGTTTATTGTTTATTTCTAATCATAATACTTTTCAACTTAGTTCTTTCCTATATGTCTTTTTTGTAACATCTTGATAGTATCTCCATGTACCACGTTGGTTTTGTATATTGTAGTGCAACTGACGATGTACTTTATACAAGTCAAAATAAAATTCTGTTCTGTTCTGTTCTCAGGGTCTTTTAAAAGTCGGCATTGTATGGTAAAGGGTTAATCAAACCAGGCGAAACGTAGATCCATTCTGTTTAAAAACCGATTCCCTCATGAGGTAGAATAGTCCATTGACAAACAGAAAATTATCTCACGGCAAAAAGTTTCCACCCATATCGGCATGCGCAGACCGCGCACGCTGACATGAATGCAGATGCATTTAACCACCATTTTCACAGAGCCATGGATCATTTATAACGTGTTATGTTTCATATATGAATTTATATGTTATGTTTTCTGTACATTATTTTCAAGTTTATTTTGCTAAAGTTTGAGAACGAGTTATTATACTATGGACAGATATTGTTTCCAATTAAAATCGGTATTTCTTTTTGCATTTTTGGCGTCATGGTTTATATCTGTGTGTTTGTAGGAGGGAGCGGAGGGGGTGGGAGAGGGGGCTGTGTGACCATTTTTGTTACATACTTAAAGGCAGACACAGGGCTTATGGTTACTCATAATTAAGTAGTTATTGGTCCGAATCCCGACTCGACAAGACTTTTTTCCGGTCGACTGATACATGCCTTAAATTGCAACTTCCTCTCTTACCACTGACTCTTGTTCTGAATGTCTATGCCCCTTCCCCCCCCCCCCCAAAAAAAAAAAAAGCTATAGTAACAGTTTTCATACTTCTTTCACCGACTTTAATACACAAGAGAATAAAACAAGTGCATTGTGAAGATTCTTTTGCGCTGAACTGGTGTAAGAAATATATGGAACACACAGATACAATGTATTTGTATTGACCCCCGTGATATCGCAGATATATTGTTGAAGACGGTTGAATCCTTGACCAAACAATCCCGAGTTTTAACGACCTTGTGAAAGAAGCCTTTTGAAGACATTGTGGGAAAAGGAGAACATGCTGGTAACCAGCATTTTCTCCTTTTCCTACAATGTTTTCTATCCTATCAAAGACAACCTCTATCATTTGAGCCCCACTGAAATTGTCGTCTGTGAATATTTTTAATTTTGATGAGTCTACATTTTTTTGTCGTGTGGTAAAGGGTTAACCCTTTACCAAACGAGAAGATTTTGAAGTCAGTTATATTCAAAGCATTTACAGATGATCAACCAAATGTGGTTCAAAAGATTTAATCTTTGATAGAGCGGAAAACATTTTTGGAAAAGTAAAAAGCGCTGGATACCTTATTACGGCGATCAATACACCTATCCGTGTGTCCCATCTGTTTCCTACACAGGTTCTACGCAAAAGGATCTTCACAAGGGACTGGTTACCGGCATTTCCTCCTTTTCCCAAAATGTTTTTAAAAGGCGTCTTCCTCAGGGTCGCTCAAAAACAGGGTTGTATTATAAAGGATTAAACAACAAATTGATAAAGGAAGCGGAGAGTCAAACCATGACTGTCATGTCGCCGAGCGCCAAAGTCTTCCAAAGGCGCGCACACCTGTAGGATATATATTGTGTCTCGTGTCCTGCTTGTCGAGACTCATTTCGTTCTCTTGAAGAGTCAACAAAGATCACCATACACATACGTAAAATCTGATTTTCTTGCACGAAGACTCGTAGTCTCTTTGATATCAATTCTGTTAAATTGAATTAAGCTACCATCCAATCTGTGAGTTAGATCTTAATCTTAACTATGCTCAAAGTTAAGGCATTGTAGGCTATTGCTTCTTGCACGGTTTTGAACAATTCACAATTGATTTAATTCATTTGAGTCATGCTCTGGCAAAAGGGGGCTTAATGCATCTCCGTGATCCATGTTACCAAGCGAGACATCACATAATTATATATCTTTAAACTCAATTTTGTTTAACAACAGACTGAATCAAGAGGTAGACTAGTCCCTTGACATACAGAAAATTGACCGATAGCGAAAAGTTTCGGCTGCGGACTGCGCAAGCTGACCTGGGTCGATACTTTTCGCAGATGTATCAAGCCCCCTTTTCATAAAGTATGGCTCATTTAATTTACGAGCAAATATAAAGCAAATGAACCATAATCCAGCAAAAGGGGGCTTAATACATCTCATTGATGCATTATACCAAGCAAGGCACTATAAAACTATGGATCCATAAAATCCATTTTGTCCAGTAGCTGACTAAGTCATAAGGTAGGATAGTCCCTTGGCATGTAGGAAATTTACAGATAGCGAAAAATTTCGACTCCTGTCAGCCTGCACGAACTGCACAGGCTGATATGAGTCGATACTTTTTACAGATGCATTAAAATCCTTTTTTTTTTTTTCACAGAGTATGACTCCATTATAGTTTTGCTGTTCTTCAACTGCTACATGTATGTGAGCCATGCTCTGTGAAAAGGGGGCTTAATGTATCTGCGAAAAGTATCGACCCAGGTCAGCCTGCGCAGTCCGCGCAGGCTGACCTGAGCCGAAACTTTTCGCAATCGGTCAATTTTCTCTATGTCCAAGGACCAGTTTACCTCGTGATTCACTCGGTTGTTAAACAAAATAAATTTTATGGATCCATCATCATGTGATGACTTGCTTGGTATGATGCATTACGGTGATGCATTAAGCCCCCTTTTGCCAGAGCATGACTCATTTTTTTTTTTTTTTTTGTAAATCAGCTTTATCAATTATTCTAATACTTTATTGTAAATTTCCAACCGAAGGGGAGGTAATTGCTATCTACTTTTATAAATAAAAATAACTTTGTTATTTACTTCTAGACCATAATTCACAAAAAAAAAGCCAAGCTAAACAAAACGCGGCGCGTTTAAGTTTATGCAACTGTTTCACGGTTTGATAATAATCATTCAAAGTCCTAACGGTATCTTCATAGCACACAGAGCTGTTCTCCATTTCCAATGACTTTAGGCCGAATCCTTGCTCCCAAAACAAATCTCGGTCCTGTTGACCACATGTATAATTGAGCCAGGCTCTTTCAAAAGGGGGTTTAATGCATCTCCGTGATGCATTGTACCAAGCAAGTCATCACAAAATCCATTTTGTCAACAATCATCTGGGTCTGTATTCACCAACGATTCTTAAGAACGTTCTCAGACTTATTTTTCAAGATTTTCCAAGTTTGACAGTAACACACCTTCTGATTGGCTAAACCAAATGGTTTAGCCAATCAGAAAGTGTGTTACTTTCAATTTTTTGAAATTTTGGAGAACAAGACCAAGAATGTTCTTAAGAATGGTTGGTGATTACGGACCCTGAATCCTGAGGTAGAGTGGTCTATGGACATGCTGAAAAAATTACCAAAAGCAAAAAGGTTTCGACAGAGGTTAGCCTGCGCGGACTCCGCACACTGACATGAGTCGATACTTTTTGCAGATTCATTTAGCCTCCTTTTCAGAGAGCATGGCTCATATATTTGGCACTAAAAGAGTAAATTAATGAAAACAAATTTTCAACATAAAATCGTATGAGACTAAAGTTTGCATCACAAGACAGATTTTGACTTCTGTACAAATATCTCTTTTGTATTATGTTGAAAAAAGAAATCGAATTGTGACTGATTGATTAATTGTATGGTGTTTAACGCCGTTTCAAGATTATTTCAGTTATATCGCGGCGGCCAGTGCACCTATCCATGCTTTCCTGGAGTTTCTTTTTTTACCAGTACTCCGCACAATATTCTTTCCAAGCCACCGGCTGCTTTCCCACATAACCGTCTTCGAAACAATGTTCAGCGGTGAGAGAGGAATGAATCCTGTCGCAATGACTATCATCAATCCTCGGAAAGAAATTGGCCAAGCCAGGGATCGAACCAGCGACCTCCTGTTCTCAAGTCCTGTACGCTACCGATTGAGCTATGGAGCTTGGCCAAAAATTGAATTGTGACTTGCTTTGATAGATCTATAATACATTTCCATGTATCCTTACTGAAACAGTTTTGTTTGAACCGAAACGATATAACCTAAAATCGCTCAAAAGCCAGGTATGCATCAATATACAAAGATTTTCAGTTCTGTTCATTTTTTTTTTTTTTTGAAACCTGTTGCAAACCAGTCGAAGTGTCATTTTCTTTGATAACCATTTCACCATACCTCTTTACTGAAGCGTACTTTTAGGTAAACGTAAACGAATTAGCTTGAAATGGGTCGAAAGGTGTTTATTTTAAAACTCGCTGAAAAAAAAAATCGATTTGTGATTTGTTTTGTTAAATATTTCACCATTTTTTCCTTAGTAAAACGTAGTTTAAGTTAAACGCAAATAATATAGCTTGAAATGGTTCGAAAGTCCACTATGCACCAATATGTATTTATTTTTAAGTTCTATTCAGATTTTCCTCTTTTTAAAGCTTGCTACGGAAAAATCAAGCTAATTCTGTATATGAGGCATGCTCTGGCAAAAAGGGGCTTAATGTATCTCCGTGATCCATGATACAAAGCAAGTCATCATATAATTGTGGATGCGTAAAATTAATTTTCTCTAACAGCCGACTGTATCATGAGGTACGACAGCCCTTTCACAAGCAGAAATTTGACCAAAAGGAAAAAAAAAAGTTTCGGCCGAGGTCAGCCTGCGCAGACTGACCTGGGTCGATACTTTTTGCAGATGCATTAAGCCCCTTTTTCACAGAGCATAGCGCATATGTTTTTTACCATGTTTCACTGAAACATAAATTTAGTTGAACCAAAATTATAAAGCTCATTGCCAAACCCAGCCAAAATACTAATATGATATGGAAGTTGAGAACCGTTCAAATCTATTTTTGGCATTCCATATCCTGTTTACCAGACGACAAACTTTTAAACCTTCCCAAATTGAGAGTATCTGCAAACGATAAATTTAACATCGTTAAATGATGGGATTTTTATTTCAAAAGGTACACAACATTGTTGGAAAAGGAGACAGTGCTTGTTACCAAAAAATGTTTTCAAAAGCCTTCCTTCTTAGGGTCATTATGGGACGAAATTATTTGGTGTAACGTTTATCAACCAATAACCTCCCTCAGACGACTCATTTTCGTCTTGCAAAAGAATATTTTTGAAAACATTATGCAAAAAGGAGAAAGTGTTCGTTTTTTTTTTTTATTATTATTGTTGTCATTATTAGAATCCTTGACTGGCTCTGATTATTGCCCAAACTTTTCTCTTCTTTTGTGTAGCGCGTGGTTCCTCCTGTAGCGTTGGCTGTGCTCAGGTTTTACCATAACAGTGTTTTGAATTTTCAACGTTTAACCCATTACCACACAATGCCGATTTTTGATGACCCTGTGGGAGAAGCCTTTTGAAAACATTGAGGGAAAAGGAGAAAATGCTGGTGACCAGCATTTACTCCTTTACCCACAATGTTTTCTACCCGATCAAAGAAAAATTGTATCATTTGAAGGGCATTGAAATTGTGCTTTCAATTTGGATAAGTCTACATTTGTCGTGTGGTGAAGAGTTAACTCTTATCACTGGACAAAATTTGGGACTTGCCCGAAACTGAAAGCATTTCGAGGGGTGAAAACGAAACTATTCCATCTGCGTTTCGAAAACTTTTTAAAGGAGAGGGAAAAACGCTTCTCATTTCTGTGAAAAGAATAGTTAGGTCATCTTGTTTAGATATGTTGTGTTGAGCTGAGAGCATGAATTCAGCACAACATAATTAAACAAGACGATCTAACAACGCTTTTCGCGGAATTTTTTCACGGAGTTTTTTTCCCGTCTCCTGTAATATTTTCCAAAATGCAGATGGAATAGTTCTGCATTCACCCCTCGATTTGCTGACGAAAACAGTATACGTTAATCAAACATTAAAATTTGTCTTTGAATTGTTGGAAATAGTGTGGAAAAAGAAGAAATTCTGGTTATGCTGGGTGTTAAAACTCGGGATTTTTTTGGTAAAGGGTTAAGTCAAACAAACTGGAGTACCCTGCAAAATAAAAAAAAAAATTGTAAACCAGCATTTTTTTCCTTTTCCCACGTTTTCTACCCTTGAAAAGACAATCCCATTGGTTAAGTAATATTTAAGTTGTCGTCTGCAATTGCTTCCAGTTTGGACAAGTCTAAGAATCTGTTGTTTGGTAAAGAGTTAAATAGCAGTATTTAACCCTTTCCCAAACGACAAACTTCCAAACTTTAGACTCTTCCAAACTGAGAGAGTTTGCAGACGACAATTTTAAATTTGATAGAAATGGCAGAGTTCTCAAATAGGGTAGAAAACATTGTAGAAAAAGGAGAAATTGCTCGTTACGAGCAATTTCTCCTTTTCCTACAGTGTTTTCAAAAGACTTGTAATGCAGACACGTAAAAAACAAGGGCTTGTTTGGGAAAGGGTTAAGAGACAAGGCAACCTCGGTCTATAGTTTTCTATTACTAGACCCCCACAAAGGATTTCAAGGAAAACAGACAGAATATGACCTTTCATGTAATTTTCTAAAGGAAGATTGCAGATAGAAGGCATATTATTTCAAGCTGTGATCCAGGCCTTGATCAAATCTCCGGTTTGGCATTTGATCAAGCAGAACAAATAATTGAGCCATGCTGTGGCAAAAGGGGACTTCATGCAACTCCGTGATGCACTAATCCAAGAAATCACATAATTATGAATGAAATAGAATCTTTATTGACTTATACTTAGGTACATCGTCATCTAACCAACTATTTTTACAAATGTCATGGAACTTAATAGAGTCTCTCTCTCTCTCTCTCTCTCTCTCTCTCTCTCGCTCTCTCTCTCTCTCTGCGCTGTCCTCTCTCTCTCTCTTTCTCTCTCTATCTCTCTGTCTCTGTCTCTCTCTCTGTATCTCTCTCTCTCTCTCTCTCTCTCTGCTGTCTCTCTCTCTGCTGTCCTCTCTCTCTCTCTCACACACACACGCGCGCGCGCGCATGCACGCACATATAGACACACGCAAATCTACCAACTTTTAAGACTGAAAGAATATCTATCGTTCTATCGTGGACTAAATGTGGTTCAATAATTTAAGACTTCGTATGGAGAATGAATACGCTCATAATTATTATAAGTATGATATCAGTAGGTATATACTCTTCCAAAAAATGTTCTTTGACAGGGATAAAATACTTCCCTGTGTCAAGTATTTCAAAAATCGCAATGAAGTTGGATTATCAAATTATAATATAGGGTGAGTTTAAGACAGTTCATGGGGAACACGAGCAAATGCACATACGCGTTACCACACGAACACGTCTACGTCAATTTGCACGAAACACATCCTTCTCGAAATGCATGTGCAACTTCATGCACATGAATTGTTCGTGCTATCACTCCATCAATGCCTATAAAATGCCATGAACGAAATGTCTAGGACAGACCGCGCTGTGACACAGTATCATTAGCAAAAATGCCCAAATTAAGGTCAGAACAACGTCAAAATGCTATTGGACGTCTACAAGCAGGATCCACGCAACAAGCCGTAGCAAACCACTTTGGTGTATCGAGGCAGACAATTTCCAACCTCTGGCGTCGGTACGCTACCCAAAGCATCCAGGACAGAGCAAGGTCAGGCTGCCCCAGAATAACGTTAGTCGCCCAGGACCGCTATATACGGCTACGACATTTGCGTGACCAGACCCTCGCCGCAACTTCAACAACGACAGAAGTTCCAGGACTGCGCAGAATCTCCTATTAGACCGTGCAGAATCGACTACGTGAGGCAGGACTTGCCTCCAGAAGACCCGTCCGACGTAACGTCTTGACACCGCGTCACCGCGCCGAGCGACTTCAGTGGTGCAGAACACGGCGAAGATGGACCAGAGCTCAGTGGAGAGCGGTCCTTTTCACAGACGAGTCCCGCTTTCTGCTCAAACGAAATGATGGCCGTGCACGTGTATACCGACGTCGTGGGGAGCGTTACGCTGCAAATTGTGTACAGGAGGTTGATCGTTTTAATGGTGGCAGCGTAATGGTGTGGGCAGGATTACGGCACGATGGCAGAACAGCACTTGTTCACGTTGCTGGGACTCTAAATGATATCCGCTTCAGAGACGAGATTCTTCAACGTCACGTCCTTCCTTCCATGAACGTCAACGGCGGTGTGTTTCAGTAAGATAATGCCAGACCTTATGTGGCCCGTGTCTGCTGGCAATTTATTCGACAAAACAACATTCAAGTGCTGCCCTGGCCAGCTCGTTCCCCTGATCTCTCTCCGATTGAACATCTGTGGGATGTCCTGGATCGACGTGTTCGTGAACGACGTCCACCCCCTCAGAACCTACGAGAACTTGGTGTTGCCCTCCAGGAAGAATGGCAGAATATTCCACAATATTGAATTCAGAATCTTATTGGCTCGATGCGTCTTCGTTGTGAGGCAGTGATTCAGGCTCATGGCGGTCATACGAGGTACTGACCCCTCCATCACTTCCGGCCCTGTGACTTGTGGATAACAACACTGAACATTGAAATTCGTTATTGATTAAATGTGGAGATTCCTTTGTTTACCGTTGTATATAATATACATTATCTCACATACTGCCTTTGTAATTAACCCTGCATTCTTTGTCAAAGAACTTTTTTTGAAGAGTATATATACACGCATATTCATACACTGTATATACTATATACATACACCATCATCATAGTACAATGGCATATCTATAATAATCGCACTAAATTTAAACATACCTACTACTAAACTTCTGTTTTGGGAAATGACCACATTACACTGTCGTGGAAAATAGTGATCAAGATCAGACTGCATAGACCAGACAGTCCGATCTCGGGTCCACACTATCCACAACCTTTGTCATGATTTTCGCGTAAATAAGAGTGTATATAAATATATGTAATAGAGTCAAACCATATAAACACCCACACAAAAATAAGCAAATTGTAAATTATGGACCACCTAAAGTCCATTTTGTTGAACGACCGGCTTAATCATGAGCAGACTGACTCTCTGACATGCAGAAAATTTAAAGACAGCAAACAGTTTCGGCCCATTTAAGCCTGCGTGGACATGAGTCGATAATTTTGCAGATGATTAAGCCCCTTTTTCACAGACCATGACTTTTATTATTATTAGACAAACATCGATGTAGCCAGGTCTGGTTAAGTTGGCGCTTATACTAAACTACTTCAGGGATATCTTTTGTACCAACGTGGTATTGTTTACTTACGGACCATGGCCTGTATTCACAAATCATTCCTATCTACATTCTTAGTTTTATTCTAGATTTATAAAGTAACACAACTTTTGAATGGCCAAACCTTTTCGTATAGCCAGTCAGAAGCTGCGTTACTTCCAAATGCAGAAAAATCTTGAGACTAAGACTAAGAATGTTTTTAAGAGTAGTCAGTGAATACGGACCCAAGAGGATGAGGGTTCGACCTACCCTTGGAAGGTTTATATTTATCGCCATTTTACGTCGAGTTCTAAGCGTAGCAATGAAGTTTACCGCACATGCAAACAAAAGGTTACCCTGCAAATGTGTTATATCACCATAGCAAAATCAAAAAAAGGTACGCTGAACATTGAAACAGCCTCAGAAATCGTTCTTTTTTCTGCGTAGCTAAATGCGCTGGCTTTTGACCTACTTCTTGCTATTGATATATTTGAATGACTAAATAGAAAACCTGCGAGGTAAAAATGTGGACATGTTTATTCTGAGGGGCCCCTTCATGCTATTTGCGGGCATATTCACCCCATTAATCTTTTTAGCTCATCTGAGCACGAAGTGCTCAAGGTGAGCTATTGTGATCGTGCTGTGTCCAGCGTCCATCGTCAGTCGTCCGTCGTGCGGCGTCAACATTTTACCCTGTGTGAACTCTAGAGGCCACATTTTCAGTCAGATATGCATGAAACTTGGTCAGAATGTTTGTCTTGATAAAATCTCGAACAAGTTCAAAATTGGGTCATGTCGGGTCAAAAAGTAGGACACTAGGCCAAATCTTAGAAAAACCTTGTGTGCACTCTAGGGGCCACATTTTCAGCCTGAAACTCACGAAAATTGGTTGGAATGATGTTTCTTTTGATAATGTCTTGGACATGTTCGAAATTGGGTCATGTCGGGTCAAAAGGTAGGTCACCGGGCCAAATCTTAGAAAAACCATGTGTGCGCCCTAGAGGCCACATTTTCAGTCAGTTTTGCAAGAAACTTGGTCAGAATAATTGTCTTGATGATATCTCGGACAAGTGTGAAATTGGATCATGTCGGATCAAAAAGTACATCACTTGGCTAAATCTAAGAAAAACCTTGTGTGCACTCTAGAGGCCAAATTTCAGTCTGATACTCTTGAAACTTTGACAGAATGTTTGTCTTGACAATATCTTTGACAACTTTGAAATTCGGTCATGTCGGGTCAAAAAGTAGGTCACTGGGCCAAATCTTAGAAAAACCTTGTATGCACTCTTAGAAAAATCTTGTATGCATTTTCAGCCTGAGACTCATAAAAGTTGGTTAGAATGTATGTCTTGATAATATCTCGCACATGTTCGAAATTGGGTCTTGTAGGGTCAAAAAGTAAGTCACTGGGCTAAATCCTAAAAAAACCTTGCGTGCACTGTTGAGGCCACAATTTCCTTCGGATACTCATGAAATTAGGTCATATTGTCTGTCTTGATTATATCTCAGACAAGTTGGAAATTGGGTCATGTCGGGTCAAATAGTAGGTCACAGGCCTAAATCTTAGAAAAACCTTGGTTGCATTCTAGAGGCCACATTTTCAGCCTGATACTCATGAAACTTGGTCAGAAAGTTTGTTTTGATAATATCTTGGACATGTTCGAAATTTGGTCATGTCTGGTCAAAATGTAGGTCACTGGGCAAAATGTTAGAAAAACCTTGTTTGCATTCTAGAGACCACATTTTCAGCCTGATACTCATGAAACTTGGTCAGAAAGTTTGTCTTTTTGATATGTTGGACAACTTCCAAAGTGGGACACATCGGGTCAAAAAGTAGGTCACTGGACCACACAAGGCCACACACAGCAGGTCATTTACACTCATGTGTTTTACATCGTTAAAACCAGGCTCTCTTCAGTGTTATCAGCTACGGATGACTTTACTCAGGTGAGCGCTTTAGGGCCAGTGGACCTCTTGTTTAAAAAATATATTTTTCGCTTTTCACTTTTACTAAATCAGTGATCACTTAATAAATGAACGGATTTTTTCTTTCAGCGGAAAATTCAGAACATTACAATTCAAGATTTTTTCAAGAATATCTTACAAAAACAACGGCATTGTAGATCAAAGATGAGACTGCATGTTCTATGCAGTCTGATGTTGATGTACACTGTCTGAAAAAGAAATTCTGACCGAACCCTAAATTGCTTGCAAAAAGCAAATTCAGCTGTGCTTAGAGCCTTAACGGTTACTTTTTAATACGTTTCTTTTCCAGGTCGCTAAACGTACAAGGAAAGCAATACGGGGTTCCTGGAAGTGGTTAAAAAGAGGCATGCTGGGATACGCACGTACATTCAACCCGCCATCTTTCTTTGTGATCAACTTCTCTGGAATGGCTGCAAACAAGAGATACTGAAGTGGAGTGTTCTGTTTACAGGATACAAACTTACGGAATTGTTGTTAGAAATGGCCAGTAAAATGTACAGGTTTTTTTAACCTTTAACCCTTTCAGTGTCATAAGTGACAACAGGGGCCATTGCAGACGGTATGGATCAAGATTAGACTGCACATCTTGGATCTTGGATCTATACCGCCAGCTTGTTTGATCAAGCTTTTAAGACAAAAACAACTTTTCTTAGTTTCATTGGATTGTAATTTAAGCCGTCGGCAAGAGATCTAGTATTCTGCACTGAAAGGTTTAACTCTTTACCGGACGAGAAAAAGTTAGACTCGCCCTAACTGAAAGCATTTGCAGACGGAAATTTAACTGTGACTCAAAGATAAAATTTGTCTCTGCTAGAGCAGAAAACATTGTGGGAAGAGGAGAAAATGCTGGTACTAGCATTTTCTCCTCTTACCACAATGTTTTCAAAAGGCTTCTTCCCCAGGGTCGTTAAAAGTCGGGATTGTGTGGTAAAGGGTTAAACAGATATAAAACAAAAATATCAACTGAGCACTACTGACCAATGGTAAACACCTAAATACAATGTATTGCAATATGAAAATGCTATTCTCTTGTCGGAAACATCACGTCGTGTAGGACAGTGTAAATCCAAGATCAGACTGCACATCCAGATGACTTGGGGCTAGGAAAGTGCTCTGAACCATCTTTATTTTATTGGTGCGGTCTGTAGGTGGCATTATGATTTAACCCGTAGGCTGCTAAGCGCGACTCAAGGACCTTTTGTGGACAGTGTAGATCAAGATCAGACTGCACAGAACGTGCAGTCTGACCTTGGATCTACACTGTCCGATATGGAGATATCATTCACCCAAAAAAGACATTTGAAATAACAAAATTTGGATTTAAATTACTATTTTAAATTACATTAAATTTGCTTGAAAGTTTCATTTCATTAACTTAGCAGGATAACTGTTAACTGTTTAGATACATGCATGTGCATCTGGAACCATGAACCTTCAGATCTAACCGTTCAACCCTGTACTACACGATTCCTCTTTGGGGAGAAGGCTTTCAAAAAAAAAATGTCGTGGGTAAAGACGAAAATGCTGGTAACCAGCGTTTTCTTCTAAAGCCACTCGGTTTCTACCCTTTCAAAATTCCTTAATATCAGACGCTTCTATGTTTTTTTTTTTAGAATGCTTTGAATATCGACGATTCAAAAACCCTATCGTCTGGTAAAACGTTAGAATTTAAGCTTAAATCTAAGTTAAAATTTATTGCTGTGTTCGAATGAGCGACCTCTCCTGTGACTTTCATCATCATCATCGTTACTGATTATGTCAAAGTGGGCACGATATATATATATATATATGTGTGTGTGTGTGTGTGTGTGTGTGTGTGTGTGCCAGCCATGATCTGAGAGAAGGGGGCTTAACGCAGGCTGACCTGGGCCGAAACTTTTCGCTATTGGTCAATTTTCTGTATGTCCACGGACCAGTCTACCTTACGATTAAGTCGATTGTTAAAAAAATGGCTATTATGGATCCATAATGATGTGAAAAGGGGGCTTAACGCATCTGCGAAAAGTATCGACCCAGGTCAGCCTACGCAGTCCGCGCAGGCTGACCTGGGCCGAAACTTTTCGCTATTGGTCAATTTTCTGTATGTCCACGGACCAGTCTACCTTATGATTAAGTCGGTTATTAAAAAAAAGTGGCTATTATGGATCCATAATTATGTGATGGCTTGACTGGTATCATGGAGTTTGATGCATTCTCTATGATGCATTATACCAAGCAAATCTTCACATAATTAATGACTGAAAAAAAAATCCAGTTTTTCTGACTGAATTATAACGTAAACTGATTCTTTGACATGCAGAAAATTGACCAATATTAAAAAGTTTCGATACTTTTTGCATCTGTATTTAACGCCCTTTTCACAGAGCATGGCTTAAATATTTCCCTACATTTTGAGTAATAAATCCATCTTTCAATTTTTATGTCACTTGAACGTTTTTGCAAACAGCGTACAATTAACCATGCACGCATTGTGTTCTTTAAGCGGTTAGTTCTGTTAGTAATGATTATATATAGGTAATGGATGCTTACTTCACGTTTTCTAGTGCATGAATATGAAATCACTGCATAAATCCAAGTGTATCGCATACAGTCGAATCTAAACTGCGCACAGACTATACCAAAAATATGGTTTACCACAGCAGTCTTTGATCTTGTGCAATCTTTTTAACTTTTACATGAATATTGTTTTTTAAGAAAATAATTTGTAACGTGTGTAATTTTCCTTTTTACAAATATCCTATATGTGATGTAGGGAATGGGTTTGTGCGTGGGAGAGTGCTTTGTTAATAATATATATATACTCGTATATTCCTTTGTTCGGTTTTAATATTTTTGGTATATTACGTGATTGATGGATGGATGAAAGTATGATAAATAGATAGAAGAGCGAACGAACAGACGGACGGATGTATGAATAAATATGAGCTGTGCTCTGACAAAGGGTGGTTAAATGTTTCTCCGTGATGCATCCTACAGAGCAGGTAATCACATAATTATGGACCTATAGTACCCATAATGTCTAACAAATTTGAAAGTAACACACCTTCTGATTGGCTAAACCATTTGGTTTAGCCAATCAGAAGTTGTGTTACTTTCAAACTTGGAAAATCTTGAAGAATAATTCTAAGAACATTCTTAAGAATGGTTGATGAATACGGACCCCGGCTGAATCCTGAGGTGAAATGATCCTTTGAAATGCAGAAAATTGATTAAGAATCCAAGGACTGCCCAGGACGACTTGGGTGTCGAATCTTTTTGCAAATGTATTATTGTTTTACCACACAATCCCGACTTTTAACGACCCTGAGAAAGAAGCCTATTGAAAACATTGTGGAAACTTTTGAAAATTTCTCAGAACGATAATTCGAAATGGTTAGTAAATGCGGCCCAATACGGGGAGTAAACATCGGGGTCCGTATCCACCAACCATTCTTAAGAACGTTCTTTGTCTTATTCTCCATAATTTTCTAAGTTTGAATGTAACACAACTTCTGATTGGCTAAATCAATTGATTCAGCCAATCAGAAGTTGTGTTACTTTCAAATTTGCAAAATCTTGAAGAATAAGACAACGAACGTTCTTAAGAATGGTTCGTGAATACGGACCCAGAGCTCTACATCTGAAATCAGGAACCACACTCACCAACCAATCAAAATTGCTTTCTTGGTCTTATTCTAGATTTAGTCATTAATGGCCCAGTGGTAGCCAAAAGTACGAAATAATAAACAAAGCGGGTGTTAAATGCATGTAAATTTGAATCATACCATTTAAAAGTATAGAATTATTGTGGAGCTGATAATCTGTCATGGAACGTTTGATTAACGTGTTAGTCGCTTGAAAAAAAAAAAAGATTTTTAAAATTAGGTTAAAAGATGCCTGGTCGCTCTACCTTTTGTTTACTTTTTATCTGGTTTTAACCCTTTCAGCGCCACAGGCGAAAACAGGGACTTTTGCGGACGGCACAGATCAAGATCAGACGGCACAGAACGTGCAGTCTGATCTTTGATCTGTACCGTCCGCTTAATTTGTCAAGCCCCTACGATAAAAATCTTTCTGGGTATCTGTGGATTGCATTTACAGCCACTGAGAGAAGTCGAGTTTATTTATTTGGCGCCGAAAGAGTTAAAATTCTTTTTTTTTTTTGACAGAGATTAAGACCTACCGCACAATAACATGTTGTCACATTTACAATACTCTCCAGACTTTTAAATACAGTTTTAACACCGGTACTGTTTTCTTTTGGCCGTTAATGGACCTTAAAACTATTTTGGTTTGGCCAGTCGAAGATTGAGTTACTTTCCAGGTCAGAAAATTCTTGATAATTAGACTAAGAACTGTATTGGTGAATACAGCCCCAGACCTTCGTCAACTTAAGCTATCCAGATACCATATCTGACACATGGCTCTGGGTAAAGCTGCATTATGTACTGTAGGTAGCTAAAAGCTCAAGAAATAACCCAAATGCCAAAGTGATAGGCTTCGATTCGATGAACTTGATGACAATAAACTGACGTCCTTTCCTGACCCCTCCTCTGTATTCTTTTCTCTTCGTAAGGTAATTCGCTGGACAGTGGAGACAGTTTTCAAGGGTCAACACCGAGGGCATTGCGATTCGGTCCTGATTCCGATAGCCGTGCTTGTGACAAAGTTAAATAGTCACAATCTTTGAACTCGGTTAGAAACCAATGTAAGAATCGTTATGTGACTGGGAATAAATATGAGCCATGCTCTGTGAAGAAAGAGCTTAATGCATCTGCGAAGAGTATCGACCCAGGTCAGCCTGCGCAGGCTGACCTAGGCCGAAACTTTTTTTCGCTATTGGTCAATTTTCTGTATGTCAAAAGACCCATCTACCTTATGATGCAGTCGGCTCTTAGACAAAATGGTTTTTATGAATCCATAATTATGAGAAGACTTGCTTGGTACAATGCATCACAGAGTTGCAATAAGGCCCCTTTTGCCAGGACGTGGCTCAAATCTTTCGCTGAAAAGCGACCTAGATACTAGTAAGTTCAAACCTCTTTTAAAGTGTATAGTTTGAACAGTTACTAGTATCTAGGTCGCTTTTCGGCAATTTATACCACTGTTTGGAGACTCGATAATACTTTAAGCAATACCTGTGCACAAAACGACTTTTACGGCTATTTATTTCATGCTTACCAGTAGGATATCGAGAAATAGTGGTGAAAATATTTTTTGATATTACACGGGTACGACCAATGAGAATACCGACCACGGGAAGTTTGAACTGATTTTTATGGAAGTCTCGACAAAAAAAAAGGCGTTAGAAGCATGAAATAAATAGAATATTTGTTTTTTTCGGTGAAAGATCGAAATTTATTTCATCGAGTGAACATCATCGGTAATATTTTCACGAGTGGCGCAGCCACGAGTGAAAATATTACCGATGATGTTCACTCGATAAAATAAATTTCGATCTTTCACCGAAAAAAGCAAATATCCTCTATATCTTACAGCCTGTTGACAACTTTTGAAAATACTGAGGAAGACTAAGCAAATTTTTGTAACAAGCCATTGCACCTTTTCCCACTGTTCTTTCCCGAAAGCCTCTTCAATAATTTTTAGCTCACCTGAGCACAACGTGCTCAAGGGGAGTTTTTAGGGTCACCCGGTATCCGTCGTCCGTCGTTCGTCGTGCGTCGTGCGTCGTCAACAATTCTTTAAACATCATCTCCTCCTAAACCACTAGGCCAGTTTGGACCAAACTTGGCAGGAATGTTCCTTGGGAGGTCTTCTTTAAAAACTGTACACAAAATTTGATTCCATCAAAAACTCTGGTTGCCATGGCAACGAAATGGAACTAAGAAATTCTTTAAAAATCTTCTCCTCTGAAACCGCTGGTCAGATTTTGAAATAATTTCATAGGAATGTTCCTTGGCTGACCCTTTTCAAGAACTGTTCGCGAAATTTTGATATGTTGAAAAACATGGCTCTGGTGAATGGGCGCTACTTGCACTATATGGATTTGAAGAATTTCTTAAAAATTCTTCTTCTCTGAAACCGCTGGTCAGATTTTAAAATAATTTCACAGAGATATTTCTTGGGTGACCCTTTTAAAAAAGTGTTCGCGAAATTTTGATCCGTCAAGAAACATGGCTCTGGTGACTGGGGGCTACTTGCACTATACAGAAATGAAGAAATTCTTAAAAATTCTTCATCTCTGAAATGGCTGGTCAGATTTTGAAATAATTTCACAGAGATGTTCCTTGTGTGACCCTTTTCAAAAATTGTTCGCGAAATTTTGATCTGTCAAGAAACGTGGCTCTGGTGACTGGGGGCTAATTGCACTATACGGATATGAAGAAATTCTTAAAAATTCTTCATCTCTGGAACCGCTGGTCAGATTTTGAAATAATTTCACAGAGATGTTCCTTGGGTGACCCTTTTCAAAACCTGTTCGCGAAATTTTGATCCGTCAAGAAACATGGCTCTGGTGACTGGGGCTACTTGCACTACATGGATATGAAGAAATTCTTAAAAATTCTTCATCTCTGAAATGGCTGGTCAGATTTTGAAATAATTTCACAGAGATGTTCCTTGTGTGACCCTTTTCAAAAACTGTTCGCGAAATTTTGATCTGTCAAGAAACGTGGCTCTGGTGACTGGGGCTACCTGCACTATACGGATATGAAGAAATTCTTAAAAATTCTTCTTCTCTGAAACGGCTGGTCAGATTTTGAAATAATTTCACAGAGATGTTCCTTGGGTGACCCTTTTAAAAGATTGTTCGCGAAATTTTGATCCGTCAAGAAACATAGCTCCGGTGAATGGGGGCTACTTGCACTATACGGAAATGAAGAAATTCTTAAAAATTCTTCTTTTCTGAAACGGCTGGTCAGATTTTGAAATAATTTCAAAGGAATGTTCCTTAGGTGACCCTTTTCAAAAATTGTTCGCGAAATTTTGATCTGTCAAGAAACATGGCTCTGGTGACCGGGGTCAAATTAAAGCAATACCTTGTGGGCATTCTAGAGGCCACATTTTTTGCTCAATTGACTTGAAAATTTATCAGAATGTTTGCCTTATTTAAATCTTGGATGAGATTGAAATTGGGTCATCTGGGGTCATAAAGTAGGTCACTAGGTCAAATTAAAGAAATACCTTGTGGGCACACTAGAGGCCACATTTTTTGTCTTGATGATATCTCAGAGGAGTTCAAAATTGGGTCACATAGGGTCATAAACAATTTCACTGGGTCACATTGAAGAAATACCTTGTGGCCACTCTAGAGGCCACAATTCTAGCTAAATTGACCTGAAAATTGGTATACATATTTGACTTGATGATATCTCGGATCAGTTAGAAATTAGGTCTCATAGGGTCATAAACTAGGTCACTGGGTCAAATTAAAGAAATGTATTGTGGGCACTGTAGAGGCCACAGTTTTTGCTCAACTCACCTGAAAATTTGTCAGCATGTTTGAATTGATGATATCTTAAATAGATTTGAAATTGGGTCACAAAGGGTCATAATCTAGGTCACTAGGTCAAATTACAGAAATACCTTGTGGGCACTCTAGAGGTGACAGTTCTTGCCCAATTCACCTGAACCTTGGTCAGCAAGTTTGTTTTGATGTCTCGGATGAGTTTGAAATATGGTCACATAGGGTCATAAACTAGGTCACTAGGTCAACTTGAAGAAAGACATTTTGGACACGCCACATTTTCAGCTCAATTGACCTGACAGTTGGTCAGAATGTTTGTCTTAATAATATCTCAGATGAGTTTTAAATTGGGTCATTATGACCTTGGAGTGGAATTTCGCCTAATGACTCAGGTGAGCGATCCAGGGCCATCATAGCCCTCTTGTTTAACTCTTTACCAAACGACAAAATTATAGACCTAATAAATGCAAGCAAATGCAGACGACAAATTACGGGTACCTCGAATGACTGAAATAGTATTTAATCGAAAGAAAACTTTGCAAGAAAAAGAGTAAATGCTGATTACCAGCATTTTCTCCTCTTCCCAAAATGTTTTCCCAAGCCTTCCTCATTCGAGTTGCTAAAACACATGTCTGTTTCGTTAAGGTTGAACTGAAGTTGTACTTCACCAAATTACCAAACGTTTTAACAACAATATTTGCTGAAAATCTAGTTTGGCACATCTGTAACCCCAACACCCTGAATGGATAAAAAAAAAAAAAAAGACTGTTTCAGTCTATTGAAAAGACAAATATCTTAAATTTAACAATCTTTCAGAGATAACATCAGAGGAGTTCCCACAATGTAGACCCTAATTTATAGAGTATTACATTTGTTGATACAACAACAGGCTGCACAAAAATTCATATTCTATGCAATTAAAATGAAATCTAGATCCACACTGTCAAAACATCAAAGCGAATTCTGACAGACTTTGATCAGATTTACAACGACCATATTTTGGTATCTAATTCGAAAAAAAAAGATTGTAAAAGAAAGCAAATTTCAAAATTTCCTCTGTATTAAAGAAGAAAACGAAGAAAAATCACTGATGCAAGTGTAACATGTTGATTTAACAGAAGGAAAAAATAACTCTATTAAAGCAAATGAAGATCTTGATGAGAATCGATTTTTGTTATTTCTGTTCAGACTTAAAGACACGCTTATCAATCATGTGTCTACACCCAGATTTAACGTATGAGTTTGCTCGGGCCGAGTTGACGAGTGAAGTACTAGCCGAGTGGCTTCTCTATCTTTGCCAAACAAGACTTTACAAATTAGGGAAAACTTCATAATGAAACATGAACAAAGTTTTCATTGGCAAGAGCGCGAAAAAACTTTAAAGAAAAGATCGACTGGCTCACCCGAAATGGTTCAGCTGCTTATTAATTCCCGTAATGTTTATTTATGCATTCGGACATATACGGAAATGCCCGAATTCCTCCGTATTTGTCAAGATCTTGCGAGGGTTTCGTTTGTAGACTGGAACGCTGTTTCAAATCACGTGACTGTCAAGGTTGTCAGAAATCGTAGGGCAGAAACGCTCTTAGTACCAGTCTTTTATGTCACTTCCGTCCGTCATATCTGAATTTGTAAAAATCTACTTCCGGCCCACCACTTTTTCCAAGTCAACAGGTATGTACATTATTTGCCACCAACTCTACCAATAAGCTCTCGCTTACGCGAGGCGTCGCTCCGCGACACCTCTTGTGCGCTGCTCGCTATAAATATCCTAACGTCATGCACGAGCCGTTTTGTTTCGCAGAAAAATATTTTGTCCAAGATATCATGACAAAAGTATTTTTTGACGCTTCAAAATGCCATTTATGGAAAAAGCGGGATTTAAATTTTATTTATTTATTTATTTATTTATTTATTTTCATAATAAATGTATAAAATTTATTCACATGTTCTGAGAGCTTGCTAATAAATCTAAAAGGTTTTTTCTTTATCCATAAACAGGATATGTACCCGATAGCTCAGCAAATTTCTGCCCTCGGATTGCTGATTATCAAATATTGCTACAGGATACACTCCTCTATCACCTCCGATCATTTTTTCTACGATAGACGTGTTGGAGAAAAAATAGGGAAAATAGCTACAAATAATCTTATTTTGCCGATCTAAGGTTCCTTTGATGTAGTTGCCCTCGCAAGCCCGGGCAACCCTGCCAGGAGAACTCGTTCAACACAATATTTTCCCATACAAATGCAATAACCTGTAATATAGACATCATCGGGGTGCTTTGTTTGGTTTGTATTGGAGTTTAATGCCATTTTAGCAGCTCAGGTCATATCATGGCGGTCCGTGACGTACCCATGTGTTTCCTGGCTTTCTCACACGAATACTAACCCAACTTTCTTTCCAGAGCCACTGACTACTTTTCTCACTTGCATTAGAGGTGCATAGACCAAGATGAATATACACTAGGTTGTGTGTCGGTCTTGATCTATGCAGGTCGAAAATTGTGACAAACTATTGCACCGAAACGTGATTTGCGCAAATACATTATTTTTTTTTTATTTATTCAGTGTCTCTTATTGTTACATGTGCATGTATGTACATGCCATTCTTATATTTTTGTATAAGCTTTGTAATGACGATGAACATAGTTCAAGTCATTTTGAAATAAAGTTCTCTCCTGTTCTGTTAATTACAGGTACAAATCATCCGTTTCACCCATAATCCCTAATCGTCCGGATACCGAATTAAATTATCTGCAGCATTTGATCAGAATTTGAACAAAGGTGTTTGGGAATGAACAAAACTGTCGGGGAACTGTCTTAATTTTGTCAAGACAATCCGGGACGGTTCGCCGTATTTCACATACATTTATACATCTACGAGAGAAGTATGCATTCTATGGCAATAACTTTTGACAACCCTCAGAATAAGTGTAGGCAAAGCCGGGATTCGAACTCAAAATTCTATGATTTCAAGATCTAGCCCGTCATTCGAATTATTTGATCTAGGTATCTTTTCCACTCGCTCGTATTGAGGCTTTGCTTTTTTCATATTGCAAGATAGATATTGGATTTTTTATCACATACATTGTTGTTATGAATTGTAATGGGGCAGGACCTTCAAAACGTTTTAGTAAACAAGATTCACAAATTTAATAAAATATTTTATTAATGAAAGAAACAAATCATAAAGTGGTTATAGAGTGAAGTACATAGGGCCTACATGTTTACGCGAATTTCTTGCTTTCGACAATTGTATTGTTATTTAACAACCATCTGAAGCATGAGGCACACTGGTCGGTTCACAAGCAGAAAATTTACCAAAGCAAAAAGTTTCGACACAGGTCAGCCTACGCGGACAGCGCAGGTTGACCTGGGTCGATACTTTTTAACAGATGCATTAAGCTCCCTTTTCACAAAGCATGGGTCTTTTTTTTTTTTTTTTTTTTTTTTTTTCCTGCAAAAATATTTTTTCTGTAAAAAATCCTTTCACTTTGTTTAAAATTTATGCTCATGTTTGTGATACCATTTTTAAGTTAATACCCGCTTCCTCTTACTCAAAGGAGCAAAAATATTTTTTCTGTAAAAAATCCTTTCACTTTGTCAAAGATTTATGCTCATGTTTGTGATACCATTTTTAAGTTAATATCCTCTTCCTGCTCCCACCGTAATTATTGCAACGATGAGAGTAGTAAGCCCCTGAGGGCGTAGGTGGAGTTCTGATCTTATAATACAATTTAGGAAGTCGTATTGTTTGCTTATTTATAATGACTTTACTCAAAGGAGCATGATAATGTTAATTTCTCTTTGTCTCTTTATACGCCTAAGTATTTAATACAAAATGAGGCCCAGTTTTTAAAAAGCCCCTACAGCAAATCCGTTCAAATGATCAAAATTGTGTAAGAATAGCTTTATGTCAGTTGTAAACTTAATATGATTGTAACCCGCTTTAAAGTCGTGTGTACATAGCTCACGAATGAGCGTATAAAATTCAGTGAAAAATATTTCTCACGAAATCAAATGAGGTTAACCAACAAAGTGATCAGCAATACCACACACGTCAATTCCATGACGTTCTCTTAAAGAAATTTCATCTATTGTACTGAATAGATCGATACACCCTCGTTAACCCAGGTGTAAAGTATTATCATTCATCACTCCTGGGACATTCAATTGCGAAACCGTCGTTTCTATGAATATATTCATAAGATTGCGAATTACACCCAATAGCCAATCGAATTGTCGATGGCATAATGATACTCTCTTGTAGTGGAGGATAATCACATTTTTTTCCGTTGTTATGAATAAATCGGATGAAACCCACATCATTATCAACGATTATGGGCCTTCCTTCTGTGGCATTTGCCTTAAGACAATCCAGAGCAGACATTACAAATCCATGCATATAAAGGCAAATATTCAGAAACACAGCGTGCTGTTGCAGTCCATACGTAGCAGGGGTGACGTCATCCTCGTTGACCCAGTTCCGATGTATTCCGTAAACTACATTCATCGATTTGACTTGTTGTAGACGAGGTAAAAATAGAAATGATGGCATATGGTTGATAAAAATAGATTGAATTTTCTCACTGAAAAACTGAGATTACCAATCAAAATGCCTCATGAATAATTCATGAGAAAGAGAAGACATATGCGAGATAACCAAAGGGCGATGAATGTAGTTTACGGAATACATCGGGGCTGGGTCAACGAGGATGAGATCGATATCGTCAGGTATAAACTGTTGTAGTTCATGACATGTAACCTAACTACTAACACCAAATGTAAACCCAGCTGTTTCTAAAGCAACTCAAAAGTAAAATACATCATGGTAATCTTTGATGTTGCTATGAATCAACGCTTAAATAAACACCACGATTGTCTGCTCCTAATTTCCACCCATTGCACGAGTTACACAGATCACAAAGTTCATCATAAGCGTAATCAAAGTGCAGAATTATTTGAACCTTCTACAGGTGTACAGGATGAACAAGATTAGCTGTGTATGTTTAAGATGTTTGGTATCCTGATTGCTTCTCTTTCATTGTTTAAGCCTATCCATTTAAAATTGGTCCAAGGGTCAACCGATAATGTGAGCCTTCTTAAAGACAAACTATGTCTTCATCAACACTCTTTATAAGAAAAATAAATCCAAAGTGTTTCTTTTTCAGTTGAAAAATGTGCGTATATTGAAAAGAGAAACACAACGTTGGAATGTTACATTAGTTGAAATTCAAAAATAGCTATGCAATCGTCAAGGAAGACAACACAACACAATTGTTAGAACTCATACAACAACATGTTATATGCATATCCTTAAATTATGAAAACAAAAAGTACATAAGTACAGTTATTCGCAAACTTAAGGTCTACGACCCCTAACTCACCGTGAAATATCGTATAATATCGACGTTATCGGAAAGGCTGTTCGACCCATCGCGCTATCTTCCGTTGTAACCTATTTTAAGTCATTTTTCTCACGTGACACGGAGCTTTCCTCTTCTAACGTCATGGACTTGCATTCCAAAATGGCTTACCCAACTATTTCGGCTGTGAAGCGGAGAGACAATCGCGGCCGTTTTAAGAAAAGTAAAGTGAATCGTGCTAGTAAGTCAGTTGAAAATGTTTATATTCAACATAAATATGTTTTTGGATCTACTTGTGAAGGGGAAACATGTGAAAATAAGGATTGTCCGTTTAAAATGCCTTTTCATAATTCGAGTGATGGTTGGCAGGAAGGATCGTAGAACTTCTGTGATGTTTGAAGCTTTTCAGTTTTGTGAAGCTTGCAGACTAGGACCAGTTGACAATATTTAGTTTAACCACTTACCACACAATCCAGAATTTTAACGACCCAGACCAAGAGAGCATTTGAAAACATCGTGAGAAAAGGAGAATATGCTAACCAGAATTTTCTTCTTTTATCACAATGTTTTCTACCCTTTCTTACGCAACTTTCCCTCTATGAGCCATGTTATGATATCCACAAATGCCTTCACTTTAGACAAGTCTTAAATTTTACTCTTTGGTAAAGAGTTAAAATGTGACTCAAAGAAAGGATTCAGTGGTTATCTTCATGTTGAGTGCCAGAATTCTACCTGTGGCCACAGAAATACTGTCTCTTATGGGCAAACCCATCACGGAGGAAAGACTAATGTCCCTTGTTTTGTTGTCAATACAAAACTTGATACAGATGTGTTGAATTTGTTAATCAAAATTTGATGCTATCAAGCATGAAAGTTAAGTGTTAACCCTTTTCCCTGTTTTGCAATATTTTGGCTCTTCCAAACCCAAAGCATCTGACGAAAAGGATCAAATACCAGGTCAGATGATGGATAAATTATCTGACAGAGTAGAAAACATTGTTTGAAAAGCAGAAATTGCTTGTTATGAAAAATTTATCCTTTTTCCTCAATGTTTTGAACAGCCATTTTCATCAGAGAAATTGCCCGTCCAAACAAATAGTTTCTTTTACCACACTGTTTTCCATTGGGAATTGAATGCACAGAGACTATAACAGTGCCTTAAAAAGCGTTGTTTTTCCCAGTTTAAGTATCGTACTTGTGTCATTGTTACCGGTACTCTTTTTAGATTTTTTTAATGAATTGTTAGCTTTTATCGAAATAGAAATTTTGAATGAAGGTTTACGCGTAAGTTTATTTCGCAATCATTTTACCATGGATTGAATTGAAACTTCACAGAAGAGTTTTGTATAAACAGTCCTACTTCTTTGCCAAGTTTTATTACTGTAGGTGAATATACAATGTAATTATTACCAATTTTAAAATTGGAAATTTTTGGTTAATTGTGCTACTTGTTCTTTGACAAAGTGCTACAAACAGTCAAATGTGCTGGTCTCAGACAGCTCTAGTTTGAGATGGCATTTGTTTTTACTTTAGAAAAGATCTATACAGTACACGATTCTATTGATTGTGATTTATTCATTTACTTACTTGCATGAAAGTTTTTTTTGTTTTTTAATTGGTGACTATAGAATCTACCTTACCATGTTTAGGTCCGGTTTTCTCTGAAAGTGTGTGGCAAACTTCCTTCAAATTTCTTCCTAGCATTTGTTAATGATATTTGAACTTTTTTTGGAAGTTCTGCCGGGTTTGCAAGTTTTTTTTTTTTTTTTTTTTTTTTTTTTAATTAAGTGTGGACTCGCCAATTCTCTTGAAAATGAGTTGGGCCGGAGGACCTGCATCCGAATTTTGTCAAAATAGTGTTGTCTTCTGGAAATATTTTGACATTTGGCATTAAATTATAATCAAGTAGTACTTACTTGATTGTTTGAAACTTTTTATGTCATTGTATGTTGAAAAATATGACAAACACAATGAATTTCAAGGAGGTAGTACTCTATTATTTTTGTCCAACCTGGACATCCGCGGTAAGTCATGACATAAAATTCTTCATAATTCAAGTTAGTGTGGTGAAATGTTTTTAAACTCCACCGTAAAGTGTCTCTACCAGTCACCATTGCTGTGAGACTAAGTTTATACAGATCCTCAAATATGAGAGTTAGGGGCCGTAGACATTCCTACTGGTGAATTTCGACTGAATTATAAATCAATTACTCTTTCTCCGATTGGTTAAAAACTTATTCTATAAATGACAATTTGGCTGTAACAAATTTTCACTTAGTGTGACAATCTATTCCAAAAAGACCTGCCACATGTTTCCATTCGCCTTGCCTCTTTAACCCTTGTGCAAAAGGGTCACTCTTCGTCGACTGCAGACTTCTGTCCTTGAATGTTTCTAATATTTGAATTCTCTTTCTATATCCTTCTCTTCTCTGTTCCTCTTCTCTTTTAAGTAGCAAGTCGATATGATCTGACAGAGGCAATGGGTTATACTGACGAATTATTTCTTTTAGCTTGTTACTGCAGCTGTTTATTGTCTCTATCATGCCTCTGACGGATTTATATAATTCCGTGATGTCTCTCTCCATCTTTTCCAAAGCCTTTTCCATAGTCTTCCTTTCAGATCCTGGATTGTCTGCAAATTTCAGAATTGAATATGGGTTCCTTCTAACCTTTTCTGTGACAAAGGAAAATGTGTATGTCGTGTTATGGTGATGTTGCCAAGAGCATTTGTCATCACATACAGTGCAGTTTCCTTCGATGTCCATAACACAGCACTTTCTCTTTAATTCATCATTACCGTAGGAACAATTATCATGGCACGTTATGTTGCAATTTAGGCAAGTGGTCATATGACGCCCGACTGGAAGCTCTGTCTTTATTTGTCTCGTCTCCTCAACTTCGTATTCAAATGTTTTGTTTGCCAATATTTCCTCTTTGTTTTGTCTCAGAATTTTGATCTCCTCACGCAACTCATAAATTTTGTTCAAGCTAGCATCTATTTTTGGTTGGAGACCACTTATGTTTGCCTCAAGTCTTTGTCTCTCGACCAATAACGGTCTCTCGTGCTGCAGGCTTTTTACATTAACTGTTTCTAGAAATTTAAAGAACCTCTGTAAACTGTCGGTTCCCATGTCCCAACACAACTGTGAAATACTGAATTTACTGGTATTGACGTTATCTGCAAGTAGACAGTTGTTGTTGAATGCATAGTTTCTTTTGGTTGGGATTCCAATTGCTTTCATTTCTTCGAGTACCTCCGGACTTTGATCATCAGCATATGTAAAGAAAATGCATATGTTTTCAACTATGTCCTCCCGAAACGTCTTAAGAAGAGCCTTGTAAAACTCCTTTAGAGCTTCTGAAAGCCTGACGTCCGCTGCTTTAATGGTGAAGCATATTGCATCTATGTACAAGAGACCGTCTTCTCCCTCAGCCTTGAAAAGCCTTTCCAGTCGATCTATGAGGTTTTTGTCCTTGTGTGGCAAATTTTGAAACCCTGGTGTATCAATGATGTTGAGTTGATAGTCTAGCCGGCTTCCTTCTGAATATATCGTGGTGCATGTTATCCAATCACGATCTTGCTGAGCCTGTACAATGAAAGACAATTTATATGATTATATGACTTAACGTTGCCATTTAGTTCGCAAACTTTTAATCTTTTGCTTAATGTGAATGGAAAGGAAAGCATCAGAGCTGATTTTGCACCCCCTCCAAAATAACTAACTTATCGTAGAACGTGTCCTTTTTGCGTTTACATCATTGTTGATTTCTTAAATTCTTTTGTATTGTTTCAGTGTCATAGATGTATAGCGAGATACATAGCCCGTGATATCGAAAGTATTATGCGATCATCGAAAAAATGGCAATGAGATTATGGATACCTTGTTCAACCAGCGGTCGTTCGAGTGTTGTAGTTTAAATCGGAAGGAGTCTTTCCAGGAAATACCGGCGACATAGTTGACCATCCAATTGACCATTCTGCTCTTTCCGACCTCGGTATTTCCGACAAGCAAAACCGTTTTCTCCTTTTCCTTGAGTGCGGGCTTATTACCTGGAAGAAAATCAGACAGTTTTTTTGTATGTGTGTTTGACATACATAAATGTTTAAACCATTAAGAATCGGAAGTTTTTTCAATCTTTTATATCCAGGATAACACGTAGGTCTGGCCAATATAGCTGTATACGTGTATGATTTCAATACTAACCTATTTCAATTTTCCTTGCTTTTGCCTCTACGTTTGTGCCCTTCTCGTTTAACTGACCCTGTATATAGCACGTTAATGGTGGCCCGTCTTCTTGTTCAACTATGGCAGGTTGCAACACTTTCTTAAGGGAGGGACGTGTTTTTATTTCATCGCTTATGGCGCTGTATGGACCCTCAAAATCATCATGTATAGCACGGACTTGAAATATGTAGGAGCAGCCCGGTGTTAGTCCTTCTATTGTTACATAGGCCTTGTTTGGCTGTTCAAAGTATTTCCAACTCGTCTCTGTTTTCTCTTTGTACCGAATGAGATACGATATATTTCCGTCGTATTTAGGCACCTCCCATTGTAATGAAATGGTATCAGTGGTAACCCCAGCACAGATTGGTTTACTGGTCTTCATAGACTCCTGGAACAAAGTATAAGTTTCCGTGACCTGGGTCTGTATTCGCCAACTATTCTTAATTCCATTCTCAGTCTAGTTCTAGGTTTAGAAAATAAGACACCTTTTGATTGGCTAAACCGTTTGGGTTAGCCAGTCAGAAGTTGTGTTACTTTCAAATTAAGAATTTTGTGACAATCAGACCGAGAATTTCCTTAGGTAACTGGTGAATACGGACCCTGAAACTACATCATGCTCAGGGCCTGTGTGTTGTATTCAGTCCCTTATTTGTCACTGTTTGAAAAGGTTAAAAACAAATTTGTCTATATTTGAACCATGTTCTGGCAAGGGAGGGCTTAATGCATCTCCGTGATACCAGTCAAGCCATCACATAATTACGGATCCATAATAGCCACTTTTTTTAACAACCGACTTAATCATGGGGTAAAATGGTCCTTTGACGAACAGAAAATTGACCAACTATCGAAAAGTTTCGGTCGTAGGTCAGCCTGTGTCGACTGCGCGGGCTGACCTGAATCGATACTTTTCCCAGATGCATTTAACCCCCGTTTCACAGAGCATGGCTCATTTGCCTTTTACACTAGTTTCAAGAGTAATCTAGTTAAACAGGGTCTGCTCGTACGCCTTAAGCTTTCCCGACGTTTTGATGATCATTGACAAATATGTACTCGTGTATCACTCAGTCCAGGCCACAGGCTGCTTTCCTCCGTAATTTACATGTTTCACGTTGTTTAGTAGTGAGAGGAGCGAGGAAGACGAAACCTGTATATTGGAGAATACTTTGCCCGAGCCGGGATTTGGCCTCATAAAACACATTTTTTTTTTTTTTTTGGGGGGGGGGGGGTGGCGGGTGCGGGGAGAAATTGGGGAGGGCAAACCTCGCCCTATTCCTCATACATAAGACATGGTGTCCAACTCCATTCTTTAAATTTGGTATAAGGTATAAGGAAGATCCAAGTTTTACGTTAGAAATTGATAAAGACGAACTGGTGTCATCTGTAGTCCAGATTGTAAAAAAAAAAAGTTAGATTTTGTTTGTTATTGACGACTTATAGTGCTTGAAAATAAAACTTTTGCCCTGGAAATGTGTATTATGCGGTATAGAGTGACTTTGTACACACATTTAAGTAGGCCGAAAATCGCAGCGTGGGCTACTCGAGAACACAATGACCTCATGTACATGGCGCTTTTTAGCAACTCGCAGTTACTTGAAAGGCCGATAGGTTCAATATATTCACCGTGGCACTGAAAAGCTTCCATTTCGCGGTGGCTGAAAAAATATATGCCCAACGCCAAAGTTCCAACCGTGATAACTCTCGTAAAATTTACCCATTTATGTGGTCCTTTGTAAAAGTTGTATCAGATCGAACATGCATAACATAACATGGGTAGTTTCCATGCATCTCTCTGTCCTTTTTTTAATGATTGATTGATTGAATGATTGTATGGTGTTTAACGTAATTTTCAACATTATTTCAGTTATATCGCGGCGGCCAGTGCACCTATCCATGCTTTCCTGGAGTTTCTTTTACCAGTACTCCGCACAATATTCTTTCCAATCCACTGGCTGCTTTCCCACATAACCATCGTTGAAACAATGGTCAGCGGTGAGAGAGGAATGAATCCTGTCGCAATGACTATCATCAGTCCTCGGAAAGAAATTGGCCAAGCCGGGGATCGAACCAGCGACCTTCTATTCTCAAATCTTGTACGCTACCGACTGAGCTACGGGGCCTGGCTGTCCTTTTTTTTTAAACAAAACAGTATTCCGTTTTTTTAATTTAGGAGAAATGTAACGAGCGTACAGATTTTCTTTGAAGTAAATGCTAGTAAGTTCTGCTGTTAAGATCAGGTCATTACTCACCAACCATTGTTAACAATTTTCTAAAGTCTAGTTCTAAAAAAAATCTAAATTTGAAAGTATAAAAATTTCTGCTTGCGTCAACAAAATGGTGTAGTCGATCACGGAACACATTGCTTTCTAAATATGGAGTAGACAAGTTGGCTTCTTTAAAAGAGAAGCCAGGAGAGGTCAGCACCAATGTTTTCAAATAGCTTATTGTTTATAGCTTATTGCTTTTAATTTCAATATATTTTGGTACATGTAAACAAATAAGTTAGGCATTATATGATTGCTGCTTGTAAAAATGAGACACCTCTTACGCATTACATGACAGACACGTGACCTTCTTCCCACGTTTTCAAGTCTCGTGATTTTTTCCCGCGGTGTTCTCTTTTTTAACGAAATGCTTTTATGTATGTATAGCTTTATTTGTTTAATTAAAAATTACAACTACTGGAAAGGTCATTTGCAATCAAATCAATATAACAAATCCTTTTTTAAATCCGTCATATAAAAACAAAACATTTCTATTTCCTATTTCAGTTTTTTGATTTCGGTTTATTTATAGAACCATGACGAAACAGACTGTGTATCAGAACAATTTCGCAGAAATGCATGGAGTTAGGGAGCAATGATGACCTCTCCAATTACGAGCTTTAGAATGATTGGTGCATACGGTTCCAGATATCGAGATTCGCGTCTTGTCAATCCCTCGTCCTGTTACATGGAACTTTTTTGTGACAAAGATGTTAAATGAAAATAAAAAGATTTGCCAAGATTTTCTCGCAGAGAAACAAGATGACAACCATTTACTTACAACTCTATGATGACTCGGGATCAAGCCTTTATCTCTACAAAATAGGAAAAGATTTTCCACTTAATTACACTATTTTGTTTTAAATTCATTAAAATATATTCTTACTTTGTTGCAAATAACATGTGTTTGTCAAAACTAATTCTTCCATATTCAAAGCACCTATCCAAAGAATCCGGATGCATGCCTTCCATTTCTTATACATGTATCTTCGATATCTGTATTTCTAAACTCGCTACATCGTACCGTGATCGTAACACAAACATTTACTGAAATTTCTAAAACAGCAGATTTTACTTTTAAATAGAAAACATTGTGAATGATTATACTATCTAAAATGAAAAACGCTTTATTTTCTTCTCTCTGCAAGTGGTTTTTTTTTTTTTTTTCCCTTCTTCTTCTTTGTTATAATATAAAGAGCATACCCTATTTGGCAATCGTCGCCTTCTACCTCATCAGACTGCGTCGTAACGTCTGGAAAAGTTTAAGGTAAAGATGTAGGCACATAACTATCTCTGAACTAAGTAGTCGTCTCTGTTTCTGTTAAGTGTGTTACTGTTTATTTTTGTTGCTTTTGTTGTTTTTGGATAGTCTTACTAATTGTCTAGGTTGATAAAGCAAATCCCCAACGCAATTCTCTTAGTAGAAGTTACGGGTTTTCGAAAACATAAAACACCAAATGACCTTCAGCAAAGAATTTGCTGAAGAACTTTCATTTGTAAGCATCAACCATGGGGATTAAGACAGTGTTTAAATTTCATGATACTACACGTGTCTAGACATAAATGCGGACTGTGGCGTATTTTGTACACCTCAAACAATGTCATCGATATCTGATTTGCTTGCTATGAAATAAACATTCTATGCTGATAGGAAATTAAAATTATTTTTGATAAGCTGAAAACTCGACCAATAAAATGTGATCAAATTTTGGTTTTGTGTGCTTTAGCCAGTCGTAATAGGGGTTCTAGATAGCAGATGGATTTTGGTATCAACGACTGCTATTCTATCTGTCTGTATTTTTTGTCTTATTTCTTCGTTATACATACTAGTAATACTCAAGGTCTAATCATGAACACATTTAAATACATACTGTTATGCATTTATTCAATTTAATTGAATGATAAATAAAAAATTAAATCTGAAACAAATCCCGCCACGTTTATTGTCTTTATTTAGTACTTCTATCGTTGAAACTTCAGTGTTTTTCTTTGTCGCTGTCTATTAAATCAGAGTCTTCATTTCAGATTTTCATACGGTCTTTAAGCATAAATGAGACTCTAAGTTTACGCACGAACTCAGTTGTGCACAGACTCAAGTTTTATAAGCATGGGCACCGAAAATATTAGTTCGTCATTAAACCCACGCTGTTACGTTATTCATCAGAACGAGAGTTTTAGGCCGATTCTAATGAGTACCCACAATGTGAATTTTATGTGAAAAACATAAAAGTACCTTCAAACTTTTAAGATATATTCCTTTTTTGTACTTTAACGTACATCCCAGAATAATTTGTCCCTCTTAAAATTATTGCGAAGTTGATTTCCAGTGACAAATGACTACTGATAAATAATACATTAAACTGCAAAAATGCTAGAATAAATTGGACACACACACACACTGTTTTTCCCCCATCTATATGAGCAGCAGGTCCACAAATTTTTGTCGGCATGTTTGCTACATCAATGTCATGTGACAACTACCGATTAAGAAAAGTCTCATATTGTGATGAAAATTGATCAAATACAGCTGTTTCGTTTTTGTAATGAACCTCTTTATGAATTCGGGTTTTTTCTTTTTTTTTTTTTTGCCTCGGAAGGTTTGTTCTAATTCCCGGTCAAAAATTTTCTTTTCACCCTTTCGTATAGCAAAACTTAAATATGAAAAAAGTATATGAGATACTCCACCTATTATGTCAGGATGATCTTCTTTATTTAGTTTGTCAACTTCAAGTTTGTATGAGTACACTACAAAGAAAAATAAAAAATATAACTGACAACTTGGTCAAGATTATGAATTGGGGTTTATAAATCGCGAGCGTTAATTTTGGTAAAATCCGAGAATGATATGAAGTTTACCGCCTTTACCCGTCTATTAAATATCTTTTCGAACGATTTGATACAATTACTAACTGAAAATAAAAGTAATTATATTTACCGATACTGTTAAAACAGCGTTCCATTTCAGCTTCTGTCAACAGGATTTCGAACTCAAGTGATTCACAGCGTAACCGTTCTCGACATGCGCCTTTGATGCTGTCAAAAACGTTAAGGACCTTACCACAGAGGCACTGACTCCAAAATGCAAAGAGAGATTTTACTGTGGGACATGTAATTTCGAGGATTATACATCCAACCCCTATCGATTCGACGTGATTTGGCGCGATTACTTCGTTCAAGCGATTGTACAGCACTTCTGGCTGTGTCTCAGGAGATATGAGTTTTGCCAACTCTCCATGCTGATCAAGCGGTAAATTTTCTGGTCTGACAATGATGTGGGTTCCTGAAAAATTGAAAAAGACATACCCATGCAAAGCAGTCGTATAATTGCCCATCACACGAATTCACAATGCGACCGGGGACTTTGACTTTTTATGAACATCTTGAAATTTGCAATCCAATATCGAATAAATCCATGCGCAAAAGACTTTTAATAAGTAATATATAAAGTCTCAATTTTACAGTTATACAAGAAAACCAGTCCAGTATCTCTCATAATTATGTATGAAAAAAGAGACGTACTAATTTCAGTTTCATTTACTCGGCGTTGCACTTCTTTAGGAGCAGATTGAATAGCGTTGATGAGTGTGTTGAATCGTTCTTCTAAAGATTGCAGTCGAACCCTGAGCGTTAAATTGTCTGAAACACAAAATCGCCGTATAATATAAGTGTAAATGAACCATAAAGATTAATTAATATTGATAAGCACAATCGTGCATTAGCAGACAGAGTCCAACAGACCAACGGTCATTTCTGATATAACAAGATCCCTGCTTTTGGTTTGCAACAAAATACTAGAAATCCTAAAGCATCCAAATCTTTGATGAAAAAGATTTTCCTATACATCATCAAACTGAGGAAAATAAGATATGTGGCTAAAAATACAAAAACGAATTTTAATGTTAAACTTCTTTGTACTTTCAAGAAGACACTTGCCTTGTGAGTGTCTTTGAAGATCAATTTTCATGTCATTCATTAGCCAGTTTTTCAAAATATCCCGTGGCGGTTCTTCTCGTGGCATTTGGTGAACATCACATTTTATGATTTCTTGCATTTTCGCTTGGAGTGTCTCTGGTGCTTGTCCAACCAGCTTTTCCAAGCCCTCCATGTTTATCTCTTTGTTTCCTAAAATGCGGTCACGCACAACTTTGAGTTTGTTAACGAAGTCCAACGCTTCTTTATTGACACTTCTGCGACACGGGATCATCAGGATGAACGCTAATAAGGAAAGATCCCATTCTGAAACCACGGCTGGTTCTCCAGCTGTTGGGTACAACATCTCTTTATGATGACGCAACATCTGTCCCATACCTTGTCCGTGTCTTATGAAATCCAAAAACGTATTGTGGTTCCAGACTGACGCATAGTCAGGTTTCTGGTTTTCAATGTGACTCGAGACAACATCCAATAAGGTCTTCCTACATATCTCCAAGAATTTCATGTGTGCTTCATTGAATTGGTTATCCAGTGCTGTTGAAAACACGTAAAATTTCACATATTACTTAACTCTTTACCAAACGACAAAATGATGGACTCGACCAAATTGAAAGCATTTGCAGACAGCAAATTAAAGGTAGCTCAAATGGTGATTTCTGTCTTTGATAAGGTAGAAAACATTGTGGGAAAAAGGGAAAATGCTGATTACCAGCATTTTCTCCTTTTCCCACAATGTTTTCAAAAGGCCTTTTCCCCAAGGTCGTTTAAACTCGGGATTGAGTGGTAAAGGGTTAAAATGATAACGAAAAGGAAAGTTTATTGCTATAAAGGTTTGCGCAAACTATATTGTTGTGCTACCAGTCCATTATTTGGATATCATTCACTAAATGAAATCCAGTTAGTCATTTCTCTTTCCGATAAAATTAATTTTAAACCCTTTTGAAGTGAGAACGAAGCCAGCTGCTTTAACTAAGGGGATGCCGCAAAAATTCAATTTGAGCGTACTATTAAACATCTGTGTTTCTATTACCGCGTATTAGGCAAAAACCGATCAGTCATTAACATTAAATCGTATACAGACATAACCTGAGATTCAATTCCGTTTGAATTTATTTAAGAAATAACCAATCAAATTCTGCTCATACCTGTAATGTTGATGTCGACCACAGCTTGTATCATCGCAACCCCATCTTGTGCCGTGTTTCCTAGTAATCTTTTGGCGACCCTAATATTTTCATCCAGCTCTTGTTTCATCATTTTTAGCGACTCTGCAGCTTCTTCTAGAATGCACCTCACAATTGAGAGGTCAAAGCTTGTTGCTTGTTGTAGCTAAAAAAGTCGGCGACGTTTCTTATTTAATTCATATTTTCCCAAAAGTATAAAGACCTTTATTATGCCAAAAGTGAAATGACATACATATCTATTGCCTATCATTAAGCGAATGAGTCGTGCTCTGGAAAATGAGAGTTTAATGCATCTGCTGAAAGTATCGACTCATGTCAGCCTGGGTAGTCCGCGCAGGCTGACCTTGGTCGAAACTTTTTGCTATCAGTCAATCATCTGCATATCAAAGGACCTACTACCGCATGGCTTTGGGGCAAAACGGGTCTTCATAATGCGACGACTTTCAGTATAATGCATTAAACCCCTTTTACTAGAGCATCGCCCAAATTTTGGATGTTTTAAACTTAAATGCCATCGGTCGTGGAGTAGTTACTTTGGACAAGTGCAATAAAGACAATAGGTAATAGCAGTAAAGGACAATAGGTAATAGCAGTGAAAGAAAGATTTTCCTTACTTGATTCATTTTAGCATTTGCACATGTCATTTCAAAAAGTTTTATTGAATTTCTATAGATGACTTTAATATGAGAGCAATGAATGCTTGTTTAAGGCGTAAATATTGATTCAAGATATTATCAAATTTTATACAGGGACAAAAATATTAACCAAACGACGCAAACAATCGCAGGGTATGGCTATTGTCATCAAGATTTAGATCTAGTCGAAAATCCGTGACTGTGAAAAACAGACACGATGTACGCGGTAAGATATACCAACTGCATCTCAACAATATCAACAGTTTACGGAGTAAGTATTCTTGTTTAAAACTCAGTAAACTATCGAGCTGGAAGACAAACCTCAAAAATCTTTGATATAGTTTCTGCAGTATCGATGGTCTTGAAGTCTTGCAGCATACTGATTAACAAACTGCAGTTAGCTTTCATGTCTTCTTCACTGAATTCATACTCGGTAATGTGCATTATTCTGTTTCGAACGTGTCTGGCCTAGAAAAATAACTGATACTTTGTGAATCGTAAAAAATTGATGAAAAAATATAATAGAGTATCACAAAACCATTACGTTCAAATGAATACATAGACCTTTTCTGTCTCTTTTATTGTGTCGTCAAAATAATTTTTTGTAAAGTTTTTTTTTTACAGTTACGAATCCAGGGTATTGCGACATGTGACTGAAACATCAAAAAGGTCTCCCGCAAACTGAATACGTAGAATTACAAATATTTTAATTACTCAATTGAAACTATAAAGCTAATAAAAAGGTTAACCTTACAGAGTAAACTTTTATTTAGTTACTTTTATAGAGAATAGATGGTTGGTGTCTTGGATGGGTTAAGTTTATCGGGCAAGGCGGAGGAATTTATCTGGTGAGCCGAAGGCGAACCGGATAATTTCCGAAGCCGAGCCCGATAAACTTAAACCATCCAAGACACCAACCATCTATTCTATTTATCCTGTCACGCACTGTAAATGAACAAAACGAAACAAAAAACAAACTTGATACGAGGACCGTACCTTTTCTTCAATATTTTATGGTACTGATACCATAAAACTCCCGAGCCAAGCCTGACAAACTTTCCTGGAATCAAAGACACTACTGTCTATTCTTCAAATTTTCCAATCCACGACACTATTCTGCTTATCCTGTTTCACATTTTACGAGGGTTGTTCGGGAAGTTCGTAGAATTTTGCTCTAAAATCCATATTATTTGTAATTTATAGGTAAATATCAAGGTATAAGTACTTAAACATACCGTGACTACATTTCCAAAAGATTATTCGAAAATATCAACAATAACCGAGAATAGCGGTAACCCTAGCAACACAATATCGGGATACCGGAGCAGTCCATTTCTTAACAATGTATAACATAGTATAACAGATTTTACATTGTATCTTTTATACTTTCTATTGGCATCAAAATGGCGCGAAAACGTCAATCGTTAACACAACGTCATGACGTCATTTCCTGCAAATTTCATAACGTTTTCGGTTCTTTCAAACGAGCTACACGATTTTGAAGGAGATATCAAAAAGTCGCTGACCGGAAGAGATGACGTCTACCGGCGACGTCGAATTGCGAAGTGTTGTGAAATTTTGTGTCGCGCTGGAAAAATCACCAACAGAAACGCTGAACATGATCAAATCTACAGGAAAATATAAAAAATACAGCCCAGCTACTGTATATAAGTGGCATGCGCGTTTTAGAAGCGGACGTGATTCTATTGAGGACGATCCTAGATCTGGTCGGCCGGCCGTCGTAGTGTGTTCAGTTAGGGATCGAGTGAAAGACACGGTAAATTGTGATAGGAGAATTACTGTCAGGTCGATTGCAGATGAACTCGATGTTTCGGTATCCACGGTGCATGGGATATTAACAGATGAACTGGGCATGTCTAAAGTTAGTGCGCGTTGGGTGCCCCGATTGCTCAAGGAAAGTGAAAAAGAATGCCGGGTGCGATGTTCACAGGAGTTTCTTACCCGCTACGAAACAGAGGGAGACGCATTTTTACACAGGATTATCACCACGGATGAGACCTGGCTGCACCACTTTGACCCGGAAACTAAGCGCATGTCATCGGTGTGGAAAACCCCGCGTACCCCTCCACCAAAAAAGGCTCGGGTCCAAAAAAGCGCAGGAAAACAGATGTTCGTTTACTTCATGGACCGGCACGGGATGCTATTACAGCACCGAATTCCAGAGGGCCAAACAGTCACAGCGGCATACTATTCTAAGGTAAATGATAAATAAATAAATAAATAAATAAATAAATAAATAAATCTAAATAAATAAATCAATCAATCAAATAAATAACAAAAAATGAGATATTGATTTACGCAAACCTAATGAACCGTGCATTTCTTTCTTTAGGTTCTGAGGCGGGATCTCGTTAACGCGATACGGAAGAAACGGCCCCACTTGAACCATGACCAAGTAATACTACACCAGGATAATGCACCGGGACACCGAGCGGAATCTACACAGCTAGAGATCACTCTGCTGGGTTTTGAGGTCTTGAAGCACCCACCATACAGTCCTGACCTCGCCCCCATGGATTTTCGCGTGTTCCCGGAGCTCAAGGCACAGTTACGCGGAATACGGTTTGATTCAGCTGACGACCTTACTAAACAAGCCCAAGCAGTTGTGTCGTCATTTTCTGAAGAGTGGTATGTAGAAACGTACACTAAGTGGATAAGCAGGCATCGGAAATGCGTGGATCTTGCGGGTGACTATGTGGAGAAAGTGCGACGTTCGTTGGACTTAAATGACGCTTGACGTTACTTATGACGTCGGCGTGCTCCGGGTATGACTTACATGCTGTTTTATTTCTGTTAGGAAAATTTTGCTATTTAAGATACTAGAAAAATACACAGGGAATGGATAGAATAAAATCTGAAATTTGTGCCCGTATATTCTATTTTACTGAACTGCGATTATAACTTGTCCTATAAAAAAATTCTACGAACTTCCAGAACAACCCTCGTACAAACATAAATCCAACTAGATAGAATATTTCGCTCGAAATTAAGGCACGTATTGACATCTTTCGCACTATGAAAAAAACACACTTGTATGGCGAACTATGCAAAGCGCTTTGGGTATGCAGCTGTAATAATGACGTCATGAATGATACTGACTACGTCATAAACGTGACGTAAACCCTCGGAAGAATGCTGTGGCGAAGAATTTTGTTTTATTTTGAATATTAAGAAAAATCAACATGTGCATCGAATTTTAGGCGATAATTTTACTTTGAAATATTGATTTCGTGTACCGGCCGCTAAAAAAAAGGAGTTCCGGCTGGTCACATGACCAACTAAACTAATAAACCTTGATCACGTGACCAACTGACATAATAAACCTAGTTACGTGGTCAAGTGACTGTATATCACCAAGTTTATATGACCTCCTGTTATACGACGGAATTTATAGGAGGTGACGGGATAAATTACTCTATAGCGTAGCTGTTTCAACGTAGTAAAGTCACCTGAGCTTTACAATGATAGGCATTGTATGCAGGCTTGCACTTTGAATTGAACTTACTCATTTAGATGAGCTGTACTCTGTAAAAGGGGGTTTAACGCATCCGCAAAAACATATCGACGCATGCCAATCGGCACAGTCCGCACAGTCTGACATAGACTAGGTCGCAGCTTTTTTGCCTTTGGTTAATTTTCTGCTTGTCAAAGGACCATCCTACCTCATGCTTCAGTCGGTTGTCAAACATGATGAATTTTATGGATCCATAATTATTTGATAACTTGCTAGGTATAATGCATCACGGAAATGCATTAAAAGCCCTTTTTGCCAGAGTGCGCTCATTCATCTACCAAATATCTATGATGAGGTTCGACAGAAGTTTTTAACTATTTTAACTATTTTTAATTTTTTATATATTTATTTTTAACTATTGAATATGTTACAGCCTCCTCTCATTCACAGTCCGACGGAAATGCCATGCTGTGTTGCTACTTACTTCATTCGTTAATCTGTCAAACGATTAAATGTTTGCAATGTGATATGTGCGTGCATTTCCTCTTACCTTTCTGAAAATGTTGTCGTCATTGTTTAAATCACCATTTACATAGTTTTGGAAACCAGAATAGTTGATGATAATACTGATGATACCGGTGAAGTCTGTCTCCTGGGCTGATTCTTTATCTCGATATCCAGATGCAGGAATAAAACATTTTGCCAACTCCCAATGACTGTGTTGCCATCTGTTTATATTTATGTTGTGAAACGGTATTTTTTGAAGACGACTGTGTTGCATGACCTCGTCCCTGATTTTGTTACAGACACTTTTCTGACAAAAAGCAACAGTATCTTTGTCGCATCTGGAACATCTTCGTCCTTTTTGGATTTTCTGTGTCACTTCGCAGTGAAATTTTTTAATCACATTTTCAACGATCCCCAAACATGCAGCTCTCGCGAATTTAAGAGCCAAAGCACATTTTACCCAGCGCTGGAAATTCGGATTGTGAAGTCGATCATGAAGATCTGCCATCGCTGGAATGACAAGTTTTAATTACCGTAGTGCTTTACCATGCGAATTGCATGAAAAATACAAAAAGGTTCGTGTAGATACATTCTGTTTGCAGAGATAAATGTATTACATGACACAACTTTGTTGAAACATTTTGCTGCAAGGATTTAAACGGAACCTAACTTCTTGTTCCTAACAATACGAATATAGATTGCATTGTGTTTACATGACCAAAGCTAAATTTACAGAAAATATATTCTATATTCTTTAAAATCACAACCTTATCTTTCATTGAACATTTTGATCCATAAGTATGTGATGACTGACTTGGTATAATGCATCAAGGAGATGCATTAAGCCCCTTTAGCCAGAGCATGCTCAAATAAATTTGTTAACAGGATTGGCATAACCTTTCGTATAATAAACCCTTTACCACATTGATCCGAGTTTTAACGACCTTAAGGAAGAAGGCTTGTGAGTTACCAGCATACTCTACATTTCCCACTTTTTTTTTCAACCTTTCAAAAGACTATCCCAGAATTTGAGGCACGTGTCATATTTCATCAGAGAAATACTTGGATTTGGACCAGTCTGAGATTTTGCCTTTTTGGTTAAGCGTTAATTCTTTGTGTCTTTCTGTCTCTCTCCAAATCAAAATTGAGAAAGACAAGGGCTTGCTTTTTTCACGTACTTTAATAATTTTTTCTCTGTCCCAGGGTGCACCGTTATATAATAACTAATCTTTAGTTTTACTACATTTTGGAACGTGACATCCTGAAAATTTCTTCTTGGGAGATTTTAATTCTATTTATTTCCATGATTTTCAGTAGTTTATCGGGAAATAATGGCGGATTATGGTTAAGTATTTCACTGTTTCGACCAGTGAATTTGCCGATTGATAAATTTACTGGTACGAAAATTCCGAGAGCTCCCTTGTACTTCGCTAATCCTAACGAAAAAGTGTTAGAAGCATGAAATAAATAGAAAGATCGAAATTTTCTTTCATTGAGTGAACATCATACGGTAATACTTTCACGAGTGGCTGTGCTTGAACATTTCTTTTTGGGAGATTTTAATTTTATGTATTTCAAATTGGTTACACCATGGTGTACCTGGCACTTTGATTTAGGGGGTAACTATTCGAACAGCTAAACGAATACAATTGGCATTATCATCTATAAAGAGGACCTAAATATTGCGATTGTAATGCAACAGTTTGCACAAGTTATACCATAAGTTGTCGACCAGTTAAAATCATTTTAATGCGAGTTCCGTACAGTTTGATCTGTGTTCGACAGTGTAGGATGAACAAAAATATACGAGTCATCCTCTGTGAAAAGGTGGTTTAAAAACTAAGTGCAAAAAGTATCGACCCACGTCAGCCTGCGCAGTCCTCTCAGGCTGACTTCGGTCGAAACTTTTTGCTAAATTTTCTTCATGTCAAAGGACTCTTCTATCTCATGATTTGGTACGTTTTCAGAAAAAAATCTATCCAAAAAATTGCTTGGTACCATACATTACATGATGCATTAAGCCCCATTTCTCAAAAAATGCCGCTAATATACTAGCGCAGTTGGCCGTATTGGGCTTAGAATAGACAGATAAGTCTTACGGATGTTTTATTCAGTAGAGAGCACTGCGTAATTTTCCAAAAAGAAAGAGCTAAGACTCAAAATATTTTTAAAAATCAAATTTAAAATTCAGACATGACAGAAATTAAATAATATTATTCAATTATTTCAAAGTGTTCTTACCTGTGCAAGCCACTCTCAGATCCTCTGAGAAATCAGTGCCAACTGTTAATCAAAAGAATGATCTTGTCATTTAATCTGCAAGATCAAATATTCTCTGCACGATATTCATTTGAAAAGGTTTGTTTCATTCCCATTAGAATCTATTTAAAATTTCCGAAGCGTAAAATATTATTAAAAAATATACTTGAGTGTTTTGGTATAAGAAATTACTGCAAAGAAAATTATTATGATTGACTATTTTACCATTTTATTTTGCACTTATCTACTTATCACAGAGAAAGGGGGGGGGGCGAAGGAGAGAGCGAGGGAGAGTGGGGAGGGGGGCGATTGACTAAAAGTTTAAAAAAATCGTTCTTTTATCTTTCAAAGTTTTTTTTAAATATCTATTGTGAATCTATAAGAATAAGATAAAAAGCCTGCCTTTTAGGTAATTGTTATTATACTTTAGATAGGCATAATTTGCATTCAAAGACACTATGTCTGCAGGTAAAAATCATTATGTGAATAAAGCATTCAATCCAATAAAATTTCTCGGCTCTGACAGTAACTTTTATTTTTGTCAGTGTGAACCGTTTCACCGCCATAGGTGAAAACAGGGACCTTTGTGTACTGTACAGATCAAGATCAGACTGCACAGATTTTGCTGTCTGATATTGATCGATACCGTTTGCTTATTAAGCCAAGCCTGTAGGATGAAAATGTTTCAAAGTCTCACTGAATTGTATATTCAGCCGTCGAAAGAGGTCGAGTGTACAAGAGCCCTGTTCTGGCAAAAGGGGGCTTAATTCATCTCCGTAATACATTATTAGTTGTACGGTCAGGTGGCAGGGGACTTGGAAACTTGTTCACGGATGTGGCGAATCATTTCCAAGTCCCCTGCCAACTGACCATACAACGAATTTATTATACTGCAAAGTTTTACCATTCCAACGTGTATACAGCGAAATTTCCGTGTTTTATGGTCTCAGAAATCGAGTACGTTTACGAAATTGAATTTCCCTTCTGAGTGCCCAAAACACACTGAAAAATCACGTCACTAAAAACTGACGTCACGAAACCTAGGTGAAATGTGCAGTTTGGTGCATGAAGTCACGATAGACATTCGACGTATTTGTATTTAAACGTGGATTAAACAACTGTAAGGTAAGTAACTATTCATTTTATGATTTGTTGGCAAAAGTTAACGACCATTGCTTGTTTCAAACGACCATTAGTTTATCAATATTTTTGTCACCGTTACAATGCATGACCTTAAACACTTCACGGTTTGTTTTGATGACGATCCGACGCTGCCATCTTTGATTTTGCTATGCTGTACCCTGAGGGCTACTAGTGTATAGCACTATAAATTCGGAGCATATCATCCAATCAGACCGCTAGAAATTTCTTTGCAATATAATACCGGTAATATACCAAGCAAGTCATCACATCATTATTGAACCATAAAATCCATTTTGTATAACAAACCGACTGAATTCTGGGGTAGATTGGTCCTTTGAAGTGCAGAAAAAGGACCAATAGCAAAAAAGTTTTGACCAAGGTCAGCCTGCGTGGACTGGCTCATATTAATCATATGAAATAGCAAACCTAGAAAATGGGTTGACAAAGGAAATTTAGCACACAAGACACTGATATTCTCTATATTAATTTCAGTACACAATGCTTCCCCCTTTGATGAAGACCAAACCATGGCGTGTCGCTTTCGCAGTTTTCCTCGCACAGCTCAAATGAAAAGGCATTTAACCAGATTCTGAGCCTTTTCTTTTTTCTTTTTGAAAGGGGGGGGGGGGAGAAAAAGTTGATATTTTGTTAGGAAAGTCATTAGGATATGACTGTTTACCCTTAGCTTGGGAAAACTGCTGAAAAAGGGGCCTCTGGTGAGACTCATCCCACGACTTTCAAATCTGTAGTCGACTAACCTCTATAGGGTCAACATATATTCTGCCATGTTAAAAACGTATTTACTCCTTGCTATGCAAAATCGGTTTTTAAATTAACTAACCGAATTCGAACAGGAAATTTTACTGTTAAAGTACAAAAAGCTAATCCTCGAATTTCGAACACGTATTTCTGTGTGTGTCTTAATTTTGTAACAATCTTTGTATCCGAATGAAAATTAGTAGTGTTTGCCAAGATATTCTACAAATTTCACCTCGACAATGGTTATGTGGGAAAGCAGCCAGTAGCTTTAGAAAATGATATAATACGAAGTAGCGGTAAAACAAACTCCAGCGGGTACGGATAGGTGCACTGGTCGCCGCGATATAAATGAAATCATGCTGAAAATGACGTTAAACACCATACAAATACAAAATCTACAAGTATCGCGCAACGAAACCTGATTGGGTTCTGACAAAATATTAGACTCTTCCAATTTAAAAGCATACAAAATGTATGTAACCTAAAAATTGAAAATTGTTTTTTTTTTTTTATGTAGACATCATTGTGGTAGAAGGGGAAAATGATGGTTACGAGCATTCTCTCCGTTTTCTAAATGTTTCGAAAGTCTTCTTCTTTGGGATCGTTAAAACTTGGGATTGTTTGGTATTGGGTTAAAAGACACCACCTGTCAGGGTGTACAATAATTTTACGAACCTGATCTTCGAGTTACATATTATTATGTTATTACAACTTTATTATCATTGTCTATGGTCCTTGACGTAATTTTTAACCTTTTCAAATTAAACAAAGTCTTCCACGCAGCGTAATATTAACTCCATAACTCTTCTCCAAACGACAGAAATCTCGTAACTGTCTAAATTGCAAGCAATAATTCAGACTCAAACAGTGGGATTAGTCTTTTAAAGGGTCGGAAACATTGTGGGAAAGGGGGGAAATGCTGATTGCCAGCCTTTCTGCTTTACCCGCAATGTTTTCAAAACCGTCTTCTTCAAGTTCATTAAAACTCTGTGATTGTTTGATAAAGGACTAACTGATTTCCACATTGTATCATACCGCTGTAGTAGAACGCTCATAAAAAATTTCATTACAATTTTGTTAAAAAGAGCAGTTTCTTGCTGCAAACTTGTCTGTCTGTCATAATATCTTTTGTGTCAAACGAATGTGTACAAGTGTGTGGTTTTTTTTTTTGTTATGAGTTAACAATTTACCACACAGCCCCGTATATAATGACCCTATGATAGAAGGTTTTTGAAAACATTGTGGAAAATAGAGAAAATGCTGGTTACCAGCATTTTCTCCTTTTTCAAGATTCTTTGTTCCAAGAATGTTTGTTCCAAGAATGTTTGTTTCCCTATTAAAGACAAACCCCATCTTTTCAACCAAATCAAATATTTCGATTGCAAATGCTTTTAATTTTGACCAATCTAACACTTTGTTGTTTGGTAAAGAGTTACCTAGTTTTAAGAAAACAGTGACAATAGATGTTGTTTTCTAGCAGACTAAACAGCTGCCTATCAGTGGCCGAGTCACAGTATGTCAAAAATGCTCGCCAATCCCACTTTCTGTAGATGCCTAAAACATTTCTGACTGGAGTAAAGGGGTGTTAATATCTGAAACAAGACGTTCTGAGCAAATAGATTATAAACTTTTATTGATATCGAAATAAATTAATCCGTACTTTTAACGACCTTGAGGGTCTTCTGGAGGGACTTCTGAAAACATCATGAAAAAAAAAAAAAACGCTGGTAACAAGTATTTTCCCCTTTTCCTACAATGTTTTCTGTCCTTCCAAAATTAAGTTATTATACTTTCAATATTTAATTCACATTTATTTTGTCGTCTGCAAATTCTTTCAATTTGGAATAATCCAGTATTAGTTGTTTTTATCAATATTGGCGAGGTCTGTTTTTTTTTTTTTTTTTTTGTCATAGCTCCATCTAAAAAAAAAGATCATGCAGTGCCGGAACTACTTTTGCAATCAAACTAATCTAAACAAACACGTATGCGAGATTTCATAATGTTTTACTTTCTTATTTTATATCAGAGGCCGAATTTCAAATGCTAGCCAAGTCTTTTTTAATCTGAGCATCATAATTTAAAGAAAAAATCCAACAATACATTCATGAAGTCTAAGAGAAAACTTAAAAACCTCATTGTCAGTTTACTGGGTACGAATTATCTAATTTTCAACTTACTTCTGGACAACATATTAAACTTATAATAATAACGACCGAATCTCTTTTTGCGGTAACCCGGTTTTTTTCGGCGAAGCTGAATGCGCTGGCTTTTGACCTACATTTTGGTTCTAATAACAAATGAATGAGTAGAAATTTGTGATTGGTGAAATGTAGACATGTTTATTTTAAGGGCCCATGCCCATTTGCTGGCAAATTTGCGCCGCCTGTCTTTTTTTAAAGATATTTCTTGTTTTAAATAAGATTCCGACTTCGTTCTGGGTCTTAGTCTATATCTAGATGGGGATAGCTAAAAATCGTGTTCCTTCCGGTTGATCGTACAGCGTCACACGTATCACAATCCTTCGCACATTTTCTATGATTGGTCAAAAATGACAACCATTATCTACCGATCGGATGATTCCTTAAAAATCAGTGTCATTTTAATGAATACAGATTGTGTAATTGCCAACCTACTTTAAGCGTGTTAGACTTCTATTTTTGTATTGATATCCGCAATGTTCCATGCTAGAAAATAATGACGCCATAAATCATATCATTTTTACGTCATGAGCAAGCCGTTTTCTCGCGGAAAAATATTGTGTCGAAGAAATGACAAAACATTTTTTTTACTGTTTCAAAGTGCCATTTATAGACCAAACGGGATTTATTTATTTATTTATTTATTTATTATGAGCGAAGCTCGTTTTACGGTAATACCGTTATAGATTTTTTTAAAATAAGATTTCGACTTTGTTCGGGGTTTAGTCTTAATCTTGATGGGGATGGCTGAAAACCGTGTGTCTTCCGCTTAATGTACAACGTCACGCGTATCACAATCGTTCGCACGTTCACTAATATGAAAAAGGCCTCAGTACGAGCGACATGAATAATTTGTGAAATAGATATCTAGATCTAATCATTCGAATGATCTTGAAATCATAGGGTTTTGAATTCCAATCGTGGTTTTGCCTAAACCAATTTTTAGGATTGTCAGTAGTCACTGCGATAGAATTCATTCTTCTCTCGTAGATGTATACATGTATGTAAATACGGCGAACGGTCCCGGATTGTTTTGACAAAATCCAGACAGTTCACCGACAATTTTGTCCATTTTGGTTCAGAGTCAGATAACTTGAAATGATTATTGGTTCACATGCTTTTAAAGAACATTTACTGGACACATTTCCTCGTTGCATATAGATCTAGATCTGTTAATGAAAAAGAGGACAGAAAGGTAGAAATTCACGGTTACATTTTTTCAAATTGCTAATTATTGCCACACATTCTGGGCGACCTGATATCGATTTGCACTGTTGGTAAGAGCAATATGAATTGCGATATGCTTTTATAACTGAATTTTCCCATTATTGTCTCTTTGGATAAAGCATGTATTTGTTTATATACATGATGATGTGCTACATCTGATTAATCTCAAAAACTGGGTACTGTTAATTATTGCTTATTTTTGGTCTCACCATCTGTGCTTTAACCAAATAGCATATTAATAATGATCAATTTTGAAATTAATATTGTCAAGACTGAACGAAATGACGCATCCATAGATATCTTCCTGTACACAAATGTGTTATTTTTCCACTTATAGTTTTTCATTATTTCTATTTGTTACTTACATGTATATATTATTTTCCACATATTTTTTTTGTTTTAATGGAGTGTCAACCAATTTTTTTTCATATTTCTGTGTATTTTATTTCTTTTGACCAAACTTGAACTTAACTTTGGGGGTGTGCTGTGCTGTTTGCTATTTCATTCTGTCATTGGTCACATAACATGAGACAAAGTAGCTATTATCCTTTTATGATGCCAGCATACCGTCCAAAAATCAGATTCCGTCTTACAATAACTGTCTTATTTCTTGCCCTAATTCAGATTTCCCAAATTCATTTACAATCCATATTTTAAGTATTAAGTCAACAGCATACCTGACCCAAAAAGTCATGCATCAAAATAAAACTCGTGTTCAGACTGGCAGAAGACAGATCCAAAACATAAGAACCTTATATTGGCTTGTATCACACTTCTTTCTTTTTGCCACCCTGTTTTTTGTTCTGGGGATTGGAAGGCTCATTCTACTTTCTTGTGATATTCATCCTAATCCTGGTCCAGGTCAACTATATTGACCAATCATCAAATTCGACAGATTTATATATTTTTTTAAATCTTCCAAATCATCTGTCTACTGTTCACTATAATGTACAAAGTCTAGTAAACAAGGTTGATGTGCTGATAGCAGAATTTTCTTATTTTGATCTTGTTTCTTTTTCTGAAACTTGGTTAAATAAATCAGTGTCATCACAAGATCTGCTTTTTTTCCACGTTTCACCCACCTGAACCTAAAGACAGGGTCAGTGACAGATATGGAGGTGTTATCCTATATGTTAAGGATACATTAACATACACAAGGAGACATGATTTGGAGTTTTACAAAGGAAACAAGACATTTGGACCAGATGGCACTTAAATTGCGTTCAAGTAATATTACATCGAGGGATTGGTGGAAAGTCCTCAAATCCTTTATAAATCCATCTTCTTCATCTTCAATACCTCCACTAATGGATGACTCCACTGACACAATGGTTGTTGATGAATGTGAAAAGGCCAACGTTTTAAATTTATTTTTCGCCAAGCAATCAAACATTGACGACCCAGTCAATATCCTGCCAGATAATGATATCCGAATTAATGGTAACTTCTTGGATTCAATATTGATTACCCCCGATGAAGTATTAGATGTTCTAAGAACACTCCGTTTAGGTAAGGCATCTGGTCCTGATGGCATAAATAATAGAATTTTAATTGAAGTTGCACATCAAATATGCAACCCTCTCAGTCAACTCTATAATCAATCTTTGAACACCTGTAGATTTCCCTCTTCTTGGAAAATTTCAAATGTATGTCCAATATTTAAAAGTGGTGACTCTGCTCTTGCAAGTAATTATAGACCTGTATCTTTATTAAACACCATGGAAAAGGTTTTCGAAAGAATAATATTTAAATATGTATTTAATCACCTGAAAGATACTAATTTTTTCACACTTTCTCAATTAGGATTTATGCCTGGAGACTCAACCATCATCCAAGTTGTATTTTTATATGATAAAATTTGCAAAGCAAAGATAAACTAGTGTCATCTGTAAATAGGTTTATTTTTGATTCAATATCATTTACAATATCATTAATATAAACTAAAAATAGGAGAGGTCCGAGAATAGATCCCTGTGGAACTCCAGCATTAATTGGACGTAAATCTGAGACAGCACCAGGTAGGACAACCCTCTGATACCTATTCGAGAGGTAGTCGGAGAACCATGAAAGAAGATTACTTCCGATTCCAGCTTTATGTAGCTTGAATAAAAGGCCTTTGTGCCATACCTTGTCAAAGGCTTTACTGATATCAAAAAATACAACTCGGACTTCTAATCCTTCATCCAAGGCTTTGCAAAGCAAAGAGAATTGGAATTATGCGAGGGCTAAAGATGCGGCTAGATCGAGCGTCTCTTCAAACAATATATTTTTCTCTTATCCGACCAGTTCTTGAATATTCAGATGTTATTTGGACTAATTTATCACAATACCAAAAAGATCAAATTGATAAAGTACAAAATGAGGCGGCACGAATCGTAACTGGGTGTAGTAAACTTGTGTCTCTAGCTGATCTTGATACGGAGTCTGGATAGGAATTACTGAATGATAGGAGGTCCAAACACAAACTTATATTATTTTTCAAAATGGTAAAGGGACTGGCTCCTACCTATTTAAATGCTTTAGTTCCAGCATCAGTTGGCAGTACATCTTCCTATAGCCTAAGATGTTCTCATAACTTACAAACTATAGCATGCAGAACTAATCTGTATTTAAACTCGTTTTTACCCTCTGTTGTTAATGATTGGAATGCTCTGCCCACTGATGTTAGGAATCTGGACTCTTTGTCAGCCTTTAAAAGTTTCATTAATAGAGAAAAACCAGTTCCAAACAAGCTTTACTTTTTCGGAGAAAGGAAGATTAAGGTTATTCACACTCAGCTACGGACAAAATGTTGTGCACTTAATCAACATCTTTATTACAGAAATTTAACTGAATCTCCTCTATGTGCTTGTGGTGAAATAGAATCAAATCAAAACTATTTTTTGACTGCAGATATTATCGTGAAATTAGGAACCGTTTAATCCAACGTGTGTCAGAAATCGGCCTTGTTTGCCTACAAACAATTCTTTTTGGTGACGAGAGTCTCACCATTGCTGATAATGAAAAGATATTTACAGCAGTTCATTCTTATATTGTGGAAAGTAAACGATTTAAGGTTTGAGATGCCATTTCCGTTACTTTGTAAAAACTCTGCACTTTTAAATATAAAGGTACCATCATTGTTTATATTGGTACTCTTTTTTTTTTCCCTACATTCTTGTCTTATTCTATCACATTTTTAGGGTCAGATTGTATTATGTTGTAAAGGGTTGATAACTAATGGTTTTTTGTTGTTTTTTTTTTTTTTTTTTAATTTCTCTTTTCTCCCTCAAATGTTGTTAAAATGTCAAATGAATATTTGTTGGTGACACTCCATGCTACATACAATCGCGCACACACACACTTACACAAACACACACACACACACTCACATTCACATACACAACTGACCATATTTTGTCCTTAACATACTACTGTTAAATAATGACCACTTATCGGAGAAGAACTTTATAAGCTTGTAGCTTTCGTTCCGATCCTTTTCATGTGGTTAGCTGTTGTTAATTATGAATAGGTATGTTATCAATATACGAATAAAATATGTTTCAACTAAATTGTACGTGAAAAGGAGATGGAATAAAATCAACTTATATATATAGTTCTAGATCTATGTCATTCCATGGAACAAACTAACTTTCTACAATACCCCTAGTGGCTTTGATGCGAGAAAATCATGTATGACCGCCATATTCTGAAGGGTTTAGATGGTGATTAAGGTCGACTGGATTGTATCTAAACCGACCGCTACTGCGGCAGCGGTATCAGATCATTATCGGACCTGAATCATACCTTGATCTCTCCAATTTTGGAGATTCATGATGTACTGTCACAGTGCGCCCTGATCATTTTTTCGAAGATGATTTTGCGGGAAATCAGCCAGTAGGTTTGGAGGAATATTGTGCAGAGTACTGTTAAAAGAAACTCCAGAGATGTACGGTGGGTGCGCTTGCTGCTGCAATATAGATCTACCTTGTAACTGAAATAATTTTGAAAACGACGTCATCATCATACAAACAAACAAAGAAATACAAAGTTCTAACTCTACATTTACACACACACACACACACATATATATAAGAAATAAGACGTAACGTGCCTATAATGCGTGTATTTTAATTATAAAACAACTAAACAAACATGTTTCGGCTATCGCCTCATCAGTGTAACGTTGTTACTGGCGGCAATGTCGTTCATTACGTCACTTCCTTTGTAACGTCATTGAAGAGTATAATAGAAGGGGGGTCACTTTGAACAATGTCAAGAATTAAGTAAAGGTTTGAAACAATCTATGAAACATTTTTCTTTTGCTAACCTGACTGATAGCTTATCCGAATGTAAAGGAGCCGTCACACCATGACGTTCCGGTCAACGTTCTCTGAACATTTCAATCGTTCGATTTTTTAGCGTTCTAGAATGAGGATGGCACATCTGGCGTGTTATTAACGTGTGCCTAACGCATGACTAGCGTGTATCTAACGCACGAGAAGCGTGTAACAGCGACCAAGTAAGATACCCCTGAAAACCATTATCGTATGCTAACGTGCCATGGGCGAGCGACGAACGATTTAGTCACACGCTGCGTGCGCTAGGGACCGTTCAGCGGTCGTTGACAGGTCGCCAGTGAGTCGTTCACTGCAAAGCAAACGATTAGTAACAACCAAGTAACGCTAGAGTAAACGACTGACTAACGAGAGCCGAACGCGTGCAATGCTCGGTGGACGTTACTAAAACGTTCCACGAACGTTCTTAAACGTTCTTCGGCGTTTAAAATTAAACGTTGAAGAACGCTGGTGTCAGTGAGAACTTTTGTGCATGTTCAAAACTTTTTTTCCGGACCAGCGTTCTCCGCCGATTCCCGGCGATCACCGACGTTCACTAGCGTTCACACAACGCTCTTCTGGCGCTATCCCAGCGACCATTGGCGACTACCAACGTTTCCTCAAACGTCAGAAAACGTTGACCAGAACGTCATGGTGTGACGGCTCCTTAACTTGTAAAAAGGAAATATTTTGAATTTGATTTCGTCCCTTGAACAATTATCTATGTGACTGCTTAATGGTAAGTGTCGGGTTGATGGATCTCTAATTTGTTGGGCATGTACAGTTCGACGTGTTCTTAATTTATCCCCTGTTTGTCCTATATAGTATTTGCCGCACCCATTGCATGTAATAACGTATAGGACATTTTGTACATCGCAGCTCGTGTTTGCATTAACTTTGAATAATTTACCGTTAAAATTGTAGGTAGATCCTTCCGGCATGTAAAGACAGAGGCTGTAATTTGATCGACCACATCTTGTTACGCTATATGTGTCTGTGATTGTTTCCGTAAATCTGGCGTTAGTAATGAGTGTTTTAAAATTTGGGGGCTGTCTTCTACTTTTTATAAATGTTATGTCTTTGGTAGCCTCTTTCATCCTTTCGTCGGAATTTAATAAATACATGTTATTTTTAAATATGCCGAACATTTCAAAATTGTTTGGGTTAAATGTTGAAATATATGGTATCGTGTTTTGACTACGTTGGTTATTTATTACTAGCAGGTTTTCTCTTGGAATATTTAAAGCTTTGTTTATTCCTATTTGAATTAAATTCACAATAGAAGTTGACAAAAAATCATTATCATTTTTAGATATCTTGATAACAAAGCAAAACACGGAAATTAATACTGACATCTATTTCAAAGACACAGACACCAAGCAATACCTCAATTACCTTTCATGCCACCCCAAGCATACAAAAAATAGCATACCATACAATATGGCCCGACGAATTTGCACCATAGTTTCAAAACCCGAAACAAGAAATGAACGACTGTTGGAGTTAAAACACGCTCTCATTGCTAGGAAATACCCTAAACGTATAATTCATAAAATAGAGTCCTCTAAATCATTAGTAATTTTAAACATGAGATTTTCTGAGATCAATTGTAGATTTTCTGCAAAAGACCTAACAAATATTTCTTCATAATCATTTCTAAACTTTAACCTTACCAAGGGAAACAACTGGTAATCATCTAGACCAGTATCATCACCAGTTGCTTCCCCTGACTTATAAAACTTGAGACGTGTTAAAATCGGAAAGTGATCCGAATCATCATTGACAATAACAAATTCATATTCATATCACATGCTGCAGATAATTTAATTCGGTATGCAGATGATTAGGGATATATGGGTGGAAACGGATGATTTGTACCTGTGATTAACGAGGAACCTATATCTATGTTGAAGTGTTACAATCGATTGCTATGCTAATATATGGCGATTGCAGACAGGAAAAATAAAGTACAAATAATCTAATTAAGGCGATCTACGCGTTCTGATTTCTTTGATTGGTGTTAAACGCCGCTTTTCGACAATAAAAGTGCGAAGATCGCCAAAATCAGATTATTTGTAGATCAGCTTTTTTTCCTATTTGTTTTCCCACACGTCCATCGTCGAAACAATGATCAGTGGTGAGAGAGGAATGCATCCTGTCGGGACATTGACAATCAACAATCCCAGGAAAGAAATTTGTTGAGTTATCGGATAGATATCCTGTTTATGGATATAGAGAATAGATGGTTGGTGTCTTGGATGGGTTAAGCTTATCGGGCAAGGCGGTGGAATTTATCTGGTGAGCCGAAGGCGAACCGGATAAATTCCGGAGCCGAGCCCGATAAACTTAAACCATCCAAGACACCAACCATCTATTCTATTTATCCTGTCACGCACTGTAAATGAACAAAACAAAACAAAAAACAGACATAAAACAAAGATTACATACCTTTTATTCAATATCTTATGGTACTGATACCATAAAATTCCCGAGCCGAGCCTGACAAAATTTCCTGGAATCAAAGACACTAAGACTGTCTATTCTTCAAATTTTCCAATCCACGACACTATTCTGTTCATCCTGTTTCACATTTACAAGCATAAATCCGACTAGATAGAATATTTCGCTCGAAATTAAGGCACGTATTGACATCTTTCGCACTATGAAAAAAACACACTTGTATGGCGAACTGTGCAAAGCGCTTTTGGTATGCAGCTGTAATAATGACGTCATTAATAATATTGACTACGTCATAAACGTGACGTAAACCCTCGGAAGAATGTTATGGCGAAGAATTCTAGTTTATTTTAAATAAGAAGAAAAATCAACATGTGCATCGAACTTTAAGCGATAATTTTACTTTGAAATATTGATTTCGTGTACCGGCACCTACAAAAAGGAGTTCCGGCTGGTCACATGACCAACTAGCCTAATAAACCTTGATCACGTGACCAACTGACATAATAAACCTAGTCACGTGGTCAAGTGACCGTATATCACCAAGTTTATATGTTATACTACGGAATTTATAGGAGGTGACAGGATAAATAGAGAATAGATGGTTGGTGTCTTGGATGGGTTAAGTTTATCGGGCAAGGCGGAGGAATTTATCTGGTGAGCCGAAGGCGAACCGGATGAATTTCGGAGCCGAGCCCGATAAACTTAACCCATCCAAGACACCAACCATCTATTCTATTTATCCTGTCACGCACTCTGCAAGAACAAAACAAAACAAAAAACAAACATTGATATAAAGACCGTACCTCCTATTCAATATCTTACGGTACTGATACCATAAAATTCCGAAGCCGAGCATGACAAACTTTCTTGAAATCAAAGACACTATGTTATTGTATAATTCCACAATCCACGACACTATTCTGTCTATCCTGTTTCTCATTTGTAAACAATCCTAAATCCGACTAGATAGAATATTTCGCTCGAAATTAAAGTACGTATTGACATCTTTCTCACTATGAAATAAACACACAAATGGCGAACTGTGTAAAGCGCTTTGGGTATGCAGCTGCAATAATGACGTCATAAATTATATTGACTACGTCATAAACGTGACGTAAGACCTCGGGAGAATGCTGTGGCGAAGAATTCTGTTTTATTTTAAATAATAAGAAAAATCAATATGTGCATCGAATTTTAAGCGATAATTTTACTTTAAAATATTGATTTCGTATCGCGCTACCTAAAAAAGGAGTTCCGGCTGGTCACATGACCAACTAGCCTAATAAACCTTGATCACGTGACCAACTGACATAATAAACCTAGTCACGTGGTCAAGTGACCGTATATCACCAAGTTTATATGACCCCCTGTTATACGACGGAATTTATAGGAGGTGACAGGATAAAAAGAAAAACACCTTTAGATCTAGATCTATTAGCAGGCTTTCAGAACATGTGAATAGATATATTTATTATGAAAAAAAATAATAATGATAAAAACAAATAGATAAATAGATCTAAATAAATGAATAAAATCAAATAAATAGAGAATAGATGGTTGGTGTCTTGGATGGGTTAAGTTTATCGGGCAAGGCGGAGGAATTTATCTGGTGAGCCGAAGGCGAACCGGATAAATTCCGGAGCCGAGCCCGATAAACTTAAACCATCCAAGACACCAACCATCTATTCTATTTATCCTGTCACGCACTCTGAAAGAAAAAAATAAAACAAAAAAACAAACATTGATATAAAGACCGTACCTCTTATTCAATACCTCATTGTACTGATACCATAAAATTCCGAAGCCGAGCCTGACAAACTTTCCTGGAATCAAAGCCTGACAAACTTTCCTGGAATCAAAGACACTATGTTCCTGTCTAATTCTCCAACCCACGACACTATTCTTTTTATCCTGTTTCTCATTTGTAATCAATCCTAAATCCGACTAGATAGAATATTTCGCCCGAAATTAAGGCACGTATTGACATCTTTCTCACTAGAAAATAAACACACAAATGGCGAACTGTGTAAAGCGCTTTGGGTACGCAGCTGCAATAATGACGTCATACATTATATTCACTACGTTATAAACGTGACGTAAAACCTTGGAAGAATGTTGTGGCGAAGACTTCTGTTTTATTTTAGATAATAAGAAAAATCAACATGTGCATCGAATCTTAAGCGATAATTTTACTTTGAAATATTGATTTCGTATCGCGGTACCTAAAAAAGGAGTTCCGGCTGGTCACATGACCAACTAGCCTAATAAACCTTGATCACGTGACCAACTGACATAATAAACCTAGTCACGTGGTCAAGTGACCGTATATCACCAAGTTTATATGACCCCCTGTTATACGACGGAATTTATAGGAGGTGACAGGATACAACTTAAATCCCGCTTTCTCTCTAAATGGCATTTTGAACGTTAAAAAATATTTTTGTCGTGATTTCTTCGAAAAAACGGCTCGTGCATGACGTAAAAATATGATAATTCATGACGTCATTATTTTCTAGCATCGAAAATTGGGGATGTTTATACAATATTAGACGTTTAACACGCTAAAGGTGGGTTGGAAATTAGATAATCTGTACTCACTAAATATGCGATTATTTTTAAATAATCATCCGATCGGTTAATATTTAATGTCATTTTTGACCATCAAGTAAATTTGGGACAGGTTGGAATACGTGTGACACTGTGCGACTAACTGGAAAACACAAAATGTTTAAGCCATCCCCATCTAGATTTAGACTAAAACCCAGAACCAAGTCGGAATTTTATTCTTAAAAAATCTAGAACGTTGTTACCGCAAAACGAGCTTCGCTTGTTATGATTGGTCAATAATAGACCCGTGAGATTTTGCATTTATAAATCCGATATCATAGAAGCAAATAGATAGCTAGATCTATCTTTCTTAGGATTGGTTATCTAACTAGATCTAGTCATTGCGACAGGATTTATTCTTCTCTCACTTTCGTAACATTACAATATGATCAATTAAACGCATTTCATTAGTTGTCAGTGCGCCCAATGTGACCTTTGATGTCGGCGAGACTTAAAACTTCATTCATTCTTTCATACATTCCTCTCTCCCCTCTGATGGCTGTTTCGACTATGGACGTTTGGTAAAGCAGACAGGAAGAATGAGGGGAAAAAAGAACAACAAATAATTTTGGCAATCTACACACGCTGATAAAAGAAACTCCAGGTAAAGCATTGATAGGTGCACTGACCACCATGACAGATCTATAAGTGAAATAGGACACCTGCACTTTAGCGGACACATAAGTACTTAGACACATTAATACTTACAGATGAGTATCTGATTACTATATGGGGGTTCAGCCCCCATCCCCTGCTTATTTTCAGGTTAAATGTCGAAAAAAAAAAAAAACGGCTTGAAACGCTATATAAATAAATCAGATTGCGTAGATCGCCTCTATTAGATTATTTGTAGATTTGTTTCTTTATCTACTACTGTGTATTATAAGCACAGCAATCGGTTGTAAGACTTCAAGATGAATAAAGGGTCCTCGTCAATCACAGACCTGTACTGATCACGCGTTTCCACCCATAAATGCCTAATCATTTGGATTATGATTGAAATTATCTGAAGCATGCCATTTGAATTTGAACATTTTACTAAGTGTCTGGGAGTTTTTTTCAAATCGAGCTCCCATCTTTAAAAAATTATCGTTTTCGTTGATAAGGACCTTAAACACTACCATGATTTCTGGAGGTTTTTCACCAGTAGGCCCTACTTCGCACAACATACTTCTTAACCTGCTGGTCAGAGTACACAAGAAAAACCTTTTGTGAACCCATCTGCAACGGTAACTAAGTTTATTTTTCCGTTTGCGGTTAAATATTATCTCTGAAAGGGGACAGGGAATTTTCGTCGATTTCGTTCCACACCTTGTTTTATTACAATTATACAATATAGAGGCAGTCGCCAATGCGCTATTTATAGTAACAGTGTAAGTGAAAAATTGAGTATTCCATGATATACAGGCAATGCACCTATTGGTAAGTGTTCGATGATCAGCCACGGAAAATTTTAGTGTTCCGTGATAGACCAATGGAGCTTCAAAGGCCTGTGGTAAAACTTATCAATACGGAATATTCTGAACATTGAACGGCTGATTCCTGTTAAACTATGACAAATGAAGCAATTTTGATGACTGACTTAAGATCTACTGAGAAATAGGGAAAATCTGCTACTAGAGCAAGTAGTTAGCTACTGGTACTAGTTACTTGTCCAGGTAAAGTTGGCTATTTTGGCTGTTTGTCTCGGTTAGATCTTCTTGTCAGTTAAAAGTTGATTATTCGCATCCAGCTAAAGTTACAACTATTTGAAAAACTTTTTTTTTTTTTGAAATTGGCTTCTTTGAGCAAAGTAACAAAAAGCAGTTGTTAACAAGAAGGGGCGCTTAATCAGTCGTAACAAGAAGAAAAGTCATGCTCTGGAAAAGGGGGTTTAATGCATTTCTATGATGCACTATGCCCAGCAAGTCGTGATCCACAAAATCGACCCAGTCTAACAACCGAATGATTCTCGATGTAGAATCGTCCTTGGACGTGCAGAAAATTTACGAATGGCAAAAGGTATGCGCAGGTTGACATGGGTCGATACTTTTTGTAGATGCAAACCCCCTTTTTACAGAGCATGACTCACTTGTTTATGTATAGTACATATCTATAAACAGTATCTTCCATAATTTCATCAATCCTAAACCGATTGGGGAAAGAATACAAGAGAAAACAACAAAAGCTTACATGTTTCCACAAAAGAAAAATATTTATTCCAAAGAGGTTTGTATGAATACTAAGCAGTATTCACAATCATTCTTCCATCTTTTACACAGAGATTTACAGTGTGAAGGTATTTTCTTCAATGGTTCTACACTGTCAAATCATCACGGTCCGTTTGGTATTTTTATGCCATTGATTTCCTCGTTTTAAATAGTCCATTCACAGCTTGACTCGCAGTACTAGGTACGCGTTTCGAAATACAGAGAGTTGTTTATTATAAACAAATTTGGGGCAAGATTGTCAAAACGTAAGTCAGTTTTATGATTGTGTTATTTACTAACATATAAAGCTGCAGGATTATGAAAATGGTTTTATTAGATACCTGTAAGTTTTCCGGGTTAAATGCATGCGTCGCACGCGGCTAAAATCACACACGACGGAAAAAAAATCCGTATTCCACTCAGTGGAATACGGTTCCAAATATGGTATGATGACGTATCCACGACGAACTACTTTCAAAATTCATCCGCCATTCATGAAAAAAAGATGTTAACGCCTACTAAACCAATTTTTCTTATAACTATGCTTCGTTTTCGAATAAAATTGTCACTAAATGCATATATTTTGGTTTTTGGTAGTTTAGGTATATAATAAATGGAATATTATGTTGTAGTGTGTTTCCTGGGGCTTGTATTTATTTCTCGCTGCGTGGGAAAATTTTGATATCGCGCTCGACCTTCAGTCTCGCGCGATATCAAATTTTCCCACGCAGCTCGAAGTAAATACAAGCCCCAGGAAACACACTACAACATAATATTCCGTTTGAGTTAACATATATCTGAAGTAAAATACAAGTATCTGCTTGGTATCCAATGACACGCCAGTGGTACAAAACGCAGAAATTTCAATAACGGTGTTATGATGATAGATCTAGTTCATATCTTTCAGTATCGAAAGAAAATCCTAAGGACATACGCCACACTTTTTTCCTACGAACAGATCTTTTATTTCTTTTTTTTAAATATCATTTTCGCTCAGGTGATTATATATTGTATACGGAGTAAAAGAAAAATGAAAAAGAAAATCATTTGTTATGGAGCAAGCTCCAAAGATACAGTTCTTCTAAGGGGAGTCTTGTCACACTTACAGAAAAAAAAGGCTTTTATGTCAAACCTAAAAAAGGTTCCTAGAGTAACAGAAACTGTTCAAATGAGTGATTCTTCTTTAAAAAGTGATATTTTCCAGTAAGAAAAAGGATTAATCGAAAGAATTAATGAACTAGACAGATCACAGTAGCGATTAGAAATGTTCTGTCGACTTTTTTCTGATTTTTTTTTTTTTGCAATAAAAGAATTTCAGTGGACAGATTTTTTTTTTTTTTTTTTTAATTTTGCACAGAAATAATATTTCCTAATGTGTTAGATATGGTCATTCAATTATTCTCCGAAGAACAAGACAAAATCTATGGAGGCATAGAACTGCAACTACTCACTAAATGATAATGTCAGATGTTTTCGCGGAAACTTTGGCGGATTGTAGGGTTTTTTTCTCCATGACACCAGATTTATAATTTCACGTGATTTTTTCCTGTCTTTTTCTCAACTGCCACCTGTTAAGTACTAGTTTTCGTGATAAGCATTCGGAACGCTTCGACCACTCTTCAGCAAAAAAAGTATAAGGAATCTGAAAAAATAGCAACTTATTTGAATCTTTTTGTACATACCATTGTATAAATTACGCGCATTGTTTCCTTTTTTAGTGTAATTAGTATCATGAGTTATTTTCTATTTTTTAGTTAACCTTTTCTTGACACGACAAAAAATAATCATGACAGGTTTTATATAATGCGAAATTCACCATTATCTTCATGAAATACCTCAATACTTATCTGGTAAGTGGTAACAGATCCAGAGCACTAGCAGGGAAAAGTCGTGTTAAGTTATTCATCTGGTTTCATGATACAATTAAAATTATCATAAGAGTTTTTAAATAACTTGATATCTGCAATAAATTTCACGAAGATAACTGCTATTTTTACCTGGTTTGTGGTGACAGTAGTAGTATAGGAGGGTAGACCTCGGACAAAATCCGTTTTGTCCGAGGTCTACCCTCCCTGAGTGCCATTTTGTCCGAGGTCTACCCTCCCTGAGTGCCATTTTTGTCCGAGGTCTACCCTCCCGAGCAGAAAAAAAGCCGCATCACTGCAGTTTTGGCGTGATTCGGTTTCCGCGACATATGAATACAATAATAAATAGTCCGTTACTAGGCTCGGGAGGGTAGACCTCGGACAAAAGTAGTTCCGGCAGTTGGTTCAGGTAGAAACCCTCGTTGGACTTAGTCTTTTTTGGAGGGTTGATCTTTCTCTCTCTATTACCGTCGGACTTAGTCTTTTTTCCACAATTGGATTAAAAAGTAGTTCCGACTGATGTAAACAAGTAGTTCCGACTGATGTAAACAAACGTAAACAAGCGTTTTGATTGGTCGAGACGTTTTCCCGCCAAAATTCGATGGGTTATTTCCCCTTTTCAGCTTGGATCAAGGCAAAGATCCTTGTTGAACTTAGTCTTTTTTCCACGATATGGACTATATTCTCTACTTACGCTGGGTCAGGCAGAGAGCATCGTTGGACTTAGTCTTTTTTCCGTCTTTATTCGCCTCAATCTTTCTCTATCACCGTGTTGGACTTAGGCTTTTTCTCTGTCATCGTTGGACTTAGTCTTTTTTCTCCGTCTTTGTTCGTCTTATCCTTTCTCTATCAACGTTGGACTTAGTCTTTTTTCACCACGATATGGGTTATTTTCCCCTCCTCAGCTTGGTTCAGCCAGAGATCATCGTTGGACTTAGGCTTTTTCCGTCTTTGTTCGTCTATCTTTCTCTACCACCGTTGGACTTAGTCTTTTCTTTGGCTCCTAGCAATATGATCTTTAGACATTACCTAACCATATGATCTGAGTGTGGGTTTTTTCCGACATTTCCCGGAAACCACTTCGTCTAGACTTACCCAATCTTAGGTTTTATTCGTCCCTAGTTTTATTCGTCCCTAGTTTTTAATCTGCAAAACTTTTTTAAAATTGTAAAAATTTTTTATCCGAAAATTTTTATCCGAAATTTTTAAGAGTAAAAATTTTTTCTATCGGTAAAATTTTCTCTGTAAGATTTTTTGAAAATTTTTTCTCTGCAAGATTTTTTATTTGAAAATTTTTTTTCTATCGATAAAAAAGTTTTTTCTCTCTGCAAGATTTTTTAATCTAAAAGTTTTTCTCTCTGCAAAAAAAGTACAACAACACATCTACAAAATTGACAATTGTTAAAGATAGATTTTTTAAGGTTTTGGTTAGTCCTGAAAAGGACTGTTTTTGGAGATTAGACTGTCTTTTTTCCTCGTCTAATGACAGCAACCAAAATTTGCATGACAGATGGGACAACTTCCAGTTCTTCTTGTGATTGTCATTGTACCATCCTTCGTGGTGATCTTTCTCCCGAGTTCAACGTCAACTAATATGAGCTCTGGAGTTGTTGTCTGCATAAACAGCTCAAGTAATTTTTCTCCGAGCTCTCTGTATGGCTGTGTTATCTGCTCTAGATGTCTTTGAACTGCTATGAGTTGTCTTCTTAATACCAACAGATCTTCACCAGCATTTAAATAGTCTTGGAGAGCATCAATTATTTGATGGTTTATCTGTTCCATATTTTGAATTCTTTTTTTCGCTTTGGTTACTTTATGATTTATTCGTCTTACTCGAGAGAACGAGAGTCGAATGACTATAGAAGAAGTTCACTGATTTTATAGCTTGGTAGAGGGATTGACCTACTTTGACTTGGAATTAACGTTAACCAATCGTTAGTTTCGTTACATTTTTTTGGAACTGATACTCTTAGACATTGTAGATAGATCATATAGTACATTATGTTCTATCTACATGCTCTCGCCCACGTTCGCGCTTTTAATTCTAACGTGAAGTAGGTCAATCCCTCTGTCAAGCTATAAAAGAGTCAACATTTTTTTATTCTTGTATTAACTCATTTCACGATGAAGTTATCGAAATTCTGCTGTGGGCTGTTTGGCAGCAAGAAGAATAAGAAAGAAATGAAAGAAAAATGGGAGCAAGAGGCCATGGAAAAGAAAGAAGACGAGGTAGAAGAAAGGAAGAGACTAAAGCATAAAGCTCTTCGCGAGTTCTTTGCAAGACGAGGGTATGAGTTTTATACTCGTACCCCAATCGTTAAGATGGGTAATATTTACCCAGACTTATCAGAACTGATACCGCCAACAGAGCATCGCGGTTGGCAGAATAAATTAATGAGAATGTATCCTTCATTGAAATGGTGAAGAATACGTTCTCTTTAATTTTAAAACAGTCCTTTTCAGGGCTACCCAATATCAAGAAAGTTTTTACTTTCTTCAAATTGTCAAAAAACAAAAAAAGTCAAGTCTTATTTGTTTTTATATCTTTTATTTAAAACTTTTTATTTTAAAACTTTTGTACAATAATCATTACAATGAAAACGTTGAACTAGCAAAATATATACAATGAAACATTGACCTGTAGAAATAATTGAATCGTTTTTTGAAACAGTTCTTTGAAACAGTTCTTTGAAAAAATGTTTTTACAGACACGTTTTTCTTTTTTTCTTCGGGATGTCAGGCTCACATTCACTCTTGCGTTTCCTCTTATTGTTTCCATCATTGTGTTCGTCATTGTTATTTTTCAACACAATATCTGGACAGATTTTTGCACCATGTTTTTTTGTTTTGCAGAAGAAACAGTTCTTCTTTTTCTTTTCTCTTTTCTCGTTGATTTTCTTTTCTTCAGATCCTGAAGATTTTTGAGACCTCTGTTCGTTGTTTTGCTCCTCTCCAGACAGTGAAGAGGATTCGTTGTTTTGATCGAGTATAAGAGTATCCTCTGAAGAAAGTTTATTTTTTTGCGAACTTTGTTGCAAACTTTGTTGTGGGTTATCATGTATTTCTACTTGAATTCTACAGATTTCTGTGTCGTTGATTTCTGTGTTATCATGCTCCATATTTTCAATCTCCTGTTCGATTTGATTTCCTGTCAATGAAGTTGTAGTCTGTGACGATCTTGTCTTCCATTTATTCTCGTCTACTTTATAGGATAATAGAGCCCCAACGTATTTCATATGTTGGAATTCTCTACCGGTTTCCATTGTTGGCGAAATTTTAACATCGTGACTGTAGGGGTCCACGAAGACAGAGACGAATCTCCACATCATTTTTTCTTTTTCTGGACATTGTCTAGCCCAATGTCCTGATCTGTTGCATGTAAAGCAGATATTCGTTGTCATATCACTCACTCCATGGCGCTTGTCGAATGTTGCTTGATCCAGGACTCTGGTGATACGATAGACATCTTTTTCTGCAAAATGTTGGTGGGATAGAAATGATCCCACGTAGTTCCCAGTATGGTAGACTTGATATCTTGAAGGTATATTGGTAATCTCATAATCGTGAGTGTATGGGTTAACATACAGGTACATTCTCTTTGGTGTTGTACTTTGTAGCTTGAACCCACTCATTTTTTCTACCAGCTGTCCTGTTTGAAATCTTTCCGAAGAATGATGAAGATTTCAGTCGTAATACCTCTTTTTTTACACGTTTGGCCTGAAAAAAGATATAAAAAAGCTAGGATTTTTTTAGTTCTGGGACATTACTTGACTTGCAATCAGTCATAAACCATGTCTAAAAGGTTAGTACCGTATTCAGACAGTACAAGTGACGATGAGGTAATTCAGCCGATGTCGAAGAAGAGAAAAAAATTACTACCGGCAAAGAAAAGAAAAAGAATCCTAGTCTATCCAGACAGTAGCAGTAATGATGAAAGCGATGATGAGAAATTTTCACCGTCAACCAAAAAGAGAAAAAGTTTACCATTGAAAGAAGAAAGCGACGGTGAAGTCAAAAAATCTTTGAAAGAAGAAAACGATGAGAAATTTCCACCGTCAACCAAAAAGAGAAAAAATTTGAAAGAAGATAAAAAATCTTTGAAAGAAGAAAGTCATGCTGGACCATTTTTGCCCAAGGAAGAAAAAAGTAAAGACAAAAAATCTTTAAAAGAAGAAGACAGAAAATCTTTGAAAGAAGAAAGTCATGCTGGGCTATTTTTACCCAAGAAAGAAGAAAGTGGAGACAAAAAATCTTTGGATATGAAAAGTCTATACGCCTTAAAAGAAGTGGGAAAAAAGAAGTCAAGAAAATTCAATACAGATTCCCGTGTGCTGGAGGCGTCCTTTAAGAAATTCGATGAGTTACAACCCCAGCAACTGACTGCCTTATTCGACGATGTTATCCAACAAATCGTTCAAAAGTTAAAGGCTGAATCGAGGGATATGATCAGAATTACCATCAATCACCGTTCATTGGATATGGGGATTCATATACCCTTTCTATATGTGGAGGAGTTGGAGAGTCATACTATATTGGACGAGATTGAAAAAGTTCTACAGTCGAATGAGGAATTCGTCTTGAACGATGGTCGCATGACATTCGATATCACACATACGGTACCCCCAAGTGGAAGTGGTAAAAGAGTTAGGGGTACAGAAATATTGGATTCAAAAGTTTTCGCAAAGAAGAAACAATCGATTATTGAAATTAATAATGAAGATCATCTATGTTTTGCAAGAGCTGTTGTTGTGGGGATTTATCACCATGAACGTGAAAACACCCAAGAATGGAATCGAAGATGGGATATCATCAAAAGATCAAACAGACCACTTCAAAAGATTGAAGCCGAGAAATTGATGAATGAAGCTGGAGTTTCGTCAACGCAACCTGTAGGACCTGAAGAATACAAAAAAATTCAAGATTTCTTGTATGAAAAAGACTATGTTATTAAAGTCCATCAACAGCAATCGAGAATGGAGAAAGTGTTTGAACATCCAAAAGTGAAAGATAATAGTAAAATCATACATTTGTACTTTCATCAAAAACACTATAACTACATCAAATCCATTACATCATTTCTTGATTGTGGTTATTATTGTGAGTTCTGTGATATACGTTACAGGAATCGGGAAGACCATGTTTGCTCAAAGATCTGTAAAGGTTGCTTTCGTACTGGAAAATGTCCATCGAAATCAAAAGAGTATGTCTGTTCCAAGTGTCATAGATGTTTTTTCAGTGCAGAATGCTTGGAAAAACACAAAACACTTCAAGGTAAAGAGAAGAAGACCATTTGTGAATTAGTGAAACTCTGTTCAAAATGTGAAGGCCAGTTTTTGGTCAGAAAGAAAAATCATGTCTGTAAGGGAAAGAAAAAGTGTCATCTCTGCAAGAAAATAGTTGACTTCTCTCATCGCTGTTTTATTCAACCTTACCAGAGTAAGATGAAGCATGACAGTGACGATGAGACGAGTTCTTCTGTAGTCAAAAAACCTTTGTTCATTTTCTTTGATTTTGAATGTCAGCAAGATACAGGGATACATATTCCGAATTACTGTATTGCACACCGAGCCTGTGCTGAATGTATCGATAAACCACTTGATTTTCATTGTTCCACATGTAGTGAATTCGAAGAAGGAAGAGAAGTTATTTTTCAAGGAAAAGAAACTTTGAGTCAATTCTGTAGCTGGCTCTTTACAAAGCATCATAAAGGAATCATAGCTATTGCCCATAATCTCAAAGGTTATGATGGTCAATTTATTCTCAATCATATTATCAATGTTGGGATGAAAGAACCAGAACTGACCATGAATGGGAATAATATTTTGAAGTTAGAATTGAATGGTGTGTGTTTGATTGACTCCTTCAGTTTTATGAACTTTGGTCTGGCAAAATTTCCGACTACATTTGGACTTCAAGAAATGAAAAAAGGCTACTTTCCTCACTGGGCAAATACAGACGAATTCTGGGATTACGTTGGGCCATACTTGGATATGTCTTATTACAAACCCGATTCAATGTCTGAAGAGGCTCGATCGAAATTCATAGTCTGGTATAATGAGAAAGTTCAAAATGGTGAGGAATTCAATTTTCAAAAAGAGATGGAGATGTACTGTCGATCGGATGTTGATATCCTAAGACGAGGATGTGGTGAATTCAGAAAGTTGTTCATCGAACAGAGTGGGATTTGTCCATTCACAGAGGCGTTTACTATCGCCGGCGCCTGTAACAAGATTTGGCGAAAAGATTATTTACCAAAAAATCAGATAGCCATCATTTCAAGCAAAGACCCAGTCAGACGCCGGTTTTCTATGAAAGCAATACGATGGATTCAAAGTATTGCTAGGGAAAAAGGGATTCATATTCAACACGGTAAAAATGGTGGTGAATTTCAAATAGGAAGATATACTGTAGACGGTTTTCACCACAAATCAAACACTGTCTATGAATTCCTCGGGGATTTATTTCATGGCTGCCAGACATGTTTCAAGGATCGAAAATATATCAATCCCATCAATGGAAAAACAATGGATGAATTGTACAACACTACCATCGAACGATTAGAAACCATCAAAAGAATGGGATATAACATCGTGACCATATGGGAGCATGAATTCGATACCAAGATGAAAAAGGACAAAGAGTACAAAAAAACCATTGAAAGTCTATATCCGAACTGTGACCCCATCGAACCAAGAGAGGGCCTGGCTGGAGGCAGATGCAATGCAATAAAAATTGCTTATGATGTTGAGGAAAGCAGTGAGAAGGAAATCAAGTATATCGACATCTGCTCTCTGTATCCTTACGTCTGCAAACATAAATTCTATCCTGTAGGTCATCCCACAATCTTGACTTCTGAGAGTATTGATATGAAGAATATTCGTCAGTATGAAGGACTCATTAAATGCAAAGTTCTACCCCCAATTGATTTGTTTCATCCTGTTCTTCCAGTTCACTGTAACAACAAGATGATGTTTCCACTCTGTATGAAATGTGCACAAGAAAGCTCAAACGTTTGTAACCATGAAAAAGAAGAGAGATCCTTGGTTGGAACTTGGGTTACATTTGAACTGTTCAAAGCTCTCGACTGTAGTTATCAGCTAATGCAAGTGTATGAAATCTGGCATTTCCACGCTGTTTCGGATCAATTCTTTAAAGGCTATGTGGATAATTTCTTGAAAATTAAGCAAGAAGCCAGTGGATACCCCAGCTGGTGTCAGACAGACTCGGAAAAGAATCAATTCATTCGCGAGTATGAGGAAGCTGAAGGGATTCGTCTCGACCCCAAATGTATTCAAAAAAACCCTGGTAAAAGATCGTTTGCTAAGATTATGCTGAACTGCCTTTGGGGGAAATTAGCACAGCGTGAAAACATGAGCAAGACGAAATACATCAGAGAACCATCTAAATATTTTGACTTGATTACCGACCCGAAATATACGGTAAAACATGTGGAAATCTTTGACAACGAGTGTCCATTCATTTTGGTCAACTATGAAGAAAAGATGGACTTTGTCGAAACGCATGCAACAGCCAATGTTATTGTAGCATCCTACGTAACAGCTTATGCAAGGTTGGAACTGTACAGTGTTCTTGAAAGATTGGGGGATAGAGTTCTGTATTTCGATACAGATAGTTGTATGTACATTCATGATCCTGAATTGTGGAACCCTCCCATCATTAACAGTAGGTTAGGAAAATGGACCGATGAAGAACCTGATTGTAGAATAACTCATTTCAGAGGATTAGGCCCCAAGAATTACGCTTACAAAATGAGAACAAAAGATGGAAAAGAAAAAAGCAAATGTAAAGTCAAGGGAATTACTTTGGATTACAATACAAATCAGATGGTAAATTTCGACACCTATTCAAAATGTGCTTTGGATCGCACAATAGAAATCAAAGTTCAGTATGACTGCAGAATCAAAAGGCATAAAGACAGAACAGTGACCAGTGAACCACAGACAAAAACCTTTCGCTCTGTATACACCAAAAGAGTGATTGTAAACGATACTGATACTGTTCCCTATGGTCATAAAAGTTTGAGGGTATAAATATCTGTAAAAAACAACATCGTGTTACACTGTTTTGAAGTGAACGATCAAAGTAAGACGCTTTTTTAAAAACAGTGAAAACTATCGCGGTTCTATCAAAAAGTGAAAAAATCATGTCAAGCGAAATGCTACCTTTACCGATAGAACTACGTGAAAAAGTTTATAGAGATTTCATCCATCAGCACACGCTCGATAAACAAGTACAGTTGGATATTAAATTCGGCTGTGTGAAACTTTGGATAAACAAATTGCATAAGGGAGTTGCAAAAGGAGAAAGATCGTGCAAGTTGTATGGTATACACAGCTTTATTGTAATGATAGGGGATGATACAGATTTTGATTTTCCTCTCAAAGCTTATTTAGCATTTTGTTTGTTGAAAGACAACTATATTGCTAAACAGATGGATTCCACAAGTCGGTGGCAATTCATTATCGTAGGAAGAACAGAAGAAAGTTTTCTGAACGTCCTGAAAATGAAATCGGTTCTGTTTAACTTTTACTTACGCTACAAACAAGGATCCATTCAAGACGGTGAGGAAATAGTGGATACCATGGAAGGGTATATTCTTTTTGATAGAGATGTCACAGAAGAAATCGTATATTCAACTCTTTTGACAAAAGATATTTCAAAACATGTTTTTCCATTTAGTGGAGTACGTGAATATAGTGAAATGGATAGCAAATTTCCATTGTTTTTGGGTAATGATCAGTTGCACAAAGTTATTGTGGAACATGAAGACAAGTGGAAAAATCGAGGTATCTGTGAATTTGCATTGTAACGATACTACACTCTATGACCTATAAGATTTGAGGGTATAAATAACTGTAAGGGACAACACCATGTTACACTGACTTGAAGTGAACAACCAAAGTAAGACGGCTCTATCGAAAAGTGGAAATCATGTCAAGTGAAATGCTGCCTTTGCCGATAGAACTACGTGAAAAAGTTTATAGAGATTTCATCCATCTGCACACGCTCGATGAACGAACACAATTCAACCTTAAATTCAACTGTGTGAAATTTTGGATAGATAAATTGCACAAGGGAGTTGCAAAAGGAGAGACATCCTGCAAAATGTATAGCATGCACGACTTTATTGCAATGCTGGTGACTGAGTCAGATTTCGATACCACCATCAAAGGCTATTTGACAGCTTGTTTGTGGAAAAGTGACTATTTCGCTAAGAAGTTGCAAGCCACAAGTCGATGGCGATTCATTATCATAGGAAGACCAAAAGAAAGTTATCTGATCATGCTGAAAATGAAATCACTCCTGTTTAACTTTTACTTACGGTATACAAAATCAAGAGATAATGCAGAAGGAGTGGATATCATGGAAGGCTATCTCCTATTTGATAGAGATGTCACAGAAAAAATCGTACTTTCAACTCTTTCGGCAAAAGCAGTATTCAAAAACGTCTTTGAAATTAGAGGAACGTGTGAATATAGTGGGTTGGACAGTGTATATAGTTTGTTTTTGGGCAATGAACAATTGCACAAATCTGTTGTGGAACATGAAGACAAGTGGAAAAATCGAGGTATCTGTGAATTCGCATTGTAAAAATGTTCTGTCATTGTTGTAAATAAGAACTGTATTGTCAATGCTTTGTATATAAAATACGCCTTCATTGTTTTTTTGTATATAAAATGTCTTTGTATATATAAAATATAGTGTTAGAACATTTGGTTTTGTTTTAAACGTTACTGTTTTTCATGATATTGTTAAGAACTTTTGAATGAATAAAGAAATGATTTTTTAAAAAGGTCGTCTGTTTTGATTTTCTTCCCCAAAAAAAGTTCAGACTTAGAAAAAAATGTAGCTAGATCATCACATTCTATGTGAGATCATATAGTACGTTATGTTCTATCTACATGCTCTCACCCCCGTTCGTGCTCTTAATTCTGTATCAAAGTAGGTCAATCCCCTACCAAGCTATAAAATGTTGACAGAAATTTTCCTATCTTTTATTCTTTCTCTATCTTTTTATCCTAGCGATATGTCCGTGAGACAAGGTTTTGGCACTCCACCTCAATCTTATTATAGCGGGCAATATTTACGCTATAAGAAGTACTTCAATCATGAGCATTTCATTAGAAAACATTATTTTGATGCAGAACGATACTTGGATGAATCTCAACCTAGTTTGTTCTCTAGAAGATTTTCCGTTTCAGAAATTTATGAAATGGTAAAATCTACTGTAGAACATAGCGATAGTATTAAATTGCAAGGTTTCAACAAGATAATTTTTTAAATGAAATTTCCTGTTGAAATCGGAAAAAATGCAGACGGTAAAGAGGCGTATGTTTGTAAAGTCGTCGCCTGCTATGATGGATTTGAGTTGCCGGATGTAGTCAAGTATAAAGATCTTTCTGTCATCACGGCATATCCTGTATAATGGATAAAAACAATGGTTCTTTTTTAAGAACCACTCTCTCCTTCTTTTAGGATTGAGGGCTCTTTTCAGAGCCAACCAATACCCAGGAAGACTGCTTCTTCAAATTGTCAATTTTCACAAACGTATTTCTCAGATCGAAAGACTGATTGCATCAGACTCAGAAAAAAGACTAAGTCCTATCCGAAGAGTCGTCGTTTTTCCCCAAACACCCGCCAAGATCAACCGTTTTTCCCACTCCCACCATTCCTTTTCTACAAAAGAATATAACGAGTCTAACGATTGGTCTACGTTAATTCTGAGTCAGAAAAAGTAGGTCAATCCCTCCACTAAGTTATAAAAAATTCAGTGAACTTTTCCTATAACCATTCGACTCTCGTTTCTCTCGAGTAGCACGAATAAGAAATCGTAAAAGTATACCAAGACGAGAAAAAATGCTTATATTTTTTCCTTATTGTCCACAGTGTGATAGACCATGTGCAATAGAGTGTGGAAAATGCTTTCATATCCTACACCATCTTGGAGAAAAGCACAATTGTCCAGAACCAGATGAGGGATTCTATGACTATGATGAAGACTATGGTGTAGTGATTTGGTGTCATCATTGCTGTCAAGCTTTCATTGTGGTACAGTTTGAAGAAGAAGAAGAACAACTCGATCGCAACCAGTGAAGGATGAATCTTCATCAAAAAACAGCCCTTTTCAGGGCTAACATGCAACAAGAAAGTTTTTCTACTTTTCTTCAAATTGTCACTTCAACTCAATTCTGAATTAAGAAATATAACGAAACTAACGATTGGATAACATTAATTCCGAGTCAAAGTAGGTCAATTCCTCTACCATCCTATAAAAGACGGGACTCTTTTTCTTTTTTAATCAGTTTTCCCTCTCAGAGCTCAAAAATGAAGACCCTCGACAAACGGTTCAAATTGCTTGAAGCAGAGCGACGACTTAGAAAGGGGTGCAAACAGATCGAATTGCTTAAAATTCGTCTGAGTGGGATAGGAAAACGATATGATAAGTGTAAAAGCAGAGCCGTGCAGTATAATCTGAAAATTCAACTTTGTTCAATCAAAGGAGTACTCATTATGTATAATGAGTATGTCCAAGCCAAAGTTGAAGAAATCAATAAACTTCGGCGTGAGCTATTCCCCGAAGATTCAGATGAGGAGGTTTAGAGTCCTCGATCTTTTCTCTAGTTTTGAAATTAAGTTAACCGATAGTTAAATTAATTTCATTACAGAGAATAGTGAAAAACAGCCCTTTTCAGGGCTAACATACACCAAGAAAGTTTTATCTCTCTTCAAATTGTCAGACCAAATCAATTCTGATTTTAAGAAAAGGTTAATTTTTACTTCAACTTATCAAAAAAGACTAAGTTTATCAGAAAACCTTATTCCCTACCGCAACGTATAGACTTGTTTTCATCTATCTTTTACTTATTCAAAAGAGAATATAACAAAACTAACGATTGGCTAACGTTAATTCAGAGTCGAGGTAGGTCAATTCATCTGTAAAACGTATAAAGAAAGCCGGTCAAGTTCTCATTTAATCATTTTTTACCTCTCAATACTCGAGAATAAAAAATGTTTTGCATGTTCATGTTTGGATCAGTGGCATATTATTCGATACTGAACTGGTTAGAAGATTGGTTTCGTCGACGGCAGATACGTCATAACCTAGCACTACTTATTATGTTACTTGATGAGTTAGAGGCTGCGAGAGATAGACGAAGAGGTTAAAAAATACAAATCTTCGAAAAACAGTCCTTTTCAGGACTACCAAACGTTAAGAAAAGTTCTATCTTTTCAAATTTTGTCAAGCAAAATTCTACATAACTCTAAGAAAAAATCTCATCCCAAATAATATTTTCTAATATAGTATAGTTCATTCTTTTGCAAGTAAGCAGTATAACTATGTAAAAACCGAAAGATTATCATTTCTGCTTGACTAGAATTCAGTTGTTTTCGTTCAATCACAGGATATGTTACATTCGCAATAGAGCTCAGATCAATCGGTTAGCCAGTACCCCAGATTTCTATCATTTCTCTCTGTAAGTGTTATAATCATTCGTGGCTGCTTCCGACCGGGTCCGCGCTCTTAATTCTGTATCAAAGTAGGTCAATCCCCCTACCAACCTATAAAACGTTGACGATATTTCTCTACAATCATTCGGCTCTCGATCTTCGAGTAGTACGAGTAAAAACATACTGTTAACGGGAAAGATGAATCTCAACTTAGCCGATTACAACTTAACCGACTACATCTTAGACAACTCCTTGCCACAGAGTGGAAACAGTGGGGATATTCTAGCGTCAGCCATGAATTCGACATTCATTGAGCCAATGGCAGCACCAGTTAACAAATTCGAGGAAGAGATGCGACAGATGATCTCAAAACAAGATGCTACAATAACTCAGATTTTAGAGGAGTTGAAAACATTGAACAGAAACATCGAGACAATATGTCAGCAAAGACAGTCAACTACACCTGTTATTGTGAAGATTCCGGTGGAGTTCGACTTTGATAAAACCAGCCTTCGAAGACTAACAGACTCCCTTGTATCAGTTGTAAAAAAGAAAGATCAGAAGTCAAAGGAAAATCAGTCGAAGGAAAAGCAACACTCAAAGGAAACACAACCAGAGAAAGATCATCAACCAAAGGAAGAGAAGATAAAAAATAAAAAACGAGAAATAGAGAAAGACGATGATGAACAGCTTCACAAAAAACAACGATACGATTCCACCTATGTATCACCGTCAAAAATAGGGCTGGGAAAACATGGGAAAAATATCGACAACTTCAAAGACTTCAAGATCCCAAAGATTCCAAAACTCAAACTCAAAAAGACACCCAAAGAAACAAAGAAAAGTTCTCAATAGAGGAAAAAACACAACAAAAAAAAAAGGCAAAAAACACAGAAAAAGACAAAAAAAGACAGTTCAATCTCCAAAAAACAGTCCTTTTCAGGACTAACCATTCCCCAAGAAAAATCTATCTTCAACAATTGTCAATAAGTAAGTCAAGTCGCCTCCAGCCGTATAAAAGACGATGATATTTCCAGTACATTAATCATTCGGTTCCCGAATAGGTGACAGCTAAAGAAATGGTGATGGACTATAGTGTACAATTTCTACTTCTCTCGATGACAAAATGGTATCTGACAACCTTTCTACTGGCCATGATGCATGACTCCACTTTGCCTATGCATAAAATAAACAAAATAAGAAGGTTAATAGCAGATCGAAGAAGAGTCGTGGAGTGCCCTATCTGTCAGACAAACTTTGGATACTGTCATTAGAGGAGGAGGAAAAAAACAAACTCCAAAACAGCCCTTTTCAGGGCTAACCATTCCCCAAGAAAAGTCTATCTTTCTCAAATTGTCAATATCGCTAAGACCAATAGAAGAGTCTTTTATCTTGGGAACCATATCGTGGAAAAAAGACTAAGTCCAACGATAGGCTCTGCCTGAACCAACCTGTTTGTTTACATTAGCCGGAACTACTTTTTAATCCAATTGTGAAAAAGACTAAGTCCAACAAGGATCTTTGCCTTGATCCAAGCTGAAAAGGGAAATAACCCATCGAATTTTGGCGGGAAAACGTCTCGACCAATCAAAACGCTTGTTTACGTTTGTTTACATCAGTCGGAACTACTTTTTAATCCAATTGTGGAAAAAAGACTAAGTCCGACGGTAATAGAGAGAGAAAGATCAACCCTCCAAAGAAGACTAAGTCCAACGAGGGTTTCTACCTGAACCAACTGCCGGAACTACTTTTGTCCGAGGTCTACCCTCCCGAGCCTAGTAACGGACTATTTATTATTGTATTCATATGTCGCGGAAACCGAATCACGCCAAAACTGCAGTGATGCGGCTTTTTTTCTGCTCGGGAGGGTAGACCTCGGACAAAAATGGCGCTCAGGGAGGGTAGACCTCGGACAAAATGGCACTCAGGGAGGGTAGACCTCGGACAAAACGGCTTTTGTCCGAGGTCTACCCTCCTATACTACTGACAGTTCTATCCCATAATACCATTCTTATAAAGAAATATCTTTCTATTTTCGTCTTAGAGGGGCGTGCCAAGGTTTGGCGCGCTCGCGCTCGCGTTCATTTCACCTTGAAAATTGAAAAAGTAAAAGTATCAAAGGCACAGTTTAAACTCATAGAACGTATTTTCTTCATTCAAGAAACAAAACTTTTCCGACGGAAGCATTCCCACAGCACGCTATTGTAATTTGTGTTGGTGTGAAAACTTGATTTGCGATAGGCACGCCTCATCTTGGTCGTATTTTCAAGAATATACCAAAGCATATTTCTTCGTACAACGTGTGTTTGGTTTTAGCCGAATGAAAATTATTTCCAGTAACTACCGTTTCTCCAAATTGTTGCAATTACCTGGGGTCAGGCAAGAGTTAAACGTGCAAACTGATTGAAATTCACAGCATCGTACCGTAGAGCTAATAAAGAATTCCGTATCTAACCACTTCGTCACGTTCAGACTCTTCCGTTCATTTCACGGCTCCACTGAAATACAAGGCTACTGGACAAATTAATGTGCCCCAAGTTCCTGACAATAAATATCAACTAATATAATTATGGATAGTGATACTGAAATGCTATGAGTTGACATATACATGTGCAATTTATTTTCAAACTATCGAGGACGTATCTTTGAGGCACCCGTAGCCAGCATCTGCCCTACTAAATCATTTTACCCTGAATAAACCCATGGACTTGATAAATAAATACTTTCATACTAAAGAAAATGTCAAAATTTTGTAATTTCAGAGCTTAGGCAATATTTACAACTTAATGTATCAGGCAGCTCTAGAAATCACTACCTGTCGTATTGCTTTTTAAGCGACAAGGTCATCAAAAGCACTTTAAATGAATAACTCGTCCCTAAAGCTGAAAGAAAAGTCATGTGACATAAAAGACTCCGAAAGAAGATCGTGCAGCATTTTGTTTTATAATTCAAACTCAATATAAAGAAACTAGATAGATTATTTCCAGAGAAAAAAAATCTCAGGAAATCATTTCGAAAGTTACCTTAACAAGCGACTCCTGTTTACCAACTAATCGATCAGTGCCAAACAATACGTACAATACATGATTACAACAATAAAATAACGGCCGATCAGTTTCCTATAGAACAATGATTTGCGAATTTTTGAAAAACATAATACAAGTACGTTTTATTGTGCATATATCAGATATTTGTTAATACAGGGGTATTGTAATCGTAGAGGAACAAAATTATTTTGCGCCTTTTGTAGCTGTAGAAAGACAATCGATTGCGTTTGGAAAGCAGTCTCTTGGAAAACTAGGCTGAAATATTTGAGTCATGCTCTGTGAAAAGGGGGTTTAATTCACTCTGCAAAAAAGTATCGGACAGGTCAGCCTGCGCAGTCCGCGCAGGCTGACCTGGGCCGAAACTTTTTGCTATCGGTCAATTTTATGCATGTCAAAGGACTTGCCTAACTCATGACTCTGTCGGTTGTTAGACAAAATGGATTTTAAGAATAACTGTGTCATGACTTGCTCGGTATAATGCATCATGAAGATGCATTAAGCCCCCTTTTGCCAGAGTGTGACACGTGTGTATAATACAAATGTTCAATGACGACATAATGTTGACAATGTCCTATACAATGTTACGGAATCGTGTACAGTGCATGTCCATGGAAGGCCGTCAGCTATGTTACAGGGGATAGTGAAAGTTACAGAGCGAAAACCCTCCTAATTTACGCCTGGTTCTTCAACGTGCTCGTTGCCGCAGTAAGCACCATCACACGGGACACAGATTTAACGCCTCATCCGAAAGACCATTTGTAAATTCAGTTGGCCAGCCGTGGGAATCGAACCCTCACCCTCAAGTGGACCGGGATTCGTCGCTTACAAGTCTCACGCTCTACCGCTTGAACTATTCGGGCTGGTCGAAGTGATTTCTGATACCCCATTGTCCCAGGTAACTTTACCACGAGAAACAAACTTTCTTGTCGGTATAGGTCAAACGTATTTCCAGCGCCCTGGCAAAACAGGGTCTAATGCATCTCCATGATGCATTTTACCGAGCAAGTCGTCACATAATTATAGATCCATAAATCCATTTTGTCTAACAACCGGCTGAAACAGGAGGGAGAAAAGTTCTTGAGCATACAGAAATTTAAAAATAGCAAAAAAGTTTGACCCATATCAGCCTGCGAGGACTGCGCAGTCTGATATGAATTGATACTTTTTGCAGATGCATTAAGCCCCCTTTTAACAGAGCATGACACATATATCTTTGAATCATTGGCTGAATATTTTACTGAAAATCTATATACGTCCGCTAGAGTTGCCAGCACAACTGATATAGAGGTGGATCTAGAGACAGACACAGAGAGACGGACTAGTATGTATACATGCAAAGTTTCACCGTGGTCATCTGACAGAATTTAGCCTGGGGTCCAGTCCGATCATTTTCCCTTTTTTATATTAGGACAATACTTTGTCCAGTTATAGAACCATTTAACAGTTTTACCAAAGATCTGTAGGGACCGCGAAAAGAGATCGCGATAAGAGGTGATTAAAAGAATAGTACCGCTAGAAAGAGTCTAAAACGTGATAAAGACATTTATAAATGATTTCCTTCAATGCAATAAAGTATCAACTGCCTTCCATCATGTTGCTTCTATGGAATCTTCGCCAAGTATTGTAATTGCTAATTGGCTGTTACCTTGGTGTAATGGTTAACGAGCTTACAAATGGAGCGCAATTTTCGCTGGTAAGTCTACAGTTTAGTTTTTTTGAGGACTTAAATCACAATCCTATGCAACAGGAGAGAATATCCGGTCACCGTTTATATTTAAGAGTGAGAAAGCATGGATCAAGGGTAAAGCTGTAGATTCATTATCTTCCGCTAGGTGTCATTTTTCAAATGTATACCTATCTGATATGGGCATTCTGGGTACAGAACCGGACTACTTTTCAAGGGGGCAATCAATGCAGCGAATTTCAAAATAAAATGTACGTTTACTCACTGAAGCCTACCTTGTACGATTCATCCGGCCACGATAAGCTAGCATATAAGCTATGCACAAGCCATTTATAAATATAGTCCCTATAAGCTTTGGAAATGCTCCAGTGTAAGCTCAGCTGGTGAAGTTATTTTCACAAATCCCGGTTTTCCCCATGTCTATATTTAGAAACTGTCTACAGAGATTTGCAGTAAACAATAGTATTTTATAATGGTATTTTATAAAATTAATTTTCCCGCTTCAAATCATTAAATTTTTAAGAAATTTGTAGCGAAAATGTGGCTCGTTTTTTCAGCAGACGTATTATTTATAGCCATTTTCCGCTTGCTATTTTGAGCGTCTATTTATGCAACGCGTATGAATATTTATCCTGTGCAGGATAGTGATGCGTCATAGCAGACAGGTCCAATCTTCGAAGAACAATGACATGTGCAGACAATGACTGTAGATCTAGTCTTGCCCAGGTCTACGCTGTCTTCTAAAGATACTACGTACAGCGAACAAGGTAGTGCGAAATTTTATGGTTCTTATCTCACAGTAAAACAACTCTCGATGAGTATTTATCGCATCGCATCTTGCCGCATATCACTTTAGAAAATATCGTCGCAAATGGAGAAATTGCCCCGAACGTGCATTTATTGTATTTTCACAATATTTTCACGAGTAATCATGCGTGCGTGCGTGTGTATGTTGATTATAGGCTTCAAATTTCTTTAAGAATACATCGAATTATCACAGACGGATGTTATGGGGATCTTTCCTTTTGTTCTCGGGGTTACTTCTTTACCAGACGATAGAATTTTAGATTTGTCAATATTTAAATTATTGGCAGACGACCAATTGAATGTGCTTATAGCAATACGATTCGTCTGCTATGGTACAGAAAGCATGGTGAGAAGAGTAGAAAGTTCTGGTAACCAGCAAATTCCCCTATGCCACGATGTTTTAGAAACCCTTCAACATGAAGGCCGAAGAATTATTGTATTGCTCGGTAAAGGGCAAAAACGACAGCATTAGGACTGATTTGCCATCGTTGACAAAATACAGACTGTTATGTGGTAGTGCAAATTAGTCCAAATACTATAACCCTTTAAAGACCAGAACGTGCACTCTGATCTTGGGTCTATACTCTCCGCTGGTTTAGTCAAGCCAGTATGGCATAAATCTGTTTCAGTTTGAGTGAATTGTATTTTCGGCCGTCAAAAGAAGTCGATGTTTTTTCCTACATTTGGCACGGAAATACTTAACCTCGAACCTGCTGAATAAGTTAACCCTTTACCAGACCAAATTTTAGCCTTGTCCAAATTAACCCCTAAAGCGCTGGAACCAACTTAACTTGTTGTTGCTGATAGTGTAGATCAAGATCAGACTGCACAGAATGTGCAGTCTGATCTTGATCTACACTCTCAGCTACTTCATTACACGTTCTGGCTAAAACAACCTTGAAATGACAATATTTTGGATGCTTTTCTTCACTGAAAAGGTTTATTTCATAAATTCAGCGCTCTAAGGGTTAAAAGCATATTTGAAGACGACAGTGTGGCTCAAATAGTGCAATTTTTCTTTGAAAGGGTAAAAAACATTGTAGGAAATAGAGAAAATGCTGATTACCAGCATTTTCTCCTGTTCCCACAATGTTTTCAAACGGCTTCCTTCCCGGGGTCTTTAAAAGGCATTGTGTGGTAAAGGGTTAAACGAAATTTTCCTGCCAATAGTAAAACATCCAAATATTATTTCAAAGTTATTTTGGCGGAAAGTTATCTTCATATCGGACAGTGTGGATCTAAGTTCAGACTGCACATTCTGTGCAGTCTGATCTTGATCTACATTGTCCGCAAAAAGCCGTTGAGCAGCCTAAGGCTTAAACTCGTGGGATGCAGCCAGAGTATATTAAAAGGTACCGTAGTATGTGACAAAAGATCTGCCATTGTCAGTGGACGAGAAAAGAATTTGCGGATATTGGTCGTTAAACCGACGCTGTTAAATAACTAAAAGATTGTTGAAACGGTGATAAACGCAAAATAAACAAGATTCTGTCATAGACAGCGCATTTCCCCGCCGCTGGCCTGATTTCAAACTAGAATTTATTAAAGGTACACGAGTGTTTGTGAATTATTTTTGTAAATCGGACCAAGGGTTCAGGAGATATGGAGTGGACAAATATGTAAAGTGTGTAAACTCTAGAGTGGTGCTGTGACCTTGACCTTGAAGGAAGGTCACCTATCATGCGCTCTGCACATCGTCTCATCAAGATACACAAGTGTGCGAAATATTTTGAAAATCAGACCAGGGGTTCAGGAGATATGGAGCGGACAAAAATGTAAAGTGTGTAAACTCTAGAGTGGTGCTGTGACCTTGACCTTGAAGGAAGGTCACCTATCATGCGCTCTGCACATCGTCTCATCAAGATACACAAGTGTGCGAAATATTTTGAAAATCAGACCAAGGGTTCGGGAGATATGGAGCGGACAAAAATGTAAAGTGTGTAAACTCTAGAGTGGTGCTGTGACCTTAACCTTGGAGGAAGGCCATTAAATCATGCGCTCTGCACATCGTCTCATCAAGATACACAAGTGTGTGAAATATTTTGAAAATCAGACCAGGGGTTCAGGAGATATGGAGCGGACAAGAATGTATAGCATTTGACATTTGAAGCCGTGTTGTGACCTTGACCTTGAAGGAAAGTCACTGAATCATGCGCTCTGCACATCGTCTCATCATGATACACAAGTGTGTGACATATTTTGAAAATCGGACCAGGGGTTCAGGAGATATGGAGCGGACAAGGTATGACTGACAGACAGACTGACAGACGAAGGCCATTCCTAGGATCCCCCTCCCGCTTCGCGGCGGGAAATTAATTACTGAAACTTAGGTTACTAGTTATATGAAATGAGCAGCGGAATCAAAATGTTCAATCTCTCTCCCGCCTAAAAGTCCACTGTATAATTACGTCTCTACCTGTACATGTATGTATTTAAACGTGTTTAGCTTAACTCGTTAGGGGTAATTATTTCACAGAAAACAATGCAATTTATGCATTCGTCAATATTAACCCTAAGCTGCTAAGCGCGACTTACTGACCTTTTGCGGACAGTGTAGATCAAGATCAGACTGCACAAACGTGCAGTCTTATCTTGGATCTACACTGTCCGATATGGAGATAACTTTTTTTCCAAAAAATAAGTCTGAAATAACATTATTCGGGTTCTTACTATCGGTTTGAAATTTCATTTCACTTATGGAGCAGGATAAGGGTTAATAAAAACAAAGTAACCCTAACACTAGGAGGGACAGTTTGATGTGCTTTTTACATACTTCTGTAGGTTTAGTTCAAGATCAGAAACGCACAAAAAAAGAAATGTCTAATCTTGGATCTAGAATGTCTAATATTTTGTGCGATATTCTGACCATAACAACTATGAAATTGTTATGTCTTGGTCTTTCTCAAAGGATGAAAATATTCTCATTTAAATGACAACTTTCACTGTTGCAGTGCCAAGTATATAAAATCGTCCTCTTTCGGCAGTTGAAAAAACAACCCACTGGAACTAAGAAAGGTTGTTCTCTCTTTGTACTTGTCTAAACAAGCGAACGGTGTAGATCTGTGCAGTCTCATTTTGATCGATGCAGTCCGCAAAAGCCCCATTTCGCTATGGCGCTGAAAAGGTTAAGTGTTGAGAATGAGTGTTTAGACTATGTTTAGTCCTTGTGTAAGTTCCAAATAATGTCAGGTAATCTTATAAGTTTAAATATTTCTATGCATTTCTTACAAAGCACAAGAGCGTTTAGTGCAAATCAAAACACTGAATGTTACAATTTCTATTTTAGATTAAAAATGTTCTGGTGTGGCATATGTCAAGGGAGCCATTGTGTGGAATTAATAATTTGAAAAAATAAACCATTGAAATGGTTTCAAAATACTCGCTTGGAAGTCAACCTACTATATAGTCATGCACAATTCAATAGAGTAGAGTGGGACGAACAGGTCCTAGCGAAAAAGCCCAGGGACGAATAAGCCCAGGAATGAACTGGTTTGGGACGATCAAGCACGAAATCGGGTGGTCAGGAAATATCATTACGCCAATAGAAGACCATAGTGGATCAAGCTATTTTCGATTGAAAAAAAAAGTATTTCCATGATCGATGGCCTAATCCAATTTATTTAACTACGCCATTTTCATATCCGAGTGCAATCGAAACTCTTATTTGTCTCAGAAGAGTTGTGTTTAATTGGGTTTATTTCCTTCAGTTTTGCACAAACTACGATACATGATTTTCGAAATGCCGTATTGAACTCATAGTAGCTTTGACTTCGACAAATGCCACCAAAATGAAATAAAAAAATCTCGATTTTATCTACCAAGAAAATATTGCATTAGTAAGCTATGGCACTTTTTGCAGCTGTTCAATTTTCTGCATGTCAAAGGACCTAACCAGGGCTCCGGAAATTTTTCGATCTGAATTGGTCCAGGCCGTCCCCGCCCCTCCTCCAATAATTGTACCCCTACTCGGTACCCAGAGGCATATTAAATAAAGTCTAAGTTTATGTCTCTGACCTACCCCACCCCCGATCGTTGCCTGGTTTAAATGTCATATTATATATCAATTTCTGTTGCAGGTTTCTCTTTCTTGTGATGGATTTTTCTTCAAGCTTACATGATTGAGAATGACATACGCAGACGAATATTGAACAGTAAAGCATAGATGACAGTCGTACCTTGTTTACGCATAGCATCCTACACTTCCGGTTATGTATAAAAATGCACTTCCGGCAATGTAGCAGAAGGTGCCCATCGACGGCGATTTGACAATTAAAATTATTAATTCATTCAACGTTTTTCTTTTGTCAATTTTTATGCATCCAATAGCGTTGTGTTGCAGTTAGCCACTGCTTGATCACAATCATAATTCAATTGCAGTGTTCGCCCCTGTGCCACGTCGAGGCCCAACACATCCGTCTTCAACAGGGGATTTTTTTTTTTATTTATTTATTAATTAATTAAATCCATCAGCACACACAGGGGGTGTGTCAGGTCCCCTTTTCTCACCGAAATGCTCCAACAGAACATTCATTTTGTCAGAGCCAAATTTGGCCTTTTCTTCAACTGACTTAGGGAACGTTTCTGGGTTAAAGATAGAAAGAGCATCCCAGATTTCTAGCCGAGGAAACCGACTCTGTATGCTATCTTTGAGAATACGTGAGAATTCAGACACGACTACGGGTAGCCTAGCATCCCTAGGATGGCGTTTTATTTCAAAATCGTGAGATGTCTGCGCATTTCTGTAACTTTCTAAGAATTCACCTAAATTTTTACCATAGGCTGGCTCTTCAACCAAATATTGTTGCTCAATAGAATCGCACACAGCAACTAGAGTTTCGTGCAGGTCACAATAATGTAAATTCCGTTCTTGGAATTTACGTGATACCTGAGCAATATCACTCATTACATCACTAAAAAAGTGAGTTAAAAATAAAAATTTGTAGGATGACATGGCACAGTAGAGTGATTCAGCCATCTGATCGTCATCGCTATCGCTCTGTAGAGATTTTAACAGAGACTTAAGTGATCTGCGGACATTAGTCACGCAATTTGCAAAGCTAAGCCACCTGATTTGATGGACGCCTAAAGGTTTAATCTTTGGGTCATCCAAAACTTCTTGCCAGACTCTTAAGTGCTCAAGTCTTTTACTTGATCGACTAAAATATGCATGTATTGAATGCAATGCTCCTTCATAGTAACTCACTTCTTTCACTGATTTCGCAGCATCAAGGCTCGATAAAGCAAGTTTATGAGCTACGCAGTGCATTGACAGCATGTACGGGTTTTGTTCTTTCAGTCGATTGGCAACACCATTGTGTTTACCCGTCATAACTGCAGCACCATCGGAACCAAACCCATAAATTGTGGAAATACCTATGTCACAGGCTCTGAAGTAGCTTATTAATGAATTATAAACGACACTTGAGTCTGCAGATGCCAACTTAATCAAAGTCAAATATTTGGTTTGCACGGAGCCATTATCGATGTAATTGATAAATACTATCATGTGTTTTTCTAGGCCTAGATCAGTGCTTTCATCCACCATTAGCCCCAGCGCCGGGCTATTTCTTAATTTCACCAAGAGTGTCTCATCAAGATGATCAGAAATCAGACTTATAAATTCAGAGCAAGCACTGTCTTCTTGATAGAGGTTTTTCGTTAAGCACGTGTCGTTACATAATTGCAGTTGACAGAGCTCTGAGTACATAGATATTGGCAAGTTCGTTTTAGCAACAGTATATGCCGTTCTAATAAGCCTCCATACAGCGGCTTCTATTTTATCGAATTCTTTTACTATGCAATCTGATACCGATGGTATTTTTTTCGACTGAGTTTCTGTGTCAAGCTGTACAGAATTTACATGCCCGCTACTGCTCTCGTGCTCACGTAATGTAGAGTTACGAAAATTCTTTGAGCCAGACAGTGAGAATTTTGACTTGCTTTTGTGCAAAATACATAGAGAACAGAACATTGCGTCATTTTCATACTTGAGCCACTTAAACTCGTCTAACCAAGATTTTTGAAATGACTTTTTAGCTGAAGTATCTTCAGTCTTTGCCTGCTTTGTGTTTTGTTCCGAGGAACTCCCGTGACTAAGCTTTCTTTTCTTAGTTTTCGTTTTTAGTTCATGGTTCTGTTTGCTGTTTTTTAGGACAGAAAAAACATTTTTTGTAGATGCATCCGCATCATCAACTGGTTGCCCAGGCCAATTGAATTTGTCATTAACTGTAGTAATATGACTAATTTTTGAGTTGTTAGTACAACTCTGCGACTCTGTCGGGTCCCCAGTCCGACTTTTTGAGCCATCCAGTTGCCCAGGCTGGATTTGTTTGTCAAGATGACTAGGGTTGCCAAGCCTGTCATTTGACTTTTTGAACATCGCAAGGATATTCTGCTGTAGAGCCATTTCGATTTCATTCGAACAGCAATAGACAGCCACACTCGTCTCGTTTTATACGCTTCTCTTTTTTTTGAGTACTACAAATTTGTTTCACGAGTATCGGCAATTAAAATTGTCGCAATGTTTGATGACCTTTATTTTAAAGACGCAGCCTCAAACTTCAAACATATTTAGAATTATTGTCGGTTCTAAACCCCATTCACAAGCACCAATTACATTATGCAAACTCGATATCATTTGCTCGATCAAGCATGAAACTGAAACAAAAATATTGGCCAACTGCGAACACAATGACGTAAGAACCAGTCCACGTGCGGGGAATCACCTAATCTGTGCCTTGCGGGTAAACTCATTATCGCATATTCTCTACGCTTGTATAGTCACGTGGATGTAATGTGTGAAAACCCTGGACGCTAGCTGTGTTTTGTGGATTTTTATTGACAGTTGATGTTATACGCAAATATAGATGTACGAATTGCTTTGAAAAACTCGGACCGATTTATAGGTATATTTTCGGAATTCTAATCGGTCCGGCAACTCGAAAATCGGTCTGGACCGGCATTTTGTCGGTTTTCCGGAGCCCTGGACCTAACTATCTTTTTGTTAAACAAAATAGATTTTATGGATCCATAAATATGTGATGACTTGCTTGCTATAATGCATCACGGAACGCTCCTGAATTGGTCTTTTTTCTCAAATACAGAACTTTCTTTTATATCATGGTGTTGATGCCGACCATCAACATCTCTACTCTTTTTTAAACAATCAAATGGTAGATTAATCCAAATTGAAAACATTTGCAGACAACAAATTAGATCTAGATATGGCTCATATGATGGCTCTTGGAAAAACCATATCACCATTTTCAAGGGAATTGTTAATAAAAATTTTGAATCTCCTTGAAAAAAAATAAGAACTACAAATAAAAAAACAAGAGGGCCATGATGGCCCTGGGTCGCTCACCTTAGTTGAGTGCCTTTAAGGTTTTTCTTTAATTTGACCATGTGACCTAGTTTTTGACCGCAGGTGGCCCAATTTCAAACCCATATTTCATGAAGACAAACATTCTGACCAATTTTCAAGTCAACTGAGCAAAAAATGTGGCCTCGAGTGCCCTAAAGACATTTCTTTAATTTGACCTAGTGATCTAAATTATGACCCCAGATGACCCAAATTTGAACTGGTCTTTGACTATATCAAAAGAAACATTTTAACCAATTTTCAAATCAAATGAATAATAAATGTGGCCTCTAGAGTGCCCACTAGCTGTTTCTTTAATTTGACCAAGTGACCTAGTTTATGACCCCAGTTGACCTAAATTCAGACTCATGTGAGATTTTACAAAGACAAACATTCTGACCAAATTTCAAGGCAATTAAGCAAAGAATGTGGCCTCTAGAGTGCCAACAAGGTATTTCTTTATTTTGACCTAGTGACCTAGTTTATGGTTCCAGGTGACCCAAATCCAAACTCATCTGGTATTTTATCAAGACAAACATTCTGGCCAAATTTCAGGTCATTTGAGCAATAAATGTGGCCTCCAGAGTACAAACAAGGTATTTCTTTAATTTGACCCAGTGAACTAGTTTATGACCCAAGTTGACCCAAATTAATCTTATGTGAGACTTTATAAAGACAAACTTTCTAACTAATTTTCAAGGCAATGGAGCAAAAAATGTGGCCTCGAGAGTGCCAACAAGGTATTTCTTTAATTTGACCTAGTGACCTAGTTTATGACCCAAGATGACCCAATTTTGAACTCAATGAACTTGTTGCGCTTAGATGGGCAAACAAACTTAGAAGAGAATCACTACATACCAAATATCAAAGCTCCAGGCATTCCAGTTTTAAAGAAGAATTTTAAAGTTTTCCTTCTTTGTTCCTATGTTCGAACTTGTGACCCCGGGGGCTGGGCCAGTTTTGACCCAGGGGCATCATATGAACAAACTTGGTAGAGGTCCACTAGGAAATGCTACATACCAAATATCAAAGCTCTACACCTTCCCGTTTAAGAGAAAAAGAAATTTAAAGTTTTCCTTATTTGTTCCTATCTTCGAACTTGTGACCCCCGGGGCGGGGCCAGTTTTGACCCAAGGGCATCATATGAACAAACTTGGTAGACGTCCACTCTGAGATGCAACATACCACATACATGTATCAAGCTCCACACCTTTCAGTTTCAGAAAAGAAGAATTTTAAAGTTTTCCTTCTTTGTTCCTATGTTCGAACTTGTGACCCCCGGGGCTGGGCCAGTTTTGACCCAAGCAGCATCCTTGGAACAAACTTGGTAGAAATTCACTAGGAGATGCTACATACCAAATATCAAAGCTCTATGCCTTCCCATTTAAGAGAAAAAAAAATTTAAGTTTTCCTTCTTTGTTCCTATGTTTGAACTTGTGACCCCCGGGGCAGGGCCAATTCTGACCCCAAGGGCATCATATGAACAAACTTAGTAGAGGTCTACTAGGCGATGCTACATACCAAATATCAAAGCTCTATGCCTTCTAGTTTTACAGAAGAAGATTTTTAAAGTTTTCCTTCTTTGTTCCTATGTTGGAAATTGTGACCCCCAGGGCGGGGCCAGTTTTGACCCCAGGGGCATCATATGAACAAACTTGGTAGAGGTCCACTAGGAGATGCTACATACCAAATATCAAAGCTCTGCGCCTTCTAGTTTCAGAGAAGAAGATTTTCATAGATTTTGCTTTTTTTCCCTTTTTGTTGCCATGGCAACCAGAGTTGTGGGTGGAATTCAATTCTTTGAATAATTTTGGTAGAGCTTCACCCAAGGAACATCCCTGCCAAGTTTCATTAAGATTGGCCCTGTGGTTTAGGAGAAGAAGATGTTTAAAGAAATTGTTGACGGACGACGGACGCTGGACATAGGGCGATCACAATAGCTCACCTTTAGCACGTTGTGCTAAGGTGAGCTAAAAAAAAGAATAAAATTTGTAAACTCAGTTTAGTCAATTGTGTCAACTAGATTCTGACACCTAAAAAATCTTATTCAGAAGCAATTTTACATTTATTATTTATTATGGGGAAAGATCTATTAGGGTAAGACTGTTTACTCTGGTGGAGGAAAGGGGGGGGGGGGGGGGGCTCAACATACCACAGAAATTATTTACCAACTCTAGGTTTCTAACCTGTGACCGTCAAAACCATAGTCCATAGTCCAGTCAGTATACTGATTGTATTATCAGTGCTACTAGTGTATTTGAAATGAGCCATGCTATGGCAAAAGGGGGTTTAATTTATCTCCGTGATGCATTATACCAGGCAAGACATAAAATAATTAGGGATCCATGATCAAGTGATGGCTGGCTTGGTATAGTGCATTAAACACCTTTTTGCCAGAGCATGGATCAATTACACATGATGTATTGAACTCTTTACCATACAACAAAATTTTAGACTAGTCCAAATTGAAAGCAGTTGCAGATGACAGAATAAATATGACCGAAAATTTTAAATTTCTTATGGGAAGAGTAGAAAACTTTGTGGGAAAAGGAGAAAATGCTGGTTACCAGCATTTTCTCCTTTTCCCACAATTTTTTCAAAAGGCTTTTCTTTTAGGGTCGTTAAAAGCTGGGATTGGGTGGTAAAGGGTTAACTCTTTTTCTTGACTGAAACTGTTCCTTATGTTTATTCGGTTCTAAAAATGTTTACACTTTACTAAAAGACAAAATTTCAGGCTAGTCAAAGTAGAGGGCATTTGCAGGTGAAATATGTTGATTAAAAAAAAATAGGATGTGTCTTGGAAAAGATAGAAAACATTGTGTGAAAAAGGGAAAATGCTTTTCTCCAGTATTTTCTCCTTTTCCCACAAATTTTTTGAAAAGCCTTATCCATCAGGGTCATAAAAACTAAGGACTGTGTAGTAAAGGACTTAAGACTATCAAAGATTAAAAAGATTAGACTTGACAAGATTAAAGCATCTGCAGATGACAAATTCAATAAAGCTTAAAATCTTTCAACTCTTTAGCAGGTGACAAAATATTAGACTTGCTCAAAGTGAAAGCATTTACAGACGACAAATTAAAGGTAACCTTAAACCTGAGGTTTTTTTTGCAAAGGGTAGAAAACATTGTGAGAAAAGGAGAAAATGCTGGTTACCAGCATTTTCTCCTTTTCCCACAATGTTTTCTACAGGCTTCTTTCCTAGGGTTGTTAAAAGTCGGGATTGTGCGGTAAAGAGAACAGACCTAAGTAACGTTCTCAAATCCCGAGTTGACACAATGTTTTAGACTCGACTCAGCATAACATGTGGACTTAACTCTGTTACCCGACTTAAGTCCATTGTTTTGCTGAGTTGAGTCTGGAACATTGAAAGCAGACTTGGGCATAATAAGAGACTTAAATTTTTTCATGAAACTGGCCTCAGGCAACTGAGAACCTATACCAAAAGGTAAATATCGGTGCGTAAATAAATGGCTAAACTGCAAAAACTAGAAAGGATCATACCTAAAAATTTTCTATTAAAGATAAACAGAAAATTTTAGGTTTGTTTCACTTCTTCTGTTTTTATGAAAATGAAATATGACAATGGAGCCATGTAGAGCATCAGCATTCTAACCCATTAGCACACAAATATAAACATTTTACATCCTTGCATAAAACAGCTTTTGAAAAAAGGGTATTGCAGGGTTACCAGACGACAAAAATTTATATGTCCTAATTAAAAAGGCATTAGCAGATGACAAACTAAATGTGACTCAAATTATAGGATTTGGTTGTAAAAGGGTAGAAAACATTGTGGGTAGAGAAGAGAATGCTGGCTACAAACACTTTCTCCTTTTGCCACAATGTTTTAAAAGGCCTTCTTTCTTCGGGTCATTAAAACTTGGGATTATTAGGTAAAAGAGTTAAATACCGTTTGAAAATACATGAGCCTTGCTCTGTGAAAAGGGGGCTTAATGCATCTGTGAAAAGTATCAACTGAGGTCAGACCTGGGCCAAAACTTTTCGCTACTGGTCAATTTTCTGTATGTCAAAGGATCAGTCTTCCTCATGAATCAGTTGGTTGTTAGACAAAATGGACTTTATGGCTCCATAATCATGTGATGACTTGCTCAGTATAATGCATCACGGAGATGCATTAAGCCCCCTTTTCCCAGAGCATGGTTCACATGTGTTAAGTGATTAACCTTTTACCCGACGACCAAATTTTAGGCTTATCCCAATCCAAAGCATTTCCAGACGACAAAATAAATGTGGCACACATAATGAGTTTTCTTTTAACCCTTTACCGCACCCCTGGGAAAGAAACCTTTTGAAAACATTGTGGGAAAAGGAGAAAATGCTGGTAACCAACATTTTCTCCTTTTCCCACAATGTTTTCTACCCAATATCAACGAAAAGTTGCACCATTTGAGCCACATTGAAATTGAAGTCTGCAAATGCTTTCCATTTTGACAAGGCTAGAATTTTGTCATCTGGTAAAGAGTTAAGGTTAGAAAACGTAGGAAAAGGAGAAAATGCCGGTTACCAAGATTTTCTTCTTTTCCCACAACGTTTTCAAGAGCCTTCTTCCTCAAGGTCAGTAAAACACAAGGTTCTTTAGGTAAATACATGTAATTAAAGAGCAATATCTGTAACATGCAGTTACTTTTTTTTCTTTCATTGGTCTCTGTAGGATTTAATAAAAGTGAGCCATGCTCTGTGAAAAGGGGCTTTAATGCATATGGAAAAAGTATCGACCCAGGTCAGCCTGTACAGTTTGTGCAGGCTACAGGTAAATTTTCTGCATGTCACAGGACCAGTTCACCTCATGATTCAATCTGTTTTTAGACAAATTGGATTGTATGGATCCATAATGATATGATGGCTTGCTTGTATGATGCATCATGGAGAAGCATGAGACCCCCTTTTGCCTGAGCATGGCTTGACTATTTGTTCCTTCAAACCATTTCTTATTTGTGTACGATTTTTTCGCATGTCTTTAATTAGCCTTTATTACTAACTCTTAGCCCTTTGCCAAACAATCACGAGTTTTAATGACCCTTCTGAAAAGGATTCTCCTTTTCCCACAATATTTTCTGCACGTTCAATTTTCAACAAAAAATTGCATTACTGCATCACATTAAATTTGTCATCTGCAAATGCTTTCAATATGAACAGATCTAAAATTTTTGTCGTTTATACAGGTAAAGTTACAACACATAATTATGTCTTGTAATTTTCTAAGCATTTTGATAATCAGAAGCTTTGTGAAAAGTGAAGAAATGTACTCCATGGCTCATCAGTCAACCCTTTACCAAACAATGCTGAGTTTCAATGCCCCTGATGAAGACAGCTTTTGAAAACATTGTAGGATAAGGAGAAAATGCTGGTACCTAGCATTTTCTCCTTTTCCCACAATGTTTTCTACCCTTTTCAAGACAAACTCTGCCATATGAACCACATTTAATTTGTCATCTGCAAAAACTTTGAATTTGGACGAGTCTTAAATAATATTGTCTGGTACTAGGTTAAATCATACATTATCATATAAACGTAGTTGCTATTGACAATATCTTTGTAAATTGTCCATCTTCATCTTTTACTCCTCTAAGAGCAGACGGAATTGGAACACGGATTCGAGTGCCTGTCGGTGTCCCATTTTCTTCAACTAACACAACATTATTACTGTCAAATCTGGGAACCATTCTTTTCTGTTTCTGCTTACATCCGACAATGTAGGCATGTTTCTTTTGACCCATAATTGACAACAGTACTCTATCTCCAATATGGCCCACTTGCTTCGGATTGTAAACATGTTGTATCTTCACCTTCTTTCCATTCAATACCGCTTTTCGTCCCAGAATGCTATTGTCCACAACTGTTACACATGCCATTTTTCGTAATTCATTTAGACAAGATGTTGTCCTGAAAAGAAATAATGCACAGCACACCAAAAACTTTCACTTTTCATTAAAACAATGCCATAAAAGCATTTTTTTAACACTTTCTATGCCATTGAAGTAAAAAGCTTATGAAATTCTGCGGGTGAAATGAAAAACTGCTTTTACATTTCCCTGCCTTTAACCCTTTCAGTGCCAAATAATTTAACTCGACCTCTTTCAACAGCCGGACATACAACCCGCGGAATCTCAGGAAGAATTTTAAACTAGAGGCTTGACTAAACAAGAGGACAGCACATGTCTAAGACCAGACCACATATTGTGTGCAGCATGTTCTTGATTTATGCTGTCCACAACAGCCCCTGTTTTCGACAAAGGTGTTGAAAGGGTGAACTCTTTACCAAACTTTATTTTAACCCTTTACCAAATAACAAAATTTTGGACTGGTCCAAATTGAAAGCATTTTCAGATGGCAAAATAAATGTTACCAAAAAATTGAAGTTTATTTTGGGAAGGGCAGAAAACATTGTGGGAAAAGGAGAAAATGCTGGTTGCCAAAATTTTCTCCTTTTCCCACAGTGTTTTCAAAAGGCTTCTTCTTCAGGGTCGTTAAAAGTCGGGATTGTGTGGTAAAGGGTTGACCACACTTTATCACCTTTGTCACTACGATGTAGACCAAATAAACGGACTTTTTGTTTGCAAGACTTATTCTACTTGTTTCTGAGTCTCATTCTGTTCAAGAATCATCCCATATCTTTCATCAAAACAATATAAACTGGACATTGATTTCCGCAATTCATATTCAGTTTTTTGCAATCTTATTGTATGCTGTAAATGTGCAACAGAAAACTTTGGGAAAATGCTTGCAAAATTTGGACAAAAGTTGGACACAGACAGCTTTGAAATCATCTTTGTAAAATGTGGATAATCAACATGAATATAGAATAAACCTTTAACCTCACAACCCTGAGGAAGACGGCTTTTGAAAACGTACAGAAAGGAGAAGGTGCCGATGACTTCTTCCAAACTTGTATTAGGTATATGGATGAAACTAAGATTTTTCAAAAATCCTGATATCCTGCAAATTCAGCAATTTCAACCAGGAAAATGAAGACTGATTGGCTTTTTGATGGCCTAAAAATCCTGAAATCAGGAATAATCCTGAAAACTTTCACCCATGTAGGTACCTGCACTTGTGAATGCATTGCTTTCATAAAGAGGTCTGCAGTAAAACAAACAAACAACTTGTCTGAAGGTGGTTATCCCTTTAACAAATGACAACATTTTGGACATGCCCACTTTCAAATCATGTGCAGACAACAAATCAAATGTGGCTAAAACGATGATACTTGTAAGTGGAAGGACAGAAAACACTGTGGGAAAAGGAGAAAATGCTGGTTACCGGCATTTTCTCCTTTTCCCAGAGTGTTTTCCAAAGCCTTCTCTGTTTGGGTGATTAATACCGGAGATTGTGTTGTAAATGTTTATACTCAGATAAATGGCAAATTACCTAATGTTTCTAATCTGTGCAGCAGCATTTTGAACGACAGCAAAGCTTTTCTGAACAGGGATTTTCAGCATGTTTACTTCCAGGTTGTTCCCTACAAAGAAAGAAGTGTGCGAATGAACAAGAAAAATCCAATCATTTACATTTACAAATTTTCTTGGTATGCTTTAGATTTGCATTCATGACATATCTGAGAACAGTCATCCTCCCTGGTACCAGGTCATTGATGATACCGTGGTAACCCTGAAAATAACCAAATCTGAATATGTGGCGCCACCTATCGACTGTTTACTCCATCAAATGCTTTTACATATGAGAAATGTCTCAATTTCTGGTAAGTTAATTTCCATATTCACATCATGCAATGATACTGCACAATTTTCCTCCATGTATTTAAATGAATTACCCCATTATTTGTCATAAAACTAACAATTTCATTTTTAACAAGTCAAGGTCATCTGGTATGATCTCATAGCCCTTGCTGGAAATAAAATCAATGGAAACTTAATCATTTTCCAACAATACAACTATTTTATGACAGTTCTTAAATATTACAAGAATTAACACAGTACCAGAGTGGACTCCCTTGGAAGCACCTGTTATCAACATGGTAGCTTGACCTAGATATTTCTGTCTGAAAAAAATATGGTAGTTCCAGCAAGGAACATCCTACAGCAGTCCCTAGAAAGACCGAAAAACACCTAGTGACCAGAAAACACTGAAGAATGGTGGAAAAAGCAAGAAAACATCCAAAATAACACAAAATACAGACCAAATGGGGGAAGCGGGTCAAAGGGGCTGGAATACATGTTAACTATGAGTATTGGAGAGTAAAGTTATCAACCCATACTCACCAAAAACCACTTTAATAGTACTGAATAGTACCACTGATGATACCTCATCCTTTTCTAATTTTATTGCCAAAAACTATCACACAACACAAAAACTACAGAAAAAAAGCGTACCAAATGAGTAGGTGGGTGTTGTTTGGTTAGGGTTATTTGTTAATAAGGGTATGGGGTGGGATGTCTCTTTACTCGCTAAAAACCACCGAAAAACCGTTTAACCAAGAACTAATTTTATACGCCAAAAATCACTATGCATTTATGATACCTCTAGTTCTAATGATCGTACCCCAAAAAAACACCTAAATGCAGGATTGCCTGCTGCAAACAGCGTAAATTCCGAAAGGGGATGCCTAAATATGCTGGAAAACTCCATTGATGATACCTTATCTGATTTAGTTATCATTTTGCCAAAAACCATTTTTACATGCCAGAAAACACCTTGCACTGATGATACATCTAGTTCTAGTGATCATACCTCTGAAAAACACATAAATGCGGGATCATTCGGCCTGAACAGCGTAAATTCTGGGTAGGGATGTCTAGAGAGCGTGTGACCTATTCATATGAGTGAAACATGCCTTTTGAATATGCTTTGTTTGATTGCATAGAGAGAGAGAGGGGGAGGGAGGGAGGAAGGGAGAGAAAGACAATTGTTCATAATTTTACCATCATTCAGATATATACAATAATAAACTGGAGGACCAAGGTTCATGCCACAATGGTAGATTTCAGTTTTTCACTGGAAAGTCCTTACATAAGCCGCTTAAAGAGCCCTAGCCTTCACATGTACCAGTAAATATCAGGACATACTTGAATGTGTGAGATGTCATTGTAATATGACTGAAAAAAAATGCTGACAGCACGGATTCTGAAACACCATTCAATCAGAATCATATGCCGACAATTAAATGTCGCTCAAATAATGGGATTTGTGTTTGAAAGAGTACAAAGACTTGTGGGATTGAATAAAATGCCAGTACCAAATAATATCGGGAAACACAACCACTGCTATAGAGTTCTATGGAGATACATGTATGTGTTGCATTGTGTTAGAGTAAAGAGAAGAAATAAATGAAATGATAAACTTTCCAGCTTCATTCCGTTGACAAATATTGTATTTGATGCATACGGAATGAACCGGTAAACATTTGCAACTTTTTGGACACATAATTTTCATTTTCATGGGTTTTCGCGATTTATGTCAGGGCCTTTGCCGGTGTTATACCATATATCCTCCGTTTGCAAAAATGTTTACCAAAGTCTTCTTGGTCATGGTCGCTGCGTAAACTAAAGGGTTACGCGGGAATTTGTTCGTTGCATCTCATCCACTGACTCGGCCTTACTTGTCCTTGGTCCAGTGAGTAAGTTAACAACAAATACCAAATCCACATCTCTACAGAACTTGACAGTATGTATGATCAGTTCTTGTAACAACTTTACAAACACCTGTATAACTTAATTACCTTTAATTCATCATATGATACAGAAAAAATGAGAAACTTGCTAAGTTTATTTCATATATGTCCTCGAGACGTCTGAGTCAGGAAAAGCACGCACCAAAATCATGAGCGCCTAAATAACTAGGATTATGCGGGTACGTCTAAAATACGAAAAGAACTCCTTTTCGCGAAAAGAACATTTAATTTTACGAAAAGAAGTCAGTCCTTTTCGCGAAAAGCACTTTACATTCCACAAAATTGACCCTTTTCAAATTTCACGAAAAGATGTGTTTGTATGGTGTTTCTGACATCATTTCAGTTATATCGCGGCGGCCAGTGCACCTATCTATGCTTTCCAGACTTTCGAAAAAGAGTGTCTTTAATACGAAAAAGACTCCTCTTTTGCGAGGACTCTCATAAAATTTTATGCGAAAGACTTGAGTCATGCTTTGGCAAAAGGGGGCTTAATGCACGGTCTCCGTGATGCATTGTACCAATCAAGCCATCACATACATGTAATAATGGATCCGTAATAGCCACTTTTTTAACAAACCGGCTAAATCATGAGGTAGACTGGTCCTTGGACATACAGAAAATTAACCAATAGCGAAAAGTTTCGGCCCAGTTCACGGTCGGTACTTACCGCAGATGCATTAAGACCCCTTTTCACAGAGCATGGCTCACTTCCATTTGCGAAAAGGAGTCTTTTTCGTAAACTGAGTCTGAAATACGAAAATGACTCCTTTTCGTGCAAAAAGCAATAGATTTCACAGAAAGGACTGTTTTGATGAAAAATATACCTCATTCTCGAAAAGAACTGTAGCTTTGGCGATACAAGTTGGCTTCTTTATAGAAGAAGCCAGGAGAGGTCAGCATAAATGTTTTCAAATAGTTTATTGGCTTTTGATTTCAATATATTTTGGTACATGTGACAAACATGTAATACATTAAATAACTACCGCTGTGTTAACGCCACTTATGCGTTACAAGGCAGTCACGTGACCCTCTTCCCGCGTTTTCAAGTTGTGTGATCTTTTCCCGCCGTGTTCTTTCTCTCTTTTTTTCAACGATTTTTTTTTCCTTCTCTTTACTTACATTTATTTGCTTAATGAAAATTACAATTATCGGAGAGGTAATTTGCAATCAAATCAATATGACATTCAAGTTTTTTAATCCGTCATACGAAAACAAACAACGTCTATTTCCTATTTCAGTTTCTTGATTTCGGTTTGTTTATAAAACCATGACGAAACAGACTGTGTATCAGAACAATTTCGCAAAAAGACTGGATTTAGACAGCAATTTCTGAGGCAGTCTGCCTTTTAAACTCAACACTGTTGGAGAGGTCTGATGACCTCTCCAATGAGCTCCTTTTCGGATAAGAGCTCTATATTTTAACAAAAGGAATAAGTCCTTTTCGCGCAAGGGACTTTAGATTTCACAAATTGAAATGCTTTTCGCAATAGGAGTCGTTATAGCAAGCAAGAAGACATTTCTGAAAGTGGGTTAGATTTCGTGAAAGGAAGAGAGAAGATAAGGTAGTTTGCATATTAATAGTTTGAACAAATTTATTTCATGCCAAAAACATGGAATTGATTGGATTTTGGCAACACTTTATTAACGTTAAAAACGGTTCTTGAATAATGTTTCTAAAAATATTTGTTTGAAGCCATACAAAAAAACAAATGAGCCATGCCCTGGCAAAAGGAGGCTTAATGCATCTCCGTAATGCATTACACCAAGCAAGAGATCACATCATGTAGGGACCCATAAAATCCATAAAGTCTGACAATTGACGGGATATAGAGGTAGAAGGTCCTTGGACATGCAGAAAATTTACAAATAGCAAAAAGTTCGACCAATGTCAGCCTGCGACAGGCAGACAGGCAGGCAGGCAGACAGACAGACATGGGAATGGAAATGGTACTTTTTTTCGAAATTAGCCAGTCCCATTTTTTTTCCAGAAACACAAAATGTCAAAAGAGTTCACATTATTTGGTGAGACTTTCCCTCCACGACACTGCATGCTCTGTGATCAACATGCGCCGTGATCTTAGATCTACTTGGTCCGTTATGTAGTGATATATTCTCCACTAACAACAGTTTTTAAAACCAATTTTGGCCAGAAATTTTCGCGAAAGTTTTGCTAATATGCCATTATGAAGGCAGCATACTTTATTGTGGCCTAGACATTAAGTTCATTAAAGTAACAAATTCAACAATAACTCTCGTAAAATATCAAAGCTGGAAGTAAGCAATTCTCAGCTTCTGCTTTATGTGAGACTGAGACCGGGACTTGGCAAAATGAAACTCCATGAATGCATTGCTAGGTGCACTGACCACCGATTAGACTGAGATAATGTGAAAAGGGTTTTATTTAACTCATTAATTTCAGTCTTAACACATGCATTGTTTACTTTTGGCCGCTACCGGGCCTTTAATGCGTGGCCCACCAATAATTAGGGTAGTACATTAGTAATCCAGAGGTTCTCGGTTCAGTCATTAACTGTATCGCTGGTTTTCATTGGTGTAAGGAACCCCAGCCTTGTAGATCTACAAGTAAAACCACGAAACACAGGTTTTGATGGCTCCCCTTTTGATAGTTAACAACTTGTCTAAGTCTAAATTAAATATCTTCAGTAATTACAGAGATAATATAAACTGTCAAAGCTTTTTAAAAAATCTAAGTCGAAAAAGGGGTATAACCAAGTCAAAAACATTTTGATGGTTACCTGTTTCTGTCGCATGGCGTTTCCCTTTTAATAGTAAACAACTTGTCCAAGTTTGAAGTAACCATCTTCAATAATTCCAGAGATATTACAAAATGTCAAAATTTTTGCACGACGACGATGCAGAGGACAACGACGCCAGGGGTACATGGCAATAACTGGACGTTTTCTTCGAAAATAGCCGAGCTAAAAACTAAAAATACAGTTTCAAAGCTCTTTCCGTCAGGATAATCCCACAGAACAACGTAGCTGCACAGTCTGTGTAGTTGGATCTTGAGCTACACTATCCTCAAAAGCGCACGAAGTCACGTTCAGTAGAATGAGAGTTCAGATATTTACATGAGCACATATTTAAAAAAAAGACATGCCGCTTCGGTAAAGTTAGCTTTTCAGCCCATTCCTGAATTCTTGAAGTGTAACACAAAAACTTAATTGAACGCCGCTCTGTGAAAAGGGGGATTGATTTATCTCCGTGATGCAGAATATCAAGCAAATCGCAACATAATTATCGATGCATAAAATCCAGTTTGTCTAACAACCAAATGAATCAAGTGGTACAACGGTCCTTGGACAAGCAGAAAATTTACAAGTAGCAAATATTTTCCACCCATGTCAGTCTGCGCAGACTGCGCAGGCAGACAAGGGTCGACACTTTTTGCAGATGCATTAACACCCCCGCCCCCCCCCCCCCCCCCCCGTTTCACAAAGCCTGACTCAAGAATTTTTCTAAAAAAAAAAACGATTGGCATAAAAAATTAGCGTTCAATTATGATCTAAATTTGACATTATCCTAAACTTGAGTTGATGCTACACCTGTTCTACGATCTTATGTTTTCGTATTTTATCTTTCTTTTTTTTTTTTAATGCGACTTAGAAAGCGTTTGACGTTATTATTCATATTAATTTGAATCTTATCTATCGACATAGTCTAAAAATAAAAAACAACCCATAGCCTACATTTTGCAAGATTGCTAGAATATTATGTTAGTATCTCCCAACCTTCTTAACTCTTTACCAAACGACAAAATTCTAGACTGGTCCAAACTGAAAGCATTTGCGGACGACGAATAAAGTGTAAATAGACTGAAACTGAACTTTATTTTGGGATGGATAGAAAACATCGTGGATAAAAGAGGAAATGCTGGTTGCCAGCATTTTCTTCTTTTTCCACAATGTCTTCAAAAGTTTTCTTTCTCAGTATTGTTAAAAGTCGGGATTGTGTGATAGTGGGTTAAATAACATCTCTACTTTTAGACGCTAACATTATATTCTCTATATCTCTTGTCTGGGATGCTGTGCCCATCCTCTCTCACTGTTCCGGAATCATCATTCTTTTTTTGGCGTTGATTGTCCAGGTTCTGTCAGCTCGCTTTCACTTTCTTTGGTTGTTTTTTTTTTTTTTTTTTCCGGCCGATGCGGGCATCTGAATAGTTCTCTTTCCATCTGTAGAGACAACGATGTTTGGGTGTACTTCGCCTTTGTCTTTTAAAAACCTCGCCTCCCACCTTCTTTTCTGGTCAGAGGAAGTAAATTCCCAGTGCCAGTGGTCAATGTCAACCAGATGGTGCCTGAAGGAAAGCATAGCCGAGCCCCCATAGCTCAGTCAGTAGCGCATAGGACTTGAGAATAGGAGGTCAGTGGTTCGATCCCCGGCTCGGCCAATTTCTCTCATTGCGACAGGATTCATACCTCTCTCACCGCTGACTATTTTTTCGGCGATGGTTATATGCGGAAGTAGCCAGTGGCCTGGAAAGAAACTCCAGGAAAGCATGCATAGGTGCACTGGTCGCCGAGATATAACTGAAATAATGGTGAAAACGGCGTTAAACACCATACAATCAATCAATCAATCAACCAGGAAAACATAGATAGGTGCACTGGCCGCCGCGATATAACTGAAATAATCTTCGAAACACCATACAAACAAATCTTTTCGTGAAAAGAAGTCCTAATTTGAGAAGGGGTCTTTTATGTCGAATGTAGAGTCCTTTTCGCGAAAAGGACTGAGGGGACTGACTCCTTTTCGTAAAATTTAAAGTCTTTTTCGCGAAAAGGAGTCATCTTGACTGCTTTTCGCGAAAAGGACTTCTTTTCGCGAAAAGGAGTCCTTTTCGTATTTTAGACGTACCGGGGTTATGCGGCTTTGGATAAAAACCCTGCCATTGTCTATTTCGGTCGAACACTAGCCGTCCTTTAGACGTACTCTTGTATCGATCAACAACAGGTGGCAATCAAAATCTACATTAGCAAATGTAGGGTGATTGGTTGATCGAATCCCTTGGCTGTATAACGAAAGATGATATCTACATACCCCTTACACATCTTGGCCTGAAATTAGACAGCTTTTCTGCTCTTAAAACGACTCTGTTAAAAAAAAAGAGAGATGCTGGATACTTGAGTTACAATTTTCAGTAGAAATATCTTTAAACTCATTCCATTTCAAAATAAAATTTTAAATCATTTTAATGTGACATCAATTTTGTCAGCTCCTTTCACAGAGAGATTAATAGATATTTAATTGGCTTCACTGTAGTTGTTGTTGTTACTGATAAAAGTGATTTTAGGTCATTGTCTGTGCATGTCATATTCTTCGTAGATTTACCCGTCTGCTTTAACGTATCACTATCCTGCAAAGGATACCTAATAATATGTGATGCGTAAAAAGTAGCAAGCGAGAAATGGCTTTAAATAATATGTCTGTGGGGAAATCAATTCTGTTTTTCGCTCCAACTTAGCAAGGTAGAGCCGAGAAAGAAGCCATTATAAGAGATTGATCAGATTTTATGCGGCCGGTTTATTTAACACCAGCACAAAGTGCTCATGAAGGCAAATACAACTTAAACAAACATGACGCAAAACACAAATAAATTAGGCACATAATTTCACCAAGTAGGCAAAAGCATTAATTAACTAACCCTCAAATCAATACTAGTACTTAGACAAACCTCTTCTCAAAGGCCACGGCTAAAGAGGACATCACTTATTTAGTGGAACTTACTGGACGAAGGCCGGTTGAAAGCCTGAGGCTTGTAGAGGCCCATCGCTTTTATTTCTTATGTCTTCATTAGTGAAACAGTTCGGACAGAACTTATGAGGGTGTTTGCGCCAATATTTGTTCAGATTACTCTTGAAGGCGTTTACACTTGGTGAATTTATCATACTGTCTGGTAATGAATTCCATGTGTCGATCACTCTGCAAATGAAGCTACTTTTCCCTATTTCTGTTCTAGCATACTTCTTAAACATTTTTTTTTTTTTTTGCCATTTCCCCTTGTTTTTGATTCAGGACAGATGGTGGAGAAACTGGCCGACAGAATACAAAAAATATCTTTGGCCAAGTAACCTCAACTAATTAGAAATACGCAACTTAACAAAGTTAATTCAAAGTTATCTGCTGACATCGCATCCTTGCACAGGGTTAAAGCTTAGCAAATTTCTTGACAGAGTTCTAGACATGCTCATTATATACACATAAATGAGTCATGAATAAATACAAATTAAAGGGTAGAAAACGCTTTGGAAAAAGGAAAAAATGCTGGTTATCAGCATTTTCTCCTTTTTCCAGAATGTTTTCTAAAGCTTTCTCTCACAGCGTCTTTGAAACTCGGGATTTTGTGGTAAAGGGTTAAAAAACACGAATCGTTTGATAACAGGCTGTCAGTTGAAATTGTACTCAGCAAGTTACGTTTGAACAGCCGCGAGGTAACACTCAAATTCTATTGGACAGAAACCTGCCTGTTTCGAGACTTCATGAGAAAATGCGGGAAGTTGCGGATCTTTGGAAATTTAACAGGCAGCCTGTTGTCGACCTTCGTGTAAACAACAGGTAACACCCGATGCTAAACGGGAGTAATCTGTCCGGTTCGACTCTTCATGAGAAAACGCAAAACTTTGAAAATTAAATATATCATTAATGCAAAAAGATGGTCCTTACCACAAAAGGTAAATTTTTTTAGAGCGCTCGATGAATTGATTGATCCTGGTCAGAATAGTCTTTGTTTGTCATGAAAGTTTTAGAAACTTAGTTACCAGCCTCAGAGGAAGGTCAATAAACAAATACATTTATTTTATAGATCGCTGTACCGATAGATGCAAATCTGATACCTTTTGGTCTACAGTGAAACCCTTTTTGACAAACAAAGGAAACAAACCCAGTATAAAACCTGATTTTTTCGTAAATGTAGCCAAAAATATTGTAGACAATTCATTTAAATCGTTGAAAAACCAGCCAAGTATAGAAGCCATGATAAGACATAAAATTGATTATCCTGATTTCACGTTTCGCCCAATAGACCCTTCTTTTATCAGCAAACAAATTTATAAACTTGACCCCAAAAAAAAAGCAACCAGTGTAGATGGAATATCGCATATTAGTTACACTACCAAAGAACACTAGCACATATCATTTAACATTATGAAAAACAAATTTTTTGAAACTGCAGCTTTTCCAAGTTGTCTTAAAGTTGCTCGGGTAAACATCCCTTCACAAAAAAAAAAAACAGCATTTTAGATACATGGTATATCCAATTACCGCACTGTAAGAATACTACCGGTAATATCCAAACTCTTTGAAAGAGCAATCAATTCCCAACTGACTCAATTTTTTGGCATACATTTTAGTCCTTTTCTATCTGCTTTTAGAGATAGGCTGGTAGGCTGCCAAACTACCACTCGTCACAACTCGGCCGATTCCGTACCTACATCTAACCTCGTCTGTATAAGGGAGGCTTCCATTTTGAACTACCAATCACATGATCTTAAACATGGCGGCGCCCCTGTAGATCGCTTAGCAACGACATGAACAACCACTGTGAAGTTATTCACTTCTATCGATCTGTCGATGAAAGCTCCAAACGGAATTGATAAACCACGCTAAAACTTGAATGTACAAACTGTTTGCCGACTGAAATACTCTTAGAAAGATAACGATAGAATATTTACTCATGCGTTCTTTCTAAAGAGGAGCCTTACAATTTCAATAACGGTAAAGCGGTGTGCTTCCGGAGATGTACGAAATGTACCGTGTAGGTGCATATCAAGCTACTACTCGTCACAACTCGGCCGATTCCGTACCTACATCTAACCTCGTCTGTATTAGGGAGGCTTCCATTTTGAACTACCAATCACATGATCTTAAACATGGCGGCGCCCCTGTAGATCGCTTAGCAACGACATGAACAACCACTGTGAAGTTATTCACTTCTATCGATCTGTCGATGAAAGCTCCAAACGGAATTGATAAACCACGCTAAAACTTGAATGTACAAACTGTTTGCCGACTAAAATACTCTTAGAAAGATAACGATAGAATATTTACTCATGCGTTCTTTCTAAAGAGGAGCCTTACAATTCCAATAACGGTAAAGCGGTGTGCTTCCGGAGATGTGCGAAATGTACCGTGTAGGTGCATATCAAGCTACATGATACAGCCGAGGGATTTGATCACCGGATCACCCGAGGTATGCCGAATGATCAAGCTACGTGATACAGCCGAGGGATTTGATCACTGGATCACCCGAGGTATGCCGAATGCCAAACTACCTTACTCAGTTTAATTGAAGATTGGAAACAGGCGCCTGATAAAGATTATCACCTGGCAGCCGTTCTCATGGATTTGTCTAAAGCTGTTGACTGTCTACCTTATGATATGCCATGTTAGTATCTAAGTTACAGCACTTTGGACTTACAGAAAACACATTAGGATTAATAACATCATATCTCTCAAATAGAAAACAGTGCGTAAAACTGGGTCAGTATAAAAGTGATTTTAACATATGATATGAACCATGCCCTGGCAAGAGGGGGCTTAATACATCTCCGTGATGCATCATACCAAGGAAGACCTCACATAATTAGGAATCCATAAAATCCACTTTGTCTAACTACCGACAGTATAATAAGAAAGACTGGTCCTTTGAAATACAGAAAATTTACGAATAGCGAAAAGTTTCGGTCCATGTCAGCCTGCGCGGACTGCGCAGGCTGACCTAGGTCGATAGTTTTCGCAGATGCATTATGCCCCTTTTTACAGAGCATGACTCATATACGAGTATATAATTTACAAAGGAGTTCCTAAGGGATCTGTATTAGGTCCAGTGCTTTTCAACATCTTCATATATATATACGATATTTTTAATTTCATCAATATAGAAGTAACCTTTACAACTATGCTGATGACAAGTTGGCTTCTTTAAAAAAGAAACCAGGAGAGGTCAGCGTCAGTATTTTCAAATAATTTATTGGCTTTAGGTTTCAATATATTTAACAGCATGAAACAAACAAGTAAGGCATTATATGGTTGCCGCTGTATAGAAACCTCTCATGCGTTACATGACAGACACGTGACCTTCCCGCGTTTTCAAGTCGCGTGATCTTTTCCTGCTCTGATCTTTCTCTTTTTTAATGATTTTTTTCCGCATAGATTTATTTGTTTAATGAAAAGTTACAACTATTTCAAATGGGTCATTTTGTACTGAAGATAATGACTGTAATTGAAACTACCCTTTGAATAGAAATCAAAGGACTGATAGTCCTGAGAGTCGCCTGGATGGTAATGGGTTAGAAGTTTTCACGCTTTTTTGTTCAAATCTATTAAGCGCATTCGAGATACAAAATAACTCAACTATAAGGCAGTATTATATGCAAGCATATTTCTAAGTTGTCATCCTAAAATTACAAACATATTAAAATTTACATTAAAACAAATATATGTGGTGAAAATTAAAATTTAGGCACAAGGAACAGGTTTAAAAAGTTCAAAGTCTCTTACCCCAGGCAACTTCATTTAAAAAATTGTTTTAAAAAGGTACAATCAATACAAAACAAGTCATTTCGTTGAAATGATATCCACCTCCGTAAAAAAACTTTTTTTTTTTTTTATAGAAACATTAAGAGGTATTTTGTTTTGCATGTAAATGACCTTTTTTGGTGAAAATATACATTAAGCCCCCTTTTTCCATGATAGGGAATTTCATTAAATTAAAACAAATACTGATTGTCTGTGACTTATGATAAACAATAAAATATGAATTTTCATAAAATTTTGTCCAGTAGTTAAAGAGATTGGTCCAGAATAGAAATATACATCAAACCCCCTTTTGCTATGACACCGCTTTAAAAACAAAAACAAAATACAACCGAAAGACATCAAGCGCCCTTTTTCCATGACAAGGCATTACATTTAAAAAAAAAAGTGTATCGGCGGACTATCATAAGGACCACATGTATGAAGTTTCATTAATTTTCGTCAATGATTTTAGAACATATCTGTCTGAATGGACGGAAGATCGGACGGACGAACAGACGGACGGACAGACAACATGAAAACCATATCTCCCCTCCCCCACCCCGAAATTCAACGGGGCGTAATAACTGTCTAAGTTAAATCAATATTTACAGTTCCTCCCTAGCTTGATAATGCCTGTAAAGAATGTGGACAAAAATTATGGTTCTAGTTTGATAAAAATGTTTTTCTAGCGCAGAATCTGGGTGACTTAACTAACATGTATATCTTCATTCTTACACATTTTGCTAAAACAAGCATTCTAAATAATTTCAGTAGAATAGGGAATACATTTTCTCCCCAGATTTAGAGCAAGTTGTTTTTATAGGACACAAATTTTCTAGAATTGGACAACATGGTTATACATATATCGTTTAATTTCAATAATTGTCCTTTCCAAATACAGGATGCTAGATATGAAATTTGGGTATAATTGCTTATACAGTTTCAGAGGCTGTTAGTTTGAAATGTTACTACATGTACTCAGTTCTGAAGCTTCTGTGACGTTTATAGAAACAGAGCTGAACCACTTGAACAATTTTACAAGAGGACCATTTAGGCAACATTAGTATGGAACTCAACTGAACTCTGTCTTCTGGTATTGGATCTAGTGACAAACTTTTAGACCAAAAATACTCTTTTGCAACTCACCCATATCTAATCTAAGCCTGACAAGTTCCGTGAGTACTGGACTGAAAATAAATGGATTCTACAGTACTAGATCTATTACGGTTCTGTCTGATTTGACCTAGTGACAACCTTTTTCTTTTAACCCCTGGTGACCTACTTTCAGTTTTGTCAAAAATTATTATTAAGACAAACAGCCTGGCAATTTCATGATCATTGGACTGAAATGTCTCTGGAGCACACACAAATATTTGAGTCAGTAATCTACTTGTCCTTTGGAAATAATTTGTATTTGTTGCTATCTGGGTTCAATTTTTGTCCACAGTGGACTCTAAGAATGTGGTTGCTACAGCTCAAGAAAAGCAATATAACCCAATGGCATGATCGTCAGCCTTTTAACTTTGTCTTTGTTTTATAACGTCCCAGGAATTAGTACTGCTTCCACACCAATTGAAAATTTTAGAGATCTACATGTACACTGCTTTGGCTTATGTTTGTGGTTCGCTCTAAATTACCCTGTACAACAACCCTTTACAAGATTACAAACACGCCAATAAAGAACTTGTTCGAGTGGGTTAACATTAATATGTTCTATTATATTTGAAATATGGAGGAGTAAAAAGTCAAGTTCTCAGATTGCTGGTTGTTAGAACTGCGTAGTTTCAAGTCGAATTCCCGTGTGAATTCAGATTTTGGCAGTTACGAAAGCACCTTGCATTCTGACACCCGCACTAATAAATTGTTGTTTCATAAATACTAGATCTAGGTTAATCGCACATTAAAAAAAAAACAGCAGACTTTTACAAATTCACCTCAAACGAAAAACAATTAATCAAAAAAAGTATACTTTAAACACTCTCTCTGCATGGATCAGTAAAGCGTTAGGTCGGTGTACGCTGAAAATAAGGGCCGCTTTGAACAGCGACTGATTCATAAATATGTAAATTTATAAAGAATTCCGTGGTGCAAATGACGTTACACGTCACGTGATTATAAGATCTATATTTGTCGCACAGTTACATTCCAGAAAGCACCTGCTAAGCGATGACTTGTTACAGCCTATAGGATATCGTGTACCCATGTGGACGAAAAGATTGTTTCAAAGGTTTAAACCGTTAAAAAGCTAAGTCTTTGTAGACATATTCATCATGACAAAGGCACAATTGTAAGTTATTTACGACAGAAACTGGGTTGTTTACCGAATTATTAGAAAACTATGTTTTATCTCGTAAACCGGAACTCGGTCAGGAAGCAGTACAAGGCCGGAGGTATGCTACGTCACCCCATAGATCAGGATGATAACAATGAGAGCCTGGTTGCTACGCAACCCGGCGACTCAAAAAAAAAAATGAATAATTGAAACTATCCTTTGATGTTAAGCAAGAATTAATTCCTTTTTGTTTCCTTTTTTCGAAAAGGTGAATGATGGAACAGAAAATAAAAGAAGAAAATATTGAAAACAATCTTGTTTTTTGCATCGACTGTCGAAAAACATTTGCAATCAGATTGATACAAAAATCTATTTTTTGAAATCCGTCACATACGAAAACATTTGCAATCAAATCACGTCTATTTCCTATTTCAGCTTTTTGATTTCGGTTTATTTATAAAACAATGACGAAACAGACTGTGTATCAGAACAACTTCGCAGAAAAAGTGGATTTAGATCGCAATTTCTGAGGCAGTCTACCTTTTAAACTCATCACTGTTGGAGGGGTCTGATGACCTCTCCAATAACACTATATCCTTTGGAAGTAATGACCCAAATGAAGTAAAAACTGTATTAGAAAACGATAGCCTCATTTTCAATAAATGGTTCACTGATAACCAAATACAAGCTATTCCCAAGAAATCCCATTGGTCAAAAATCTCAAAAACTTGAATTTTCTTTTCATTTATCAGATGTAAATATATGATGTGAAAATGAGGTAAAACTGATCGGAGCAACGATAGATTTTAAACTGAATTTTCAAAGCACATGTCTCAGCTATTTATAAAAAAAAAAGCCTCCATACAATTAACCCTTAACCTGCTGAATAAGTACTTTCCAGCCCATAGTAAAAACCCAAAATATTGCTATTTCAAAGTTATTTTTTAGAGAAAATATATGCTTATCGGACACTGTAGATCCAAGATCAGACTGCACATTCTTCAGACAATGAGAGCCTTCTAGTAAAATCTAATTTGCCCACACTTATAGTAAGGAGACTAAGAAATATGGCTTTGGAAACATTTAAGATTATATCCCGTCCATCCATCCCACCACCCGTCCATCCTCCCATTAACCCTTCCATCCCACCATGCATCCATCCATCCATCCCACCACCCATCCATCCATGCGATAGCTTTATAATAGTGATGGTCAAGAATGTCAACAGCTAAAAAGGCAAAATACTAACAATAAACACAGTTATACGGTTTCGCGCAACTTCCCTTTTCCGTAAGCCGAATCACCGTAGTTTTAGAGGTAACCCAACCGGTGTTTACGTACACGTTTGTTTATCGGAAAAGTCAATCGCATTTGCCTTGAGACGGAACAAAAAGAGAAAAGACGCCTTTGCCGCATGAACATAATTCATAGCAGAAAGGTAAGTTTTTTTTTCTCTATAGTTAATGCAGTGTCTTTCAATATGTTTTAAATAGAGTCCCCAATTGCCTAATTGTACCGGGTGAATGGTACTTTTTGCCATGGATAAATTATCCCCAAAACAGAGTGAATAGGACTGGCATTTAGAACAGCTAAGGATTACAGGCAAGCGCGACAGTTTAATGGAAACACTTACTGGACACAAGATGGGCAACTTACTGTCAGTGTGTCATCTATGCTGTAACATTTAACCCTTACCAGTTACCAGATGACAAAATTTTAGACTTGTCCAAACTTAACTCTACTACACGACAGAAATGAAGTAAATCAGAGGAGAAAAGTGTGCCCGACGCAGGACTGGAACCCACGACCCCCAGAACACTTGTACCGTAGCTCTACCAACTGAGCTAGCCGAGCAACTGGTTGTGAGTCTACCCAACGCCGATTACAACACTCCTCCCCCTCCTGATTTCTTGGGAGTCAACAACTCCCCCTCTGGTCCCCAGGGACTGCCAGTGCCGCATACCTGCACTCACCAATCCCATCCTTGTAGCCAATGAAGTAAATCAGTAGAGAAAAATGTGTGCCCGACGCAGGACTCGAACCCACGACCCCCAGAACACTAGTACCGTAGCTCTACCAACTGAGCTAGCCAGGCAGCTGGTTGTGAGTCTACCCAACGCCGATTACAACAACTTGTCCAAATAGAAAGCATTTGCAGATGACAATTTAAATGTGGGTCAAATGATGGAATTAGTTTTTGATAGGATAGAAAACATTCTGGGAGAAGGAGAAAATGCTGGTTACCAGCATTTTCTCCTTTTGGCACAATGTTTTGAAAAGACTTCTGTCTCAGGATTGTTAAAAGCCGGGATTGTGTGGTGAAGGGTTAAGGCAATTGCATATGTCATATCAAATGTGGCTCAGATTAAAGCATTTTGTCTTCCAGAAGACTGAAAAAATTGTGCTGGTTCAGCAGTTATTTTGTTTTCCCATAATTTTTTCAAGAGCCTCTTTTTCCGCAGGGTAGTCAAAACATGGCATTGTTTTGCAAATGATTGATGCGAATCTTCTCACAAGACAGGTGACTGTCATCTATGGTATATAATAGGACATAGTTGAGACAATTCCTGTTAGGTAGTAAACCTAACCGTTTACCAAATGACAAAATTTTGGACTAAACCAAATTAAAAGCATTTACTGACAACATAGTTTTCCTTGAGGAATGATTTAGTGCATTTTGACACATTTTTAGGGAAAATGACCCATAATTTTTTCAACGATGCCTCATTGTGGACACAAAAATACGATAAGGATTACTATCAGTCATCTTTACTACCGACACTGTTGCGTCACGAGTAGATATAAAAGCTGGAGTACAAATAGAAAATGGACAAAACACTAGACTGTTTATCTATTTTACTTGAATACAGTTTGTCTTTACATGTGTCTGAACTAAACCAGTTGATTGCTAATGAATGTATGTCTTGATCAAATCTCAGACAAGTTGGAAATAGGGTCACATGGGGTCAAAAGCTAGGTCACTGTGCCAAATCTTAGAAAAACCTTGTTTGCACTGTAAATGCCAGTTTTTCAGCCCAATACTCATGAACATTGGTCAGAATGTTTGTCTTGATTATATCTAGGACAACTTTGATATTGGATCTTGCAGGGTCAAAAAGTAGGTCACTGGGATTTTCTAGTGTTTGATCATTCTGAAAGTGCTTATTTGTTTTTCAATAACTATAGACTAAGCACTTTCATTCATGTTTTTATTTCTTACAGGAGTCTACAGGTTGTAGATATACATGTAACTGTTTCCAAGACTGAAATTTCATTTACATTCTATTCTGCGGCACTGACACTGACATTTAAGCCTTTTTTTTAATCTATAAGGAATACATGTATTTGAACTCTTTTTTTGAAAAAAAAAAACTACACAAACATACTTCTTTGTATTGTGAATGTGGCAAATTGGGTCCAAAATAAGCCTGAAAGGGAACACTGTCTGAAAATCAAGTGTCATATTTTGCCATTGTTTGCTTACTATGTGATCACAGTTTTGTAAAGTTAATGGACTTGTACAATGACAAACAGCCTAGATGCAAACAAATGAAATTGTTCTTTTCAGTAGATAATAGTCAGAGGTCTAAATGTTTTATGTAGTCTGCATGACCCATTCTTAATTTCGTTCTAAGTCTAAGTTTAGATTTAAGAAAGAAACAACTTCTGAATGGCTATACCATAAAGTTTGAATTCCGAAAATTCTTGAGAATAAGTTGAAGAATTAACCCTTTACCACACAATGACGCCTTTTGACACCCCTGGGAAAGAAGCCTTTTGAAAACATTGTGGGAAAAGGAGAAAATGCTGGTAACCAGCATTTTCTCCTTTTCCCACAATGTTTTCTACTCTATCAAAGAAAAATTGCACCATTTGAGCCACACTGAAATTGTCGTCTGCAAATGCTTTCAACTTGGACATGGCTAAAATTTTGTCGTCTGGTAAAGGGTTAAGAATATTCTCAAGAAGGGATGATGAATACAGACCCTGATCTGCAAAAATAAAACTCAACTTATGCCTGTGTTTGGTCTTAAGAGTCAAGTTACATTGACTTGACAATGTTTTTAATGTACAGTATTGAAACATAGTGCTAAAGACCATGGTCTTAAAGTCTTTAGCACACAACAAAATTTTGGACTTTTCCAAATTGAAAGCATTTGTAGACAACTTACTACCTGGTATATTGCCAAGCTGATGGAATTCTCTTATAAAAAGGGTAGAAAACATTGTGGGAAAAGGAAAAAATGCTGGTAAACAGCATTTTCTCCTTTTCCTTCAATATTTTTCAACGCCTTCAACCGAGGGAACAAAACTGTTGATATTCACTGTAAGAAATTTATAGAAAGAAATGGAATCTGTAATAATTTCAATGACCTGGTTTGCACTGTGATATTGATAAATAGTGGTATGCAGATTATTACATACCTTCATTTTAACCCTTTCCCAAACGACAAATTTTGGACTGGTCCAAATTGAAAGAGTTTGCAGATGACAATTTTAAATTTGATGAAAATGGCAGAAAGGTCTCAAAAAGGGTAGAAAACACTGTGGGAAAAGGAGAAATTGCTCGTTAAGAGCAATTTCTCCTTTTCCCACAGTGTTTTCAAAAGACTTGTACTGCAGACACGTGAAAACCAGGGCTTGTTTGGGAAAGGGTTAAAGTAAGGATTCGCTCAAAGGTCAAGGTCACTGTAACCGCAGACAGAAAAATATGATTTAAGCTTGTGACAGTTTTTGATAGCCATGCAAAACTTGGTAGTGGCATTTTCATGGACAATTGGGGAAACAAAGAAATACTGTAATTTCCTATTTCTATAGTTCATATACTGGTCAAACTGTGATTACCACAATTTTGTGCTGACTTTTTTCATCTCATCTGGTCACTGATAAGAAGTTTGTTTCTGCTAGTGTTTACAAAGTACAAGGTCTGTTGGTATTTCATTCGTTTGGGACATACTGGGATCTAGCTAATGTTTTTTCTTTTAAATAAAATCTTTTTTCTTCATTTTCTTTTAAGTCTGCTCATAGGAACAGTGGTGCAAATTAGACCCAAACATTTGTTTGCTTGATACATCACTTTCTTGACTCTTTATCACATGACAACATTTTAGACCTGGCCAAATCAAAAGCATTTGAAAATGATGAATCAGATGGGACTAAATTGATTGTAGTATGGCTTAAATGATGATGTGTCTCTTGTAAAGTAGAAAACTCTGTGGAAGAGCAGAAATTTCTGGTTCTCCTTTTTGCCACAATGTTTTCAAAGCCTCCTGCATTACCCCTGCACAGCACTCCAAATGTTCATAAATATATGTATATGTAATTAACTTGTATTGTGCAATATGGAAGGAGATACAATGTGCAGTATGGAAGGAGATACAATTCGATGAGCACATAATATTTATACTGTTACATGTAAACAAGCAGGCCACTGGCCCTAAAGTGCTCACCTGAGGAAAGTCAATCTACAGTTGATAAAGCTGAAGAGATCCTGGTTTTAATGATGTAAAACACATGAGTGTAAGTGACCCACTTTTTGAACCAAAGTGACTAAATTCCAATCTTGTCCAAGATATCATTAAAACAAACATTCTGACCAAGTTTTATGAGTATCATACTGAAAATGTGGCCTCTACGGTGCACACAAGGTTTTTCTAAGGTTTGGTCCAGTGACCTTGTTTTTGACCTGATGTGACCCACTTTGAAACTTGTCGAAGATATCATCAAGGCAAACTTTCAAACCAAGTTTCATGAGAATCAGGCTGAAAATGTGGCCTCCAGAGTGCACACAAGGTTTATTGAAGATTTGACCATGTGACCTACTTTTTGCCCAGACATGACCCACTTTTTACAGTTGTCTGAGATATCAGCAAGATAAACATTCTGACCAATCTTTATCAGAAAAAAGCTGAAAATGTGGCCTCTATGGAGCACCCGAGCTTTTCCTAAGATTTGACCCAGTGACCTACTTTTTCACCCGGCATGACCCAATTTCATACTTATCTGAGATATCATCAAGACAGACAACCTGACCTCGTTTCATGAGTATCCAAGTTTAAATGTGGCCTCTAGAGTGCACACAAGGTTTTTCTAAGATTTAGCCCAGTGACCTACTTTTTGACTGGATATGACCCAATTTCTAACTTGTCCCAGATATTATCAAGACAAACATTCTATTAAATTTTCATGAGTTTCAGGCTAAAAATGTGGCCTCTAGAGTGCACATAAGGGTTTTCTTAGATTTGGCCCAGTGACCTACTTTTTGGGCTGACATGACCCAATTTTGAAATCGTCCAAGATATCATCAAGACAAATATTCTGACCAAGTTTCAAGAGTATCAGGGTCAAAATGTGGCCTCTAGAGTGCACACAAGGTTTTTCTAAGATTAAGCCCATTGACTATTTCTAGACCAGACATGACCCAATTTCAAACTTGTTGGAGATATCAATAAGACAAACAAACATTCTGACCAAGTTTCATAAGTTTCAGGCTGAAAATGTGGCCTCTAGAGAGCACACAAGGTTTTTCTAAGATTTGGCCTAGTGACCTCCTTTTTTACCTGACATGACCCAGTTTCGAACTTGTCAAAGATATTATCAAGACAAATATTCTGACCATGATTCAAGAGTATCAGGCTTAAAATATAGCCTCTAGAGTGCACACAAGGTTTTTCTTAGATTTAGCCCAGTGACCTACTTTTTGACTTGTCATGACCCAGTTTCGAACTTGTACGAGATATTATGGAGACAAATAATCTGACCAAGTTTCATTTGTATATGACTGAAAATGTAGCTTCTAGAGTGCACACAAGGTAATTGTTGACGCCTGGATGCCGGATGCCAGACACAGCACAGAATGATCACAAAAGCTCACCTTGAGCACTTTGTGCTCAGGTGAGGTAAAAAGAAAGGCATTAATGAACTTTATTTTATATTACAACTTGAAGGAAATATTGTTTACTGTATAAGTGGAAATGTTTGTGACAGGAAAATTTTTGTGATTTTGAAAAATTCGCAAACATTTCTGTTCGCATATTTAACCACAGATATACCAACAAGTTTGGAGTGTCTTGAATCTGCAAACATTACCATACATGAAATCTCTGTACTTGGTAATTTGCAAACTTTCAACATGCATATATATCCACATATACAGTATTTGAACATGATTGAATTTGAAACTCTCACAACTTTTCAGTATTCAATGCTTGAACATTTCTTCCTTGTTGTAGAATTTGCTCATGTATTTTTATACCCCGGCAAAATGAATGTTTTCGGGGGTATACTGGAATCATTATACCCCCGCAAAACGAATGTTTTTGTGGGTATACTGGAATCAGCCTGTCTGTCTGTCCGTCTGTGTACAAAATACTAGCAATTTTGTGTCGCGAACTCCTCCTACAGTTTTCCTTCAATTGCATCGAAACTTTGCACATATATTGATCATATATTGAAGATTTGCAAGACGTAATTTTCAAGTGTCAACTCCCCCTGGTTGAGGAATTATCTCCCCTTGAACTTGACACTTTTTTTCTGTCAAAGCTCTGGTGGGGGTATTAAGTCACATTCAGTGACAGCTCTAGTTTTTACAGGAAGAAAAAAAAATCCTCAAAATACTTATACTAAAGCTATAGTGAGCCTCAATTAATTAGTTTATGAGCACATATTGATAATCTGAGCTAGTTTCTTCCATGTAATTTGTACTGAACTATGACATCTTTTCCCCTGTAAAAGCTACTGTGTAACTGCGTTGTATGATAGATGATTGAAAACTTAGGTATTAAAAATTGGTCAATCAGACTGACTGTTAAAAAAAATAGGTTGCTTCACATTATGCCTGCCATTGTTTTGGAAGATTTCACAAGCACATATACTACAGTAGTTCTTTGCCCTGGTGCTTATTATATTCATACACAGATAAAAGATTTCGATCTTTTGTTTTTGTTTTTTTTTAACTATTGTTAATTTTGTATTGGGTATAACTCTTTGGGGTATTAGGTTTCCCTCCTGCTTCAACTCTTTACCAGATGACAGAACTTTAACCCTCTGAATTGAAAGCATTTGCAGACTACAGTACAAATTAAATATTACTCAAAGAATAAGGTTTTTCTTTCATAGGGCTGACAACATTGTGGGAAAAGGAGAAAATGCAGGTAACCAGCATTTTCTCCTATTCCCCCAATGTTTTCAAAGCCTTCTTCCTAAGGGTCGGTTAAAGTCGGAATTGTGTTAAACTGTCATTTAATATCTGTCGTTGTACTAACCCTCAGAGGGTTCAGCTTAAGTTTTTTATGGTAGGACACAATATTAATCAACAAAGGATGCCTTTTATAAACAGAGTAGATCAAGACCAGACAACACAGATCATGTAGTCTGACCTTTGATCTTATACTCTCTGCTTTTTTTGTAAAATGTACTGGTTAAATTTCCTGTTACAATGTATTTTGTCACATCATCAAGGATCACAGTTCTGCCTTACTTTTCCAGTTACCACTGTATTTCACAGCTGGTTAGCCCACACTGAGTATTGACCCTTTCAGCCCCTTTCACAACTTAAGTTGCCTTTGCAGCCAGTGTATATCAAGATCAGACTGCACAAAATGTGCAGTCTGATCTTGATCTACACTGGCCGCATCGCTGAAACATAGAGACAATAGGAGCCTTAAAATTGCAATAATTTGGGTCTAATTTCTAAGCTAAAAAATACATGTTTGGTTTATTTGGTGCACCAAGGGTTAATGAAAATTTGTTGATAACGAGCTTGAAATTGATAATTGGGAGTAATAATAAGCTGTTACCCATGGCATGTGCAATTAGATACTGTTCCTCTTTGAAATTTCCCTGAGGAAATGATACACAAATGAATGGAAAATGCATTTTGAAATACTGCTTGTAACATTCAATGTAGCTGTAAAAGAAATACACCGAAGAAATAGCAGATATTAAGATCTGTTTATTTGTCATAATTATTTGTCATGATTATTTAAAAATTGGTCAGCAGCAATTGTCTTGCAATATGACCAACTAAGTATATGAAGAAAAACTGTAATTACGTAATAGTTGGCTTTTTCGATAATGTAGTGGACTAGTGGTGCAGGTATATGTTTGACGTCACAGTTGACGTCTTGACATGTCGGACTTGCAAGTTCAAATGTGCCATGCTGTGGCAAAAGGGGGTTTAACCCTTTCCCAAACGACAAATTTTGGACTGGTCCAAATTGAAAGAGTTTGCAGACGACAATTTTAAATTTGATGAAAATGGCAGAAAGTTCTCAAAAAGGGTAGAAAACACTGGGAAAAGGAGAATTGCTCGTTACGAGCAATTTCTCCTTTTCCCACAGTGTTTTCAAAAGACTTGTACTGCAGACACGTGAAAACCAGGGCTTGTTTGGGAAAGGGTTAATGCAATTCCGTGATGCATTGTACCAATCAAGTACAAGTACTTTGTAGCCACCTGCAGATATGGCCTAAGGAAAACGTGGGAAAAGGAGCCATTGCTTTTGTAACAGGCACTTGCCTGTTTCTATGACCATAACAGCCTTGAGGGGAACATTTTATGTTTTGTCACAATGTTTTCTTGACCAGAGCATGGTCTGAAATTTATGTGTGTGTAAAAATGTTTTGAATCAGGACCTATATTGTGTTTGAGACACAAAACTGTTACAGGTACTGTATCAAAAGACCCCTTTAACCCTTTACCAGTCGACAAAATTTTAGCCTCCTTGAAATTGAAAGCATTTGCAGATGACAATTTCAGCGTGACCCAAATGGTGCAATTTTTCTTTGATAGGGTAGAAAACATTGTGGGAAAAGGAGAAAATGCTGGTTACCAGCATTTTCTCCTTTTCCCATAATGTTTTCAAAAGGCTTCTTTCCAAGTGTCATTAAAAGGCGGCATTGTGCGGTAAAGGGTTAACAAAGAATCCCTATTGTTAATGACCCTGAAGAAGAAGGGTTTTGAAAACATTGTGGGAAAAGGAGATGTTATGGTGAAAATGGCCTGGAATTAGCAACAATTTGGTAAGTATGAACTCTTTCTTTGGGAAGGAAATTATCTCTATTTCACTTTGCTCTTTACCACACAATACCGAGTTTTAACGACCCCGAGGAAGAAGCCTTTTAAAAATATTGTGGGAAAAGAACAAAATGCTGGTAACCAGCATTTTCTCCTTTTCCCACAATGTTTTCTTACCGTTCAGAGACAAATTCTATTATGTGAGCCACATTTAATTTGTCATCTGCAAATGCTTTCAAATTGAAGCAGTCTAAAATATTGTCGTTTGGTAAAAGGTTAACTATTTACCACACCACAGAATTTTAGACTAGTCAGATTTGGAAAGCATTTGCAGATGAAAAAAAAAAATGAGATTCAAAAATTGAAATTTGTCTTCGGAAAGGTAGAAAAAACATTGCAGGAAACGGAGGAAATGCTGGTAAACATGTATTTTCTTTTTTTCCCCAAGATGTTTTGAAAAGCTTTCTTTCTCAGGGATTTCAAGACTTGGGGTTGTATGGTAAAGGGTTAACTCTTTACTACACAACAAAAATTTAGACTTGTGCAAGTTGAAATCATTTGCAGATGACAATTTAAGCAGGGAAGTTGTCTTTAATAGGGTAGTAAATGTAGTGGAAAAGGGAGAAAATGTCACCAGCATTTTCTCCTTTTCCTACAATGTTTTCAGAAGGGGTTGTTTAAATTTTAGATGGTGTGGTAAAGGGTTAATTTCAAGGAGTAGAAGAGGGTTATATATCATTTCTTGTCTAATATCAAAAAAATCTAATATGTCAGAGACTTGTGAACAAGGCTGATTGAATTTTGAATTCAATGAAAGAGACTTTCAATGATGACAAAATGCTTCCTCGGAATCATGGGAGATATTACACGTATCAGTTATTTGGGCTAGAAATGGAGAGTGGGAGTGAAAATGATTTTCTGAGCAAGTCTGTCAGCGATTTAATCCTTTACCACAAAATCCTGAGTTTTAACAACCTTGAAGAAGAAGGCTTTTGAAGAGATTGTGGGAAAAGGAGAAAATGATGGTAACCAGGTCCAGCATTTCTCCTTTCTCCACAATATTTTGAACATGTCTCCCTCAGGGTTGTCAAAAGTCACAACTTTTAAATCGTACATTGACAAGTATAATAAATCATAAGCTCTTTCGATAGCTTTACTCTTTTTATTTTACTAGACCACGAAATTTTGGACTGGACCAAATTGAAAGCATTTGTAGACGACAAATTAAACGTAGCTCAAATTATTATTTCTGTCGTTGATAGGGTAGAAAACATTGTGGGAAAAGGAGAAAATGCTGGTAACCAGCATTTTCTCCTTTTCTCACAGTGTTTTCAAAAGGCTTTTTCTACAGGGTCCTTAAAAGGCTGCATTGTGTTGTAAATATTTAAGATACAATCCACTGAAATTCAGAAAGGTTCCTATTTTATAGGCTTGACTAAACAAGCAGTGGGTAGAGATCTTGAAGATCAGACTGCATGTTCTGTGTTGTCTCAACCCCATATCACACAGTTCCAACTTTTAATGACCCTACATAAAAAAAACTTCGGAAAACAACATTGGAAAAGGAGAAATGCTAGAAACAAGCATTTTCTCCTTTTCCCACAATGTTTTCTAACCTTATCAAAACAAATTTCAATTTTTGAGTCACATTCATTTTGTTGTCTGCAAATGCTAATTTGGACTGGTCTAAAATTTTGTTGTTTGGTAAAGAGTCAGATCGATTTAATGCCACATGCAAAAACCCCAATGTTCGCTTTCTGCGCCGAAAGGGTTAATATTTTCTGTAACTGGCACTAAACACAATACAATCCATAATTCCCAGGACACAAAACTCATTCCTCATTTTGGGTTGAATAATGAAATATAGCCTCCGCTTGTATGGATTGATCCTCTGACCTCCTTGCCCTTTACCGCACAATGCCGACTTTTAATGAGTCAGGGGTTCTGCATGGCTCAATGGTGAAGTGTGGGACTCATAACCTGGAGGCCCGGGGTTTGAGCCCCCCCACCTGATGCGCTGGATTTTTCGTGGGTGTGTCCTTGGACAAGACACTTCAGAGCCCTAGCCTGGTACTGGTTAAACCCAGGAAATACATGAATATGTGAACCGTCGCCTTGATATGACTAAAATAATGTTGAAAGCGGCGCAAAACATCATTCAATCAATCATTCAATTAAATGAGTCATCATGACCATGAGAAAGAAGCCTTTTGAAAACCATCATTTTCTCTTTCTCCCACAATATTTTCTACCCTTTACAAAACAAATTTCAATTTTTGAGTTGCATGGACTTTGTCGTCAGCAAATGCTTTCATTTTGGGCTTGTCTAAAATTTTGTCGTTTAGTAAGGAGTTCATCACATTTTGGATTTGTCCAAACTAAATCTTTAGATTGATAAATACAGTCATCTTGATAAATGAAACAGGTATTAAAGATAGTATTATACATGAAAAAAAAATTAATGCAATTTTAGGCTGATCTGGTGAAATATTGGGCAGTGTAGACCCAAGGTGTACCAAAGCATGTGAATGAACTCTTTATCACACAATCCTGAGTTTTAACAACCCTGACATGGCAGACTTTTGAAAACATTGTGGGAAAAGGAGAAAATGCTGGTAACCAGCATTTTCTCCTTTTCCCACAATATTTTGTACTCTGTTTAAAACAAATTTTGTCATTTGAGTTATATCTAGTTTGTGGTTTGAAAATGCTTTCCAATTGGACAAGTTTAAATTTTTTTCGTTTGGACGTTTCGTTTCGTCTACGGCACGGTAAGCTCAGTCGATATGGGACAGCACTTGAAATCCATTCTTAAGTATCGCTGGTTTGATTATAAGCTGGGCCAAATCCTTTCCACAGATTTATGATAGCCATTGTGATTGGATTCTTCCCACTGTCACTGCTGAACATCGTTTGGAAAGGAAACAGTTGCTTGGAAAGAATTTAACTCTTTACCAAATGACAAAATTTTGGGATGTACCAAATTGAAAGCATTTGCAGATGACAAATGCTTTTAAATGATGATTTCTGTTTCCGATAGGGTAGAAAACATTGTGGAAAAAAAGAGAAAATGCTGGTTACCAGCATTTTCTCCTTTTCCTACAATGTTTTCAAAAGCTTTTTCTTTTAGGGTTGTTAAAAGTCGGGATCGTGTGGTAAAGGGTTAATGCTAATTACTGGTAGAAGAAGCTCCTGGAAAGAATGGATATGCGCACTGGGATATCACAGATACCTTGAACCCTATCAAATTGGGAGAAAAGTTGAAAATTAGTTGGGGAAAAGTAACCATTTGCAGTTGACAATTAACTCTTTCACTACTAATGACGACTTGACTACCTTTTGCGGACAGCGTAGATCAAGATCAGACTGCACAGAACGTGCAGTCTGATCTTGATCTATGCTGTCTGCTACTCTATTTTCAAACTATGATGAATTTCGTTTTAAATGGCAGTGGAAATCTATTATTAGAGCTCGGAAAAAACATAATTTCTGGAGTTAGTAGTGAAAGAGTTAACTGTTCTTGTTTATGCCATGAAGTTCTTAGTTTTATATCTGATTCTTAATTTCTTTTGAACCTTGCACAGATTGTTTATATCATCAAGGGGTTGAAGCCTATTGAAAATAAAGAAAATGCAATCACCGGTCTAGAAAAAGGAGCTGTTGGGTGAGTTATAATTGTTTGCGTAACAAGGTTCCCATTACTGATCCTTGAAACTTACCGGGATCATACTACATGTAAGTCTGTATTACAATAAGTACCGAAGCCTAACTGAATTTGGCATTTTGTCCAAAAATACATTTTGAGAAATTTACACAGTGAATATTTTCCGATATGTTCAATTCGATATGCATACTTAATGCTGTCGTCAACATGTTTTTTTCACCACTCTAAGTTCATGAAAATTACGTGAAATTTTGTTGGAAAAGTTGAACTTTAAGATCTACATGTTTTTTCCCAGGTTTGTTGAAAAGAGAAGAGAGGGCTTTCAAGTCAATCACTTGTTTTTTTCAGCTCACTGGGACGCTTAACTCTTTACCAAACGACAAAAATGTAGACTGGTCCAAATTGAAAGCATTTGCAGACGACAACTGAAATGTGAATCAAATGATGTAAGTTGTCTTTGATAGGGTAGAAAACGTTGTGGGAAAAGGAAAAAATGCTGGTTACCAGCATTTTCTCCTTTTCCCATAATGTTTTCTAAAGGCTTCTTCTACAGGGTTGTTAAAAGTCGGGATTGTGTGGTAAAGGGTTAAAGCTATCGGATTAGGGTGAAAGGTTAAGATAATGTACTAGTCAATGACTGCCAGTGGAGCATTTTAGACCCCCATGGCTGTTTTGTTTTTCTTATGTTGCCTTATTATATTCCTTGATAAAACATTTTTTGAAGATTTGTTTGATTATTAAAAAAGAAACAGAATGGGCCCCTTTGGTAATGAAGAGAATGGATCTGGATTATAGGAAAGAATCTCTGAATGTAAACTAACTCTTTGCCAAACAACAAAAATTTGGACTGGACCAAATTGAGAGCATTTGCAGACAACAAATCAAATGTTGCAGGAATGATGATTTCTGTCCTAGATACAGTAGAAAACATTGTGAGAAAAGGGGAAAATGATTGTAACCAGTGTTCGAGTCTTCTTAGAATGTTTTCGAAAGCCTTCTCTTTCAGGGTCGATAAATGATGGGACTGTATGGTAAAGAATTGACTACATCTAAGTGGAAAAAACCAAAGATGTCTCCAGGCAAACTGAATTGGATAAAATATCACCTATATAAATTTTATATATTCAATTTCCTTTTTTCCCCATAGACATGTATCTTATAATAATTGGTAACTTAAAGGAATGAAAACAGTTTCAGCTACGATGAAAATATCAGTAAGGTTTATAATATGGACCGCTTTGAGCATTAACCTATAGATTATTATAGTGCTACATTAAATCTTTTTTAACCCTTTACCACACAATGACGCCTTTTGACGGCCCTGGGAAAGAAGCCTTTTGAAAACATTGTGGGAAAACGAGAAAAGCTGGTAACCAGCATTTTCTCCTTTCCCCACAATGTTTTCTACCCTATCAAAGAAAAAATGCACGATTTCAGCCACACTGAAATTGTCGTCTGCAGATGCTTTCATTTTGGACAAGGCTTAAATTTTGTCATCTGGTAAAGGGTTAACACACAATCCAGACTTCTAATGACCCTAAGAAAGAAGCCTTTTGAAAACATATTGTAGGAAAAGGAAAAAATGATGGTTATCAGCATTTGCTCCTTTTCCCACAATGTTTTCTACCCTTCCCACCACAGATTCCAAGTTTTGAGTCGCATTCATTTTGTCGTCTGTGAATGCTTTATATTTGGACAAGTCCAAAATTTTGTCATTTGGTGAAGAGTTAACTCTTTTAACACACAAAAATATTTTAGACTGGTCCAGATTGAAAGGATTTGCAGATGACAAATTAAATGTGGCTCAAATGATTAGACTTGTTTCTGAAAGGTCACAAAACATTGTGGGAAAAGTCTCAGAAAATGCTGGTTACCAGCATTTCTCCTTTTCCCATTGTGTTTTCATAAGTCTAATGTCTCAGGGTTTTTGAAACTTGGGAATGTGTGGTAATGGGTATATAAAACAGAGATTTTCATTCGGTACTTAAAAGTGCAAATATTACAATTTGAGAGCTGTTTTTGTCGGAATATCTTGCATGGAAGCGGACAGTGTCAATCCAGAATCATTCTGAAAGTTCTGTGCAGTCTGATCTTGATCTGCACAGTCAGCATAAGCAGTTTAATCTGGGTTCAGCACTACAAAGGTATACCCTTTACCAAACAACGAAATTTTTGTCCAGTCCAAATTGAAGGCATTTGGAAAAGACAAACGTGACCCGAAAATAGAAATTTGTTTTGGGAAGGGTAGAAGCATTTTCTCTTTTTCCCACAATGTTTTCTGTCTCAGGGTTGTTAAAAGTCTGGACTTTGTGGTAAAGGGTCAATATGTCAGGTTTGTGGATTCCGTCATTATTGGAAGATCATGGCAGTGGAGTCTGACTTCGTGATGTGCAGGCGTTAGATTCAATAACAGCTCATTTCAGTCTGGCTCGAAAATAGTGACGAGTTATTAAGACTTGGAAATTAGATTTGGAATTCAATCTTGACACAAAACCGGGGAAAACTGATTTTGTTAGTGGTATTTCATTTTGTAGTATTGTGTTTTTTTTTTTTATTCAATTTGATTCTTAAAAGGCAAAATTGTAGACCTTTCCAGATTGCAATCATTTGCACAGACAACAGTGTCAGTGAGTACTAAATGGTGGAGTTTTGTCTTTGAAAGGGTAGAAAACATTGTGGGAAAACAACAATATTTTGCCCTTTTCTCACAATTTTTTTCAAAAAAAACTTTCTTCATCATTTTTGGCATTGTAAGTGGTTTTTTTTTTTTTAACTCTTTACCACACAATCCCGACTTTTAACGACCCTAAGAAAGAAGCCCATTGAAAACATTGTGGGAAAAGGAGAAAATGCTGGTAACCAGCATTTTCTCCTTTTCCCACAATGTTTTCTACTCTTCCCAAAACAAATTTCAATTATTGAGTCACATTTATTTTGTTGTCTGCAAAAGCTTTGAATTTGGACTGGTCTAAAATTTTGTCGTTTGGTAAAGAGTTAAACTCGGTAATGGGTTCATTAACTCTTTCTCAAACAATGAAACTTGAGACTTGCCAAAATTGAAAGCATTTGCAGAATGATAATTTACTGGTTTAACATCACTTTTTTTCTTTTCGCACAATGTATTCAAAAACATTCATCTGCAGCATTGTTAAAAGATTTTTTGGTAAAGAATGAAGGATTTGAAGGAAATTGTCGAACCTTTTTCACACAATCCCGACTTTTAACGGCTCTTAGAAAGAAAGCTTTTGGGAACATTGTGGGAAAAGGAGAAAATGCTGGTAACCAGCATTTTCTCCTTTTCTCACAATTTTTTCTACCCTTCCCAAAGTATAATTTTTTATTAGTCACAATCATATTGTCATCTAGAAATGCTTTCAGTTTGGACAAGTCTTGAATTTTGTCGTTTGGTAAAGAGTTAACCCTTTACCACACAATCCTGACTTTTAACGACCCTAAGAAAGAAGCCTTTTGAAAACATTGTGGGAAAAGGAGAAAATGCTGGTAACCAGCATTTTCTCCTTTTCTCACAATGTTTTCTACCATTCCCAAAACAAATTTCAATTATTGAGTCACGTTTATTTTGTCGTCTGCAAAAGCTTTCAATTTGGTTCCGTGTAAATTTTTGTCATTGGTAAAGAGTTAAATCATTACAGTTTGCAATTGAAATTCATGTACTTTGTCAGTGTACAGTTTGCTTACGTTTGCTGAACTCTTTACCACATAATCCCGACTTTTAACGACCCTGAGAAGGAAGCCTTTTGAAAACATTGTGGGAAAAGGAGAAAATGCTGGTAACCAGCATTTTCTCCTTTTCCCACAATGTTTTCTACCCTTTCCAAATCAATTTTTAATTTTTGAATCAGCTTTATTTTGTCGTCTGCAAATGCTTTCAATTTGGACCAGTTTACTCTTTACCAAATGTCTTTAATGTTAGGACTGGACCAAATTCAAATCATTTGCAAACGACAAATATTGTAAAATGATGATTTCTGTCTTTAATAGGGTAGAAAACATTGTGGGAAGAGGAGAAAATGATGGTTACCAGCATTTTCTCCTTTTCCCACAATGTTTTCAAAAGGCTTCCTTCTCAGGAAGCTCATGTATGTGGTCCACAAATTTACCTTTAGAATGATTATTATTTTTCATTTTTGAAACTTATTTTATAGGAATTAAAGTGCACTAAACTTGTAATGAAGAATTTAGCAGCAAAGAGATTTTTAAAAGCTGTTATTTATTTTAGAACCATTATTAAACTGAGATGTGGATTGATAGTATTTTTACTATAGGATTTTTTAAAAAATATCCGGTGTATACATACTTGTTTTTATTAGCTCACCTGAGCACAAAGTGCTCATGGTGAGCTATTGTGATCGTGCTGTGTCCGTCGTGTGTCGTGCGTCGTCCGTCGTGCGTCGTCAACTTTTTACCTTGTGTACGCTCTAGAGGCCATATTTTCAGGTTGATCCTCAAGAAACTTAGTCAGAATGTTTATCTTGATAAAATCTCGGAAGAGTTTGAAATTGGGTCATGTGGGGTCAAAAACTAGGTCAAATCTTCGAAAAACCTTGTGTACGCTCTAGAGGCCACATTTTCAGTCCAATCCTCATGAAACTTGGTCAGAATGTTTGTCTTGATAAAATCTGGGACGAGTTCGAAATTGGGTCATGAGGGGTCAAAAACTAGGTCACTAGGTCAAATCTTCAAAAAACCTTGTGTACGCTCTAGAGGCCGCATTTTCAGTCAGATACTTGTCAAATTTGGTCAGAAAGTTTGTCTTGATAAAATCTGGGACGAGTTTGAAATTGGGTAATGTGGGGTCAAAAACTATGTCACTAGGTCAAATCTTCGAAAAACCTTGTGTACGGTCTAGAGGCCACATTTTCAGTCAGATACTCGTGAAACTTGGTCAGAATGTTTGTCTTCATAAAATCTAGGACAAGTTTGAAATTGGGTCATGTGGGGTCAAAAACTAGGTCACTAGGTTAAATCTTTGAAAAACCTTGTGTACGCTCTAGAGGCCACATTTTCAGTCAGATACTTGTGAAATGTGGTCAGAAATGTTTGTCTTGATAAAATCTGGGACGAGTTCGAAATTGGGTCATGAGGGGTCAAAAACTAGGTCACTAGGTCAAATCTTCGAAAAACCTTGTGTACGCTCTTGAGGCCACATTTCCTGTCAGATACTTGTAAAATTTGGTCAGAATGTTTGTCTTGATAAAATCTGGGACAAGTTTGAAATTGGGTCATGTGGGGTCAAAAACTAGGTCACTAGGTCATATCTTCGAAAAACCTTGTGTACGCTCCAGAGGCCACATTTTCAGTCAGATACTTGTGAAATTTGGTCAGAATGTTTGTCTTGATAAAATCTGAGACGAGTTTGAAATTGGGTCATGTGGGGTCAAAAACTTGGTCACTAGGTCAAATCTTCGAAAAACCTTGTGTACGCTGTAGAGGCCATATTTTCAGTCTGATCTTCATGAAACTTGGTCAGAATGTTTGTCTTGATAAAATCTCGGATGAGTTCGAAATTGGGTTATGTGGGGTCAAAAACTAGGTCACAAGGTCAAATCTTAGAAAAACCTTGTGTACGCTCTAGAGGCCACATTTTCAGTCCAATCCTCATGAAACTTGGTCAGAATGTTTGTCTTGATAAAATCTGGGACGAGTTCGAAATTGGGTCATGTGGGGTCAAAAACTAGGTCATTAGGTCAAATCTTTGAAAAACCTTGTGTAAGCTCTAGAGGCCACATTTTCAGTCAGATACTTGTCAAATTTGGTTAGAAAGTTTGTCTTGATAAAATCTGAAACGAGTTCGAAATTGGGTCATGCGGGTCAAAAACTAGGTCACTAGGTCAAATCTTCGAAAAACGTTGTGCACGCCATAGAGGCCACATTTTCAGTCAAATACTTGTGAAATTTGGTCAGAATGTTTGGCCTATTGACTCAGGTGAGTGATCCAGGGCCATCATGGCCCTCTTGTTTGGGAGGTTATTGAAATAACCCTCCTCAGGCATCCAGATTTGAGATGATTGATTTTCTTTTCCCTTAAAAATAATGATAAAATGTGAACTAACACTTTCTGTACTAACTTTTTTCTGAGTTCTGAAAATAGATTTCCACTTCTATCGAAAATGACTCTTGTCATAGTTTAAAAAAAGGGTAGCGGACAGTGTAGATCCAAGGTCAGACTGCATGTTCTGTGCAGTCTGATCTTGATCTACACCATCCGCAAAAGCTAATCAAGTCGTCATTAGTGGTAAATGAGTTAAGGTCGGTTTTCTTGCTATAACTATGGAGATATGTTTCACATTACCACACAGACACAATTTACTCTCATAGACAAAACAGAGCTTATGAAAATGACCACTCTTTTGGTGATAATGCAAGAAAGTAGCCGGTAAGTTGAAACGAACATTGTGTGAAGGACTTGTTACAAAAAAAAATTCCAGGAAAGCATGGATAGGTGTACTGGCCGCTGCAATATAGCTGAAATAATTTGTAAAACAGTGTAAGATACATACATTCGTACATCTATTTCCTAGTGAAAAAAAAAATCTCATTCGTATGCTGTATGAATACCGTAATAAACTAATAATGAAGGGGTTCTGGGTGGCCCAGTGGTAAAGTGTAGGGCTCATAAACTGGAGACCCAGGGGTTTGAGCCTCACTGGAAGCTCTCTGTTGTGAGAGTGTCCTTAGGCAAGATACTTCAGAGCCTAAGCCTTGTACTGGTGAAACCAGGACATAAATGAATAAGTGATTTGTTACCGTGATATGACTGAAATGATGATGAAAGTGGCGTAAAACACCATTCAATTAATATATAATAATGACTAACATGTAATTTCTTTATCAGATGACAAGAGTTTAACTCTTTGCCAACGACAAAATTTTAGTCCAAATTGAAAGCAGTTGCAGACAACAAAATAAATGTGACTGAAAAATTGACATTTGTTTTGGCAAGGGTAGACAACATTGTGGGGAAAGGAGAAAATGCTGGTTACCAGCATTTTCTCCTTTTGCCACAATTTTTTCAAAAGGCTTCTTTCTCAGGGTCGTTAAAACTTGGGATTGTGTGGTAAACAGTTAACCATAATTGAAGCTTAACCCTTTCCCAAACGACAAATTTTAGACTGGTCCAATTTGAAAGAGTTTGCAGACGACAATTTTAAATTTGATGAAAATGACAGAAAGTTCTCCAAAAGGGTAGAAAACACTGTGGGAAAAGGAGAAATTGCTCGTTACGAGCAATTTCTCCTTTTCCCACAGTGTTTTCAAAAGACTTGTACTACAGACAGGTGAAAACCAGGGCTTGTTTGGGAAAGGGTTAACTGACTTCTTCGAATCAGAAGCATTTGCAGATGATGAATTAGATATAGTTCATATGGTGATATTTGTCTGTAAAAGGACAGAAAACCTTGTGGGAAAAGGAGAAAATGCTGGTTACCAACATTTTCTCTTCTTCCCACAATGTTTTCAAAAGGCTTTTTCTGTAGGGTTGTTGAAACCCTGGATTGTGTGGTAAAGGGTTAAGCAGACCAAAAAAACTTCTCAAACTGTCTTTTTGTTATACTTTACCAAACAATCCCATGTTTTATTGATCCTGAGGGAGAAGGCTTTCGAAAACATTGTGAAAAAGAGAAAATGCTGGTAATCAGCATTTTCTCCTTTTTCCACAATGTTTTCTATCCTTCCTAGGACCATAATCCTATCATTTGAGCCCTACTAAATCTGTCTTCTGCAAATTCTTTCAGTTTCGAGTAGTCTAAATGTTGTCATTTGGTAAAGAGTTAAGGAAATGTTGTGGAAATAAAGATGCAGATTACTAGCGTTTCCTCCTTTTGTCACAATTTTTAGCTCCACTGGCCAAAGGCCAGCGGGCTAATGTCATGGCACGGTGTCCGTCGTCCGTCCGTCCGTCCGTTAACTTTTATTTCAAACATCTTCTTCTCTGAAACTACCCATCCAATTTTCATGAAACTTCACAGAAATGATCCTGCCATGGTCCTCTTCAGAATTTCTTGAAAGAATTTGATTCCTTCAAAAACTCTTGTTGCCATGGCAACAAAACTGAAAAATATGGGAAATCTTTAAAAATCTTCTTGTCGGAAACCATAAGGCATAGGGCTACCAAATTTGGCATGTAGCTTTATGTAGTAGACCTCTATCAAGTTTCTTCAAATTATAGCCCTGGGGTCAAAATTGGCTCTGCCCCAGGGGTCACAAGTTTTACATAGGCTTATATAGAGAAAACTTTAAAAATCTTCCTGTACCTAGCCATAAGGCCTAGAGCTACCAAATTTTGCATGTAGCTATATCTAGTGGGCCTCTACCAAGTGGGCCAAAATTTTAGCCCTGGGGTCAAAATTGGCCCCACCGCAGGGGTCACAAGTTTTACATGGGCTTACATAGTGACAACTTAAGAAATCTTCCTGTTTTGATTTTTTTTTAAAATTAGCCTTGCATCAGGGGTCTTATGTTTTACAGAGGCTTCATATGGACAAAAATTGAAAATCACCTTATTTATAACCATACAGCATAGACTTGTATTATTTTGGCATGTGGCTTTATCTTGTGGACCTCTACCAGGGGCCAAGTAATTATAGCCCTGGGATCAAAAATGGCTTTGCCCTGCAGGTTTCAACTTCCACATGGGCTTTTACAGAGAAAACTTTTTGTAAGTCTTCATTTTGAAACCATTTGGCTCAGAATTGAAATGTTTAGTATTGATAGTTTATATTTATAAGCCAGTGGAGCGATACAGGGCCATCATGGCCCTCTTGTTTTTTTAAAAGAGATTCTTCCTTTTGGGTATGATCTACACATTTGATTGGTCTAGGATTTGGAGTGGACCAAATTCAAAGTATTAGCAGACAAAAAATTAAATGTTCCTAACATGACGATTTTGGGATTGTGAGGTAAAGGGCTGCTATTTTACTATGTATTAGAGACAGTAATTTTGCTCATCCTTTCCTCATTATTTACAGCAGATGCCTTGGGAAACAGTATGGTAAAATTAGGCCAACTTTTCAACAAACAACGAAATTTCAGACTTGTCATGATTCAAAGCATTTGCAAGGCACAGCTTTGGCTGACATGGTGGGGACTGTCTTTGAATTGATGTATAACATTGTGATAAAAAGGGAAAATACTAGTTACTAGCATTTTCTCCTTTTCCCACAATATTTTCAAAAGCCTCCTCTCTCAAGGTTGTTATAACTTAAATCTTTACCTCACGACAAAATTTTTGACTGATCCAAATTGAAAGCAACTCAAAAAGTGAAACTGAGTGTGGGAAGGTCAGAAAAAATTGTGGGAAAAGGAGAAAATGCTGGTTACCAGCATTTTCTCCTTTTCTCACAATGCTTTCAAAAGTCTATTTCTTCAAGGTCGTTAAAAATTAGGATTGTGTAGTAAAAGGTTAACCCTTTACCAGCATTTTCTCCTTTTCTCACAATGCTTTCAAAAGTCTATTTCTTCAAGGTCGTTAAAAATTAGGATTCTGTAGTAAAAGGTTAACCCTTTACCAGACGACAAAATTTAAGCCTTGTCCAAATTGAAAGCATTTGCAGATGACAATTTTGGTGTGGCTCAAATGGTGCAACTTTTCTTAGATAGGGTAGAAAACATTGTGGGAAAAGGAGAAAATGCTGGTTACCAGCATTTTCTCCTTTTCCCACAATGTTTTCAAAAGGCTTCTTTCCCAGGGGCGTCAAAAGGCGGCATAGTGCGGTAAAGGGTTAAGATTGTTTGAGTGAACATCAGCCAAGATTTTAGAATGAAAACGGGGGAATATTGTGGCAAGAGGAGAATTAGCTTATCATGTTACTTTTCCCATAATGTTACGTCGTGTTAAATTCCTCTGACTTTTTCTTCATGTAGGTGAAAGGCTTACATAAGAAAGCATGAGAGCAGTGTGACCTTACATAAGATATCATGACTAATAAAAGGAAAACATCATTTTGTATAACCTTCCCAAGAGAATTGTTAATTACTTGACATTAAATGAACTGGCAGGTCAGTTGTATAACTTGATGAAGTATGAAAAAAAAAAATTGATTTTTTCAGCAAAACAATTTTTAATCGGTCAGTAGATCGATTAGAGAGCTGGCAAACTTCGGAAACCCATCCGCTCAGGGCAAACTGATGTAACTGCAACTCGTAACAGCTTTTACTTACAGCGTTTTAATGCTTATACCTGCTGTGATGACCTTATTACAAAAACTACTTTTGACCCAGATAAGCACACTTTTGGCCCAGATAAGTGCACAAATAGTAATTAGCGGTAAACAGGCATTAAGTAATATCAAGTAATCCCATAATAACTTTTAAAGTAATGTAATAAATGGTGGTTACAATTTGTTTAGTATTGAAGTATGTCATAATTACAGTATTATCAAAATCACTAGCCAGCAAAAACTAGTTTACTTTCAACACAATTATAAGAAATAGGGTCAGTGATTAGCAGCAACTTTATGAATGAAACAAGTGCAAATCAAGTGTATCTGGTGAACACATCTTGTAGTCGTCTGCTGTCTATATCATTCGGCAAATTTCGAGTGATCTGTTGATAGTTATACGTAGTTATGGGATCAGCCGAGTTTTGACGAGTGCTCTCTGTATGTGTAGCAGGTGTTGAAAAGATGATAGGTCATTTCGGCCTTGAGAGGAATAAACTTGCATCAGAAAGGAGTTTGTAAGGAAACATTGCCCAAAAGAAAACTGATGTAAATGCAACTCGTAACAGCGGTAAGTTTAAAATAGAAACCGGCCGTTGGTTGTTTAATGCAGGGATCTTATATGTGAGGCGAAGCGTGTGAAGCTGTGGGTCAAATGGTATAGAGTTGTGTAAAGGTTATGGCCCTTGCAGAGAGGCCATTACGTAAACATTTTCAGAATGGACTGGCGATTCACCGCATGCAACCTTAGTACCCAGACTGTCCATTCACTATACTGACTGATTATGCATCTTTCAGCGTGTGATGTATTAACCCTTAGGCTGCTAAGTGCGACTCACTGACCTTTTTGTGGATAGTATAGATCGAGATCAGACTGCACAGAACATGCAGTCTGATCTTGAATCTATACTGTTCGATAAGGAGATATTTCTTTTTCCAAAACAAGAATAAGTTTGACATAGAATTATTCGGGTTTTACTACCGGTTTGAAATTTCATTTCAGTGTTTTAGCAGGATAAGGGTTAAATTGTTTTCACAGCCCCTCTTCCTCTCCTTCCAGCCATGGCAGTACCATATTACACAGTCACTTATATGTTTCTTCTTGGTGAGTTTCTACAGACTGGAATCAGTCTGTAAACCCTTGATCAAACAATCCTGTGGGGCTTTGAAAGTATAGGTGGAGAAACTGCATGTATTCAGCATGTCCTCTTTTTTCCACAGTGTTTTTCACTCAGTTGAAAGATTTTCAAAATTTTGTCAACTGGAACATTTTCATCGAGGATAAAAAAAAAAACCTGAAACTGTTAACACAAATAAGCTCACTTACTGTTACATTCTCCATATCTGAATCAATGGACCAGGGAAAAAGTCTTTGCAGAGAGTGCAGATTCAGATCAGACTGCTCAGAACATGCAGTCAGATCTTGGATCTGTCATGCCAGTTTTCTGAGTTATTCTTCTCAAGACAGCAATGGTCCTGCAATAATTAGGCTGCTTTTCCTAGCTTAACATGTCTATTTTAACAATTCAGCACTCTTAGTGTGCAAATGTCAGTAACATGTTTGTCTCATCAGCTATTTCATATTGGTCGATTCTCATCCTTTCCACATTTCAAATAAAGAGATCAAGGCTACCGCAGTTATGCTCTTGCTGATTAGACTGTCCTTTGAACGCAATTCAATATCACAGACGTTCATATCTTAGATCTAATTGTCTGTTTATTTGGGATGTATATGGGAAAAAAAAACGACCATGAAATTGTAGCCTAATGTTTGATAATTGTTTTCCTGACTGTAAAAGGCTGGTCGCTTAACTAAGTGTTTTAACTCTTAACCAAACTATCCCTTTTTAATGCCCATGAGAAAGAAGATGAAAACATTGTGAGAAAAGGGGAAAACACAGGTTACCATTTTCTCCTGTTCTCATGTTTTTTTACCCTTTCAACGATTCAAATCATCATTTGGTCTACATTTAATTCATCATGTACAGATGCTTTTGACTTGGACAAGTCTAAAATTTTATCATTTGGTTAGGGAGCTGTTGGGTATCTACATTCTTTGAAAGTATAATGTAGAAGAAATTTGCCAGCAGACGTTTGGACTGGACGATTTGGCCCGCTAAAAAATAGGTAGGACAGTTTGTCAAGATGAATACGATGTCTTGTTAAAAATGGAAAAATGAACGGCCCACAAGCAGCCAGAAGTAAACAATTCCAAAGTTATGATGTAGGCATATTTTATACGGCTTTTATATGTTACAATACAGTTACCAAAGTTGCCAAAGTTACTGAAAAGAATATTATGTATTTTTTCACTCTTTTAAAGGGTTGGTAGGTACTGCTGTTCATGATGAGTGATATCTAAAACTTGATAAGGGGTATTGCTGATCAGAATTGTCACATATTTTTTACATTCTATTGCTGTCGGCTGGCAAACATAGCCTGTATTTTAACCAATCGTTAAACTACTAATATGTGAAAGACAGTTTAAAAAAGTGGGATCCTACGTGGCTCATTTGTAACGATGTAGGATTTTTTGTCCCATACATAGTTCAAACATCTACCATTCGGTTTGTGATTTCACTGTAGTTATTCAATGTCGACCGATTACAGTGCTTTCAGCACTTTGATTAATCTTCTGAATGTTGATCAAGGTCAAGCTGAAAAGACTGTTTAGTCTGATCTGTAGTCAGTCTGAAGTTTGGTGGTAAGAAGTTGAAAACAAATCATGGTTAACACTTCCACACGCAAAAATGTAGACTTATCGAAATCGAAAGCATTTGCAGACAATAATTCAAATGTGGCTCAAATGATGGAATTTGTCTTTGATAGGTTAGAAAACATTGTTGGAAAAGGGGAAAATGCTTGTTACCAGATCTAACCTATCAAATACAAATTTAATCATTTTTGCAACATTTAATTTGCCGTCTGCAAATGCTTTGGATTTGGACAAGTCTTTATTTGGGTATAGTCTGGTAAAGATGCTGATCAGAATTGTCACATATTTTTGGGTATAGTCTGGTAAAGATGTTTTTAAGTCTGATGCAAATTTAGGGTCCTCTGTGGCTCGTTGCTTAAGTGTAGAACTCATAACCTGGAGGGCTGGGGTTGGAAACTCACTGAATGCACTGGGTATTTTGTAGGAATGTCCTTGGGCAAGACATCCCAAAACCCTAGCTTGGTATTGATGAAACCCAGGACATTATATGAATAAGCAAGCTGTCACTGTGGTTTGACTGAAATAATGTTGAAAGCAGGTTAACCCTTTCCCAAACAAGCCCTGGTTTTCACGTGTCTGCAGTACAAGTCTTTTGAAAACACTGTGGAAAAAGGAGAAATTGCTCATAACGAGCAATTTCTCCTTTTCCCACAGTGTTTTCTACCCTTTTTGGTAACTTTCTGCCATTTTCATCAAATTTAAAATTGTCGTCTGCCAACTCTTTCAATTTGGACCAGTCCAAAATTTGTCGTTTGGGAAAGGGTTAAAACATTAATCAATCAATCACTGATTCAAATTTGTTGCAGTGTGACTGAGGAAAGGAATTCCATGTCATAGAGTCACCCTGACAATTCTCCAGCCTTATTGATTATACAATTTGTCCCATGTTGTTTGATGTGAACACTTCACCCACTTTATCAAATAAATCTACAGCATTACACTTTTTTTTCCTCTTTAGGAACAACTGTGTAGAAAACATTATGAGAAAAGGAAAAACTGCTGGTAACTGGTAAAGAGCAATTTCTCCTTTTCACACAATGTTTTCTGCCATTTCATAAACAAACCATATCACTTTAGCCACATTGAATATGACATCTGAAAATGCTTTCAGAGCTTTACCATACAATAATTCCAACCTTTAACCCTTTCCCAAACAAGCCCTAGTTTTCATGTGTCTGCAGTACAAGTCTTTTGAAAACACTGTGGGAAAAGGAGAAATTGCTCGTAACGAGCAATTTCTCCTTTTCCCACAGTGTTTTCTACCCTTTTTGATAACTTTCTGCCATTTTCATCAAATTTAAAATTGTCGTCTGCAAACTCTTTCAATTTGGACCAGTCCAAAATTTGTCGTTTGGGAAAGGGTTAAATACCCTGAGAAGGAAAGCTTTTGAAAACATTGTGGGAAAAGAAGAAAATGCTGGTAACCAGCATTGGAAAAGAAGAAAATGCTGGTAACCAGCATTTTCTCCTTTTCCCACAATGTTTTCTAACCTTTCAGATAACAATTAACCAGGGATGATCAGCATGAAGGTGTAATACAGAAAAGCATGTGAAAAGGTTGCAACAAAAGGAGAAATTACTTGCAAAGCGTTGTTTACCCTCCTTGTTACAAAATATTCAAAAGTGGTCCACTGCATGAGAAAAACAAATTATCTTTGAAAGGTTAAAGTGTTTTTTTCCGTTCACGAAACAATCTACAAACAAACCTGAGAAAGAAGACTTGAAAATTACATTGTTGGAAAAAGAAGAAAAGCAGCTGGTAACCAGCATTTTGCTTTTTTTTTTTCCCCAAGCTGCACTTTCAAAGATAAACCTTTTCATTTGAGCCGCATTTATTGGTCCTTTACAAACCTCAAAAGAAAACGTGTAAAACTTTGTTGTACGCTATATTGTAGAGGTTTGCTAGAAAACTTTGTGGTACGGTGTATTGTAAAGGTCTGCTAGTAAGCATTGATGTCGAAGAACCAAAACAAACAAAAAGCTCATATTAGCTATCTAGTCTGTCCCTGGGTATATCAGGTTAACCCTTTCCCAAACAAGCCCTGCTTTTCACGTGTTTGCAGTACAGGTCTTTTGAAAACGCTGTGGGAAAAGGAGAAATTTCTCGTTACAACCAATTTCTCCTTTTCCCACAGTGTTTTCTACCCTTTTGGAGAACTTTCTGTCATTTTCATCAAATTTAAAATTGTCATCTGCAAACTCTTTCAATTTGGACCAGTACGAAATTTGTCATTTGGGAAAGGGTTAAGTACTTCTGAGGGAATTTTAAATAAATTAAAACGGCACCCCTGAATCTAGAATGCCATAATTTAACCCTTTACCCCACAACCCCATATTTTGAGCCTTTACCACACAATTACAAGTTTTAACAACCCTTGGATTTTAAGAAAGCCTTTGAAAACATTGTGGAAAAGAGAGAAAATGCTTGCAACCAACATTTCACCTTTTCTAATGAAAGGCAGTTGTCATCATTTAACCCTTTCCCACACAATGCAGAATTTTAACGACCCCCAAAGAATAGGACTTTTGAAAACATTGTGGGAAAAGGAGAAAATGCTGGTTACCAGCATTTTCTCCTTTGCCCACAATGTTTTCTATTGTTTTGAAAACAGATCCCATCAATAGAGCCACATTTAATTTGTTGTCTGCAGATGGTTCAGTTTGGACATGTATGAAATTGTTTCGTTTAGTAAATAGTTAAGCCACCTTTCATTTGTTGTCTGCAAATGCTTTGAAATTCAACAAGCTTGAAATTTTGTCGTTTGGCAAGAAGTGAACAACTCTGAGGAAGTTAACCCTTTATCACACAATGCCGCCTTTTGACGACCCTGGGAAAGAAGCCTTTTGAAAACATTGTGGGAAAAGGAGAAAATGCTGGTAACGAGCATTTTCTCCTTTTCCCACCACATGTTCTACCCTATCAAAAATTGCACCATTTGAGCCATACTGAAATTTTTGTCTGCAAATGCTTTCAATTTGGACAAGGCAAAAATTTTGTAGTCTCGTAAAGGGTTAAAGCTTTTGAAAACATTCTGGGAAGAGCAAGAAGATGGTGGTAACCAGCATTCGTTTTCTCTATTTCCCAGAATGGTTTCTAAAAATTTAACTCTGTACCAAACAACAAAATTTTAGACTTGTCCAAATTGAAAGCATTAACCTATAAAGTGCTGGAACTGACTTAAGTTGTTTATGCTGACAGTGTAGATCAAGATCAGACTGCACAGAATCTACAGTCTGATCTTGGATGTACATGTCCTCTAATTTTTTGCATTTTCTGGCCAAAACAACCTTGAAATGACAATATTTGAAATGATATTATTTCTGTTTTAAAAAGGTCCGTTTCATTAATTCAGCATTCTAAGAGTTAATGCAGATGGCAAAACAAATGTGATTTAGAAACTGAAATTTGGTTTTGGAAGGGTAGAAAACATTGTGGGAAAAGGAGGAAATGCTGGTAACCAGCATTTTCTCCTTTTCCCACAATGTTTTTAAAAGCTGGCTTTTCCCACAATGTTTTTAAAAGTCAGGATTGTGTGGTAAGGGGTTAAGACTGAAATCATCATTTTTTGTCCTTTGGTAAAGAGTTAAACACTGTTAGTTGCATGGATAGCTCAGTTGGTAGAATCCCTAGAACATTATTGGAAGGTCACAGGTTGAAATCTCTGAGGTAGCAGGTTGAAATCACAGGGATGGCAATTAAATTTAGTTGTATTTCTTGTCTTTTGTTCCTTTCCTGTGCTTCGTGGAAATAGTCACATCCGTATGATTTTTGCCTTACAAAATATCAACTTTCTCCAAATAAGATATTTTTAGCTTAAAATTTAGTTTTATGCAGCTTTACACCCTTTGCAGAACAGTCCTCCAGACTTTTAACCCTTTCCCAAACGACAAATTTTGGACTGGTGCAAATTGAAAGAGTTTGCAGACGACAATTTTAAATTTGATGAAAATGGCAAAAAGTTATCAAAAAGGGTAGAAAACACTGTGGGAAAAGGAGAAATTGCTCGTAACAAGCAATTTCTCCTTTTCCCACAGTGTTTTCAAAAGACTTGTACTGCAGACACGTGAAAACCAGGGCTTGTTTGGGAAAGGGTTAATGACCCTGAGAAAACAAGACTTGAAAACATTGTAGGAAAAGGAGTCAAAATCTTTTTTTGCGTGGTAAAGAATTAATCTGTTAACAAAGAACAAAACTCTAGAACAAATTGACAGAATTTGCAGACAACTTTGATAATTCAGTGTACCTCTAAGGATGATGTCTATATTTTGATATGGTAGAGTATAGAAACAAAATGTCAACATCCGGAAAACGGCGAATTTTGATGATGAAAGGCTATTCTTGCTGAAGTAGGTATTTTGAAGAGGTTTTTCCTTAGAGTGAAAAAACAGGATTTAAACTGGTAAACAGTCAACTCTTTACCAATTGACAAAATTCTAGACTTGTCTAAATTGAAAGCATTTGCAGACGACATTAAATGTGGCGCAAATGATGATTTTTTTTGAGGGGCAGAAAACAGTGCGGGGAAAGGAGAAAATGCTGGTCACCAGCATTTTCTCCTTTTCCCACAATGTTTTCAAAATGCTCCTTTCCTCAGGATTGTTAAAAATCTGGATTGTGTGGTAATGGGTTACTCTTTACTGAATGACAAAATTTTGGACTTGTCCAAATCAAAAGCATTTGCAGAAAAATGTGGCACAAATGATGATGAACTTTTCCTTTGAAACAGCAGAAAACATTGTGGGGAGAAAAAGGAGTAAAGAAAATACTGGTAACCAGTATTTTCTCCTTTTCCCACTAAGTTTTCTAAAGCTTTGACTTCCTCAATGTTGTTCAGGCACAGGATTTTGTCCCCAGTAACAGGGTATGGATACTTTTGTTCTCTTTATGGTGTATATCATAGATCTAAGATCAGACTGCATGTTTTGTGCAGTTCTACATTATGTCCACAAAAGCAAGGAGAGTTTTGAAAGAGTGCTCTAAAGGTGAACATGTCTTTTCTAAAGTTTTTTCCTTTATTGCCTACAGGTGAATAAATGAGAGCTGCTGTCATGTTTCATGTTAATTGAAAATCCATGTTTAGCCCTATTAGAAAGCCAAATAGGTGTTTTCAGGCTACCAAAGAATCTTGTGTTCTAAAGATCTTGAGGAGGAAAAGGCCTTTTGAAAATATCATGATGACCGCCATTTTCTGCTTTTCCAGCAATACATTCTTCTTTGTCAGAGAACTGTTCTATTGTAATAATTTTCAATTTGTCTTCAGCAGAAGCATTTCATCTTTGAAAAACTAAAAAAAAATTTAGGTGAGAAAGGCCTATAGAGAGTGAACTTGATTGTAAAATTTTGAGATCATATTGATTGTTCTGTCCAGGGTATCCAAAATAACATGTTAACCCTTTACTGCACAATGACGCCTTTTGACGCCCCTGGGAAAGAGGACTTTTGAAAACATTGTGGGAAAAGGAGAAAATGCTGGTAACCAGCATTTTCTCCTTTTCCCGCAATGTTTTCTACCCTATCAACAAAAAGTTGTACCATTTGAGCCACATTTAAATTGTCGTCTGCAAATGCTTTCAATTTGGACAAGGCTATAATTTTGTCATGTGGTAAAGGGTTAATCCAAGGTCAGGGCCAGATCACGTGTGCTCTGATCTTTCTATGTGATTGATTGAATTGTTTTCATGTCCCTTCCTGGGTTTCAATATTATTAGACTGGGGCTAGTTACGAGCAATTTCTCCTTTTCCCACAGCGTTTTCTACCCTTTTTGAGAACTTTCTGCCATTTTCATCAAATTTAAAATTGTCATCTGCAAACTCCTTCAATTTGGACCAGTCCAAAATTTGTCATTTGGGAAAGGGTTAACAGGTAACATCATATCATGGTGGTCAGTGCACCAATGCATGTGTTTCCTGATTTTCTCACACCAGTACTGACACAGCTTTCTTGACTACTTTTCCCACATGCATCAGAGGTGAAAAATTGCTGGAAAGAAAGTTGCTCAACCGGGTATCAAACTCACAACAACCAGGTCATGAGTCAGATACGCTAACTACTGAGCTACCTGGGTGTGTGCTCAGGGGTTGTATTCACCAGCAATTCTAAATTGAATTCTAATTGAAATTCTTAGGAGTTTTCTTAATTTTGAAGCAGACAATTTCTTATTGGCCAAATAATTTTGATCAGTAGCCCATCAGAAATTTTGTTGCTTTCCACTAAGAATGCTATTTAATGGAATTATTGTTGGACTTCAGGAGGGTAAAAAAAGATATGGACTGAAGTTTTATTGGAGTGCATTATTGATAAGTTTTTCCTTTGATTAGTGTCAGAGTGTTCATAGAAAATATATTAGACTATGGTAGGTATGGAAATTTAATTCATATTATATCTAATGATCAATTCTTATCACTGGAAACATGCAAAAATATTTATGTAACTTTGAGTCGCCTGCAGAGGTCAGTTTGAAATATTGCTGATCAAGATGAATTAACTGAAGGTTTGACAAATAAAAATGCTAAAATTTTGTGACATAACAAGCTTTTTCCCACATTGGTTTGTTAATGGGGCCTGCTGCATGATAAACGAATTTGCTTGCAGCTGGAAATGTGTCTTCTGGTTGATCAAAATCTGGTTTGAGGTGAAAAAGTACCTACATTCTTTTAACCCATTACCACACAATCCCAACTTTGAATGACCCTGATAAAGAAAGCTTGTGAAAACATTGTGGGTGGAAAAGGAGAGAAATGCTAGTAATAAGTATTCTCTCCTTTTCCCACAATGTTTCCTAACCTTTCACAGCCAGGAAGCATAATTCCAGCATTGTCGTCTGCAAGTGCTTTCAATTTGGATGACTCCAAATTTTTGTCATCTGGTAAATAATTAATGGACGTGACTCTTGATTCTTGACATTTAACTTAACCCTTCACCACATGATCCTAAGAAAGAAAGCTTTTGAAAATATTTTAGGAAAAGGAAAAAATGCTGATAATTGCTGAGCATTTTCTCCTATTTTTACAATGTTTTCTAACTTGTCAAAAGCAAAAATAATCATTTGAGCTGCATGCTTTCAATCTGGATGACTCCAAATTTTTGTTGTTTGATAGAGAGTTAAATAATAGGTCTTGATTCTTGACATTAAGCTTAAAAAAAAAAGATCCAAATAAGGTCTTTTCTACATAATTCCTTCCACAGATGATTTTTGAGTAAATGTTCCAATTCTTATCAAATTAACTCTTTACCTTAGGCCACTGAAACTCCATTGGTCTATTACAGGAAAACGAAATTTTCCTTATCGGACCCAGTTACTATAAATAGCACATTGGCAACTGCCTTTATATTGTATATAATAGACAAGGTGTGAAAAGAAATTAGAGAAAATTTGTACCCCTGTCCCCTTTCAGAGATAATATTTAACTCTTCACCAAACAACAAAATTTTAGACTGATCCAGATTGAAAGCATTTGCAGACGACAATATAAATGTGGCTGAAAAATTGATATTTGTTTTGGAAAGGGTAGAAAACATTGCGGGAAAAGGAGAAAATGCTGGTTACCAGCATTTTCTCCTTTTTCCACAATGTTTTCAAAAGGCTTCTTTCTCAGGGTCGTTAAAAGTCGGGATTGTGTGGTAAAGGGTTAACGGAAAACTCAAATATAAACCTAGTTACCATTGCAGATGGGTTCACAAAATAATGATATTTCTTGTGTACCCTGATCTTTGAAAGTTCCAAACAGCTATAGGTCTGATCTAAAAAATTTTAAAAAGCTTCCACATATTCGGGATCACCATGCGCTGACGTCACACAATTTATTATCCCGCAGAGAATTCTAACTAAAATATTTTTTTTCAAACAAAGATACAATTTTTTTTTTTTTGTTGATATGTAGATGAAATTATTAAATTAATACTTTGTCTGTCTCATTTATTATCTTCCATCTTATCCAGTACTACGATTTTCATCTTCCATTTTGCATATTTTCAAATACATGTTTACTGTTTATTGGTAAAAAGCCTTGGCACATTTTTTGATAGTAAATTCATGTGCATTATAATTCGCTGCATCATAATGAATTGTGTGACATCAGCGCATGGCGATCTGGAAAATGTAGACGCTTTTTAATTTTCTTTTAGATCAGAGCTATTGCTTGATTGCAAGAGCTGTTTGGAACTTTTGAAAGTCAGGGTACACAAGAAAAATCATTTGTGAACCCATCTGCAACGGTAACTAGGTTTATTTTTATGTTTTCAGTTAAATATTATCTGTGAAAGGGACAGGGGTACAAATTTTCTTTGATTTTTGTGGCACATCTTACGCCTTATCATATACAGTATAGAGGCAGTCGCCATTGTGCTATATATAGTAACAGTGAAAATGAAAATTTGAGTATTCCGTGATATACAGGCGATGCACCAATGTGCAAAAGCGTTCAGTGATCGACCAAGGAAAACTTTAGTGTTCTGTGATAGACGAGACAGGAGCTTCAAAGGCCTGTGCTCTTTACCACACCACAAAAATGTGGACTTGTGTAAATTGAAAGCATTTGAAAACTACAGTTACAGTGTTGCTCACATTGAGGAAGTTGTCCTTGATAGGGTAGAAAACATTGTGGGAAAAGGAGAAAATGCTGGTTACCAGCATTTTCTCCTTTTCACACAATGTTTTCAAAAGGCTTCTCTCTCAGGGTTGTAGGGTTGTTAAAAGTGGGGATTGTGTGGTAAAGGCTCAACTAAGAATACAGTCATTTATGTTTGGTTTGGTTCCACCATTCTAGGTTGTATCATATCAAATCTCTGTGATCTATCTTCCAGACATAATTCACTTCCATAAAATTGTATCCTCAAAATCCATGCAAATCCAGAGTGGAAATCAATAAAATGACAGTTTAGATTTTCACATTACATGTAAATAACAGTGGCATTGTGCCAATGCTTTCCTTCACTTTTTGCCAAATGACCAAATGTTGGACCCGTCTGAATTGAAAGCATTTGCAGACAGAAATAAAATGTTGTGCAAATGATAAAATTTTTCTTTGAAAGGGAAGAAAACATTGTGGGAAAAGGGAAAAAATGCTGGTTTCAGAAGCCGGCTTTCTCAGTGCCATTTAAAACTTGGTATTGTGTGGGCAAAGGGTTAAGCTGTAGGGCATCATAGAGATGTCAGACAAATTTTTTCTGTTATGAAGATGTCATTGGATAGATATGGATTTTTTGCTTGTTGTGTAATGAATTATGAATGTCAAATTTCATATGAGCCATTCTCTTTGAAAAGAGGGCTTAACCCTTTCCCAAACGACAAATTCTGGTCTGGTCCAAATTGAAAGAGTTTGCAGACGACAATGTTAAATTTGATGAAAATGGCAGAAAGGTTCTATAAAGGGTAGAAAACGCTGTGGGAAAAAGAGAAATTGCTCGTTACGAGCAATTTATCCTTTTCCCACAGTGTTTTCAAAAGACTTGTACTGCAGACACGTGAAAACCAGGGCTTGTTTGGGAAAGGGGGGGAGAAAAAGTATCAACCCAGGTCAGCCAGCGCAGTCAGCGCGGGCTGACCTCAGGGCCAAAACTTTTTGCTGTTTGTCAATTTCCTGCATGTCCAAGGGTTAAATACTGTTCACCTAGCGTCAGACAATCATTAGACAAAATGTATAAATTGTGTGATAACTTGCTGGGTAAACTGCATCTCCTCTCTCATGGCTGATCTTTATTTCGACGATGGTTATGTTGGAGAGCAGCTAGTGGCAAATTTGCAGAGCACTGGTAGAAGAAACTCAAGGAAAGCATCAGCATAGGTGCACTCAGTGTTCAATCTAGAGCGCGCCATTACACCCTTGGCCCCCTTAAGTCCCAAATGGTGCAATTCTAAACCAACCTCGGGCCCATCAGGCGCACTCGATTGTAAAAATGAACCATTTCGTGAATTACGATCCTTTCCATCCATTTCTGCTTTTTCTGCTCGATAAACACAATACTGAGCTTGCCAGTGAGGATTTATCGATAACCTGGTGGATGTTAAGGTTAACATTAAACTGGTAGCCTGTAGCCTGTTATCGATCTTTGTATCAGATGGTTACAGGAGATAAAATGGGTACCAGAAGTTACGATTCCTTGTGCTTCTGCTTATCATTCAAGATCGCAATGAAGCGATTTTCTGAGTATTTTGGAAGTATCAGTGGGGCCAAAAAGGCAAAACCCTGTTGAAATTTATTACTTCGGAAAGCACAATCCCTGCCCCTAGTTCAAGCGGCAAAGATAAAACCCTACAATATCGCGAGTTTCAAACAAAATAGCTCCCGGATGATCGGATCAAAGATGGTTAGTTTATGACTAGAAAATGAACTTTAGTTGGAGTGATAAACTAGAAAGTTAAATTCCCTTGTGATGGAATGTCAGAATTTTGAAAGTCTACCACTGTGGTGGCTGTGGTCGTGAGGTAGAGCGTCTGCCTCATAACCGTAAGATCCCGAGTTCGATACCGGGGAGAGGGTGTCAACTTTGGAATTATTCATTGGCCCACACATTCGGGGTGAGTACTGGTGTAGTTTCCAGGAAGCAGAATGGAAAGTGATTTAAGCGTATGTTTAAGAACTTATTTCTCAATCGATGTAAAATAAATATGTTTAAACTATCATTTACTGAGATATTTGTCATCTTTTAGGTTTAAATTAATGGCGGAAATAAGGCTGCGTCAATTAACATTGATAATTTCTGCAGTGTTGCAGTCTTATTAGCATAGTATCATAGATACATGAATGGGAATACACTTGTGAAATAAAAAGGCAACACTTGTTTAATAAAAAGGTTATCATATCAGTAATAAAATATTTCTTGTGTGTGGCCCCCAGTTTTTCAACATGGATCACTATTTCAATGTCTATGGGCCTGATGGGCCCCCTTACAAGCAAAGCTAGATTGAACACTGTGCACTTGCCGCTACACTATAACTGAAATAATGTTGAAAATGGCGTTAAACACCATACAAACAAACAGTCATTAAGATTGATGCATCTGCAATTTTGTTATGATTGGTAGACTGTTACAGGAGTTGTGGCCCTTTGATTTTCTTTTTCCTGGTTCATTGATAAGGCAGTCTGTGGGGAGTTATTTGCTAGCCTGTGACAGAGTTTAGCTTTTGATGTAAGACATGGTTTTGAACATGAGATATTTCAGATAATAGAATGATTCTCTTTGAACTCTACCTTTACTGTACTCTGGTTGTAAATCGAACAGTAATATTACTTCATTTTCGTTTTAATTTTCTCTATATTAGGCAATAAAAGGTACTTTTACCCATTACAGTTTGCACTATTTAACCCTTTACCATACGACAGTATTTTATATTTGTCAGAATTGAAAGCATTTGCAGACGACAAATTAGACATGACTCATATGGTGAAATTTGTCTGTAAAATGACAGAAAACATTGTGGGAAAAGGAGAAAATGATGGTTACCAGCATATTCTCCTTTTCCCACTATGTTTTCAAAAGGCCTCTATCTCAGGGTCAGACTTAACCCTTTACCAAACAATCCTGACTTAACCCTTTCCCAAACGACAAATTTTGGACCAGTCCAAATTGAAAGAGTTTGCAGACGACAATTTTAAATTTGATGAAAATGGCAGAAAGGTCTCAAAAAGGGTAGAAAACACTGTGGGAAAAGGAGAAATTGCTCGTTACGAGCAATTTCTCCTTTTCCCACAGTGTTTCAAAAGACTTGTACTGCAGACACGTGAAAACCAGGGCTTGTTTGGGAAAGGGTTAAACAACCGTTTGAAGAAAGGCATTTGAAAACATTGTGGGGAAAAAGAGAAAATGCTGGTATCCAGCATTTCCTCCTTTTCCACAATGTTTTCTATCGTGTCACAGACATATTATACCATTTGATCAATACTGAATTTGTTGTCTGCAAATGCTTTCAATTTGGACCAGTCTGAAATTTTGTGGTTTGGTAAAGAGTTAACCCTTCACCTCACAATAACTAAGTTTTAATGACCCCGAGAAAGAAGCCTTTTGAAAAGAATTTGGGAAAAGGAGATGCTGGTAACCAGCATTTTCTCCATTTCCAACATTGTTTTCCACCCTTTCAACCAAATATTGCATCATTTGCAAACCATTTACTTTGTCGTCCACAAATGCTTTCATTTTGAATCGAATCTTAAATTTTGTTGTCTGGTAAAGATTTAAGACCTCCCAAGATGTATTGCGAATAACTCAAAGGATGCTAAAGAAAAACATAGTTATGGAAAACATTGTGAGAAATGGAGCTACTGCTTATTTCAAGCAACTGCTCCAGTAGCCATAGTGTTTTTCAAAGGTGTAAACTGCCGGGAGGTAAAAATTGTAAGCTTTTAAACAATTACCACACAATCCTCAGTTTTAACGACCTTGGGGATTGAAAGGCTTTTGAAAACATTTTTGGAAAAAGGAGAGAAAATGCTGATAACCAGCACTTTGTCCTTTTCCCTTGATGTTTTCTACCCTACCAAAGACAGAAATCTTTAGCTACATTAAATTTGTCGTCTGCAAATGCTTTCAATTTGGTCGAGTCTAAAACTTGTAAAATTGATAAAAGGTTAACCAATTACCATTCTGGCTTTTGTTATATACTGGACAACCATTCAGTTAAAATAATAAATGTTTTGAACACATATCTTTGTTCCCTGTTTTCCATGAAATAATATCATTACAAATTTTCTTTATACTTGCAATTTCTCTTTTTCCCACAAGATTTCAAAGGCCTTCGTCTTCATAGTTCTGAAAACTCCGAGTTGTATGGTAAAGGGTTAAATGACAGTTTTCCATAAATTGTTATTGGACAGCATGAAAATTTCTCATCTTTCGAGTTTTACGGTGCTTTCCATTTTACCCAATCATCTGTTGTTGTCTAAAAATTATCTGGCTTTTCTATTAACTCTACCAAACGACAATATTTTAGATCTGTCCAAATTGAAAGCATTTGCAGACGAAGTATGAAATGTGACTCAAAACATAAGATTTGTCTGTAAGTGGTAGAAAAAATTGTGAGAAAAGAAGGAAATGCTGGTTACCAGCATTTCTCCTTTTCCCACAATGTTTTCAAAAGGCTTTTGTTCAGGGTCGTTTAAAGTCTGGATTGTGTGGTAAAGGATTATTGACTCTTCACCAGATGATAAATCTTAGACTCGGCCAAATTGAAAGCATTAGCAGAAGACAAATTGACTGAGGCACAGAATTTAAGAATTTATTTTTGAAAGGATAGAAAACATTGTGGGGAAAAAGTGAAAATGCAGGTTACCAGCATTTTTTTTCTTTTTCTCGCAGTGTTTAAAATGCCATTTTCCTCAGGGTTGTTTAAACATGATTGTGTAGTCAAGGGTTAATGATGTGTGCGGAGCAATTTTAAAGCAACTCTCATTAACTGTCATTTATTCATTTGCTTGATAGAGCTGTAGATGGAGAAAAATATTGTGGACATGATTTGATAAAGTTTCTCATATTGATTGTTTTTTTAGCCAATTTCCTTTATTTAACCCTTTCCCAAACGACAAATTTTGGACTGGTCCAAATTGAAAGAGTTTGCAGACGACAATTTTAAATTTGATGAAAATGGCAGAAAGTTCTCAAAAAAGGTAGAAAAAACTGTGGGAAAAGGAGAAATTGCTCGTTATGAGCAATTTCTCCTTTTCCCACAGTGTTTTCAAAAGACTTGTACTGCAGACACGTGAAAACCTGGGCATGTTTGGGAAAGGGTTAACCCTTTGCCGTGCCCTGACTTGGTGGCATACAGGACTGGGGAACAGGTGATTGCTGGTTCGATTCCTGGCTATACCAATTTCTTTCCGAGGATTGAAGATAGTCATTCTGACAGGATTCATCAATTTCCTCTCTTACCTCTGACCATCGTTTTGACGATGGTTATGTGGGAAAGCCGTCAGTGGCTTTTGAAGAATATTGTGCATAATACTGGTAAAAGAACTCCAGGAAAGCATGGATAGGTGCGCTCTGGCCACTGCAGGATAAATGAAATAATGCTGAACATAGTGTTAAGCACCATACTATCAGGGCTCCAGATAAGAGGGAGTAATGGTATTCTAAATCCATTATTTCTGTTCCAAACCCTATGTAGTGGGTACTCATTAGAATCGTCTCGATAAGACGATTCTAACGAGTACCCATAACATAGGGTTTAGTGGAGAATAATTGATATTTTCAATTTTGAAATCAAAATCACTCCCTCTGTCTGGAGCTCTGTACAATGATTATTTAACCCTTTACCAAAGAACAAGTTTTAGACTCTTCACATTCAAAGGATTTGCAGACAATAAATTTGAAATTGGTACATTTGTGCTTATGTTCTCTGATACTGTAGAAATTTATACATTGTTAAATCTTACTGTTGGTAAAGAGTTAATTAGACTCATCCATAGACATGTTTCTTGGTTTGTTCCTGGCATTTTCAACAACATGTGAGTTACGTCATGGCATCCTCTGCATCTACCCATGTGATTCTGGCAATTCTAAAGTTTATGTGGACTACTCCAAACATTGTTTCAAAATCACTGGCTTCTTTCTCCTATTAACAAAATTAAAACAATTTCAGCAGCCAGAGAGGAATGAAGTTGTTCTTTAGCATAACATGTCATGATAGACATTCCTATGACTGCAACACTGGTTGTAACTAGCAACAAAGCCAAAGAAACCAATCTGAACAAGAGTATCGTATGGGGGTGCCAATGCTCGGCTGGGGTTGCTTCGGTGAAAATTCCAAGTCAAAAAAGGGGCATAACTGTGTCAAAAATACTTAAATGGTTATCTGCCCTTGTAACCGTTTTGATAAATAAAAACTTGTCCAATTCTGAGGCAAATATCTTCAGTAGTAACAGAGATATTGTAACATGTCATACGTTTTTGCACGATGAAGCAGACGATGATGCAGACAACACGGATGTCAATGACACCAGGGCTATGACGACAATGTGAGACAAGGGAACAATGCTGGTAACCAACATTTTCTCCTTTTCTCACAATGTTCTCTGCCCTTGAAAAAGACACATCCCTTCAATTGATCCACATTGAATATGTCATATGCAAATGCTTTCAAATTGGACTGGTCCAAAATTTTGTCATTTGGTAAAAAACTTTGTCCAAACATCTACCCTCAACACAAAATTTGTTTTACCATTCTTCATTAATTCCATATAGGGTACTTCACCAAACAATATGGAGTTTTAACTACCCTCAAGAGAAATGCTTTTGAAAACATTTATAGGTATTAACCTTTTGCCACATAATCCCGAATTTTAACGACCCTGAGGAAGAAGCCTTTTGAAAACAATGCTGGTAATCGGCATTTTCTCCATTTCCCACAATGTTTTCTGACCTTTCAGAAGCAAATCCAATCATTTGAGCCACATTAAATTTGTCATCTGCAATTGCTTTGAATTTAGACCAGTCGAAAATTTTGTCGTTTGGTAAAGAGCTAACTGAGAAAATGCTCAGCCACCATCATTTATTTTTTCCCATAATGATTTTCGCACTTCCAAAGGCAAATCTACCTCATCTGAATAAAATGATTTTTGTCGTCTGCAAATGCTGAATCAATTTTTGACAAGTCTGAAATTGTGTTGTTTGACAAAGGGTTGTTTTTTTTGCAAGTTTCCCCCTTCAAATCAGTTGTAATATTCAGTAATAACACATTGCAACAGCACAAAGCCTAATCTGAAGCTTTTGCCACAAGGTTTGCCAGTGACTCTCTTAAAAGCAGAAAGAATACCCTCTTACTTATCATTTTGAAATTTGTCTTTTTAATTACACATATATGACAATCATCAGACAGCATCTGTACAAGTTCACGTAATAAACCTACAAAAACTTTCAATTTGTATTGATCTTTAAGTCCTTTCAGGCAATATACTTCCATACTCTGACCAATAATTTAATTCTTAACCAAATCACAAATTCTGGATTCTCTCAAACTGAAATCTTCTGCAGATGAGATTGTTATAGTTTTGAAAGTGATACAAATAAACTAAAGTTCTTTGACAGGTTAGAAAACATTGTGGGAAAAGGAGAAAATGCTAGTTACCAGCATTTTCTCCGTTTCCCACAAGGTTTTCAAAAATCTGCTCCAGCAGTGTTGTTAAAAGTCGGGATAATATGCAGAGCTTGAGATAGAGGGAGTGATTTTGATTTCAAAACTGAAAATATTTATTATTCTCCACTAAACCCTGTGTTATGGGTACTCAACTCATTAGAACCGTCCCGTCGAGACGATTCTAATGAGTACCCACAACATAGGGTTTGGAACAGAAATAATGGATTTAGAATACCACCAATCCCTCTTATCTGGGGCTCTGTATATGGTAATGGGTTAACCCTTATGACACAGTCTTAAGTGTTTTAACTCTTTACCAACCAAACCCCCTACCCAGAAAAAAAAATGAACAAGGTGAAATTAAAAGCAATTGCAAATGACAAAAATAAGTGTAGCTCAATATAGCATTTTCTCCTTTTCCCAACCTTTTCAAAAGCCTTCTTTCTTCAGGGTCGTTAAAACTTGGGATTTTGTGGTAAAGGGTTAATTCTCAGAGTACAGGTTCGGATCTTGATCTGCACAAAAGTAACTACTTGTGCGCTACTTTGGCCCTTTACAACCCAGTGTTTTAACTCTTTACCAAACGACAAAATTTTAGACTTGTCCAAATTCAAAGCATTGGCAGATGACATCATAAATGTGACTCAGAAATTGAAATTTGTTTGCGAAGGGGTAGAAAACATTGTGGGAAAAGGAAAAAATGCTTGTTACCACCTTCAGAAAGAAGGCTTTTGAAACCAGCATTTTCTCCTTTCCAACATTTAATTATCTCCACCCTTCAAAGATATATCCCATCATGTTGGGGTACATCTTAGTGGCAGTCTGTAGTGAGGTCAAAAATTTTGTCATGTAGTAGACAGAGTTAACTCTTTGCAAATGACACAATTTTGGAATGGGCCAAATTGAAAGCACTTGCAGATGACAAATCAATTGAAGGTAAAATGATGATTTCTCTTTTTGATGGTGTTGAAAACATTGTGGGAAAAGGAGAAAATGCTGGTTATCAGCATTTTCTCCTTTTCCCACAATGTTTTCAAAAGCCCTTTCTTTCAGGGTCATTTAAAGTGGGGATTGTGTGGTAAAGGGTTAATTAAGTTGCATGTTAACCCCTACAGTACAAACAAAAGTTTTAGCTAACCTGATGGTAAAAGCTTATGAAAACACTAGGAAAAAGAGAAATTTTATAATGCTGGTTAGCGGTATTTTCTCCTTTTCCTACAATGTTTTCAAAAGACTCCCTTTTAAGGTTGACTAAAACTCTGGATTGTTTGGTAAAGGATTTAAGTATGTAGTTATATTTTGAAGTCCTATTCTGTTTTATATTCTGTTTCAGTGAGACTCAATTCTAGTTTTGTTGGTATTACCAAATAAGACATATGAGGTAATGGAATAATGGATGATCGGTCTGTGAGAAACCATAATGACTTCCATGTCATTATAAAGAACATGCTCAGAGGATGGATAGCATATCGCGAAAATTAGATTATTTTCCTTGTTTTTTCCTTGTACCAGAAGATGGAATGGCTCAATTTTCGCAGGAGAAAAAAGATTATTCTCAAGTAATTCTTGGGAAATGGCTGTTTTATTAGCAATGTATTTGGGATGGCTTGAGTGGATTTGTGCTTTTATGGGAGAAAAAACATATTTACGTGATATTCTTTATAGGGTAAAGGTACTCGGCCGACAACTTTTGTAGATGAAATCGTACCTTACACTTTGACCACATATTCTGTAGTACTACTGGAAGGCAGATTATCAGATTGCGCAATAATTCTTACTGCAGCCATTTGAAATAATTCTTATTGCAGCCATTCATTTGCTTTAACCCTTTACCAAACAACAAAATTTTAGACTGGTCCAAGTTGCACATTTGCGGACAACAAAATAAATGTTACTGAAAAAGTGAAGTTTGTCTTGGGAAGAGCAGAAAACATTGTGGGAAAAGGAGAAAATGCTGGTTACCAGCATTTTCTCCTTTTCCCACAATGTTTTCAAAAGGCTTCTTTGAGACTCAGGGTCATTAAAAGTCGGGATTGTGTGGTGAAGAGTTAACCCTGTATGAAACGGTCCCGGGTTTTAACAACCCTGGGGAAGAAGCCTGTTTAAAACATTAATGGAGATTGAGAAAATACTGGTTACCAGGAAAAAATGCTGGTAACCACCATTTTCTTCTTTTCCCACCATGTTTTCTGCCCTTTGAAATACAAATTTCATATTTTGGGTAATATTTAGTTTGTTGCTGAAATTGCTGTCAATCTGGATGAATCTTAAATTTTGGTGTTTGGTAAAGGATTAACTCTTCGGAATTCAGCTAGTACCTTCTCTGAGGATGCCAAATAAGGAAAAGCAATATTTTTTAGCGAGAAAAAAAAAAGTTACTGAAAATTAGAATGGAATGCTTTGGGACTGGGGCAGGTCAAGCAATTCTATGGACCCCATACTAAACAGTGCCATGTTTCAACTGAGAAAGACGGCTTAAATTTTGAAAACAGTGTGGAAAAAAAGAGAAAATGCTGGTAACCAGCAATTTTCTTTTTTTCCCCACAATATTTTCTACATTTTTAAAGGCATTTAATACCATCACATGAGCTACATTTAACTCTTTCATTACTGACTCCGGAAATTCCACTTTTTTTCTGAGCTCTAAAAATAGATATCCACTTCTATTGAAAACGACTTTCGTCATAGTTTAAAAACAGAGTAGCGGACAGTGTAGATCAAGATCAGACTGCATGTTCTGTGCAGTTTGATCTTGATCTACACTGTCCACAAAAGGTAAACAAATCGTCATTAGTAGTGTAAGAGTTAATCATCGTCTACTGGTACATATTCTTTCAATTTGGACAAGTCTTTAATTCTGTTGTTAGTTGTAAAGCATTATAATTTAACTGTAATATACTACGAACTATGAACCACCGATGTGCAAAGTATAATTATGGAATTTAACAATGATAAAGAAGGATAAATATCGGGACCAGAGATAGCGCATGAACCATTGTTCACATCACTGCGAATCAGTGACATGCAAACTAAGGAGATTCAACTGTATGTCAAGAGATATACGGTAATGTCTCAAGTCAATACTGCCTTGAAACCTTGAAATGGCTTCGTGTGGGGTTTGTCTGCTGATCAAAAACAAAGTTATAACTTACATATCATTTACCTAGTTATCTCAGGGTTAACTCTTTACCACACAATCCCGAATTTCAACGACCCTGAGTAAGAAGCCTTTAGAAAACGTGGGAAAAGGAGAAAATGCTGGTAACCAGCATTTTCTCCTTTTCCCTTAATTTTTTCTACCCTGTCCAGAACAAAGTTCATTTTTTCAGTCACAATCATTTTGTCATCTGCAAATGCTTTCAGTTTGGACTAGTCTAAAATTTTGTCGTTTGGTAAAGAGTTAACCCTTTGCAAAACAGTCCTTTGTTTTGACATCCCTGAGGAAGATTAGACCTTTGGAAAATGTTGTGAGAAAAGGAAAAAATACTGGTAAACAGCACTTTCTCCAATTCCAACAATGATTTTTACCGTTTCAAAGAAAAATCCTATCATTTGAGCTATCTCAGATTTGTTGACCGTAAATGCTTTCAAATTTAGTTTCAAAACAGACAAGTCCTAAATTTTTTTGTCCAATTGAGAAGCTAAATGGGATATGTTCTTTAAGCTTGTAAGGTAAATAGTCTGTTTTGGCAAAACATTTCCTCATTTCTACAAGCGAAACCTGATAAGGATGGATAAAATATCACCAGAATTAGATTAATTTCTTCATACAAGAGCTTGGAATGGGTCCCATTTCTGGGAAAGTCAGTTAACCCTTTACTGCACAATGACGCCTTTTGACGCCCCTGGAAAAGAAGCCTTTTGAAAACATTGTGGGAAAAGGAGAAAATGCTGGTAACCAGCATTTTCTCCTTTTCCCGCAATGTTTTCTACCCTATCAAAGGAAAGTTGCACCATTTGAGCCACATTGAAATTATCGCCTGCAAATGCTTTCAATTTGGACAAGGCTAAAATGTTGTCGTCTGGTAAAGGGTTAATTCTCAAATAATTCTTGGCAAATGGGAATTTTAGAGGATGAGAGAATAGATTTGTGCTTTTATCAGAGGAAAATGGAAAACTGATATTCTTTTATAGTTAAATAATGTTGCAAGTAGAATTGCCATTTGTACCTTGGCAGTTTGGGTAAATAAACAGGGTCCTGCTTGGCTCAGTGGTAAAGCATAGGACTTGTGACCTGGAAGCTCCAAGTTTAAGTCTCTCTAGAGCCACTGGGTTTTTCACTGGGAGTTACACCTTGTGCAAGATGCTTCAGAACCCTAGCCCAGTACTGGTGGAACTGAGGAAATACATGAATACGTCTGCTGTCGCTGTGCTAAAACTGCAATAATGTTGAAGTGTGATATAAATGAAATACTGTTGAAAGAAGCATAACATCATTCAATCAATCATAAACAAACAGGAGTCCAACATGTCATGAGAAATGCTTGATTGATTGAATTTGCGTTTATTTATCATTCCCACTGGTTGGCCATATAGGCAATGCCCCCCTGAAGACTGTTAGTTTTTGTTAAAGGGGATAGTCCAAGATACAGGACTTTATATGTCCAGCTTTGGGGCTTGAACCCACACTCTCAAGTGACCCAAGACTTGGTGTTTACAAGTCCTACGCTCTACTACCTGAACTATATGGGCTGGTCAAGAACTGCTTCAACCTCAGCTGATAAACCTACACACAGACACCAAACACTCCTTCCAGCCTATCTTATTTGCATTTATTAAAGAGAGGTAATTTTACTAGCCATACCAGTGGCCTGTTTCTAACAGGGTTATAAATTTCAAAATTATGTTGATCATCAAGATAATAACAAGAATGTTTTGCAAGAAGTTACATGCTGCAGATTTGTGTCAGAGGCTAACAATTTTTAACTTTTTCCAACACTAAAAAAATGTACACTTGTCCAAATTGAAACCTTTTTAAGACAACAATTTAAAATGTTTCGGAAATGATAGAATTTGTCTTTGATAGGGTAGAAAAAATTGTGGGAAAAGGAGAAAATGCTGGCTACCAGCATGTTATCCTTTTGCCTCAATGTTTTCAAAAAGCCTCTTCCATGGGTTCATTAAAGTTGGGATTGTATGGTAAAGGGTTATAAAAGACAAACCTATTCTCAGAGACCATACACGGAAAGGAAAAAAAGTGGCCTGTTACAGCAGGCAGTCTTTGAATGCAAGTTCAGTAAAGTCAATTTCTGGCCAGTTTATCTCATGACATAACAAACTTGTCAATCAAAGATTAGATTACACACTCTTTGTTGTCAGATCTTAATTTGCTTTGCAGTCATATCTTAACTTTCTCTGTTCACAAAAACTCTTGAAAGTTGTACTCGGCAGTTTAGGCTCTCCATGGGTGTTCTTTAGTTGATCCATAGCTGGTCAATATTGACCGCTAACTGACCAGAGGAGGCCAGATTTGATTAAACCTAACCAAGAATGTCATCATAGCTGACTGATTAGTTTGTATATTAAGCTGTAAAAATTCTGTTAGACCTGTGATGACTTTTGAGTTGATTAATCTATTGTCATGGAGACAAAATGTTACTTTGAAACATACCTAAAACTAGTACAATGTGATTAAATCTTTACTAAATGGCAAAATTTTAGACTGGTCCAAATTGAAAGCATTAGCAGATGACAATTTAAATGTGGGTCAAATAATGGACTTTGTCTTTGATAGGGTACAAAACATTGTGGGAAAAGGAGAAAATGCTGGTCACCAGCATTTTCTCCTTTTCCCACAATGTTTTCAAAAGGCTTTTTTCTCAGGGTTGTTAAAAGTCGGGATTGTCTGGTAAAGGGTTAAACATTTTACTTTACAAATCCTGGTTCCATATTCACCAACCATTAACCCTTTACCAGACGACAAATTTTTAGCGTAGTCCAAATTGAAAGCATTTGCAGATGACAATTTCAAGGTGGCTCAAATGGTGCAAGTTTTCTTTGATAGGGTAGAAAACATTGTGGGAAAAGGAGAAAATGCTGGTTACCAGCATTTTCTCCTTTTCCCACAATGTTTTCAAAAGGCTTCTTTCCCAGAGGCATTAAAAGGCGTCACTGTACAGGAAAGGGTTAAGAAATCAGAATATTCTTTGTCTAATTCTAAAGAATTTTCTAGATTTGAAAGTAACACAACTTCTGATTGGCTAAACCAAATGGTTTAGGGTTTGGTCTAGCCAGTCAGAAGTCTGTGTTACTTTTAAATTTAGAAAATTCTGGAGAATAAGACTAAGCATATTCCGAAGGATGGTTGGTGAATACGGACCCAGGTTTTTATGACTCTTGAGTCAGAGCACTGTTGAAAACATTGAAGGAAAAGAAGAAAATGCCGATATTCAGCATTTTCTCCTTTTCCCACAATGTTTTGTACCCTTTCAAGGACAGTTTATAATGATTGAGCTACATTTACTTTGTCCTGCAAAAGCTTTTAACCCTTTAACACACAATCATGAGTTTTAACAACCCTGAAAAAGAAGCCTTTTGAAAAGATTGTGGGAAAAGGAGAAAATGCTCGTAACCAGTACTTTCTCCTTTCCCCACAATGTTTTCCACCCTATTAAAGACAAATTCCATCATTTAAACTACATTTAAATTGTCAGTTGCAAATGCTTTCAATTTGGGTCAGTGTAAAGTTTTGTGGTGTGGTAAAGAGTTAATTTTATGGACTTGTACAAAACTTAGTTCCTAGGTAAATCATTAGCCCTTTACCACACAATCTGATAAACCTGAGGAAGAAGCCAGGGATTTGCAAATTTCTTGGAAAAGGAGAAAATGCTGGAAACCAAGTACCATAAATTGTGCAAGATATCTAGTGCTGGTAAACAGTCAGAATATTGATATTGATTAAATGGATGTCCCTATGTGGTCATCCTTCCTGTCAGTTATGGAAACATCTCATTTTTCAATTTCAAAGGCCTTAACAATGTAACATTTTTTTTTCATACATTTTTGACAAAAATAGCTTTAGAAACATAAACAGCTTTAGAAATGGCAGATAACTGGATTCTGCCCATTGAATTACACTGTGGCTCACAGGTACCCAAGGCTGTTAACCCTTTACCCTTTACTACACAATCCAAGTCTTAACGACACTGAGAAAGATGCCTTTTGAAAATATAATCGGAAAAGGAGAAAATGCTGGTAATCGGCATTTTTTCCTTTTGCCACAGTGTTTTCTAACCCATCGAAGACAAATTCCATCATGTGAGCTAAATTCTAATTGTCATCTACAAATGCTTTCAATTTGGACAAGTGTACAATTTTGTCAAATGGTAGAATTAACAAGATAATCTTTTTTTTTAATGACTGCAGGAAGACAGCTAAAAAAAGAAGTGCTTTTAATCAGCATTTGCTTCTTTTCTGATAATGTTTTCCACCCTTTTAAAGACCAAAAACTGTATGAGCATAAACTTTGAGCAGTATATATATATAATTTTGTTTTCTTCAAAATTTTTTCACATGTTCAAATTGGAAAAGTCTTAAGTTTTGTCATCTGGTAATGTCAGAGTAAAAAATCCATTTTAAAGTTGTCTGATGCAAATTTCTTTTAGAAGGTAGTAAGTTAATTCTATACCAAACGACAGAATTTTAAGTGTTGCACAAATTAGGATATTTTGTCTATTTAGGCAACAAGGCGCAAGTCAAGGACCTTTTGAGGACTGTGTAGATCTCATAACATGCAGTCTGATCTTGGATCTACACTGTTCGATAAGGACATATTTTTCCCCAAAAGATAACTTCGAAATAGCAGCATTGGGGGTTTTTACTATCGGCTAGAAAGTTTCATTTAACTTCTTTAGCAGCTTATTACTCTACTAAACGACAAAATTTTGGAATGGACAGAATTAAAAGCATTTGCAGACGATAAATTAAATGATGCTAAAATGATGATTTCTGCCTGTGATTCTGGTTACCACCATTTTCTTCTTTTCCCACAATGTTTTCAAAAGGCCTATTTCTTAGGGTCCTTAAAACTCAGGATTGTGTGGTAAAGGGTTAACCCTTTACCACACAATCCCAACTTTTAACAACCTTGAAATAGAAGCCTTTTGAAAACATTGTGGGAAAAGGAGAAAATGCTGGTAACCAGTATTTTCTTCTTTTCCCACAATGTTTTCTACCCATTGAAAAACAAATATCCAGCTTAGAGTGACATATAATATGTTGTCTGCAAATGCTTTCAATTTGGACAAGTGTACATTTTTGTCATGTGGTAAAGAGTTAAGGGTAAAGTTTTTTTTTACCTTTAATTTTTCAGTCAACAATGATGTGGTAGTGCAGCTAGATTGAGCCCGAGATGAGGTACTGGAAAATGGTGACAGGTCTGTTGGTACTCTGGCTGGTGATCATCATCTACATGAGTAATTCTGTCTTCCCGGGGGCAGGCGAGACAAACATACGAACCGAGAGACAGCTGCAGCGGGCCATGGAAGAGCTTCAAAAACTCCGCAGTCAAAATCAGGAACTTCATTCTCTTGCTGATGAACTCAAGTAGGTTTGTTTGTTAGTATGGTGTCAAATCAGGTGTTGATTTTGAAAGTAATTTAGTTACGTCATGGCAGTTACTGCACCTATCCATGTGTTCCTGGAGTAGAGGTTCTTTTTATGGTACTATAACTCTTTCCAAGCCATTGGCTGCTCAAGTGATCTACCACTCAAGCAAAGCGAAAACATTCTTCAGTGATTTTAATGGGATTAATCCTTTACAATAACGCCAATTCACCCTACGATAAAATTTAAATGGGCCTGATTCCAAACCACAGGCCCTTGAAGCTGTATTGGTCTATCAAGGAACTCTGAAATTTTCATCGAACATTGTTTCTAAAAATAGCACATTGGTACAATGCTTGTATATTGTATGTAATAACAGAAATGCTTGTTAACGCAACTTGACAAGGGGTCAAATTGTCTCTGATTTTGTTGCACACCTACAGGTGCTATATAGGAGCTAGAGGGGATACCAGTGTGCTATTTTTAGTAACAGTGTTTCATGACCAATGTAAATTTTGGTGTTCCGTGATAGACCAATGGCGCTTCAGTGGCCTATGCTTCAAACTCATAAAACCTGGATTTCTTGCCCTGTAGGTAACCAAGCTTCATGGACTTGGAGTGTATTAGTGCTCTGTCAAGAGTTTCTACAGAGAGGGGACTATCCCATCAACTTCCAAAACCAGTAGATACAAACGAAATTAGTGAGACAAATGCGCTAGAACCTATACATGTACTCAAATAAGTTTTATTGAGTTTGAAAATGACAAAGTCCCTCCTGTGATGGGTCATTTTTTTGAGCTAAGGAAGTCTATTATATCCCAGAATCTTTGCCCTAGCAGTACACTGTAGATCGATATGAATTCCTAAGTTTGAGATTCAAGCCCATAGCTGTTAGATGTTCGAATAAAATGTGGTGCCGCCTGAACAAAAGTTGCAGCAGCTGACTTTCTTGTATGATAGGGATAACCAACATGAATTAACGTTTAATGCATGTCAGTCTAAGAATAAATTACTGATAATGAAACATCTGGTTTAACTCTTTACCAATCGACAAAAAAAGTAGACCTGTCCAAATTCAAAGCATTTGCAGAAATAAATATGGCTTAAATGATGGTATTTGTCTTTGATAGGGTAGAAAAGATTGCGGGAAAAGGAGAAAATGTTGGTTACCAGCATTTTCTTCTTTTCCCACAATGTTTTCAAAAGGCTTCTTCTTCAAGGTCATTAAAACTTGGGATTTTGTGGTAAAGGATTAATTAATGAATACTTATGCTCATACATACATGCAATGATTACAAAAATCAACATAAATTAGGGTTTAATATATTAGTAAGTAAATCATCTAATGACACAGCTGGTTTTATACATGTGAATACATCTTGGCCAGAAGAGATATTGCTTGTTGCAAGCTTTACCAGTTATGCTTACAAAATTAGTTTGTTACAAGGCAAAAATCAAAGGAATCAAAGTCCTGAAAGTCTAATATGGAACAATATTTTGCTATCATATGGTATATTGAAAAAAAAAGTGTTTATCACATGTTATACAGGTCCTGCAAGGCTCAGTGAAGTGTAGAACTGGTAAGCTAGAGGTCTCAGGTTCAAGCCTTACTGGAAGCACAAGGTTTTTCGAGGAAGTGTCCTTGGGCAAGACACTTCAGAGCCCTAGCCTTGTACTGGCAAAACCCAGAGCGTACATGAATATGTGAGATTTTAATGTGATATGACTGAAATAAAGTTGAGAGTGGGGTAAAACACCATTCAGTCAATCACATGTGATACATGTATATGCAGTTAATAAGTGGAATTAGCAAGGGCAAAGAAAATCGAAGTAGTTCTGCCACATGGGCACTAAATATTATTATCCTGTCACCTCCTATAAATTCCGTCATATAACAGGGGGTCATATAAACTTGCTGATATACGGTCACTTGACCATGTGACTAGGTTTATTATGTCAGTTGGTCACGTGATCATGGTTTATTAGGCTAGTTGGTCATGTGACCAGCCGGAACTCCTTTTTTAGGTGCCGGTACATGAAATCAATATTTCGCCTTCGGCTCACCAGATAAATTTCTCCGCCTTGCCTGATAAACTTAACCCATCCAAGACACTAACCATCTATTTTCTATTTCTATTGTAATCAAAAAGTAGCAATTTGATCCATCAATCTGATGTGTTTTTTGCTTGTATAAGATTAAGGGCTGTATGCATATGTAGGACTATATATGGTTGTGACAAAAGCGAGGTTGGGGTATTCTGGCAAAAATTGAAAGTGGGATGAGTAGTGAGCAAGTATTTGGTTCCAGTCAGACTGATCACAGTAAGCAGATATGCTGTGCAAATCAGCTAAAAAGGTTATCTGCCCATGGTAGTATGTCCTCTTAATTAAAAATCCTTGAAAACACCCTTTTTCAATTCAACAATTAACACCAGTTAGGCTGAAATAGCATTGAAAACATGGAAACCATCATTTTCTACTTTCGACAATTTTCAAGTCTCCATTCTAAAGGTCCTTAAAAAAATGGGACTGTGTGGTAAAGAGTTAACCCATGATTACATGTTTCAATGATAATTCAAGCACCTGTTACTTTATACTGTCTGATGAACCATAACAGAAACATTAGAAAGGAGGACAGAAGATTCACAAGATTAACCCTTTACAAACAATCTGGTGTTTTCATGGTAAGAAGCATTGTTGGAAATGGTGAAAAATTTTCAAACCAATATTTTCTTCCTTTCCCACCTTTTCAAAGACAAGTCTGTCATGTAAGCATCATTTACTTTGCCAACTGTAAATGTCCTTGGTATGGAGGAATTTAAAAGTTTGTCATCAGGTAAGGCAAAAAAAACCCCCTGTGTTTCAGATGACCAAACTGACCCTTCCCAATGGCCATCAACCAGTAAACTTTTTGAGTTATTTTGCCAGTTCACACCATGTGCTTCGCTAATGTCAGTAAATATTGTGACCGCCGCCTTTGTCTTTCAGATTGTAGGCCTATAATAGCATTGAAACTTTTTCGCTTGACAGTCAATTTCAGACCATGACGATTTCCATTTCCTCAAAACAATTTCCCTTTCGTCCATTTCTTCAAAGAATTTCCAATGCATATTTTGGGCCCACCCTCTTTTAGATTCTTGCAATCAATGTATGCGTGATTGTTGACTTCCTCCAAAGTGGCAACCACTATTCTCTCTCAGTCAATGTGAAAAAATACCCCCATTTTGGGGGCATTTACAAGCACAGATCCTATTCGAATACTTTTCCTATGTGCACTATTTGGCTGCAGTACCACCCACCACCAGGGAAGTGCACTGCAGTAAAAATAATGGGACAAGAGAAAGAAGACAGGGTAAAAATATCTAGATGTCAAATGGAATTTGTAAATCATCCAATGTTTTTTTGTTTTGGCAAAGGTTAACTCTAAAATTTATGGCTGTTCTGCAGTTTGTATACATGCTATATTTGTAAAAGAGAAGAAAATAGCTGGAATTCATTGATATTACATTAATTTGGAAAATAAGTTCCAACCTACCAACTTGGTTTTTTTTTTTGTAAGGGTAATTTGAAACACTCATTTTTTTTCTGGCCTAAAGACTTAGCTCTTTACCACAGAATCCCGAGTTTTAATGACTGCAAGAAAAAGGACTTTTGAAAACATATTGGGAAAAGGAGAAAAAATGCATTTTCTCCTTTTCCCACAATGTTTTCTACCCTTTCAAAAAAAGTTTCCCTGATCGGTGCAACATTTGATTCGTCATCTGCAAATGCTTTCACTTTGAACTAGTCTTAACATTTTGTCATTTGGTAAAGAGTTACACACCTGTTGCCATAATGTTCCCTAATCAACCACAACAGAAACATTTGAAGTGGAGAAACATAGAGTGACATTATTCTTAACTTTAACTCTTTACCAAATGACAAAATTTTAGACCAGTCCAAATGGAAGGCATCGGCAGACGACAAAATCAGCGTGACTGAAAAATTAAAATATGTTTTGGGAAGGGTAGAAAACATTATGGGAAAAGGAGAAAATGCTGGTTACCAGCATTTTCTCCTTTTTCCACAATGTTTTCTAAAGGCTTCTTTCACAGGGTCGTTAAAAGTCTGGATTGTGTGGTAAAGGGTTAAACACCTGTTGCCACATAATGTTCCCTAATCAGCCACAACAGAAACATACGAGGGACACTTTTTAAGTTCGTAGAGTAAGCCTATAACTTTTTAACGTGATTATGAAGTTGCACGATTTTTTACACAGAACTTGCGTAATCATTCCTCTCTCGAACGGTGTCACGGTATGTGGCGCACGAGGTCCACGTGCGCGCTGCGCTGGGTATTTTCAACACGTGGTTTTATACACTATAGTAAAATATAGCGTTCAATATGGATGGAAATATCTCTGAACAGAGGGTATATTGTAAGATTCGAGCACAGCTCGGGTTTCCGCCAACAGAAATTCATGCTGATTTGCAAAAAGTTTATGGGAATGGTGCTTTAAAATATGCTACAGTTTGCAAGTGGGTACGTCGTTTTAATGATGGTCGGGAGTCAATTGAAAATGACCCTCGGGTGGGTAGGCCGGTTTCCGTTTTGACGGAAAAGAAGGTTGCTACTGTGAAAACGTTAATTGAGGAAGACGCACGTTATACCGTGCAAGAGATAGAAGAATTAAGTGGCATTCATTCATCAAGTGTTTTGAAGATCTTACGTGAACGACTTGGGCTACGTAAGATGTGCGCGCGCTGGGTGCCCCATTTGCTCACTGACGAGCAGAAACAAAGTCGGGTTAGACTTGCATCGCAAGTTATAGAAAAATATGATAAATGTGACCCACGTCGTTTGGAAGAGATAGTTACAGGTGATGAAACCTGGATCTATCATTTTCAACCCGGTTCTAAGGCTAAAAATAAGGTTTGGGTTTCATCTGAGGGCGACAGACCTGTCATTGCGCGCCATTGCAAAACATCAAATCGCATGTTGTATGCGATATTCTTTGATTCAAAAGGTCCAGTCCTTCAAATTCCAGTCCCGAAAGGTAGTTCTGTCACTGGAAAGTTTTACAGAGAAAGTGTTCTTATTCAACTTGTTGATTTCTATCAGAAATGCAGACCGTGCACCGGTGTCCGCGGCATCAAATTACTCCATGATAACGCACCGGCCCCTACGGTACAGGAATATCTGAAAGAATCTGGGCTCGATGTCTTAGATCATCCCCCATACAGCCCTGACCTGTCCCCCTGTGACTTTTGGTTGTTCCCAAGACTAAAGGAAATGCTGGCAGGGCACCGTTTTCAATCCCGTTGTGGTATAGGCAGTGCGGTCTACCAGTGTCTGCAACATATACCTAAAGAGGACTACCGGGCGGCGTTCCGGAAATGGGTAGATCGGTGTAAAATGTGTGTGGAGGCAGACGGGGCATATTTCGAAGGTCTTAGATAAATAAAATTTTGATATTTCAAGCGGTTTTAAAAAGACCGCCATACTCTACGAACTTAAAAAGTGTCCCTCGTATGAAGTGGAGAACCAAAGACTGACATTATGCCTAACTTTAAGAACCTTAGTTGTTTACCAGTATACAAGGGGTGTTCACAGTCTGTTGATTGAAAGTCCTCTCATTTCCTTATTTTACAATAGAAATAAGATGAAACTAATGTGTTGCAGAGCAATTAATTTTCTACTGAAAGACCAATTTTTAAACCAATAGGTACAATGCTTAACCTTTTACCACACAATCCCGACTTTTAACGACCCTGTGAAAGAAGCCTTTTGAAAACATTGTGGGGAAAAGAGAAAATGCTGGTAACCAGCATTTTCTCCTTTTCCCACAATGTTTATACCCCCCACAACGAAGTGGAGGGGGGTATACTGGAATCGCCATGGCTGTCCGTCCGTCTGTCCGTCCGTCCATCCGTCCGTCCGTCTGTAGACACAATTTTGTCCGGAGCTTTTTTCCTACAGTTTTTCAAGTACTACACTGAAATTTACACATAATGTTTGGGTACATATGAAATTGTGCATGTGCAATTTTCACGACCTTGCTGCCATTGGTTGCCGAATTATCTCCCCTTAAGCTTGTAAGTTTTCCTGCATTGTTGTTGTCCAGAGCATTACTAATAGAGTTTTGCATATACTGAACCCAATTTTATACATAATGTTTCTGTACATGTCATGATGGGATGTATTACTTTCATGCCTCTGCCACAATTTGTTGCTGAATTATCTCCCCTTGAACTTGTAATTTTTACTTAATTACATTTATTTTTTTACGAAACCATTCTGCATTCTGTGACAAAGAGCTGTTTTGTGACAAGGAGCTGGTGGGGGGTATGATAACTTTTAGTGATAGCTCTAGTTTCTACCTGTTTCAAAACAAATTTCAATTTCTCAGTCACATTTATTTTGTCATCTGCAAATGCCTTCAATTTGGACCAGTCTAAAATTTTGTCGTTTTGTAAAAAATTAATAAATTATGGTCTCCATAGGATATAGTAACCTCATGATGGTAGATCTGGTCCGAATTTCCAAGTTATTTCTCACAGGCCTTTATCAGTAGGCCTGGTCCACCACTTTCACAAAATACGTAAAAAATATGAATAATATAAATCCCACTAACATTTAGCATGGCACTGTTGACATCATTTACGAATTTTGACTTAATTTCCATAAACAAGGTGTGTTTCAAACACATACAGTAAGTGCAGTACACCAATCTGCAATCAAGTTTTGTGTCAGGAATGCATATAGGGATGCTGCTCCAAAGAAGACAGCTGTTTACAAGAGGTTCAAATGCTTTGCAGAAGTGCTAGAAAACTTTTCTATTGATGAGTGCAGCAGATGTCCAGTAATGGCATTGTCTGATGTTGCAGTTATCAAGGAGCTACTGGACAATGGTAGATGGATCACAATCGGAGATTGTGGTAGATTCGTTGTTGAAAATGCTATGTTCAATGCTGAATACCTTAACTCTTTACCACACGACAAAAATGTAGACTTGCCCAAATTGAAAGCATTTGCAGATGACAATTTAAATGTTGTTCAAGTGATGGAATTTGCCTTTGATAGGGTAGAAAACATTGTGGGAAAAGGAGAAAATGCTGGTTACCAGCTTTGAGAAATGTCTGAACAGCTTCAAGATCATCATTATGGATTAAAATGATTTTATTGGACTGATTAATAGTATCACTTTAGCACCGATTCAAAGATCTTTGACTACAATGTCGAACATGTGAAAATTTTTAATCAAATTTCAAGCAGCTTCCATGCTAAATGGGCTGTGATTTAGCAATTCCTCCTCTGCCGGAAACTGTCTCTAGTCAAACCAAAACATTTTTCGCTTCAGCGATGAATTGATGCGTAAAATCTGAGAAAATGGGTCAGTTTCTTTTATTAAATCTTCAAAGCAAGTGGAAAATGAGAAGTCTGAGACTCCGGAACTATTCGGCAGCTCCAAACGGAGCGTGACAAGAAATATGACAAAAAAAACCCCATGCTTTTTAACAAAGCATGGTTGAAAGAATTCCCATGGTTTAATGCAGACAATCGTAACAATGTTTTTTGTAAGGTTTGTTGAGAGTATCCTGATATTGCTAACATGTCACTTTATGCATGCCATTTAACATGGTTTTGCTTTGGACAAGTGAGCCACACTGGTGGACAAGTAGATTTTTGTAATTTACTTGTCTGTGGACAAGTAGAAATTTATAAAGTTTCCACACCCCTGACCCCTCATGGCCAAATTTTAAGCAAATTTTGCAAAAGACATATGAAATTAGGCTCAAAAGATGAGTTGTCTGTGAAAGGGTAGAGAAAATTTCAGGGAAAGATGTTTGCTGCCAGCCTTTTCTCTTTTCCCATTATGTTTCCAAAGCCTTCTTTCTCAGGGTTGTGAATACATAGAACAGTTTGTTAGATAAATAAATGATTACATGTACAAGTAACAGGGCAAAAAAGAATTGTGATTGAAGGGGAAATTGCTCTTTTTGCAACAGTTTTTTGCAAAAAATGTCTTCTGCAGGGGAGTACCTTAAATACTGAAGGTACAGGAATAGAGGAAAAATCTAATCTATTTCAGGGACATAAAACTAAGTGCTGGGATGAAAACCAATCAGGGTGAAGTGGATAGAGATGATATAAAACTGTTACAAGACAGATTGGAGAGGGCCACAGAAGAGTTGAAAAAATTGTCTCAGAAGAATAGTGAGTACTTGTTTGTATTGCTAGGATTCCTTTACCACACAATCCGTAGTTTTAACGACCCTGAGAAAGAAGCCTTTTGAAAACACTCTGGGAAAAGAAGAAAATGCTGGTAACCAGCATTTTCTCCTTTTCCCACAATATTTTCTACTATTGCAAAGCCAAACCTCATAATTCAACCCTCATTCAAATTGTAATCTGCAACTGCTTCCAGTCAAGAAGACTCCAAATTTTTATTGTTTGGTAAAGAGGTAATGGGGGTGGGGGAGAGAGAAAGAAGCGAGAATAAAGTGTTACAGGACAGATTGGAGAGGGCAATGGAGTAGCTGAAATAGAATTGTCTCCTCACACCCCCCCCCTCAAAAAAAAAAGTGCATACTGTACTTGCTTCCATGATCTAACAGGAAGTGCCGGACTTATGCTGCAGCATTGAATTGATTTCAACATTAAAAAACTGTTGTTCCCCACCGTGTCTGATTTGCACAATAAAAATCAAGGTCAACCACACTACGCACTAGGACTTATTAATTTGTACATGCGCAGGTGGGGCAGGTGGGGCCTGCTCAGGAAATGTACTGCACTGACTGGTTGTGTTTAGCCAGCAGAATAGTTTAGACTGTAAAATAAGAAATAAATCATAAAACAGTCCTTCTCATCAGCTGAGTATAGTCACCCAGTTCAGTACATTCAAGACTTGAAACCAAAGGATCGCTGGTTCATTTCCCAAACTTGCAGCAATTTGAATTTGAAATTAGCTTTTTCGATAACAATGTTTACTCACACTTGCCATATCAAGTGTTTTTTAGACGTGAAGGCAAATGCAAGATGCATTCCCTGGAACTTGCTCAATGTATCTTACAGTTTGGGTGCATAGTTAGACTGGATGATAATTTCAGTCTGATTTGGTCTATATTGTATTCTGATGCATCCAGAATTTGTCCCAGGTAGAGAGATTTACAGGGAATCAAGGGGAGTGGAGGCTGAAGAGCCAAGTAATACATCTACATGGGTGTCAAACTACTCACAAGTTGAGTTTGTGTCAATGAGTGCAAAGAAAAATTGTTACAGAAACCCATAACCTGTTTATGTTTGCTGTCAAAGCCTTCAAATGAAAATGATGAGAGAAAACAGAAGTATAGACCCATCCAACATCCTATGTTGGTCTTGTATTTCTCTGAAGTCTTTCACACTGCAATACATCTTTACGAGATGACAAGAATTATGACTTTCACATTAAAAGCACTTGCAGACTTCAAATTGATACATGGATCCATGGAAATAGATGTTTGACCAATCAGGTCATTGCTCTTATTTGGCCTGATGTGCAGCCTTGCTGTCTGGTATTTTGGCTCACAAACAAGCGACTGTTAATGATGGAGAAGTGCGATATCATGTGTGTTCACAACGCTTTTTCCGTAAATGCATGGATGGGGTTGAAATTTTGGTATACGATTCCTATGGCCTTGGGCTTGGCAAGCCAAGTCCAGGCCAAAAAACCAGTAAGGTTCTTACCTGTATGGGTTAGGGGTGATGTAAGGGCAAGTGTGGATATAGTCTGTATCAAACTGGTAGGCTACAATTTTGCAGTTTGCAACATAGAACAAATTAAAGAAATATCTCTTTTCATGCAAACGTGCAAACCTATTTTGGAAGTTCAGTTCAGAAGGAAACTTATGTTAATTAAATAAACTTTTGACTTGGCCACATTTAAGTGGATTAGTGCAATTCGGCCATTTCAAAGGGTATGTCGGTAAACTGTTAACTGTTAACCCTTTCCCAAACGACAAATTTTGGACTGGTCCAAATTGAAAGAGTTTGCAGACGACAATTTTAAATTTGATGAAAATGGCAGAAATTTATCAAAAAGGGTAGAAAACACTGTGGGAAAAGGAGAAATTGCTCTTTACGAGCAATTTCTCCTTTTCCCACAGTGTTTTCAAAAGACTTGTACTGCAGACACGTGAAAACCAGGGCTTGTTTGGGAAAGGGTTAAGATGTGTGTTTGATTCATTGGGGCTGTAATCCACTCGACCACCCGTTGTCTTCAGTAATAATTCAAGAACTAGGTTCAAGAACTGTTCTAGAACTTTCTAAAGGAAGTTCTTGAATTAGTTCTTGAACATCAGTTCTAGAATTATGGCCATTTAATGTTCATGAACTATTCAAGAACTAGGTTCAAGAACTGTTCTAGAACTGTTTCTTGAATTCCTTGCAGGAGTTCTTGATTTAGTTCTTGAACATCAGTTCTAGAATTATGGCCATTTAATGTTCATGAACTATTCAAGAACTAGGTTCAAGAAATGTTCTTGAACTGTTTCTTGAATTCCTCGCAGGGGATATCACAAGATAAAACAAACAACCACCACTGATATTAACAAGTTTGTTAATTGACAGCACACTTTACACATTTTCAAATAATCAGGCAACCATTTTCCTTTATGATGAAATTGAAACATTTCTTAGACTAAAACATCTCTCTGTTGAATGAGACAATCTATAAATTTTTCAAAATGCTTGTAATTTAGTGTAATTTATTATCAAATATGATGTTCAGACAAACTAACAAGCCTTACAAAAATATTAAGCACCTATAATTCTATTATTCGTAGGCAAAACTGAGGTTATGAGGTGTTTCATTCTCTCTCATTGAACTTCAAAACTTTGCTGGCATAGGTATTAGATTGTCTGTAGCCCTTGAAATTCACACTTTTTCTACATATCCTTGTGTAAATTAGTTCAAGTATCCATAAATTTCTTACCGTCAAACCATCATTGGCAGAAACTTATGAAAAGGAGTACTTTTCTGGAATTTAATTGATAGAAGTAGTCATGACAGCACAATTTAAATAGCCTATCTGCTATACTGTATATGTATTTACTGCAGTTGTTTGGGAGCCCTTAGCGACGGTAAGCATGGAAGTCGGCTTGTCTCATCACCACGGATCCATGTATAGGGCTGGGCTCAAATAATTGGATTTGTTTTTGCAAGGGAAGATATAAATGTTAGCAAAGGAGAAACTGCTGGTCTAATGAGATAACTCTTTACCAAACGACAAAATGTTGCACTTTTCCAAATTGAAAACGTTTGCAGATGCCAAATAAACTGTAGCTGTAGTAATAGGAAATGTCTCTAATATGGTGGAAAACATGGTGGGGAAAGGAGAAAATGCTGGTTACCAGCATCTTCTCCTTTTCTCACAATGTTTCAAAAGCTGTCTTCCTCAGGGTTGTTAAAACAGATGATTATTGGAGAGATCATAAGACCTCTCCAACAGTGGTAAGTTTAAAAGGCAGACTGCCTCAGAAATCGCAATCTAAATCCACCTTTTTTTTCATGAATTTTTTCTGATACACAGTCCGTTTCATCATGGTTTTATAAATAAACCAAAATAAAAAAAAAAATGAAATAGGAAATAGATGTCTTTTGTTTTGATGTGACGGATTTCAAAAAATGATTTTGGTATTGATTAGATTGCAAATATGTTTCGACGGTTGATACAAAAACCAAGATTATTTTCAATATTTTCTTTCTTTTATTTCCTGTTCCATCATTCATCTTTTCGAAAACAGGAAACTACAACTAAAGGAGTTAAATCTTGCTTAACCTCAAAGGATAGTTTCAGTTATTCATTATTTCTATTCAAAGGATAGTTTCAATTGCAGTAATATTATTTTCAGAACAATTTTTCATTAAAAAGATCAATCTAAGTGGAAAAAAGAATTCGTTAAAAAAGAGAAAGAACACCAGTCCTCTGGTAAATATTACATGACTTGAAAATGCAGGAAGGTCATGTGTCTGTCATGTAATGCGTAAGAGGTTTCTATGCAGCGGCAATCATATAATGCTTTACTTGTTTGTTTACATGTTGTAAAATATACTGAAACTTAAAGCCAATAAAAGCATTGATGCTGACCTCTCCTGGCTTCTTTTTTATAGAAGCCAACTAATGTTTGGTAAAAGGTTACTCATTTTTCCTTAACTCTTTATCAAACAATCCCAAGTTTTGACGACTCTGACAAAGCAGGCTTTTGAAAACATTGTGATTACCAGTATTTTCCCTTTTCCCACAATGTTTTCCACTCTTTCAAAGACAAATTCCATTATTTTAGCCACAGACTATTGTTTGCAACTGCTTTCAATATGGACAAGTCTACATTTTTGTTGTGTGGGAAAAAGTTAATCAACATTCTTTTCAAAAGTGATAAAGACCTGATGAAGAAAGTTAACCATGGGATGTAATAGGATAATTTGCTAATTTGGATTTTTTAACTGACTAGTTTCAATTGTTTCATTTATTTAGTTGTTAAATGATTAACTCGTTACTAGATGACAAAGTTTTAGAATTGTCCAAGTTGAAAGCATTTGCAGATGGCAAATGTGGCTCAAGGATGTGTATTTGAAAGGATAGAAAACATTGTTGGAAATGGAGAAAATCCTGGTAACCAGCATTTTCTCCTTTTCCCACAATGTATTCAAAAGTATTCCTCTTCAGGGTTAAAACGCACAAACTTGCTTGATAAGGGGTTAAACAGAAAGGGATCATTATATTGCTGTGAATCCAATTAGAAACCCCATTAGAGCTGATAACACCGGGAGTAATCTTAATATGAACAAATAACATCTTATTTGAGAGACTTGTGTCCTGTGAATTTTGTTTTTAAAGAATGAGAATTTTTATAAACCTCTCTGTCCCAATTAGAGCTCCAGATAGAGGGAGTGATTTTGATTTCAAAATTGAAAATATTAATCTCTCTCCACTGAACCCTATGTTATGGGTACACATTAGAATCTTCTCATCGAGACGATTCTAATGAGTACACACAACATAGGGTTTGGAAGAGAAATAATGGATTTAAAATACTATCGCTCCTTCTTATCTAGAGGTCTGGTCCCAATAATATAATTATATACATCAAAAGCACTTCTCTGGTACAAAATTACAAGAATTACAAGTGTGATACAACCTATACCATGTTCTTTTAGCCTGTTACCCTGTACCATACAATGACAAGTTTTAATGACCCTGAGGGAGAATCCTTTTGAAATCAAAGTGCTGTAAGCACTGTAATCAGTCAACACTGAATAATTACAGTAGCTTGAAATCACAAATCAGATGGTAGATGTTTGAACTATGCATTGGACAAAACATCCTACACTGTTACAAATGAGCCATGTAGGATCCCACTTTTTTAAACTGTCTTTTACGAATTAGTAGTTTAACGATTGGTTAAAATATAAGTTACATGTATGTTTGCAAGCCGACAGCAATAGAACGTAAAAGATATGTGACAATTCTGATCAGCAATACCCATTATCAAGTTTTAGATATCACTCATCATGAACAGCAACCTACCAACCCTTTAAAAGAGTGAAAAAATACATATATTCTTTCCTGTAACTTTGGCAACTTCGGTAACTGTATTGTAACATTTAAAAGCCGTATAAAATATGTCTGCATTATAACTTTGGAATTGTTTACTTTTGGCTGCTTGTAGGCCTTTCATTTTTCCATTTTGAACTAGACATTGTATTCATCTTGACGAACTGTCCTACTTATTTTTTAGCGGGCCAAATCGCCCAGTCCAAACGTCTGCTGGCAAATTTCTCCTACATTATACTTTCAAAGAATGTAGATACCCAATAGCTCCCTAACCGTCAACTCTTTACCAAATGATAAAATTTTAGACTTGTCCAAATCAAAAGCATCTGCACTTGATGAATTAAACGTAGACCAAATGATGATTTGAATCGTTGAAAGGGTAAAAAAAAATGGGAAAAGGAGAAAATGGTAACCTGCATTTTCCCCTTTTCTCACAATGTTTTCAACGTCTTTCTCATGGGCATTAACAAAGGATAGTTTGGGTAAGAGTTAAAACACTCAGTTAATCGACTAGCCTCTGACATTCAGGAAAACAGTATCAAACATAAGGCTACAATTTCATGGTCTTTTTTCTTTCCCATATACATCCCAAATAAACAGACAGTTAGATCTAAGATATGAACGTCTGTGATATTAAATTGCATTGCGTTCAAAGGAACAGTCTGATCTTTATCTTTCATTGTCTTCAAAAGCGACTTTACTTGTCCATAGCCAACACAGGTAATTGTATTTGAGTCATTCTGATCAGTAAGAGCATAACTGCGGTAGCCTTGATCTCTTTATCTGAAATGTGGAAAGGATGAGAATCAACCAATGTTGAATAGCTGATGAGACAAACATGTTGCTGACATCTGCACGCTTAGAGGGCTAAATTGTTAAAATGGACATGTTAAGCTTAGAAAAGTAGCCTAAATCTTGCAGGACCATTGCAGTCTTGAGTAGAATAACTCGGAAAACTGGCATGACAGATCCAAGATCTGACTGCATGTTCTGAGCAGTCTGGTCTGAATCTGCACTCTCTGCAAAGACTTTTTCCCTGGTCCGTTGATTCAGATATGGAGAATATAACAGTAAGTGAGCTTATTTGTGTTACCCTTTCAGGGTTTTTTTATCCTCGATGAAAATGTTCTAATTTGCAAAATTTCAAAAATCTTTCAAATGGGTGAAAAACGCTGTGGAAAAAAGAGAACATGCTGAATACGTACAATTTTTCCAACTATATTTTCAAAGCCACACAGGATTGTTTGGTCAAGGGTTTACAGACTGATTCCAGTCTGTAGAAACTCACCAAGAAGAAACATGTAAGTGAGTGTAAAATGGTAGTGCCATGGCTGGAAGGAGAGGAAAAGGGACTGTAAAAACAATTCAACCCTTATCCCGCCAAAACATTGAAATGAAATTTCAAACCGGTAGTAAAACCTGAATAATTCTATGTCAAACTTATTCTTGTTTGGAAAAAGAAATATCTCCTTATCGGACAGTATAGATCCAAGATCAGACTGCACTTTCTGTGCAGTCTGATCTTGATCTATACTATCTGCAAAATAGGTCAGTGAGTCGCACTTAGCAGCCTAGGGGTTAATACATCATACGCTGAAAGATGCGTAATCAGTCAGTATTGTGAATGGACAGTCTGGGTACTAAGGTTGCAAGCGATGAATCGCCAGTCCATTCTGAAAATGTTTAAGTAATGGCCTCTCCGCCATAACCTTTACACAACTCTGTATCCTTTGTCCCCACAGCTTCACACGCTCTCTGCCATAACCTTTACACAACTCTATATCATTTGTCCCCACAGCTTCACACGCTCTCTGCCATAACCTTTACACAACTCTATATCCTTTGTACCCACAGCTTCAAATGCTTCGCCTCGCTAACATTAAACGACCAACGGCCGGTTACTGTTTTAAACTTGCGGCTGTTATGAGTTGCATTTACATCAGTTTTCTCTTAGGCAGAGCAATCTAAATTTTCAAATTCTTTTCAAGCAATGTTTCCTGTTGCGATTTTATTCCTCTCAAGACCAAAATGACCTATTATCTTTACAACACCTGCTACATATACGGAGAGCACTCGTCACAACTCGGCTGATCCCGTAACTACGTATAACTATCAACGGATCACTCAAAATTTGCCGAATGACATGGACAGCAGACAACTACAAGATGTGTTTACATCACCCAATACACTCGATTCGCACTCGTTTCATTCATAAAGTTGCTGTTAATTACTGACCCTATTTCTTATAATCGTGTTGAAAGTAAACTGCTCCAGTTTTTGCTGGCCAGAGATTTTTATAATACTGTAATTATGACATACTTCAATACTAAACAAATTGTAACTGCCGTTTATTACATAATTTAAAAGTTATTATGGGATTACTTGACATTACTTAACGCCTGTTTACCGCTAATTACTATTCCTGCACTTATCTGGGTCAAAAGTGCGTTTATCTGGGTCAAAAGTAGTTTTTGTAAAAGGTCATCACAGCAGGTATAAGCGTTAAAATGCTTTAAGTAAAAGATGTTCCGAGTTGCAGTTACACCAGTTTGCCCTGAGTGGACGGGTTTCCGAAGTTTTCCATCTCTCTAATCGGTCTACCGCCCGATTAAAAATTGTAGAAAAAGGAGAAAATGCTGGAAACTAACATTTTCACCTTTTCCTGCGATGTTTTCTGCCCTTTTTAAAGCAAAATTTAACAATTTGAAGTAAACTTAAGTTGTCAACTGCTACTTCTTTCAATTCAGATCAGTCTAAAATGTTGTTGTCTTTTAACTCTTTACCACACAGTCCCAACTTTTAATGACCCTGAGAAAGAAGCCTTTTGAAAACATTGTGGGAAAAGGAGAAAATGGTAACCAGCATTTTCTCCTTTTCCCACAATGTTTTCTGCCCTTCCCAAAACAAACTTCACTTTTTCTGTAACATTTAGTTTGTCATCTGTAAAAGCTTTCAATTTGGACCAGTCTAAAATTTTGTTGTTTGGTAAAGGTTTAACCCTTTCCCAAACAAGCCCTGGTTTTCACGTGTCTGCAGTACAAGTCTTTTTGAAAACACTGGGAAAAGGAGAAATTGCTCGTAACGAGCAATTTCTCCTTTTACCACAGTGTTTTCTACCCTTTTTGAGACCTTTCTGCCATTTTCATCAAATTTAAAATTGTCATCTGCAAGCTCTTTCAATTTGGACCAGTCTAAAATTTTGTCATTTGGTAAAGGTTTAAAGAGTTATTACACCACAGGCTACAGCAGGGTCCTAACATCTGTAAGAATTGTTTGTAACATCCGGAAGAACTGGTTGTAACATCTGTAAGAACTGCTTTTGTTTTGCTAGAAATGTATCTTGGTTTTTTACCAAACAGTCCATGGGTTTTAACAAGCCTGGGAAAAGCTCTTGAAAACATTTTGGGAAAGGGAGAACATGCTTGTGTAACCTTTTGCAAATTAATTGTTTTCCACTCTGTGACAGATACTTCTCATAATTTTAACCACATTTAAATTGTCATATGCAAATGCTTTCATTTTGGACTTGTCTAAATATTTTGCCATGTGTGAAAGAGTTAAGTCTGTTTACAGGCTTATGAACATGAACTTTTTTAACGGCTGAAATGAAGTTGGGAAAATTTTTTACTTTACATGCTTAACCCTTTCCCAAACGACAAAATTTGGACTGATCCAAAGTGAAAGAGTTTGCAGACAACAATATTAGATTTGATGAAATGGTAGAAAGTTCTCAATAAGGGTAGAAAACACTGTGGGAAAAGGAGAAATTGCTCATTACGAGCAATTTCTCCTTTTCCCACAGTGTTTTCCAAAGACTTGTGCTGCAGACAGGTGAAAACCAGGGCTTGTTTGGGAAAGGGTTAAATAACAAGGGAACTGTAAAGATTCAAGCATGTTCTCTGCAACCTGATCTTCATCTATGCCACCTGTAAAAGCCTGTTTTCTCCTGTGGCCCTGAAAGGGTTAATGAGGGTTTCGTGTGACTCTTGTGTGCTTTTTTTTCCTTGGAACAGAATGAAATACTTAACCCTCTACCAAACTATCCACCTGCCCAGGTAGCACAGTTGTAAGCGTATCTGACTTGTGACCTGGTGGTTGTGAGTTTTATATCTGGTTGAGGCAAACTTTCTTTTTGGCAATTTTTTGCCTCTCACCTCCAATGCATGTGAGAAAAGTAGTCAGTGGGTTTTGCAAGAAAGTTGTGTCAGTACTGGTGTGAGAAAGCCAGGAAACCCTTAGGGTGCGTCACTGACCTCCATGATATGACCTTAGCCGTTACAATGGTGTTAAACTCCAATACAAACCAAACCAAACCATCTTGAGTTTTAAAGACCTTTAGGGAGAAGTATTTTGAAAGAATTGTGGGAAAAGAAGAAAATGCTGATAACCAGCATCTTCTTTTTCCACAGTGTTTTCTATTCTTTCAGAGACAAATTCCATTATTTGAGCCATAATTAGTCTTCCACTTGTACATGCTTTCAGTTTGGACCATACGAAAATTTCTTTTGCATTTGGTAAAGACTTAACTCTTTACCACACAATCCTGACTTTTAACGACCTTGTGAAAAAAGCCTTTTGAAAACCTTGTGGGAAAAGGAGAAAATGCTGGTTACCAGCATTTTCTCCTTTTCCCACAATGTTTTCTACCCTTCCCAAATCAAAAGTCACTTTTGTAGTCACATTTATTTTGTCGTCTGCAAATGCTTTCAATATGCACTAGTCTTAAATTTTGTTGTTTGGTAAAGACTTAAACCTTTACCACATAATCCCAAGTTTTGAGGACCCTGAGAAAGAAGGCTTTCAAGCATTGTGGGAAAAGAAGGAAATGCTGATAAACAGCATTTTTTCCTTTTCCCACAATGTCTCCTGCACATCCACCTACAAATCCCATAATTTGATCTTAATATTATTTGTCGTCTGCAAATGCTTTGAATATGGATGAATCTAAAATTTTATTGTTTGGTAAAGGGTTAAATCAAGAATTATGGTAGTCTTCCATGTATCCTGATGTTGGTGTCCTAACATCCCACAATTATTGTGATTGAAATTCCATGAAAAGATTCATTAACTCTTTACCAGACAGTCCCGACTTTTAATGACCCTGAAGATAAAGCCTTTTGAAAATATTGTGGGAAAAGGAGAAAATGCTAGTAACCAGCATTTTCTCCTTTTCCCACAATGTTTTCTACCCTTCCCAAAACAAGTTTTAATTTTTCATTCACATTATTTTTGTTGTCTGCAAACGCTTTCAATTTGGACCAGTCTAAAATTTTGTTGTGTGGTAAAGAGTTAAGGCATGACTCTTATCAAACTTTTAGACTTGTCCAAATTGAAAGCAGCCAAGCCCTAGTAGCTCGGTCGGTAGGGTACAGGACTTGAGAAGCGGGGTGGGGGGGTGTCACAGGTTCGATTCCCAGCTCAGTCAATTTCTTTCCGAGGATGGATGATAGTCATTTTGACAGAATTCATTCCTCTCTCACCGCTGACCATTGTTTTGACGATGGTTATGTGGGAAAGCAGCCAGTGGCTTGGATAGAATATTGTTTGTAGTACTGGTATACAAAACTCCGGGGAAGCATAGATAGGTGGACTGGCCGCTGCGATATGACTGAAATAATATTGCGTTAAACACCATACAATCAATTGAAAGCATTTGCAGATGCAACAACAGATGTTGCTCAAATAATGGAATTTGTCTTTGAAAAGGTCAAAAATATTGTGGGAAAAGCTGACTTGCTGGTTACCAGCATTTTCTCCTTTTCCCACAATGATTTCAAGTGCCTTTCTCTTTAGGGTCATTAAAAGTGGGATTGTGTGGTAAACCAAAAGTTTAGACTGGTCCAAATTGAAAGCATTTGCCGACAGCAAATTAGATTTTGCTCAAACAGTCAGATTTGTCTGTGATAGGGTAGAAAACATTGTGGGAAAAGGGAAAATGCTGGTTACCAGCATTTTCTCCTTTTCCCACAATGTTTTCAAAAACCTTTTTTCCAAGGGTCATTTAAAGTCGGGATTGTCTGGTAAAGAGTTAAAGCACCATTAACGGCTTTAGACTAACTGCTTTTGTGAACAGTGTAGATCAAGATCACAAAAACCTGCAGTCTGATCTTGTATCTACACTGACCACCATGCAGTGATTTTCTGGCGAAAAGTAGCCTTAATTTTGCAACGTTTGCTAGCTATCTTTTTACTGACTGCGATCTCAGTTTCGTTTATTCAACGCTGAAAGAGTCAATGCTTTACTACACAAAGTCGAGTTTTAATGACCAGAAAAAGAAACCTATTAAAGAAAACATAGTTGGAAAAGGCGAAAGCAGTTTCCCCTTTTCCCACAATGATTTCTTCCCAATTAGAGACAAGTTCAATCGTATGATTCACACTTAAATTGTCGTCTGCAAATGCTTTCAATTTGGACAAGTCCAAATTTTTGTCATTTGCTAGAGGGTTAATCTTACATATCATGGAACTGAATGAAGGAACAGTGATGATTGTCATGTGGTAGGCTGATTGTTTGAGCCATAAAGATTGATGACTGTCATCACGAAAAAAGACAGTACAGTCTGTGGCTTAAATTAACTGAAAGTAATGCCATTAGACTTAGCTCTTTACCAAACGACAAAATTTAAGATTGGTCCAAATTGAAAGTAACTGCAGATGATAAAATTAATGTAGCTCAAATTATGATTTTTGTCTTTGATAGGTTAGAAAACATTGTGAGAAGAGGAGAAAATGCTGGTTTCCAGCATTTTCTCCTTTTCCCATAACGTTTTCAAAGTTCATCTTCTTCAGGGTCTTTAAATCTCAGGATTGTGTGGTAAAGGTATAAGCCTTTTCCACACAGTGCCGAGTTTTAACGAAGCCTTTTGAAAACATTGTGCGAAAAGGAGAAAATGCTGGTTTCCAGCATTTTCTCCTTTTCCCACAATGATTTCTACCCTATTGAAGTTGAATTCCACCATTTGAGCCACATTTTAATTGTCATCTGCAAATGCTTTCAATTTGGATTTGAGATTTTGACTTGTCTGGTAAAGAGTGAAGCCTTTACCAAATGACAAAATTTTAGACTGGTCCAAACTGATACCATTTTGCAGAGAACAAATTCAGTGTGACTAAAATGTGGGAATTGTCTCTGATAAAATGGAAACATTGTAAAAAAAGGAGAAGATGCTGGTTACCAGGATTTTCTCTTTTTCCCGCAATATTTTCAAAAGCCTTTTTTCTTGGGGTTTGTTTAAACTCAGGATTGTTTGGTAGAGAGTTAACCCTTTCCCAAACGACAAATTTTAGACCCTTCCAAACTGAAAGAGTTTGCAGACGATAATTCTAAATTTGATGAAAATGGCAGAAAGTTCTCAAAAAGGGCAGAAAACACTGTGGGAAAAGGAGAAATTGCTCGTTACGAGCAATTTCTCCTTTTCCCACAGTGTTTACAAAAAGTGTTTTCAAAAGACTTGTACTGCAGACACGTGAAAACCAGGGCTTGTTCGGGAAAGGGTTAAGCCTTTTCAAGAATTGCCACGATGTGCCCTTAGAGTACTGAATCAATGAAATGGATCTTTACAATTAGCAAAACCAGTCGGAATATTGTTATTTCAAGGTTGTTTTTTCCAGAATATGCTGCAAAGTAGTGGACAACTTAGATTAAAGATCAAACCAAATACTCTACAGTCTGATCTTGATCTGCAAAAGCACTTAAACCTTTAAGCAATTTTCACATTTATGGTTGCCTTTAAATGCGACCAGTTTAGATCAAAACCAGATTGCACAAAACATCCAGCCTGATCTTTGATCTACACTATTTGCGTTGCTGAGACTTTCTGGAGAAGAGCAACCTTGATATTGCAATTAGTTGGGTTTATTTCTAGATCGATTATGTTGTTTGGTTTATGAGGCACTCCATTGTTTAATTCTTTACCACACGAGCAAAGTATAGACTTGTCCAAAATTGAAAGCATTTGCAGACGACAATTTAAATGTAGCTCAAAAGATGGAATTTGCCTTTGATAGGGCAGAAAACATTGTGGGAAGAGGAGAAAATGCTGGTTATCAGCATTTTCTCCTTTTCCCACAATGTTCTCAAAAGGTGTCTTGTTTAGGGTCGTTAAATCTCGTCAAAGGGTTCAGTGCTTTCAATAAAGGGTCATATGCTAGAGAAGTAACTGGTCGTTTCTTCTTTCTCCACAATGTTTTCTACCCTTTCATAGACAAATTCCATCAATTGAACCTCATTTAATTGAATCATGCTCTGTGAAAAGGGGGCTTATTGCATCTGCAAAAAGTATTGACTTAGTTCAGCCTACGCAGGCAGACCTAGGTCGAAAGTTAAATTTTCTGAATGTCAAAGGACCACTCAAACTCATGATTCAGTGGCTTTTTAGACAAAATTGAACCATGTTATATTGCGCTCTTATATTACATCATGCTTGGATACTGCATTACAAAGACACATTAACTCTTTACCAGACGACAAAATATTAGACTCGTCCAAATTGAAAGCATCTGCAGACGACAAAATAAAGGTGACTCAAAAACTGAAATTTGCTTTTGGAAGGATAGAAAACATTTTGGGAAAAGGAGAAAATGCTGGTTACCAGCATTTTCTCCTTTTCCCACAATGTTTTCAAAAGGCCTCTTTTCCAGGGTCGTTAAAAGTCGGGATTGTGTGGGTAAAGGGTTAAATCCTTTTGCCAGAGAACTGCACAATTGGTTGTCTGCAAATGCTTAACCCTTTACCAGACAGTTCTAAGTTTTAATGATCCTGTAGGAAAAAGCTTTTAAAAACCTCTTGAGAAAAGTGGAAAATGCTGGTAACTAGCATTTTCTCCTCTTCCCACAATGTTTTCTATCCCATCAGAATTTAACCCCTTACCATACAATCCCTTTTTAACGACCCTGAGAAAGGAGCCTTTTGAAAACATTTGTGGGAAAGGAAGAAAATGCTGGTAACCAGCATTTTCTCCTTTTCCCACAATGTTTTCCACCCTTTCAAAGACATATTCCATTTTTTGAGCCCCATTTATATCGCTGTGTTCAAAATTTATTAATGCTTTCAACTTGGACAAGATTACATTTTTCTTGTGTGGTAAAGAGTTAAGTATGTTTTCATCAATTTTGAATTTTTTATATGGAGATGTTTTTGATTTTAACAAGTCCGAAATTTGTTGTGTGGGAAAGGATTAAAAGGGACATTTTGGAAAATTTGTCATAATTCTGGTAAGGAGCAAAACTAGTCACATTTCCATTGTACATGATTTCAGATGTCTCTGATGGAGGACCCTCGCTGGAGCATGAAGTGGCCAGACGAAGGGTAGAAAGGACCGCAACAGAATTCTGGTATTACATTTCTAGTGAACTAAACAAAGTGAAAAAGGAGACGACGGAGAGTTCTATTGTGAAGAAAATCAACAGTATTCTGGCTGACTGTGCTGATTATCAAAAGTAAGTTTTGTGAAATATTGTTTAACAGGAAAGCTTGGTTCTGAATGCTTTGTAAACTTGGGTAATGTTCAGTAATAACTCAGCACACATACCATACTATTCATGTTTTAACTCTTTACCAAACGACAAAATTTTAGACTAGTCCAAATTGAAAGGAATTGCAGACGACAAAATAAATGCAACTGAAAAACTGACAATTGTTTTGGGAAGGGTAGCAAACATTGTGGGAGAAGGAGAAAATGCTGGTTACCAGCATTTTCTCCTTTTTCCACAATGTTTTCTACCCTTCCCATATCAAATTTCAATTTTTGAGCCACATTTGATTTGTCGTCTGCAAAGGCTTTCAATTAGGGTCAGTCTAAAATTTTGTCCTTTGGTAAAGAGTTAATTAGAGAGTTTAATCTGATAGGAAATATAAAATGTACTCGAAAAGTGTTTGAATTCACATTGAACGTGATGTAATCAAGACCACCTTGATGTTTGAAAGTTTTCAAAAGGGTGTGTCAGTGATGAATTTTGAAATAATTAAACTTCAGTGATTATTGGATACTTGTAGTCCACTTTCAGTATCAAAAATGCAGGGGGAGGCAATTGATTATTGGATGCTTGTAGTCCACTTTCAGTATCAAAAATGCAGGGGGAGGCAATAATTATAAATGGGGGAGGGGGAGCAATTATAATGGAGGGGGGTGCGGGGTTCAGTGAAGAAGGTATGTGTGTAATGATCCTAGACCTACCAATGGCTAACACACATGACAGAATAAAGAAACCTTTGAAGAAGAGAATAATGCTTTCTAAGGAGATTTATGGAAAACTGTCTTTCCGTTGCTGTAACAGAGGTCTAGATGGCTACTAAAAACATCACTGGAATAGGACCACTTGCTTGATACTAGCAATTGATGTTTTGTCCCTCCACACTTTCAAAGGCTGTCAGCTGCAGGGGAGCTAAAAAGTTATTCTTTTTTTAGTCCCCTACCGGCGAAGCCAAAGGGGACTTTAGGTTTGCACTCCGTCTGTCTGTCCGTCTGTCCGTCAGTACGGCAATTCAGTTTTTGGAGTTACAAAATTTCACTGATAAATCAGTTTTCCGGACTTTTTTCCTAAACGCTGGTAGGTACTGATCTCAGAATCTGATTTGCTGTGTAACTCAACCACCATGACTTACAGATCAAGTTTGACTTTTGTTCCGGTCCACTCCTTTTTCACGGATTTACTGGCCTTGGACTTACAAAATTTCACTGATAAATCAGTTTTCCGGACTTTTTTTTCTAAATGCTGGTAGATATTCACCTGACTTTTGCTGTGTAAGTCAACCACCATGACTTACAGATCAAGTTCGAGTTTCGTCCCGCTCCACTGCTTTTTCATGCATTTACGAGCCTTGGACTTACAAAATTTCACTGATATAACATTTTTCCGCATTTTTTTTCTAAACGCTGCTACATATAGAGCTGATTTTTGGTGTGTACATGAACCACCATGACTTACACATCAAGTTCGAGTTTCCTCCCGGTCCACTGCTTTTTGACGCATTTACGGGCCTTGGACTTAAAAAATTTCACTGATAAAACATTTTTCCGCACTTTTTTTCTAAACGCTGCTACGTATAGAGCTGATTTTTGGTGTGTACATCAACCACCATGACTTACACATCAAGTTCGAGTTTCGTCCCTCTCCACTGCTTTTTGACGCATTTACGGGCCTTGGACTTAAAAAATTTCACTGACATGCCAGTGATACATACGGCCGGTAGGGGACTGTGTATTGCTATGCAATACTACAGTGTTGCATCCAGGGTGCGCAATTGCGCAAATCCCGCTGTTTTTACTTTAAGTCCCACAATTTTAGATTTTTTCAGGTGGCAACTCCCGCAGACACGGATATAATCCCCCGCTCTGCAATAGTCTGTGCGCAGCAAAATTGCATTTTACAAGGAAGACGCTCCATGTACTCGATTCCGGCCAAAAATAATAACCCGCATATCAGTTATGCCGGTAGCGAAATAAGGTCGTAAGCATTACATTCTACAATTTCACTTACATCAGTTTATCGATATCTGTCTGGGGAAATACCCGTATGACGTAATCGGCTAGAGGGATAGATGGCATTGTTCAATTCCTCGGATGACGTAATTGGGATATGTGCTATTGAGGAATACCCCGGTAGTAATTTCAACGCGTGCAGGAGTAAAACTGTGTATCAAATTTGAACGCGGAGTACATTTTAAATTCGCTCATGTAAACGTGTAAATCAGCTCATGCTGATTCAGATCGAGGGTGGCAATTCTTTTGACTTTGAAGCAGCAGTGGCTATGTGGAAAAAAAAGAAGGAGAGACGTTTATTTCAAAAGTGTTAATTAACTGTAAGTATATGATATTGTTCAGATACTAACTGTTAGTATATGATGTTGGTAATTTGTTCAAAGGTAAATATATGCGACATAATTCCAAAGGTATATTCATGCTAAATAAAGGTAATTTAGATGAGTTTTTATCTGCGGTGCACTTAAATTGTTCACTCCCCCCAGTTTTATTATATGATGGGGGATCTCCCCCTCTCTGAGGTCATCCTGGATGCAACACTGATACTATCAGAATGCTTGTTCTGTTCAAGTCACATGTAAACAGGACCACTTGCTTGTTACTAAGAATTGATCTTTTTTCCCTCCACACTTTCAAAGGCTGTCAACTGCAGGGGAGCAAAAAAGTTGTTTTTTGTTTTTCTGTTCAAATCACATGTGATATATTTGTTCGTTATTGGTAGGTTTAAGTTTGCCTTGCGTGAAGTGGGTTGATGCTGTGTTGCGTAAGTTGGTCTCTTGATGTATTTAACGATTTCCTTTGAAGGTTTTTTCGTAGACAATTTGATACTGCAGAGAAAACAACAAAATGATGAATATCTGACTTTTAACCACACAATAGCACCAAAAATACAACTAAATAGTGCTTTAACCCTTTCCCAAACAATAAATTTTAGACAGGTCCAAATTGAAAGAGTTTGCAGACGACAATTTTAAATTTGATGAAAATGACAGAAAGTTCTCCAAAAGGGTAGAAAACACTGTGGGAAAAGGAGAAATTGCTCGTTATGAGCAATTTCACCTTTTCCCACAGTGTTTTCAACTTGTACTGCAGACACATGAAAACCAGGGCTTGTTTGGGAAAGGGTTAAAGGCCATGGGTAAATTAGCATGATTTAGCACCTTAACCCTTTACCAGATGACAAAACTTTAGCCTTGTCCAAATTTATATCATTTGCAGACGACAATTTCAGTGTAGCTCAAATAGTGCAATTTTCTCTTGATAGGGTAGAAAAAATTGTGGGAAAAGGAGAAAATGCTGGTTACCAGCATTTTCTCCTTTCCCCACAGTGTTTTCAAAAGGGTTCTTTCCTGAGGTTGTGAAAAGGAGGTATTGTGTGGTAAAGGGTTAACTCTTTATGAAACTACAAAATTAAGGACTGGACCAAATTGGAAGCATTTACAGAGGACAAATTACCGGTAAATGTTGCTAAAATGATGATTTCTGTCTTTGACAGTGCAAAATACATTTTGGGGAAAAGGAGAAAATGCTGGTTACCAACATTTTTTTAAAAAGCCTTCTTTCTTAGGGTCGTTAATATTGGAATTGTGCAGTAAAAGGTCAATAAACTACCGTTAATCTTATATGTGAAAACCATTCAAAGCCTTGGTTGAAACAGTGCAAAGGCAGAGCAAACGCTTTCAACTCGGAGAAGTCTAAAATTTTGTCACTTGGTAAAGAATTAACTCTGGCATAACATTGGTAAACCCAAATTGTTCGTTCTGACGTGATCTAACTGTTGATGAAATGTGAAGATTAACCATTTGCTCCACAATCCCAACTTTTAACGACCCTGAAAAAGAAGCCTTTTGAAAACTTTGTAGGAAAAGGAGAAAATGCTGGTAACCAGTATTTTCTCATTTTCCCACAATGTTTTCTAACTTATCAAAAACAAATTCCATCATTTGAGCCATGTTTGATTTTTCGTCTTCAAATACTCTGAAATTGGACCAGTCTAAAATTTTGTTGTTTGGTAAAGAGTCAAAGATGATGAACAACTTTGTTTCAGTTTTTCACTCCTGCACGCTGCAAAGATTAATAAAAAAGGATGATCTTTTTGTGATCTTACTTCTTGTATTCTTTTCACTACAGAGACGCATGTTTGGTTCAAGTTCAGTGAATAGACTGGTAAAAATCTACACAAAGTTATATACATTATACACCAATATATAGAATATTGACAGCTAGAGAGCCAAATAAATAAACTAACACATTGACACAAATACTACAAGGTCAAGGCTGCTTTTATCAGAATATCTCAAAGAATTAATTTCAGATGGTGTACGATTGAGATCAAACCACACATTCCATGTAGTTTGATTTTAATCTACACAATCTTCGTAAGCTCTTTTTCAGCTCACCTGAGCACAAAGTGCTCAAGGTGAGCTTTTGTGATTGGGCTGTGTCCAGCTTGCGTCATCCGTCGTGCGGTCGTCAACATTTACATTCTGTGCACTATAGAGGCTACATTTTCAGCCAGATCTGCATGAAACTTGGTCAGAGTGTTTCTACTGATATAATTTCGGACAAGTTCGAAATTGGGTCACATTAGGTCAAAAAGTAGGTCACAGGGCCAAGTCTGAGAAAAACCGTGTGTGCACTCTAGAGCTCACATTTGAAAGTTAGTCAGAAAGTTTGTCTGGATGAAAACTCGGACAAGTTTGATATTTGGTCATGTCAGGTCATAAAGTAGGTCACAGGGCCAAATTTTAGAAATAGCTTGCATGCACTGTAGAGGTCACATTTTCTGCCTGATATTCATGAAACTTAGAATGTTTGGCTGGTTAGAATTTTGGACAAGTTTGAAATTGGGTCACATCAGGTTGAAAAGTAAGTCACAGGGCCAAATCGTAGAAAAACCTTGTGTGCACTCTTGTGGCCACAATTTCAACCTGATACTCATGAAACTTAGTAAAAATGTTTGTCTTGATTATGTCTGGGACATATAGAAAATTGTGTCACATCGAGTCATAAAGTAGGTCATGGGCTAAATCTTAGTAAAACCTTGTGTGCACTCTGAAGGCCACATTTCCAGCCTGATGCTCATGAAACTTAGTCAGAATGTTTGTTTGGATAAAATCTCTGACAATTTCAAAATTGGGTCACTTAGTGTCAAAAAGTAGGTTACTGGGCAAAATCTTAGAAAAGCCACGTGTGCACTCTAGAGACCACATTTTCAGCCAGATACTTGCAAAACTTGGAATATTTGTCTGGTTAAAATCTCACAAGTTTGAAATTTGGTTACATTGGGTCAAAAAGTAGGTCACTGGGCCAAATCTTAATAAAACTTTGTGTGCTTTCTAGAGGCCACATTGTCGGCCTGATACTCATGTAACTTGGGCAAACTGTTTGTATTGATGATATTTTGGACTAGTTTGAAATTGGGCCATGTTGGGTCAAAAAGTAGGTCACTTCCATTCATTTGATTTACATTATTAAAACCAGGATCTTTCTGGCTTTTTCAACTGTAGATGACTTTACTAAGGTGAGCACTTTAGGGCCAATGGACCTCTTGTGAGTTATGCTTGGCTCCCGAAGAGTTAACACTGTATCAGAAATAACTATCTACTAACTCTCCAGTGGTGGTCATATTATTCTAACCAATTTTTAGTTCACCTGAGCAGAAAGTGCTCAAGGTGAGCTTTTGTGATTGTGCTGTGTCTGGCGTTTGTCCTATGTTGTGTAGTCATCAACATTTACCTTGTGTCCACTCTAAAAGCCACATTTTCAGCCAGATCTTCATGAAACTTGGTCAGAACATTTGTCTTGATAAAATCATGGACAAGTTTTAAATTGGGTCACATTGAGTCAAAATGTAGGTTACTGGGCCAGATCTTAGAAAAACTTTGTGTGCACTCTAGAGGCCACATTTTCAACCTGATTCTCATGAAACTTTGTCAGAATGTTTGGATACAATCTTGGTTGGTCAAGTTCGAAATTGGGTCACATCAAGTCAAAAAGTAGGTCACTGGGCCAAATCATAAGAAAACCTTGTGTGCACTCTAGAGGTTCAAAAGAAGGTTAAGTCTGTCAGTAATAGGTCACTTACACTAATGTATTTTACATCATTAAAACCAAGATTTCTTCACGCTTTTGCTCAGGTGAGCGCTTTAGGGCCAATGACCCTCTTGTTTTTTTATACAGGAGTTGAAATTAATAACTCTTTACCAGACAAAACTGTGTAGTAGCCCTTTGTGCCACAATCCCAAGTTTTAAAGATCCTAAGGAAAGGTACTTTTGAAAACATTGTGAGAAAAGGAGAAAATGTTGTAAATGATAACTATCTGACACACGCTCTATTCTTGAGCACACAAGGAAAAATATATGAAAATCGCACAGTGCCTGTATGGTTCTAAAAACTGCCAATAACTTAAAATCCTACACCTTACGGGATTAACTTTTCCAATCTAAGACACCAACCATCTATTGTCTATTTCTGTGGCATCTGTGAAAGCCCTTAAGTTGTTCCTTGCATTTTCAGGTTTCATACCGGTAATGGCGAGCTCTAGAGATATATTTGACAGCCATTCCTAATTAGTCCCCTACCGGCGAAGCTGAAGGGGACTTTAGGTTTGCACTCCGTCCGTCCGTCTGTCCATCTGTCCGTCTGTCCGTCAGTCTGGCAATTCAGTTTTCTGGACGTTTTTTTCTAAACGCTGGTACATATTGAGCTGAGTTTTGGTGTGTAAGTCACCCACCATCACTTACAGATCAAGTTCGACTTTTGTTCCGGTCCACTGGTTTTTCACGGATTTACGGGCCTTGGACTTACAAAATTTCACTGATAAATCAATTTTCTGGACTTTTTCCCTAAACCCTGGTAGGTATTGATCTCAGATTTGCTGTGTAACTCAATCACCATGACTTACAGATCAAGTTCGACTTTCGTTCCAGTCCATTGGTTTTTCACAGATTTACAGGCCTTGGACTTACAAAATTTCACTGATAAATCAGTTTTCCGGACTTTTTTCCTAAATGCTGGTAGGTATTGATCTCAGATTTGCTGTGTAACTCAACCACTATGACTTACAGATCAAGTTCGACTTTCGTTCCGGTCCACTGTTTTTTCACAGATTTACGGGCCTTGGACTTACAAAATTTCATTGATAAATCAGTTTACCAGCTTTTTTTTCTAAATGCTGGTAGATATTCACCTGACTTTTGCTGTGTAAGTCAACCACCATGACTTACAGATCAAGTTCGAGTTTCGTCCCGCTCCACTGCTTTTTCACGGATTTACGGGCCTTGGACTTACAAAATTTCTCTGATAAATCAGTTTTCCGGACTTTTTTTTCTAAATGCTGGTAGATATTCACCTGACTTTTGCTGTGTAAGTCAATCACCATTACTTACAGATCAAGTTTGAGTTTCGTCCCACTCCACTGCTTTTTCACACATTTACGGGTCTTGGACTTACAAAATTTCACTGATAAAACCTTTTTCCGCACTTTTTTTCTAAACGCTGCTACATACAGAGCTGATTTTTAGTGTGTACATCAACCACCATGACTTACACATCAAGTTCGAGTTTCATCCCGCTCCACTGCTTTTTGACGCATTTACGGGCCTTGGACTTTAAAAATTTCACTGACATGCCAGCGATACATACGGCCGGTAGGGGACTGTGTATTGCTATGCAATACTATCAGAATGCTTGTTACAGTTTGATTCTAATTCTCAATAATATTCTATTTGTTTTTTTTATTTAAAAAGAACACAATTTCTGATTGGCTTAAGCAAATGATTTAGCCAATCAGAAATTTAGAATTAGACCAAAAATACAAGTAAGAAAGGTTGTTGAAAATGAGCTCGGGTAGGTTTTAGTACTTATCCACACTAACAAAGTCTTGTTCTTTGAATATTTGTTTATTTTTTTTCCTATCTTAAAAATGTACATGTGAAAATATTATTATGACTAAAGTTAATTAACATCCAACAGTTATCTGTCAGTTCTGGAAGCCTCTTCTAACTCACAGTGATATTTCAATCAAACTTCGGCTTTCATTTATGTACAAAAAAATTAATATAGTAACAGACGTGAAACACAGTAGAGCTAAGAAAATTGATGTTTCTTGCAAAGAGAAAAACCAAAAACAGAAATGACAAATTCAAGACTGTTTTTGCTAGACTCTTTCACAAAATCGTTGACAGGGGAGATCAAAGATCAATCTGCATGTTGTGTGTTGTCTGATCTTAATCTATCTAAACTACGTACAGAAACAACAATAGTGGTGCTTAGTTCTATACAAATTTACACTAATGTTTTCTCCAAACCTTTCTTATTTAACTTTTTACCAAACAACAGAATTTTGACTCATCCAAGTTGAAAGCATATGCAGACGACAAAATAAATTTGACTCAGAAATGAGCATTTGTTGTTGCAAGGGTAGAAAACATTGTTAGAAAAGGTGTAAATGCTGGTCACCAGCATTTTCTCCTTTTCCCACAATGTTTTTGAAAGTATTCTTCTCTAGGGTTCGTTGAAAGTCAGACTTGTGTTGTAAATGGTTAATTTGTAAAAGGGCTATGGTAAATTCTTAATTAAGTCTACACTAGCCTGAAGCATATTTTCAGCTGAAAACTTTGAAGCCAATGATGTAATCAAGGGATAAACAGCTGGATTTCACCCTTTACCATACAATCCAGAGTTTTAATGACCCTATAGAAAAGGCCTTATAAAAAGATTGTGGGAAAAGGAGAAAATGCTGGTAACCAGCATTTTCTCCTTTTCCCACAATGTTTTCTACCCTTCCAAAAAGAAATTTCAATTTTTGAGCCACATTTGATTTGTCGTCTGCAAATGCTTTCAATTTGGACCAGTCTAAAATTGTGTCATTTGGTAAAGAGTTAACCCATTACTACAGAAGGAGTCCTGCCTGGCTCAATGGTAAAGTGTAGGGTTGGTAACCTAGAGGCCCCGGGTGTTAGCTTTTCTAGAAGCACTGGGTTTTTGTGGGAGTGTCCTTGGGCAAGACACATCAGAGCCCCAGCCTAGTGCTGGTGTAACCCAGGACATACTTGAATATGTGAGCTGTTGCCATGAAATGATCGAAATAATGTGGAAAGTGGCATAAAACACCACTTAATCAGTCAGTACCACACAAGCCAGGGTTTTAATGACCCAGAGAAAGAAGACTTGAAAACATTGTGGGAGAAGGAGAAAATGCTGGTAACCAGCATTTTCTCCTTTTCCCACAGTTTTTTTTGTACTGTATCAAGAAGGAATTTTGCCATTTAGGTCACCTTTACTTTGTCATCTGCAAGTGCTTTCAATATGGATCAGTCCAAATTTTGTCATGTAACCACTTTTTTCTCCTTTTTCTCACAATGTCTTCAAAAACTTTTTTCTTCAAGGCTTTCAAAACATGGGATTGTATGGTAAAAGGTGAACCCTAATTAAACTTTCTCATATGGAGAAACTGTGTGTTGAAGTCATTTACTGCCTGAAGCAAATTTTGCTTCAGAAAACCTAGAAAAATCTGCATAAATTACTTGTATTCCATATAAAGGATTGTTTAATTCTTTCACTACTAATGACGACTTGACTACCTTTTGCGGACAGCGTAGATCAAGATCAGACTGCACAGAACATGCAGTCTGATCTTGATCTGTGCTGTCTGCTACTCTTATTTTTAAACTATGATGAATGTCGTTTTAAATGGCAATGGAAATCTATTTTTACAGCTTGGAAAAAACATGTAATTTCTGGAGGTAGTAGTGAAAGAATTAAACTTGTGGCAGGAAGAGAAATTGCATGTAATGAACAATTTCTCGTGTTGCCACAAGCATTAGTTCTTTGTCTTAACTCTTTACCAAACGACAAAATCTTAGACTGGTTGAAATTGAAAGCATTTGCAGATGACAAAATAAAAGTGATTTTAAATTTGAATTTGTTTTGGGAAGGGTAGGAAACATTGTGGGAAAAGTAGAAAATGCTGGTAATCAGCATTTTCCATTTTTTCCACCATGTTTTCAACAGGCTCTTTTCTCAGGGTTGTTATAACTCGGTATTGTGTGGTAAAGGGTTAAATTGACAAGTTTTTTTTTAAGTCTATAAATAGCCTGCACAAGAAAAAGATTACCCACCTTCAATTTATTTATTTTCATCAATTTAGATTTGTCCAAATAGAAAGAATTTGCTGAGGACAAATTAAGCGTGACTTAAATGATGAGATAGGTCTTTGAATGGTTTGCAGACATTGTGGAAAAGGAAAAAAATGCTGTTTACTGGCAGTTTCCCCTATCAGGACAATGTTTCCAAGCCTCCTTCTTCAGGATCACTAATCCTTTACCACACAATCCAGACTTTTAACAACTCTGACAAAGGCAGCTTTTGAAAACATCGTGGGAAAAAGAGAAAATGCTGGTAAGCAGCATTTTCTCCTTTTTTCAGTGTTTCTATCCTATCAAAGACAAACTCAATCATTTGTCATTTGGTAAAAATGACAAATATGGGATTGCTTGGCAAAGGATCAGTCAATCCTGCTTTGTCTGCTGCAGACATGATATTTCCAGACACTGTCTGCTCTTAATCCCTCAATATACGTCAAAGTGATGGAACTGGCGATGTTGTCAATTGTTGCTGTCTTTAACTGTCAGTTGATACAAGACCAAATGTTTTGCCATTCTTGCAGATTTTGGGAGATGTTGAAAAATACATGTTGTATCAACCTGTAACTGTTGATTGATTTATTGATAAATTTCATTGATAATTATCCTTTTATGAAGATGGTTTAGATGAACAATCAAATGTATTATGCCCAAATAAGGGTATTTATAAAGTATTAACCCTTTACCGCACAATGAAGCCTTTTAATGCCCCTGGGAAAGAAGCCCTTTGAAAACATTGTGGGAAAAGGAGAAAATGCTGGTAACCAGCATTTTCTCCTTTTCCCACAATGTTTTCTGTCCTATCAAAGGAAAATTGCACTATTTGAGCCACATTGAAATTGTCGTCTGCAAATGCTTTCAATTTGGACAAGGCTAAAATTTTGTTGTGTGGTAAAGAGTTAATCAGTCAAATTTTTCATCATTATTCAGCATGTATCTGGCAAGTGTTATATGTGAATAGAAAGGTTAGACTGTCTTCTACATGAATAGATAAGCTTACACAGTGAATAAAATTTTCACTTGAACCTACCACAGTAACATACATAGTGATGCAGAATGGCAGAGGAGAACAATTTTCAGGAACAGCTAAGAGAGTACTGTGAAGTTCATGCATTTCTTAGCTTTTCTTCATCTGGCATAAAAATCTGATTTAGATAAAGTTTATGGGGATAGTGCTCCATCATATGCCACAGTTAGAACATGGGTTCGGTTATTCATATCCCATAGAACAGACATCAAAGATGAGCCCCGATCAGGCTGTCCCCCAACAGCAACATTGGGAAGTGGTGTTGCTGCAGCAAAAGCAGCTTTTAGAGGAAGATGCCTGATACACAGTGAAGGAGATCAAAGACGTGTGGTGTCCATGGTTTTGAGGTAGAGCGTCGGCCCCGTAATCAAAAGGTTGAGTTCCATACCTGGGAGCGGATGTCAATTTTGGGACTCTTCATTGGCCCATACGTTCTGCGCGAGTACTGGTGTATTTTCCAGGAAGCAGAATCGAGAGAGATTAGTATTAGTTGTAAGAAGTTGTTTACCAATCAATGTAAAACAAAATTAAGTTTAAACTAAAGGAGATCAGTCATTTATGAACCATCAATTCATTATCAGTTTTTAGCTCCACTGACCAGCAAGCTTACGTCATGGCCCTGTTTCTGTTGTGCCTTTGTGTGTGCTTATGTTGACTTTTATTTCAAACATCTTCTCTGAAACTACTTATCCGATATTGATGAAACTTCACTGAAATGTTCCTGTCATAGCCCTCTTCAGAATTTATTCAAAGTAAAAACTCTGGTTGCCATGGCAATAAAACTGAAAACTGCTTTCTGGTACAAGAACTCGCGCTAACTTCCTTGGCAATAAAAAAAATATTGCATACATGATGCATTTGGTAGTACGACCTCTACAGTCAATTTAGGGTCTTACATTCATTTTCACTGATCCACACCTTGTTTTTTCCCTTACCCTCTGGCTCATAGAAATAAACCCACGTTTCATCACCAGTCATAATTTCATTCATGCGATTTTGTCAGCATTTTTGTACATATACAGCAGATGTGACACATTTTGCATGAGCTCCCTCTTTTGGTCTTCAGTGAAGGGATGGGATATCCATCAGACGCAACCCTTCATAGCTTTATAATGCCAGCCAGTGAAAGCATTTGCAGACAACAAAGTAAATGTAACTCACATGATGATTTCTGCCTGTGATAGGGTAGAAAACATTGTGGGAAAAGGAGAAATGCTAGTTACCACAATGTTTTGAAAAGGCTTCTTCCTACGAGTGGTGCCCAGGCCTGGTAGCTCAGTCCACAGGGTACAAGATCTGAGAACAGAGGGTCACTGGTTGATCCCCGGCTCGGCCAATTTCTTTCCGAGGATTGATGATAGTCATTGCGACAGGATTCATTCCTCTCTCACCGCTGACTATTGTTTCAACGATGTTTATTTGCGAAAGCTGCCAATTGCTTGCAAAGAATATTTGTATGTAGTACTGGTAAAAAGAATCTCCAGGAAAGTATGGATAGGTGTGCTAGCTGCCCCAATGTAACTGAAATAATGTTGAAAATGCTGTTAACACCATAAAAAGAAATTAATCCTAAGTTTAAGACCTTAAAACTTGTATTGGGATTGTTTTGATAAAGGGTTAATATTCAAGGGCCTAGTGTCCATCAAGCACAATATACAAATGGGTAGTTGTTACAAAATTGGATCAGGTGAAACATTTTTTTATCACATTATAGGACAGCTCTTTTTTCAAAATTGTGCCAAAATTTCCGCAGAATAAAAAAAATGAAAATTTCCAACTAATTGTTAAAAGCGAAATATTGCGATTTCATCCTGTCTCCTTTCTATCACGAAAATTAAATGTTCACTGTATAGGACAGTGTAGATCAAGATCAGATTGTGTGTTCTGTACAGTCTAATCTTGATTTACACTGTCTGCAAAAGCCATCATGCTTAGCTGCCTAAGTATGAGATAGCACTCTTGATTTGGAGTATATAAAGATTCTGAACCCCTGGTTATGCCCATGATATTGATATTAACCCTTTACCACACAATGACGCCTTTTGACGCCCCTGGGAAAGAAGCCTTTTGAAAACATTGTGGGAAAAGGAGAAAATGCTGGTAAACCAGCATTTTCTCCTTTTCCCACAATGTTTTCTACCCTATCAAAGAAAAATTGCACCATTTTAACCAATTTGAAATTGTCGTCTGCAAATGCTTTCAATTTGGAGAAGGCTAAAAATTTTGTCTTCTGGTAAAGGATTAAAGCCAGAGCTTCCAGCTTTCTATTTGGCTACATTACGTGGTCAGGACGGATAAAATGTCTTGCTGTTAGGTGGGGGAGGGTCATTTTGTCCTAACAGATGTTTCTAGCCTTTGGTATAGGATAATGAATATCTATGGGACGAATGGAAGACGAGGAGATAAAAACCTTGTCTAGGACTTCCACCAAAAAAACCACTGGTATTTAGAAAGTGATAACTCAAAGGTTTTCTTCTGTCTCTATTGATTAGTTTTTGTCTTTTCCAGAGGAAATATCTTCTTGCTATTGAAAATTAGAGCTTTCCTGGGTTTAGACACGCTTTGTATCATTTTGTGAAAGCTTTCTTTCAAGAGGGGAGATTCCAAGTAGATGAACAAGTAACTAAAGGCACTTTTTCAGCAAATCAATAGAAGAAAAAGACAAGAAAGTAAAGCTTTTTACTCTTTACCACACAACAAAATTTTACACTTCTCCAAATTGAAAATATTTGCCAACATCAAAATAAATCTGACTTAAAAATTGGAATTTCTCATTGGAAAGGTAGAAAACATAGTAATGCATTTTCTCCTTTTTCCACAATGTTTTCAGTAGCCTTCTTTCTCAGAGTCATTAAAACTCGGCATTGTGTGGTAAAGGGTTAAAGTATCAATATCGCTGCCTAAAGTAAACAAGGCAAAGGTTAAAATACATGTAATGCATTTAAATTTAACCCTTTCCCAAACAAGCCCTGGTTTTCACGTGTCTGCAGTACAAGTCTTTTGAAAACACTGTGGGAAAAGGAGAAATTGCTCGTAACGAGCAATTTCTCCTTTTCCCACAGTGTTTTCTACCCTTTTTGAGACCTTTCTGCCATTTTCTTCAAATTTAAAATTGTCATCTGCAAACTCTTTCAATATGGACCAGTCTAAAATTTATCGTTTGGGAAAGGGTTAAATAATATAATTTAAAGTATGAAAACTACTGTGAAGATGGCAATCTGTCATTATACAGTCGGTACTAGTATTAGTTGCTGGCAGAGAAATTAATTTCAAAACTAGGTTAAAAGTTGCCAGGTCAGTCTATCTTTTGTTTACTTTTTGCCCAGATTTTAAAATTAATTTTTCTGCCAGCGACTAACACATATAGAACAACCACACGGATTGTAATGTTCACAATATCTTTAGTAGTATGATTTAAATTTAAATGCATTTTAACACCTATATTGAATTTTTGGCCACTATTGGGCCTTTAACCCTTTCCCAAACGATGAATTTTAGACTGGTCCAAATTGAAAGAGTTCGCAGACGACATTTTTAGATTTGATGAAAATGGCAGAAAGGTCTCAAAAAGGGTAGAAAACACTGTGGGAAAAGGAGAAATTGCTCGTTATGAGCAATTTCTCCTTTTCCCACAGTGTTTTCAAAAGACTTGTACTGCAGACACGTGAAAACCAGGGCTTGTTTGGGAAAGGGTTAAAGCTTCTTTCACAACTATAGGAGTTGTACAGTCATTGTCGCAGAATTCGTTCCTCACCACAGATCATTGTTTGGACGATGGTTATATGGAAAAGCAGCCCATTACTTGGGAAAAATATTGTGCAAAGTACCGGTAAAAGAAACTCTAGGAAACATGGATAGGTATACTGGCCACTGCAATAGAACTGAAATGATGTTGAAAATGGTCTTTAGAACTATACAAACAAACAAACAAACAAAAGGGTTGTTAAAACTCATGATTGTCGGGCAGATAGTTAAAAATGTCATCTGCTATAAAATGATTTAAATTTTGGACATGTCTAAGATTTTGTTATCTTGTCTTATAAAGAGTTCAGTATGGTTTTGGAAGGTTTAACCCTTTACCACACAATCCTGAGTTTTATCAACCCTGAAGAAGAAGCCTTTTGAAAACATTAGGGGGAAAAAGGAGAAAATGCCGGTAACCAGCATTTTCTCCTTTTTCACCCCAATGTTTTCTGCCCTATCAGAGAGCTTAAGCTCATTTGTACCCATGTTGAATTTGTCAGCTGCAGATATTTTGAATTTGAAATTCTCTAAAATTTGTTGGTTGGGGAAGGATTAAGGTTTGACATAAATTCTGATAATCTCTATAATTAGAGTAGTTCACTAGAACAGAATGGCTAGATTAGTACCTTTATCTGCATACCAGATAGTAGACCGATAGACTTTTTGGTATTGAAAGCATTAGCAGACATTAAATTTTGTTTTTGAAAGCATAGAAAACATTATAAGAAAAGGAGAAAATGCTCATTATCAGCATTTTTTCCTTTCCTCACAGTGTTTTCAAATGAGTTCTTCCACAGGGCCATATAGAGAAAGCATTGATTCTTGTAAAAGATTTTGTTTTTTCTATGCAATAAGATTTTTTTTTCAGATTTTTGTCTCAGAGTCATATCTAGGCAATGAAAAAAGCTTAGATGCTGGCCAGCTTCAATGCTGCCTTGGTCAGATTGTTATACAAAGTATTCTTAACTCTTCACCATACAACAGAATTTTATACTGGCCCAAATTCAAAGTATTTGCAGACGACAAATAAAATGATACTCAAATGATGGGAATTGTATTAGGAAGGGTGGAAAACAGTGTTGGAAAAGGAGAAAATGATGGTTACCAGCATTTTCTCCTTTTCCAACAATGTTTTCTAAAGCCTTTTTCATGTAGGTCGTTAAAATATGGGATTGTGTAGTAAAGGGTTAAACTTGTATTGGGCAGTGTCTATCAAAGATGTGACACCAAAATTTGGTGTCTGATTTTGACCTACCATGATTGCACAACCAGCTCAAGTCATGTTTGCTGCGCAGCCTCCGTCTTTTCTGTAGCTTAAACCTTTACCAATGCCGCCTTTTAACGACCCTGGGAAAGATGCCTTTTGAAAACATTGTGGGAAAAGGAGAAAATGCTGGTAACCAGCATTTTCTCCTTTTCCCACAATGTTTTCTACCCAGTCAAAGAAAATATGCACCATTTTAGCCACATTGAAATTGCCGTCTGCAGATGCTTTCAATTTGGAATTTTGTCGTCTGGTAGAGAGTTAAATTGTTTGATGGATACCAACCATATTCATATGTCTTAGCTCTTTACCACACAATCCCGACTTTTAACGACCCTGAGAAAGAATCCTTTTGAAAACATTGTGGAAAAAGGAGAAAATGCTGGTAACCAGCATTTTTCTTTTTCCCACAATGTTTCCTACCCTTCCCCCGAAAATTTTTAATTTTTCAATCACACATATTTTGTCATCTGCAACTGCTTTCAATTTGGACTAGTCCAAAATTTTGTCGTTTGGTAAAGAGTTAAGTGCATGGTTTTATAGCTGCAGAGGGATTTTCCAGTACAATGACTTGGCATCTTGCACTTGGTCAAGCATAAAAACATAGTAGTAAACTATGCAATGGACTAGTCTTACAATTTTGCCATCTGATTCAGGTAGCATATTGGATAATCACATACAGTCTAGTGGCTCAATTGGCAAGGGGATTTTGTTTGATATGTTTATGTTTTTCTGCAAACAAGAGTAGATATAGAGAATATTTGTTTGTTTTTCGGTGAAAGATCGAAATTTATTTCATCAAGTGAACATCATCGGTAATATTTTCATGAGTGGCACCGAGCCACAAGTGAAAATATTACAAATGATATTCACTCGACGAATTAAATTTCGATCTTTCACTGAAAAAAAAAATGTTCTATTTATTTCATGCTTCAAACCTCTACTTTGTTGATACTTTCATCAGAATCCATTGTGGCAAAAGCAGTTGCAAGAAAAGGAGAAAAAGCTGGTTACCAGCATTTTCTCCTTCTTCGTACAATGTTTTCAAAAGTCTTCTTCTTTGGGGTTGTTAAAAGTCAGGATTGTGTGCAAAAGGTTAATGTTACTTTGTTAGTTTTAGGTAGAGTTTTAATCTTTTTTTTTTTGCACTGAAAGTAAAGTGTTGATTACATTTTGTATTAAAGGACACTCAAGAATAATTTCTACACCCTGGGTAATGGTGTGGATGATCAACAAAAATGGCGACTCAAGGAATCCAAGAAACTGGGCGATCTCGTACAGCGCAGACTGAAATATCTTCAGGTACTGTGCTGTATTTTGAATAAATGATGTGTAATTCCATTAAAGACCTCGAAGAAAGACAACTTTTGAAAACTTTTGAAAACATTGTGGGAAAAGGAGAAAATGCTTATATATAGCTTTTTCTCTTTTTCCCATAATTTTTTCTACTTGTTCAGAGACAAATTCCATTTTATGAGTCATATTTGATTTGTCGGCAGAAAATGCTTTGAATTTGGTTGAGTCTATATTTTTTTCTTCTGATAAAGAGCTAATTTACACCCCATTTGGATGGTGACATGTTTTGGGGGTACATAGCCCTTTACAATGCAATTCAGTGTTAAAATAAATAAGAGGCAAAAGACCATTTGAAAACATTGTTGGAAAAGGAGAAAATGTTTCCAAATAAGATTTTCTCCTGTTCTCACAATGTATACTTCATAAACTTTGTTGGCTGCTGATGCAAAGTTATTACAAATACCAGTAAGTCATTTTGATAAATGAAATCAAGCATCATTTAGCTCTGTACCAGATGACAGAATTTCAGACATGTCCAAATTGAAAGCATCTGCAGACGACAAATTAAAGGTGGCCTAGATGATTTCTTTCTTTCAAATGGTAGAAAAACAGTGTGGGAAAAGGAAAAAAAAAAACCCTTTACCGCACAATGCCGCCTTTTGATGCCCCTGGGAAATAAGCCTTTTGAAAACATTGTGGGAAAAGGAGAAAATGATGGTAACCGGCATTTTCTCCTTTTCCCACAATGTTTTCTGCCCTATCAAAGAAAAGTTGCACCATTTGAGCCACCTTGAAATTGTCATCTGCAAATGCTTTCAGTTTGGACAAGGCTAAAATTTTGTCGTCTGGTAAAGGGTTAAAACGTGGGATTGTTTTGTAAGGAGTTATGTAGAAATCTACAAAAATGAGCAATAGTCTCAGTGTATCATTATAATATTTGTAATTCCTCCTTGTTATTACATTTATCTGTGTTTACATTAGGATGAGAATTTCTCTTTATCTAGAACCCCCCAAATTGCAACCAAGCCAGAAAGATGGTGTGTAACATGGGAAAGGGCTGCGGGTATGGTTGTCAGTTACACCACGCCACATTCTGTCTTATGATGGCATATGCAAATCAAAGAACTTTGATACTTGAATCAAAAGGCTGGCGGTATGCCACCGGAGGCTGGGAAACAGTATTTCAACCATTGAGTAAAACCTGTACAGATAGGTTTGGAACCAGCTCGAAATCCTGGGGATGTAAGTGGAAGATTTTTGTATTGTTATAGTGTCTCCTACGGAATTCATGACTGGTTTAAAATGTAGGCATATTCTGCAAGTAGCCATAATGTAGCTGGTTGGTAATATTTAATAAATGATAATCTGACTGCAGAAATTTTTAGTACAGCTGTTTTCAAAGAAAATGTCGGTATTTTCATAGCCTGTTGTCATCTGTGTTGATGTTGGTGCGTTGTCATGCAGAAACCTACAGAAGATATTTACTTACACTTGGACTAGTTGTTAACTATCAAAAGGGGAACCAATACAACAAGGGTAGGTAACCATCAAATATTTTTGACATTATTATGGCCCTTTTTCGACTTAGAATTTCCACTGTAAGTCAATCAATTTCTAAACGCAACTGCAGCTGAGCTTTGGCACCCGCATGTGCTAACCACAATTTGATGTAACTGGCTTCATCTCCTTGTTGCCATGGATCTCAAGAGAAACCCAATTTGTTGAAACCACATGTACATGGCCACTAAGTCAAAACCAGTTGGGCGGTTGGTAGCACACAGAACTTGAGACCAGAGGGTCGCTGGTTCCAATTCCAAGCTCGATGAATTTCTTCCTGAGGATTGATGATAGTCATTATGATAGAATTTATTCCTCTCTCACTGCTGGGTGTTGTTTTGAAGATGGTTTTGTGGGAAAGCTACCAGTAGCTTGGGAAGAATATTATGCAAAGAACTGGTAAAGAGAAACTCCTGGAAAGCTTGGATAGGTGCACTGGCTGCTGCAGAATAACTGAATAATGTTGAAAATGGTATTAACACTATACAGTCAATCAATTAATTACATTTAATGATCTAAATGAAAACATTCATTAAGGCTTCACCACACAATCCTCTATTTCAACAGTCGTGAGGAATAAGCCTTTTGAAAACATGGGAAAACTAGAAAATGCTGGTAACCTGCATTTTCTGCTTTTCCCACAGTATTTTCAGACCTTTCAAAGACAAATTCCAACATTTGAGCCATATCTGAATTGTCACATGTAAATGCTTTCAAATTAGAAATGTCTAAAACTTAGGTTTGGTAAAGTGTTAACTCTACGAAACGACGAAATTTTAGACTGGTCCAGATTGAAAGCATTTGCAGACAACAATTTAAATGTTGCACAAATTAGGAAATTTTTCTTTGAAAAGATAAAAAGCATTTTGGGGAAAAGGAGAAAATGCTGATTACCAGCATTTTTTGCCATTTCCCACAGTGTTTTCAAAAGTACTTTTCGTTGGGGTCGTTAAAACATGGGATTGTTTGGTGAAGGGTTTAGAGCAATTTACCTGCCACAATGCTTTTTCAAAAGTTGTGTGGAGCATTCATTTTACAGTGGTATCATTTTGTACTTGACAGCTCCGGAATCCATTCAAGATGTACAAGTGGTAGAGCTTCCTATAATTGACAGTTTACATCCAAGACCAAGCTATTTACCATTAGCAGTCCCGGAAGATCTAGCTGATAGGATTTCTCGTTTCCATGGAGATCCATCAGTTTGGTGGATTGGCCAGTTAGTTACCTACTTAACCCGTCCTCAAGACCATTTGAAGGAAGATTTAGAACAAAGTATTAAAAAGCTCAAATTTTCTAATCCTGTTGTTGGGTAAGTTTTGTTTTCTTGTCATTGAGTACAACTTAGTTTTACACCAGTTTGTGTCGTAAAGATATGAGTGATGCTCTGTGAAAAGGGGGCTTAATGCATCTGCAAATAGTTTTGACCCAGGTCAGCCTGCGCAGTCTGCACAGGCTGACCTGGGTCAAAAGGTTTTGCTATTGGTCGATTTTCTGCATGTTCAAGGACCATTCTACCTCGTGATTCAGTCGGTTGTTAGACAAAATTCATTGTATGGATGGACAATTATACGATGACTTGCTTGGTATATTGCATTACAAAGATGCATTAACCTTTTACCGTACAATGCCGCCTTTTAACGACCCCGGGAAAGAAGCCTTTTGAAAACATTGTGGGAAAAGGAGAAAATGCTGGTAACCAGCATTTTCTCCTTTTCCCACAATGTTTTCTACCCCATCAAAGAAAAATTGCACCATTGCAGCCACCTTGAAATTGTCATCTGCAAATGCTTTCAATTTGGACAAGGCTAAAATTTTGTAGTCTGGTAAAGGGTTAAACCTCCTTTTTCTAGAGTACCACCATTAATATATGACAGATTCTTTTTAAGATTGTGTTCTGTGTGCCTATTAGTTACTACATCAGATTGTTTTATGCCTTTTTCAAAATAATTTCAGTTAGTTATGGCATTCAGTGCACCCTTATGTGTATTTCTGATTTTTTTTTTTTTTTTTAATAGTACTTTTTACAACACTCTTTACAAGCTTCTGGCTTTTTTTCCATTTCAACATCTTGTCACTATGACTTTCATCAATCTTTAGAAAAAAAATGTTGGGCTGGGGGGAGGGGTAGGAATTCATACTCATAACCCCAGGGTACAAACCGAGTACATGACCACAAAGCTACAGGAACCTGGCTTACCGTGGTGAAAGTTTAACCCATTTCCAAACAATCCTGTGTTTTAACATTCCTGAGATGGAGGCCTTTTTGAAAAAGTTTACAATACCACTATTGGTTGTGTCATATTTCTTTGAAAAACAGGTATTTTGATCTGGAAAATGGGACTGCTCCATGTACATTCCTCTGTTTTCAGTGTACATGTCAGACGGACGGACAAAGTAGGGTTAGAAGCTGCCTTCCATGCCATAGAAGAATATATGACGTTTGTAGAGGAATGGTTTGATTTTTATGAAGTTAGACACCCTGGGGTGAAGCGTAAAGTATTTCTTGCCACAGATGACCCTAGTGTTCTACATGATGCTAAATCTAAGTAAGTTTTAAAACAAACCAATAATACTGTAGTTTACCCTTTAACATGCAATGGTGAGTTTTAAAGACCATTAGGTAAATGCCATTTTAAAACATTGTGGGAAAATGAGAAAATGCTGGTAACAGCATTTTCTCCTTTTCCCACAATCTTTTCTGCCTTTTCTGATAAAAATCCCGTCATTTGATTATCATTTTATTTGTCATCTTCAAATGCTTTGAATTTAGACCAGTTTAGAATTTTGGCATTATGTAGAGTTAATTCAATTTTATTTCTAAATTCCAAGCCTAGTAACCTTATTTGATCTTAAAACTTTAACCCTTTACCTCACAATCCTGACTTAACGACCCTGAGGAAGAAACCTTTTGAAAACATTGTGGAAAAACAAGAAAACGCTAGTAACCAACATTTTCTCCTTTTCCAACAATTTTTTCTACTCTATCAAATACAAATTTTGTCATCTGAGCCACCTTTAATTTGTCATCTGCAATTGCTTTCAATTTGGACCAGTCTAAATTATTGTCGTTTGATAAATGGTTAATTTGTAATTTGATCAAGTTTTAGGATTGATTTTTCTGCCAGCAGCTGGAACTTTGACGGACCGTTCTATAACCCACAGTCACACTCGAATGTAATATCCATACTTTTAACTCTTTACCAAACGACAAAATTTTAGACTGGTCCAAATTGAAAGCATTTGCAGACGACAAAATAAATTTGACTGAAAAATTGAAATGTATTTTGGGAAGGGTAGAAAACATTGTGGGAAAAGGAGAAAATGCTGGTTTCCAGTATTTTCTCCTTTTCCCACAATGTTTTTAAAAGCCTCGTTTCTCAGGGTCGTTAAAAGTCGGGATTGTGTGGTAAAGGGTTAAATAGTGTGAATTCAATTTGCCTGCACTTTGACTCCTCAATTTTTTAAAATTTGGTGGCAAGTGAGCCTTTAATGTCAGGATGATGGGATTTGTTGGTTTTTTTTTTACATTTTTCCTTTTGAAACAGATTTGAAGCAGACAATATTGAAAACATCCTTGTAAAATGGGGAAAGTCAACTTGAATTAAACATGAAGACGTATTGAATACATTAACCAACAATCTCTTGTTTTAAAAACCTTGGCAAATTTGATTTATGAAAAACATGGTGGGAAGGGGAGAAAATGCTGGTAACCAGCATTTTCTCCTTTTCCCACAGTGTTTTCTAACCTTTCAGAATTAAATCCAATCATTCAAGCCACATTTAATTTGTCATCAGCAAATGCTTTTGGTTTGGACCAGTCCTAAATTTTTTTGTTTGGTGAAGAGTTGATAGTGTTGAACTTTGTAGGAGAAGGAGTTCTGTTGCTGTTATGTGTTCAAGAACAGTTGGCTGAAAAATTGTCATCCTGAAATTCCTAAAAGCAGTCTAAAATATTACTCTGGTAATCATCCTCTGTATTTTATTTTTCAGGTATCCTCATTATACATTTATAAGTGATAACGAGGTCTCCAAGACCGCAGGTCTAAGTAGCCGGTACTCGGATTCCTCTTTACGAGGGGTGATACATGATATCCATATGTTGTCTCTCTGTGATTATCTAGTGTGCACATTCTCATCTCAGGTATGTGCCCTTGTTGTTGTTGTTGTTTCAAATAATACATCTGTTGATTTTCTCTTTACCAAGTGGAGCCCCATAGCTCAGTTGGTTACATGCAGGACTTGAAACCAGGGGACACTGGTTGGAATCCCTTGCTCCACCAGTTTCTTTCCGAGGATTAACTCTACCAAACGGCAAAATTTTGGAATGGACCAAATTGAAAGCAATTGCAGAGGACAAATTAAATGATGCTAAAATGATGATTTCTGCCTGTGATAGGTTAGAAAACATTGTGGGAAAAGGAGAAAATGCTGGTTACCAGCATTTTCTCCTTTTCCCACAATGTTTTCAATAAAGCTTCTATTTCAGGGTCATTAAAAGTCGGGATTGTGTGGTAAAGAGTAAATGGTAGTCATTACAACAGGATTCTTTCTTCTCTCACCACTGATCATTATTTCAACAATGGTTATGTGAGAAAGCAGCCATTTGCTTTGGAATAATGTTGTGCAAAGCATTGGTTAAAGAAACTCCATGCAAGCATGGATAGGTGCATTGGTAACCTAATATAACTGAAATAATGTTGAAAAGAGCATTTAACACTGTGTAAAGAAACAAACAATTATACTCCCTACCAAACAACAAAATTTTAGACTGGTCCAAATTGAAAGCATTTGCAGACAAATGTGGCTTATATGATGGAATTTATCATTGCTATGATAGGAAACATTGCTAGTAAAGAAGAGAAATTTGGTCTCTGAACTCTTTACCAACTTTTATCCCGACTTTTAATGACTTTGTGAAGGAAACCTTTTGAAAACATTGTGGGGAAAAGGAGAAAATGCTGGTAACCAGCATTTTCTCCTTTACCCACAATGTTTTCTACCCTTCCCAAAACAAATTTCAATTTTTCAATCACATTTATTTTGTCGTCTGCAAATGCTTTCAATTTGAACCAGTCTAAAATTTTGTTGTTTGGTAAAGAGTTAACTGGTAAAGAGTTAACCCCCCCCCCCCCCAAATTGAAAACATTTGCAGAAGACAAATGTGGATCAGATCATGAGATTTGTCTATCTTTGAATGGATAGAAAGCATTGTGGGAAAAAAAAGCTGGTTACCAAACAAATCTGGACAAGTCTACCAGTATTTCCTCCTTTTCCTACAATGTCTTCAAAAGCTTTGTTTCTCAAGGTCGTTAAAAAAATCAGGATTTTTTGGTAAAGGGTGAATCAATGAAACAAATCAATTAACCATGATATGATAATTTTGTTGATGCCCAGAAACTCTCAATAAAATTCTAGAAAATAATACATTTGAACCATGTCCTGGGGAAAGAGGGTTTGATGCATCTACATACAGTATTGACCCAGGTCAGCCGGTTTGGACTGGGCAGGCTGACCTGGGTCAAAACCTTTTGCTATTGGACATTTTTTGCATATTAACCCTTTACCACACAATCCTGACTTTTAACGACCCTGAGGTAGAAGCCTTTTGAAAACATTGTGGGAAAAGGAGAAAATGCTGGTAACCAGCATTTTCTCCTTTGCCCACAATGTTTTCTGCCCCATAAATGAGAAATCGCATCATATGAAACATACTGAAATTGTCGTCTGCAAATGCTTTCAATTTGGTTGGGTCTAAAATTTTGTCGTTTGGTAAAGAGTTAAAGGACTAGTTCACCTCATGATTCACTTGGTCATAAGACAAAATGGATTTTATTTGTCCATGATTAAGTGATGACTTGCTTGGTATTTCACATCACAGAGATGTGTTAACTCTTTACCAAACGACAACATTTTGGACGTTTCCAAATTGAAAGCATTTGCAGACGACAAAATAAATATGACTCAAATACTGAAATCTGTTTTGGGAAAGGTAGAAAACATTGGGAGAAAAGGAGAAAATGCTAGTTACCAGCATTTGCTCCTTTTCCCCAAATGTTTTCAAAAGGCTTCTTTCCCAGGGTCATTAAAAGTCGGGATTGTGTGGTAAAGGATTAAACCCCATTTTGCCAGTGTATGGCTATTTTTATTTTTTTTTGTAATTTTTCAGGTATGTAGAGTAGCTTATGAATTAATGCAGCCAATGAGAGGTGATGCTTCCCAGTGGTTCAAGTCATTGGATGACATTTATTATTTTGGTGGGCAAAACGGGCACCAAATGGTAGCGGTGCAATCCCACCAGGCAAATTCAAAAGTAAACGAAATTGATCTGTCTCCTGGGGATCTTGTAGGTATAGCAGGGAACCACTGGGACGGATATTCCAAGGGTAAAAATAGCCGAAATGGACATGCAGGGTTGTTTCCCTCGTATAAAGTAGAAGACCGTGTAGTTAAAGTGAAGATGCCAACTTATGATAAGGTGCCCGATACTTGATGATGACTGTTCTGTCTTGTGTAAAAGTTTTACTAAGTTATTCTGAAAGTATGAAGATATAAGATTAACCTGAAAGTATGAAGATATAGATTTTCTGAAAAGTGAAGATATAGATTTTTCAAAAAATATGAAGATATGGCCTGCAACATGCGAAATGAGACGTTTGGACATTTGCTTAAAGTGTCATCTCGGATTAGCCTGCACAGTCCGCGCAGACTAATCCAAGACACGCTTTACGAATACACAAGATTTTTTCATACAGTAGACAAAAAATTGCACAAAAACGGGAAATGTCGTCTTGGAGTAGTCACAGCATGCACAGGCTGATCTGGGACGACACACTTTTACGCATATGACCAAAGGCCCCTTTTTGTGTGTTGCACGCCATATAGAAGGTAATGGTTTGTCTTCATGTAAGATTAAGCCCTGGAGTGCCAAAAAAAGACAACATACATTTTTAGTGTAGAAATGAGACCCAGATAAGATCAGTTGTGAAGTTGGTATATTCTATAGTGCAAAATGGACAGGGTAGATTGAAGATCAGACGGTATTTTTGGTGCTGTTTGATCTTGATTTAAACTTGCCGCAAAGGCAACTAAAGTGGTTCAAGGCATTTTAAGGGTTAAACTTGTCTGAAAAAAATGAAGAAAATAGAAGAAATGTATTTGTTAGGATGTATCATTAGAATGTGTTAAACTGTGAAATAGAGAATTCCTCTAGGACTTTATTTTTTGAAAAGTGTGTTCAACCCTTTACCACTCAATTACGGGTTTTTAACGACCCTGAAGAAGCCCTTTGAAAACGTTGTGGGAAAAGGAGAAAATGCTGGTAACCAGCATTTTCTCCTTTTCCCACAATGTTTTCTACACTATCATGGACAAACTTTGTCATTTGGGCCACTTTTTATTTGTCGTCTGCAAATGCTTTCAATTTGGACCAGTCTAAAAGTTTTAAACCTTTACCAAACCTCAAAATTACAGACTTACCTGTATTGAAAGCCTTTGCAGACATCAAAAATAAATGTGGCTCAAACTATGAGATTTGTCTTTCAAAGAGAAGAAAACATGCTGGGGAAAGGAGAAAATGCTGATAACTGACATTTTGTCCTTTTTCTGCAATGTTTTCAAAAGCCTTCTTTGTCAGGATCATTAAAACCTTGGGTTGTGTGGTAAAGGGTCAGTTTTTTACAACCTGCAGATATTTTTGTGTTGCAAAGCTGCTTTCACTACAAGTAGGCAAAGTATTGATTAGTCCCAGGATGTAAGGGTTAACTGTAGGCTGAATAGGTTTCTGATAGTATTTATAGAAATCCACCAGAGAAACTTGCTATTTTTATCAAACTTACTCACCAACGTTTTATAATGGCATAATATGGGTAAGTTTTGTGACCAAAGTGATTGGTAAGCTCATAGTTAGTAGCTATATAAACTGACCCCAGTGGGCAAGGCCCTGCAGAAACCAGGATCTGTATTCACCAACCATTGTTAAGAACATTCTTAGTCTTATTGTCAAGAACTTTATAAATTTTGCAAGTCAAGAACTTTATAAGTTTTGCAAGTAACACAACTTCTGATTGGCTAAACCAAATGGTTTAGTCAATCAGAAGTTATGTTACTTTCTAAATTTTGAATAAGATTTAGAATGAAACTAAGAATGGTCGATGAATATTGGCCCAGGGCTCATATTAACGAAATGATCTAAACTGCATGCCAATTTAAAAAGTAACACAATTTCTGATTGGTCCAACCAAGTTAATTTGCTGAACCATACCATTTGGTTTAGCCAATCTGGCACTGTGTTACTCGTTAATTTAGGAAAAATGCTATAGAGAATTGTTGGTAAATAAGGATTCAGTCTTGGGGAACCAGGAGAAATAATAAATAAATAAGTAAGCTGTTTCACTGACTGTTGAAATCGTTTTAAAACAATATCAAGATAAACTTTTCATTTATATAGCAGTCTAGGAGTGAAAAGGAGCATACCGAGTTAAATTGGCAGCCTGTTATCAGTCTTGGTACCAACAACAGATAACACCCAATGATATACAGCGGAAATCCGACCAATTGGAGACTTCATGAGATAATGAGAGATTTGGAAATTTAAAATGTGATGTTGTCTATGCACATAGATGGTCATTATAACAAAAGATTAAGTATTTAGCATTTTCAGAAACAGATCCTGGTGAAAATAATGTTTATCTGCCATGAAAATTTTAGCCAAAGACGGGATTGCTCCATTCTTTAAAAAGTAGAAATTAACTCTTTACCTCAAGACAAAATTTTAGACTGGTCCAAATTGAAAGCGTTTGCAGATGACAAAATAAATGCGAATGAAAAATAAAAACTTATTTTGGGATGTGTAGAAAACATTGTGGGAAAAGGAGAAAATGCTGGTTACCAGCATTTTCTCCTTTTCCCACAATGTTTTCAAAAGCTTTCTTTCTCAGGGTCGTTAAAAGTCGGGATTGTGTGGTAAAGAGTTAAGGCATTTTGTTACGAGCTGTTTGATCGGTCTGATTTGAACACATGACAACCAGAAGCTGCCATCGATAAATCAGGTGTTGCCTGTTGTCTGCGGAAGCATTATGGGAGATACAGCAGGTACCAGTGTACATACTACATCTTTTGGTCACAAAACTTGAATGTTTGAAATCCAAATTTGACTGTAAAATCCACTGATATATTATACAGTTTTTTTTTAATTATGTACTATGCTTGGTTTAACCTTTTGCCAAACAAGCCTGTGTTTTGACCACCCTTGGACCGAAGGCTTTTCAAAACACTGTGTGAGATGGAGAAAATGCTGGTAACCGGCATTTTCGCCCTTTCCCACAATGTTTTCTGTCCTTCCAAAGACAAATCCTTTCATTTGAGTGATATTGGTCATCTGCAAATGCTTTCAACATGGACATGTCTGGAATTTCATTGTTTGGTACAGAGTTGATATCTTTTATATGAAGTAAGGTCTTACAATAGAATTCCAATTAGCAAAGAATATTGTATTGGTGTTAGAAGATATTAAGAAAAAAGATAGATATTTGAAAAAGATATTTTTTCCTGTTTCATTTGCTACTTCTTCACCAGTATTTTATATTGCTTTTAGTACTTTGTTGTTCATGTAGAATTTTTCATAGACAGTTAAAAACTGAACTGACTAATTACTGTGAAGTACAACTTTTTTATGCCCTTTATGCAGTTTTGTCTTGGCAATATTTAAATGGGAAAGCAGCCCATGGTTTTGGTAGAAACAGGATTGGATTTGTGTTAGAAAAAGAAGAGTATGTCGTGGGAAAGGGAGAAAATGCTAGCTGTTACTATTTTTTCCTTTTCCACAGTGTTTTCAAAAGCTTTCTGTCTCAGGATCATTGAAACACAAAATTGTTTGGTAATGGTTAAATTCATGAATTCCAGTAAAAATACATGGGTAGGACAGAAAAGTTGCTTAAAATAAACAATTCGTCTTTTTGCAACTATGTTGTCTAAAGTCTTCTTTATCCAAAGGTACATGGGGGTTAAAGTTTAACTGTATTTGTGTTTGTATGTTATTGCACAGGCCACTGAATCTTCATTGGTCTATCAGAGTACACCGAAATTTCATTGGTCAGTCAGTGATCACTGTTTCTGAAAATAGTCCATTGGAACATCAGCTTGATATCATATAATGATAGTATGTTATTTTATACAATATAGAGGTTAGGTTGGCCCGACTAGCTCAAGTGGTAAGCCATGAGACTTGAAACTGACAAATCCTAGGACTCTTGAGAGTGCGAGAGAGCCCCTTGAGCCCCATGGCTGGCCAGCTGAAAAAAGAAAAGTTGTTCGGATGAGACGTCAAACTTAAGTCCGATGTGACAGCACTACACATTGAGCACATTAAGAACCAGGCATTTCATCCTTTATCTTTCACTATCTTTCATAACATAACTTAGACCCTTCTGGGGCTGTCCCATGCATCTGTAATTGGTGGCCACGATCAATGAAAGGAAAAACAGTCAAACAATATACAGGGGATGCCTTATTGTGCTATTTCTGTGAACAGTGTTTGATGTTTCACAAACGAAAATTTTTTTAATCTTTGATAGGCCAATGAAGTTTCAGTGGCCTGTGGTTATTGGCTCAAAGATTATACTTAACTCTTTACCAAACAACAAAGTTTTCCAAACATCATATATGAAAGCTTTTGCAGACAACATCTTTGGAAAGGTAGAAAACATTGTGGAAAGAGGAGAAAATGCTGGTTACCAGCATTTTCTCCTTTTTCCTCTGTGTTTTCTTAAGGCTTCTTTTTCAGGGTCGGTAAAACTTGGGATTGTGTGGTAAAGGGTTCAGAAATATGGTTCTGTAGTGAATTGGGGTGGATTTACTGTATATGATGTGTTACAGTAGATTATGCAGATATATTTTACCTTTTTGTTTCTTTATTAAAGGTAGATAATTTAATTTTGTATATATGTATAGTTTGATGTGCTAAAACTCACAAACTTTTACTGTCAACTTTTACAATATACACATATCACTAGTCATGTACTTTATAGTTCTTGAAGGAGACAGAACTTTGTATTTAGCCCCTGAATTCTTTACCACACAATCCAGAGTTTTAACCCTTTACCACACAATCCCAAGTTTTAATGACCTTGAAGAAGAAGGCTTTTGAAAATATTGTGGGAAAAGGAGAAAATGCTGGTGATCAGCATTTTCTCCTTTTCCCACAATGTTTTCTAACTATTTAAGGATAATGCTATTAAAAGCCATCTTTTCCAGGTGCATTAAAACTTTGAATTGCTTGGTAATGAGGTAAAGGCCCTGAAGGAAAGCTTTTTAAAAGAGTGTGGGAAAAGGAGGAAAAGCTTACTACCAGCATTTTTTTTCCTTTTCCCAACATATTGTCTTCCCTTTCAAAGAAAACTGTGATGAGTGAGCTGTGTTTGATTCTTTGTCTGCAAAATTTGTTCAGGAGAGAAGAGTGTGTTGCCTTGTAAGTAAAGAGTTAACCCTATACCACACAATCCCGAGTTTCACGACCCTTAAGGAGAGAGCTTTTGAAAACATTGTGGGAAAAGGAGAAAATGCTGGTAACCAGCATTTTTTACTTTTCCCACAATGTTTTCTCTATTTCCATAAGGGAGTCAAAAACATTTTTAATTAAACATTTTATATTTTTTTGGAAAGACTGAAAATGATCTATTTATTGTTTCTCTTCCCTTTACCAAACAGTCTCAGGACCCTGAGGAAAAATGTTTTTGAAAATAGCATGGAAAAAAGACAAAAGGCTTGTTACCAATATTTTCTCCTTTTCCCACAATGTTTTCTACATTTCAAAAGACAATTTCAGCTTTTAAGTCATGATTACTTTGTGATCTGCTAATGCTTTCAGTTTGAACAAGTCTAAATATTTGTCATTTTGTAAGTAGGTTGAGATTTATGGATCTATTTTAAGTAAAGATATTCAAGAAAGCATTATGGCAGATAGACAAATTTTACCTTTGGCTGTGTTATGACGCACAAAATGTTTACTTTTTACAAGGTTTCATTTGATAGCTTCAGAAAACATTGTGGTTAAAGGAGCAATTGCTTTAAACACGGACCTGCTCCTTTGTCCATTATGTTCCACACTTTTTGAAAATGATAGTTTTCCTTTCTTCTAAATTGTTGGTCTTTTTGTATTTTTTTTTTACAATTATTTTGCTAGGTCTATAAACAGATAAACAGTTTGTCAGTAGCAGGTTAACTCTAACCACAAAAATGTAGACTTGTCAAAATTGAAAACATTTGCAGACAACACTTAACAGTTAGACTCAGATGATGGAACTTGTCTCTGATAGGGTAGAAAACATGGGTTACCAGCTTTTTTCCTTTCCCACAGTGTTTTCAAAAGGCTTCTACCTACAGGGTCATTAAAACTCAGGGTTGTATGGTAAAAGGGTAAATTGTTTCTAGTAAGACATATCTTGCAAGGAATCATTGCAAAGGCTTGGGTTTTTAACTGGTTTACATGCTGATGAACCTTTTTGAAGCAGAATACCGAAAAACTTTGTGATACACTGAAGAAATTTCATAATGTACTTCATTACATTTTGTTAATGTCTTGTCTTTTGCATGAATATTTTTCTGGTGTATATTTCCTGTGACATACTTTAGACCTCCTTAAAATTTTATATTTCATATGTGGTAACTCATTACCACAAGACAAACATTTAGATTTGTCCAAATTAAAGGCGTTTGCAGATGACAAATTCATTTTTGGTTCACATGATGGAATTTATATACTACTCCGTATTTGCCAGTGATAAGCATGTTAGACTAAGGAGATATATATGTTGCATATATCAGGTATGGTTTGTCAATATGTTACCTTGCCACACTGACGAAAATTTGGAAATGGATCTTTGGATGCAAAGCTGTATTGTTTAGAGGCATACCTGTATTGAAATATCTAAATGATCCCTGTCAAAGTGTGAGTAGTATGTTTGGAGGGGTTGGACAACATTGTTGGAAAAGGAGAAAAACCTGGTCATCAGCATTTTCATCTTTTCCAGCAGCGCTTTCAAAAGGACTTTTTTTCAGGGCTGTGAAAACACAGGATAGTTTGGGTTTATTTTTGGGCATTAATTAACTCTTTACCAAAGGACAAAATTTTAGACTTGTCCAAATTGAAAGCACTTGCAGACAACAAAATATATGGGACTGAAAAACTAAAATTTGTTTTGGGAAGGGTAGAAAACATTGTGGGAAACGGAGAAAATGCTAGTTACCAGCATTTTCTCCTTTTCCCACAATGTTTTCAAAAGGCTTCTATCTCAAGGTCGTTAGAAGTCGGGATTGTGTGGTAAAAGGTTAAGTGTGACTCAGGTGATGAAATTTGTCTCAGAAAAGGTAGAAAACATTGCGGGAAAAGGAGAAAATGCTGGGAACCAGCATTTTCTCCTTTTTCCACAGTGTTTTCAAAAGGGTCCTTCTTCAGGGTAGTTAAAATTTGGGATTGTTTGGTAAAGGGTTGATATCATTTGTTGTGCAGGAGTATGTATGTATATGTGCTATGCACCAATGACTGGACAACCCCCCCCCCCCCCTTTTTTTTTTTGTACCATAAATGGGCCATGCTCTGACACTAGGGGGTTTAATGCATCTCCGTGATGCATCATACCAATCAAGCCATCACAAAATCATGGATCCGTAACAGCCACCTTTTTTTTTTAACAACCAACTTAATCATGAGGTAGACTAGTCCATCAACATACAGAAAAATGACCAATAGCGAAAAGTTTCTGCCCAGGATAGCCTGAGCAGACTGCATAGGCTGATCTAGGTCGGTGCTTTTCGCAGATATATGAACCCCCTTTTTCTCAGTAACAGTTGTTCAATAATGCCAACTAGATGCCTTTTATGTCACTTTTTCTTAACCCTTACCTGATAACCCAGAGTTTTAATGACCCTTGGCAGGAAGCCTTTTGAAAACATTGCTATTTACACCCCCTACCTAGGAAGCAGAGGGGTGTATTCTGGTTTCACCATGTCTGTCTGTCTGTCGATCTTGTTTTCGTTTCGGTGCTCTAGCTCAAAATCCATTTGACCTAGGACACTGAAACTTTATACAAGTGTTGCTCATGACTCAAGGAGGTGCACTATTTTTTTGGGGTCACATGGTCAAAGGTCAAGGTCACAGGTGAACTGTATTTTCTCTGATTGTGCTACTTCAGTGACAAGGTACTGGTGGGTGGTATTTGTCAGCTTTGCGACAGTTCTAGTTTTCTCAGGGTTGTTAAAAGTCAGGATTGTGTGCTAAACGGGAGAGCTTAGTTTGTGGATGTGAGGACACACTAGAAATGTTATGACAAAGGAAAAAGTTGCCAAGATGAGTAATTTGTTCATATGACTCACTTTTTTTCATACACAATTCTACTATGAAAATGAAATAAACTTCCATGTAAGGTAAAGAATCCTGAAAGGTTGTGTGTTTTGGAGTGGTGGTACTTTTATTGAATTAATTTTTAATTGTTTATATATTTGGAGGGAAAAAGTTATTATGTAACATTATTGCCATGATGTACATGTATTTTAGTCATACTCTGGCAAACGGAGGCCTTAACCCATTACCAGACGACAAAATTTTGACCGTGTCCAAATTGAAAGCAATTGCAGATGACAAAATAAATGTAACATAAATGATAATTTATGTCTTTGATAGAGTAGAAAACATTATGGGAAAAGGAGAAAATGCTGGTTACCAGCATTTTCTCCTTTTTCCACAATGTTTTCAAAAGGCTTCTTTTCCAGACGCGTCAAAAGGAGTCATTGTGTGGGAATGGGTTAATACATCTCTGTGATGCAGTATACCAAACATTGCATAGCTATGGACCCATAAAATTCATTTCATCAAACAGCCATCTGATTAATGAGGTAGACTGGTCCTTTGATATGCAGAAAATTGATACTTAGCAAAATGTTTCGGCCCAGGTCAGCCTGCGCGAACTGCGCAGGCTTACCTGGGTCGATACTTTTTGCAGGTGCATTAAGCCCCCTTTTCACAGAGTGTGGCTCATTTTTATTTTCATGCTCATCTTGTTTTGTTTGTTTTTGACTTTTAACAGAAATTTGAATGAGAGATATGTACAACTGCTGATTGGCCAAAATGATGCACATGGCAGCCAATGAGAAGCCAAGATATGCACTTAACCTGCTAAATAAGTTAACCCTTTACCACACAATCCCGACTTTTAACGACCCTGAGAAAGAAACCTTTTGGAAACATCGTTGGAAAAGGAGAAAATGCTGGTAACCAGCATTTTCTCTATTTCCCACAATGTTTTCTACCCTATCCAATAATTATATAAATCACGATTTAAGCTACACTTAATTTGTGATGTGTAAATGCTTACAGTTTGGTCTGGTGTAAAATTTTGTTGTTTGGTAAAGGGTTAACCCTTGCCCAAACGACAAATTTTGGACTGGTCCAAATTGAAGGAGTTTGCAGATGACAATTTTGAATTTCGTGAAAATGGCAGAAAGTTATCAAAAGGGGTAGAAAACACTGTGGGAAAAGGAGAAATTGCTCATTACGAGCAATTTCTCCTTTTCCCACAGTGTTTTCAAAAGACTTGTACTGCAGACACGTGAAAACCTGGGCTTGTTTGGGAAAGGGTTAAATGAAACCCTATCAAGCTGATAGTGGAAACATGAATTTCGCTATCTCAAACTTATTTTTTTGTAGAAAAATATCTCCTAATCAGACAGTGTAGATCCAAGATTAGACTGCACATTTTGCAAAGTCTGATCATGATCTACACTGTCTGCTATAGCTCAGTGAGTCGTGCTTAGCAGCTGACGAGTTAAAATGTCCTTCGGAAGAAAGCAGCTGTCATGCAAGCAGTCGCTTCCTTTCTCTTTATGACCATCATATCATCTAAAAGATAATTGTGCCATGGTCTTGGAAAAAAGGAGTTATACTCTTTATCACACAAATCCGAGTTTTAACAACCCTGAGAAAGAAGCCTTTTGAAACCATTGTGGGAAAGGGAGCAAATGCTGGTAACCAGCAGTTTCTCCTTTTCCCACAATGTTTTTTAACCTTTCAGAAACAAATCCAATAATTTCACCCAAGTTCAATTTGTCATTTGCAAATGCTGTGAATCTGGACCAGTCTAAATTATTCTAGTGTGGTAAAGAGTTGCATCTTCCTAATGCAGTATACAAAGCAAGTCATCACATTACATGTATTATTGATCCATAAAAATCTATTTCGTCTTACTGCCAGCTTAACCCTTTACCACACAATGCTGCCTTTCAACGCCCCTGGGAAAGAAGCCTGTTGAAAACATTGTGGGAAAAGGAGAAAATGCTGGTAACCAGCATTTTTACCTTTTCCCACAATGTTTTCCACCCTATGAAAGAAAAATTGTACTGCTGGAGCCATATTGAAATTGTTGTCTGCAAATGCTATTAATTTTGACAGGGCTAAAATTTTATCGTTTGGTAATGGGTTTATCTTTGGTTAAAATGGTCCTTGGACATGCTGAATATCAACCAAAAGCAAAGTTTCGACCCAGGTCAGATTGCTCGGACTGCACAGATGTGATAAACCTCCTTTTCAAATAGCACAGCTAATATTGTTTCATTCAAGAGTATCAATGTATTGTATCATTGACTTATTTATAGATTCTGTCTTGGAAGAAATTGTTAAAGGCCTGACATTGTGTGCATGAAGATTTTGATAGATCTTTAACCCTTTACCAAACAATCCTGGGGTTTTAACGACCTTGGGGAATAAAGTCTTTTGAAAATATTGTGAGAAAAGGAGAAAAGGCAGGTAACCAGCATTTTCTCCTTTTGCCACAATGTTTTCTACCCCTTCAAAGACAAATTTCAATTTTTGAGTCACATTTAATTTGTCGTCTGTAAATGCTTGGACCAGTCTAGAATTCTGTCGTTTGATAAAGAGTTAACCCTTTACCAATTGTCAAATTTTTGACGAGACCAACTTAAAAGTATCTGCAGACGACAGGATAGTGTAACTCCAAACTTGAAAATTTTATTTTGGAAGAATTTTCTCCTTTTCCCTCAATGTTTTCAACCCAATCAAAGACACATTCTGTCATTTTGGCCAACTTTAAAATGTTGTCTGCTAATGCATTGAAATTGGACCTCTGTAAATATTTCCTGTGTGGTAAAGGCTTAACCCTTTACCAAATGACAAAAGTTTAGACTGGTCCAAATTGAAAGCATTTGCAGACGACAAATTAAAGGTGTACCAAATGATGAAATTTGTCATTGATAGGTTAGAAAACATTAGGGGAAAAGGAGAAAATGCTGGTGTTCAGCATTTTCTCCTTTTCCCCACAATGTTTTCAAAAGGCTACTTCCTCTGGGTTGTTAAAAGTCGGGATCGTGTGGTAAACAGTTAAGTTGATTTTGTGATGTCCATGATTTCTGATCGTATGCGTGGTGAATTGTGTGTTTAACACTTCCATGTATATAAAACTTGTAGCACTAAACAAATACCGGTAGACATCTATCACAAGAGAAAACCAAAATACTGCAGTTTCAATGCTGTTTTGGCTAGATTATCTTGCACAAAATTGGACTGCAAGAATCACAGATCATTCTGCATATTCTTTGCAGTCCGACCTTGATCTACAGTTTAAGTATAAGGGCCCAAGTTGTTCATAGCAGGATAGCGGGAAAAATAGCCTGGGTCCATGTGTCCATAATTATTTTCTTAACCCTTTACCACACAATCCCGACTTTTAACGACCCTGAGAAAGAAGACTTTTGAAAACATTGTGGGAAAAGGAGAAAATGTTGGTAACCAGCATATTATGGTCCCCTTTTCATAGTTTACGTCTGTAAATCTGTTCCTTAACTCTTAGCCAAATGACAAAATTTTGCACTTGTCCAAAATCAAAGCATTTGCAGACGACAATATGACTCAGAAATTAAAATTTGTTTTGGGAAGGGTAGAAAACATTGTGGGAAACGGAGAAAATGCTGCTTACCAGCATTTTCTTTTTTCCTTCAATGTTTTCAAAAGGCTTTTTCATTACAGTCTTGAAAATTGGAATTGTATGGTGAAGGGTTACTTACGTTTGACATAAGAACATCACAAAATATAAAGGGAAAAAATTATCAGACTACGTCCAAGGCTAGATGTAAACTAGTGAATAGATAGTCCGAAAGAAATAGTCACAATTTTTAAATCAAAAACTGTGTGAAAGTTTCTCATTGAGGAAAAATGTGGTAAAACAGTTAAATAAAGGAGTATTTAACTTGAAAATTGTTTTTGTGGTGATTTATAATGGTTTCCAAGATATTTTGCTTGGTTTATAAAAAGATCATTCATTCAGATCTCATTATTTCGTTACCAAATGGCAAAATTGCAGACTTGTCCAAATTGAAAGCAATTGCAGATGGCAATTTCAATGTGGCTCAAATGAAGGAATTGTCAGTAGTAAGGTAGAAAACATTGTTGGAAAAGAAGAAAATGCTGGTTACCAGCATTTTATACTTTTCCCACAATGTTTTTGAAAGACTTGTCTGTCAGGATCATTAAAACTAGGGATTATGTGGTAAAGGGCTAATTCTTTACCAAATAGCGCCATGTATTAACCCTTTACCGCACAATCCTGAGTTTTAATGACCCTGTGGAAGAGGGCTTTAGAAATCATTGTGGGAAAAGGAGAAAATGCTGGTAACCAGCATTTTCTCTTTTTCCCACAATGTTTTCTACCTTTTCTAAGACAAATTTCATCATTTTGGCCATTTAAATTTGTCTTCTGCAAAGGCTTTCAATGTGGACCAGTCTTAAAATTTTGTCGTTTGGTACAGAGTTAACAATGCTGGAGGAAAGGTTTTGAAACGTAGAAAAGGGTGAAGATGCTAGTAAGCATTTTCTCCATGTTCAACAGTGCTGAACATACTCTCAATTTCTTGACCCTTTAAGTGCCTTTCACAACTGTAGCTGCATTTGCGGCCAGTGTAGATCAAAGATCAGGCTGCACATTTTGTGCAGCCTGATCTTTGATCTACACTGTCCGCTTTGCTGAAACACATTAGACTAAAACGACCTTGAAATTGTGTCTATTTTGGTCTTATTTCTATACTGAAAATATATTTTCGGTTTATTTGGCGTATTAGGGGTTATCAGAAAAGGCTTTTTATAGAAATCAACACAAAACCTCCTGCAGACATTTTTTTTGTTAATGCAGCAGGTAATTTCTTCATACGTATTTTGGCAAAAGGAAAAAATGCTTCTGACTAGCAAATTCTTTTAGACAACTTTTCCACATAGGAAAGAAAAATCATCATGAACAGAAATGGATCATTTTCTTTGTAGAATATGTGGAAAGTTCACAGAAACAGAAACAGTCCAGTCAAAAGCGAGGGAAATAATCAAGGGAGAAAACTGCTACATTACACAAATAATCAATGGAGAGAATTATTACAGTTTTCCCCATTAAGATGACAAGAGTTTTTTCCCTTTGACTTTTACATAGCTCATACCTATGTTCGCTTCAGATCTCAAGTTTTCTAGCACATTGAACTGAGCAGGATGTCAGCAACCTTACCTCCAGGGATACAAAAGTTTATTTTTGAAGTGGTAAGAATATTTAGCTGCTACTTTTACCAACTTTATTACACAGAATGAAAAGGAATATGAATGTGAGAAACACATGATGATTTTCTGTTCTATGATGATCTTACCCATGGAAGATACAAGAAAAGAAAACAAAATCAATTCCCCATATACTAACATTTATTTCTAAATTGACTGTTACAAGTAACAAATTTAAAATTGAGATATAATTATTAATGATAGATGATACAATATGGAAAATCAATGAATAAACATGTTTACAACTACCTTTGGCAATACATGTACATATACATTCCTAAGGGGACAAAGGTCAGGGGTCATAATCACCAACCACTCTAATTTAATTTCTAATTCTCAATTCCAAGACTTGCTATTTGATTGGCTGAGACATTTGTCAAATGGCTAGTCTTTGAATTCAAATTAAGAACAAAATGGGGAATTGTTTGTGAATATGGTCACAGTGTTTATGAAGCAGTCTTGACATTGAAATTCAGTTTTTGATACAAGCAATTTGATTGGCTGAAACTTCAGAATTCAGCCAATCAGAAAACTTGTTTCAAACCTGAAACTTGATCTAAACAGAAAATGAAAATTTGCCCTGATGTTAGAATCAGCATTGCTTGCCCTCTCCAGTCTTCCATCAAAATGCAAATATAATATGAGCAATTTCTTCTTTTTTCACATTGTTTTCAAAAGTGGTATGCACTATAAGTTGCACAAAAAAGCATCTGCAAGCAGAAACGTGGGGAGGGGGTATATCTGACTAAACCTCTACACATACAAAAATAAGCATGTATTATGAACAGTGTGGTAAAAATGATCTGACTGTTATTTTCCCTGTTGATTAACTTACACTACCTATAACTAGAAGCATCTACATTTGTATTCTCTAGGTCAAAAAACAAAATTTCAAGCAAATAAAACTCGCAAAAACCCTCTTCTTTCTAGGATTTAAAAAAAAAAAAAAGTTAATTCAGTTCATTACTATGAAGATTTTATTTAAACCAACAGGAAAACAAAGACATGTGAAAAATTAATTTAACCCTTTACCACACAATCCTGAGTTTTAACGACCCTGAGAAAGAAAGCTTCAGAAAACATTGTGGAAAAAGGAGAAAATGCTGGTAACCAGCATTTTCTCCTTTTTCCACAATGTTTTATATCATTTTCAAGACAACTGTAAACATTTGAGCCACATTTAAAATGTCTTCTGAAAAAGCCATTAGTTTGCCCAAGTCTAGAGTTTTGTCGTCTGATAAAGAGTTAAGCTAGTACCAAACAAACCCTCATGTTCAACGACCCTGGGGTAAAAGGCTTATCAAAATCATGTGGGAAAAGAGAAAATGCTGATGACTAACGGTTTCTTCTTTTTGTACAATGTTTTATACATTTTCAAAGACAACGGCTAACATTTGAGTCCCAATTTTTAGGTCACCAGTCTGCAAACATTTTTAACATGGATTAGTCTAAAATTTTTGTATAGATTTAAAGGATAGAAAGTTACTTTTGTTAATGGTGTTTAAAATTGAACGACAAAGGAAACAAGAGCCCATTTAAAGCAAATGCTCATTTTCCTTCCATGTTTTTGGACTCTACTGATTCAGAGCCCCAGTCTGATATTGGTGAAACCCAGGACATACTCAGACTGTAATAATGTTTAAAGCCCCATGGAGCAACAATCAATCAATAAACTGCTTGACATAAATAGAGGATCTTACATGAGTGTTTATGTATTATCATTTTATCAAACAAGTTGACTAAAGATGTATGACGCCTGCCTTGGCAAGCTTCAAACACATTTTGGTCAACGAGTTTGATAAAAATGATAATACAGAAACACGAATGTGAGATTCTATTTTTCACATAACACAAAGACAAAAAAAATATCCTGCATCATCACATTTAGCCTATACACCATTCACAGATCCATGTTTGCAGTTGTAGTTTGGTTTCAAATGTGTACATACACAAGTAGATAGTTCTTTGACATTTACACCAAAAGTAGAATGAAACAGTTTCTAGAGGAGGTAATTCCAACTATTTCCACAATTTTGTTGATTTAAAAAAAAAAAATTTCCACTAAAAGGGCATAGTTATAAAAATTCCGGCACATGCTGTGGCTGGTTTCTCCAGTTTCACGTGCTCAAAAACTGTTCAGAACCAGCAAACGATAATTCATTAGTGTATTATCACAAATAAGTCATGGGTTTAATACTTTACCGCACAATGTCGACTTTAAAGGACCCTGAGGAAGAGGCCTTTTGAAAACATCATGGGAAAAGGAGAAAATGCTGGTAACCAGCATTTTCTCATTTTCCCACAATGTTTTCTACCCTATCACAGAAAAACCGCATCATTTAAGCCACACTGAAAGTGTCATCTGCAAATGCTTTGGACAGGTCTAAAATTTTGTCGTGTGGTAAAGGAATAATACACTGCCGGAGGAGGTTTTATAGTTATAAAATTTGTTTAGTCATGGGCTGAATCAGTTCGCTTCACAAGTACCTATTTGTACACTACATCTTCATGTCAAATGATCTCAATAAAGTTTTTAGAATGCATACTGTAATACATTACATACAGTAAAAGGTAAACTGAAAAAATATCTCGAGGGTTTACTTCAATTTTCTATCTATTACAAAGAAAAAGAAAAAAAAAAAAAAATACAAGACAACACTTAATTTTTGCTCATGATTTCTTCATGGTTGTCTTGACAACAAAAACCAGGATTTCTGGGGGTGCAAATGAAAAGCTCTCTGTAATTTCTGTACTTTTTTTTTTTTTTCCCCTAGTCTATTTTGAAAAAGTTCAAAACAGTATTTTTTGTCATTTACATTTTTTACTTTTAATGAATTTTTACAAAGCAGTCCTCCTGAGGGTCATTAATTCTTTACCAAATGATAAAATTTTAGACAAGTCCAAACTGAAAGCATCTGCAGACGACATATTTAAATGTAACTCAAAAATTGAAATTTGTTATGGGATTGGTAGAAAACATTGTGGGGAAACATTGTGAGAAAATGCTGGTTACCAGCATTTTCTCCTTTTCCCACAATGTTTTCAAAAGGCTTCTTCCTCAGGGTTGTTAAAAGTCATGATTGTGTGGTAAAGGGTTAAGACACAGGATTGTGGGTAAAAAATTATTCTGCCATACACTAGCTTAGGACAAGTTCTTTTTTGTACCACAGCAACATTAGCTTATAGGACTACCAGTAGATCTTTACTGCAAAAGGTTTACTTCATTTACTTCAATATTTCACAAATATGCGATTTTTTTTCCCAGTTTTAATCATAATTTTACCTTCTTTTACAATCAAATCTTGGGAATGACGCAACAGAAAAGATAAAGTCAGTATAAGATTTAATGATGCATCACAGAAATAACAGAGAGCTTCTCTTGGATTTCTCTACTTTTCTACCACAAATAATAAAGAACTTCCATTCAAAAAAAGAGAAAACAATATATAATTAAAGTTATTCACAAGGGTTTTCTTAAGATACCAAAAGTTAACAACATACAGGTACTTCATTGTCGTTTTTACATGTGCACCAAGAAGGTTTGTTTGGAATAAACTTTGTACACTCATAATAAGCAACCATTCCTTTTTTGACACTGTTTCTTGATTCTGTTTCAAGAAGCAGCAGCAGTAACCTTTTATCTCCTTATCTTTATCTCAAATGCTTATGTTAAGGTTTCCTTGTTTTTAACCCTTTCCAAACCAAGCCCTGGTTTTCATGTGTCTGCAGTGTAACTCTTTTGAAAACATTGTGGGAAAAGAGAAATTGCTCCTAATGAGCAATTTCTCCTTTTCCCACAGTGTTTTGTACCCTTTTTGAGACCTTTCTGCCATTTTCATCAAATTTAAAATTGTCGTCTGCAAACTCTTTCAATTTGGACCAGTCCAAAATTTGTCGTTTGGGAAAGGGTTAAATTAGAATGATACTGTCCAAGTTTACATTTGATTTTATTTATTACTGCTACTTAGACCATTGTAATGTAATTATGATATCCTGTTCGTTTACACAATACAGAACTTGTGTAATTCCTGTCTGTTTTCACAATACAGAATATGATTGTGTCATTCCTCTACATTTACACAAAATAGAACATGATTGTGTTACACCAAACAGAACCTGTGTAACAAAATCATTTGTGTTCATTTGTACATTAATTCACATTATAAACAAACCCACATAATACATGTGTATGTATAATCTAACATCAAAAACAAAACTATAACAAACAATTACCGGTAAATATTCTCACTAACAGAACATTTATCAAACCCTTTCCCACATATAATTTTAAGCCATTTTTGTGACACAGGTTTTTCTTAACTCTCTAGCAAACACAAAATTTCAGCCTGGCCCAAATTCAAAGTATTTGCAGATGACAAATAAAATGATACACAAATAATGGAATTTGTACTAAAAAGGGTCAAACACATGGTGGGAAAAGGAGAAAATGCTGGTAACCAGCATTTTCTCCTCTTCCCACCATGTTTTCAAAAGCTGTCTGCCTCTGGGTCGTTTAAACTCAGGTTGTGTGGTAAAGGGTTAAATTATCATGATGACCTTCACAAATGTTGCAAGAAAGAGCTAAATCTTCATTCTTTACCTCACAATCGATAGCTTTGACTTTTGAAAACATTATGGGAAAAGGAAAAAATATTATAGTTGCCAGCATTTTCTCCTTCTCCCAAAAGTTTTCCATCCTTTCAAAGACCAATCGCATCATTTGCGCCCCAATTACTTTGTTTTCTGTACATGCTCTCAATATGAACAATTCAAGTCCTGTCATTCTGTAAACAGTTAATTAATAGGTTATAATGTAATTCATGAAGTTTAACCCTTCTTTTACAGGTTCCAATTTGGTTTTGCCATAAATTACATCACAGATGATGGTTTCAGTTGAATTTCCACAGCTGATGCCCTATGTAAAAGGGACAAAAACAACCATGGATCACAAAATACAGATGATATTTCAGCAAACCCTAGCAGCAAACTGTGCTGTGCTTATGAGGACAATGTAGAAAGTGACAATCAAGATAAGCATGCACAAACATAAAGTCTGATCTTGAATCTACACTGTCACTTCTGATTAAATATTCTGGCCATAAGCAGTTCAAAAATGGAAAAGTTTTGGATGTGTATTATTGATACTGAACAATCCCAACTTTTAACAACCTTTAAAGGAAGAGGACTTTTGAAAACATGGTTGGAAAAGGAGAAAATGCTGGTAACCAGCATTTTCTCTTTTTTCTACAATGTTTTCAACCATATCAAAAACAAATTCCATCATTACAGCAGCAATTAATTTGTCACCTTCAAATGTTCCATTTTGGAGAAGTCTAACATTTCATTGTCTGTTAAAGAGTTTACACACCTGAGCACCAATACCTCTGTACCAGACAACAGTACTTTAACTCTTTACCAAACGACAAACATTTAGACTAGTCCGAATTGAAAGCATTTACAGACAACAAAATAAATATAACTGACAGATTGAAGTTTGCTTTGAAAAGGGTAGAAAACATTGTGGGAAAAGGAGAAAATGCTGGTTACCAGCATTTTCTCCTTTTCCCACAATGTTTTCCAAAGGCTTCTCTCTCAGGGTCGTTAAAAGTCGGGATTGTGTAGTAAAGGGTTAAACCAGTCTACATTCAAAGCAAATGCAGATGGCAAAATCAATGTGGCTAAAATCATGAGATCTACTCTTGACTGGGTAAAAAACCTTGTGGAAAAAGGAGAAAGCTGGTTGGCATTCTTTTTCTCATTTTCCTAGTGTTTCTAAAAGCCTTCTTTCCTAGGGTCATTATAGCAACAGGTTTCAAAAGTTTTACAACTAGTTAAACCCATTACCACACAATCCTGACCTTTAACAACCCTCAGGAAGAAAGTTTTTGATAACAATGTGAAAAAATGAGAGAATACTGGTAACTATTCCAAAACCCTTCCAAAACAAGTTTTGTCATTTGAGAAACCTTTCATTTGTTGTCTGCAAATGCCTTCAATTTAGACAAGGACAACAGCAGTTTCTTTGAAGGCCTCCAAAAAATGAAATGCATTTTCCATCGGCCGTAATCTGTGCAACCTTGCAGCTGTCAGGGGCAACAATTGGCATGAAGATACAAATGATTATATAGTTTCATAAAAGAAGGATGATTATATAGTTTCATAAAAGAAGGATGAAATGGATTATAAACTGGCTGAGAACTGGCTGAAAACGAGTATAGATGTATCTTTAACCTTGAAAACAGTACAAAAACAAAAACTGAAGAAGGTTCATAATTATGTATGTTTTAAGTAACAAAACAGAAAAGTTAAATATGAAGTTTATGAATTACAAACTAAATTAGAACTAAGATGTTCCAAATTACTAAAAACGTCATCAATAAAATTAAGATTAATGTTATTAACTCTTTATCAAACGACAAAACTTTGGACTTGTTGAAATTGAAAGCATTTGCAGACAACAAAATAAAAGTAACTTTAAAATTGAAATTTGTTCTGGGAAGGGTAGAAAACATTGTGGAAAGAGGAGAAAATGCTGGTTACCACAATGTTTTCAAAAGGTCCCTTTCTAGGGGTCGTTAAAAGTCGGGATTGTGTGGTAAAGGGTTAAATATGAGCCATGCTCTGTGAAAATGGGGCTTTAATGCATCTGCTAAAAGGTCAGCCTGCACAGTCCATGCAAGCTGACCTGGGCCCAAACTTTTTGCCATTTGTCAAATTTCTGTGTCCAAGTACAAGTCAATCTCATGACCCAGTAGGTTGTTACACAAAATGGATTTTATGGGTCTATAATACTGTGATGACTTGCTTGGCTTTAAGCCCCCTTTTGCCACAGCATGGCTCATATGATCATGATCTTTTTCCTGGCTTTCCTTCATGTTCATGTATCTACTGCACTGCACTTGGAAAACTAGACACTAACTGGTAAATCACAAAATTTTGGATTTGTCCATGTTAACAGCATTTGCTGTCGGACAAATTACATGTGGCCAAATTAATTTTCTCTTGAACGTAAAAAAGAAACATTATGGTAAGAGGAGAAAATGCTGGTTACCAGCATTGTGTCCTTTTTCCACCATGTTCTTCCTCAAAGTCGTTAAAAGTAGGGACTTTGTGTTAACCCTTTACTGTACAATGCCGCCTTTTGACGCCCCTGGGAAAGAAGCCTTTTGAAAAAACATTGTGGGAAAAGGAGAAAATGCTGGTAACCAGCATTTTCTCCTTTTCCCACAATGTTTTCTACCCTATCCAAAAAAAGTTGCACCATTTGAACCACATTGAAACTGTCGTCTGGAAATGCTTTCAATTTGGACAAGGCTGAAATTTTGTCGTCTGGTAAAGAGTTAAAGGGTTAAAATTGCAATACATTATTTTGGTATGTTTTACAATCTGGAAAAACTTATTCTTTCTCTTCATCTCATTCAGCAGTCTGAAGCTTAACCCTTTCCCAAATGACAAATTTTGGACTGGTCCAAATTCAAAGAGTTTGCAGACGACAATTTTAAATTTGATGAAAATGGCAGAAAGGTCTCAAAAAGGGTACAAAACACTGTGAGAAAAGGAGAAATTGCTCGTGACGAGCAATTTCTCCTTTTCCCACAGTGTTTTCAAAAGACTTGTACTGCAGACACGTGAAAACCAGGACTTGTTTGGGAAAGGGTTAACTCTTTACCAGACAAAAAAAATTTTAGACTGGTCCAAGTTGAAAGCATTTACAGGCAACAAAAAAATTGTGAATCAAACACTGAAATTTCTTTTTGGAAGTGTAGAAAAACATTGTGGAAAAGGAGAAAATGCTGGTTACCAGCATTTTCTCCTATTCCCACAATGTTTTCAAAAGCCTTCTTCCTTAGGATCGTTAAAAACCCAGTATTGTGTGGTAAAGGGTTAAAATATTACACATGATTAAAATAAACAACTAAAAAAACATGTACGGAAATTCTGATTATAATATCACATACTGTGCTATGTTTCTATCAATTCATGACTATACAGCCAAAACCCTTTCTTCTGTGTGATAACTATGCTTTCATAGATCTATCATAACTTGCATTTATAAAATGCAACTTAATGTCAAACTTACTTTACAAATAATGTCGCATATAATTTCCATGAAGCGAATGTAAATACAACCTTATTTACACAGGACTTTTTAATGTGTAAAAATTTAATGATTAAATGATAGCTGTTTATCAATAGAATGAAATGTTGTTTACAAGTTTACAGTGTGTGTATACCGTTTTTACACAACAAATTTACAAACTGTCCGTCTTCACTACGAAAACAAACTGCTGTGATATAAACCACAATTTTTCCTTTGAAAATCACCCATTGGATTTTCTTTCCATCTTCATTTTTCCGACACATGAGGGTCTTAAACTTGGTCAATCTGATGGTTCATGAAACTTGATACATAAATATGACAAACTGCTTTCCCAAAAAATTTCGCATCCATTTTATTTTTGTTCTATCAAAAGGACGGTAAACTTCATCATACTAAAACAAAATACAAAATAACTTTCTGAATGCTATTACTGACCAAACATTTGATCAGAAGCAATGTATACTGCAACAAAAACCATAAACCAAAGCTGAACTCTTTACCAAATGACAAAATTTTTGACTACTCCAAATTGAAAGCAGTTGCAGACGTCAAAATAAATGTGACTGAAAAATTGAAATTTGTTTTAGGAAGGTAGAAAACATTGTGGGAAAAGGAGAAAATGCTAGTTACCAGCATTTTCTCCTTTTCACACAATGTTTTTGAAAGACTTCTTTTTCAGGGTCGTTAAAAGTCGGGATTGTGTGGTAAAGAGTTGAAGTTTCTCTTTTTAAAAAAAAACAAAAAAAAACTAATAATAACTTTGAAATTTATCATTTAAGATTTTTTCTTTTTTCCTTCTTGAAAGTGTTATTCACATCATTTAAACTAAAATCATTTGATACACACAGAAATTTTCTGTTGCTTCAATTTGTCCAATTCAGGTATCAATTTCACAAATTGGGCCATAATCAATTTGGGAGCTAACAGGTTGTTAGTAGGTTAATCAAACCAAAGCAGTGCACGAAAATCCACTTCAAACACAGGAAAAGGGGGATTATATGGGAAGAGGGGATGAAAGTTGGAAAAGGGGACGTTAAAGAGATGGGCAAAGGTGCAATCGGGGTTTTTAGGCTGGTTAATCCCTTCTCAAACAATTCCATGTTTCAACAATCCTTGGGAGGAAGGCTTTTGAAAACATGAAGGGAAAAGAAGAAATTACTTTAACAAGCAATTTCTCCTTTTTCCACCATGTTTTCTACCCTATCAGACAACTTCACCTCATTTATACCAGTTTCAACTTTATCATTTGCAGATGCTTTCAGTTTGGAAGAGTCCATAATTTGTTGTATGGGAAAGGGTTATAGTAACAGAAATTAAGCTGGAGTGGTTTAAAGGACAGATTTGTTTTCTAGCTTTTGCAGCTTTACAGAGATAAAGTGTTCCATTTCCTCTATAATTTTTATCATTGATCTTACCATAAACATACTGTTATTTTATTTAACAAAACAAAGGGCTGTTATGTCCACACGTCAATGGCCCATTTTAGTCAACCTATCTAGGAGACTATTTCTCCAGCTGTACTAGCTATAGATCTAACATTTATGATTCCAGAACAGTGTCTTTGATACTTCTGTTTTCCACAATTATAACTGGTGTAGAGCATTAGACATGATTGTTTCTTTTTGTGGCATTTGTCGAAGACAATGCCACTATGAGTTCAATACGACATTTTGAAAATCATGTTTCGTATTTTGTGCAAAACCGAAGGAAGTAAACCCAATTAAAATCAATTTTTCGGAGAAAAATAAATATTTCGATTGCATTCAGATATGAAATTGAAAATGGCGTATTACAATAAATTGGATTAGGCCATCGATCGTGGAAATACGTCCTTTTTATCGAAAATAGCTTGATCCGCTATGGCCTTCTATAGTAGCGTAATGACACACACATACCGTGCTTGTTCGTCCCAAAACCAGTTCGTTCCTGGGCTTATACGTCCCAGGATTGTTCGCCGTGACTTGTTCGTCCCACAAGATTGCACCCTTCTCTATCGGATTTTGCATGACTATATAGCAGATTGACTTTCAAGCGAATATTTTGAAACTGTTTCCGTTGTTTATTTTCAAATTATTAATTCCACACAATGGCTCCCTTGACAAATGCCACACCAGCGTTTTCAACGCTTTGATTTTTTTCTGTGTAGATAAATGTGCTGGCTTTTGACCTACTTTCTGGTACTGATAACAAATGAATGAATAGAAATTTGTGATAGGTCAAAAATTTAGATAAGTTTATTTTAAGGGCCCCTGCTCATTTGCTGGCAAATTTACGCCGTCTATCTTTTTGAAAGATGTTTCCTGTTTAAACTAATTCAGATCAATATTTACAGGAAGAACTACTTATCTACATTATAACCAAGTACATTTGCTCCTAATTAAGTATGTATCTTAAACCATGAAGTTTTCTATGTATACATTATATCCATTTAGTAGAATAGTGATTTTCTTTTTTGATGTCACTTTCATTGGTCCAATATTAACTCAGATTTGCACTGTCCAAGAGTGAGTTTTTTTTTTTTTTCAGTTAAAAGAATTTTGAAATCACAATAATTCTTATTTATACTTTTGGCTAGAAATTCTCATTTTATCTATGTAGCAATTTCATGGTAAAATTTGTCAAATTTTCCACCCACATAGCTTGAAATTGAAATATAGTTGTTAAATTTACGTGAATTTAGTCTAGAGTCTAGAAAATGAACATCATTTATCTTTTCAAGGAGTTGGAATTGAATTTTTCGAAATTATACTTTAAAACAAAAAGGGATTTTTTTAGCACTATATATAAAAAGATCTTTGATTTTAATTAACATAACTTTTTTTTTAACACCAAATACTTTAGTATGTTTTTTTTTTCATATAAACCATTTACATACATACCATTCATGACTAAGAAAACACTTTACAAAACAATCCCATTTTTACATAACCCAGACGAAGCAGCCTTGTGAAAACATTGTGGGAAAAGGAGAAAATGCTGGTAACCAGCATTTTCTCCTTTTCCCTCAATGTTTTCTACTCTTTCAAAGACAGAAATCATGTTCTAAGCCACATGCAATATGCAGTTTGCAAATGCATTCCAGGGTTAACTAACTAGAACAAAATTGCATAATTTAGTGTAAAAAAAAATGAATTATGATTACTATAATTAGCAAGCTGTCTATAATTAGCTATAAAATAAATTCCTACTTTGTTACAGAAAAAAAAAAAAGAAAGAAAAGGGGAAAAAGTTTTATCTAGTAATAATTCAATGAATACATCAAAAGTAAATCTTAACAGAATAATATGTTGAAAGAAAAAACTTACTTTCTACGCTCTCTAAGGTAAAATACTACCGGTAATTTGTTTGACAATTTTTTTCCTAACCCAAACCTTGTCAAGAGTACACATTTGCAAACATAATCACATGTTTGATATCTTAACCCTTTATCAAACAATCCTGTTTTTTAATCCTTGGCACACAATCTTAAGTTAAAATCTTCACAAAACAACAAAATTTTGGATTGGACCATATTGAAAGCATTCGCAGACGACCAATTAAATGAAGCGCAAATGATGATTCGTGCCTTTGATAAGGCAGAAAACATTGTGGGAAAAGGAGAAAATGCTGGTTACCAGCATTTTCTCCTTTTCCCACAATGTTTTCAAAAGCCTTTTCTTTCAGGGTTGTTAAAACTCCACACTGTGTGGTAAAGGGTTAAACAACCCCTAATGAAAAGGACTTTTGAAAACAAGGTGGAAAGAGGAGAAAATGCTGGTAACCAGCATTTACTTTATGTCCTACAATGTTTTCTACACTTTTAGTGACAAATCTCAACATCTGAACCAGATTTTATTTGTCGTCTGCAAATGCTTTCAATCTGGACAAGTCTGATATTTTCTCATCTGGTAATGGGCTAAAGACTCTGAGGAAATTTGCTTTTGAAAATATCATATGAGGAGAACATGCTGGTTTCTAGCATTTTCTCCTTTTCTTATGATATGTCTAACTTTCCAAGATAAATTCCATCATCTGGCCAACATTTTCTATGTCATCTGCAAATGATTTCAATATGGACCAGTTTAAAATTTTGTTGTCTTGTATTAACCCTTTCCCAAACGATAAATTTTAGACTGGTCCATATTGAAAGAGTTTGCAGACGACAATTTTAAATTTGATGAAAGTGACGGAAAGTTCTCCAAAAGGGTAGAAAACGCTGTGGGAAAAGGAGAAATTGCTCGTTACGAGCAATTTCTCCTTTTCCCACAGTGTTTTCAAAAGACTTGTAATGCAGACACATGAAAACCAGGGCTTGTTTGGGAAAGGGTTAATTGAACATGTTCGGTTTCAAAGAAAAATTTTGCTGGCTTCGTTGTCAGGTAAAGGATTAGGACAACTGCTTTCTTACTCTGATAAAAAAACATTATGGAATTTTTAAACCTTTTAATTGTCATCATAATTTCTTGCAAGGATCCTATTGCAGTTTGAATAGGAAGGGGTTAAAAGTGATCTGTGAGAGACTGTGATCAAGATAAGGTTAACACACTCATCCATATAAATATAAAATGAGCTATGCTCTGGCAAAAGGGGGGCTTAATACATCTCCGTGATGCATGATACAAAGCAAGTCATCACATGATTATGGATCCATAAAATCCATTTTGTCGAACAACTGACTGTATCATAAGGTAGACTGGTCCTTTGACATACATAAAATTGACCAATAGCAAAAAGTTTCGGCCCAGGTCAGCCTGCGTGGACTGCGCAGGCTGCCCTGGGTCAATACTTTTTGCAGATGCTTTAATCCCCCTTTTCACAGAGCATGCCTCAAATGAGCAGTGCTATGGAAAAAGAAGATTAAATGAGTCTCCACAATGCATTAACTCTTTACCACACAATCCGAACTTTTAACGACCCTGAGAAAGAAGCCTTTTGAAAACATAGTGGGAAAAGGAGAAAATGCTGGTAACCAGCATTTTCTCCTTTTCCCACAATGTTTTCTACCCTTCCATAAACAAATTTCAATTTTTCAGTCACATTTACTGTGTCGTCTGCAATTGCTTTCAATTTGGACCAGTCTAGAATTTTGTCGTGTGGTAAAGAGTTAATCCAAGCAAGTACACAGTATCATTACATGGAACAATCTTGACCGAGGATTGGTTGAATCATCAGGTAGAATTGTCCTTTGACAAGCAGAAAACAACAGTACTAAAAAATTTCAACCTAGGTCACCCTGTGCAGACTGACATGAGTCGACATTTTTTTGCCAGTGCATTAAACTGCCTTTTCACAGAGCATGACACAAATAGTACATGGATATTTCAAGGCCAAGCAATTCTGCTGCTAATCTATTTACTAATATTACTGGACTTTACTGGCAAGATTGAAAATTACACAGCAGTATCTACTGACCTCCTATTCCTAACAACAGTGAGTTATTCACAGCCTTACTTTAACTCTTTACCAAACGACAAAATTTTAGACCAGTCGAAATTGAAAGCTTTTGCAGACGACAAAATAAATGTGACTCAAAAAATCAAATTTGTCTTTGAAAGAGTAGAAAACACTGTGGGAAAAGGAGAAAATGCTGGTTACCCGCATTTTCTCCTTTTCCCACAATTTTTTCAAAAGGCCTCTTCCCCAGGGTCGTTGAAAGTCGGGATTGTGTGGTAAAGAGTTAAATCACAGGCCCTGAAATCTGCACTGTATCTCTGCCTAAGCAAATCTCACACACACACACAAGGGAAAAAAACTGCAAAAAGGTATAATAGGAGATAATCAATATTAGTAAGTCTGGGATAAAACTTATACAGCAATGATGGTATTAATGTACCATTCTAAATATCACTCTAATTCCAGACTAACAGACTAGCTTTCTGATTGGCTCAGACATTCTTTCTCAGCCAATCAAAAGGCTAATCTTGGAATCTAAATATAAGAATGTTATCTAGAAGATAAATACTGACCTAGGGGTCAGAGCACAGAACAGAGCCCAAACACCAAGGACTTTGAGAAATTCAGGCTATATGTGAGTAGTAGAATTTCTCTTATATCAAAACACAATGCAATAAGCATCTTCAGCTTTTCTCTGCTCACTAAACTTTGCTGTTGAACATAGAGTACAGAGTACAAACAGCAGATGAGGTATTTATTCATTTACACCAAAATCTGCCTCTGATGAAAATTGTCCTGCTATGATAAAAACTTCCCCTGTTGAAATTATTTTGCTTTCTTGAAACCTTCTTTCTTCTTTTCCTCTTCTGGAATGCTCTATTTTTTTGTTCCATCTCTCAATAAATTAGACGAAAATTTCCCGTAACTCTTTAGCAAACAAGAAGAGTACTCCACAAGTGATTTCTCCTTTTCCAGCGAAATTTTTTTGGCAAAGGCTTCCACAGTAGAGACTGTGGTTTTTGGTTTGTTAAAATATCAGAATGAATGTGTCTCATATTTCCATCATTGCAGACAATAGTATATCAGTAGTTTTGGTGTTGATGAATAAATAGCACTAGAATATATAAGCTGCATCGATGGAATCATGAACTTCTGGAGTGGGGGGGGGGGGGGGAGATATAACACCTTGAGATTTTTCATATTTCTTTAAGTTTTCATCAAGATACCAATGTAATCCTACCATATTAAAATTCAGCCATTGGCTCACTGGAGAGGGAAAAGGAGAAAATGCTAGTAACCAGCATTTGCTCCTTTTCCCAAAACGTTTTTTATCCTTTAACCCTTTCCCAAACAAACCCTGGTTTTCACGTGTCCTCAGTACAAGTCTTTTGAAAACACTGTGGGAAAAGGAGAAATTGCTCGTAACGAGCAATTTCTCCTTTTCCCCCAGTGTTTTCTACCCTTTTTGAGACCTTTCTGTCATTTTCATCAAATTTAATATTGTCGTCTGCAAACTCTTTCAATTTGGACCAGTCCAAAATTTGTCATTTGGGAAAGGGCTAAGAAACCAATTTCATCATTTGAACCATGTTTAGTATTCCTGTACAAATGCTTTCATTATAGATGAGTAAAAAATTTTGCTGTGTGGTAAAGCATTAAACTCCATTATTGTAAACCTTGTTTAACCCCCAGACTTCAGATTCCTAACAGTGCAAGCTAACATACTAACAAAGGACAAGGACAGTAAATATATGACACACAGTTGTAAGCTCCATTGCTCCCAAATAAACAAGAGTTCAAAGTTCAAGTTGACTATGGCCACCAGGATTTGCATCAGATCAGGATCCCTCTAATTTCCCTCATGACGCAGAACCCCTTGACCAAAGAGTCAGATGTTCGGCAGGTGCTCAAATGGTTTGACTGGATTTCCCTTCTTCTGGTACATGTTTTTCTGCGGCTGGGGAACAGGTGAGGTAGAGGTATGGTTCATCAATTTGGGGAACTGATGGTTGTACATATTATGCTGAAAAAGAGGAATCTATTGTCCATTTTATATTCTTGAATGTTCAAACAGCAAACAAAGCAAAACCAAAATAAAATTTATGCCAAGCTTCACAAAGAAAGGAGGCTTGCACTTATCTACAGCTTTAACCCTTTACCAAACGACAAAATTTTAGACTTGTCCAAATTGAAAGCGAGTGCAGACGACAATTCAAATGCGGCTCAAATGATGGAATTTGTCTTTGGTAAGGTAGAAAACATTGTGGGAAAAGCAGAAAATGCTGGTTACCAGCATTTTCTCCTTTTCCCACAATGTTTTCAAAAGGATTATTCCTTAGGGTCGTTAAAGCTCAGGATTGTGTGGTAAAGGGTTAAATTTTATACGGAAGAAACAAGACAACAGAAACTCAAAAAAGACTATACTTAAAACCAAAAGTAGCATAATTCATTTACCCTTTACCTTACAATCCCAAGTTTTGCCAGCCCTGAGGGAGAAGCCGTTAGAAAACATTGTGGAAACAGGAGAAAATGCTGGTAACCAGCATTTTCTTCTTTTCCCACAATGTCAAAGACAAATTCCATGGTCTGAGCCTCATCTAAATTGTAGTCTGCAAATGCTTTCAGTTTGATAAAGTCTAAATTTTTGTTGTGTGGTAAACAGTTAACCCTTTCCCAAAAGACAAATTTTGGACTGGTCCAAATTCAAAGAGTTTGCAGATGACAATTTTAAATTTGATGAAAATGGCAGAAAGGTCTCAAAAAGGGTACAAAACACTGTGTGAAAAGAAGAAATTGCTCGTTATGAGCAATTTCTTCTTTTCCCACGGTGTTTTCAAAAGACTTGTACCACATACACATGAAAACCAGGGCTTGTTTGGGAAAGGGTTAAAAGGGAATATATTTACACTCTAGAAGCAAAATTTATGCTCTTGAAGCAAAGGTTTTGACCTCTAAGTCAGCATGGCAGTGCTTCTTTTGCACATTGTTTCAAGTCAAATTTATGCATTCAAAGTAATACAGCATCATGTTTCCTTTGTGAATCTTGGCATAGAAATTAGATTTAAATAAAAGCATTGCTGTTTTATTAGTTCTAATGCAATTTTAATAAAACATTTAACAACTGAAAGCATAAACTAACTCAATGAAACACTCCCCTGTCAAGCTTACAAAAATTGTACTGCATCTAATTAGCAAATAAACTCGGTCATAAACTTACACTTTTAAAATTGATTAAACTAATTTCAATGTAAACATTTTCATTGCCATCCACTTTAAATCTTCATCTAAAAACCTGCATTTTAGAAAAATGGAAGAAAGCTTGTGAAAACACTGTGATAAAGGAATGATATGGTGGTAACTCCTTTTCCCAACAATGTGTTAAACCTTTTCAAAGACAAATCCCATCATTTGAGCTACATTTTATTTATCGGTCTGCAAATGCTTTCAATCAGGAACGGTCTAAAACTTTGTTGTTCGGCAAAGACTTAACTGGTTCAAAACACAAAAATCACATTGAATCCTCCCATTAATCATTAATTTATTCTTAGATATAGAAAGTTGATAGCATCTCTGTGTCTGGAAAAGATTTTTCTCCTGGTCATTTTTGCGTTGATAAATTTCTGTAGTCAAAATGACATAACCATCCTATTCAACATAAAAGAAAAAATACACAAGATGGCATATAAGCAGTTTTAGGTTCGCTATGAAAGCTTTGACGGGTGAGCAGTTTTAAAGGAAATACTTTCCTTAAACTTGTTTTGTTTCCACAATATTATAACAGAAAAATTAAGCAAGGTGATAAACAAACTATATAACAGCTCAAATAGGCAAAAATATACAAAATATATATGCATATGATTCATTAATGGGAATCTAAATGATTTATACAGTAGATTAACCATTTAAGACAATGCATCACACTCTGATAACAGAGGAAAAGGTAGAGTTAACCCTTTCCCAAACAAAAATTTTGGACTGGTCCAAATTGAAAGAGTTTGCAGACGACAATTTTAAATTTGATAAAAAAAGGCAGAAAGGTCTCAAAAAGGGTAGAAAACACTGTGGGAAAAGGAGAAATTGCTCGTTACGAGCAATTTCTCCTTTTCCCACAGTGTTTTCAAAAGACTTATACTGCAGACACGTGAAAACCAGGACTTGTTTGGGAAAGGGTCAAACATGGCTAACCCAATACTGTACATGCTTTTTTCACAGACACCACTCAGAGCAGATCATAAATGAGGTTTAAATGATGTTTAAAAAGATTATTACTGGAAACAAGCAATTGCTTTTTTGAAATCTTTCCACTGCAGAGCAGCAAATGATCATAAGTGTACAGTAATGGGCAAAGTATATTTGTCATACAGATAATGCATAAATGAGAATGTTTGCCACACCATGATTTGAGAGGAAAAATGGCTGCTGGATGTTGGATGTTTAGCGATGAATAAGGATTATAGTCTGTTAGGCTGAAACTTCACACAAAGGAACTGTTCCACTGGGTAAAAGGATGTTTGAATGAACTTACCCATTAAAAAAGAAAATTAAAAAAAAAAAACCTCTGAAAAATGGCCTTTGAAGACAACGAAGGCAAAAGAGAATATATTGGTAACTAGCATTTTCTTGTTTTCCAAAAATGATTTAGTCACATTGAATGATTATATTGTTTGCACATGCTTTCAACTTGGATAAGTCTAAAATTTCCTTGTGCCGTAAAGAGTTAAAGAGCTGAAATTTTAGCACTGTCTCTAAAATCTTTTTTGAGTATTTCAGATTGATCTCAGCTTTCTATGATGTTTACCAGTACCATGCACAACACTAAGCTACCGGTTGCTTTCCCAAATAAACTGGTTGAAAAATGTTCTGAAATGACAGCGGAATGAAACCCATCAATCATTAGAAAAGAATTTTGCAGAGCTGGGATCTGAACTCAAAACTCCAGGTTCAAGAGCTTACAGAAGTCATTTCTGAGTTTAATAATTACTAGGTTGACCTGTGCATGCTTTGTGCCAAGTAACTTGTCTTGGGGATCAAAGTAGGATTCCGTGAATAAAGATCAAATGTCAAAATCCCTGAGCACAGAGGACTCCCCTACCATCCCCATGCCTTCCCACCAGATAACCAGATTAACCCTTTCCCAAATGACAAATTTTGGACTGGTCCAAATTCAAAGAGTTTGCAGACGACAATTTTAAATTTGATGAAAATGGCAGAAAGGTCTCAAAAAGAGTAGAAAACACTGTGGGAAAAGGAGAAATTGCTTGTTACGAGCAATTTCTCCTTTTCCCACAGTGTTTTCTACCCTTTTGGAGAACTTTCCGCCATTTTCATCAAATTTAAAATTTTCGTCCCCAAACTCTTTCAGTTTGGAAGGGTCTAAAATTGTTGTTTGGGAAAGGGTTAATTAATGTTAACTTTAGATATTCTATGTCTATGTTTTCAAAGTTTTCTCCTGCACATTTACTACAGAAAATAATGGGTAAAACAATCCAGGGGACACAGACATCTAATCTAAACAAAATTTCACAACCCTTTACCAATCAATCACATTTTAATGACTCTGATGAAGAAGTTTTTTGAGAACATTGTGGGAAAAAGGAGAAAATGCTGGTTATCAGCATTTTCTCCTGTTTCCACACTGTTTTTCTACCCTTCCCCAATCAAATTTCAATTTTTCAGCCACATTCATTTTGATGTCTGCAAATGCTTTCAACTTGGACTAGTCTAAAATTTTGTCATTTATTAAAGGGTTAATTCTTGTTGATTTTCGATATTCTATATTTTCAAAGTTCTCTGCAGAACTTTATTACAGATAATAACAAGTAAGACACTCCTGAGGGCCAAGGCCATGTCAAAGCTAGACAAAATTTCTTAATTCAAAACCAAATTGTATATTTGTTCTATGCAGGTACATCAAACTGCCATCAAACTGTCCCTTGAATCATGATTACAAACAATATACTCAGTGTTTTCCATTACTCTATAGCTCTATTTCCTCTCATAAAAACAAAAATAAGACATATTTGTTATTTCATGTCAGTATAAAGCTAGGCCAAGCCGTTATTGCTATCATTCTTGTACATCAGTACACAAGACTTAAAATCATTTCATTTTCTGTATATTGTTACAAAAAAATGAGGAAATGTAAACCCCTGTAAATGCTTTGAATAAGTTGTCTGTACAAAAAAAAAACTTTTTTGTTCGTATTTGTTTTAGTAATTTTATTTGCTCTGAGAAAATATTCTTTGAAATGCATCACATTTCAATTCTATTCTATGCCTAACAAGGTAACAAAACTAGTTTTAAAAAAATGGCTCAATCAACCCCTTTAGTGCCAATTACACACATTAGATATTTTCAGTCAGGAAACATATAGACTCATATTGCAGTTTAAAGGCTACCACTTTCAAATTCTATCTTAACCCTTTCCCAAACGACAAATTTTGGACTGGTCCAAATTGAAAGAGTTTGCAGACGACAATTTTAAATTTGATGAAAATGGCAGGAAGTTCTCAAAAAGGGTAGAAAACACTGTGGGAAAAGGAGAAATTGCTCGTTACGAGCAATTTCTCCTTTTCCCACAGTGTTTTCAAAAGACTTGTACTGCAGACACGTGAAAACCAGGGCTTGTTTGGGAAAGGGTTAAACATATTGGACTGCGCAGATCCAATACCAGACCACATGTTCTGTGCAGTCAGACCTTGACTGGGTTCAAATTATGGTATACAGAGAAACATGGTTTATCATATGCTCTATCTCTGAGACTGAACAAATGCTTTTGTTTTTTAACCCTTTACCAGACCGTCCTGACCTTTAATGACATTAAGAGAGAAGACTTGAAAACATGGTGGGAAAGGGAGAAAATTCTGGTAACCAGCATTTTCTCCTTTTCTCACAATGTTTCCTACCCTATGAAAGACAACTTTCACAATTTTAGCAAGATTTAAATTGGCGCATGCATAGTGCTTTCAATCTGGACAAGTCTAAAATTGTGTCATGTGGTTAAGGGTTAAAAATGGTTACCAACAGAAAAGAGTCGAGACATCTGGTGCCTCAAATTAACAGATTTTTTTCGTATCATTTAACATTTTTTCCTTTTTTTTTTATCATGTTTTCTACCCTGTCACAGACAAATTCCATCACTTGAGCCATTTATGATTTGTCATTCGCTCCAGTTTTCAATACTGATGTGCCTAAAATTTGTCACCTACTATAAAATAAAAATTTACCATGACCTATTGAATTCGTTATTTTCATTCTATGATAAAAATTACTTTAAAAAAAACCTTATTTGGAAATTCCAAACAGGATTCAAAAGATGTCTTAACATGAAATTGACCAAAAGTTTTAACCTATTCTACAATTTCCTCATTTCTTTCCCTCCCTGGAAAACACTGATACGAACCTGCAGATGATTAAAGTGTGGTTGGTTTCTTTTTACCCTCTTTTCTCTATCCCGTTTCGGTGGTGGAGAGTCGTATATGTCTTTATTCTGATCCATGTATGGATGCGTTAGCAGGTCGGTGCAATCTTTTCTTTGGCCCGGATCCATATGCAAACAACCCTACAGAAAATGAAAATCCGAACATTTTGATGAAATTCTCGAAAACTCAAACAGGATTCTAATTCTAAATGTCTTTAACCCTTTACCGTACAATGCCGCCTTTTAATGCCCCTGGGAAAGAAGTCTTTTGAAAACATTGTGGGAAAAGGAGAAAATGCTGGTAACCAGCATTTTCTCCTTTTCCCACAATGTTTTTCTATTCTATCAAAGAGAAATTGCACCATTTCAGCCACATTGAAATTGTCGTCTGCAAATGCGTTCAGTTTGGACAAGGCTAAAATTTTGTCGTCTGGTAAAGGGTTAACCCTTTACCCCATGACAAAATTTTAAACTTGTCCAAACCTACAGCATATGCAGATGACAAATAAAATGTGACTAAAATTGTGGAATTTGTCTTTGATGGGTTAGAAAACATTGTGGAAAAGGAGAAAATGTTGGTTACAAGAATTTTCTCCTATTCCCACAATGTTTTCAAGTCTTCTTATTGTTGTTAACCCTTTCCCAAACAAGCCCTGGTTTTCACGTGTCTGCAGTACAAGTCTTTTGAAAACAACGTGGGAAAAGGAGAAATTGCTCGTAACAAGCAATTTCTCCTTTTCCCACAGTGTTTTCTACCCTTTTTGATAACTTTCTGCCATTTTCATCAAATTTGAAATTGTCGTCTGCAAACTCTTTCAATTTGGACCAGTCCAAAATTTGTCGTTTGGGAAAGGGTTAAGGGTCCGGTTTGTGTGATGAAAGGTTAACTCTTGATAAGGGGACAAACCCCTAGACTTGTCCAAATTAAAAGAATTTGCAGACACCAAATCAAACCTGTCTTACATAATGGGACATGTCTTTGGAAATCTAAAAAGCATTGTGAAAAATGGAGAAAATGCTAGTCTCCAACATTTTTTCCATTTCTCACAAGGCTTGCAAAATTTGTCTTTCTCAGGTTCTAGATAATACTTTACTAAAAGGATTAAGTGCTCTGCAAATCAGAAATCTAACCCAGCACTGGAAAATCTTGTTTGGAACTTGTTAGTCAGCAGTGGCTTACAATTACCGGTAGCTCTTTTTGAACAAAAGGAAATGGGACAGACTGTCCACAACATGTCACCCATGAAAACTTTGTGCATAGATGAACTAACAATTACCTTCATAAACTTGAGTGCAACATCTGTGATATTTGGAAATTTCTCTTCCAATGGTTCCTGAAATGATAGATAACACAGTAAAATTTACTTATAGCAACCATTGTGCAAGAGAACTAAAGACTAACTCATCAAAAAATGACAAAACTCTACTTGACGTGTTCAAGATTCAAAATATTTTCAGACGTCAAATTAAATCTGGCCCAACTGATGTTTTCTACTTTTAAATGGTAAAAAAAGTAGAAGATACTGGTAACCAGATTTTGTTCTTTTCCCACAATGTTTTCAAAAGGTATCTTGCTGGGGATTGCCAAAAACCTGGATTGTAAGGTTACCCCTTTACCACACAATCCGAAGTTTTAATAGCCCTCAAAGAAAGAGACTTTTGAAAACATTGTGGTAAAAGGAGAAAATGCTGGTCACCAGCATTTTCTCCTTTTCCCACAATATTTTCCACTCATGAGGAGTTATGAATTTACCATTATTTCTCATAAAACACAACAAAAGATCTTCTTACCAATCTCTCTGGCTCAGGTATAATCATGCCCTTGAAGAAAGAATTTGTTGAGAATATTTGCACATGACGTTCTAACAAATCACCTGAAATAAACAAAAATAATGAAACATTAGAAAACTGGAGTACTTTTTTATCACATAACCTCCAATGTTTTCAATGTAAGATAGCCATTACAAATTTTCTTGTTTTATGGTACACACTTCTGAGATAAGATTTTGTGATGTCATATTTTGTGACGTCATTTGTTACAACATTGCATTCTTGCCAGTTATTTCAAAAAAAACAAACATCCGATACAAATTTCCCAGTTAATTCAATTGTGAAATTGATGACTGCAGTTAACCCTTTACCAAACGACAAAATAGTAGACCAGTCCAAATTGAAATCTTCAGCAGATGAGAAAATAAATATGACTCAAAAATTGAAATTTGTTTTGGAAAGAGTAGAAAACATTGTGGGAAAAGGAGAGAATGCTGGTTACCAGCATTTTCTCCTTTACCCAAAATTTTTTGAAAAAGCTTCTTTCCCAGGGTTGTAAAAACCCGGGATTGTTTGGTAAAGGCTAACTTAGTTGTCAGATCATAATATATATGTCTAATGTTAACCCCTCTTGTCCAGTTTCTTGACCAAAGAATCCTGTGTTTTAGAGACCCTAATACAGAAAGCCTATAAAAGATTGTGGGAAACAAAGACAATGATAGTAACCAACAATTATTTTGTTCTTTTTCCCATAACGGTTTCTACTCTATCAAACACAAATCATATCATTTGAACCCCGTTAATTTGTAACCTGCAAATGCTTTTAAAATGGACCAATCTAATACGTTGTTGTCTGGTAAAGCCATTCTTGAATTTCACCCTTTAACACTTTACCAAACGACAAAAGTTTAGACCTGTCCAAATTGAAAGCATTTGCAGACGACAAAATAAATGTGGCTGAAAAATTGACATTTATTTTGGGAAGGGCAGAAAACATTGTGGGAAAAGGAGAAAATGCTGGTTACCAGCATTTTCTCCTCTTCCCACATGTTTTCAAAAGGCTTCTTCCCCAGGGTCGTTAAAAGTCAAGATTGTGTGGTAATTCATGTAGATTTGCCATATATAAAGGAGGAGATTTTGTAAAGTCGCAAATGCAAATTTGATAAACTCTTTATCAAACGACAAAATTTTAGACTTGCCCAAATTGGAAGCATTTGCAGACGACAATTTAAATGTGACTCAAATAGTGAAATTTGTCTTTGATAGGGCAGAAAAAATTGTGGGAAAAGGAGAAAATGCTGGTACTGAATCTATATTGAAAGCATTGGCAGGTGACAAATGCAATGTGGCTCAAATAATTGGAGATAATAAAACATTGTAGGAAAGGAAGACACTGCCTGTTCCCAGAAATTATTTCCTATTCCCACATTGTGTTCAACTGCTTCATTCCTCCGGGTCTTTAGCCCTTTACCACAATCCCGAGTTTTAACAACCTTGAGAAAGAAACCTTTTGAAAACATTATGGGAAAAGGTGAAAATGCTGATAACCAGCATTTTCTCCTTTTCCCACGTTTTCTACCCTATCCAAAACAAATTTCAATTTTACTGGGCCACATTTATTTTGTCGTCTGCAAATGCTTTTAATTTGTACTGGTCTAAAATTTTGTCCGTTCGACAAAGAGTTAAACATGAGACTGTTTGGAATGAGATGAAACATGCTTGACCCATTTATCACATACACTCTTTGATTTTACGATTTCCTGAGATCACATTGCTGAAAAGCTTTCTTTTTTACCTTGGAATGGATGATTAACCCTTTCCCAAACAAGCCCTGGTTTTCACGTGTCTGCAGTACAAGTCTTTTGAAAACACTGTGGGAAAAGGAGAAATTGCTCATAACGAGCAATTTCTCCTTTTCCCACAGTGTTTTCTACCCTTTTTGAGACCTTTCTGCCATTTTCATCAAATTTAAAATTGTCGTCTGCAAACTCTTTCAATATGGACCAGTCCAAAATTTGTTCTTTTCAGCCAGCGTTTAACCCATTTCATCTTTATTTTATCAAACTGTAATCGTTCTTGTATCTCCTTGCCAACCTGACAGTTGCAAAGTTGCACTGATTAGGATCAAAAGAAAATAGATTTCATTTTCTTAGGGCCATCAAAGAAATTACTGCTGTAATGTTTCGGTTTTAAATCGGAGATTTACGACTTATGTATTTATCCCTTGCACCGTATTATATCAGTAATTTATGTTTACACAGCTGACTACATTCTGAACCATTCTACAGTCTATCAATTTTTTACAGTGTTCTTCTCTCTGGCTATAAAGATATATCTTAACCCTTTACGAAACAACAAAATGTTTGGCTGGACCAAACTGAAAGCATTTGCTGACAAAAAATTAAATGTAGCTCAAGAAATTATTTCTACCTTCTTTAGGATAGGAAACATGGAGAAAATGCTGGTTAACAGCATTTTCTCCACTTCCGACAATGTTTTCAAAAGGCTTTTTCCACAGGGTCGTTAAAAGTCGGTATTGTGCAGCAAAGGGTTAAAAGTCGGTATTGTGCAGCAAAGGGTTAAAAGTCGGTATTGTGCAGCAAAGGGTTAAAGGTCGGTATTGTGCAGCAAAGGGTTAAAGGTCGGTATTGTGCAGCAAAGGGTTAAAAGTCGGTATTGTGCAGCAAAGGGTTAAAAGTCGGTATTGTGCAGCAAAGGGTTAAAAGTCGGTATTGTGCAGCAAAGGGTTAAAAGTCGGTATTGTGCAGCAAAGGGTTAAAAGTCGGTATTGTGCAGCAAAGGGTTAAAAGTCGGTATTGTGCAGCAAAGGGTTAAAAGTCGGTATTGTGCAGCAAAGGGTTAAAAGTCGGTATTGTGCAGCAAAGGGTTAAAAGTCGGTATTGTGCAGCAAAGGGTTAAAAGTCGGTATTGTGCAGCAAAGGGTTAAAAGTCGGTATTGTGCAGCAAAGGGTTAAAAGTCGGTATTGTGCAGCAAAGGGTTAAAAGTCGGTATTGTGCAGCAAAGGGTTAAAAGTCGGTATTGTGCAGCAAAGGGTTAAAAGTCGGTATTGTGCAGCAAAGGGTTAAAGGTCGGTATTGTGCAGCAAAGGGTTAAAAGTCGGTATTGTGCAGCAAAGGGTTAAAGGATCATGGATGCAAACTTGCTAAGTGGCATAAAAACTATCTGGTTTTAGAATTTTTTTTTTTTCCTTCTGCAATTAGGGGTTCGTTTAGAATTATCCTTAACCCTTTACCACACAATCCTGACTTTTAACGACCCTAAAAAAGAAGCCTTTTGAAAACATAGTGGGAAAAGGAGAAAATGCTGGTAACCAGCATTTTCTCCTTTTTCCACGATGTTTTCTACCCTTCCCAATACAAATTTCAAGGTTTATGTCATGTTCATTTTGTCATCTGCAAATGCTTTCAATTTGGACAAGGCTAAAATTTTGTCGTTTGGTAAAGAGTTAAAGAGGATGGCAGGATCAATTTCCTGAATTTTAAACAAAAGTGATTCATAGCCTCTGAGGAGAACATAATTTGAAAATTTAATACACAGATGGATGCTTAACAGATATACAGCCATGACATATGACAGCTACCTGTAACCTTTTACCAGACGACGACATTTTAGCCTTGTCCAAATTGAAAGCATTTGCAGACGACAATTCAAATGTGGCCGAAATGGTGCAATTTTTCTTTGATAAGGTAGAAAACATTGTGGAAAAAGGAGAAAATGCTGGTTACCAGCATTTTCTCCTTTTCCCACCGTGTTTTCAACAGGCTTCTTTCTCTGGGTCATTAAAAGGCGGCATTGTGCGGTATAGGGTTAAGCCATTAGAGCTAAAAACTCTTACGTGAGTTGCGAATCAAAGAAAAAATTGACAGACGGAAAAACTGCTAATTTTGAGCAAACCAAATGCTTTATCATTGCAGATTCATCAAGAAAATAACTTTTCAAAGGACTATAAAGATTGAAGAAACTTTCCACTTCTGACATCATAGGCAAATGTTAGACAAAGTAGGAGCTGTAAAAATCAAGAAGGGCTCCACAAACCTGGACAACTATGGAAGCTATCAAGACCATATCACTGACCCCTCTGTGACATTGACCTTGATATCTGGCATCTAAAACTCCTGCTACGAATATCTTCTCAATAGGGTGCAAGGATGTGAAAAATATTTTCAAAGGGATCAGACCAGGGGTTCAAGAAGCATGGATGACACAACTAAAGAGCATGTGACTTTTGACACCTCACTGGGTAACCAGCCCGCATAGCTCAGGTTGTAGAGCGCAGGACTTTTGAATATCACATCATGGGTCACTTGACGGTGTGGATTCAATCCCAAAGGCTGGCCATCTAAAATTACTAATAGTCTTCCAGATGAAGCGTTAAACCATGTGATGGTGCTATACACCAAGCATGTTAAAGAACCAGGCGTAACTTAAGATGGGTTTTGCCCTGTATCTTGCACTATCCCCTGTAACAAAACTAAAACTTCAGGAGCTGTCACCCATATGCGCAACAAGTGGCAATGATAATTAAACGCAAATTCAATCAATCACCTAACTGTAGCCTTGACTATGGAGCTTCATGTCTGAAACCTCCATTTTGCATATTGTCTCATCAAGGTACATGTATGTATGAAATATTTTCAAAATCATAAAAGAGGTTCAAAGATACAAAATTACTAGCAGACAAATGGGCAACAGGGGCATAACAAAATATGCCCATATAATGAAAAGAAAAAATATTGAAAGGAATGAAAACCAAATATCTATATTGCTGTTTTTAACAAGAACTGGCTCAAGGAAACACACATCCAAGCAATGGTTGCTTGTCACTGGTTCAGAAAAAAAAATCACAGAGCCATAACTGTTCAGACAGACAACAAATGATGAAATTTGCAGGTGCTCTAGTTCTAATGGACAAGATTCCGTTAAAACCTCAGCCAAATTTGTTGATAACTGTACCCATAGAAAAGGACAAAAAACTGTGATGGACAGGCCACCTACTTTCCACTGTAGAGAGTACACTGATAAGGAAAATCTTGCTGGAAAAGAGGTTATTGATTGTAACAACCACTTTCTACTAGGGGTAGGGGTATTCTTAAGTTATTTTCTAAAATGTTCATTTCATTATTGCAGGATTGATTTGTTTGCCTTCGTTTGATACCAAACACTTGCTACCATCATTGTCTCCATTTAGAACAACAGCTTTCTACTGGGGGTAGAGGTGTTTGAAGTTATTTTCTGAAATGTTCATTTCATTATTGCAGGACTGCTTTTCTTGCTTGTGTCTGATACCAAATGCTGGCTAACAGCATTGTTTCCTTTTAAAACAATGTTTTCTTTCAGATGTGAATGCCATCATTTCAGGCACTTTAAATTTACAAAAATCTACAGTGTAAACAGGTAAGGTTTACAACTTTGCTAGCACATTTGTCCATATTGAAAGCATGATGACATGTCAAGTGTGTCTAAGATGACGGCATTTATCTTTGAAAGGGAAGAAAGGCAGATAGCGCTGCTTAACAATATTTTCTGCTTTACCACAATGTTTTCAGTAGCCTTTGAAGCCCCCCCCCCCCCTTTACAATGTTTGCAAAGAAGTTCTTTCACACAATCATTAAAAACAAAATAATTGGTAAATGGCTTGAAAAAAAGAGATGATCATATTATCTGAGATAAGATACTTTCAAGTAGAAGAGTTTTCCATGAGTCATTGTAACCACAGCTTTCCAGCTTGATCTTGTGTGAAAAATAACTGACCTGATCAAATTTATTTTACAAAGATAATGATTGTGTGTTTACTATTTCAAACAAAGTAAGCTAAAAAGTAATCAGATAAAGTTTGATTTTTTTTTTCTGATTTACTAAGTTTTACACATAACAAAAAAATGCCTGTGTCCTGTGAATGCATAATATCAAACAGTCACCTGTATTTTTTCCCTATAGGTAATGAAGTAAGAATTTTGACTGTGTGAACAATAATCCAATTGTTTGGCATATTTTCAAACTATTGTGTGAGGAAAACAGGCCAAAGTATGTAAATACCATGTGGGTTGGGTTGAATAATTTTCAAATGATTTTTAAATCTGCCAAACCGTTAGTCTGACTGTACACAACCATCTGATCAGTTAAACTTTTACCAAAAGACAAAATTTCAGGCTTGTCCAAATTGAAAGCATTTGCAGATGACAAAATAAATGCGACTTAAAAAACTGAAAGTTGTGTTGGGAAGGGTAGAAAACATTGTGGGAAAAGGAGAAAATGCTGGTAACCAGCATTTTCTCTTTTTCACTCAATATTTTCTACCCTTTCAGAGACTAGTTCCACCATTTGAGCCACAAATCATAAGGCCATCAGCTAGGGCTTTCTTAAACTCAATAAGGTTAGAGCGCTTCTAAGGTTAAAGCCAATATGCTCTACATAATGACGGTATTGCTGTTTGTTACATTCTTTTATGTAAATTCCAATATCAGCATGTGAAGATCAAGATCAGATTGCCCAGAATGAGCACGTTCATCACTTAACTGCAATGCCCAATGGATTCCGAGAGCCTTAAAATAACTTGTGGTGATTTGTGTGCACTGACTGTAAATGTTTCATATCCCATGAAGAATCCCTAGTTTTTACAATTTAACAGAGAAATCTTTTCAAAGCTTCAGAAAACTTTTTTAAAATCATTGTTGTAAAAGGAAAAGGAGAAAATGCAGGTAAACATTCTACACATTTCTACCCTTTCAAAGAGAATTAGTTTAATTTGAGTAACATCGTATGTGTCTTCTGCAAATGCATTCGCTGGGTATATCTAAAACTTTGTTGTCTGCTACAGAGTTAGATGGCAGTGATTGGGCAGTTGCAACTGCTGGATCCATACTGATTGAGGCTTTTCTTTGACTTTTGATATAACAAAACTAAGTCACTAAATGATATGGGTCATATTTGATACAGACCTTTAAGTAAATTAGGGAAAAACTTAATGCAGCTAACAAACATAACCTAACTTACCTGCTCAAAATGCTTCGATACTCACCTATCTAGGACAATTTAATCCACCAAAATTTCATTTCATAAACAAAAAAATCCATATTCAGGCCTTTCATGGCTCACTTCTAACACTCCAACAAAAAGAACAAAATTCAGGAATTCAAAATGAACCCTGAATCAAGCATACCTAGAGTCTTTTTAATCAAATACAGTTGATCAACGTCTGACTTTCCGGGCCAGAGCGCCTGCCCCGTTAATAATTCTGCAAAAACACATCCTATGGCCCATATATCTACAGGTGGTCCATATTGCGTATCACCTACAAGTAGTTCTGGTGCCCTGTACCAGCGGGTAGCAACATAATCTGTATATTCGTCTCCTGGACCAGCTGAAATATGAAACGATGTAACTATGAAAATAGTAATGAAGTCTTTTCATCATTATCACAAATGGGGGCTTATCACAATTTCTTTTACTTTTGCACACAGTGTGAATAAAAGCTCAAACTGCAATTTCTGTGAAGTACAATCATGTGTCTATGCTGTCTGATATCTTGTGAAATATTCCAAATGTGAGTTAAAGAATCTGGCTGCATATTCACCAAGTATTCTTAATTTCATTTAAAGTCTAATTTTAGATTCAGAAAGTAATGCCACTTCTGATTAACTAAACCATATGGTATAGCCAATAAGAAGTTGCTTTACTTTCAAATTCAGAAAACTCTTGTGAATAAAACAAAAGAATGTTTTTAAGAATAGTTAGTGAATACAGATCCTGGTGCTTTTTTGGCAACTGAAGTGTTCCCTTTTCATACCTGTATGTATGGTTCATTAATAGTCATATGAAGTTATCTGATTTTTAAAAATTTGAATGTATTTCAAAAATAACAAATCATGGGGCAGTTTTCATCAAACACTATACTATTAATTCTAATTTTAAATTCAAAAACATCTTATTGACTCACAGTGTTCTTTTTTACTCTTTTTTGGAGGCAAAGAATGTTACGTCATTGTAATGATAACAACAACATAAATCACTATTTCTCTTTAATCCTGCTATTGCTCAAAAACAATGTGCCATTATATGTCTATGTCTACATGATTCTGGCTTGAGAAGGAAAATGAGCCAAATAAAACATTAATCTTTTGCTTTATGCTCCTTTAACTAGCAATTTTTATCAATGTTTTTGCAGAGGAAGGAGCATGCATCCAACACTGCTTCAGCACAACTATGAATCCACATTAATAGAGGACAACAAAAATAAGGGGAGAGTTATGAAACCATATTGTTATTAATCTTTAAACTGCTAAATAAATGAAACGCAAGTTTTCACTCAGTAGTGAAAACCCAAATATTGCGATTTCAAAGTTGATTTAACCGGAAAGAAAATGACCATATCAGCATTATCAGACAGTGTAGATCCAAGATCTTTTGTGCAGTCTGATCTTGATCTACACTGTCAGCAGAAGCACCCCGAGTCGCACTTAGCAGCCTATCGGTTAAATTTAGATTTGTTCATGGTTCTTGGGAGAACTATTTGAGGATCAAATTGGTGAATATTGCCAAGTTAGTTCAGTAGTTTTACATTTTTATAAAAGGAACTTCACATAGGCTGACAGATGCACTAAAATTGTTTTATGGTCTCTGTTATGAGCCAAACATTGCTTAACTCTTTACCAGATGATAAAAATTTACACGTAAATATTGAAAGCATTTACTGAAGAAAAATTGCATGTCGCTCAAATACTTAAATTATTTTTCAATGAATAGAAACAAGAGGACCATGATGGTCCTATATCGCTCACCTGAGTACTAAGCAGTACAGGTTAACAATGAAGATAAATACCAAATACTGAAGTTCAAGGCCAAATGATTATGAAAGAGAGACAACTCACAACTTTAACAGAGGTCTAGGCCTTTGGTTACCCAGAAAATTTTCTTATAATTGCACAAAAGATACCTAAGTACAAACGTCTAAGCCCCGCGGCTGGACCTATAATGATCCCAGGGGCATCTTGTGTGCAGAATTTCTTGAGGTCCACAAGGTGATGCTTCATGCAAAGTATCATAGCTCTAGGCATTTTGGGTTTAAACATAAAGATTTTTCAGTTTGCATTATATATATACATGTAGATGCTACAGAGTAAACCAAGTCAAATACAGCAACTCTAATTGAAGGGCAAATAACTCATGTTGTTTGGGTCTAATAAGACCAATAATCAAAACCCATCCAAGATCTTATCGTCATATAAATTTTTACCAAGTTTGGTACTGATTGGTATATATTTGTAGATGCTAGAGTGTAAACAAAGTCAAATATGGAAATTTTGTCCAGTTCAAGGGCAAATAACTCTGGATGTCCTGGTTCAATTTGACCCATAACTGAACTCTTCCGAGACCTTATGGGAATATATATTTTGACCAAGTTTGGTACTGATTGGTCAATATTTGCAGATGCTAGAGTGTAAACAAAGTCAAATATGGCAAATTTTCTAATTCAAGGGCAGACAACTCAGTCAGTTCTGGTCCGATTAGATCCATAATTGAACTAATCTGACATCTTATGATCACACACACTTTGACAATGTTTGGTGCTGATTGAGTCATATTTTTAGATGCTAGAGTGTAAACAAAGCCAGATTCAGTAATTTTTGCAAATTCAAGGGCAAATAACTCCTAGTGTTCTGATTGGATTTGATCCAAAATCGAACTCATCCGAGACCTTATAGGCATATACATTGTGGCCAAGTTTGGTACTGATTGGTCAATATTTGTAGATGCTAGAGTGTAAACAAGAAGATTTTTAAAGATTTCCCTCTTTATCTCTATGCGAAATCCGAGAACCCACAACATTGGGCCAATTTCAACAACAGCGCCATAATTTGAAGTATTTTGGTAGAGGGCTATTAGATGACGCTACATGCCAAATATGAAAGCTCTAGCCCTTACGGTTTGGGACAAGAAGATTTTTAAAGTTTTTTCTCTCGGTTGCCATGGCAACCAGAGTTCTTTATGGAATTCAAATCTTTGAAGTCTTCTGAAAGTGCATCACCTAAGGATCATTTCTGTGAAGTTTCATTGAAATCTGTTGGGCGGTTTCAGAGGAGAAGATTTTTTAAGTAATTGTTCACGGACGGACGGACACCGGACAACGATCGATCACAATAGCTCACCCTGAGCACTATGTGCTCAGGTGAGCTAAAAAAGCTAAACTAATAATATTGGCGGACTATCATAAGGAACACATGTATGAAATTTCACAAATTTTTGTGCAGGATTTTGAGTTGAAGATACATGTATATTGATCCTTAACAGAAATATACATGAAGCCCCTTTTTCCTATGAGACAGTATTTGATATCAAAAAGGAAAAAAAAAAAAACAATAAATATCAGCAGACATCATTAGGAACACCTGCATGAATTTCTATTAATTTTTGTCACGGATTTTAGAAGATATCTGTCCTGAAAGATGGACAAACAGATGGTCATTGGTCCATGACGAAATTAAACATTTAGCCCCCTTTTTTCATGACATGGTGTTTCATGAAATAAAAACAAATAACTATTGTCTGTGGCTTGGAATAAACAATAAGAAGATGAAGTTTCATGACATTTTGTCCTTAGTTAAAGAGATACTGGTCCACAATGAAAATATATGTCAAGCCCCCTTTTTCCATGACACAGCAATAACTGGTCCTATTAGACCTACAATCAAACTCATTCGAGATCTTACGGTCATATATATTTAGACCAAGTTTGGTGCTGAGTGTAAACAATGTCAAATATAGCAATTTTTCTAATTCAAGGGCAAATAACTCCAGTCGTTCTGGTCCGATTACACCCATAATCGAACTCATCCCAGATCTTATGGTCATATACATTTTGACCAAGTTTGGTGCTGATTGGTTATTATTTGTAGATGCTAGAGTGTAAACAAAGTCAAACATAGCAATTTTTCTAATTCAAGGGCAAATAACTCCAGTCGTTCTGGTCCGATTACACCCATAATCGAACTCATCCCAGATCTTATGGTCATATATATTTTGACCAAGTTTGGTGCTGATTGGTTATTATTTGTAGATGCTAGAGTGTAAACAAAGTCAAACATAGCAATTTTTCTAATTCAAGGGCAAATAACTCCAGTCGTTCTGGTCCGATTACACCCATAATCGAACTCATCCCAGATCTTATGGTCATATATATTTTGACCAAGTTTGGTGCTGATTGGTTATTATTTGTAGATGCTAGAGTGTAAACAAAGTCAAACATAGCAATTTTTCTAATTCAAGGGCAAATAACTCCAGTCGTTCTGGTCCGATTACACCCATAATCGAACTCATCCCAGATCTTATGGTCATATACATTTTGACCAAGTTTGGTACTGATTGGTTATTATTTGTAGATGCTAGAGTGTAAACAAAGTCAAACATAGCAATTTTTCTAATTCAAGGGCAAATAACTCCAGTCGTTCTGGTCCGATTACACCCATAATCGAACTCATCCGAGTGGTCATATACATTTTGACCAAGTTTGGTGCTGATTGGTTAATATTTGTAGATGCTAGAGCGTAAACAAAAAAATGTGGACGGACGGACGACGGACGGACGGACGGACGACGGACGCCGACGGACGGTGAGTGATCACAATAGCTCATCCTGAGCACTTTGTGCTCAGGTGAGCTAAAAATGGGAAAACGAGAAAATGCTGGTTACCAGGATTTTCTTTTCTTCCACAAGATCATTAACCTTTTCCCACACAATCCTGACTTTTATCGACCCTGAGGAAAAAGGCTTCTCAAAACATTGTGGGAAAAGGTAACCAACATTTTCTCCTTTTCCCACAATGTTTTCAAACCTTTCGAATATTAATATCTATTTTTGAGTCGCATTTATTTTGTCATCTGCAAAAGCTTTGAATTTGGACAAGTCCAAAGTTTTCTTGTTGTATAAAGAGTAAAAACAAGGGATAGCTTGGTAAAGGGTCAAGTACGTAGAGGTCTTGTAGGTCACTCTGACCAAATAATAAATTTTAACAAGAATCCATAAATCATTTTGGAGTCATCTTTATAAAAAGAGTCATTTTCCTGGTTGCTTCAAACCAATCACAAGCAAAGATCAGATTACTAAAAAAAAAATGTTAAAGGCAGCTGTAAAGTGAGGTTGGCACCAATTGAGTTTCAGTAATCAAATTTTCATTGGACGATAATTTCAACACTAAGATGACAGGTTTCATTACTCTACCCGTCACAATACCCATGAATAATTAATACAGCAGGTGAATTTTAAATCAGGTCCATGCATATATATAACAAACTATATAACAGTCTAATGAAAGACTTCCAAAAACAGCTGAGTGAATTAGTTGTCAATTAAGTCCAAATGTATGACAAAACACCCTTGTTATTCCAACTCAAGGCTGTTTAACTCTTTACCAAATGACAACATTTTGGACGTTCTCAAATTGAAAGCATTTGCAGACAACAAAATAACTGTGACTGAGAAACTGAAATTTGTTTTGCCAAAGGTAGAAAACATTGTGGGAAAAGGAGAAAATGCTGGTTACCAGCATTTTCTCCTTTTCCCACAATGTTTTCAAAAGGCTTCTTCCCCAGGGTCATTAAAAGTCGGGATTGTGTGGTAAAGGGTTAACCCTTTTATCAAACTCTGTTTTTTTTAAACTCTGAGGAAGGTGGCTTTTTAATACATTGCAGAAAAGGGATAAAGTAATGTATCAAGAAGGAAACATTGAAGGTACAGGAGAAAATGCTGGTTACCATCACTTTCTGTATTTCTCATGTTTTCTATAGCCATTTTCCTGAGGGTCGTCAAAAAAGTAATTGTACTGGTAAAGGATAAAAGCATAATAAACCTATTTGTACATAGTTGTGACAATGCCAATTTTCATGTAAAAATCCCACCTACGATCAAATATAACCAATAAGTCCAATATCGTCATATTATATCCAATATATTTTCTCATTACGAATGCTTGTGTATTCATTTGAACTTATTTATTTTGGACAATTAGGTAGTGATAATTTATTAGCATGGATGACTAGCAGTAGCTCAACAACAGAGAGATGGTTCTGTAGGCAAAAGGTCCTGTGTTAACCCTTAGAGCCCCAAATAAACCTTGCAGACATTTTCAACCTAGGAAATACGAACCAAATAACTGCAATTTCATGGTTGTTTTTGTCTACAGTGATTCAGCAAAGTGGACAGTGTAGATCAATGATCAGGCTGCACAAAACATGCAGCCTGATCTTGATCTACACTTGCCACAAAGGCAACTATAGTCGTGAAAGGCATTTTAAGGGCTAATGCTTTCAAAATGAAAGAACAAATGAACTGACATTCTTTGACAGGGTAGAAAACATTGCAGGAAAAGTAGAAAATGCTGCCTGCCAGCATTTTCTACTTTTCCAACAATGTTCTAAAAAGGACTCTATCTCAGGGTCACTAAAACTATGAATTGTGTGGTAAGTGGTTGAAGTCTTGCACAGGCCAAATGCAAATTATTTCAATTCCAGTGGGTACCAAGAACATGAGTTTTTACCTGACAACAAAATTTCAGGCCAGTCCATTTTTAAGCATTTGCAGACAACATATTAAGTTTAAATTATATTATATTTGTCTGTAGAAGGGTAGCAAACACTGTAGGAAGAGGACTAAATTCTGGTTACCAGCATTTCATCCATGTCACACTGTGATTTCAAAGACCTCCTCTGTCAGTGTCGTTAAAACTTGGGATTGTGTGGTAAAGGGTTAGCTTGTCCAAACTGAAAGCATTCACAGTCGGCAAAGTAAATTTGACTTGAATAACTGTTTTTTGAAGGATAGAAAACATTGTGAGGAAAGGAGAAAATGCTTGTTGCCAGTTTTTCCTCCTTTTCCCATAGTTTTTCAAAGGCCTTCTCAATCAGGCTCCCTAGCATTTCCTACCCTCTGAAAGACAGAAATTTTCCCAACATTCAATTTGTTGTCTGCAAATGCTTTCAATTTAGTCCAGTCCAAAATTTGGTCATTTGGCACAGGGTTAACTTACTTAATATTCTAGCAAATCCAAAATCACACAGCTTGACTTGTCCCTGTCTGGTGATGAGGATATTTTCTGGTTTAACATCTCTATGGATACACTGGAAAATAAAAGTAAATAGGGTATTAAAATTTTGTTGGGTTTTTTGGGGGGCTGAAAGATCGAAATTCACTTCATACAGGTGCAGCCACAATTGAAAATATTACTGTAAAGTACCAAAAAGCATGAAATAAAATCATTTCATCATAGTACAGGCTATTTTTTTATGTTACAGAAAACTATCATACTTTAGACAATGAACAACAATTACAGTAAAGGACAGTTTTAAAGGAAAGTTGCATTTGATAATTTTGGAAACACAGGAAAAATTATGGAGAATTATGTGAGAAACAAGCAACTGCTTGCTACAATTCTTTTAACCCAAACTGAGCAGTAACAGGTTTTGACAAGCCTGGTGACAAAAGGACAAGTACAACATTATAATAAAGGAGAAAATGTTGATAACGAGCACTTTGTCCTTTTCACACAATGTTTTCTACCTTTTCAGTGACAAACCCCATTCTTTGAGCAATGTTAACCCTTTACCAGACGACAAAATTTTAGCCTTCTCCAAATTGAAAGCATTTGCAGACGACAATTTCAATTTGGCTAAAATGGTGCAATTTTTCTTTGATAGGGTAGAAAACATTGTGGGAAAAGGAGAAAATGCTGGTTACCAGCATTTTCTCCTTTTTCCATAATGTTTTCAAAAGGCTTCTTTCCCAGAGACGTCAAAAGGCGTCATTGTGCGCGGTAAAGGGCTAAATCTGTTGTCTGCTAATAGTCATTCAATATGACCAGTCTACAGTTTTGTCTTATGTTAAAATATTTAAATATTTTTCAAAAGCTCTTTAAATCAGTGACAAAAAAAGATTAAACTTGTTTTCTTCTAACCCTTTACCAAACAATCCCATGTTTTAATGACCCTGAGGGGGAAGACTTTAATAAAATGGTGTGAAAAGGAGAAAATGCTGGTTACCAGTATTTTCTCCTTTTCTCTAACCGTATTGGGGTTTGGTAACCTGCATTTTCTCCTTTTCTCACAATGTCTTTTTTTCTAATTTTTCAAAACAAAACAATCCCATCAGTTAAGCTATCATTTGATTTGTTGTCTGCAAAAGCTTTCACTTTGAGCGAGTCCAAATTTTGTCATTTGGTATACAATTATTGTCGTTTTTTACCCTTTGAAAAGTAGCAGCCGAGCTTTTCATGTCTTTCATGAAGAACAAAGGCTTTTGAAAAGATAGTGTGAAAAGCAGAAAATGCTTGTTACCACCTTGTGCCACAGTGTTTTGTACTCTTTCATTCCCATCATATCAGCCATGTTTAAATCTTAGACTGCAAATGCTTTCAATATGGGCAAGTCTAAAATTCTGATGTCTGGTACAGGGTAACGGTTGACTCTTAACCAAATGACAAAATTTTAGACTTTTCCAAATTGAAAGCATTTGCAGACGACAAAATAGTTTTGACTCAAATATTGAAATTTGTTTTGGGAAAGGTAGAAAACATTGTAGGAAAAGGAGAAAATGCTGGTTACCAGCATTTTCTCCTTTTCCCACAATGTTTTCTAAAGGCTGCTTACTCAGGGTCATGAAAAGTCGGAATTGTGTGGTAAAGGGTTAAAGTACATCAAACAGTTCTAGCTGTAAGCACTACAAATACTCACATGGTGTTGGTGACAGAAATTCACAGCAAGCAAGGTCTGATAAATAATTCTTTTAACAGTTTGTTCTGGAACACTGAAATAAAAGGGGAAATATTTAAAACAGTTAAGCACCTTTCATGATTACAAACTGCTTTAGTGGCCAGTGCAGATAAAGATCAGACTTCATCAAATATGCTGTCTGATCTTTGATCTTCACTGTCCAGTTGCCTGAAACACTATAGACAAAAGCAGCAATGGAACAGCAAAAATTTGGGTCTTGTTTCTAGACCGAGAATGTATGCTAGGTTTATCTGGCGACTTGCTTTTGTCCAGAATGTCTTGGTAAAGTGGTACATGTAGATAAAAAATCAGACTGCATATTTTGTAAATTCTGATCTTGATCTCCAATGGCCACAAAGGCAAATATGGCTGTGAAAGGTGCTCTGTTAAAATAAGCTTCAGGAAGACTAATGTGTTTGTACTCATGTCAACTCCATCAAATAGAACATGCAACAAGCATTTCACATAAAAAATAATCAAATTTTCCATTTTTTCATAAAATACTGCAAACACAGGTATTATGGCATCTGGTTCACAAACACGGAAATTTATACAATTCGACCTTTTTAATGGAGCAATAACAGGCTTCGTTGGTAGAAGATATCAAAGTAACATAAGTCAAAAGTCAAGATTTTAGCTTTTTGTAGGATATTACCTCGTGAAAATAACTTTATTTTGTACTTTGTGCTAACCACTTTTAAAAACATTGCAGCAAAAGGATAGATGACTTGTGATGAGCAATGCCACACACTTTGCTGATGTTATTATCATTTCTATCTCTAGTAACAGTGACCCCAACCTTGGTCTAAAACAAAATTAAGAGAGCTTGCAGTACAGTAAAACTTAATTATAACAAACTCTGATAATGCGAATGTTCGCTTAGTACGAATCGAAATCAATTCCCCGGCAAAAACCTTCTTTTGCCTTTGTAAAAATTAATTGTTAAAACGAATTTGGATATAACGAATTTTCGCATATTGCAAATCAAAAATCAGGTCCGCAGATATCCATTTCAACTGAAAATACCTTGGTTACACTGAAGTCGCATCTAAGGGTCTTTAATTACCAAGTCAGTTATTCACACCTTCCCGCTTGCCCATTTAACATGTTGACGCTAGAGGCGTTGATCTACACAACATAACTGACTGCGTTATCGATCGATAATTATCGTGGTAAGGTATAATTTGCCACAAGTAGAAAATTGTCGTCTGCAAATGCTTTCAATTCCTACCGGTATAAAATTTGTTTTGAATGATTAACATCGCTCACTCGATTAAATAAATACGAAATCGGCTACTAGTTTTTTCCTACCTGTCATAAATGTTATTGGATACTATAAATATAACACATATTTGTCGAAGTATGTTAGAAAAACATTTTTCTGGTAAATAAATGTTAGACTACATGTACATGTGTCCACCTTTGAGTCCCGAAATATAACGAAGTTCGTACTATCAATAAAGCGAATTATGCTTATAGCGAATTAAATCTGACGGTCCCGTGAAATTCGCTATATCAGAGTTTTACTGTACATGCATATTTTCTATACATTTTGTCTTATTGAATTTCCTCAGCAGAGTTTAAAGTACTTTTATTCTTTTGGATGGTCAGCCAGACTGATCAGCGGATGGAGAGAAAATTATAGTACCCTCCTGGTGAAACCCACAAGGGCTTAACCCTTTACCACACAATCCCGAGTTTTAACAAGCCTGAGGAAATAGCCTTTCGAAAACCATGTGGGAAAAGGAGAAAATGCTGGTAACCAGCATTTTCTCCTTTTCCCACAAGGTTTTCTACACTAACTGGCAGTTGCCATCGTTTAAACGAAATTCAATTATGTCACCTGCAAATGCTTTCAATTTAGACCAGTCTAAAATTTTGTTGTTTGGTAAAGAGTTAGAGCAGAAAAAGAGGATTTCCTTACCCTCGTGGATGTCTGTCCAATTCATTCAGCACTGTGTGATCAACATATTCAAACACCAAATGTAGTCGCTTCTTACGTCGGAATACCTCTATCAAATTGACCAGATTCGGATGTTTCAGTTGCTGTAATAAAAGGAAATCGAATTATTCTTTATGTAGATGGAGGCATGTAATAACAAAGGGTGCCTATCGTATACAGAAAATGACAATCAAGATCTGACTTCAAAGAAAAGGTAGTCTGATAGTGAATGTACATTGCCCACTGTGTAGAGATATACCACTCAAAAAATGGCAGCCCAATTGAAATATTTATAATGTTTGAGTTATTTTCCCTTAAATATCATTTATTGCTTAACTCTTTACCAAATGACAAAATTTTAGACTGGACTAAATTGGGAGCAATAGCAGACGACAAATCAGATGTGACTGAAAAAACAAAATTTGTTTTGGAAGCGGTATAAAACACTGCAGGAAAAGGAGAAAATGCCGGTTACAAGCATTTTCTCCTTTTCCTATAATGTTTTCAAAAGCTTTCTCACTCAGGGTCGTTAAAAGTTAGGACTGTGTGGTCAAGGGTTAAGCACTGTGAGCATTTAACTCTTTAAAAATACCACTGGACAAAAGTCAAGATTATTCAAAATTAAAAACATCAGCCATTGACGAACTCAAAATGACCTTCAGTTCTGTAATAGAAGCTAGGCAGAAAATGTGGGAAAAGGAAAAAAGTAATGGCATTTTCCCAAAATCTTTTCAAAAACATTTTTGTCATGGGCCTTAATTAAAGCCCTTAATTGTTTGGTACAGGTTAAAAAAAGATAAAGGCAGACAAAATAACATTTACTGGAGAGTGACAAATGACACTGTATATCAAACAATTCAAAGTTTTAACGACGCTGGGAAAGAAAGCTTAAGAAAACATTGTAGGAAAAAAGGAGAAAATACTGGTAACCAGCAGCATTTTCTCTTTTTCCCACAATATTTTCTTTTCTTTCACAGACACATTCTATCATTTAAGCCAAACTGAAATTGTCATCTGCCACTGTTTTCAATTTGGGCAATGCCAAAATTTTGCCATGTCATGAAGAGATAACAAAATGGTACCCAAAGTTTAAAGGCAGTTTTGTAATCGTTTCTCGATTGAATATCTCTAAATACATCAATATTACATAGAAGCAAATATATTTGAGCCGTGCTCTGGCAAAAGGGGGTTTAATGCATCTCCGTGATCCATGATACCAATCAAGCCGTCACATGATTATGGATCCATATTACCCACTTTAACTCTTTAAAATTTTGGACTTTACGAAATTGAAAGGATTTGCAGACGACAAATAAAATGTAGCTCAAATGATGATTTGTGTTTTTGATAGGGTAGAAAACATTGTGGGAGATGGAGAAAATGCTGGTTACCAGCATTTTCTCCTTTTCCCACAATGTTTTCAAAAGGTTCCTTCCTCGGGGTCGTTAAAACTTGGGATTGTGTGGTAAAGGGTTAAACAACCAACTTACTAATGAGGTAGACTGGTCCTTAGACATGCAGAATACTGACCAATACAAAAGTTTCGGCCCAGGTCAGCCTGAGCAAACTGTGCAGGCTGACCTGAGTCGATGCTTTTCACAGATGCAGTGAGCCCCCTTTTCACAGAGCATGGCTCATTTCTAAAATATCAAATAAATTATGTAAAATGACTTTACACTCAATGTTTGTCAATTTGTAAACTCATTTTCAAGTTTTTCTTTGATCTGCTGCTCTCAAAGATCGATATTTCATCATTTAGTTCTTCTGTAATGAATTCTTTTTAAGTTTGAATTCGGGAAAGTCATGATTTGATATTGCAATTCCTCTTATCTTATCAAATTTACCATCCATAATTTCATTTCATAGTAACATGACTCACAATCACATTTTGTTTCGGCAATCTGACCTGCAAAATGATATTACCTTTCCAACCATCAAATTTATTTTCAAGTTTTTTTTTTGTAAAAATCTAGTTTTACTTTACTTTCAAATCCTTTACCGAAAAAAAATCCTGATTTTTATCAACTCTGAAGAAAGAAGACCTGATAACTTTGTGGGAAAAGGAGAAAATGCTGGTAACCATCATTTTCTCCTTTACCCACCATGTTTTCTACCATTTCCTTTACCCATCAAGTTTTCTATCCTTTCCTTTACCCACCATGTTTTCTACCCTTTCAAAGAAAATCTTTTGAGCCACATTTAGTTTATCATCTGCAAATGCTTTCACTTCCGACAAATCTAAAATATTGTCATTGTTAAGCCTTTACCACACAATCCGGACTTTTAATGACCCCGAGGAAGAAGCCTTTTGAAAACATTGTGGGAAAAGGAGAAAATGCTGGTAACCAGCATTTTCTCCTTTTCCCACAATGTTTTCTACCCTATTGAAGACAGAAATCATCATTTGAGCTACAGTTGATTTGTTCTCTGCAAATGCTTTCAATTTGGTCCTGTCCAAAATTTTGCCGTTTGGTAAAGGGTTAACCCATTACCACACAATCCCGACTTTAAACGACCCCAAGAAAGAAACCTTTTGAAAACATTGTGGGAAAAGAAGAAAATGCTGGTAACCAGCATTTTTTTCTTTTCCCACAATGTTTTCTACCCTTTAAGAGACAAATTTTATGTTATGAGCTACATTTAAAATGTCGTCTGCAAATGCTTTCAATTTGGACTAGTCTACATTTTTGTCGTTTGGAAAAGGATTAAACAGTAATGTGACAATCAGCATTTTCCTTCTTTTTTTCTTTTGCCAAATTCTTTTTCCAATGAGTTTGTCCGAAACTAAACTGGTAAAGAGTTATTGAGTCCTGAAAGAAATGGCTGGTTCTAAGTTGTTTTCGCGTCTTCATTCTGTCCAATTTGAACAGAACTAAATACCTGCCAAAAGAATATTGCCTTTTGATCTTGTATTTGTATATCATTGACACTTTTGATAAATACCTTGTCATGCTAGACCTATACAGGATCAAATATCAACACAGGTTATTGATCAAAGACCAAACGACAACATTTTACAATTGTCGGAATTGAGAATATTTGCAGACGACAATTCAAATGTGACTCAAATGACAAAAGTTGTCTTGGAAAGCGTAGAAAACATTGTGAGAAAAGGAGAAAATGCTGGTTACCAGCATTTTCTCCTTTTCCCACAATGTTTTTTTACCTGATCAGAGGTAGAAATCATCATTTGAGCTGCACTGAACTTGTTGGCTGCAAAAGCTTGCAATTTGGACAAATCTGAAATTTTATTGATTGGTAAAGAGTTAACCTTTTATCACACAATCCAGGGTTTTAACAACCCTGAGGAGGAAGCCTTTGAAAAACATTGCAGGAAAAGGAGAAAATGCTGGTAACCAGCATTTTCTCCTTTTCCCACAATTTTTTCAAACGGCCTCTTTCCGAGGGTCGTTGGAACTTGGGATCATGTGGTAAAGGGTTAAGGCACCATAACCAACTTCAATTGCATTTGCAGACAGAGAAGATCAAGATCAGTCAGTGCAAAATGTATATTCTGATCTCTCACCCAAACTGCAACATATTTTAGGAGACATTCTGGCAAAAGCAACCTTCAAACTGCAATAATTACCGTTAGGCTTTTTCTTTCCCAGACCAAAATTTAATGTGTGTAAAATATACCAGTATGTACGGTATATTCATTTACATAATAGAGTTTCAAAAGACAGGGATTTCTTTTCAGTCCTTCTATTGTTTCAGTTATTTGCAGAGGTTAAATTAGTGTATTTTTCAATATTGAAATCAGTAGTTAGTTATGTCATTTCGAAACTATTCTTAATCCATTACCATTGCATAAAACCCTTCACCACACAATCCTGAGTTTTAACGACCCTGGAAAGTCTTTTGAAAACACTCTGATTGACTGTATGACTATAGTGTTTAATGCCGTTTTCAACATTATTTCAGTTATATCACGGCAGCCAGTGCACCTATCCTTGCTTTCCTGGAGTTTCTTTTGTACCAGTACTTTTTACCAGTACTTCGCACAATATTCTTTCCAAGCCACTGGCTGCTTTCCCATATAGCCATTATCGAAACAATGGTCAGAGCTGAGAGAGGAATGACCATTATCAATTCTCGGAAAGAAATTGGCCGAGCCAGCAATTAAACCAGTGACCTCCTGTTCTCAAGTCCTGTACGTTACCGACCGAGCTACAGGGCTCGGCGAAAACCCTCTGGGAAAAGAGGAAAATGCTGGTTATCAGAAGAAACAGCACTTTCTCCCTTTTCCCACTAGGCTTTCTACTCTTTAACTGACAAATTTCATCATTTCAGCCACTTTTTAATACTGGTCTTGACATTTTCTTGCAGTAAAAAGGTGCAAATTAGGCATTCAAATTACAGGTCAGTGGTCTTGCAATCAGTAACTCCATCTATATTTTTATGACATTAAGTATGCCTTCAACGTACTTATTTGGATACAATCCCATACAGTCGATGCATGGTATTGTTCATGTAACATTCCCACAACCCTAAATGTAAAATTATAGCATGAAACCTAAAATACATAAACCCTTTCCCAAACGACAAATTTTGGACTCGTCCAAATTGAAAGAGTTTGCAGATGACAATTTTAAATTTGATGAAAATGGTAGAAAGGTCTCAAAACGGGTAGAAAACACTGGGAAAAGGAGAAATTGCTCGTTACGAGCAATTTCTCCTTTTCCCACAGTGTTTTCAAAAGACTTGTACTGCAAACACGTGAAAACCTGGGCTTGTTTGGGAAAGGGTTAATAGGCAACATAGGAATCCCCACTGAAAAATGCTGTTGTCTTTTTCTTTACAGATGGTTGGCCACAATTACTTTGTCAGTGGCAAATGCTTTCAATTTAAACATGTCTAAAATTTTGTTGTGTGGTTAAAAAGTTGACTTGAGGAACACCTTCCTAACCCTTAAATTGCCGATCACATTAATGGTTGCTTTTGCAGCCAGTGTATATCAAGATCGGACTGCACTAAACCTGCTATCCAATCTTCAGTCTACACTGACCAGTCTTCTGCTCGTTTTGTTGAGGCGTTCTAGAAAAAGTCAACCTTGGTCAACCTTGGTATTGCAACCATTTTGGTCTTATTTCTAGATTTCTAGATTTGAAATTCTGTTGGGTTTACCCAGGGTTCTAAAGGTTAAAGTTACAGTGTACTTCTTTCATTGTCATGAGACCAAAATTATGTGTAATTAAAAACAACAAGTAAAAAGTGGGACAAAGAATACAATGTAATTAGGACAAATACAATACTTCTTCCCACAATCTGTCGTTTACAGGTTATTTAACCCTTTACCACAAAATTCCGACTTTTAACATCCCTAAGAAAGACACCTTTTGAAAACATTGTGGGAAAAGGAGAAAATGATGGTAAGCAGCATCAGTGTCTCCTTTTTCCCTCAATCTTTTACACCCAAATCAAATTTCAATTTCTCAGTCACATTTATTTTGTCATCAGCCCGCAAATATGCTCTCAATTTGGACAAGTCTAAAATTCTGTCCTTTGATAAAGAGTTACAGTAAATTTTTGCAATTTCAGAAAACTCTTTTTGGCAAAAGTCGTTGCGAACGAAACTTAACCCATTACCACACAATCCCAACTTTTAACGACCCTATGAAAGATGCCTTTTGAAAACCTTGTGGGAAAAGGAGAAAATGCTGGTAACCAGCATTTCCTCCTTTTCCCACAATGTTTTCTACCCTTCCTAATACAAATATCAATTTTTCAGTCACATTTATATTGTTGTCTGTAAATGCTTTCAATTTGGACCAGTCTAAAATTTTGTCATCTGGTAAAGAGTTAAGTTGCTTTTGTAATTACAATGTACTGGAGTGTGGGTAAAAGATGAAGCTGTATGGAACATGCTACATGTGTCTGTCTGATACAGACCTATACTTAACCCTTTCTCAAACGACAAATTTTATTAACTTCAAACTGAAAGCATATGCAGACGACAAATTTGAAAGTGGAACAAATGAACTTGAGTTTTTTGACTGGGTTGAAAATATTCTGGGAAAAGAAAAAAATGCTCGTAACTAGCATTTTCTCCTTTTCCCACAATGTTTTCAAAAGGCCTCTTCCTTGGGGGCCGTGAAAATACAGGACTGTTTGGTAAAGACTTAAAGTTTGTGAAATACTCAATTACAAAAGCCTATAAATTGCAAAATCTTATGATTTTCTTTTGGTCTTCCTGCCATAATTTTTTTTTAATCCAGGGAGAGTTAATCATTTAACCCTTCAATCCCAAGCTTTAACGACCTTAACTCTTTACCAAACGACAAAATTTTGACCCTCTCAAATTCAAAACATCTGCAGACGACAAATTCAAAATTAGTACTAGTGAGCTTAGGCTCTCTGACAGGGTAGAAAAGATTGTAGGAAAAGGAGAAAATGCTGGTTACCAGCATTTTCTCCTTTTCCCACAATGTTTTCAAAAGTCTGCTTTCCCAGGGCCGTGAAAACCAGGGATTGTTTGGTAAAGGGCTTACAGAGAAGACTTTGGAAAACATTGTGGGAAAAGGAGAAAATGTTCTCCTTTTCCCACAATCTTTTCTGTCCTTTCACTTACAAATTTAATCATTCGAGCCACATATACTTTGTCGTCTGCAAATGCTTTGAAACGTGACAAAGCCAAAATTTTGTTGTTCGGTAAAGGATTAAAGTAGAATGTGAATGTTTGAGGTATACATAATCAAGTTCTCAATAGTTTTTGTCTGTAAAAAAATACTCTGCTATTTAAATGTCAATGAAGTAATAACACAGCCGATTTTTGAAAATTAACTTGCCTATACATGTTGTGGAACAATAATTAAGTATAACATGAACCATTCACGTTGCCATCCCGAGCTAGTCATGGTGATATCATTGAAATCAAAGCAAATATACTTTCATGAAATGATAATTGTTTAACCCTTTACCAAACGACAAAACTTTAGACTAGTCCAAATTCAAAGCATTTGCAGACGACAAAATAAACATGACTCAAAAATTAAAAATAGTTTTGGAAAGGGTAGAAAATATTGCGGGAAAAGGAGAAAATGCTGGTTACCAGCATTTTCTCCTTTTCCCACAGTGTTTTCAAAAAGCTTCTCTCCCAGAGTCATTAAAACCCGGGATTGTTTAGTAAAGGGTTAATAGCATGTAAATTTGTGATGAAATGGGTGAAAAAAGAAGTTTAGTATGCTAAAATTCTTTGATGGAAAAAGAAGAAAATTCTGGTCACTAGCATTTTCTTCTACTTCCACAATCTTACACCATCTCTTCAAAGCGGAATCCAATCTTTTTTTGCCACCTTAAACTCTTTACCACATGACAATATTTGGATCGGTCCAAATTGAAAGCATTTGCACACAACAAATTAAATGTGGCTCAAATAACTGGATTTATCTCTGACAGGTTAGAAAACATTGTGGGTAAGGAAAGAATGCTGCTTACCAGCATTTTCTCCTTTTCTAACAATGTCTTCAAAAGCATTCTCTTTCAGGATCGTAAAACTCGGGATTGTGTACTAAAGGGTTAAGTCATCTGCAAAATTCTCTGCTATGACCAAGTCTTAAATAATGTCTGTGTGTTGTTTAAGGACACAATCACCATTTTCTTCAGTCATATTATAACAGCCACTGTACTCATTCATCTGTCTCTGGAATCTCTTTCCCTAGGTCTCTATGCAACAGTCTTTCAAAGCCACTGGCTGCTTTCCCACGGTTACATCATCAGAAAAATATTCAGCGTATAATTTCTTGCCTGGTAGAGTTAACTCTACAAAACTATCCTGAGTTTTGACAACCCTGAGGAGAAAGCTTTTAAAAATATTGTGGGAATATGACAGAGCACAGGCATCAAGCATTTTTTTTTCCCTTCCCTGCCATCGTTTCTACTGTTTTAAAGGCATATTCCATTATTTGAATAAGTTGTCTGCAGAGACTTTCAATTTTGACGAGTCAATAATTTTGTCATCTGGTAAAGAGTTAAATTTCATTTCAGTTGTATCAAAACAACCAGTGCACCTGTCTGTGTTTTCCTGGTGTCTTTCTTCCAAGTTCTCAGCACAACCAGTGCTCTTTCAAAGCCATTATCTCTAGACCACATTAACCTTTTACCATACATTCCCGACTTTAAACAGCTCCAATGGCAAAATCTTTAGAAAAACATTGTGGGAAAAGGAGAAAATGCTGGTTACCAGCATTTTCTCCTTTTCCCACTATGTTTTCTATCCTTTCAAAACAAATTTTCAATTTTTGAGTCACATTTATTTTGCTGTTTGCAAAATTCTTTCAATTTGAATAAGTCTAAAATTTTGTCGTTTAGTACAGAGTTAACCCCATCAAAACAATATTCAACTTAAAACTGTGATGCTTAAGTAATAACTCTTTACCAAACGACAGAATTTTAGACCAGTCCAAATTGAAAGCATTTGCAGAAGACAAAATACAGTTGATCCAAAAATTGAGAAATTTTTGTGAAGGTTAGGAAACATTGTGGGAAAAGGAGAAAATGCTGGTTTCCAGCATTTTCTCCTTTTCCCACAATTTTCTCAAAAGCTTTCTTTTTCAGGGTCATCAAAACTTGGGATTGTGTGGTAAAGGGTAAACTCTTTACAAGACAACACAGATTAAGACTTGTCCGTATTGAGAGCATTTGCCGATGAGAATTGAACTGTAGCTCAAAGGATCAACTCTGGCTTTTCAACAACAGAAAATATGATGGTAAAAGCTTACCAGCGTTATCTCATGTTTTCAAAAGCCCTCTCACTCCTGATCGTTAAAACACAAGATTACTTGGTGAAAAGTTAAACTTTTTACCATTCTAAACAATCCCACTTTTTTAAGACTGAGAGGAAGAGGGTTTTTGAAAAAATTAGGGGACAAAGGAGAATATGTTGGTGTACTAGCATTTTCTCCTTTTCCTCCAATGTTTTCTATAAGGACTCCCATCATTTGAGCCACATTAAAGTTGTCATATTTAACTGCTTTCACTTTAACCAGTGTAAGATTTTTTTTTAAATCTGGTTAGCCCTTTATGAAACAATCCAGAATTTCAACAATCCTGGGAAAGAAAGACAGCTTTTGAAAACATGCAGTGGAAAAAAACAATGCTGACAACCAGCATTTTTTCCTTTTCCAACACTGCTTTCTACCTTTTCTAACAAATCTCAGCATTTAGGTAAATTTAACTCTATCCAACATGCGAAAAATTTATACCTGTCAAAATTGGAAGCATTTGCAAATGCCACTTTCAATTTGGCTCAATTGATGGAATTTGTCTTTGACAGGATAGAAAACATTGTGGGAAAAGGGGAAAATGCTGGTAACCAGCATTTTCTTTTCCAAAAAATTTTTTAAAAGCCTCTTCCTCAGGTTTGGTTTGTTAAAACTCTGGATTATGTGGTAAAGGCTTAATTTGCCATCTGCAAATGCAAATGCTTTCAATTTGGACCAGTCTAAGATTTTATTCTTTGGTTATGACTAACCCTTTACAACATGACATTACAGACTTACCAGTATTGAGGGCATTAGCAGACAATTTAAATATGGCTCCAATGATGGAATCTATCTCTGGAAGACTAGAAAACATCATTGAAGAAGGAAAAAATGCTATTAACTAGCATTTTGTCATTTTTCCCTCATTTTTTTTATAAACTTTCTTTCTAAGAATTGTCTAATCTCTGCACTGTGTGATAAAGGGTTAAATCATCATATGCTTACCTTCAACATCCTGATTTCTCTCATTGCTATCTTTTTTATAAGTGGATCTTCCTCTGACTCCACAAACTTTTTAATGGCAACATGTTGTTGAGTATCTCTGTTTTTACATTTGAACACCACACCATAGGACCCCTCCCCTATGCGACAAATTTTTTCGTACTTCTCCATTGTATTATGTTCACAGCTGGGCTGTATTTGGTAAATATTACTGAGAATGTTTTTGACAAATTTCACAGATACTGCAAATTAATTTGACTAGAAATATGATGTTGATAATCCAAAATGTTTCAGGGATCACTATCAGGTCGAAATTTAACTGACCTGGGTTTTCAAATTAAACAACTATCTTTTAAAATTCCAATCCATGTTCGCATTAAATTACGAACCTGTTTACCTTTCACAAAACCATATACCGTAAAGTAGGTTGTCACAGTGAAATTCCGAAGGGAAAATAATGAGTCTTTCAGGTATTACACAAACGGGCACCTGTTGTTTATCGAAAATTTGTTACAATTTCACAGCAGATTAGAAGAAAGACATCCAGTGTCGAAGAACCAACTTTATCCACTGATTATTTCAAACTAGCGTTATCCTTGAACAAGTATCTGTTCTTTGTAAAAAGGCCCATCTTTTTAGAAGTTCGATGTTTTTCTTCGTCACCATTGTATCAATATCTCAGTCGCCATAATGATTGTGTATGTCACTAAATTTTGATTATTAGTGCGCGATCAAAATATCAATAGCGAAAGTTTAGCTGGAAAATCTAATGGAGAAGGTATTGATAAAAACACATGATTTTAAAATACATATCATGAAATGGTACAATTGCTCAGAAAACTCTGAAAAATTGTGCCTTACTTATGACCTATTTAGCATTGCGGAGGGTGAAACGCACGGCTTATACAAGTAATTCGGCTGTTGTTTTGGCACGAGGGTTATAGCCATAGCAACATTATCACGTGACCAAACTATGTCAATAAAAGTCAAGATAGGAAGTTGTTCATGGGATAATTGAAAAGATAGTACTATTCTCTTTAAGTTAGCGGAGCGAGTTATTAGATCTCGACAGATCTATCTTAAGTTTGCAGTTTTGAGTTTTTAAAGAGAGACATAAACGTTATTTTCAAAACAGCGGTTACATAATCGTTGTTTTATTGAAAAGTTTTAAAGTAGGACACAGGTGTTGCCTACACACGTCTACAGACCTATTTGAGTGACTTTTTTCATTCTTAAATGGGCAACACTTAATAGATGAATGGTATAGACTAGGTCTGCCTTTTACTAAACTGTTTAGATTTACGCGAACTATTTAGGATTGTATGTACACGCATCTCTGCTTTTCCGACAGATATGAGCTGGCAAAAAGTTAAGAAAATATTAGATTTTACTCAAACTGTAAAGTTATGCAGTTTAGTGAGACCTATCAGACTTGATGCTTGCTTACCTAAATTGCGTACGCAAATTTGGTACGTGCGCAGTTTCGTGAAAAGCAGTCCCTGATGTGAGCCGAGCATGTACATGTATGTGCATCTCATGACATGAAGCTATGCTTCTCTGGACAAAAGACTCGAATAAATGCAATACATAATTGCTTTTCGTCCTGAATGTTTCAACAAAGCGGACAGTTGAAATAAAAGATCAGACTGCAAAGTCTGATCTTGATCCGCATCGACTGAAGAGACAACTAAAACTTTGCAAGGCGCCTAAAGGGTTAATTAAATAATATTTGCCAAACCAAAAATCACTGACTTGTCCAAATCCAAAGCTTTTAACTCTTAACCAAACGACAAAATTATAGGCTGGTCCAAATTGAAAGCATTTGCAAGCGACAAAATAAATGTGACTGAAAAATTGAAATGTGTTTTGGGAAGGGTAGAAAACATTGTGGGAAAAGGAGAAAATAAATGCTGGTTACCAGCATTTCTCCTTTTCCCACAATGTTTTCAAAATGCTTCTTTATCGGGGTCGTTAAAAATCGGGATTGTGTGGTAAAGGGTTTAAGCAGACAACAAAACTCATCCTCAAGGTCATCAAAACTTTGGATTGCGTGCTAAAAAGTTAACACGCATCAAGCAGCTAAGCCAAAGTAACCAAGTGACAAATCAGTGGGAAACATTTAACCAGATGACAAAGTTGTGGTCTTATCTGAATTGAAAGTACTTGCAGAAAACAAAATTTTATTTAGATCTAAATGTGTCTCAGTTGACGTAATTTGTTTTAGAAACAGTAGAAAGCATTATGGGAAAAGGAGAAAATGCTGGTTACCAGCACAATGTTTTTAAAAAGCTTCTTTCTCGAATCACGTAAACTCGGGATGGTATAACAAAGGGTTAAGACAATGGATTCAAAATAAAAAAAAAAAAAAAAAATCCTGAGGTCAACTCCAGCTGAAGGTATTGATCTCAAGGAAGCGTCCTTGGGTAAGGTACTATAGAGCCCCAGCCTTTTACTCGCGCAGAGATGCATCCAGAAATTTGGGAAGAAATGCTCCCATAATTACTGAAACTTGGACAGAGGTTGGACACTGAAAATAATTGGGGGTGCATATCCACCGTGTATCATCGACTCCGGAACTTGGTACCAGCTGAAGCGGTGATAAACAAAACCTGGTCATGTCCAGGTCAGGAAAATTCTTTGTTTTGTTGTTATGTCGCGATATTATGCCTCAATGAGAATGTCTCCATTTACGGAACATATTTTTGTTTGAAATGCACATCACGAAATGACATGAAAATGATTTTAAGTTCACTTTTTATTGTAAAACGAGCTGCCTGGTACTGCCGATATAAGGTGTCTTCATCAAAACCCACTGTTTATCATACAAACGGTTGCATCAAATTTCAGTCCATTGTTATGCATTCCCATCACCGCTGCTTATATATAATCAACAGTTTTCTCTAAACAATAATGGAACTCGATAAAAACATCATAAAACTCGGAAGGCTTGGGTACGGCAACTTAAGGCCTTGCATAATAATACTGGACGGCGTCTTGCTAGCTAACTGTACGGCGATTTATTGTGAAAATAATAGAATTTAATGCAATGTAGCGCGCGAAAGGGTATTATTTCCTAGTTACATGTAGTACCATTTTCACAGTAGCCAGCATTAGCTACAAGAGAATTTATTTGGTAGAGTATGGTCATATCGAAAGAAAAAAGCACACAGCTCGACTGGGGGCTCATTCCTCTGGCAGGCCGTGCGAGTAGTCTAGCCACAAACTACCGAGTTGTATATCGGACTGTGACAATAAGTTTATAATTCGGGAAATATTACCCGAGAGAAATATTTCCAGTATCTTGAGCTAACGATGGATTCATTTACACGAGGGCCATTAATTTTGTAGGGTACATCGTATTTATAGTAGAGACAAAGTCACTTTAAACGGCGAATTCGTATAAAGGAAAGTTTGAACCTTCCTTAAAAAGATGGGGGAAAGACACAGTAGGCTATAGATCTAATCATGAACACTGACATGAATTTAGTGCAATAAAAGGTTTCTCAAGCTGTACCAATATCGGTGGTATTATTTGAGATTTTCGAGACGCTGGTACAGCAATGCCTTATCTAGATCAGATAATCATGGGTACATGTTGTAGAAAAGTTAGCTATTTCAACAATGAAATTGTATGTTAAATGTTAATAAGTTTTCTTAAAAGAAACTGTCATACTAAGAATGGCATTACTTGACGACTCACAGGACCTGTTTCCATGCATGATGTTCTGTTTCCGGGTATATATATATATTTCCATAAAATCTCTATTGTTGACCCTACCACGACCACAAAACCTAAAGGAAAACAAATATTTCTTAAAGCAGAACACTGTTACGACCCTGTGACTCATTCTTCGTTCTTAAATTTTCAGTGTCTGGCATTTTCTCGCAGAAACGTTATTTCAAACCCAACAACTATCCTCCCTTTTCTGAGCAGGATAGGTGTGGTAACTGACCATGCAAGTTTCCAATATAAAAACAGGACATGTTCTTGTGAATGTATTTTGTAGCAGGTGCATGCATACGAATTGCGTATTAAATTTAAGTGTAGTTGTTTATCTTTACAATGATATCAAATATGAATGGTTTCCTAGGTGGGCAATCGCCGCAGATGAACTTTTCAAACGGCCCTTTAACCGGGCCGCAGCAACTCGTACAACCAATATGCGCGCCCAGCAAAAACAGCTCTCAGCCTCCATACTATAGTCAGAGTCTGGTCAGAGTCTTCGCTGGTCGCATGAAGTAGGGTTGGGTCCTTAGCTATCAATAGAGTGGTCATTGAAGACACTGATCTAAATGAACAGGCTGATCTTAGCAGGATGCACATGTAAACAGTAGAATTTGTTGTGCTCAGGCTCATTTATTAGCGTCCAACCACCTAAATCTTGGACCACCATGAATCGCGGACAACTGCTTAGTACCACTAGAATGCAACCTTTTTTTCGGCGTAGCAGAATGCGCTGGCTTTTGACCTACTTCTTGGTAATAATAAAGAATGAATAGATGGTAATTTGCGATTGGTGAAATATGTGCACCTGTTCGGCATATTTCCTCGTACTTCATGAAACCACTATCAACAAGTGTTGCTACTGCTAACCGATACCCTGAGCCTTGATTCATACCATAGCAAACTAATGTAGCAGGGAATAATTCTTTTCTTGTGCTATTTGGAAACTAAATATTTCATGAGCGTTACCCAATAGCCCGATACTGCTTTTAAACAAACTTAAAATCACTGCGGAGAAAGAGGCAAATTGCTCGTGAGGTTACTTTTCATTATTTTACTTCATATTGAGCCACAAAAGAGTTTCAATATTCATATTCCAGTATCTCTTACACCGTCTATCTTTTTTAAAGATATTTCTTTTTACTTTTCTAACGTCGTCTGCGCATGTCATATTTTTCGAAGATTGACCTGTCTGCTATGACGCATCACTTGATAAAAAATGGATATATATCAATACGCGGTGCGTAAATTGCCGCTTAAAAAGTGCAGGCGAAAATGGCAATAAATAATACGTCAGTGGAAAAATCAATCCAGTTTTTTGCTACAGATTTCTTAGAAGACGAAATGAATTCCAACGGGGAAAATATTTTTTTAAAATACCAACTGTTTACTACAAATCTCTGCCAACAGTTTCTAAATATGGATATGGGGAAAACCGGGATTTGTGCAACAGACTGACAACAAAAATAACGTCCCCACCCTGCTGGGCTTATACCGGGACTATTTCCCAAGCTTATAGGAGCTTATATTTATAATCGGCTGGTGCATAGGTTATATGCTGGCTAACCATGGCTGGATGAATCGTACAAGGTAGGTTTTAGAGAGTAAATGTATATTATATTTTGAAATTCTTTGCATTGTTTCCCGCCTTGAAAAAAAGTCCGGTTCACTACCCAGAATGCCCATATCAGATAGGTGATGCACTCGTCACAACTCGGCCGATTCCGTACCTACATCTAACCTCGTCTGTAGGGAGGCTTCCATTTTGAACTACCAATCACATGATCTTAAACATGGCGGCGCCCCTGTATATCGCTTAGCAACGACATGAACAACCACTGTGAAGTTATTCACTTCTATCGATCTGTCGATGAAAGCTCCTAACGGAATTGATAAACCACGCTAAAACTTGAATGTACAAACTGTTTGCCGGCTCAAATACTCTTAGAAAGATAACGATAGAAAATTTACTCATGCGTTCTTTCTAAAGAGGATCCTTACAATTTCAATAACGGTAAAGCGGTGTGCTTCCGGAGATGTGCGATATGTACCGTGTAGGTGCATATCAAGCTACGTGATACAGCCGAGGGATTTGATCACCGGATCACCCGAGGTATGCCGAATGATAGGTGATGTATTTGAAAAATGCCACCTAGCGGAAGATACTGCTTTTCTAAATCATTTACTGCCGCAGTTCACGGTAGTGCCCTTCTAAATTGTAACCGTACTATTTTTGCCTTTCTGTGACGTCAAAACGCTAAATATGTTATTCGTCCTGATGTAGACTACTCTTGGTGCAATATCCGCTAGCGAAGGGCATTAGAAACTGCAAAGGGATAAAAGAAAGCGCCAAAATAGCCACTTTTGCTGTATCATACCGATGCAAGTTGCCGTACAGTTAATTTAGTAAAATTTTCATGTTGCCGTACAACAGCCTTTCAAATCGCCGTACTCCCGAGGATTCTTGTTTTCGAGAATAATTCAATCAAATCTTGATTGTTGCGTATGAAATTATACCGCAGTCAATTCCAAATGTCCGGAATATTTTGATATTAAATACCATGGGTAACAAGCTTTGAAACAACGAAAAACGAACGATTTTCAATGGGATATGGTGGTTTGAGCAGTACCAGTTAGTAGGATTTCGCTGTTTTTTGCAGCATGCATGAATATTATTTTTGAATCACGATCATGGACAGCAGTTGGGCATCTCTAAACACCGATGCTCATCGTTTGGTAGGAAAACACTCATTAAAAACCATTAAAAAAACGATTGACTCACACCACTATGTGCCATGACTACCTTTTGTGTCGACTCGGCTGGTACCAAGTTCCGGAGTCGATGATACACGGTGATATCAAAACCATTTTATGTGCTTTGAGGTTGTTTATAAATGCTATAAACGTTTATTAAGAATGCATAAGTATTACCGTGAAAGAAGTATGTATGCAACTACAGAAAAATTCAGCAAGAATCTATGTCTTCGTCTTATGATTATAGAGAGATTTTAACTCTTGCTTGATGTTTTAGTCAGCACGTATGCAATCAGTTGTTACAAAACATTAAGGTTAGCTTGAAGTGCCTGATCGAACGACGCCAATTTGGCATTTGTCATGGGTTTTCGTGTTTCTGCACCATCCATTTCCAAACTAGTTTGTTTTGATAAAAGTTTTTCTTAATGGTTTGGAACACAATCTAAACAAAAAAATCAACACTATTATTTCAGCTTGAGTCAGTCTTTTATTTTACCTTAAAAAAAAAAATATTGAATCCGAGTCAATATCGGACGTGCTCTCGATGTGCAGAAACACCTGCACGTCACCTGGCGGACATACCGGAGATGATACGGCGTATCGTTGCTCTTGGAATCTCATATGGCTGAAATACTGAGAGGTAAAGTCACCCCGTCATGTCATGCCAGAAGAAACCAGATACAGGTTTCCCTTAATTTTGGGGATACGTATACTACAGTATTTGAGAAACCACGCGGAACATACTCTAATGACGTGACAGGCACGAATCAACTCGGCCGATTCTGTACCTACATCTTACCCATTGCTAATACGAGGGCTTGGTATCCGGAACTTGCAACTGGGATCTTCAATTTACGATTGATGGTAAATCTGTGTAATACCTCTTCCTCATTTAAATCACACTTAACATGTAGCAGAGGGAGAAACACTAGGTAACCAGTGATTCAGTATTCTCAGGTAAATTCCTCCTATTTGTGGAGCACTGTCATTTAGAGATATTTCTATACAGTGTTAGTTAATTATATTCAACAATTTACTTCAACTTCCAAACGTTGCATATATACATGTACACATGCTTCCTAGCATATATACACATATCTGACAGGCGCGAAACACAAAGTGTCTCAGACCGGGGATCGAACCCCAGACCTTAAGACTTGTAGTCCAACGTGTTAATCATTAGACTACGGATCCACCCGTTTCTCATTTCCCCTTTTTTTTTCCAAAACAAATTTTCCCCAGGGTTTTGACAAAATGTGATCACTTGGTAAATAGTGAAAAAAGCAGTTTCAGGATAGTACATGTACCAGTGGGGGGAAAAATACTGCCTGGCAAACATGGACAGGTGCACTGGTCAGAAATCTTTTTGAAACATGTTAACCCTTTCCCAAACAAGCCCTGGTTTTCACGTGTCTGCAGTACAAGTCTTTTGAAAACACTGTGGGAAAAGGAGAAATTGCTCATAACGAGACCTTTCTGCCATTTACATCAAATTTAAAATTGTCGTCTGCAAACTCTTTCAATTTGGACCAGTCCAAAATTTGTCGTTTGGGAAAGGGTTAAACAACACAAATTCACAGATATAAAATGAAGAAGGAATAAGGCCATTAATTAAAACGCAACAACAATATGGGAATGTACTTTTTTTTTTACTTTTGAATTTTTTTATTAAATGAGTCATAATATACATATATCAAGACCAAGAAAATGTAACCTCAGTAAAAGGGTAAAATAAAAGAATGCATTATCAACTAAGTATACTATGAACTCTTCAAACATATGCGTAACATGACCAAATTAAAACAGAAACAGAAGTGACAGAAAAAGGAGCCATTACTCTTAACTCTTTACCAAACGACATAACTTTAGACTGGTTCAAATTGAAAGCATTTGCAGACGACAAAATAAACATGAATGAAAAACTAAAATTTGTTTTGGGAAGGATAGAAAACATTGTGGGAAAAGGAGAAAATGCTGGTTACCAGCATTTTCTCCTTTTCCCACAACGTTTTCAAAAGCCTTCTTCCTCAGGGTTGTGAAAACTTGGGATTGTGTGGTAAAGAGTTAAGACTCGAGTACATGTCAGCTCTAAAAAGCTTGTCAATTTACTAAAGTTATTACTCGCCATTAGAGCACTTCAGCATTTTTCAAAAAACTTCGCTTTTACAACCTTAAGGAAGGCTTTTAAAAAAAACAAAACATGGGAAAAGGACAACATGCCCATAACCAGCATCTCTTTTTCTCGTTTTTCCAGTTTCAACAACAAATCTCATCATTTGTGCGATATAATGTTGTCTAGAGCTGCTGTCATTATGGTCATGTATGGAAGTTTGTTGCATGTTCAAGAGACTACATGCTGAAATGAGCATTTTCACTTAGTAGTTAGGGGAACACTAGAAGGTTGCCCAGTGGCAACGTTTATCAAGCCCGCCATGTGGGAGTTAGTAAAGAACCTCAAAAGCTGCACATGGAAAAAAATCAACCAATGACTCAATGCACACCTCTCTTATTTCACACCCCTTTGTATTCACATTTGCATGAGGATAGGAGTATTCCCTATGTATGAACAAGAAGAAGCTTAATTTATCAACCTAAAATATGACCTTGACCTGAAGTGAATAATTCAGAGAAACACTTACTATTCATCATGACAAAAAGTTGTCAAAAATTTTATCATTTGACCATAAAGTGTGAACTTGACCATGGACCTATCTGCACAAATTTAGAAGTGGCACATCTACTCATAAAGGAGAACAATTGTGCAAATTGATTTTGAAATCCATCCACATGTGCATAAGTTATGGCTCAGACAACATGTATTTAATTAACTCTATCATTTGACCTTAAAGCGTGACCTTGACCTTGGACCTATATGATTAAATATTTTAAATGGCACATCTACTCATGAAGGAGAATAATTGTGCCAAATAATTTCAAAATCTATCTAAAATGTAGAATTTATGGCTCAGACATGCTCTATTAATGACAACTTTATCATTTGACCTTCAAGTGTGACACTGACCTTAGATCTACCTCAACAAAACGACTCTTCTATGGGCAAAGGAGAACACTTTTCCAAAATTATTTTTAAATCCATTGATAAATGTAGAAATTGTAGCTCAGACAAGCTCTATCTATGAGAATTTTACAATTTGACCTTTATGAGTGACCTTGACCTTGGACAAATCTTAACAAATGTTTCAAATGGCATGTCTGCTGGTAACAGAGAACAACTTTACCAAAATATATTGAAATCCATCCATAAATGTGGAAGTTGTAGCTTGGACAAGCCCTATGACAATTTTATCATTTGACCTTCAAGTGTGACCTTGACCTTGGACCTACCAGAAAAATTTGTTTTAAATGGCACTTCTACTTATAAAGGCGAACAATTGTGCAAAATTATTTTCAAATCCATCCATACATGTAGAACTTGCAGTTTGGAAAAGCTATATGTATAACAATTTTATCATTTGACTTTCAAGTGTGACCTTGACCTTGGACATATCTGAACAAATGTTTCAAACGGCACATCTACTCATAAAGGAGAACAATTGTGCCAAATTATTTTGAAATGCATCTACAAATGTAGAAGTTACAGTCTGGACAAATTCAGAAGGACACACACACTAACACACTAAAACACGGACGGACACACATACACCAAACTGACATTGTGGCAACTATGCCTTGCTGACTGCAAGCGGGCTTGACAAAAATATTGCATTTTCAGCATTTTCAAATATATTTTGACCAGAAACACTACATGATAGATTCTCTGTCATTTGCTCTCATCTACAAAGTTCATAAAAACAACATAAAAATCAAACCAGATGATATATAAGTAAATGAAGTTCAAGCAATAGGATTCATCTCTGAAAGATACGGTTACCAGCATTTCCTCCTTTTCCCACTATGTTTATAACATTTGTTTGCCTCAATTTCTTAAAAACACAAGACTGTTCGGTAATGAATTCAGTTGGGCTATATTTTTGACCACCCGAAGTATATACTAGAATCTCAAAAGAGAAGATGTTGAAGCAAAGGGTAAAAACATATTATAACTTGCATGAGGAAAAAGGGTCAACTGTTTGAATCAGGTGTCACTTGTTTCCAAATTGCTGTAGACTCATTAAAATACATTGCAATGGAAAAGACATGATTAAACCTTTACCAAACGACAAATTTTGGACTGGTCCAAATTGAAAGAGTTTGCAGACGACAATTTTAAATTTGATGAAAATGGCAGAAAGTTCTCAAAAAGGGTAGAAAACACTGTCGGAAAAGGAGAAATTGCTCATTACGAGCAATTTCTCCTTTTCCCACAGTGTTTTCAAAAGACTTGTACTGCAGACACATGAAAACCAGGGCTTGTTTGGGAAAGGGTTAAACCTTTACCATACAATACCGAGTTTTAACGACACAGAAGAAGAAGGCTTTTGCAAACTTTGTGGGAAAAAGAGAAAATTCTGCATTTTCTTCTTTTCCCACAATGTTTTCTATCCTAACAAACACAGAACTCATCATATGAGCCACTCTTGTTTTATCATCTGCAAATGCTTTCAATTTGGTCGAGTTCAAAATTTTGTTGTATTATAAGAGTCAAGTCTTTACCAAAGGACAAAATTTAGACTAGTCCAAATAGAAAGCATTTTGCAGATGACAAAATAAATGCAAAAATGAAATTAGTTTTGGGAAGGGCAGTACGACAAAATAAATGCAACTGAAAAAATGAAATTTGTTTTGGGAAGGGTAGAAAACAATTGGAGAAAATGCTGGTTATGCTGGTAATCAGCATTTTCTCCTTTTTCCACAATGTTTTTAAAAGGCCTCTTTCTCGAGATCGTTAAAAGTCAAGATTGTGTGGTAAAGGGTTAAACCATCGTGAAGGGTTACAAATTTATGTACAAATAATATATAAACAAATTGTTACATTAAAAAAGGATAAAATGAAACATTCATACATAAAAATAAGACATACCATACAATAATGAAAGACCAAAATTACAGCAACACATACAAATTACTGTGACAAAATTATATTACAAATCCATTTTTCTACAATTAAAATGTAAAAAAAATTGTCAGTCTAACATAACTATCTCCACATACAGTAATTTTATCCTTTTACTAGCAGATAACCTTCTTTGAAAGTATTGAAACAAAAGGAGAAATTGCATCTTTTATGCAATTTCTCTTTTTGCTGCACATTTTTTTTCTAACTGTATTAATGAATATATAAAAGAAAAGAAAAGTTTTAGCAAATCTTTCTTTAACCCATTACCAAACGACAAAATTTTAGCCTTGTCCAAATTGAAAGCATTTGCAGACGACATTTTCAATGTGGCTCAAATAGTGCAATTTTTCTTTGATAGGATAGAAAACATTGTGGGAAAAGGAGAAAATGCTGGTTACCAACAGTTTCTCCTTTTCCCACAATGTTTTCAAAAGGCTTCTTTCCCAGGGGCGTTAAAAGGCGTCATTGTGCGGTAAACGGTTAAACTGAAATATTCTGCTTTATTTTTTTTTCCTTTTCTATCCACATGTATCATTTCAAATATGTATGTCCCCTACAGAACTTCAGGATCTGTATTTTCTTAAACTGTTTTTATTTTAACCCTTTACCATACAGTCCCGACTTTTAACGAACCTGAAGAAAATGCCTTTAGAAAACATCGTGGGAAAAGGAGAAAATGCTGGTAACCAGCATTTTCTCCTTTTCCCAATATGTTTTCTACCCATCCCAAATCAAATTTCAATTTCTGAGCCACATTTGATTTGTTGTCTGCAAATGCTTTCAATTTGGACCAGTCTAAAATTTTGTTGTTTGGTAAAGAGTTAAAGAAGCAATATAAAGAAGATATTAAAATGGTACCATATATTCTGGATCACCCTTTATTCATTGATTCTTTACCAAATGACAAAATTGTGGTCAAAATCCAAAGCATTAGCAGACGGCAAATTTAAATGTGGCTCAAATGGTGGAAATTGTCTTTGAAAGGGTACAAAACACTGGTGGAAAAGGAGAAAATGCTGATCACTAGCATTTTCTCCTTTCCTCACATTGTTTTCAAAAGCCTTTTTCCTCAAGGTTCTAAAAACTCGGGATTGTATGGTAGAGGACTTAACCCTAGGAGCCCTAAATAAGTCCCAACAGGCATATTATTCTAGACATAAGATCCCAAGAAGAGCAATTCAAGGACACCATGGTCAAGAATGCCTTGGCAAAGCTGACTGTGCAGACCAAAGATCAGTCTGCAGGTTTTGTGGTATGATCTTGATCTGCACAGTCCACAAAGCCAACTGAAAGTAGTTGAAGGCTGCTTAAGTAAAAACAACAGGACAAAGCTATCATCCAACAACTTTTTCTGAGATGGTTGAATGCCATGATTTTCTCTTCCCACAATGTTTTTCTACCCTTTCAAAGAAAATGTTACTCAGTTGCACTACATTTAAACTGTCGTCTGCATATACTTTCAGTTTAGAAAAGTCTAGAATTTTGTCGTTTTGCAAAGAGTACGTCGAGGTGAGTTCAAACAGTTGAGTTTTTCTATGTGTTCAGGTGGGACAGGTATAAACATGTTAAGAAGAAAAAAGTACAAATTGGAGTTAATTTTCCTGGTTCAAACAGTACACTTTTTAAAAAAAAAAAAAAAAAAACAGTACACTTTTTTCCTTTCATTCTTAACTAAAATCTATATTGTGGTTACTCATTGGGGCTGTCTCGTCGAGATGATTTACCAGTAAATGAGTACCCCCAACATAGGTTTCAGTAAAGAAATAATGCCTTTAGACTTCAAAGACCCTTGCTTTTCTTGGCCTCTGCATGACCTTTATAACACCCTGTCACAAAGAAGCTGATTAACCCTTTCCCAAACAAGCCCTGGTTTTCATGTGTTTGCAGTACAGTTCTTTTGAAAACACTGTGGGAAAAGGAGAAATTGCTCATAATGAGCAACTTCTCCTTTTCCCACAGTGTTTTCTACTCTTTTTGAGAACTTTCTGCCATTTTCATCAAATTAAAAAACTGTCGTCTGCAAACTCTTTCAATTTGGACCAGTCCAAAATTTGTCGTTTGGGAAAGGGTTAATAATACATCACTCACACATAAGATGATTTCACCTACTTCTTTGCCTTTTTCCCTCATATACAGTTTTTAAAATAAAAATCTTGCTGGCAAATAAAAAATAGCTCTTAGAATGAAAAGGCATAACTAATGTTGGTTTGAAAGACCGTAAAGATCAAGATGAAACAGCACAGACCATGCAGTCTGATCCTGATCCACACTTTTCAATATCCTGGAACATATTCCGACTTGTACCACCAGGTAATTGAAATACCTTACTTTAGCCTCTTGTTTTTTATATTCATGGAGATCAACATCAGATTAACCCTTTACCACACAATCCCGAATTTTAACGTCCCTGAGAAAGAAAGCTTTTGACAACATTTTCTACATTTCCCAAATTAAATTTAAATTTTTGAGTCATATTCATTTTGTCATCTGCAAATGCTTTCAATTTGGACTTGTCTAACATTTTGTCCTTTGGTAAAGAGTTAACTCTATACCACACAACAAAATTTTGGACTTGTTCAGATCCAAAGCTTAGGTAGATGACATGTCAAGTGTGGTTTGAATTTTGGAATTTGTCTTTGAAACAGTACAAAACACTGTGGGAAAAGGAGAAAATGCTGGTTACCAGAATTTTCTCCTTTCCCCACAATGTTTTCAAAAGCCTTCTTCCTCAAGGTTATTAAAACTTGGGACTGTGTATTAAAGGGTTAAACGATCTGTTTGGATCTTAACCCATTCCCACACAATGACTCCTTTTGACGCGTCTGGAAAGGAAGCCTTTTGAAAACATTGTGGAAAAAGGAGAAAATGCTGGTAACCAGCATTTTCTCCTTTTCCCACAATGTTTTCTACTCTATCAAAGACATAAATTATCATTTATGTTACATTTGTCGTCTGCAATTGCTTTCAATTTGGACACGTCAAAATTTTGTCGTCTGGTAATGGGTTAACTGTCCAACATTCTGTGAAATACCTCTTTACCAAACGACAAAATTTTTTGAAAGCATTTACAGAAAACAACATAAAATGTGACTCAAAAATTGAAATTTGCTTTTGAAGAGGTAGAAAACATGGTCGGAAAAGGAGAAAATGCTGGCTACCTAACTAAAAAGGTTTTCGAAAACATAGAGAGAAAAGGAGAAAATGATGGTGACCAGCATTTTCTCCTTTTCCCACTATGTTTTCTACCCTATTAAAACCAAATTCCATTTCTTGAGTCACAATTAATTTGTCGTCTGCAAGTCCTTTGAAATTGGATTTGTCCAAAATTGTGTTGTTTAGAAAAGAGTTAACTCTTTACCACACAATCCCAACTTTTAACGACCCCGAGGAAGAAGCTTTTCGAAAATATTGTTGGAAAAGGAGAAAATGCTGGTAACCAGCATTTTCTCCTTTTCCCACAATGTTCTTTATCCTATATAAGAAAAATTTCATTATTTGATTTGCATTTAAATTGTTGTCTGCAAATGCTTTCGATTTGGACCAGTCTAAATTTTTCTTGTCTGGTAAAGAGTTCAGAGAGTTAAGAATGGCAACGGGATGCTCTTATAAAACAGCCTCAAAATTGCAGTATACAATTATTGTTTTGCTTTTTTACTTGACAACTTACAAAAGTCCTAATTTTTCTACATTCTTCAGGTTTAAAAACGATCAAGTTTTGATTACAACAGCAAACGTCAACAAAGAAGGTAATCAGCTGGAATAATGATTGAATACTTGTATTGGTAGATTTCAATGAAATAAACATGAAATACTGGTAAACAAAATTCATGACCTAAACCCTTTCCCAAACGACAAATTTTGGACTAGTCCAAATTGAAAGAGCTTGCAGACAACAATTTTAAATTTGATGAAAATGGCAGAAAGGTCTCAAAACAGGTAGAAAACACTGTGGGAAAAGGAGAAATTGCTCGTTATGAGCAATTTCTCCTTTTCCCAAAGTGTTTTCACAAGACTTGTACTGCAGACACGTGAAAACCAGGGCTTGTTTGGGAAAGGCTTAAGAGCTTTTTTTGAATCCTTCTCTATGACAGGTTTATACACAATTTTTCTGCAAAAAAAAAAAATCCATCTCCCAGTCCAACAACAAGAACATGAAAATTTGCCATGCTCTGTGAAAAAGGAGCTAAATGCATCTGCAAAAAAAAAAATCGACCCATGTCAGCCTGCACAGTCCTTGAAGGCTAACATGAGTTGAAACTTTTTGCTATTTGTAAATTTTCTGCATGTCCAAGGACCTTTCTACCACAAGATTATAACTGTTTGACTAAACTGATTTTATGGATCCATAATTACATGTATCAGAGCTCCAGATAGAGGGAGCGATTTTGATTTCAAAATTGAAAATATTAATAACTCACTACTAAACCCTATGTTATGGGTACTCATTAGAATCGTCTCATCGAGACGATTCTAATGAGTACCCACAACATATTGTTTGGAAGAGAAATAATGAATTTAGTATGCCATCACCCCCTCTTATCTGGAGCTCTACCACAATATTATAACTGTTTGACTAAACTGATTTTATGGATCCATAATTACATGTATCAGAGCTCCAGATAGAGGGAGTGATTTTGATTTCAAAATTGAAAATATTAATAACTCACCACTAAACCCTATGTTATGGGTACTCATTAGAATCGTCTCATCGAGACGATTCTAATGAGTACCCACAACATATTGTTTGGAAGAGAAATAATGAATTTAGTATGCCATCACCCCCTCTTATCTGGAGCTCTGTGTATGTGACTTGCTGTAATGCATCAGGGAAGCACATTAAACCTCTTTTTCCCAGAGCATGGCTCATTTCATTGTTTTGATCAAAGCAGTACTGAAAATATTGCAGTGTGGATCAATGGTCTGTCTAATCTTGATCTACAATGTATGCAGGAGCAACACTCAGATGACAGCAGGGCTTTGACACTTTGACTTTTTCCCTGTTAACAGCCAAGCTAAAAATGATGCAAGAATGCAAAGAAAGAAAATTTAATGGTTTCAGAATTAACTCTGACAATTACTGTTGGTTCTGTAACTTATTACATGTAGAACAAAACAAATTTTCTCAACAGTTGCATGAACACAAGAAGCAGAAAATGAAGCTGTTTATTTATCACACAATTACACAGTACAATTTATAACCACTGCTACTGACAATCTAAATGTATAAATTTCTTAACCCTTCACCAAGTAATCCCATGTTTTAATGTGTCCACAGATGAACCCTACTGAAAACATTGTGGAAAAAGGCAAAATAGCATGTAACAAGCACTTTTTCCTTTCTCCGCAATGTTTTCTACCCCATTAGAAAATTTTTATTTGTCTTTATCATTTTCAAAATTTATTTTCTGTCAATACTTCAAAAAGAAACTAAAAAACCTCATCTGAGAAATGGTTAAGAACAAAAAGGTCATAACCCTTTACCACACAATCACATGTTTTAATGACCCTGAGAAAGAATCCTGAAAACATTGTTGGAAAAGGAGAAAATGCTGGTAACCAGCATTTTCTCCTTTTCCCACAATGTTTTCTACACTTTCATAGACAATTACAATCATTTCAGCAAAATTCGATATGTCACCTGCAAATGCTTCCAATTTGGACCTGACTCAAATTTTGTTGTTTGGTACAGAGTTGTTTTCTTTCAATCAAAGCACTGAAAGGATTGAATATAAAAAAAAAACCCAGCCAGAACCAATGAAGTATGCTCTACACCACTGTCATGTTCACAAGGTTTACTTTTGGACAATATCATAAGTACAGATGGGAAAGGGATCTCTCATACTTGAAATACAATGTAAGTGACTTGCTATCTACGATTTCTTTTCTGTCAAGCATTGTTTTTTTTTTCCTGGTAGTATACACAAATAAATTCAGTGCATATAACATAAAATGAGCAATAAGGTAAAAAATCTCATCATACACTTTTCTTAACTTTTTACCAGACGACAAAATTTTGGACTATACCAAATTGAAAGCAGCTGCAGACGACAAATGAAATGTGGCTAAAATGATGCTTTTTTGTCATTGATAGGGTAAAACACATTATGGGAAAAGGAGAAAATGCTGGTTACTTTTTCCATCTTTTTTCTGAAGCCTGTCTTATCAGGCTTGTAAAACACAGTATAGTTTTGTAATGAGTTACATTGGACCTATAACTCTAAGGGTTAGCCTGTTACACCAGTAAGCAATTTACAAACTACATTTACTTTGATCTGTCAGAAAACACACTGAAAGTATTTACTCCAAGCAATTCAAATCATTGCAGTATTGTGGAAAAAGAACAAATGCTTGCTAAAGATAATTGTACCATTTCAAAGAGTGCTCTAAATAAAATCAATGTAACAAAAAAATCATTTCCTAAAACAATGTATTCTTTGTGCCAGTAGTACCACTTGTTGGCATGCTTAACACATTAAATAAAAAAATGCTAGTAACTAGCATTTTCTCCTTTTCAGATACCTGTTTCCTACTTCTTCAACGACATACCAAATCCAAAGTAAATGCTTTAAATGAGTACAAGTAAACCATTTTGTTGTCTGGTAGAGTTAAAACAGCCTGCGCGGTAGTGACTTAAAAATTTACCAAACGACAAAATTTTTGACTAGTCCAAATTGAAAGCATTTGCAGACGACAAATTAACTGTGACTTAGAAACAGAAATTTGTTATTGGATGGGTAGAAAAGGCTTCCTTTTTAGGGTTGTTAAAAGTTGGGATTGTGTGGTAAAGACTTAACAATGTACCAGATAATAAAATTTAAGCTTGTCCACAATGAAAGTGTTAACAGACTAGAAATGTAGCTCAGATTATGGAGTTTTCTTCGAAAGGGTAAAAAAACAAAGTGGGAAAAAAAGATTGAGCTGGAAAACAGTCTTTTTCCTTTTCCCACAATGTTTTCAAAAGTATTCTTTTTCAGGGTTGTTAAACAAGGAATAATATGGTAAAGGGTTAAGACACTTGTAAATGTCCTCTCACTTTAAAAAAGAATTGCACTTTATCTCTGAAACTCTTCAGTATTTCAGCATTATATTTCCATGAACTAGGATCTTTTTCAACATGTAGTGATGTAATACTGTTAGGTAACAGTTGCTATGGCAACCAAAATTGACATTAAAAAGGCAAATGACAAAGAAAACAGAATCCCTCTGACAAACACTGAGGGTTTTATTCTTTAAATTTGTTTTGCACTTAAAGACCCCTTGTTTTTTTCTAATAATATGTTGCCATGGATACTGGTTTTTTGTGTCCACAGATGCTTTAGGCTTTTTAGGGGAATAGTGCAGACCAAAATTAGAACTGACAGCTCTGAATGTAAAAATTTTGGGTATTATCCCCCACAAATCTCAAAATAATTCATGTGTTTAACTTGATTATTTAAAAGGATAATAAATGGAAAAGCATATTATATAAGTCAGATCTAAGTCCAAAATTCCTCTGTAATATGTCATGAATAGATCAAACTAGATATTTTGCAGAAATACCATGCTGTAAAGAATTCATCAACTGTTTCCAGGATCTTCATTCATACAATAAAACATGTTGATTATCAAGCAACAGTAGGATACAAAGTTCCATGAATCAGTTTATCAAGAAGTTATCTCCCTTTAATAGGTGTTTTCATGCCCAGCCAACACATAAAGATTTGAAGCTGCTTCCGGTTGGTCTGTGGGGCGGCTTTCTAAGACAATAACTCTGAAAAGATAAAAGACAAAAGTTGTTTAACCCTTTCCCAAACAAACCCTGGTTTTCATGTGTCTGCAGTACAAGTCTTTTGAAAACACCGTTGGAAAAGGAGAAATTGCTCGTAACGAGCAATTTCTCCTTTTCCCACAGTGTTTTCTATCCTTTTTGAGACCTTTCTGCCATTTTCATCAAATTTAAAATTGTCGTCTGCAAACTCTCTCAATTTGGACCATTCCAAATTTGTCGTTTGGGAAAGGGTTAACCCTTTATGTAACGACAACATTTTATAATTGTCAAAATTGAAAGCATTTTGCTGATGACAAATAAAATATAGCTTGAATGCTTGGATTTTTCTATGGAAGCATTTTCTCATTTGCACACAATGTTTTCAAAAGCCTCTGCATTATACCAATCAAGTTGCTGCATTATATGGAGGCATTTTGTGTAAAAATTGGCTGAATGATGACGTAGATTGGTCCTCTGACATGCAGAGAATTTACCCAACAAACAGAAACAGAACAAAATTTACCAAAAGCAGAGTTTCAATTCAGGTCAGCCTTTGCAGACTGGGCTAGGTGACACAGGTAGATACTCTTTGCAGATGCATTCAGTCCCCTTTTTCAAAGAGCATGGCTCATATGTTTTCAAAAGCCTCTGCATTATACCAATCAAGTTGCTGCATTATATGGAGGCATTTTGTGTAAAAATTGGCTGAATGATGACGTAGATTGGTCCTCTGACATGCAGAGAATTTACCCAACAAACAGAAACAGAACAAAATTTACCAAAAGCAGAGTTTCAATTCAGGTCAGCCTTTGCAGACTGGGCTAGGTGACACAGGTAGATACTCTTTGCAGATGCATTCAGTCCCCTTTTTCAAAGAGCATGGCTCATATGTTTTCAAAAGCCTCTGCATTATACCAATCAAGTTGCTGCATTATATGGAGGCATTTTGTGTAAAAATTGGCTGAATGATGACGTAGATTGGTCCTCTGACATGCAGAGAATTTACCCAACAAACAGAAACAGAACAAAATTTACCAAAAGCAGAGTTTCAATTCAGGTCAGCCTTTGCAGACTGGGCTAGGTGACACGGGTAGATACTCTTTGCAGATGCATTCAGTCCCCTTTTTCAAAGAGCATGGCTCAAATATATTTAAGCTGTGCTCTGGCAAAAAGGGGCTTAATGCATCTCCATTATGCATTATACCAAGCAAGACATCACATAATTATGGATCCATAAAATCCATTTTGACAAAAAAAAAAACCGACTAATGCATGAGGTAGAATTATACTTTGGCATGCAGAAAATTTAAAGTTAGTGAAAAGTTTTGGCCCATGTCAGCCTACACAGGCTGCATTAAGTCCCCTTTTTCAGAGCATGGCTCATTTCCCTTTTACCAAAGGACAAATTTTGGAACAGTCCAAACTGAAAGCAGTTGCAGACAACAAATGAAATGAAGCTAAAATTATTAGATCATCAGCATTTTCTCCTTTTGCAACAATGTTTTTAAAAGCTTTCCTCCAAAGGGTCATTAAAACATGGCACTGTGAGCTTAACCCTTTACCACACAATGCCGCCTTCTGACGCCCTGGGAAAGAAGTCTTTTGAAAACATTGTGGGAAAAGGAGAAAATGCTCGTAACCAGCATTTTCTCCTTTTCCCACAATGTTTTCTACCCTATCAAAGAAAAAATGCACCATTTGAGCCACACTGAAATTGTTGTCTGCAAATGCTTTCAATTTGGACAAGGCTAAAAATTTGTCGTCTGGTAAAGGGCTAATACATATTAATAAAAAACATATTACATTGAATACATCCTTAAAATTTAATGATCTTGATGTATTGTGTAACTCTTTACGAAATGACAAAATTTTAGACTATACCAGATTGAAGGCACTTGCAGACAACGAATGCAGTGAAGTCCAGAAAATGATTTCTGTACCTGACAGAAAACAATGTAGGTAAGGAGAAAATGGTAGTTACCAGCAATTTCTCCTTTTCTTACAGTGTTTTCCAGAGCCTTCCTCATCAGGATTGTGAAAATACAGATCGTTTGGCAAAAGGTTAACCCTTTACCACATAATCCCAAGTTTTAACGATCCTGGGAGACCAGCATTTTCTCCTTTTCCCACCATGTTTTGTTCCCTATTATCATACAAATTCCATCAGTTGTGTGACATTTAATTTGTTGTCTGCAAATGCTTTCAGTTTGGACCAGTCTAAAATTTTGTTGTTTGGTAAAGAGTTAACATATAAATGCAATAGAAAACATTGTGACAAAGAGAAAGACAGCTTGCTGCAGGTCATTTCCCTAGTTGCCAGATTTTTTCCCCAAAAGTTATCTGCTACACGATGCATGGGGGAATGAGTTAACCATTCTCTTGTAAAGAAACTAAATTCGACATCTCTATCCTGACCAAAAAGTCAATAATTGCCATGGTCCCATTCCACTATTGTTTCAACAAAGCCTGAGAAATCATGATTCTGTCTCTATTTATTTCTCATTATTTATCTGGAATCCTCCCCACCTAATACCTTTCAAAACAGAGCTAAAAATAGCAACAACCTGATCAGATTTCACAATGGATCTAAAATCAATGATACCTGACCATATTTTTTTTCTATAAATACTTCAGTAAATCACCAACTCTCATTGAACTTTGACCTTTGTCATTATTCCTTCACCAGACCAACATTAATTTTACACTTGTGCATTTTACATAGAATTAGCAAATGAAAAATTAGATATAGCTTAGAAATGTGAAGAATTAATAGTATTTGATTGACTGAATGTTTTACGTTGCTTTCGACATTATTTCAGCCATATCATGTCAACCAGTGCATTTCGTTGAAAGGCTGTTTCGTTGAAATCCATGTATGTTTTAAAATAATGATTGCTTAATTCCTATATTTATTTCATGAAGAGATCTGTCTGAGAGAAAGCTTCTAAGCCACAATTTGTCTGGGTTAGGGTAAGGGTCAGGACTAGGGATCGTTTTCGATGGACATGGTCTTCGATGAAATGTCACGGATCTCATGTCAACAGCCCACAGATTCAGGTATGTCCTAGGTTTTACCAAACTAGAAAGGGCTCTTCGCTCTTTACCATACATTCCCAGCATTTTCTCCTTTTCCCTCATTGTTTTCTACCCTCTCTGAAACAAATTGTTGAGTATCATTTTGTTTGTCATCTGCAAATGCTTTGAATATGGAACAGTCTAAATTTCATTTGAAAGGATAGAAAACACTGTGGGAAAAAGAGAAAATGCTACATGCCAGCATTTTTTCCCATTCCCAGCAGGGCTTTCAAAACCCTTTTTCCTCAAGGTCATTAACTCTTTACCAAACGACAAAATTTTATACTTTTCCAAATTGAAAGCATCTGCAGACGGCAAATTAAAAGTCATAAAAATGACAATTTCAATCTCTGTAAGGGTAGAAAACATTGTGGGAAAAGGAGAAAATGCTGGCTACCAGCATTTTTTCCTTTTCCCACAATGTTTTCAAAAAGCTTTTTCCTTGGGTTTGTTAAAAACTCCGGATTGTGTGGTAAAGGGTTAAAACACATGATTGTTTGATAAAGAGTTTAACTGGCCTAGGAGACATTGATTAAATATTGATATTTGAGGATGATTTATTTGATGTGCCTGTTGCAACAAGCAGAACTGGTCATTGAACTAGCTGTTCTTATGACCCTCTGAAACCTTTCCCCTCCCATCCATATTTGTTAACACAAAGACAGGGTTGTAAAAAATGATAAAACTGTTTCTTTTAAACCCCCAACCAACCCCGGGGCGCTACGTTTTCCCAAACGATGGCTATTAGAAGAGGAAAAACGACCTAGAATTTTACGAGGACGACGATAACATTACCGTCCGGGTGTTAGTCAATGCCGACCGCGGAGTGATCGACGTGTGAGAAACGGTGAGAATCCCGCTGTATTTAAGATATATGCTGTCGATTTTACCTCTGATCATGATTCAGTTAGACATAAATAGCATTCGTGTTTTATGGGCGAAATTAATGACCAATACATTCTCTTTGTTGAAGTTTTTCCGACTACTTTGAACAATTTTATGGTACCGGAAGTTCTTTTATCCGAAGTGTATGTATATTCGGATAGTCCGATGATAATGACATCGATTTGTGACGTAAATAAGATTATGTCAGTACTGTTAGTTTATTCCAGCCGTTTTATTTTAGCTTAATTGGTGGATTGGCTGTTTGGTCTGTCCATTTTCGGTTAGAGGAAAGTCTGGGAAGCGCTAATGACGATGCAAGAAAATTCGGCCCCACGAAATTTCGGCCCGAAACCGACCGATGACTCTAGAGAAGATCTGGCCCAAAATCTGAGAAAATACGGTCCCGAAAATGATACGATTCGGCATAAGTTGTATTTTAAGTGGATGATTACCAAGATTGAAATAATTTTTCAAATGTAAAACTGATCTTTATGATTTACACTACTATTTTTTAAATTCTAACGCCCAATTAGGGTGTCTCTTTTTGCATTTTTGAACAATATTACAGTTGTGTTAGTTTTAATTTATCCAGTGTTTTTTCAGCAGATCCGACTCCAAGGTTGAAAGGATTCTGCGTCCATGTTTTTGTACTTTAGTTGGATATTTTGTTTTGATTTTGTTGTGTTGTTGTCATTGTCACATTGCCTAAATATGATTATCATATGCATGCTTACAAAGATTTATAGTAGCATAAGAAAGCGACATGTTTTGAGGAAATTACTAGTATTTATATAGTAGATGAATTGGAGGTTTCAGTATAACCATAAAATTTAAATACACTTAATACTTCATTACTATTATTTCTATTACTGAAATTTAAACATTTCCAAGAAGTTTTCTTTTTCATACTTTTTTATTACGTAGTTTTGATATTGATAAGGTCATCATAAACTGTGGGTTTTTTTTTTTTCTGATAAATAGAGAAAGATTTTGGCGGCGAAAGCCAGCTGAAGGTGTGATAATCACCATTCTGTGGTATCTCTATCCATTATCTACACTTGTTTTCAAATCGAGTTACCCTCAAAACACTATTTACCAAACTTGTTATCGACCGAAATCCCTTTCAGCCTTTTGACATGAACTTTACCTGCAGTCATAGTTGACTTCAAAAATTTTATTGACATTTAGGAGGCAGTTGAAGTAATCAGTGTTTCAGAATATCAGATGCTGCCATCGCTGGCATAATTTTATTAGATGTTGTATCATGCAGACCCTGTGTCAAGTTTTTTTTGCAAAAACAGCAAAACTAGGACACTGTCACAGATTGAATATGAACTAAAAGAAACACACATGCACATACAATACACTACATTTATACGATATATTTCACAAGAAATCATTTCAGAAATAGTCAATGCAGATAAATAATTAAATAATGCATGTAAAAATCACAATTTCAATCTTCTGTTTCAAAGATATTTTGAAGGTAAGTCAGCAATTATTACACAGTGTTCAATAAGTGAAAACAACAATGTCAACACAATGAACATAATCTTAATTTGGGGAAAAATCTTCTTATTTGGGCTGAGGCTTCTCTCATGTGGGTTGAATCTTCTGGGGGATGAATCTTCTCAACCTTTTTTGCATTGGGCCCAATTTCCCTTGGGCCTAATCTTCCACCCTGTTAATAAGAGGGTGGTGTAAACAAGGGACATTGGGGTATAAGTGTCCATGATGGGTCTGTGTCCAAAGAATTTCATTTACAAAGTGTCTATTTCTATACCACACAATATTCCTATGATTTAACCACCCTGGGGGGGTCAGACCTTTGGACACATACCAGTATCCAGCATTTTCTCCGCTTCCGAAAATGGGTTCTATCCATTCAAAGACATAATAAACCCACCATTTATGAGTCAGTATTTACTGTCTCCGAATGGTTTAAATTAGGCCAAGTCTAAAATTTTGTCATTTAGTTAAGAATTAGTCCAGCTTTCAACACACTAGTGTGTTACATCAGGGTATCATCTAATTATTCATTTTTTCTTGTGTGTGTGTGTGTTGGGGTGGGGGGATTACCAGCACTAGGCCCAGGTTCATCCATGCCTTGCCCATGGACATTGCAACAAGGAGTACCAGAACCACCACAGGTTCTTGTATTACAATTCCAATGCATGCCTTCATTTATTTCTTTTTCATTAATTGTTGCAAGACCATGTGTAAGCTTTCAGCTTCTGTTTGTCCTCTCATTAATACTCTTTGTAACCCTTTACAGCACAATGCCGCCTTTTAACCTTTTACCAACCGACAAAATTTTGGCGTTGACTCATATCCACGACATATTTTGTATAACTGTATCATATCGGCTTTTTTTTTGTCTAAAGTCCAATGTCGGTAGCCCAAGCTGTTTCAAGCTGTTTGTGTATGATTATTGATAGGTTTGTATATGATAAGTTTGCAATTACTGGGACCAACTATGAACCTGTTCTTTGAAATTGTTCTACTGCATTTTGATGTTTTATTAACCCTTTCCCAAACGACAAATTTTGGACTGGTCCAAATTGAAAGAGTTTGCAGACGACAATTTTAGATTTGATGAAAATGGCAGAAAGGTCTCAAAAAGGGTAGAAAACACTGTGGGAAAAGGAGAAATTGCTTGTTACGAGCAATTTCTCCTTTTCCCACAGTGTTTTCAAAAGACTTGTACTGCAGACACGTGAAAACCAGGGTTTGTTTGAGAAAGGGTTAAATAAGGTGACCAAACCAGACTAGCATACTACAAATGGGATCTCACCAAAGATTTGTATAGGTTCAGAAATACTGTCTTGTCTGGGTGGGTAAGTGGAAGTTCTCTAAATGATGCCTAGGTTTCTATTTGCTGGTCTTGTTTTTGTTAAACTGTGTGTTGTAAAGTTCAGGCTCTGAGTGACTTTGACTCCAAAATCTTTTTCTTCAGAGACATAGGAAACTGGTTCTACCTTGTTTGATAATTAATAAGTTATTACCTGGATAGTTTCTATATGTAGTTGTTTACATTTCTTGACTTTAAAATCTAAGTCCTATTGATTTATCCAGTTGACAAAAGTATTAATTGTTTTTTGTGTATTTCTTCACCTCTAAGCATGACCAAAGAGATGGTTACAGGAGGAAATTTGTTGTCCCATTTAATTGCCTTTGGAGCATACAGTTCTTGAAAACTTGTCCCTCTCCCTACTGTATTAATTCTTTTACCAAATGACAAAATTGTCCAAATTGAAAGCATTTGCAGATGACTATATAGATAGGGCTGGAAGTGTTTTTCGCCTGTGAAAGGGTAGAAAACATGTGGGAAAGGGAGAAAATGCTGGCCACCAACATTTTTTGCTTTCCTCACAATGTTTTCAAAGGCTTTATTGATCAAGGTTGTTAAAACTCCATATTGTGTAGTGAAGGGTTAATAAATAGCATACCAAAAAAAAAAAATCCATTTACCCTTCCAATATTTCTCCTTTGTGTTACTCAACCCTCCACCAAACAACCACCGAGGAAGAATGCTTTTGAAAATATTGTAGTAACAGGAGGAATGTTTTTCCTACAAAAGTTTCATCCCATCCAAGGACAAATTTTAATTTTTGTGTCACATTAAATTTTATCTTAAGGTCTGCAAGTGCTTTGAATTTGGACCAGTCTAATATGTTGCTGTATGGTAATGAGTTATGGACACATGCCACAGTTTTCCCTTCTCACCAAGTTGTGCATGTTGCGTTTTTATAACTCTGTTTTAATTTTTTTTAAACTTTTTACCACACAATCCCGAGTTTTAACGACCCTGACCAAGAAGAAGTCTTTTCAAAACATTGTGGTAAAAGGAGAAAATGCTGGTAACCAGCATTTTCTCCTTTTCTCAAAATGTTTCGTACCCTGTTATAGACCAGGTCCATCATTTGAGCACATTTAAATTGTCTGCAGATGCTTTCAATTTTGATTAGTCTAAAATTTCGACGTTTGGCAAAGAGTTAAACAAGCTATAAGAAAGTACTATTTCTGAGCAAAATTTAGAAAAAAAAAGTCTGTCCACCGTTTTTTTTTTCATTACAGAAAATTGGTTAGAAAATAAGTCTGTTGACACACATTAGGGCATTTCTGACTGCAACTGTGATCTGTCTGTTGGATTAATTCTTTGGAGTAATCCTTTTTATTATTGGCAAACATCACATTTCTCACAATTATGATTTATTTGAGTAGTATTTGTTACTTTGAAACATTTTTAAGTTTGAAATTAAAGCTTATTTTCTGTAATTTTGGCAAGAGTTATCTTCATTGAAGAACTGTATCTTAGTGTTTTGCTCCGTGACATGTAATTCCTTTTCATTTTTTTTACTCTGCATGCATTTTATCATCATCTGAATGAAACTGAAACAAGAGGGTTATCGGCCCAAAAGCACTCACCTGAGTAAAGTCATCATCAATTGATCAAGCTGAAGAGATCCTGGTTTTAATGATGTAAAACACATGAGTGTAAATGACCTACTTTTTGAAACATTGTGACTTAATTCCAAACTTGTACAAGATATCATTAAAACAAATATTCTAGCCAAGTCTCATGAGTATCAGACTGAAAATGTGGCCTCTATGGTGTACACCAGGTTTTTCTAAGATTTGGTACAGTGACCTACTTTGTGACCAGATGTGACCCAATTTTATATTTGACCATGATATTATCAAGACAAAGTTTCTGGCCAAGTTTCATGAGAATCAGGCTGAAAATGTTGCAAGCAAGGTCTTTCTACAATTTGACCCTGTGACCTACTATTTGACCCAATGTAATCCAATTTCAAACTTGTCCCACATATAATCAAGAAATCCTTTCTGACCTAGTTTCGTGTGTTTCAGGCTGAAAATATGGCCTGTAGAGTGTACACAAGATTTTCTAAGACTTGGCCCTTTGACCTTCTATTTGACCCAACATGACCCAATTTTGATCCTGTTGAAGGTATCATCAAGACAAACATTCTAAGTTTCATGAATATGAGGCTGAAAACCTGGCCTCTAGAGTGCACACATTTCTTGAAGATTTGACCCTGTGACTACTCTTTGACCCAAAACGACCCAATTTCAAACTAAGATATCAACAAGATAAACATTCTGACCGAACCTCATCAATATGAGGCTGAAAATGTGGCCTCTGTGGAGCACCCAAGGTTTTTCTAAGATTTAGCCCAGTGACCTACTTTTTGACCCAACATGGCCGAATTTCAAACTGGTCCGAGATATCACCAAGACAAACATTTTACCAAACTTTTGTGACTTTCAGACTGAAAATGTGGCCTCTAGAGTGCACACAATGTTTTTCTAAGATCTGACCCAGTGACCTACTTTTTGAGCCGACATGACCCAATTTTGATCTTGTCCAAGAAATTATCAAAACAAACATCCTGACCAAGTTTCAAGAGTGTCTGGCTGAAAATGGCCCCTAGAGGGCACACAAGGTTTTTCTTAGATTTAGCACAGTGACCTACTTTTTGAACCGACATGACCCAATTTCGAACTTGTCCGAGATTTCATCTAGAGAAACATTCTGACCAATTTTCATGCGTATCTGACTAAAAATGTGGCCTTTAGAGTACACACAAGGTAAATGTTGACGACGGACGACGGACACAGCACGATCACAGTAGCTCAACTTGAGCACTTCGTCCTCAGGTGAGCTGGAAAAAAAAAACTGTCCTTACGAAAAAACTGTGGCGTATGTCCTTAATCTGTCATCTACAATAGCTTTGGCTTTGGACAAGTTCAAAATTCCTTTGTACAGTAAAGAACGAAAAGAGACATAAATGCGTTAAAATACTGAGATTCGTAATGCTTTCATAACAAAGGCATAGATCTAATTAGCCCTATCCAGACATAAAAATTTTGACATGTCGAAAGAGAAAGAACAGTTACTGCAGACAGCAAATTTACCCTAGCTCAAAAGATGGGACCTGACTTTTAATTGTTATATTGTCTAGTAACAGGAACAAATCCTTCCTACCCCGGGAATAACTTTGTTTCAGTTTAGTGATTTTTCCAGAAAATTTCCGCTGAGTCACTGTCTGATGCTTTTATGCAAGGTGCAGGCCGATCAATAGCTCCCCAGTTCAAGTCCACATAGAGCCTAATGGGTTTTATCGATAACACTCTTTGTCCAATACACATCTCTCACACTATGCATCATTTATACCCTCTCACATTGAGATGCAAAAAAAACAACCTTTATAATGGCGAGCCCCTACATCAGGGCAAGTTTTGACTCCGAAACCTACATGTAATTCTTTCAGCTATTTTGACAAATAAAATGACAATTTGATGATTCAGAGTACAAAATATACGAAGTTTAACCCCTCTGGTTCCTCACAGGCAGATTTTTTCCCCCCGTTTCACCCTTTACCACACAATTTTTTTCAGAACCCTGAGGAAAAAGATCATTTACAACATCGTGGGCAAAGCAGAAAAAACGAAAGTACACTAAATTTGATCATTTTTCTCGAGGAAAAACTAAATTACACCAGGAGAAGCTAAATAACACGAGGAAAGACTAATTACGCGGACCAGAGGAGAGAATCGATTACACAGCTGTGCTTTGTGAGAATGGGGCTTAACGACGTTGTGTTGACCTGGAGAAAATCACATACACAGTGACTTCATCATTTTTATTGTGTACACACCGTGGTTTATGAGAAAGGTTCACTTATTTTCCCTCCATTTTGACGAGGCTGTGTAAACCTAGGAGTGAAACCATTTTAGATACTAGTCCAGATCTTTGTGTGTTTTGAATTACTGGTTCTCAATCAGGCATGGACCGTAAAACTGAGGTGAGTAAATCTATGTTGGTCTATGTTAACCGTTCACTACACAATCCTGTGTTTTAATTACCCGATAGAGGGAGCCCTTTGAAAACGTTGTTTGAAAATGAGAAAAAGCTTACAGCCAGCATTTCCTCCCTTTTCCAACAGTGTTTTCTACCAATTCACAGACAAAGAGACAATCTCGGCATTTGAGCCACGCGTGATTTCTCGTCTGCAAACCCTTTCAACCTATACAAGTCAAAAAAATTTGCCGTTTGGTGAAGTAAACTCAATACTACTGACCTATTTCACATTGGTGCAGTTTGAAAGCATTTTCAGTCTGCACATGATTATGAAATATTGGTCAAATAATATGCTTTGTCAACAGAAGGTCTGAAAACTTTGCAGGCAGAGGAGAAAATGATGATCCAATCTACCAGCATTTCCTCCTTTTCCCACAATGTTTTTCAAAAGTTAAAATATGGTTTTGAAAAGGTGAAAACATTGTGGGAAAAGGAAAAAATGCTGGTTACCAGCATTTTTTCTTCTCTACAATGTTTTCAAAGGCCTTTCTCCTCAGAGTTTAAAAGTCGGGAGTGTGAGGTAAAGGTTTACATATTTTAAGATCTTCATAATCTACATGAACTGTTTGGTAGAGCTTATATGAGTATCTACAGTTTTAGCCAATCAGCTCACAGATAGGTGTATAGCTTAGTTAACCCTTTACCACACAATCCCGACTTTTATCGACCCGAAGGTAGAAGGCTTTTTGAAAACATTGAGGGAAAAAGAAAACAAATGCTGGTAACCAGCATTTCCCACAATGTTTTCTACCCAATCGAGCCAAATATTGTCATTTGGGTCACCTTTGTCGTCTGCAAGTGCTCTAATTTGGACCAAGCTAAAATTTTTTGGTTTGGTAAAGAGTAAAGGGGCAAAAGGAGTGTAGTAAGTTTACAGACATAAATGAAGTATGTCCAACCAGCAGATGGCTGTCTGACTCATCAGTTTACCCTACCATGCATTTTAACCCTTAACTCTTTACCACACAATCCAGAGTTTTAATGACCCCGAGGAAAAGGCCTTTTGAAAACGTTGTGGGAAAAGTAGAAAATGCTGGCATTTTTTTCCTTTTTTTTCCACAATGCTGTCTGCCCTTTCACAAACACTTCTCACCATATGGGCCATGTCTAATCTGTCGTCTGCAAATGCTTTCAATTTGGACAAGTGTAACATTTTGTCACATGGTAAATGGTTATATCCTGCTACATTAGTGGAATGAAACTTAAAAGCCAATTATAAAAACCCAAATTTTGCTACTTCAAAGGTATTTTGGAAGAAAATATCACTTTATTATCAACAATCAGACTGCACATTCTGTGCAGTCTGGTCTTAATCTACACTGTCCTCAAAGGGTTCTTGGGTTGCCCTTGGGTTAACATTTTATTTTCTTGGCTTGTAGGGGATGATGTTATTCAACATAGCAAATTTTACTCTTTACCAAACAACAAAACTTCAGACCAGTCCAAATTCAGAGCATTTGCAGACGACAAAATAAATGTGACTCAAAAATTGAAAATGGTTTTTGGAAGGGTAGAAAACATTGTTGGAAAAGGAGAAAATGCCGGTTACCAGCATTGGTTACCAGCATTTTCTCCTTTTCCCACAATTTTTTCAAAAGGCGTTTTCTTTCGGGGATTGTTTGGTAAAGGGTTATAGAAGCATCATGTTTTAATCCTTTACCACACAATACCAAGTTTGAACGTGGAGGCTTCAGAAAACATTGTAAGGAAAGGAGAAAATGCTGGTAACTAGCATTTTCTCCTTTTCTTACAATGCTTTCTAGCCTATCAAATACAGAAATCGCCATTTAAGCTAAATCTCCACTATATCATAAACAATCAAATATTATATGTTAATCCTTTACCAAACAGTCCCAAGAGATCTTCTGAAAACATTGTGGGAAAAGGAGAAAATGCTGGTAACCATCATATTTCTCTTATTCCAGCGATGTTTTATCTATTTTCAAACACAAATTCTGTATCATTCACACCTTATTATGTTGTTAGCAAATGCTTTCGATTTGGAAATCCTAAATTTTTGTAGTTTTGTAAACATTTATGCATAATAATTATATTGAAAACCTGATTACTTTTCTTATATTAATAGCCATCTACCTCACAAGATACTGGTTACAAAAACCCTCCGGATGACCAGACTACACCAGACGATGATGATACTGACGATGATGATGTTTACAGAGAGGAACAAACCATTGAAGAACAAGTCAAGACTCTCCTAGACAACAACAATGAGGAAACAGAAGATGACATAATAAATGACAGCCATAAAATTATGGTTAAAATACAAAACTTGAAATTTTACGGTTGTAGTTGCCATTTAAAATGCGATGAGCAGTTCTCTGAAGAATTCTTATATGACAACATTTTAGACATACGAGACATGGATCGATCACACAGAGATATTCATATCATGAATTATATTACCGACTGTCAAGACCGAGATACAACTAAGAGGGGCAAGAAGAGGCAGCGGGTGTCTTATGAATACAGTCTGGGTGGCAAACGTGTTTGTAAAACAACATTCATGGTTGGGTTTGACATCGGCAAGAAGGCATTAGCAAACTTGTTGCAGCACATGAGCAAGCATGGTCCTGTACCAAGAATACACGGAAACATCGGAAAATGTCCCAGTCATGGCCTTAAGTTTGATCAAGTGAAATTTGTGGTACAGTATATATCAACTTTTGCTGAGGAATTTGGATTGACACAGCAAGATGGCCCCAGAGGTCATGACAATACACCACCTATATATCTGCCAAGTAACAACACAAAAAAGTATGTCCATGAGAAATACATTGACTACTGTCTGGCTACAGACATTCGAGCTGTCAAGTATTCAACATTTGGAAAAATTTGGAATACATTTCTGCCGCATATTAAAGTATCAACTCCTAGAGATGATGCATGTGCCACGTGTGAAAAGTTGCACAAGGAAATAGCAGATTCCATCACTGATGAAGGTAAATTAGCATGCACAGAAAGAATGCGGCATCATATTTCATTAGCCGAAAAGGAGAGAGAATTATACAACAGCTGCATCAAGCAGGCACGGGACACATACCAGAACGATGCTGTACAGAATTATGTTCACTATACTTTCAACTTCTGCAAGCATGTTTGCCTTCCACATCATTTACGACACATGGGCCCTGTGTATTTTTCTACCCCTAGAAAGGTACAGGTATTTGGATTCCGAATAGATGGTATACCTAAACAACTAAATTTCCTGATCGATGAAAACGAGACCATTGGTAAGGATGGGAGTGAGGCTAACGGACCAAATGCCGTGATATCAATGGTTGACTGGGCACTCAATAAATACAGTGGCACAGAGAGAAGATGCACCTTCCACACTGATAACAGTCCAGGTAATATAATTTCATTAACCCTTTACCAAACAATCCCAAGTTTTACATGACCCTGAGATATAAGACTTCGCAAATATTGTGAGAAAAGGAAAAAATGCTGGTAACCAGCATTTTTTCCTTTTCCCACAATAATTTCCACCCCTGTGTAGAAGAATTCTATCACTTCAGCCATATATAAGTTGTCGTATGTCAGTGCTTTCAATTTGGAAAAGTTCAATTTTTTTTTGTGTGGCAAAGAGTTAAATATTCATTTTCAATAACATAATATACTTTTTAATAAACCTGAGAGGGCCAAATTATCCTAGTGAGACATTTTCAGTCTGAAATATGGCCTTAACCCTTTCCCAAACAACAAATTTTGGACTGGTCCAAATTCAAAGAGTTTGCAGACGACAATTTTAAATTTGATGAAAATGGGAGAAAGTTGTCAAAAATGGGTAGAAAACACTGTGGGAAAAGGAGAAATTGCTCGTTACGAGCAATTTCTCCTTTTCCCACAGTGTTTTCAAAAGACTTGTACTGCAGACACGTGAAAACCAGGGCTTGTTTGGGAAAGGGTTAATAATTGCAGTTTCAAGGATCCTCTTGCCAAGGATGTCTTGGCAAAGTGGACAGTGTATATTAAACATCAGACTGTTTTTTGTGCAGTTTGATCTTAATACATGTATACTCTGCCCAAATAACAGGTAGTTGTGAAAGATGCTTTAAAGGCCCAATAGTGGCCAAAAAACAATGCAGATAAAGATTCATTTATATATAGCTGTGGATGACAATATGTAACCCTTCACCATACAATCCTGCGTTTTAAATTCCCTGCCAAAAAAAGTTTAAAATATTGATGGAAAAGGTTAAAATGCGGAGGGCCTGGTTTCATTGAAAAAACTTAAATCTGTTATTGTACTCAAATCTGAAAACAGCCTCATTTTCAAATTTGAATTGAGTTTGTTACGCTGGATGCATTTCACCAACATGAACAGACTTAAGTAACATTCTCAAGTTCTGGGTCGACACAACATTTCCGACTCAACTCTGCGAAATGATGGACTGTAATAATAATTCTGTTAATTGTCTTAAGTCCATTTATTTTGCTTAGTCGAGTCTGAAACGTAGTGTCAACTTAGGATTTGAGAACACTAACTACATTATGTTAATGTAGCTCAAATTTGTCTCAACATACTCAACTTAAGTCAGAACCTGGGATCATTTGTAGATTTGAGTACAATACAAGACTTTAAGTTTTTTCGTGAAACCGGGTCCAGTATTTTCTCATTTTCCGTGAATGTTTTCACCTAGTTCTCACAGACTATTCCCATAAATTTAGCCACAAAAATAGTCTAAAATTTCATTGTCTAGTAGAGGGTTGCAGAATCAATTATTTTCAAGAACGTTATATTTCAGGGCAAAAGAATCCACATCTCTTGGGCTATATGATGTGGAGAGTGATGACACGAAGACATGACCAAATAGAGTACATGATGCAGATACCTGGCCATGCATCTAGTTTGGTTGACAGTGGGTTTGTGTCGCCAAATCAAAAACACACAGGCCCGGACTGCGACACTCTTGAGCAATTAGAAGTCCTCCTCACTTCCTCGTCTGTCGCAAACCAGGTAGTCCGATACCCAGCATGGAAATGGAGGGACTGGAAAACATTTTTGACCCCAGTTTTCAAGCCACTGCGAGCACTCAGGTACATATAGACATCTTTAAATTGGCATTCATTGGTATAACTCTTTGACAAACAATCCCAACTTTTAACAACCCTTGAATAGAAGACTTTTGAAAACATAGTGCGAAAAGGAGAAAATGCTGGTAACCAGCATTTTATCCTTTTCCAATAAAGCTTTCTATCCCATCAAAGACAATTCTCGCCATTTTAAGCCATAGTTAATTTTTCCTCTGCAAATGCTTTTAGTTTGGACTAGTCTAAAATTTCGTCGTTTAGTAAAGGGATAAATTTGAGCTCTCTCATACCCTGAAATAGTAAAAATGATACTTTTCTGAATTAATATACCCAAGTTAGTGAAATTTTCAGTAAATGTTTAATTCTCTTAATAACTTTACATCAACATTTCAGAATATTAAGACTCATTTATTCGTTCATGAAAAGAATTCTTACAGTAAGGTACAAAATAAACTTATACCACAATATTTATTATCACAGAACTGTTAACTCTATCTTTGTGCTGTCCCTGGTTGGGAGGTAGAGCGGTGGCCGTACAAAGATCCCGAATTTGATACCTGGGAGTGGGTATCAATCTTGGGTTTATTCATTGGCCTACATTTGGTGTGAGTACTGGTGTAGTTTCAAGGAAGCAGAATCGAGAGTGATTTGTAAAGTTGCAACTTGTTTCGCAATCGATGTAAAATATGTTTAAATTATCTCCCTAACAAAATGGCAAAATTTTGCCTAAGACCGAATTGAAAGCATTTGAAGACAACAAATGAAATGATCATTCCCATCTTTGATTTGGTAGAACATATTGTGCGAAAAAGAGAAGATGCTTTTTACCAGCACTTTCTCCTTTTCTCATGATGTTTTCAAAAGCCTTCTTCTTGCCAAAAATATCTCAAATGTAACAGATCTTGTAGATCTACTGAGAGACTGGAAATTGTGTGCAATCTGATATTGATCTACACTGTCTATCAAGCAGCTGAACTCTCTAACAGACGACAATTTTTAGGACGTCCAAATTGAAAGTTTTTGCAGACAACAAATTTGGCTAGAATGATTAGGTCTTTGACAGGATAGAAATTATCATAGCCTTGTAGTTAGCAGTATTTTCTCCTTTTTCCACACTGTTTTTTAAATAGCTGTCTTTCTGAGAGTTGTAAAAAATCGGGATTTTTGGTAAGGAGTTGAAAGTGGCGATTTCTTGATAAACTCTTTACCACACAATCTCATGCTGGTAACCAGCATTTTCTCCTTTTCCCACACTTCTACACTTTCATAGAAAATTACCATTATTTCAGCTAAATTTAATATGCTTTCAATTTGGACCAATCTAGAATTTTGTTGTATGGTTGTGTGTTAACTCTACCACACAATCCCGACTTTATGATGACCCTGATTAACCCTTTACCAAACGACAAAATTTAAGACTGGTCCAAATTGAAAGCAGTTACAGACGACAAATTAAATGTGACTGAAAACTTGAAATTCATTTTGGGAAGGGTAGAAAACATTGTGGGAAAAGGAGTAAATGCTGGTTACCAGCATTTTCTCCTTTTCCCTCAGTGTTTTCAAAAGGCTTCTTTCTCAGGGTCGTTAAAAGTCGGGATTGTGTGGTAAAGGGTTAAGAAGCCTTTTGAAAATATTGTCTGAAAAGGAAAAAATGCTGGTAAACAGCATTTTCTCCTTTTCCCACAATGTTTTCCATCCTATCAAAGATAGAAATCATCATGAGCCACATTTAATTTGTCGTCTGCAAGTGCTTTCAATTTAGTCCAGATCAAAATTTTGTCGCTTTGTAAAGAGTTAATACATTCTTTTTAATTTACAGACAGTATCAATACTTCCGATTTTCATCTGCCGCACCGGGGGTGGTGACCGTTAGAAAGAGCTGTGACGACAAGGAGACTCATATAAATATCTTTCGGCAACAAGGATACATATTTGGAGATAATTTGCCAGCTGAAATTTCGCCAGCTGGACTTTCTATGGAAACACAAGATTACTTGTACAAAATGTTTCCATCACTTGTGAACCCTTCTCGCCAGGACAACACCTCTCAGCCATCGACCTCTCCAGACAGCTCTCCAGAACCGCAGAAGAATCCAAGTGCGTCATAAAGTAATCAAATACAGTGTTTAGAGTATCAACATTCGTCGGATCGTAAAAAAGAACTTGGAACCCATAGATCAGGCACCTCCCTCCAGACAGAAGAATGTGATACTCAAAAACACATTCTTGATCAGAAGTTTCTGCATAATCATTAATTACTTTCTGTTCTTGGACATATTCAATTAGATGTTGTAATACCTAAGAAAAGTGCATATGCTGTCATTCATAAAGGTCCAGTATCGGCCATAAGTAACGAATGTGGAGTTGAAATGCATTTAAAATTTAAATCATGCCATTTAAAGGCACAGGAATTGTTGTGAAGATGACAATCTGTTTTCGTATGCTTGGTCGATGTGTTAGTTACTGGCAGGAAAACAGATTTCTAAACACGGTAAAAAGTAAACAAAAGATAAAGTGACTTGGCAACTTTTGACCTAGTTTTAAAATTCATTTCTCTGCCAGTGACTAACACGTGGACTAATTGCACAATAAATGAATGTAATCTTAACAATAATTTCCATACTTCTAAATGGTATGAATTGAATTTAAATGCATTTCAACCTTTGCATTATTTACTTTTGGTCGCCACTAGGCCTTTAAATGCTTTGTCTAGGGCCACAAGTTCCACCAAGTGTTACAATGTACAGATGAGTTTTTTAGTTCAGTTATACTTTCAGGAGTTCTTTCTATGTGTACAGAGAACAATCTAGATCATGTGAGAGTGATTGAATTACACCTACCGGTAGTACAAAATGACTGTTTAACCCTTTACCACACAATGCCGACCTTTAACGACCCTGAGAAAGAAGCCTTTTGAAAACATTGTGGGAAAAGGAGAAAATGCTGGTAACCAGCATTTTCTCCTTTTCCCACAATGTTTTCTACCCTTCCCAAAACAAGTTTCGATTTTTCAGAGCCAATTATCTTGTCGTTCTCAAATGATTTCAATTTGAACAATTCTAAAGCTTTGTTGTTTGGTAAAGAGTTAATGGAAGCATATGGAGTTAAAATAGTTACAAGGTATTCTTGCTTTCGACAAGATATCCTTGCCTGTACTCTTTACCGGACAACAAACATTTTGGACTCGGCCATATTGAGAGCATTCGCAGATTAAAGAAAGAAAGTACATGTTGTTAAAAAGTTAGAATATTTCTCTGATCGGATTGAACTCATTGTGGAAAAAATGCTGGTAACCAGCATTTTCTCCCTTTCCCACAATGCTTTAAAAAGCTTGGTTCTTCTGGGTTGGGAAGAGTTGGGGGTTGTGTGGTAAAGGGTTAAGACTCTTCCAAAACTTCTAGTGGCAAAAAAAAATTGTGCGATTAAATGTTTCATGTAGACAATGACTGAATGTTCATGAACTAGAGTTCCTTCAGAGCAGAATATAAATTTTGGAAAGCGTTGCGGTGAATCAGTCATTGTTAATGTATGACTATCATTCAGGTTACATTGCAATAGGTGATTTTTAACTCCACCTCTGCTGAGTGTGACTCGATGCAATTGTGTGCAAAGTGAAGATCAGCTCCCCGCAGGTATAGCAAGTGATCATGGTGAGATGTTCCAGGTGTAAGAACTTTTAAATCAATGTAAATGTGTTGTGAAAATGGTAGTAAATGTTCATTTACTAGTTATTTCTCAGTTCAAACCTTTCCTGTACAATCCCAAGTTTCAATGACTCTTAACCCTTTACCACACAATGCCGCCTTTTAACGACCCTGAGAAAGAAGCCTTTTGAAAACATTGTGGGAAAAGGAGAAAATGCTGGTAACCTGCATTTTCTCCCCTTCTCACAATGTTTTCTACCCTATCAAAGAAAAATTGCACCAGCTGTGCCGCATTAATATTGTAATGCTTTCAATCTGGACAAGGCTAAAATTTTGTCGTCTGGTAAAGCTTTAAAGACTTTGAAAAACATTGTGGAAATAGGAGGAAAGGCTGGGTACCAGCATTTTTTCCTTTTCCAACAATATTTTCTACCCCTTTAAAGAGAAAAGTCATCATTTGCACCTTATCTAATTTGTCGTCTGAAAATGCTTTCAATTTGGACAATCCTGTAACAGTGCCGTCTGGAATAGAGTTTGAAGGTTGATATTGATGCAAAACAACAGCACTGTTAATGCACCTTCTTTAACCCATTACCACACATCCTGAGTTTTAGCAACACTGAGAAACAAGCCTTTTGGAAACATTATGGGAAAAGGAGAAAATGCTGGTTACCAGCATTTTCTCCTTTTCTCACAATGTTTTCAAAAGGCATCTTTCTAAGGGTTGTTAAAACTCAGGATTGTGTGGTACAGGGTAAAGTGAGTAAAAAAGCCATCATCAATATTAACCCTTTCCCACACAATCCCGAGTTTTAACGACCCTGTACAAGAAGGCTCTTGAAAACATTGTAGGAAAAGGAGAAAATGCTGGTATCAAGCATTTTCTCCTTTTTCCACAATGTTTTCTACCCCTTCAAAGACAAATTCTATCATTTGAGCCACATTTAAATTGTCGTCTGCAAATGCTTTCAATTTGGACAAGTCTATTTTTTTGTCGTATGGTTAAGAGTTATGTAAAATAATCAACATGCTTTTAACCCTTTAACACACAACTCTACTGCTAATGACCTTAGGATAATGGCTTATGAAAACATTGTGGGAAAAGGAGAAAATGATTTTCCAAAATGTTTTCTACCCTTTCACAGATTACTATCATCAAATGAGCCATGGGTAAAATGTCGTCTGCTAAAGCGTTGAATTTTGGCAAGTCTAAAATTCTTTCATGCTGTAGAGATTTAACCTTTTACCACACAATCCCGACTTTTAACGACCCTGAGGAAGAAAGCTTTTGAAAACATTGTGGGAAAAGGAGAAAATGCTGGGGACCAGCATTTTCTCCTTTTCCCACAATGTTTTCTACCATATCAAAGGCAAAATTCCTCATTTGAATCACATTTAAAATGTTGTCTGCAAATGTTCTCGACTTGGACTGGTCTACATTTTTCTTGTGTGATAAAGAGTTAATTAATTGGGTGTCCTTACAACTTTGTTACAATCCCTTTTTTCTCCCATTTTGATAATATGTCCTATGTTTCATTCATAAGATTCATGAAACAATGAATGCCCCAAGAGAAAATCAGAAGAAGTAAAATTTTATTGGTTTAACATTAAACCCCATTTCTCCACAGCACTTCCCACATATATTTCAAATTCAAGGCTGTTTTGTGAAGAAAATTGTTAAACTCAGGGGTTAGCTACGACAAAGAGCAAAATTAGAGACAACCGTAACAAATAGGGTGAAAGAGCGAAGTGTGGCCACTTAACCCTTTACCACACAATCCTGAAATGTAATAGCTCTGAGAAAACATTATGGGAAAGGGGAAAATGATAGTAACTAGCATTTTTTCCTATTTCCACAATATTTTCTACCCTTTCATGGATGAATATCGTCAAATTAGCCATTATTAAATTGTCATCTGCTAAAGCTTTCAATTTGGGCAAGTCAAAAAATTTTTCATGTGTGGTATATAGTTTTTGAGAGTGCTTATAACAGTTACCATGTTTATTTTTTATTTTATTTTGATAACATGTCCATGTTTCGTTTTTTAGAATCATCAAAACAATGAATGGCTAGAAAAACATGAAATTTCATTTCTCCACAGCACTGCCCACAGGGAGAGTTCAAGGCTATTTTCTGAAGACTGTTGTTACATCCACGGTAGCTTACACAAAGAGCAAAATTTGACACAAGTCAGACAATACGGTGAAAGAGCAAAGTTTGGGCATTTGACCCTTTACAATACAATCCTGGGTTGTAACAGCCCTGAGAAAACATTGTGGGAAAAGGGGAAAGTGCCAGTAATAGGCTTATCTTTTTTTCCCCTGATTTTCACAATATTTTCTACCCTTTCATGGATGAATATTGTCAAATGAGCCAGTGTTAAATTGTCATCTGCTAAAGCTTTCAATTTTGGCAAATCTAAATTTTTTCGTATTGTAGTGAGTTTACTGGGAGTGCTTACAACAGTTACCATGTTTATTTTTTTGTTGTATTTTGATGACATGTCCATGTTTCATTTCTCAGATTCATAAAAAACTGAATGTTTAGAAACAGAAAACCACAGGAAGTGAAATTTTATTGTTCTGACATTAAACCCCATTATTCCACAGCACTGCCCACACATATTTCAAGCTCAAAGCTGTTTTCTGAAGAATGTTGTGACACTCAGGGTAGCTACAACAAATCTGGATACAAGCCAGAGAAATTGGGTGAAAGATCAATGTGTGACCACTTCACCCTCTACCACACAATCCTGAAATGTAACAGCCCTGAAAAAACTTTGGGGGAAAAGGGAGAAATGCTAGTAACTAGTATTTTTTCCTATTTCCACAATGTTTTCTACCCTTTCATGGATGAATATCGCCAATAAGCCATTGTAAACCCTTTACCACACAATCTTGACTTTTAACGACCCTGGGGAAGAAGCCTTTTGAAAACATTGTGGGAAACGGAGAAAATGCTGGTAACCAGCATTTTCTCCTTTTCCCACCATGTTTTCTACCTTTCCCAAAACAAATTTCAGTTTTTTAGTCACATTCAGTCTGCAAATGCTTTCAATTTGGACATGTCCAAAATGTTGTCGTTTGGTAAAGATTTAAATTGTCATCTCTTAAAGCTGTCAATTTGGGCAAGTCTAAAGTTTTTCATTTTGTATAGAGTTTGTTGGGTGTGCTAACAACAGTTACTATGTTTATTTTTTAGTTCTATTTTGATAACATGTCCATGTTTCATTTGTCAGATTCATGAAAACAGTGAATGTTTAGAAATAGAAAATCACAAAAAGTGAAATTTTATTGTTTTGAATTAAACCCGATTTTTTCACAGTACTGCCCACGTGTATTGCAAATTTAAGGCCCCAAGAAAGTAAAATGCATTTTTTATGGAGTGTAATCTATGTAACTGGAACCTTGCAGCTATCAGTGGCAACATTTGGCGTGGAGATATTAAAAATGATTATAGTTTGATCATATAAAGATGAGATGTGTTGAAAATTGGCTGAATATGAGTACAGACGTTTTCTGCAGAATTTTGTTACATCCATGGAGCCAGAGAAACATGGTGAAAGAGCAAAGTCTGGGCACTCAACCATTTACCAAACAATCTTGAGCTGTAATGATTTTTAGAAATAAGGGTTTTGAAAACATCATAGGAAAAGGAGAAAATGCTGGTAAGCAGCATTTCTCCTTTTCCCACAATGTTTTTGAAAGCCTTCTTTGTGGAAATGGGGGGGGGGGGGGGAAATAAGCCTATTACTGGCACTTTCCCCTTTACCACACAATCCCGACTTTTAACGACCCCGGAGAAGAAGCCTTTTGAAAACATTGTGAGGAAAAGGAGAAAATGCTGGTAACCAGCATTTTCTCCTTTTCCCACAATGTTTTCTACTCTTCCAAAACTAAATTTTAATTTTTGATTTACACTTATTTTGTCGTCTGCAAAAGCTTTCAATTTGGACTGGTCTAAAATTTTGTTGTTTGGTAAAGGGTTAAAACTCGGGATTATGTGGCAAAGAGTAAAGGCAGACTAACAGACTGAAGCATACATCCTTTCAGTAGATATGAGCCATGCTCTGGCTAAAGGGGGTTTAATGAATCTCCATAATGTATGATAAATACTAGTATGGCATTATATAATTATGGATCCAAAAAATCCATTTTGTTTAACAACCGACTGATGAGGTACACTGGTCCTTTTACATGCAGAAAACTGATCAATTGCAAAAAGTTTCAACTGCGTGGATAGTGCAGTCCAACCTGAGCCCATACTTTTTAAAGATGCATTATCCTTTAAAGCGACTTAAGCTGTTTTAGCGACAGTGTAGACTAAGATCAGAGTGCACTGAACATGCAGTATGATCTTGGATCTACACTGTCCTTTACTTCTTTAAATATCCTGGTCAAAAGAACCTTGAAATGACAATGTTTCCGAAGTTTTTCCCAACTGAAAAGGTCCATTTATTAATTCAGTGCTGTAAGGGTTAAGCCCCCTTTTCTGCCGCAGCTGAAATGCTTACACAAGCGTCCCAACATTTTGCCTGAAGCCTAAATTATTTGCATTAAAGATACATGTATATCCTTACAGCCAAAGAGAAAAAATGTGAAAATTTGATAGACTGTAACATGGTTCAAAATTTAGTCAGTTGTGCAAACATATCTAAATTGCTGATATACATGTACATGGCGTAAGGGATAAACACATATATGGAAAATCTTGGATTTAAAACCAGAAACGTCACAACAGTGATTTCTTTGAAGGTCTCCAGAAAATGAAATCCGTTTCCAATCCGTCATAATCTATGCAACCAACTGCAGGAACAACATTTGGCATGAAGATACGAGAATGAGAATACCGGTAGTTTGATAAAATAAAGATGAGATGGATTTAAACACTGGATGAAAATGGGTATAGATATATCTTTAAAGATATCTTCTGTAAATGCTTTCAGTATAGAGTAGAGCTTTACTGCCTGGTAAAGAGTTTACCCTTCACCACATAGTCCTAAGTTTAAACAACCCTGAGGAAAGAGAATTTTGAAAAAACATTGTGGGAAAAAAAGAGAAAATGCTGGTAACCAGCAATTTCTCCTTCTCCCACAACTTTTTCTACCCTATCAAGGACAAAGTTCATAAAGTTACGTGTAATTTGTTGTGTGCACATGCATTCAATTTTGATCAATCTTAAATTTTGTCATTTGGAAAAGAGTTTTAACACTGTATAGGCACGTATACTTGCATACCATTCCTTGCAAGGTCTACATCATATATGATCATAGCCATGGCCCAAGGGCAGGGCTAATTTTAATTCTGGGTCAGCATTCACCAACCATTCTTAAAGAACATTCTTGGTCTAATTGTGAATTTTGAAAGTAACACAACTTCTGATTTGCTTAACCATTTGGTTTAGCCAGTCATCAGGTTTGTTACTTTCTGATTTAGAAAATTCTTTAGAATAAGTCTAAGAATATTCCCAAGAATGGTTGGTGAATACAGACCCAGGTAAGCAGCATTTTCCTCCTTTTTCCAAAAGGTCCCCTTGTTGTGACGAGACAATCCTATCGTTACACCTTGGTATGTGCAATTTGCCTTTGTTCTAACATAGCCTGAGGGACAATGGTGAACTCTCAAGCGAATGACAGTCCCAGCCTGAGGGACAATGGTGAACTCTCAAGCGAATGACAGTCCCAGCCTGAGTGACAAATTGGTTAACTTCATAGGGAATGGAAGTTTAACCCTTTACCACACAATCCCGACTTTTAACGACCCTGAAGAAGAAGTTTTGAAAACATTGTGGGAAAAGGAGAAAATACTAGTTACCAGCATTTTCTCCTTTTCCCACAATGTTTTCTACTCCTCCAAGGACAAATTTCAGTTTTTGATTCACATTTATTTTGTCGTCTGCAAAAGCCTTCAATTTGGATTGGTCTAAAATTTTGTCGTTTGGTACAGAGTTAACAAATGCTTTTAACATTTTACCAAACGGCAAGATTTTAGACTAGTCCAAATTGAAAGCATTTGCAGGTAACAAAATAAATGTGACTGAAAATTTGAAATTTGTTTTGGGAAAGGTAGAAAACATTGTGGGAAAAGGAGAAAATGCTGGTTACCAGCATTTTCTCCTTTTTCCACAATTTTTTCTAAAGGCTTCTTTCTCAGGGTCATTATAAGTTGGGATTGTGCGGTAAAGAGTTAACTCATAACAAATACTCTCATATCTTTCACAACCCTTTGGATGAAGGCTTTGAAAATATTGTGGGGAAAAGGAGAAAATGCTAGAAACCAGCAGTTTCTTCTTTTCCCCACAAAGTTCACAACACTCGTCATGACAAGATGATCCTGTCACTTCTTGGTATGTGCATTTTGCTTTCGTTCTTACATAGCCTGTGTGACACTGGTTAACTCCTTAGCAAATAACAGTCCAAGTCTGAGCGACAAATAAGTGAACCTCTTAGAGAATGACAGTCCAACAGTTTCCTTTCACCCTTTATCTAATACCAATAATCCCATGCTTTCATAAATGTTAGGAACAAAGCTTTCAAAAATATTTGAAGGTAATGGAGAAAATGCTGGTAACCAGCACATGGTCTACCTTTCCCAAAACAAATTTCAAATTTTCAGTCACATTTATTTTGTTACCTGCAAATGCTTTCAATTTCCCACATTGTTTTCTACCTTTTAAAAGACAAATTCAATTCTATTAGCTACATTTAACTCGTCATCTGCAAATGCTTTGGATTTGGAAGAGTCCATACTTTTCTTGTTTTTGTACAGGGTTGGCAAATTGCACTACTTGATACATGTTTCTTATAATCAAAAAAATCTTTTAACTCTTTACCACATAAACCTGAGTTTTAACGACCCTGAAGCAGAAGGCTTTTAACCTTTACCACACAACAAAATTTCAGCCTTGTCTAAATTCAAAGCATTTGCAGATGACAATTTCAGTGTGGCTCAAATGGTACAATTTTTCTTTGATAGGGTAGAAAACATAGTGGGAAAAGGAGAAAATGCTGGTTGCCAGCATTTCCTACATTTTCCACAATGTTTTCAAAAGGCTACTTTCACAAGGTCGTTAAAAGTCTGGATTGTGTGGTAAAGAGTGAAAAAATATGCAAAAATGCTGGTTACTATTTTTTCCTTTTCCCACCATGCTTTCTACCGTATAAAGGCCTAATTTTGTCACTTTAGCCATCTTAATTTGTTGTCTGAAAATGTTTCTAATTTGGTTTAGTGTAAAATTTTGTCATTTGGTAAGAAGTTGATTACCCTTTTACAATTGTATTTTTTAACCCTTTCCCAAATGACAAATTTTAGACTGGTCCAAATTGAAAGAGTTTGCAGACGACAATTTTAAATTTGATGAAAATGGCAGAAAGGTCTCAAAAAGGGTAGAAAACACTGTGGGAAAAGGAGAAATTGCTCGTTACGAGCAATTTCTCCTTTTCCCACAGTGTTTTCAAAAGACTTGTACTGCAGACACATGAAAACTAGGGCTTGTTTCGGAAAGGGTAAGTAAACCAAAAGAAGGCTTTAGAAAACATTGCCCCTTTTCCCAAAATGTTTTCTACCCTTTGAGAGACTACTCCCATCATTTGTGCCACAGTATTTGCCATCTGCAAATGCTTTCAATTAGGCAGGCCAGAAATTTGCATCTGGTAAAGATACCTTATCACAAGTTGTTTCCTTCTACAACAGTACATGAGCCTTGATATGGCAAAAGGGGGTTTAATGCATCTCTGTTTGCATTGCACCAAGCAAGTTGTAATATAATTATCCATCCAAAAAAATCTGTCTTGTCTGAAGGTCTCATTTTGCATGTTGCGGGCCATTATTTGAACCTTGGGGCTAACAGATTGTTATCCATGAGTCACAAATTAGCAATCTTCATAACGCATGTTCAAAGGTAACCATTGTTGCTTACAATGTAAGGTTACATAAGGTTCATTTCTCGATGATCCACAGTATGAAATAATAATTAGGCATCACCAAGTTTAGAACTGCACCCTTTACAGGAAAACATGTTAGACTTGTCCAAATTTCAAGCATATTTAGATGACAAATCTGATGTGTCTAAAATAATTGGGTTTTATTTTAGAAGAGTGAAATAACATTGTGGGAAAAGGAGTAAATGCCAATCACCTAGCATTTTCTCCTTTTCCCACAATGTTTTCTAAAGCTAATTTCTGCAGGGACATGAAAAGTCAGATTCAAATGGTAATGTGTTTTGCAAGTCAAAATAGCTTCAACAGTAGATACCAAACGTTTGTTATGACGACGAGGAAAAAACATGTAATTCACCTGGGACCCATAAACATAATTTATAGATGATCTACTAATTAGAATGGAGTCATTGTGACATTTAGCACCTTGTTTTTATTCTTTCTTTCGTCTCACTGTTTCCCTCATGTACATATCCTCACTCATTTCCACCCCTTATCTTCTTGAAAACATTTTGCTTTAGCTTATGAGTAAATACCATGGTAGTTTTTTACAGTGTAAGTTACGATCAGACTGCAGAAAACCAGTATTAGCTCTGAGATCTACAGCATTCATTGTTTTAACTCTTTACCAAACAACAAAATTTTAGACTGGTCTAAATTGAAAGCATATGCAGACAACAAATTAAATGCGACTTAAAAATTGAAATTTGTTATGGGACGGGTAGAAAACATTGTGGGAAAAGCAGAAAATGCTGGTTACCAGCATTTTCTCCTTTTCCCACAATGTTTTCAAAAGGTTTCCTTTTTACGGCTGTTAAAAGTCGGGATTGTGTGGTAAAGAGTTAAGTCTCTTTCAGTCAACAAAATTTTAGACCTGTCCGAATCACAAGCACTTGAAGATGACACACATTTCAATAGATGGGAAATCTTTTTCCAGTAAATAAGGAACCTGTGAGGAACGGTAACCAGCATTTCTCCCTTTCTCAAAATATTTTCGGAAACCTTCTTCATCAGGATCTTGAAAGTGAGATTGTTTTGTGAAGGGTGCATGATGTAATGTGGCAAAACAAAACCTTTCACTCTTTTCCAAACAATCCCGGGTTTTCACGACCCTGGGAAAGAAGCCTTTTTGAAAACATTGTGGGAAAAGGAGAAAATGCTGGTTACCAGCATTTTCTCCTTTTCCCACAATGTTTTCTACTCTTTCCAAAACAAATTTCAATTTTTGAGTCACATTTATTTTCTCGTCTGCTGAAGCTTTCAATTTGGACTGGTCTACAATTTTGGCGTATGGTAAAGGGTTAACTCTTTACCAAACAATAATGATTTGTGACTTGTTCAAATCCCAAGATGACAAACTATAAGACAAAAAAAATTACTGAAACCCTGAAAATTGTCCTTGAAAGGATACAAAACAATCTGGCAAAAGGTAAAAATGCTGGTTACCACCATTTTCTCCTTTTCCAAAAATGTTCAAAACAAAGCCTTCTTTCTCAAAATCATTAAAACTCAGGATTGTGTGGTAAAGGACTAACTCTTTACCACACAATCAAGAGTTTAAACAACCCTGAGACAGAATACTTTCGAAAAACATTGTAGGAAAAGGAGAAAATGCTGGTAGCCAGCCTTTTTTACATTTCCTTATATATTTCCTACCTGTTCAGAAAAAGATTTCATCATTTGAGCAACATTTTTATCGTCGTCTGAAAATGCTTTCAAACTGAACCAGTGAAAAATACTGTTACTTGGTACAGTGTACTCTCACTCTTTACCAGACAACAAAATTTTATAATTAACAGAATCGATAATCAAATTAACTGTGGCTCAAATTAACAGATTTGTCTGTAAAAAGTTAGAAAACATTGTGGAAAAAGGAGAAAATGCTGGTCACCATTCTTTTCCCCATGATGTTTTCCAAAGCCTTCTCTGTCTATATCATTAAAACTTTGGACTGTGTGGTGAAGATGTAACCCTTTACCAGACGACAAAATTTCAGCCTTGTCCAAATCGAAAGCATTTGCAGATGACTAATTAAACGTTATGTAAACAATAAAGTTTTTCTTTCATATGGTAGAAAAAAATTGTGGGAAAAGGAGAAAATGCTGGTTACCAGCATTTTCTCCTTTTTGCACAATGTTTTCTAAAGCCTTCTTTCTCAGGGTCATTAAAGGTCAGCACTGTGTAGTAAAGACTTCACTTGTAATAAAAGTATACTAGTAACTGGCCCTTCCTACAATCTGACAAAATACATTTTACATATAGGGCAATCTATGAAGTAAATATATCTGTATGTCAATAGTACTCACCTATCTGATCCTAACAATCGAAATCTTCTTGATCTGTCACAAATTTCTTGAGTTACCTAAGTTTGATAGAAATTATAATACATGTAACGTGAAAAATGGCAGAAGCTCTTTGTAATACAATTATACAGATCAAGACTGCGAAAATTTTGACTCTAGATGATGTTTCATTGCAGGTAGAAAATGGTGTGCATCTAGAACATTTATTGAACTGCCTCCTAAAAATTCATACAAGTATGGAATTTGTATTTTTAGGGAAAGAATTATGAATTTTGACAATTATTGGTAGAAATGATCTGTGTAACAATGTTGAAAATTCAAAAGAAATGCTTACGCTATTTTTTCACAGGGAAGACAAAAGAATAACTCGTGAGTATGCCTTTTTAGGGGTATCAACTCTTAACTGCCAGTTTATCTAGTCTATGCTGCAAATAAATATCTTAATTTCTAGGTCAAATACTGTGCACCGAAGTCAAGCAAGTTTGATCTGAATCCACATGGTTTTCGATGTCTATCGTTAACTTATGCACAAGAGTCATTAAACGATAAACCCTTTACCAGACAACAAATTTTTAGACTCATCCAAGTTCAAGGCCTTTGTGGATAACAGACTAATAGTAGCTCAGACGATGAATTTTGTCCTTGATACAGGAGAAAACATTGTAGGGAAAAGAGAAAATGCTTGTTACGAGCATTTCTTTCTTTTCCCACAATGTTTTCAAAAGCCTGTTTCCTTGGGGTAATTAAAGCACAGGGCCCAATATCTCAAAACTTTTGAGGTTTCGTAAGTTACGGTTACCTTTACGATCATTTTACGCGAATGTTACTATTTTCTTAAAATGGTCTCTCAAAACCGACCTTGACACTCTTGTAAAGAATAGCCATTTACGATCGTATCATTTCAAAGTGATGTCATTTTCCCGCCGTATTGATTTGAATTACACACCCGGGAGCGTTTTACCAACAATTTATAAGTTTTTGCGTAAGAATTTTCATGACTTTACACCTACGTTCAGATTTACAAAATTCATAAATACATGTGTAGTCCAAAATGAAAATTACTTTGGTCATAGTTTATCATCAGGTGGTGAACAGCGTAGATCCAAGATAAGACTGGACAGTGTGAAGTTTTATCTTGGATATACACTGTTTGAAAAACCTATTTAAGTCTCCACAGGCAGAAATCTAGTAAACGTGTTCCTACCTCATTAGCTTTGAAACTTCTTCCCTGCATGCCATGTTTGTGGAATGCCAAAACACTGTCTTGTAAACAAACTGAAATAGACCAAAAAAATGGTATTTTATCTTCCATTATTCCAATAATATACATGTTAACCCTTTACCACACAATCCCGACTTTTAATGACCCTGTGAAAGAAGCCTTTTGAAAACATTGTGGGAAAAGGAGAAAATGCTGGTAACCAGCATTTTCTCCTTTTCCCACAATGTTTTCTACCCTTCCCAAAACAAATTTCAATTTTTCAATCACATTTATTTTGTCGTCTGCAAATGCTTTCAATTTGGACCAGTCTAAAATTTTGTCGTTTGGTAAAGAGTTAACTCAAAATCTTTTGCTCTTTACCTTTTCATTGTCAAAGGGTGTGCTTGCACATAGTCTAGATTAAGTCTTCAACAAGAAACAGAAATTGAGACCCCTCCATTTTAACCCTTTCCCACACTATCACGAGTTTAAACGACCCTGAAACAGACGGCTTTTGACAACATCATGGGAAAAGGAGAAAATGCTGGTAACCAGTATTTTCTCCTTTTCCAACAATGTTTTCTATCCTATCAAAGACAGAAATCATCATTTGAGCTACACTTAATTTGTCATCTGCAAATCTTTCAATTTGGTATAGTCCAAAATTTTGTCGTTTGGTAAAGAGTTAAAATTGACTGTATTGATTGCATGGTGTTTAACGCCCTTTTCAACATCATTTCAGTTATATCACGGCGACCAGTGCACCTATCCATGCTTTCCTGGAGTTTCTTTTACCAGTACTCCGCACAATATTCTTTCCAAGCCACTGGCTACTTTCCCACATAACCATCATCGAAACAATGGCCAGTGGTGAGAGAAGAATGAATCCCATCACAATGACTATGATCATCAATCCCCTGAAAGAAATTGGCCAAGCCAGAGATCAAACTAGCGACCCCCTGTTCTTAAGCACTGTACGCTACCAACTGAGCTACCGGGGCAAAATTTAGTGTCTGGTTAAAATGTTTTCTGCTCTTTCAAAGAACAAATCTCAAGGTTTTAGCTGCATTTCTTTTGTTGTCTCCAATTGCTTTCAATTTGGAAGAGTCTAATATTTTGTCATCTGGTAAAGGGTTAATCCTCTACCAAACAGTCCTGAGTTTTAATAATCCCGAGAATTTTAGCCATCTTTGATTTGTCATCTGCTAATGCTTTCAATTTGGACCAGTCTTAAGTTTTGCCATTTGATACAGAGTAAATGTAAAATTGCTGCAAGATATGACATGGATCTCTAATGTAAGTGCAAATATGGAATCACTTTTAACTCTGGATCAAAGTTTCAAAAGTAATCTATTGATCACTGCAAAAAGCCTTTACATCTTAACCCTTAGCCAGACAATCCCGAGTTTTAACAATCAAAAGGAAAAGGCCTTTTGAAAACATTATGGGAAAAGCTGAAAATGCCACATTTACTTTGTTAAATGCAAATATTTGAACATGGACAGGTCTAATATTTTGTCCTTAAAGAAGGAACCAAGCCCCGATAGCGCAGTTGGTAGCATGCAGGTTGATTAATTGTATGGTGTTTAACGCCGTTTTCAACATTATTTTAGTTATATCGCGGTGGCCAGTGCACCTATCCATGCTTTCCTGGAGTTTCTTTTACCAGTACATCGCACAATATTCTTTCCAAGCCACTGGCTGTTTTCCCACGTAGCCAGTGTCCAAACAACGGTCAGTGGTGAGAGGGGAATGAATCCTGTCGCAATGACTATCATCAATCCTCGGAAAGAAATTGCCCGAGCCAGGGATCAAACCAGAGACCTCCTGTTCTCAAGACCAGAGGTTCACTTGTTTGAATCCCCAAAGTGGCAAATTTCTTTCTGAGGAATTTTGATAGTCATTGTGACATCTTTCTGAGGAATTTTGATAGTCACTGCAACATGATTCATTTCTCTCTCACTGCCTATCATTGTTTCAATGATGGTTATGTAGGAAAGCAGCCAGTGACTTGGAAAAAATACTGTGCAAAGTACTGGTACAAACTCCAGGAAAGCATTGATAGGTGCACTGGCCACCGCAATGTAACTGAAATAATGTTGAAAATGGCGTTAACCCTTTATCGCACAATTCCGACTTTTAATGACCCTGGGAAAGAATCATTTTGAAACATTGTGGGAGCAGGAGAAAATGCTGCTAACCACGATTTTCTCCTATTCCCACATTGTTTTCTACCCTATCAAAGAAAACTTGCACCATTTGAGCCACACTGAAATTGTTGTCTGCAAATGCTTTCAAATTGAACAAGACTACAATTTTGTCATCTGGTAAAGGGGTTTAACACCATACAATCAATCAAATATACCTTTTGTAAGAAGTTACTAAAATGAAAGTTCTTTTAGCTATAGGTAATGGAGGAAGCAATCCAAAGGTTAAGAATTAAAATGTCATGCATCAGAGAAAGTGCATGTCATCATCCAAGGAATGTCTATTATGTTTGCAGTTTGTTTGTGTGTTGCCTAGTTACCATATGATAAAATTACCCAATAAAACTTAAGTATTGCAAATTTACCCTTACAGTACTAACTCTTCACCAAACGATGAAATTTTCAGCTCCTCCAAATTGAAAGCATTTGCAGAAGACAAATTAAATACAGCTCAAACACTAAAATTTGCCTTTGGAAGGGTAGAAAACATTGTGGAAAAAGGAGAAAATGCTTCAAATCAAAATTTCTGTGCAGTCTGATCTGTACCTACATTGTCTATATCAGTAACTAAATCTGGGTTCAGCAATTAATTCAAAGGTTGATTTCAAATTTGTCTGCTGCTAATTTGGTTTCAGGAGGTAATGCATGAACCATTTACCACACAATGCCGCCTTTTAATGACCCTGAGAAAGAAGCCTTTTGAAAACATTGCGGGAAAAGGAGAAAATGCTGGTAACCAACATTTTCTCCTTTACCCACATTGTTTTACTACCCTATCTTTAAAAAAATTGCACCATTTGAGCCACACTAAATTGTCGTCTGCAAATGCTTTCAGTTTGGACAAGGCTAAAATTTTGTTGTCTGGTAAAGCATTAACCCTTTGGCAAATAGCAAAATTTTTTTCCAATCTAAAATTACTTGCACAAGACAAATAAAATTTGGTTAACTCTTTACCAGACAACAAAATCTTAGACTTGTCCAAATTGAAAGGATTTGTAGACGACAGAGTAAATGTGACTGAAAAATTGAAATTTGATTTTGGAAGGGTAGAAAACATTTTGGGAAAAGGAGAAAATGCTGGTTACCAGCATTTTCTTCTTTTCCAAAAAATGTTTCAAAAGGCCTTTTTTGACAGGGTCATTCAAACTTGGGATTGTCTGGTAAGGGGTTAAAGTGATTAGAAATGTTTCTAATAGGACAGAAACCATTGTGGATAAAGGATTGATTGATTGATTGATTGTATGGTGTTTAATGCCATTTTCAACATTATTTCAGTTATATCACAGCGGCCAGTGCATCTATTCATGCTTTCCTGGAGTTTCATTTACCAATACTATACGCACAATATTCTTTCCAAGCCACTGGCTGCTTTCCCACATAACCATAGTCGAAACAATGGTCAGCGGTGAGAGAGGAATGAATCCCGTCGTGATGACTATCATCAATCCTCGGAAAGAAATTGGCCAAGCCGGGGATCGAACCAGCGACCTCCTGTTCTCAAGTCCTGCACGCTACCGACTGAGCTACGGGCCTTGGCTGTGGATAAAGGAGCATTTTCTTCTTTTCCAATGTTTTCAAGCCACCTTCATACTGGGTCCATAAAACTCGGGATTCTGTGGTAAATGGCTAACCCATCACCAAACAGGGTACCACACAATTCCAAGATGAACGATCCTGAGAAGAAGGCCTTTTATAAAAACTTTGTAGGAAACGGGGAAAACGCTGGTAACTAGCATTTCCCCCTCTTCTCACAATGTTTTCTACCTAGCCAAAAACAAATTTCTATTTTTTGAGCCATTGATTTTGGCATCTGCAAATGCCTTCAGTCTGGACAAGTCTAACATTTTGTCCTTTGGTAAAGAGTTTACAGACTCCATATTAGCAAGAGTTGCAACTCCCCCCCCCCCCTCCCGCGAAAACAAAGTTTTGTATTACTCTTCACCAGATTAACTCTTTACCAAACGACACATTTTAGGACTGAACCAAATTGAAAGCATTTGCAGAGGACAGATTAAATGTTGCTAAACTGACGATTTCTGTCTTTGATAGGGTAGAAAATATTGTGGGAAAAGGAGAAAATGCTGGTTACCAGCATTTTCTCCTTTTCCCACGATGTTTTCAAAAGGCTTCTTCCTCTGGGTCGTTAAAACTCGGGATTGTGTAGTAAAGGGTTCAGAAAACTAAGGCTCATCCATAGCAAAGGCATTAATTTCCAGACAACATTATCAAAAGTGGCCCCCAAAAAAGTATGTTTCACAAGTGTTAGGTTAGTACTATGCCCCACTGACACTCCTGTGTGACCCCCTGGAGATCAAACCCAGATTTCCTGGTTACCAGTCGAACTACATGTACATAACAACTCAGCCAAGCTAGAACCCCTCAAAATTAACTCTTAACCACACGACAAGAATTTAGATTTGCCCAAAATGAAAGCATTTGCAGACGACAAAATAAACGTACATCAAAAATTAAAATTCGCTTTGGGAAGGGCTGAAAACATTGTGGGAGAAGGAGAAAATGCTGATTACCAACATGTTCTCCTTTTCCCACAATGTTTTCAAATTCTCCTTTCTCAGGGTCATTAAAACTCTGGATTGTGTGGCTAAGGGTGAAGGGTAGATAACAGGTTTTTGTCAAACACTTCATACCTCCAACATTTTTTAATATCTAATATGTTAACCCTTTACCACACAATGCCGCCTTTTGACGATCCAAGGAAAGAAGCCTTTTGAAAACATTGATGGAAAAGGAGACAACCCTTTACCACAAAATGCCGACTTTTAATGACCCTGAGGAAGAAGCCCTTTGAAAACATTGTGGGAAAAGGAGAAAATGCTGGTAACCAGCATTTTCTCCTTTTCCCACAATGTTTTCAAAGGGCTTCCACCCTATCAAAGAAAAACCACCTTGTTTGAGCCACACTGAAATTGTTGTCTGCAAATGCTTCAAATCTGGACGGGTCTTAAATTTTGTCATGTGATAAAGAGTTAACTCTTTACCAATCAACAAAATTTTAGACTGGTCCAAATTGAAAGTATTTGCAAACGACAAATTTCATATAGCCCAAATGATATGGTATTTGTTGTCCGTAGGACAGAAAACATTGTGGGAAAAGTGGAAAATGCTGGTTACCAGCATTTTCTCCTTTTCCCACAATGTTTTCAAAAGCCTTCTTTCTACAGGGTCATTAAAAGTCAGGATTGTATGGAAAAGGGTTAAAGTATTTGGAACCTTTATGCCTCGAATTTTGTCACATTTTGAAAGTTTCTCTCCTTATAACTGAATTGTAGTTTACTTTTTAGGCCAGGGAATCCCTCTCAAGGGATTCCCTTGCCTATAGCGATCGTAAGCTGACTTTTCCGGACTACTTTCAGACAAAATGTTGTACGGTGTGTCCACTCTATTTCGCTGAGTCCGCCAAAACAACTAGTTCCCTAAGTACAGAGATTGCTTATCACACGGCGTGAATGTTTTCCCTTTCCTCAAAGCTTTCCGACATCTGCATAGTGCTATGGAATTGCAAGGGTATTACAGCCCTTTAATAACTAACGAGTGCGTGTTTTAAGGGTTGTGTCCCTGTTGAATACACAACAGACAGCCAATAACTTTTCCATTACTTTGATTGGATACTGAAATCCTCCCGTATTATAGACATGATTACTGCCCCTGATATCACTTTCTAGTGTACTAGCGCGAGGGAAAAACCCGAGAACCAGTTTTCTATTTTTAGTTTCCATTGTCACTTGCTAGTTACTGTCTGCGTTTCAAATAAAGATCAAAGGGAACCGCGCGCCGCGTCTCCTTTGACTGCCTGGTGAAAAATTGAGATGTACGATTTTCCATGGAAATGTCAATAGTTGAATGAGATTATTGGTGTATTAACTGCATTTATTATCAGTTTCTTTTAATCATTTAGAACTGAACTTGATTTTCTCTATATGTTTATAGAAAAAAAAACAAATCGATAAAATTAAGAAATATGCAGAAATTAAAAGAAATTATCCTCTCTTTTTTCTGTGTGAATCGATTTAAAACATCCCTCTTTTTTGTCAGAAGAATAAGCAAACATTATGGAAAAATAAGAACTTTTTGTTCTATCTACATTTTCCGATAATCAACCATGTTATCTGCTTATATTCTTTTTTTTGTGTGTGTGTGTGTGACGACTGTTGATTGATTACAAATCATGAAAGTGTTGTGCGATCCTTGGACATTTTTTAACTTTCAAACAAATTAATTTGAAAATAAAAGGTGTGTTTAAAAAATTAGGCTTTAATTTATCAGTTATTCATCACATTTACATACCTAGAGTTTCATTCACATAACTGGTAGTTTCCGAAACATTGTTTGAAAATGAGAAATGAAAGTTCAAGAATATTTATTTTGAAATACATCCCGAATGTGCAAATTCATTTTAAGCGCCAGAAGCCGTTGTTGGAATCTCTCTCTCTCTCTCTAATGGGACGAGAAGGGCTAGTGGACGCGTCTTTGTATGATATAGTCAAAAGAATAGATTTAGATCGACTGTTTGAGAACAAAACTGCGATGTACGAGTATTGGCATCACCCTGCCCTACGTTCGCGATATTAAGCGTTGGTATTTGCGTTGTGTCCAATTTTAAATTGTGTCTTATCTTTCTTATCATTGACGGCATTTATTTGAAACTTGGAATATATGTGCGTTATCATAAAGATCAACCTTAACCAATAAGCCAAATAACTCAAAAATGAATTTGCTTGATTTAAGCCCCTTTTTGACCTAGAAATTTTTAAAGCCATTATCATGCACCCTATAGCCGAGTGTTGGTATCCACTATTTGCTTCGGTTTAATTATAGAATCTGGCCTCTGAGCACTGCTTTTTTATGCATTAATTTAATTTTTCCTGTTGATTATTGTGTTATTCCATATTATGCATGACAGTACCCCTTTACCAATGAATTCTTTTCGCATAATTGAATTGGCCTGACTGTCTGTATGGTAGTGATAATTAGAAAATGAGGTCTCGTGTGAGTTTGTATCCTTCGTTCTTTAGAGATTACAGATCGCCAGATTTCCTGGCCTTCAGTACTATCAGTACTTTGATTTTATTCATTAGCCTCCATTTCAAAGTTTCCCTCTTTATACTGAATTGGAATATTCTTGTTTTGTATCAATGTTAGCACTTCCCACCAATTATCTATAAAACTGCCAAATACCGGTAAATTGTGCATACAGCTTATTTATCCAATCTCAGAGTAATAAACTTAAATCTTTACCACAGGACAAAAATGTAGATTGGTCCAAATTGAAAGCATTTGCAAGTGACATTTTAAATGTAGCTCAAAAGATAACATTTGACTCTTAAGTCTTAACTCTTTACCAAACGACAAAATTTCAGACTGGTCCAAATTGAAAGCAATTGCTGATGACAACATAATTGTGACCTAAAAATTGAAATTTGTTTTGGGAAGGATAGAAAACATTGTGAGGAAAGGAGAAAATGCTGGTTACCAGCATTTTCTCCTTTTCCCACAATGTTTTCAAAAGGCCTCTTTCTCAGGTCCTTAAAAATCGGGATTGAGTGGTAAACGGTTAAAGGACAGAAAATATTGTGGGAAAAGAAGAAAATGCTGTTTACCAGCACTTTCTTCTTTTCCCACAATTTTTTCAAAAGGCTTCTTTCTGGAGGACAGAGGATTTGGCCACGGACGTTTTGGCCAGGACGTTTTGGCCAGGACGTTTTGGCCACGTACGTTTTGGCCAGCCTTATTGAAAAAACGGACGTTTTGGCCAAATTCAATTTATATGTACTCATTATAGATTATTAAGCTACATAAATGGTATTTTTAACTGATTTATTTAATGATTTAGTAGGTTTATACAATGATGATTGATAGATTATGATTTAATAGATGATTTCAACATTTTTGAATGTTTGATTTATGTGCTTTTATTATCTATAATAAGTACATATACTGATGGCCTGTGACCAATGGGGTGGAAAACTGCATAGTAAATAATTGGAAATGGGATCATTCTAGGAACTTCCCTTCGAATTTTCACTCTTGCAAGATGAGTCCTGGTCATTTCAGCCATTTCAGTAGTCTGAGTACTGGTGTAAGTAAACCAGGAAGGCATGATAATTGTGCTGTCTGCCGTGATATGACCTAAGCTGTTAAAATCAAACTGAAAATTGAAGTTAATTTAAAAACTTTCACAGACAATCACTCTAATAATCTATCCTTACTTAAAAGAAAAAAATAAAGAAAGAACTTATTAATTACATTAAAATTCTATAATGAAAGAATGAAGAAACAAACAATCAACAAAATGATAAATAAAAGAAAATATATATATTTGTTTAGTTTTTTCTTTACTTGGTAAAACATTGTGCAAATAGAAGTAACTGCTAAAATTTCCAATTTTATTGACAGAATTCAAACATTCAAAAATGTTGAAATCATCCATTAAGTCATAATCTTACAATCATCATTGTATAAACGTTCTAAACCATTAATTAAATCAGTTAAAAATAATATTTATGTAGCTTAATAATCTATAATGAGTACATATAAATTGAATTTGGCCAAAACGTCCGTTTTTTTCAATAAGACTGGCCAAAACGTCCGTGGCCAAAACGTCCTACATTCCTTCTTTCTTGGAGTCATTAAAACTTGGGACTGTGTGGTAAAGGGTTAAATATAAACTCACTGGAGGTAAGGTTACAATTTGATCATGACACAAGGGCCGAGTACAGAGATATGTTTTGTTTACAAAATACCTGGACTGGTCAGTCCCGATTGTACAGGTCAATGAAACTTCATTTGGCACTTGAATATATCAAACCTTCACCCTTTTGAACCCCGATATGGTCAGTTTGGCTATTATACTCTAAATCACAAAATACTGATAACAAAATTTCCCTTTCTTTTGACCTACCCTTGGAACTATACCTTTGACCCTTTACCAAACCATAAAATATTAGACATGTCCAAATTGAAAGCATTTGCAGAGGACAAAATAAAATGGGACTCAAAAATTCAAATTTGTTTCCGAAAGGGTAGAAAACATTGTGGGCAAAGGAGAAAATGCCAGTTACCAGCATTTTCTCCTTTTCCCACAATGTCTTCTAAAGCTTTTTTTCTCAGGGTCGTTGAAATTCGGGATTATGTGGTAAAGTGTTAACTCTTTACTATACGACAAAATTTTAGACTTGTCCAAATTGACAGCGTTTGCAGACGACAAAATAAATGTGACTCAAAAATTAAAGTTTGATTTGGGAAAGGTAGAAAACAATGAGGGAAAGGAGAAAATACTGATTACTAGCAATTTTTCCTTTTGCCACAATATTTTCAAAATCTTTCTTTATTAGGGTCGTTAGAACTCTAAAATGTGTGGTATAGGGTTAATCTGTACCACACAAGGCTTATGAAAACATTTTGGGAAAAGGAAAAAATGCTGGCAACCAGCATTTTCTCCTTTTTCGACAATGTTTTGTACCCTTTAGAGATCAATTTCAATCATTTGGGGCACCTCATATTCATTATCTGCAATTGCTTTCCATTTGGACCAGTCTATAATTCTGCCCTTTGTAAAAGGGTCAAATACATTATCTCACAACTCTGGATGAATTTTTTCATGTCTGGCAGGAGGCAATACATGAAAACATTGTTGCCAAAGGAGAAATTGCTCATAATGGTAGGGGTGGAGAATGATTTAACCCTTTCCCAAACAAGCCCTGGTTTTCACGTGTCTGCAGTACAAGTCTTTTGAAAACACTGTGGGAAAAGGAGAAATTGCTTGTAACGAGCAATTTCTCCTTTTCTCACAGTGTTTTCTACCCTTTTTGAGAACTTTCTGCCATTTTCATCAAATTTAAATTGTCGTCTGCAAACTCTTTGAATTTGGACCAGTCCAAAATTTGTCGTTTGGGAAAGGGTTAAATACACAACCAAACAAAAAATGTGTACATCTAGCCAGACAACAGCAGAAATTACGCAAACAAAATGCAACAGCAGGAACAATGAAGACCCCGAGAGTTACGAGAGTTACGAAACAGTTTTTCCATCATTGACCAAATGTTTCCATGGCAGTATCTGCTACAGAAAAATCAATATGAATCATCTGCATCACAGACTGCATAGTGCATTTATTATTGATCAGTGATTCTCACGAGTGATGCACAAGCTCTGTAACAGGAAAAATCTTTTAGGCCGAACTGAATGTGTCCAAGCATGCAATGCAAAGATAATTTTTTACCCTGTACTAGATGGCAACATTTTGGATGTGTTTATATTGAAAGCATAACAAATTGAATGTGGCTAAAACATTGGAATTTGTCATTGAAAGGATGGAAAACATTTTGGGAAAAGGAGAAAATGCTTGTCGTTCAAAGGGTGGAAAACATTTTGGGAAAAGGAGAAAATGCTTGTAACAAGCATTTTCTTCTTTTCCAAAAATTTTTTCAAAAGCCCTCTTCCATGGGGGTCGTTAAAATATAGGAATCTGAGGTACTGGGCTTAGAGTTAATACCCTCTACCATCATAATTTGGCTTATAAAGTGGGCTTGTTAGAGGGCCTCCAGTAGCCTGGGTCCAGGCGGTAACAATCTTTTAATCGCTCATTATTGCAACCTCATTAATTTCATGGTCTTTTAATGACCCTGAAGAAAAAGCCTATTGAAAACATTGTGGGAAAAGGAGAAAATGCTGGTAACCAGCATTTTCTCCTTTTCCCACAATCAACCTTCCCTAATCAAATTTCAATTTCTGAGCCACAGTTGATTTGTCGTCTGCAAATGCTTTCAATTTGGACCGGTTTAAAATTTAGTCATTTGGTACAGAGTTAATGTTATAAAGTGGGCTTGTTAGAGGGCCCCCAATAGCCTGGGTCCAAACGGTAATAATCTTTTAACCACTCTTTATTGCAACCTCATTTCATGGTCCACAGCAGTTCTGTGGCAAAACAGTTTATCACTCCCGTAATTATCATTTTTGATTAAGAAACATCCGAATATTTAAAAGGAAAAAAGTGATCAGGCTAGAACGCAGGCTAGGCCCCCCCCATGACAGACCGGAAGATCAGTGGCGTGGAATCTTGACAAAAAGTGTCTGCATTAGTACCTGTGTACCCCTGTTGAACTTAGGCATAACCATTTACTAAACCATCGTGAGTTATTTGATGCCTAAGGGAGAGAAACTTCGAAAACATTCTGCAAAAAGGAGAAAATGATAGTGATCTGCATTTTCTCCTTTCTCCAGAATGCTATCTACCCTTTCAAATACAAACCCTATCATTTTGTGAGAGATTTACTTTGTTATCTCTTTACCAAACAACAAAATTTTAGACTGGTCCAAATTGAAAGCATTTGCAGGTGACAAAATGAATGAGATTAAAAAATTAAAATTGTTTTGGGAAGGGTAGAAAACATTGTGGGAAAAGGAAAAAATGCTGGTTACCAACATTTTCTCCTTTTCCCACAAGGTCTTCAAAAGGCTTCTTTCACAGGGTCATTAAAAGTCGGGATTGCCTGGTAAAGGGTTATCTCTAAATGCTTTCAATAATGGAGAAGTCTTACTCTCTCCTCAATCGTCACAACTCGGCCGATTCCATACCTACATCTAACCTCGTCCGTATAAAGGCAGATTCCATTTTGAATTTCCAATCACATGATCTTAAACATGGCGGCGCTCCTGTAAATCGCTTAGCAACGACATGAACAACCACGATGGAGTTATTCAGATCTATCGATCTGTTGATGAAAGCCCCCAATGGAATCGATAAACCACACTTAAAAATTGAATGTACAAACTGTTTGCCGACTGAAATATTCTTAGAAAGATAACGATAGAGGAGCCTTACAATTTCAATAACGGTAAAACGGTGTGCTTCCAGAAACATGCGAAATGTACTGTGTAGGTGCATATCAAGCTACGTGATACAGCAAAAGGATTTGATCACCGGATCACCCGAGGTATGCCAAATGACTCTCTCCTCCGTCAAAGAGTTTAACTTATAATAAGCGTTTTCTCGATTCCTTGCAATGTTTTCAAAAGCCTGCATGCTTTATTAGGGTCATTAAAAAAATATAGAATTGTGTTGCAAAGCGGTCAAAGGGTGAAAGGATTGCATGTGTACCTACATAATACAAAAGACTTACTTAACCCTTTACCAGACGACAAAATTTTAGCCTTGTCGAAATTGAAAGCATTTGCAGACGACAATTTCAAATGGCTCAAATGGTGCAATTTTCTATTGATAGGGTAGAAAACATTGTGGGAAAAGGAGAAAATGCTGGTTACCAGCATTTTCTCCTTTTCCCGCAATGTTTTCAAAAGGCTTGTTTCCCAGGGGCGTTAAAAGGCGTCATTGTGCGGTAAAGGGTTAACCATATTTTTATAATTGACTAAAATATGGTAAATACATAAATACTTTTGTGTCTTATCAGACTGACAGGAGACAGTCAATCTTTCTCTCCCTCTTTCTTCGCCCTTTACCACACAATCCCAAGTTTTAACAACCCTGAAAAAGAAGGCTTTGTAAACATTGTGGGATAAGGAGAAAATGCTGGTAACCAGCATTTTCTCCTTTTCCCACAATGTTTTCTACACAATCAAAAAAAAGAAATCATCATTCCAGCCATATTTAATTTGTCGTCTGCAACTGCTTTCAATTTGGCCCGATCAAAATTTTGCCACGAGTTAAACCTTGGCCTTTTACTGAACAATCCTGACCTTTAACCCTTTACCACAACAGAAAATGTAGACTTGTCCAAATTGAAAGCATTTGCAGAAGACAATTTAAATGTGGCTGAATTGATGAAATTTGTCTTTTATAGGCTAGAAAACATTGTGGAAAAAGGAGAAAATGCACCAGCATTTTCTCCTTTTCCCACAATGTTTTCAAAAGGCTTCTTTTACAACGTCATTAAAACTCAGGATTGTGTGGTAAAGGGTTAAGGATGTTTTGAAAACTTCATGGGAAAAGATATAAATGCCGGTTACCAGCATTTTCTCCTTTTCCCACAATGTTTTCTATCCTTCCCAGAACGAATTTCAATTTTTGAGTCACATTAATTTTGTCATCTGCAAATACTTTCAATTTGGATGACTCTTAAATTTTGTCCTTTGGTAAAGAGTTAATCATGTGATGACTTGCTTGGTATAATGCATCAGAGATGCATTAAGCCCCCTTTTGCCAGAGCATGGCTCATATATTTGTTGTCTGGTACAGGGTCACAATACTCATTACTGACTGCCCATGACTTTTTCTACCTTGCAGTACACTGTTAAAAAATACCATGGCCAATGGAAAAATTTCTTGTTTAGCCCTTTTACCACAAATTCCGAGTTTTAATGACACAGAGAAAAAAGAGCTTCTGACAACATTGTGGGAAACAGGAAGTGCTAGTAACCAGCATTTTCTCCTTTTCCCATGATGTTTTCCAAATCCTTCCTGTTCAGCGTCGTTAAAACTCTGTATAGTGTTGTAAAGGGTTAAAAATACTCCCAAAATTTGTTCTTTACACATGCAAGTGAATTTGTTGCATAAAAATTTCACAATTTGAAAGAAAAGAGCATGCAATGGTTTATCGAATTGGTGCTTAACTCTTTACCAAACAACAATAATCTTGAGCCTTCGAAATTGAAAGCATCTGCAGACGACAATTTAGATGTGACTGGAATTATGCTTTTTGGTGGTGAAAGGGTAGAAAACAATGAGGGAAAAGGAGAAAATGCAGGTAACCAGCATGTGCTCCATCTTCCACAGTGTTTTCAAAAGGTTTCTCCTTCAGGATCATTAAAAACTCTGGATTGTGTGGTAAAGGATTAACTCTTTACCACACAATCCCGACTTTTAACGACCCTAAAAAGGAAGCCTTTTGAAAACATTGTGGGAAAAGGAGAAAATGCTGGTAACCAGCATTTTCTCCTTTTTCCACAATGTTTTCTATCCGTCCCATAGCAAATTTCACTTCTTAAGTCACATTTAATTTGTTGTCTTCAAATGCTTTCAATTTGGACTGGTCTAAAATTCTGTTGTTTGGTAAAGAGTTAAGACATTCCTGCAAATCAGCCTAGCATTTGCTTTATTTGAGGTTTCTTGTCCTGACTGTGACTGTACAGATCAATGCAGGGTTTTCATTTTGAAATGAAGCAACAGACTGATTGACAAAAACAACAGGCCGGGGGTCAAGGGGGCCGCCTAGGCCTTGGCGTCCATGATTACCAAATGGAGATCGGAGAAACGTATCGTCGCCTACGATTGGATAATTGGATGCAAGTATCTAATGAATGACCGCGTAACATTCATAAACCAATTGTTTCTGGTTTCGCGGTAAAATTGAACCGGTGTTGCAGTACAGTTACAAACACGTGAAATATTTTCGATATAAACAATGCGATCGATTTTTCAAAGATCCAGCAAAAACAACCGATTAAAGGCCGATTTCAACCGATGTTTTTGATTGGCAATCTGCTTTAAATGAAAACCCTGTCAAGGGTCAAATGTTCAACTCTTTACCAAACGATAAACTATGAAGCAAGACCAATTTGAAAGCATTTGCAGATGACAATTTAAATGTTGCTCAAATTATGACTTAATATGTATCTACTAGAAAATGTTGTAGAAAAAGGAGAAAATGCTGGCTACTAGCATTTTCTCCTTTTTCCACAATGTTTTCAGGAGCTTTGTTCCTCAAGCTCATTAAAACTTGCGATTGTGTTGTAAAAGGTTAACTCTTTTTACCAAACGACAAAATTTGGGACCAGACCAAATTGAAAGCATTTGCAAATATCAGTTTAAATGTAGCTCAAATTATGACTTATGTATGTGATAGGGTAGTAGAAAACATTGTGGGAATAGAAGAAAATGCTGGCTACCAGCATTTTCACCTTTTCTAACAAATTGTTTTCAAAAACTTTCTTCTTCAAGATCGTTAAAACTTGGGATTGTGAGGTAAAGAGTTGAAATGGTAAAACACATATAACAGGCCAACATAATGCAATTCAGAATGAAATACATGTATATATGAGTCATACATGAATCATACATGAACTATACTCTAACAAAAGGAGGGTTTAAATTTTTTAGTCTTTACCAAATGACAAAACTTCAGACTTGTCCAAATGGAAAGCATTTGCAGACGGCAAAATGACTTGTGACAGTAGTAAAGGGAAGTAGCCTAGGGACTGGTCCCCAGGCTACTTACCCTGAGGGAAAATTTGTCCCCAGAGTGCTTCCCCGGGTAAGTGATCTGGGGACTATTCCGGTCAATTTGGAAAATTTTGGGTCGATTTGGGTAAAAAATGGCATTTTCTGGCATTTTTGCTTCCCCCCCTCCGTCCCTAGTCTGCTTACCCTGAGTCCCCAGATCACTTACCCCGGGTAAGTGATCTGGGGACTAATCCGGTTATTTGGAAAATTTTCGGGTGACAATTTGAAAAGATAGATCTTTCATGGTAGATGGTTAGCCCTGAAAAGGGCTGTTTTGTTTGGAGACTGTGTTTTTTCTCTCTACTGACAGCTTTTCTTTGTTCTTCTTGGGATTTTCGGGATTTTGAAGTCATTGAAATTATCAATGTTTTTCCCGTATCTGCCCTGTCCTGCCAGTGTCGGTATGTTTTTCCCGTATTTGCCCTGCCCTGTCAGTGTCGGTGAAGATCTCTTTTGGTCAACATGTCGCTTATGGAGATGGCTAACGTCTTCCTCTGATTTTCGTTTTGTTGTTCTTCTCGGTTGATTTTGTTTTGGTTGTTTTTCTTTCTTCACAACAGTTACGATAGAGTCCACTAACTTGTGAAGATTTGTCTTATCGAAGTCGAACTCCACAGGAATCTTTACTGGAACTGCTGAAATGCTCTGTCTTTGATAGCGTAGTGTCTCAATGTTTTTCCATAACCGTTCGGTGTTTGTGTTTAAAGTTTTAATCTCCTCCAAATGTTTGTTGAATGTTTCCAGTTCTTTTAAGATCCGAGTCAACATAGAGTCTTGTTGCGAATTTAACTGTTTCGTCTCTTCGTAAATGTTATCCAATACAGTCGTCGGAATGATGTTTGCTGAATTCATAGCCGATGAGAGAATGTCTCCATTGTTTTCCACTGGTAGGAAAGCATCTAAGTTGAAATCGTTTAAGTCGAATTCCATATTGATTTTTAACTTCCGAAATGTTCGAGAGCTATGAGTCAAAATGATGAATGTATGGGAAAAATCGGTGTTTTTATAGCTTGACAGCGGGATTGACCTACTTTGACTTGGAATTAACAGAATTAACGTTAACCAATCGTTAGTTTCGTTACATTTTTTGGATTTGATACTCTTAGACGTTGTAGATAGATCATATAGTACGTTATGTTCTATCTACATATTCTCGCCCACGTTCGCGCTTTTAATTCTGTTAATTCTGTATCAAAGTAGGTCAATCCCCCTATCATGCTATAAAAGAGACAGCATTTTTTTATTCTTTTATTAACTCATTTCACGATGAAGTTTTCGAAATTTTGCTGTGGGTTGTTTGGTGGCAGGAAGAATAAGAAAGAAATGGAGGAGAAATGGGAGCAAGAGCTCATGGAAAAGAAAGAAGACGAAGTAGAAGAAAGAAAGAGAGTAAAGCATAAAGCTCTTCGGGAGTTCTTCGCCAGGAGAGGGTATGAGTTTTATACGCGTACCCCAATTGTTAAGATGGGTAATATTTATCCGGACCTGTCAGAGCTGATACCGCCAACAGAACATCGTGGCTGGCAAAATAAATTAATGAGAATGTATCCTTCATTGAAATGGTAAAGTATACGTTCTCTTTAATTTTAAAACAGCCCTTTTCAGGGCTACCCAATACCAAGAAAGAACTTTTTTCAAATTGTCAAACAAACAAAGTCAAGTCCTTTATGTTTATTTAAAACTTTTTATTTTATAACTTTTCATTACAATGAAACTTTGAACTGTAAAAAAACAAAATGAATGAAAAAACTTTTTTCTTCGGAATGTCATAGAACTTTGAACTGTAAAAAAGACAGAATGAATGAAAAAACTTTTTTTCACTTAGGCTGTTTTTCTTTTTTTCTTCGGAATGTCAGATTCACATTTACTCTTACGTTTTTTTCCCCTTTCATTGTTTTTTAATACCATATCTGGACACATTTCATTCCCATGTTTTGTCGATTTGCAAAAGAAACAGTTGTTTTTTTTGGTTTGTCGTTTTTTCTTCTTTTCGTTATTTTGACGTTTTTCCTCGCTTTCGTTGTCACTTTCTTCTTTCAATGGTACAGTTTTTTTCTTTTTTGGTGGAAATGACTCGTCGTCACTGTCACTTTTTTCTATCAACAGTAAATCTTTTGGTTCTTTCTTCCCGTTTGAACAATTCGCCTCTGCAGAAAATTCGTTTTTTGTGCAATCTATGAGATTTTGTTTGTCCAGATTTTTCCGTAAAGTCTCTAATTTATCTGCTATCTTGCAGATCTCTGAATCCTTAATAGCCGTGTTGTCAGTCTGCATGTCTATGGTCTGAGTTTCAACGGATGATGTATCCTGTGGTGAACTTTTTTTCCATGTATTTTCACCGCTGAATGATTTGCAGAATGAATTTACTACCCCGACGTATTTCATATGTTGGAGCTTGACAACTGTTGGTGAAATTTTGATGTCATGGTTGAGTGGATCCACATAGACAAAAACATTTTCTCCAGTCTGCTTTTCTTTTTCTGGACATTCTCTGGCCCAATGCCCTGTTTTGTTGCACGTAAAACAAATATTTGTTCTCACGCCATTCATCCCATATCGTTTGTCGATCGTTGATTGATCCAAAACTCTGTAGCTGGTCATACGGTAAACATCTTTTTCTGCTAAATGTTGGTGGGATAGAAATGATCCCACGTAGACGCCGTTATGTTTAACTTGATATTGTGGTGGTATATTGCTGATCTCATAATCGTGGGTGTATGGGTTAACATACAACGCCATCCTCTTTCTAAGTGGTGATGTATTTTGCAGCTTGAACTCGCTCATTTTCTTTTATCGACTGCTCTGTCTGAGGTTGGTCAGAGAAATAATGAGATTTTCACAGTCGACGTCTCTATTTATACACTATTGCAAGGAAAGAGTCTATAAATTGTTAGATTTTTTCTTGCTTGCTTCATTTTGTCTTCTCAACCAGAGCTGAAACGATGGGTAAAAGAAAAAGAATAATAGTTTATTCAGACAGTGATAGTGACGACGAGTCATTTCCACCAAAAAAGAAAAAAACTGTACCGTTGAAAGAAGAAAGTGACAGTGACGACGAGTCATTTCCACCAAAAAAGAAAAAAACTGTACCATTGAAAGAAGAAAGTGACAGCGAAAGCGATGAAAAATCTTTGAAAGAAGAAAACAGCAGCTCTACTTTGGATATGAAAAGTCTGTATGACTTAATAGAAAGGGGAAAAAAGAAGTCAAGAAAATTTAGAACAGAATCACATGTATTATCAGTGAGTTTTAAGAAATTTGAAGAATTATCACCCCAGAGACTGCTTGGATTATTTGACAATGTTACCCATGAAATCATTCGAAAGTTAGATGCAAACCCGACAGATATGATTAGAATTACCATCGATCATCCTTCATTGGAGATGGGGATTCATATTCCCTTTTTAGCTACAGAACAGCTGCAAGGTGAAACTATATTGAATGAAATTGAACGAGTTTTACAGTCAAATACAGATTTTGTCTTGAACGACGGATCCATGACATTTGACATTACACATACAATACCTCCATATGGTAACGGAAAAAATCTTAGAACCACAGAACTATTGGATTCGAAAGTTTTTGCCAAGAAGAAACAATCGCTTATTCAAATTAACAACCATGATCAATTATGTTTTGCAAGAGCCGTTGTTGTGGGAATTTGCTACCATGAACGTGAAAACAACGAAGTATGGAATCGGAGATGGGATTACATCAAAAGATCAAACAAACCCCTTCAAAAGATTGAAGCCGAGAAATTGATGAATGAAGCTGGAGTTTTACCAACACAGTCTGTAGGAATTGATGAATTCAAAAAAATTCAATTGTTTTTGTATGAAAAAGACTATGTCATTAAAGTTCACGACCAGCATTCCAAAACGAGGAAAATATTTGAACATCCAGAAGTGAAAGACAATAGTAAGATCATACATTTATACTTTCATCAAAACCATTATGACTATATCAAATCCATCAAAGGTTTTTTTTGTTGTGCTTGTTATTGTGAGTTCTGTGATGTGGGTTATAACGCTCGGGAAAATCATGCTTGCTCAAAAATCTGCAAAGGTTGTTATCGTGCTGGAAAATGTCCATCAGAATCCAAAGAGTATGTCTGCTCCAAGTGTCATCGGCGATTTTTCAGTGCAGCATGCTTGAAAAATCACAAAACACTTCAAGGCAAAGAAAAGAAAACCATTTGTGAATTAGTGAAACTTTGTTCAAAATGTGGTGCACAGTATCTTGTCAGAAAGGGAAATCATATCTGTAAGGGAAAGAAAAAGTGTCATCTCTGCAAGAAGATAGTTGACTTTTCTCATCGGTGTTATATTCAACCTTACCAAAGTAAGACGAATCATAACAGCGATGATGAGACGAGTTCTTCTCTAGTCAAAAAACCACAGTTCATTTTCTTTGATTTTGAATGCAAACAAGATACAGGGGTGCACATCCCAAATTATTGTATAGCACATAGAGCGTGTGATGATTGTATCGATAAACCACTTGATTTTCATTGTTCTACATGCAGTGAATTTGAAGAGGGTAGGGAAGTTATTTTTCAAGGAGAAGAAACTTTGAGTCAATTTTGCAAGTGGCTCTTTTCAAAACATCACAAAGGAGTCACAGCTATGGCTCATAATCTCAAAGGGTATGACGGACAGTTCATTCTTAACTATATTGTTAAAGTTGGGTTAAAACTTCCAAAATTGATCATGAATGGAAACAATATTATGAAGTTAGAATTGAATGGTGTGCGTCTGATCGACTCCTTTAATTTCATGAACTTTGGGTTGGCGAAATTTCCAGCCACATTTGGTCTTCAAGAAATGAAAAAAGGTTACTTTCCTCACTGGGCAAATACAGATGATTTTTGGAGTTATATTGGACCATACTTGGATATGTCTTATTACAAACCCGACTCAATGTCTGAAGAGGGTAGGTCGAAATTCATAGTCTGGTATAATGACAAAGTTCAAAAGGGTGAGGAATTCAATTTTCAAAAAGAGATGGAATCATACTGTAGGTCAGATGTTGATATCCTAAGACGGGGATGTGCTGAATTCAGAAAGCTGTTTATCGAACAGGGTGGTATTTGTCCATTTTTAGAGGCAATTACCATCGCCGATGCCTGTAACAAAGTCTGGCGAAGCAAATATTTGCCAGAAAATCAAATTGCTATCATTTCAAGTAAAGATTCGTCCAGACGTCGTTTTTCTATGAAAGCGATACGCTGGATTCAAAGCGTAGCTCAGGAAAAAGGTATTCATATTCGCCATGCAAAAAATGGTGGGGAAGTTCAAATCGGAAGATATACTGTAGATGGTTTTCACCGTCAATCAAACACTGTCTATGAATTCCTTGGGGATTTGTATCATGGTTGTCCTGTATGTTATACAGATCGAAAACAGATCAACCCCATCAATGGGAGACCCATGGGTGAATTGTACGATCATACTTTTAAACGTATAGGAGATATCATAGAAATGGGGTATAATGTAGTGACCATTTGGGAGCACGAATTCGATGCTAAGATGAAGGATAAAGAGTACAAAAAACTCATTGAAAAGTTATATCCACATTTGGACCCCATCGATCCGAGGGAGGGGTTGTCTGGGGGAAGATGTAATGCCATAAAAATTAGCTACGATATTGATGAAAAAAGCAAGAAGGAAATCAAGTACATTGATATCTGTTCTCTGTACCCTTATGTTTGTAAACATAAATCCTATCCTGTGGGCCAACCAGAAATTTTGACTAGTGAGAATATTGATATGAACAATATTCGTCAGTATGAGGGCTTAATCAAATGCAAAGTTTTACCTCCAACTGATTTGTTTCACCCCGTTCTCCCAGTTCACTGTAACAATAAAATGATGTTTCCACTCTGTATGAAATGTGCAGAAGAAAGTTCAAACATTTGTATCCACGGTGAAGAAGAGAGGGCTTTGGTCGGAACTTGGGTTACCTTTGAATTATTCAAAGCTCTTGACTGTGGCTATCGGCTAATACAAGTGTATGAAATCTGGCATTTCAATTCTGTTTCGGACCAGTTCTTTAAAGGTTATGTGGATAATTTCTTGAAAATTAAGCAAGAAGCCAGTGGTTACCCAAATTGGTGTCAATCAGACTCGGAAAAAGATCAATTCGTTTGTGATTATGAGAAGGCAGAAGGGGTTCGTCTTGATCCAAGTTGTATTCAAAAGAATCCTGGGAGAAGATCGTTTGCTAAGATTATGTTGAACTGTCTTTGGGGAAAATTAGCCCAGCGTGAAAAATTGACTCAGACGGAATACATCAGTGATCCGTCTAAATATTTCGAATTAGTCACCAATCCCAATTTCATTGTAAAGCATGTAGAAATCTTTGACGAGGACTGTCCATTCATCTTGGTTAACTATGAATCAAAATTGGAACATATTGATACCCACGCTACAGCCAACGTGATAGTAGGGTCTTACGTAACAGCTTATGCAAGGTTGGAATTGTACGCCGTTCTTGAAAAGTTAAAAGATAGAGTTCTGTATTTCGATACAGATAGTTGTATGTACATTCATGATCCTGAATTATGGAACCCGCCCATTATTAACAGTAGATTAGGAAAATGGACTGATGAAGAGCCTGACTGTAAAATTACCCAATTCAGAGGGCTTGGGCCTAAAAATTATGCTTATAAGATGAAAACAAAAGATGGAGAAGAGATAAGTAAATGTAAAGTGAAGGGAATTACTTTGGATTACAATACCAAGCAGGTGGTGAATTTCGATACCTATTCAAAATGCGCTCTGGATCGTACGATAGAAATCAAAATTCAGTATGATTGTAAAATTAAAAGACATAGAGATAGAACAGTGACCAGCGAAGCGCAGACAAAAACGTTTCGCTCTGTCTATACCAAAAGAGTTATTGTAAACGATACTGACACTGTGCCCTATGGTTATAAAAGTCTGAGAAAATAAATTTCTATAGCGCATTGTTTTGTGGTAAACAGATAAAGTAAGACGTTTTTAAAAACAGTGAAAAAATGGCAGCAGTGTTACCGTTACCCATTGAGCTACGTGAAAAAGTTTATGGAGAATTTGTTCGACAACACACGCTCGATGAAGGAACACAGTTTAAGCTTAAATTCAGATGTGTGCAATTTTGGATAGATAAATTGCACAAGGGAGTTGCAAAAGGAGAGACATCTTGTAAATTGTATAGCATACACGACTTTATTACAATGCTGATAACTGAGTCAAACTTCGATACCCCTATCAAAGGGTATTTAACAGCTTGTTTGTGGAAAAGTGACTATTTCACTAAGCAGTTGCAAGCCACAAGTCGATGGCGATTCATTATCATAGGAAGACCAGAAGAAAGTTATCTGAATCTACTGAAAATGAAATCAGTCCTGTTTAACTTTTACTTAAGGTATACAAAATCAAGAGATAATGCAGAAGGAGTGGATATCATGGAAGGGTATCTCCTATTTGGTAGAGATGTCACAGAAAAAATCGTACTTTCAACTCTTTCGTCAAAAGCAGTATTCAAAAACGTCTTCGAAATTAGAGGAACGTGTGAATATAGTGGTTTGGACAGTGTATATAGTTTGTTTTTGGGCAATGAACAATTGCACAAAACTGTTGTGGAACATGAAGACAAGTGGAAAAATCGAGGTATCTGTGAATTTGCATTGTAAAAACTTTGAATGAATCATGTATTTTATTGTAAGAATTGTTTTTCATTGTAAAAAAATGTTCAATACAAAATGTTTTTTAATGTTCAATAAAAAAATGTTCACCTCTGTTCAATAAAAATGCTTTTATTTTCATTGATATTGTCATTTTATCAATAGCCTTTAACGAGAAAACTAAAAAATATGGATGTACAATCCATATTATTTCAACACCCTTGTAATATTTTCATCACAGGTCCGAGTGGATGCGGAAAAACAGAATTCGTTCATAAATTAATTGACTATCGAGAAGACTTGTTCAACATCGTTCCTGAAAGAGTTGTTTGGTGTTACAAAGAATGGCAGCATGCTTACAATCTTATGCAAGAAAAGTTCAATTCACAGTTCAAATTGATAAAATTCGTGGAGGGAATTCCTGACGATGAAAACGAAATTGTCAGTGATGTATCTATTCCACATTTAATTGTCTTTGATGATATGTTGGGTGAAAAAGATGAGGAAAAAATTAAACTTTGGTTTACAAGAAAAGGACACCATCGTAATGCAAGTGTGATTTACATCACGCAAAATATGTTTCAGCAATCGAAATCGAGTCGAACCATTAGTCTTAATTCCAGATATATGATTTTATTTCGAAATGAACGAGATAAGAATCAGATTAAAACACTAGCTCACCAAATGCAAGCCCCACATTTGTTACCTGCTTATGAAGATGCTACATCGATGGATCATGGTTATTTAGTCATAGATTTTCATTCACAAACAAATAAAGAATTAAGACTACGAGCAGATATATTTCATCGTTGGCGTACACAAGGAAGTGAAAGAGGCCCCATTATTTATTCTCCTGCTTAAAAAACTTTATGCAAAATTCTTGCTTAAAAGGGAATCACATTTTGAACATAAATCATTTTTATGATTCACGCCCGTGAGTAAACATGGCATTACCAGCCACATCGAGTTCAGTTTTAGCTGCTTTGCGAAATTTAAGCCAACAAACCGATAGACATGAAAGAGAAGCTGTGTTAAAAGCAGGATTAAAAGAAATTTTAAAATGGTTTACGTTGGCTGCGCAAAACATCATTGAAAATAAAATCAAATTACCAAAACAAACCACAACGTACATGACAAAACATAGAACAGATATTGAACGGTTAGCAGATCCATCCATAGACGAGGAAAGTAAACGTAAAATCATTTTAAAACCTGGAGGGGGAGGATTTCTAGGTGGTGTTATTATCAGAAGCTTACTGAGATGGGATGGAGTAAAAACCATCAGAAAATTTGGAGTTGAAAGACAAACTCGAAAACGTGTTCCACGAAAACGTGCACCGCAAAAGAAAAAATCTCCAAAAAAGAAAAAATCTCCAAGAAAACGTGCTCCGCAAAAGAAAAAGTCTCCAAAGAAAAAATCTCCAAAGAAAAAATCTCAAAAGAAAAAATCTCCAATTACGATTGATGAAAGATTTGTTACTACCCGAAAACGAACCCCTGTAGCAAGTACCATTTCAGAACATCAACAATATCCAAAATCTAGAGAGGAAATACTTGGTGAAAGAATGAGGAATTACCAAAGAAAGTATTCAAGATTTATATTACCAGGCAAAAAAATAGCGTTTCAAAGAATTCCATCCGTCGCTTGGTCTCCAAATACATTGGCTAAACATAAAAAAGGATTAAGAAAATATAGACGGATGATAGAAGATATGCTACGATATAACCTCGGTACAGGAAGATATAAACTTGACGAAAAAAAGCAGATGCTTGACCTTGGAAAAGGAAGATCCGTTCCTGTGGATTCATCCATGGCTAGCGCTGACACATTGGTTGATGCTCTCTATTCACAGTTTTCTTAAAAAAGTAATTCTGACTGTAAAAGACAGTATGTTAAAAAAGTTTTCTTTTGAAAAACAGTATGTTAAAAAGTTTTCTTTTGAAAAACAGCATGTTAAAAACATCAGGTATAAATGATAGCTGCATGGACATTGTATTATCATTTAATCCGATATCGAGTTAAAGTCAACATGAAAAGGAAAACGCCTCTGATAAAAAAACATGGTTCAATGGTTATGGCCATGATGCAGGCTACACCAAAAATACGTAAAAAACTTGTAAAAGATTCATCACCCGAAGTGATAAGATGTATATCGGAATGTTGTCATAACGTTTTAAAAGGCAATGTACATTTATCATCAGCTCAGAAGAAGAAATTGTATTCAAGCCGACAACATATCAGACGTTTAGCTTCGAAATCGGCTTCTGTAAAAAATAAAAAACAAATATTAAATCAAAAAGGTGGATTTCTTTCATTACTTGCACCTGTATTATTACCATTGTTAGGAAAAGCCGTTATCGGAGGAATAGGAGGGGCACTTAAAGCCTTATAGATAAAAAAATCTTATAGATAAAATCTTGTAGATAGAAATCATGTCTGTTAAAAAAATGGTTATCGTGCCTTATCAGGTTTTAGAAAATATGAATCGTTGGAAAGACGAGCAATATCATAAACCTCGTTTACCACCCAATCCGCAAGTTGTGGATGCAGCACATCTTCGGCAGGATATGGGTCATATTTTACAAAGCACTGATTTGTCAGAAACAGAAAAGGCTCAAAGGTATGGTGAAACTTTGTTTAAGTTACAAAATTCGCTTCAAAAAGCAAGACCAACTTTGTTCAACTCACTTCCAACGACAAAAAATGATGATAGTATACAGAAATCAGCATCTGTTACCTTGCATGATCAAATTTTGCAAAGCGTACCAAAAACCATGAAAAGAAAAGCTGAGTTACTTTTGAGTATGATAAAAGATAACAATAATTTAACTTGGGACGAACAAGGAGTCGTGTCATACAAAGGTGTACGCATTCATGGTTCCAATATCATCGATCTTATCAATGATACAATTCGTCAGAGAAAAGGTACTGAACCTAGAGGATGGAAAACTTTTTCAAAGGCATTACACGAAAGCAATATACCGCGAGAAGTTATTGGTAACTCAAATAGATGGAGATGGATGCAAAAAGCTCAAGATAAATCACTGACTAAATCACTGAGTAAATCACTGACTAAATCAGTGAGTGAAGATGAAGAATCCTACGGCGAATCCGATCACTTATTTCACACGCCAAAAAGCGTACAAAAAAGTGCAAGGAAATCGCTTACAAGAAGTGTTAAAAAATCTGCAAAAAGAATAAAAGAATCATCTCCATACATGAAACCCGAAGAAAGAGAAAGACTGAGGCGATTCTATACTAAAGAGTTGTTAACTCCGCCAAAATCTATAAAAAAGACCCCTAGCCGTAAAACGCTTCAGTCATGGGAATCCTGGTAAAGCCTAAACTTGGTTACAAACTTGGTTACAAACTTGATTACGTGTTAAGAAAATTGTTTTATGATCCCAAAAGTACTGTCGCATTTACTGGAATAAAGCAATTGTATCACGCTGCAAAATCTGTTTTGAAAGGAATAAGATACAAAGATGTTCAAGAGTGGTTACGAGGTGAATCCACCTATACCTTACATAAACCAATTCGTCGTCGTTTCAAAAGACGAAAAACTATTGTAAGTGGTATAGACTATCAATGGCAGGCTGATTTGGCTAACATGCAACATTTAGCAAGACAAAATGATAACAAGAAATATTTACTTTGTATAATTGACGTGTTTTCAAGATTTTCATGGGTTATCCCTATTCCAAATAAGATGGGAAAAACTTTGATTCGAGCATTTCAATCTATTGTTCAGAAATCAAATCGGAAACCTTTGTCACTTCAAACAGATAAAGGTTCGGAATTCAAAAACAGACAGTTTCAGCAATACTTGAAAAAGAATCAGATTCATTTCTTTACCACCGAAAATCCAGAGACGAAAGCAAGTATTGTTGAAAGATTTCAACGCACTTTAAAAACGAGAATGTGGAAATACTTTACGTACAAGAAAACAAGACGTTACATTGACGTATTGAATTCTTTAGTTAAGAATTACAATCATACTTTTCACAGAAGTATCAAAACATCTCCTGCAATGGTAACAAAATCAAATGAGGCAGAGATTTCGAAAAATCTGTATCCACGTTTATCGACAATTGCAATGACAAAAAAGCCAAAATTCAAAATTGGAGATCGTGTTCGTATCAATAAAACGAAACGTACATTTGATAAAGGTTATTTACCAAATTGGACTCAAGAAATATTTGAAATCACTCATGTTAACAAGACATTTTCACCTATCACCTATAAAATAAAAGATTTAGAGGGTGAACAAATTTTGGGGACTTATTATGAATACGAACTTCAATTGATAAAAGATGATGAAATTTATGAAATTGATTCAGTTCTTGATAGACGTACAAGACGTGAGGGTAAAAAAATAATCAAAGAAATAAAAGTCAATTGGAAAGGTTATCCAAAAAAATTTCAAAGTTGGATACCAGAATCGCATTTGGTATCTTGATCGGAAAAAATAAAAAGACAATACAATTATGATAAATTCGCAGTCAAACATTGAGACTGGGACAGAGAGTGTCGATAGTGTTAGTACTAAAAATTACAACTGCTGTGGAAATCGTGTTCCAAAGAATCAGTTTACGTATATTTCACAGATATTAGTCATTTACGCAATTATTGCAACCTCGATAGTACATTTAAGTATTCAAAGTCAAGATCGTGAATTGTGGTTGATACTGTTAAGCAGTTCACTCGGGTATATTCTTCCATCTCCAGGGCTAAAATTCACAAAGTCTGGACAAAAAACAACTAGTGGGGGTGATCTCGTTGACAGTAAAAAATACTAAATCAAAAAAATTTTAAAAATTTAAAAAATGAATTCGTTTTATCTTACTCTACCTAGTGATAGTTCCATAAACCTTTATCCAAACAACACACAGTGCTGTTTTAAAGTTCATTTACCAAAAACAATTCATATTGACAGGGAAAATTGGGAAGTTGCATTAGTTCATCTTATTACCCCCTCTCAGTTTTTAAACATAACTGAAGAAGAAGCAAAGTTCGAAATTATAACTGCAGATGTTAATTTATACAATGCAGCAGCAGCGGCAGATAAAAGAAGAGATAATATGAAGATAATTCCAATAAAACGAAACGAAAGAGATGAAGCAGTAAAATGGTCAATTGCATTTTATTTTTCACCGGGTAGTTACACTTCAGCAAAACATGTTATAGAGGTAATGGACGATTTGATTCAAAATAACCTAAGTGAAATCTTTCAGAAGCATTCAATCGGGGTATCTATTAGCTATTCAACCTCAACCAAACGACCGAAATTGGCATTCACAAATATAACAAGAACCGGATTCAAATTTCATCCACAGCTGTTTTTAAAACTGGGAGGATCACCAGAATTCAAAAATGAGATAATTTTTTCGAGTAGAAATATTTTAGAGGTATTTAAATACAGTCCTAACATTGATGCTGGGTACAATCATTTGTTTGTTTATTCAGATGTTGCTGAACACACTATAGTGGGTGATACATTGGCTCCCATACTTCGTGTTCTACCGTTCAAACCAAGCATATCAGATGAAAATAATTATGAAGCCCAACATATCAACCATGAAATTACATTACCGCATTACGTTCCCGTTTCGAAATCTGATTTCGATACTATTCACATTCAAATAACAGGGGATTCTGGTATACCGTTTCATTTTATTATTGGTAAGACAATCGTCAAGTTACATTTCAGACAGAAAAAATAAAAATATTTGACAAATAAATATTTAAATAAATATTTGACCAAAAAAATGCTACCAGTTTATCGCGGCGAAAAACATCAGTATGGCTATGGACTAGGTTCTCTATTTAGATCAGCAATTAAAACAGTGACTCCATTGCTTAAACCGTTGGTCAAATCTGGGTTGAATGCTGTAAAAAAAGAAGGAATCAGACAAGGATTAGGGGCGGTAGGAGATATCCTTTTACGTGGTGAAAACCCTAAAAAAGTTGTAATTTCAAGGGGAAAACAAGCCATTCATGATCTAGCACAACAGTTAATACCGGGGATAAATAAAAGAAAATCACAAAAGTCACGTCATTCATCTTTTCGATCTCGCAAGGGCAAGATCATTAATAAAAGACAAAGAAATCATTACAGTAGATCAAGGACTCTCGATATATTTGATTGATATATTATATATATTATATATATTATATAAAAATGATGCAAAACGGATCTTGTGAATGCAGTAAATCAGAACTCAATGTTCTTTCTGTACCACCTACAATGACAACGATGCAAGAAAGTCAATGGGTTGAACATTTTCCAATAGCATCTTTGACAAGCAATTCACCAATAGAATTCATCATACCACCTCAAACCGAACATTGGACAGATTTGTCACAATCGTATTTGTATATCAAATTCAAAATCGTTAAAGCTGACGGTACTAATTTAGAAGTCGGTTCAAATGTGGCACCTGTAAACAATTTCCTGCATAGTATGTTTAGCAGCGTCGATTTGTATCTAAATAATAAACTAATCAGCAGTAATTCAGATACCTATCCGTACAGAGCATATATCGAAAATCTTTTGTCCTATAATGCTGACAGCAAAACTACGCATTTGAAAGCTGGTGCACTTTGGATTGAAGACACCAGTGGGCAATTTGAAACACTCAACCATGATGCGGGAAATACCGGCCTAGTAAACAGAATCGGTGTAATCGGTCTAAGCAGAACTGCAGAGCTTTTCGGACGATTGCATCTTGATCTATTTCAGCAAGAAAAATATTTACCTAATGGAGTTGAAATCAGACTTAGATTAAACAGAGCCTCACCAAACTTTTGCCTTACAGGAGGTACTGCTGCACCAGATGCAAAAATTGTAATGGAAACAGTCAGTCTTCATGTACGAAATATTGAATTGTTGCCTGTTGTTGCAAATGATCTAAATCATCTCATAGCTCAGCAAAACATGAAAATCCCCATCCGTAGGGTAGAAGTAAAGACGTTTACTATCGGTAATGGACTTCAGTCTAAAATTGAAGATCATTTGTTTCAAGGACAGCTTCCAAAACGTGTTTTCATTGCAATGGTAACAAATGCTGCTTATAATGGGGCTTATGCTAACAATCCATTTTTCTTTCAACATTTTAATCTGTCAAAAATAGATGTATCATGTAATGGACATAGTATTCATAACAGACCCTTTGAGCCTGACTTTGAAAATGGGTTGTATTTGAAATCATATTTGTCTATGTATCAGGCTGTCTCAGCCTTAGGACTCAATAAATCATTTGATATTGCTAAAGAAGACTATGTCGGTGGATACTGTTTGTGGGGGTACGATTTGACAGCTGATCAAGGCAGTGAAGAAGGACAACTTCATCCTATAAAAACTGGAAGTCTTCGCATTGAGCTTCAATTCGCGCAAGCCTTGGCAACAGTGATCAACGTTATTGTCTTTGCTGAATTTGACAATCAGATTGAAATCAACAGTTTGAGAGAAATCATCACAGATTATTAATCTTGAAAAAATTAACAGAAACTCTCTGATCGAAAAAAGTTAGCTTTCACAAAAAACAGTCCTTATCAGGACTAATCAACTTTTGAAAGATATATCGAAAAACAGTCCTTTTCAGGACTAATCAACTTTTGAAAGATATATCAGAAAAAACAGTCCTTTTCAGGACTATCTACAGGACTAAAGAACTAAAAAAACAATGTCGGGAGTTAGATTTGCTATTTCACTGAGAAAAGAAGCAGAAAAAGTGAAATATTCCACCTCAGAGTGTCTTTCTACTCGGAAAAATGACATTCACAACAGCTTTGAAAAACATATGATTAAAGAACTACAAAATCTAATAGTCAGTGAAGTTCGCAACGAGTGTTACGGATGTCAAGTGGATCATCCCAGTCAAATACAGCATGAACTATGTTTATTCAAGGATAGACAAGAACATACAGATATGTTCATAGAACAAGCCATGAAGGAATTAAATCCATACAGAATCATGAAAAAATGGTATCCTGAGCTCGTAGAAATGAAACTCGATGAAACTGACTATGCGGAAGCCTACAGATTTTGGCGAAATATAAAACAAAACATTCTATCTGATATCACGGAGTCGTTCTTAAAATATTGGTGTGACAAAGTAAAACAAGCCTGGAAAAGTGATTAGAAAAAATGTATACTTCTGAAATTCAATACATATTGGATCATGGAACATGGATAAAAAATCTACAGGCAAAAGTCTGTGCAAAAGATCAGTTGCCTCGACAAAAACCCAATCATGTGAAAGCCTACATTGTGAACACAGAGAAATCAACCGGTTCAGGAGAACACTGGGTGGCCGTGATATTTGATAATAATGGCAATGTACTATACTTTGATCCCTACGGTCTACCACCACTTGAGCCAGAAATTATTAACTTTTTAGACAATCATTCTTATTCGTGGAGATACAATCGACAAACCCTTCAGAGCCTACAGGGTAAAGTTTGCGGAATTTACTGTATCTTCGCATTGGATGCTGTTGCCAGAGGATATAATATACAGAAATATCTTCAACAGAAATTTCTCTCAACGGAACACCATCGCAACGATCGAAATGTATCATCGTGGTTTAATCAACACTATGGAAATCTATACAAGAAAATTTCAGAGACTTCTCCCCACAGACAGTGAAAAAAACATTTTCAAAAATGATTTTTTATTGTTAACAGTTCATTGATATTATGTTCATTTTTTGTCTTTTTAAGTTTTATTGTAAATATGTTCATTGTTTCAGTTCATTGTTTCAGTTCATTGTTTCAGTTCTGTTCAATAAAAAAGTTCAAAAAAGCAGTCGAGTTTTTCATTCTGTTTTTTCCCAAAAAGACTCCAATCTGCTTACATTTTTCCCCATGCTACGAGTCATAACTTTTTTACTATATTAGCATGAAAACGTAGTTTGGGAAAAAATGTATATGCTTTCCGCCAGGTCCGCGCTCTTATTTTTTTCAATCCTCCTGCTATCGTATAAAGAAAGGCTGATATTTCCCAATACATTCATCATTCGACTCTCAGCTCTCGACCAGTTCGGGAGTTTAAAATCAATATGGAGCAGAACAATATGGAGGAAATCAACCATCAACTGCGTGAGGCTCTCAAAGACTATCTAGATGTCGGGCAGCAGATATTGCTACTAAACACTCAACCCGTACAACTACACCGTATATCACAACCGTTCAAAGATCTCGGTGAAAGAATAGTTCAACTATTCTTAAAGACAACACCTGATATTATTTTAGTTGATGTCAAATTTGGGAGAAAGATAACTTTCAATAACGGAGTAATGACGATCACAAAAAGAGTTGGAGTATGCCCCATCTGCCAGGCGAATTTCGGTTGCTGTCATTAGAAGTTGAAAAATCACAACCACTAAAAAACAAAACAGTCCTTTTCAGGGCTAACCATGTACCAAGAAAAGAACTTTTTTCGAATTTGTCAAATCAAATTGTCAAACAGAAAAAGTCATAGTCAGAAAAAAACACAAGATAGTCAAACTCTATTTTTTCTATCCCGAACAAGAAATTGTAACAAAGCTATGCATTGGTCAACGTTAATTCAGAGTTAAAAACATGAGACAAGTAGGTCAATCCATGCTGTGAACTATATAAGCGCGATGTTTTTTCTCACAAAAACATAAATACTTCAGCATGGTCCAGATTCTTCTCTGTCCTCACTGTGCAAGCAGATGCCAGATAGAGTGTGGAAAATGCTTTACACTCCTGGACTATCTTGGCCAGAAGCATAATTGTCCAGATCCAGATGAAGGATTTTTTGATGATGATGAGGGATCTACAGTTTGCTGTGAATTCTGCGGATGTGAAATCACCCCAGTAATTCAACCAGAAGAATTGTAGGTCTTGACAGTTCATTAAATCTTCCTAAAAAGCCCTTTTCAGGGCTAACCATTTACCATGAAAAGATCTTTCTTTCAAAATTGTCAACTAAAACTCAAAACACTAAAGAAAAATGTAACAAAATATGCATTGGCCAACATTTTACCAAATGTAAACACTAAGAAATTCCCATTTACTACTCAACTATCGTAGAGATAAGGCGATATTCACAATGTTTGGATTGACAATTATCCTCGCATTCCTATATTGGTTAGAAGAAAGAAAACGTATCAGATGTATCAAACATGAAGTGGACCGCCTGATACAGATCCCATATCCAACGGGAAATATGGATAGAGAAAAGAGAGGTTAAAAAGTGTATTTTACACAAAAACAGCCCTTTTCAGGGCTAACCAATACCATGAAAAGATTTTTTCAAATTGTCAAACAAACAAAGTCAAGCCATAGTCAGAAAAAACACAAGATAATCAAACTCAAGTTTTTTTCTGTCCCGAACAAGAAATTGTAACAAAGCTATGGATTGGTCAACGTTAATTCGGAGTCAAAAAAACATGAAACGCTGAAGCGGGAAAATATAGGAGAAAATGACGTCATGAGACAACTCAATCCTCCTGAAAAGCTATAAAACCCGACTCTATTTTATCATTTTCATTTCACGATGGAAGATCTTAGGAGAAACGTGAGAAATCTGATGAGAGTGGCTGAGACCCTCCATCTGAAATTAGAAAAGATAGATAGACAGCTGGATGAGATGACAAGAGAGAAGAAGAAGGAGTTTGTCATTCCGACAACAGAATGTTGGGATGATGATGATGAACCGCCGTTCTCATTAAAGTCAAACTTGGGCGAAAGGCAGATAAAAAGGCTCAGAAGACGAGCGGCGAGCAGCTGTCCAGCCTGCAGGAAAGTTGGAGGTTGTGCATAAAAACACAGTCTCCAAACAAAACAGCCCTTTTCAGGGCTAACCATCTACCATGAAAGATCTATCTTTTCAAATTGTCACCCGAAAATTTTCCAAATAACCGGATTAGTCCCCAGATCACTTACCCGGGGTAAGTGATCTGGGGACAAATCTTCCCTCAGGGTAAGCAGACTAGGGACGGAGGGGGGGAAGCAAAAATGCCAGAAAATGCCATTTTTTACCCAAATCGACCCAAAATTTTCCAAATTGACCGGAATAGTCCCCAGATCACTTACCCGGGGAAGCACTCTGGGGACAAATTTTCCCTCAGGGTAAGTAGCCTAGGGACCAGTCCCTAGGCTACTTCCCTTTACTACTTGTGACTCAAAAACTGTAATTTGTGAATGGAAGAGTAGAAAACATTGTGGGGAAAAAGGGAAATTGCTGGTATCCAGTATTTTCTCCTTTTGGCACAATGTTTTCAAAAGCTTTCTTCCTTGGGGTCATTAAAAGTCAAGATTGTATAGCAAAGTGTTAAGATACAGCAAAATTTTAGACTTGTCCAACTGAAAGCATTCACAGGCGACTAATCAAATGTGGCATAAATCATGGGATATGTCCCTGATAGGGTAGAAAACATCGTGGGAAAAAAAGAAAACACTTGTTACCAGCATTTTCTTCTTTTCCCGCAAGGTTTTCAAAAGCCTTCTTCTTCAAGATCCATTAACACTTAAGCTGCTGAATAAATGAAACGCAAATTTTCTAATCAATACTAAGAGCCCAAACATTGCGGTTTCAAAGTTGATTTCACCAGAATGAAAATACTGTATCGGACAGTGTAGACCAAAGATCAGACTGCACGTTCTGTGCAGTCTGATCTTGATCTACACGGTCCGCAAAAGGTCAGTGGGTCGCGATTAGCAGCTTAAGGGTTAAAATTAGGAATATGTGGTAAAGAGCTCTCTAAATGCATCTCTCGTGATCCATTATACCAAGCAGGTCATCACATAATTACGGATCAATAAAATCCATTTTGTCTGACAACCAACTGAAGCCTGAGGTAGGGAATGGTCTTTTGACACGCAGAAAATTTACCAAAGGCAAAAAGGTGTGACTCATGTTAGCTGACCTGGGTCTATACTTTTTTGCAGATGCATTAACCTTTTACCACACAATCCCAAGAGCACTGCATGTAGGTGCCAAGGCTTGGCTGGAGGTGCTGGGTTTTCAGTGAAAATTCGAAGTCAAAAACGGGACATAACTGTGTCCAAAATGGTTTAACCCTTTCCCAAACAAGCCCTGGTTTTCACGTGTCTGCTGTACAAGTCTTTTGAAAACACTGTGGGAAAAGGAGAAATTGCTCGTAACGAGCAATTTCTCCTTTTCCCACAGCATTTTCTACCCTTTTTGAGAACTTTCTGCCATTTTCATCAAATTTAAAATTGTTGTCTGCAAACTCTTTCAGTTTGGAAGGGTCTAAAATTTGTCATTTGGGAAAGGGTTAATGGTTCCTTGATCTTGTTGTATAGGTTTCCCTTTTTGGTAATGAGCAACTTATCCAAGTTTGTAGCATTTGTCTTCAGAAATAACAGAGGTATCATAAAACGTCACAGTTTTTCGCACGACAATGCAAACGACAATGCCAGGTCTACGACGATACCTCAAAGTTTTCTTCCAAAACAGCCAAGCTAATAAAGGGGAATTTCCTAAATGTCTCTCTTCTATGCTATGCACACAACATGAAACAACTGTTGCAAGCGGTTAAGAAGGCCTGAAAAAGGGCAGATGACAAAATAATGATCTTGTCCAAATTCAAAGCAATAACGTTGCAGACGATACAATGAATGTGGCTGAGGAAACTGTTTTTGAAAGGGTAGAAAAAAATGTGGGAAAAGGAGAAGATGCTGGCTACCAGCATCTCATAATGTTTTCTAAAGATTTCTTTTTCAGGGTCGGTAAAACTCGAGATTGTGTGGTCAAGGGTTAACTTTTCATCAAACGACAAAATCCCGAATCCAAAGAATAGGCAAATGACATAACACATGGGCTTCAAATCATGGGATTGTCTTTGAAAAGGTAACAAACATAGTGGGAAAAGGATAAAATGCTGGTTACCAGCATTTTCTCCTTTTCCCTTAACCCTTTACTGCACAATGACGCCTTTTGACGCCCCAGGGAAAGAACCCATTTGAAAACATTGCGGGAAAAGGAGAAAATGCTGGTAACCAGCATTTTCTCCTTTTCCCACAATGTTTTCTACCCTATCAAAGAAAAGTTGCACTAGTTGAGCCACACTGAAATTGTCGTCTGCAAATGCTTTCAATTTGGACAAGGGTAAAATTTTGTCGTCTGGTAAAGGGTTAATGTTTACAAGAGGTTCCTTTCTCCGGGAAGATAAAACTCTGGATTGTGTGGTAAAGGGTAAAGGTGTGGAACTCCCTAACCCGAGTACATACTAATAATCTTTCATTATTGGTTCATAAGCCTTTTCTCTCACTTTACCAAACGACAAAAATTTGCAGTCATCCAAATTGAAATCATTTGCAAACGACAATAAAAATATGGCTGAAATTTTGAGATTCGGCTGTGAAAGAGTAGAAAACAAATGTTTTCAAAAGCCTTTTGCCTCATGATTGTTAAAAGTCAGGACTGTTTGGTAAAGGGCTACTGATATTCAAAGGTTTTAACTCTTTGGCAGACAACCACCTTAACCCTTTACCAGACGACAAAATTTTAGACCCGTCCAAATTGAAAGCAGTTGCAGACGACAATTTCAATGTGGCTACAATGGTGCAATTTTTCTTTGATTGGGTAGAAAATATTGTGGGAAAAGGAGAAAATGCTGGTTACCAGCATTTCCTTCTTTTCCCGCAATGTTTTCAAAAGGCTCTTTCCCAGAGGCATTAAAAGGGGGCATTGTGCAGTAAAGGGTTAAAGACTTCCCCATATTGAAAGCATTCTGCAGACGACAAAAATAAACGTCGCTTGAGAGGTGGGATTTGTCCCATGGCAGAAAACATGATGCAAAAAGGAGAAAATGCTGAACACAAGCATCATCTCCTTTTCCTACAACGCTTTCAAAAGCTTTCTTTTTCAGCGTCTTTAAAACTCTGAATTTATTGGTAAATCTTTAAGCTGTCAAACTTCCTAATCCAAGCACATAATCTTGCATAATTTGTACATATTGCCCCCTCCACCTATTGAAATTCCAATCTTTTAACTCTTTACCAGACAATCCATGCTTAAACAAGTTGGCTTCTTTAAAAAAGAAGCCAGGAGAGGTCGGCATCGATGTTTTCAAATAGTTTATTGGCTTTTGATTTCAATATATTTTGGTAGAAGTAAACAAACAAATTAGGCATTAAATGAATGAGAAAAAACATTTTTTTTTTCCAATCTTGCTGGTGTAAAGGCACAAAACAGTACATGTTCCACATTGTTAGAATATTCAAGGAATAGTAGGCCATTTGCTATTAACATGCTCAGAAATGCATATTTTTTTCAAAATTAAAGGACACAAAACCGAAGATGATTATCCAATTTAGCTCATTTTCAAAGGAACAACCCTCAAATGAATGTTTGTAATGTGTGCTCAGATAAGCCATTTTTTTTTTTTAAAGGAGAAATCGTTTAATTAAAATTTGATACAATATGCTAATTCCACTGAGGAGGCAAGAATCTTACCTGATAACAACAAATAAAGGTGGTCTATACATAATACTAGTACCAGACATGTTAAAAATAAATGTAACATTTTTTAATCTTTTAACAAACAACAATTTTTTTACTGTCCCAAACAGAAAAAGCATGCAGACGACAATTTAAACTTTGATAATTAACGTGGAAGATGGTGCTTTGATGTGATGGAAACCATTGTGACAAAAGGAGAAACTGCAGTGACTAACAGCTTCTCCTCTTTCCACAATATTCTGAAAAGTTGTCTGCTGCAGACATGTAAAATGAAGAGGTTGTTTGTCTAAACGTTAAAAATTTAAGAAAGTAGATAAATGAGCCATACTCTGAGAAAAGGGCCCTTAATGCATCTGCAAAAAGTATCGACCATGTCAGCCTGCGCAATCCGCCCAAAACCAAAGGACCACGGACTCTTTTGAGGTGTGCGGTACGTAGGGCGAAGAGGCACAACTTTCTTTCGCGCTCATAAGTTGATTTTCGCAGGATTCTCGAAATCCCGCATAATAGAAGCAGCTCTGTGGTGTTATTTCATCAAATCTAAATCATTATAAATCCATAGAATTTTTTAATAAAACAGAAAAATGCTAGAATCTAGTCAGTTTTGAAAAATAGAACTTGAAAACATACTGATCAACCTATTTCTATATATTTGTGGGGTACGAGTTCTCCAGAGAACACGTGCTCTCGAGATTAGGGTACGAGTTCTCCAGGGTACGAATTCTCCAGATAGTATCAAGTCACGTGATCTTTTCCCGCGGTGTTCTTTCTCTTTTTTTTTTTTAACGATTTTTTTTTTTTTCTGCTTAGATTTATTTGTTTAATGAAAAATTGCAATTATTGGAGAGATCATTTACTATCAATATAGTATAATAAATCTTTTTGGAAAGCCGTCATATAAAAGAAAACGTTTATTTCCTATTTCAGTTTTTTGATTTCGGTTTGTTTATAAAACCATGACGAAATAGACTGTGTATCAGAACAATTTCGCAAAAACAAATGGATTTAGACAGCGATTTCTGTGGCAGTCTGCCTTTTAAACTCACCACTGTTGGAGAGGTCTGATGACCTCTCCAATGACCCTGTCTGATTTGAAAGCATTTGCAGACAACGAATCAAATGTGCCTCAAATGATGAAATCTGTGTCTCAAAGGATAGAAAACATTGTGGGAAAAGCAGAAAATGCTGGTTTCCAGGATTTTCTCCTTTTCCCAAATTGTTTTCAAAAGCCCTCTCCTTCAGGGGCGTTAAAACTCAGGACTGTGTGGTATAAGTTTAAACAATGTAATCCTTAACCCTTTACCACAAAATCCCGAATCTTAACGACCCTGAAAGAGGAAGTTTTTGAAAACATTGTGGGAAAAGGAGAAAATGCTGGTAACCAACATTTTCTCCTTTTCCCACAATGTTTTCTATCCTATCAAAGACAAAAATTATCATTCAAGCAACATTTAATTTATTGTCTGCATATGCTTTCATATTGGACTAGTCTAAAATTTTGTCATCTGGTAAAGGGTTAACTCTTTACCAAACGACAAAGTTTTAGACTGGTCCAAATTGAAAGCATTTGCAGACGATAAATCAACTGTGGCTCAAAAATTGAAATTTGATTTGGGAAGTGTAGAAAACATTGTGGGAAAAGGAGAAAATGCTGGCTACCGGCATTTTCTCCTTTTCCCACAATGTTTTCAAAAGGCCTTTTCTTCAGGGTCGTTAAAAGTCGGGATTGTGTGGTAAAGGGTTAAAGAGCCAATAAAGTCTTTACCAATCGACATAATTTTGGACTAGTCCAAATTGAAACCACTTGCAGATGACTAAATAAATGTAGCCCAAAAAATTGGAATTTGTTTTGGGATGGGTAGAAAACATTGAGGGAAAAAGGAGAAAATGCTGGTTAGCAGCATTTTCTCCTTTTCCAACAATGTTTTCAAAAGGTTTCTTTCTCAGGGTCGTTAAAAGTCTGAATTGCGTGATTAACTCTTTACCACACAATCATGAGTTTTAAAAACCCTAAAGAAAAGGCCTTTAGAAAACAATGTGGAAAAAGGAGAAAATGCTGGTAACCAGCATTTTCTCCTTTTCCCACAATGCTTTCTTCTCTATCAAAGCCAGAAATCATCACTTGAGCTACTTTCAATTTGTTGTCTGCAAATGCTTTCAATTTGGATCAGTCTAAAATTTTGTTGTGTGGTAAAGAGTTCAGAGTTGAGCCCCACAGACATTTTTAGTCTAGAAGTACGACCAAAATAATTGTGTTTTCTAGGTTACTCCTGTCCAGTATGTATCAGCAAAGTGGACAATGCAGATTACAGATCGGTTGCATGTTTTCTGCAGCCTGATCTTGATCTACACTGACAACAAAAGCAACTTAAGCTGTCAAAGGCATTCTATTTTTTCACTAACAACAAATTCTAGACTGAACCAATTTCGAAACATCTGCTGTTGAAAAATTCATAATTGGTAAAAATGGGCTTGACTTCTCTGAAAGGGATAAAAAAAACATTGGGGGAAAAGGACTGGTTTGGTTTGTAATGGAGTTTAAACACCATTTTAACAGCTCAGGTCGTACCATGGCGGTCACTGATGCACCCATGTGTTTCCTGGTTTTCTCACGCCAGTACTGACCCAACTTTCTTTCAAAAGCCACTGAGTGCTTTTCTCACATGCATCAGAGGTGAGAGGCAAGAAAACACCAGAAAGAAAATTGCCTCGAACTCGCAACCACCAGGTCACGAGTCAGATACACTAATCACTGAGCTACCCGGACAGGCACGGGAAAAGGAGAAAATGCTGGTTTCCAGCATCTCCTTTATCCACAATGTTTTCAAAAGTTTCTTCCTTAGCATCTCCAAAACTCTTGATTGTTAACTCTTTACCACACAATCCCGACTTTTAACGACCCTGTGAAAGAAGCCTTTTGAAAACATTGTGAGAAAAGGAGAAAATGCTGGTAACCAGCATTTTCTCCTTTTCCCACAATGTTTTCTGCCCTTCCCAAAACAAATTTCAATTTTTCAGTCACATTTATTTTGTCGTCTGCAAATGCTTTTAGTTTGGACTAGTGTAATTTTTTGTCGTTTGGTAAAGAGTTAAGTAAAGAGTTATTGTTTGATAGATTATTCACTCTACCAAACGACAATTTTTGACCTAGTCCAAATTCAAACCTTTCGCAGATGACAATTTAAATATGGCTCAATACATGGAATTTGACTTTGATGGGATAGAAAACATACTGGGAAAAGGAGAAAATGCTGATTACCAGCATTTTCTCTTTTTACTAATATGTTTCCAAATGCCTTTTTTGATAAGGTTGTTAAAAATTGGGTTTGTGTGGTGAAGAGTTAACCCTTTACCACACAATCCCGACTTTTAACAACACTGAGGAAAAAGCCATTTGAAAACATTGTGGAAAAAAGAGAAAATGCTGGTAACCAGCATTTTCTCCTTTTCCCACAATGTTTTCTACTATATCAAAGACAATTCACATCATTTGATTCACATTTCACCTGTCGTCTGCAAATGCTTTCATTTTGGACCAGTCTACATTTTTGTCATTTGGTAAAGAGTTAAAAACAGGTATTCATTGCATTTAATGCATACATCTTGTATGTACTGTTTGTTCTCAAGATACTGACCACAGAAAGAAGAGGGCATTTAAACATGTGACATAAAGAGATAGGACTAATCTAACAATCCTGATATTTTAAGTCAATATTTTCAATATAAAAGAAATGGGCTAATGCCCTCTAACCCACTAATCACCTCATATACAGTTATTGAACTGCTCAACGACAACCCTTCATACAAAATTACAGCAGAAAACTACGAAAAGATGTGGCTAATAAGCAAGATATATGTCTAATATGTAAATGCATGTGAAAACATTGTGGCAAAAGGAGCTATATAAGTACTTTGTTCTTTTGTCAAAGTATTTCCAAAAGTGATATTGTGTTTACCACCAAATCATTTCATGTGTAATGAATGGGCTGCACCAAGCTAAGGGCTCTAGTTTCAGCCTACGGCTGATAATTATAGCGATGATGGAAATAAAACTTAGAGAATTCCATATGCCCATGAGAGCTCATCTTAAACTGCCAAGGGTGACAATCACCCTTGGCTGATCAAATCAAAATTTTCAATCCCAGAGATCATGCATAATCATTAGTTGAAGTCTATTCTAAGAACACCAATCAAATTACATGTTACACTTCTTATCTATCATCAGCAAAACATAAATAACAAGAGCACCGCATACTGGTGCCAAAGCTTGGCTGCGATTGCTTTAACCCTTTCCCAAACAAGCCCTGGTTTTCACGTGTCTGCAGTACAAGTCTTTTGAAAACACTGTGGGAAAAGGAGAAATTGCTCGTAACGAGCAATTTCTCCTTTTACCACAGTGTTTTCTACCCTTTTTGAGACCTCTCTGCCATTTTCGTCAAATTTAAAATTGTCATCTGCAAACTCTTTCAATTTGGACCAGTCCAAAATTTGTCGCTTGGGAAAGGGTTAAGAAATAAGTTCAATTTCAGTTAAAATTTTAAGTCGAAAAAAACAGGCATAACTGTGTCAAAAATATTTTGATGGTTACCTCTCCTTGCTGTATGGGTTTCCTTTTAACAATTAACAACTAGTTTGAGTTTGAAGTAAATATCTTCAGTAATGACAGAGATATTATTGAATGTCACAGACTTTGCATAACGCAGATGACAATGCAGATGCCAACAGGGCTATGACAATACTTCAACTTATTCTTTGGAAAAAAAAAAACTAAGTTAAAATAGTGACCACCACAGGGAATTTTCGGATAGGCTGGGAATCATTACATATGGAATATTACAACAGTCTGCATTTCTGCGTGGTCGGATCATGTCAAGCTGCGTGTGTAAAGAGATGCATATCAGATGAGACCGAAAATGAATCTGATGCGCATCTCTTTAAACATGCAACGAGACATGATCCGACCACGCAGAAATGCAGACTGTTGTAATATTCTTTTTATTATATACCTTACCACTATAACTGTAAAGAAACATCACAAAATCAATACGTATAACCAAAAAATCAGAGAACTACATTTTACAGTAAACATGTACAATATTTTTGAATGGCGGATGAATATACATAGATGGTAAGTCTGCATAGATCAATATGCATTTAAAAATGGTGGTTGCTGTCTTCAAGCCACTTCAAGAGAAAACGCAACAACTGTGGTTTAAAAACTATTTCTTAAACATTGAAAAGGTAGTCAGTGATTATTATTATTCACCGTCACTGTCAAGAACGGTACATTTCTTTTTTGTTTTAACGCAGGAAGCAAGTCAAGCTTGTGACTATTAATCGTGATGCTGAAGTTCATGAGTGTACGGTACAGTAGCATTGGAAATACCCTTTTGAAACAACCTATGTTCATGTAATGGGCACTGATATTAGACAAAATCAACTTCTGCATAAAAACGATTTTTGAAAAATGAATATGACAGTCGAAGTATCTACAAATATACTTAAATAGAGTTTTCGTGCTTTGTCATACTAAGAATTTGGCTGAAAATCCTCAATGTTATTACTCAATTCTAAGTAGATCTAGTCCGTGTGTACATGATTATGCTCTACACACAGAACTAGGCTGATACGGAAAAAATTTTCCGTCAAGTTGTATTTTAAGTTAGGTAACACCTGTATCATACTCAGATCGTATATAGGTATATAATAAACAAGAGGGCCAAAATGGCCCTGAAGCGCTCACCTGAATAAGTTTTACTTTTTCCTTCTGATCACCAGAGCCATGTTTCTTGACGGATCAAAATATCACGAACATTTTTTGAAAAGGGTCAACCAAAGAACATCCCTGTGAAATTATTTCAAAATCTGACCAGCGGTTTCAGAGAAGAAGAATTTTTAAGAATTTCTTCATTTCTGTATAGTGCAAGTAGCCCCCATTCACCAGAGCCATGTTTCTTGACGGATCAAAATTTCGCGAACAATTTTTGAAAAGGGTCACCCAAGGAACATCTCTGTGAAATTATTCTAAAATCTGGCCAGCGGTTTCAGAGAAGAAGAATTTTTAAGAATTTCTTCATTTCTGTATAGTGCAAGAAGCCCCCATTCACCAGAGCCATGTTTCTTGACGGATCAAAATTTCGCCCTCAATTTTTAAAAAGGGTCACCCAAGGAACATCTCTGTGAAATTATTTTAAAATCTGGCCAGCGGTTTCAGAGAAGAAGATTTTTAAAGAATTTCCTAAAAAATTCCATTTTGTTGCCATGGCAACCAGAGTTTTTGACGGAATCAAATTCTGCGAACACTTTTTAAAGAGGACCTCCCAAGGAACATTCCAGCCAAGTTTGGTCCAAATTGGCCCAGCGGTTTAGGAGGAGTTGATGTTTAAAGAATTGTTGACGACGCACGACGACCGACGGACGACGGACACTGGGTGACCCTAAAAGCTCCCCTTGAGCACGTTGTGCTCAGGTGAGCTAAAAAAAAATATAAACAAACAATAATTACTTCAACATTCTCAATAACAAGGCAGTCAAATGAAGTTTTAGGATACATTCCAGCACCAGATTATAGACGGTTTCAAAATATGTGTGTGGATTTTCACGAAAGGGTTATGTTTCGTGTGGTTTTATTGGTTTTCGACAATGTAACACAGGGGTGATAACTATCAAATTTCAGTAGGCACCGCATCACAGGGATTACAAGTTTTGAACAAGGTAAAGATCATCAAGCATGGCTAGCGGAAGTGATCAGAGCCTGACTTATTCTATTGCTGGGCAACCGTCCTACAGGGTTACAGTGACAACATCTTTACCAAACGACAAAATTTTAGACTCGTTAAAATTTAAAGCTTTTGCAGATGAAAAATTATATTTGACTCAAATTCTGGAATTTGTCTCTGAAAGGGTAGAAAACATGAGAAAAGAAGAAAATGCTAGTTACCTGCATTTTCTCCTTTTCCCACAATGTTTTCATAAGACTTCTTCCTCAAAGTCATTAAACCTGGGAATGTGTGGTAAAGGGTTAAGCAGAGGTTCTATTTTAAAATCCTGAGATTTGAGGTGTCAACCATTATTTCATTACCCACTTCAGGTTTTTTTTCTACCTTGCAGCAGAGGACTTTTGAAAACATTGTGGCAAAGGGAAAAAACCCTCTCATTCTGAGCAATTCCTTCTTTTTTCCTCTAAGCATTTCCATCAGCCACATAATATGCTCTGTGAAAAGGGCATTTAATATATCTTCAAAAAGTATTTATCCAGGTCAGCCTGCCCAGTCCACGCAGACTGACCTGAACCAAAATGTTTTGCTGTTGTTTAATTTTCTGCATATGAAAGGACCAGTCCACCTAATGATTCAGTCAGTTGTCAAACCAAATGGATTTTATGGATCTATAATTATGTGATGACTTGCTTTGCTTGGTATAATGCATCACAGAGATGCATTAAATCCTGTTTAACCCTTTACCGCACAATGCCGTCTTTTGATGCCCCATGGGAAAGAAACCTTTTGAAAACATTGTGGGAAAAGGAGAAAATGCTGGTAACCAGCATTTTCTCCTTTTCCCACAATATTTTCTACCCCATCTAAGAAAAGCTGCACCATTTGAGCCACATTGAAATTGTCGTCTGCAAATGCTTTCAATTTGGACAAGGCTAAAATTTTGTCGTCTAGTAAAGGGTTAAGCAAAGCCTCACTCATATACATGTTGCAAAACTTGGTTATGCAGAGCATGCAGTTGAATGAGTGTTTACAATAAATCATAAGAAGGGAAATGCGAAATTCAAGACTCGCACACATTTCCTCTGAATTTCATTTAGCTCCTACTTTCACATGTCCTTGACAGATGTTCTCTAAGTAGACGAGCAGAGAAAAAAGACATGAGTTAACCCTTTCCCAAACAACAGATTTTAGCCCCCTCTGAAATTGAAAGCATCTGCAGACAACAAATTTGAAAGTGGTACAAATGAACTCAAGGTTTTTGGACAGAGTATAAAACATTGTAGGAAATGGAGAAAATGCTGGTTACCAGCATTTTCTCCTTTTCCCACAGTGTTTTCAAAAGGCCTCTTCCCCAGGCACGTGAAAACACGGGATTGTTTGATAAAGGGTTAATCACTTGTTTTACAACCTTGGCAGAAATCCAAATGTTTGTGTTTCTTACTGATTTCCAACTCAAAGGGAAATAACTCTCAAACCCAGACCATCATTTCTTATCTACCTTTTCCACAGATAACCGATATTATTCAACCCATTACCTCCTTAATCCTTTACACAATCCCAAGTTTTGATGATGCCCAAGGATGAAACCCTCTAAAAACATTGTGGGAAAAGAAGAAAATGCTGGTAATCAGCATTTGCTCCTTTTCCCACAATTTTTTCTGTCTTATCAAAAATAAATACTTGATTTCAGCCACTTTGGAGTTGTCTGCAAAGGCTTTCCTTTTGGATGGGTCTAAAACTTTTGAGCCATGCTCTGTGAAATGGGAGCTAAATACATCTGTGAAAAGTGTCCGCGCAGGCTGACCTGGGCAAAAACTTTTCGCTATTGCCTTATGATACAGTCGGTTGTTAGACAAAATGGATTTTATCGATCCATAATTATGTGATAACTTCCTTGGTATCATGGATCTCGGTGATGCATTAAGCCCCCTTTTACAGAGCATAGCCTATTTTGTTGTTTGGTAAGGAGCTAAGTAAACAGAGGATAATTCTGAAAACATTCTTCTTAACCCTTTACAGCACAATGCCGCCTTTTCACGCCCCTGGGAAAGAAGCTTTTTGAAAACATTGTGGGAAAAAGAGAAAATGCTGGTAACCAGCATTTTCTCTTTTTCCCACAATGTTTTCTACTCTATCAAGCAAAAATTGTACCATTTCAGCCACAGTGAAATTGTCGTCTGCAAATGCTTTCAATTTGGACAGGTCTAAAATTTTGTCGTGTGGTAAAGGGTTAAGCAGGGGTGATCTAAATGAGTTTGGATTTTAATATTTGAAAATGTATGAAAACTTTGTAGCAAAGGGAGAAAGTACTTACCATGAGCAATTTCTCCCTTTGCTTAAATGTTTTCAAAAAGTGGTCTACTACAAACAAGAAAATCTAAAAAGACAAAAACATATGTCTGTATAGGGTAATGTAACAAGACAAACTTACCTAAAGATTCTACTGGAAAGTCAAAATGGAGTTCTGATGCTTGTCGTTTACTTGACTTCAACTTGCCGGACATACTAACAGCTTTCACAAATTCTGAAAGGTTTTAACATGATTTGAGCCATGGTCTGGGAAAAGGAGATATAACTCTTTCCCAAATGACAAAATTTTAGACTAGTCCAAATTGAAAACATTTGCAGACGGCTAAATAAATGTGACTTAAAAACTGAAATATTCTTTTGGAAGGGTAGAAAGCATTGTGGGAAAAGGAGAAAATGCTGGTTACCAGCATTTTCTCTTTTTCCTACAATATTTTCAAAAGGCTTCTTCCTTAGAGTCGTTGAAAGCCGGGATTGTGTGGAAAAGGGTTAATACATCTGTGAAATTTATGAACCCCCATCAGCCTGTGCAGTCCATGCAGGCTGACATGGGTTGAAATATTCTGCTATTGGTAAATTTCATGCCTGTCAAAGGACCAGTCTAACTCGCCATTCAGTTGGTTGTTATACAAAATGGATCTTATGGATCCATAATTATGTGATGGCTTGCTGGTATAATGCATCACACAAATGCATTATGTGATGACTTGCTGGTATAATGCATCACACAAATGCATTAACTCTTTACCACACGAGAAAATTTTAGACTTGTCCAAATTCAAAGCAATTGCAGATATCACAATAAACCTGGATTAAAAATGGCAATTTGAGTTGGGAAGGGTAGAAAACATTGTGGGAGAAGGAAAAAATGCTGGTTACTGGCATTTTCTCCTTTTCCAACAATGTTTTCAAAAGCATTCTTCTTCAGGGTCGTTAAAACCAGAGATTGTGTTGTAAATGGTTAAATACCCTTTCCCCTGAGCATAGCTCATTTATTTTCTTCTACTTTATTGAAAGCAAAACCAATAAAATGTGTCATTTCCAAACAAAACACGGATACTTTACCCAACAATCCCAGGCTTTAACCAACCTGAAGAAAAGAGGCTTTTGAAAACCTTGTGAGAGAGAGGAGAAAATGTTGGTACCCAGCATTTTCTCCTATTTCCACAATGTTTTCTACCCTTTCAGAGACAGATCCTGTTGTCTGAGCAAGATTATATTAGTGATCTGCAATTCCTTACAAGTTAGACTTATCTACTAAAAGGTCCCCTCTTTACCACAAGACAAAATGTTTTCTACCCTATTAGAGAACTTACGCACATTTGTACCAATTCTTAATTTATGGACTGCAGATGTTTTGAAAATGAAGAGGCTCAAATACGAAAAGAAAAGCAGCAATTTTCTCCATGTTTGTCAATATTTTCTGGACTGGCCATGATTAATGGTGAGCCAGAGAGTTAACCCAAAGTCAGGTTGAATCTACATAAAAATATTTAAACAAACTCAGCATAGCTCTATCAAAGTTTGAAAAAAATGGAAAATACTCTGAGAATGCCATCAACTGCTAGTTTATAGCAACTGCCCCTTTTCCAATAATATTCTCAATCCTTTACTATACAATCCTCAATTTAACGGCCCAAAGGAAAAGGACTTTTGAAAATATTGTGGATAAAAGAGAAAATGCTGGTAACCAACATTTTCTCCTTTTCCTACAATGTTTTCTACCCTATCAAAGAAAAATTTCCTAATTTATGCAGCATTTAGTTTGTCATGTGCCACTGTTTTCAATATTGGTAACCAGCATTTTCTCCTTTTCCCACAATGTTTCCTACCCTATCAAAGAAAAACTTCCTAATTTATGCAGCATTTAGTTTGTCATGTGCCATTGCTTTCAATTTTGTCCTTTAGTAAAGAGTTAAAACTTTGAGGTGCAAGGGAGTAAAAAGCCCTTATATGAAGAATAACTTACTGTCATAACAGATTAACACTGTATCTTTTTCCAGTTGGGTTACATTTGTCACAGGCAACTCATCTCCTGTTATAACACAAAAATGAAATTAATAGAAAATTCCTATGTGGCCAGTGCATGAGGAGCATTTATAAAGTGTTAATCAGTCAAACATTTTATCATTATTCAGCATGTATCGGGCATGCAAGAGGAACTCGGAATAAACTTACAGAGTTAGTCAAACTTTCATTTGAACATACTTTGGTTATGTACACTGCAATCCAAAGTCAGACAGGGACTACAGTTTTTAAGAAGAGCAAAGAGTGTACTGTCAAGTTCAAGTACTGCTTGCCTTTTCTGCACCTGATATGAAATCTGATTTAGACAAAGTTTGTGGGGATAGTGCCCTATCATATGCCACAGTTAAACAATGGGTCTGATTATTTAAATCCAGTAGATCAGATAACAAAGATGAGCCCCAATCTGGCCATCCCACAACAGCAACATCCAGAAGTGATGTTGTTGCAATAAAAGCAGCTGTAAAGGAAGATGCATGATATACAGTGCAGGAGATCAGTCATTTGTGTAGCAATAATTTGTCATCAGTTTTTCAAATACTGAATGGCATTTTAAAGCTACATAAGGTTTGCGCCCAGGGTTACCCTATCTCCTCAATGATTACCAAAAGAGGGAGCGCATGTGATTTGCGTGTGATTTGCTTCACAGCTGCATGTACAAGAAAGCTAACCAAAAACATGTGGATGAACTTGTGACTAGTGAAGAAACATGGGTAAATTCTTATGAGAAAAATGGTAAGGAATAAAAACAAGGTGTGGTTCTGTGAAAATGACGAAAGACCCTAAGTTGTGTGTAGAGCTTGCACCTTGCACCATCATGTATGCAATATTTTTTGACTGGCAGGGAACTGTAATTTTGTTTGTCTGGGAATTGTAGCTAGAGTTCATGTACCAGAGGGCAAGTGTGTCACTGGAGTCTTTTACCGAGATTTTGTTCTTTTGGCAGTTGTTGAGGATGCTACAGCCCATCAGAAAATGCTTAATGCATCTGCAAAAAGTAGACACCCAGGTAAGGCTGCATTTTCCATGTAGGCTGAACTGGGTCAAAACTTTTTGCCATTGGTCAATTTTCTGCATGTCAAGGGACCAGTGTACCTCATGACTCAGTCCATTTTTAGACAAAGTGGATTTTATAGATCCATAGTTACATGATGACTTGCTTGGTTGCAAGCATCAAAGAGACACATTAAGCCCCATTTTGCCAGAGCATGTCTCAAATGTAAAAAAAAAACCATTTTTCATACCTTTGTCCATGTTATCAAGATCTGTAAACCAGTTTGAGCCAGAATTGAGATTAATTATGTCAAATTTCAATGGTTTGTCTTCCCTGAAAAAAAAAAAAATATTATCAGAGCTACAGATAGAGGGAGTGATTTTGATTTCAAAAATGAAAATATTAATTACTCTGCACTGAACCCAATGGGTACTCATTAGAATCGTCTCATCGAGGCAATTCTAATGAGTACCCACAATATAGGGTTTGGGAGAGAGATAATGGATTTATAATACTATCACTCCCTTTTATCTGGAGGTTTGTATTATTCAAAATTTTCTTCTTACTCTATCACAAGTAAGAGTTCAAGACTTGTCCATGTTAAAAGCATATGCAGATGAAAAATTAAATGTGGCAGATATAATGAGCTTTGTCTTTGAAAGATTAACCCTTTACCACATAAACCTGACTTTTAACTGACAAAGAAAGCCTTTGAAAAAATTGTGGGAAAAGGAGAAAATGCTGGTAACCAGCATTTTCTCCTTTTCCCACAATGTTTTCTACCCTTCTCAAACCAGAATTCACCATTTGAGTGAAATTTATTTCAACATCTGCATATGCTTTCAATTTGGACATGTCCAAAACTTTGTCGTGAGGTAACGAGTTTGAAAAAGCCTCAGGCTCACATCAGTTTGTTTGGTAAAAATAACAGCCATAACAACAATACAATTCAAAGATCAGTTTGATCAACACATTCTTTAGGTTTAAGCTTTAAGTTAACTTTGGTGCCTAGCTAAACTCAAAGATTAGCCATCTGTCTGGCTTTGGCAGATTGTCTCACTTTATCAGATAGCTATTAGACGGGTATTCAGAATAGTTGGCATATAACACCAGTAATTTTCCAAAGAAAATCAAATATGCGAAATCAATTAATTTAATAACAGCCCTTAAAGACAATTACATTAAGCTTAACTTTTTATCAAACAATCCCATGCTTAACCCTTTACCACCTAATCCTGAGTTTTAACGACCCCGAGGAAAGAGGTTATTGAAAACATTGTGGAAAAGGAGAAAATGCTGGTAACCAGCATTTTCTCCTTCTCCTACAATGTTTTCTCTCCTATCATTTACAGGAAGGAGATTTTAGCAACATTTAATTTGTCATCTGAAAATGCTTTCAATTTGAACTAGTTTAAAAAATTGTCGTTTGGTAAAGGGTTAACAAACATGGTGAATAACAGGAGAAAATTTGGGTAATCAGACATATTTTCTTCTCTTTCAAAAGAATTCATAGCAAAACAAATCTTGTTGTCTGCAATTAGTTTTGACATGGACAAGCCTAAAATTTTGTAAAACAATGAAGACCATGGTATTGAATTTTAGAACAATTTTGGCCAGAAGACGCTACAAATAGGCAAAAAATTGAAAATCTAAAATAAGACTGCATTTTCTATCCTGTCTGACCTTATCTGTACTGTTTGTAAAAGCAAGTGAATCTGACTTTTGCTCTCTCTAGGCAAGTACTGTATTAACCCATTACCTCACAATCCCAAGTTTTATCAACCCTGGGAAATAAGACTTTTGAAAACATTGTGGGAAAAGGAGAAAATGCTGGTAACCAGCATTTTCTCCTTTTCCCACAATGTTTTCTAACCTTTCAGAATCAATTCTAATCTTATGAGCCACATTTAATTTGTCATCTGCAAATGCTTTAAATTTGGACCAGTCCAAAATGTTGTCATGTGGTAAAGAGTTAACCAACTCTGAAGTACTTTAAGTCCAGGGTATTTGACCATTCATTTCATTCTTATTATAAATCTAGATCTAAAAAGTAACCCAACATCTGATTGGCTAATCCACTGGTTTAGCCAATCAGAACTTGTGTTACTTTCAAATTTAGAAAAGCCTCTAGAATTATATACATGTATATAAGAGTTTTCCTACGAATGGTCAGTGAAAGGCCCAGAACAGTATATTTACCCCTTTCGAACACCTAGACAAACAAGTGGGTACTCCAACTCAGGGGAGATAAACATTTCAAACACTGGGGGAGAGGCTGGTAATATGTCACACTCAAATATCTGGAAGAGTAAAAACAATACATGAGTTCATCTTTATATGACGTGCAACACACGAAAAGGGGCCTTCGGACATATGCGTAAAAGTGTGTCGTCCCAGATCAGCCTGTGCAGTCTGTAACTAATCCAATACGACACTTCCCATTTTTGTGCGATTTTCTGTTTCACGAAAGTCTACTGTATGAAAAAATCTTATGTAGTTGTAAAGTGCTGTCCTGGGTTAGCCTGCGCCGATTGCACAGGCTAATCTGAAACAGCACTTTACGCAATTGTCCGAAGGCCCCTTTTCATGTGTTGCACGCCATATATATAGAATAAAGAAAATGTCAGTGTTTCAGAAATATCCAGCATACATTTTGGCAAAAAGTGTGGCAAATTTTCACACTGCTCACGAGAGCAACTAATGCTGCTACTACACTTTTTCCTGTTCTAAAATTTTTAGACTGGCCCATTCTGAAAGCATATGCAGACAGCAAATCAAATGAGACTAAAATCATGTCATTTGTCTGTGGGAAAAGCAGAAAATGCTGGTTACCAGCATTTTCTGCTTTTCCAACAATGTTTTCAAAAAGGCTTCAAAAACCGGATATTGAGTTCAGAGGTCAACAGAGATTGACCCTTGAGTTACACCATAAGTATAACATATACACACTTCAGGGATGGTGAAAGTCCAACTTCTCTCACATAACCCTGGATGGGTTTGACACACATTTCAACTTCTTTTACCACTGATCTTCTTTTTTCAAGTTTTTGTTGCTTCAGCATAATCTTTGCTGAGCCAAGTAGCTCAGTCAGTAACTTACAGATTTTGAAACCAGGGAGTTGCAGGTTCAAATACCCAGCTTGCCCAACTTCTTTCTGTGGATTGTTGATAGTCATTGCAACAAGATTCATTCCTCCATTACCACAAATTGTCATTTCCACAGTGGTTATGTGGGAAAGGAGCCAGTAGCTTAGGAAGATTATTGTGTGAAGCACTGGTGAGAAAAGCATGGATAGTTGCACTAGACACCATAATATAACTGAAGTCAAATACCCAGCTTGCCCAATTTCTTTCTGTGGATTGTTGATAGTCATTGCAACAAGATTCATTCCTCCCTTACCACAGATTGTCATTTCCACAGTGGTTATGTGGGAAAGGAGCCAGTGGTTTGGGAAGATTACTGTGCAAAGCACTGGTGAGAAAAGCATGGAAAGGTGCACTAGACACCATGACATAACTGAAATAATATAGAAAACTGCATTAAACACAATACAACCAAAACAACAGTATAACAGTATAATCTTCAGGTTTTATCTATACTTCATTTTATACACCTTTGCCATACAACAATATTTAACTCTTCACTGAACAATCCCGACTTTTAATGACCCTACAAAAGAAGGCTTTTGAAAACCTTGTGGGAGAAGGAGAAAATGCTGGTAACCAGCATTTTCTCCTTTTCCCACAATGTTTTCTACCCTATCAAAGAGAGACATCCTCATTTTAACAACATTTAATTTGTCGTCTGCAAACGCTTTCAATTTGGTAAGCCCTAAAATTTTGTTGTGTGGTAAAGAGTTAATTATGAAATACACATCTAGAAAGGAAGTGTTTGATTTTGCCTTCTTTACAGTTCCAATATTTTTGTGGGCTACTCTATTTAACTCTTTACCAAACAACTAAATTTTAGACTAGTCCCAATTCAAAGCCTTTGAAGATGACATACTAAATGTGACTGAAATATTGAAATTTGTTTTTTGTTCTGGAAAGGGTAAAAAAACAATGTGGGAAACGGAGAAAATGCTGGTTACCAGCATTTTCTCCTTTTACCACAATGTTTTCAGGAGGCTTCTTTCTTTAGGGTCGTTAAAAGTCGGGATTGTGTGGTAAAGTGTAAAAAGAGTTACATGAAGAAGCATGTAACTTGTGCCATGATGAAGCCTTGACCTTTGCCCTTGGACAAGCATCAGTCTGAAAATCTACCAGCTCATGGAATATTGAGGACAAGTGCAACATCATGGGAAGGTTTGGCATAGAAGATCCGAATACCTGCATATCATTTTCTTACCTTGAGTTGCATAAACTTGTTAAGTGGCTCATACCACTGCATTAGTATCACTCCATTAGGCAGAGCACCACATAAATACTTGTAACCGTTGTACGGGTTTCGCCCCACACAACATTTTGTACACATTCGTGTGTCGGGCACTTTTGATGTAGCTGTGTATTTCCTGCAAATGGTTCATAACATTATCCTCTTTAACCTTTACCAAACAATCCTGACTATTAACAACCCTAAGAAAGAAGCCTTTTGAAAACATTGTGTTAAAAGGAGAAAATGCTGGTAACCACCATTTTCTCCTTTTCCCACAATGTTTTCTGCCCTTTCCAGAACAAATTTCATTTTTTCACAATCATTTTGTCATCTGCAAATGCTTCGAATTTGGACGAGTCTAAAATTGTGTTGTTTTGTACAGAGTTAACACTTTCCAATGCAACACAACTCTGAACTAGTCCAAATTAAAAGCATATACATATGACAACATAGACATGGCTCAAAGGACTAGATTTGTCTTTGGAAAGTTAGAAAACAGTGTGTGAAGTGGAGAAAACACTCGTTACCAGTATTTTCTTCATTTAAGGCAGTGGTTTTTACCCTATCAAAGACAAATCCCAAAATTTAAGAAGCATTAATTTGGTTGTCTGCAAATGCTTTAAATTCTGACAGGTCAGGAATTTGGTCATGTGGTAAAGGGTAAAAATGGGAATGTTCATCATAGGTTCAGATCTGATAAGGGAACACATCTGAAAACATTGTGGATAAGGGACAATTTACTAATTAGTATCAGTTTCTAGAGCCGACAGAAGTACAGACAAGGGAGGTATCTTCCTGTTCAAACAGATAAATCTCTAGTTCTTCATCAAATTCTGTATTGGTGGAAACCACCAGAATTGTCTCATTGAGGCAATTCTGGTCAGTATCCCCAGCATAGGATCTAGTAAAGAGACAGAATTTAATGACTGAGTTTCTCCAGGTCCCGTATTCACCAACCATTCTTAAGAACGTTCTTTGTCTTGTTCTCCAGAATTTTCTACATTTGAAAGAAACACAACTCCTGATTGGCTAAAACATTTGGTTTAGCCAGTCAGGAGTTGTGTTACTTTCAAATGTAGAAAATCTTGCCGAATAAGACTAAGAATATTCTCAAGAATGGTTGGTGAATATGGACCCTGACCTCTGAATCCCAATGGATAGGTAACATCAGTGGCCTACGTTCATATGTCAAGTTACACTAATGCGTCACGACTAGCTCCTCTAAGCTTCAGGCCATAAAATGTTCTGCAACAGTAAACATGTAAAATGACCCACAAATGACTTTTGACCAATGCAACAAACATTTACCAAGATTCTTTCGTGTGTTATACCAAATACAGTCACGTAAAGGGAGTCATTTTCTAAATGTCTTCCTTATCAGACAACATTTTGTCTATTGGTTAACAGAAATACAGACAGATAAACATTGTGAATCCATCATGACCAAATTTGAGTATCATCATCTTTATATTTATTATATACTGTAATTTCTCTGGCTAAGAATTCGTATGTTGCACATGGATAAAATAACACACAAAACAGAAAAAAATCTGTACCTCTACAGTGTCAAATACAGTTCCAAATATGGTGTGATGACGTATCTTGTGCATGGAATACACATGTACTGATTTGCGATTTGATTTGTTAAAATGTTAGGCTATGATGTTCATCTATCATTTATAAAAACCAAGTTATTACCAACTTATTCATTATTTGTTTAACTCTTTACCAAACAACAAAATTTTAGACCAGTCCAAATTGAAAGCTTTTGCAGACATCAATTTCAATGTGGTTCAAATGGTGCAACTTTTCTTTGATAGGGTAGAAAACATTGTGGGAAAAGGAGAAAATGCTGGTTACCAGCATTTTCTCCTTTTCCCACAATGTTTTCAAAAGGCTTCTTCCACAGGGTCGTTAAAAGTCCGGATTGTGTGGTAAAGGATTAATTTTGTTTATGGTTTTCAAATAAAATGTCAGTATTGTAATATTTTGTCCTTGAAACTTGTAGGTATATAATGAAAGGAATATTATGTTGTAGTAACTTTCCTGGTCCTTGTATTTGCTTCCCGCAGTGTAAGAAAATTTTGGCATCTCACTTGACTTCCTGTCTCACGCAATATCAAATCTTCTCATGCTGCTCGAATCAATACAAGAAGCAGGAAAGTTGCAACAACTGAATATTCTGTATTTATTATGCAGCAAAATCTATAAATAGATAGTGACTGATATTACTGTTAACTCTTTACCACACAATCCCGACTTTTAACGACCCTGAAAAAGAAAGCTTTTGAAAACATTGTGGGAAAAGGAGAAAATGCTGGTAACCAGCATTTTCTCCTTTTCCCACAATGTTTTCTACCCTTCCCAAAACAAATTTCTATTTTTGGGTTACATTTATTTTATCATCTGCAAATGCTTTCAATTTGGACCAGTCTAAAATTTTGTCGTTTGGTAAAGGGATAAAGTAATAGTTGAAATACACTATCCTACCTTGGAACAAGTTTCTCCGGTATCTTGTTCATGGGTAGAGAGAACCTATTGGACTGTTTACTGTGTAACATTAGTAAGTCATGACGATAAAGGTGGGGCGTTTTCCCTGGAAAACAAAATCAAATCTGAAACTTAATTATAAACTTAATCCTTTACCACGCAATCCCGACTTTTAACGCCCCCAGGAAGGAAGCCTCTTGAAAACATTGTGGGAAAAGGAGAAAATGGTGGTAACCAGCATTTTCTCCTTTTCCCACAATGTTTTCTACCCTCTCTGTTACAATTTTCAATTTTTAAGTCATGTTTAATTTGTCGTCTGCAAATGCCTTCAATTTGGGCTGGTCTAAAATTTTGTCGTTTGGTAAAGAGTTAATTAATCCTTTGAAGGCTACATCAACATCAGCCATCCCTGTGTAAGGGCTTCCGTGAACCTTTAGAACCCTGCAGACAACTTTAACCCTTTCCCAAACAAGCCCTGGTTTTCACATGTCTGCAGTACAAGTCTTTTGAAAACACTGTGGGAAAAGGAGAAATTGCTTGTAACAAGCAATTTCTCCTTTTCCCACAGTGTTTTCTACCCTTTTTGATAACTTTCTGACATTTTCATCAAATTTAAAACTATCGTCTGCAAACTCTTTCAATTTGGACCAGTCCAAAATTTGTTGTTTGGGAAAGGGTCAACTCTTTACCACACAACAAAACCTTAGACTTGTCTTAACTTGAAAGCATTTGTAGACAACAAATCAAAAATGTCTTGACTCTTTACCACACAACAAAATTTTGGACTTGACCAAATTGAAAGCATTTGCAGACAATAATTTAAATGTTGCTAAATTGATGATTTCTGTCTTTGATAAGACATAAAACATTGTGGGAAAAGGAGAAAATGCTGGTTACCAGCATTTTCTCCTTTTCCCACAATGTTTCCAAATGGCTTTGTCCTAAGGGTCATTAAAAGTCAGGATTGTGTGGTAAAGAATGAAACAATGGGATTTGTAAATAATAGAGGAGAAAACATTGTTGGAAAAGGAGAAAATGCTGGTTACCAGCATTGTCTCCTTTTCCCATTATGTTTTCAAAAGACTTATGTCTCAGGATCTTTAAAAGGATTGTTTGGGAAACCTTTAAATGCTTCAATGGATGACAGACAGCAGTGCATGGTAGAGAACCAGCCTCTCACACCAAAGGCTCAGGGTTCAAAACCTGTGTTTAACAGTGTCAGCCTCTGGAACCTCTCAAACTGAGGCACAATTTCTGGTTAAGATTTACAGGGAGCAATAATTAAGTGTGATAAGTTGTAGGAACTTGTTTCATTAGAAATATATTTAAAAGAGATGGCACAGATCATGAGAAGATCTTAGATCACCTTTGTCTCAAATATTCTAGCCAAAGCAGCTTTTTGAAATGTCTGATAATCATTTTACTTGTTAGAACCTTTAGGTTCCTCTCTAGTATAGGGCATATGAAAACAATGTAAAAAATGGAGAAAGTGTAGAAAAACCAGCAAATTCTCAATTTGATAAAATGTTTTCTTGCTTTTTTTGATATCAAGTACTTTCACAGCTTACTTTTTGTGAGTTGTTTTTGACTGCCACAAATATCAAACCTAAACGATGTATAATACATAAGAGGCATTCTACCGGATACATGCAGCTGGCAAACAATAAAGTCGGACAAATGACACAGGCAACCTACCTGACACTGACATCAAAACATTGTTGATCACATACAGCCAAGTACATTGTCTGGCATGGAGCTGAAAATATAGGTTTCCAACAAAATTGAAATGTATTCCTTGTTCTTTTTCCAGTTTCAAAAAAAAGAAGATATACTTTCAATGAATAACGGGAACTAAAAACCAACTATAAATATCACCCTTACTTGAAGATCGCCTGATTTTACCCCTCTGGAAGAGTACTTTTCAAAGAGGTGTAAAAAAAGAGAAAAATGCTGGTAACCAACGCCTTTTTTTTTTCTCATAGTATCTTCTACCCTTTAAATTGTTTATTTGTTTGTATGGTGTTATTGCCGTTTTTGACATCATTTCAGTCATATAGCCACAGCCAGTGCACCTATCCATGCTTTCCCGGAGTTTTTTATACCAGTCCTTCACACAATATTCTTTGCAAGCCACTGGCAGCTTTTTCACACCATCATTAAAACAATGATCAGTAGTGAGAGATCAATGAATCCGGTTACAATGACTATCATCAGTCCTTAGAACGAAAATGGCCAAGCTTGGGATTCAAACTAGCGACCCCCTGGTCTCAAATCATGTACACTACCAAATATGCTTAGTTCTATCCTTACGAATCCCTTTCATTTTAGCCTTTTGAAAACATTGTGGGAGAAGAAGAAAATGCTGGTAACCAGCATTTTCTTCTTTTCCCCACAATGTTTTCTACCCTTTTAGAGACAAATGTTATGTTTTGAGCCATATTTGAAATGTCGTCTGCAAATGCTTTCAGTTTTTCAACATTTTTGTTGTGGTAAAGAGTGAAGCTACATTTGATTTGTCATCAGCACATTCTTTTCATATCAACAAGTCTCAAAATATTTGTTATCTTGTCAAGTGTTAACCCTTATCATACAATCCCGAGTTTTAATGACCATGAGAAAGAAAGCTTTAGAAAACATTGTGGGAAAAGGGGAAAATGCTGATAAGCAGTATTTTCTCCTTTTCGCAAAATATTTTCTATCTTCTTACAGACAAATCTCTCCATCTGAGCCAATCTTATTCATCATCAGCAAATACTTTCCATTTGGTTTAGTCTTAAATTTTGTTGTCTGGTCAAGAGTTATAACATATAAGTGACACTATAGCACTTACCAATTCTAATGAAGACTCGTGGATTTCATTCAAATTCAGTGTATAAATTCCCTCACTGGCACCAATTAATATGTGTTCATCTGAAATATGAAGACATTAAGTCTTTAATTTTCTTACCAAAGTGAAAGTTTTTCGATAATTACCAAAAGAAACATGTTTTGAATGCTAGTCTGGAGCCATGAATTTTGTATAAGCCCACTTTACCCATTACCAAACACTCCCACTTTTCCAAAATAACATGGAAGATGGCTTTTGAATACATTGTGGAAAAAGTCTAAAAATGCTAGCAACCACTATGTTTGCAACCCTTTACAAAATAATCCAAGTTGCTTTTACAGTAAAAAAAGTTAAAGGCATAAAAATATTTCAGGGTGAACTGCCATTGTTGCATGGGTTCCCCTTCTGATAGATGACAACTAGCTAAGTCTGAAGATATTAGTTTCAGAACTGAAAGAGATATAAGAAAATGTCAAAGCTTTCGCACCATGGCGACAATGCAGACAACCACAGGGCTATGAAAACACCTTGACATTTCCTTCATCCTTTACCAGATGACAAAATTTCAGCCTTGCCCAAACTGAAAGCATTTGCAGACAACAATTTCACTGTGGCTCAAATGGTGCATTTTTTTCTTTGATGTGGTAGAAAGCATTGTGGGAAAAGGAGAAAATGCTGGTTACCAGCATTTTCTCCTTTTCCCACAATATTTTCAAGAGGCTTCTTTCCCAGGGGTGTTGAAAGGCGGCACTGTGCGGTAAAGGGTTAAAAAACAGTCAAGCTAAAACTGTCCTCTGGGGAGCCATGTTATTTGTTTGAACAACCTACCTCTAGTATCTGTATTAATCCAGCTGGCTGTACAGTTGATATGAAGTGGACATCCATTGAACACTTTGGAAAAACAGGCACCCATCTGTGAACAAAACAAGAGAAGTATGCCCTTTAACACTTTACCAAAGACAAAAATATAGATTCATCTAAATTGTAAGCATTTGCAGATGACAAATCTGTCGCAAATGTTGTCAGTATATGTTACAATTCTGGTCCGCTCAGCGACGGAGCATAAAGAAATAAGAAATACAAGAGGACCATGATGGTCCTAAATCGCTCACCTGAAATGCAACTCAGCTCAACACCATAATGCTACATGCCAAATATGAAAGCTCTAGCCCTTATGGTTTGGGACAAGAAGATTTTTTAAAGATTTCCTTCTTTATCTCTATGTGAAATCCGAGCACCCACAACATAGGGTCAACTTTTAACACCAGGGCCATAATTTAAAGTATTTTGGTAGAGGGCCACTAGATGATGCTACATGCCCTATATGAAAGCTCTAGCCCTTATTGTTTGGGACAAGAGGATTTTTACAGATTTCCTTCTTTATCTCTATGTGAAATCCGAGAACCCACAACATAGGGCCAATTTCAACACTAGGGCCATTATTTGAAGTATTTTGGTAGAGGGCCACTAGATGATACTACATGCCATATATGAGAGCTCTAGCCCTCATGGTTTGGGACAAGAAGATTTTTAAAGATTTCCTTCTTTATCTCTATGTGAAATCCGAGAACCCACAACATAGGGCCATTTTCAACACTAGGGCCATAATTTGAAGTATTTTGGTAGAGGGCCACTAGATGATGCTACATGCCAAATATGAAAGCTCTAGACCTTAAGGTTTGGGACAAGAAGATTTTTAAAGATTTCCTTCTTTATCTCTATGTGAAATCCGAGAACCCACAACATAGGGCCAATTTCCACACTAGGGCCATTATTTAAAGTATTTTGGTAGAGGGCCACTAGATGATACTACATGCCATATATGAGAGCTCTAGCCCTTATGGTTTGGGACAAGAAGATTTTTAAAGATTTCCTTCTTTATCTCTATGTGAAATCCGAGAACCCACAACGTAGGGCCATTTTCAACACTAGGGCCATAATTTGAAGTATTTTGGTAGAGGGCCACTAGATGATGCTACATGCCAAATATGAAAGCTCTAGCCCTTAAGGTTTGGGACAAGAAGATTTTTACAGATTTCCTTCTTTATTTCTATGTGAAATCCGAGAACCCACAACATAGGGCCATTTTCAACACTAGGGCCATAATTTGAAGTATTTTGGTAGAGGGCCACTAGATGATGCTACATGCCAAATATGAAAGCTCTAGCCCTTAAGGTTTGGGACAAGAAGATTTTTACAGATTTCCTTCTTTATCTCTATGTGAAATCCGAGAACCCACAACATAGGGCCAATTTCAACACTAGGGCCATAATTTGAAGTGTTTTGGTAGAGGGTCACTAGATGATACTACATGCCATATATGAGAGCTCTAGCCCTTAAGGTTTGGGACAAGAAGATTTTTAAAGATTTCCTTCTTTATCTCTATGTGAAATCCGAGAACCCACAACATAGGGCCATTTTCAACACTAGGGCCATAATTTGAAGTATTTTGGTAGAGGGCCACTAGATGATGCTACATGCCAAATATGAAAGCTCTAGCCCTTAAGGTTTGGGACAAGAAGATTTTTACAGATTTCCTTCTTTATCTCTATGTGAAATCCGAGAACCCACAACATAGGGCCAATTTCAACACTAGGGCCATTATTTGAAGTATTTTGGTAGAGGGCCACTAGATGATACTACATGCCATATATGAGAGCTCTAGCCCTCATGGTTTGGGACAAGAAGATTTTTAAAGATTTCCTTCTTTATCTCTATGTGAAATCCGAGAACCCACAACATAGGGCCATTTTCAACACTAGGGCCATAATTTGAAGTATTTTGGTAGAGGGTCACTAGATGATGCTACATGCCAAATATGAAAGCTCTAGCCCTTAAGGTTTGGGACAAGAAGATTTTTAAAGATTTCCTTCTTTATCTCTATGTGAAATCCGAGAACCCACAACATAGGGCCATTTTCAAACTAGGGCCATAATTTGAAGTATTTTGGTAGAGGGCCACTAGATGATGCTACATGCCAAATATGAAAGCTCTAGCCCTTAAGGTTTGGGACAAGAAGATTTTTACAGATTTCCTTCTTTATCTCTATGTGAAATCCGAGAACCCACAACATAGGGCCAATTTCAACACTAGGGCCATAATTTGAAGTATTTTGGTAGAGGGTCACTAGATGATACTACATGCCATATATGAGAGCTCTAGCCCTTATGGTTTGGGACAAGAAGATTTTTAAAGATTTCCTTCTTTATCTCTATGTGAAATCCGAGAACCCACAACATAGGGCCATTTTCAACACTAGGGCCATAATTTGAAGTATTTTGGTAGAGGATCACTAGATGATGCTACATGCCAAATATGAACGCTCTAGCCCTTAAGGTTTGGGACAAGAAGATCTTTACAGATTTCCTTCTTTATCTCTATGTGAAATCCGAGAACCCACAACATAGGGCCATTTTCTACACTACGGCCATAATTTGAAGTATTTTGGTAGAGGGCCGCTAGATGATACTACATGCCATATATGAGAGCTCTAGCCCTTATGGTTTGGGACAAGAAGATTTTTAAAGATTTCCTTCTTTATCTCTATGTGAAATCCGAGAACCCACAACATAGGGCCATTTTCAACACTAGGGCCATAATTTGAAGTATTTTGGTAGAGGGCCACTACATGATACTACATGTCATATATGAGAGCTCTAGCCCTTATGATTTGGGACAAGACGATTTTTACAGATTTCCTTCTTTATCTCTATGTGAAATCCGAGAACCCACAACATAGGGCCAATTTCCACACTAGGGCCATTATTTAAAGTATTTTGGTAGAGGGCCACTAGATGATACTACATGCCATATATGAGAGCTCTAGCCCTTAAGGTTTGGGACAAGAAGATTTTTAAAGATTTCCTTCTTTATCTCTATGTGAAATCCGAGAACCCACAACATAGGGCCATTTTCAACACTAGGGCCATTATTTGAAGTATTTTGGTAGTGGGTCACTAGATGATGCTACATGCCAAATATGAAAGCTCTAGCCCTTAAGGTTTGGGACAAGAAGATTTTTACAGATTTCCTTCTTTATCTCTATGTGAAATCCGAGAACCCACAACATAGGGCCATTTTCAACACTAGGGCCATAATTTGAAGTATTTTGGTAGAGGGCCACTAGATGATGCTACATGCCAAATATGAGAGCTCTAGCCCTTACGGTTTGGGACAAGAAGATTTTTAAAGTTTTTTCTCTCGGTTGCCATGGCAATCAGAGTTCTTCATGGAATTCAAATCTTTGAAGTATTTTGAAAGTGCATTACCTAAGGATCATTTCTGTGAAGTTTCACTGAAATCTGTTGGGCGGTTTCAGAGGAGAAGATTTTTTAAGTGATTGTTCACGGACGGACGGACGGACAGACGGACGGACACCGGACAACGATCGATCACAATAGCTCACCCTGAGCACTATGTGCTCAGGTGAGCTAAAAACAACGGAGCAAATTAAGGTATGCTCCATTGACGTATTCACTATCTACAACAAGAGGGCCATGGCCTGGATCGCTCACCTGAGCCAATAGGCAAAATGACCCCAGGTGACCAAATTTCAAACTCATCTAAGATTTAATTAAGACAAATGTTTTCAGGGCTTTATCCAGGCGTTTTGGGAAAAGGCCCCTGGCCAAATTGGGAAAAAAATCATCGACAAAATGTCAAAATTGGGAAAATAATATTGACAAAACATAAAAAGTTTGAAACATATTTAACCTTACAATAAACTACTGAATCAATGCTGTTTTTTTTTTTTTTCCCTCCAAACTTCTTTCTTTTTGGATGTTTCTCTGTAGTCTTTCATACTAGTTCCAGTCTCTAAGCTGTAAGACAACACCCCCAACCCCCGTTAAGTAGTATTTTTTAATTCTCTTATTAAGATATCTGTTTTTCTGGTGAATGAACAGAGGAATTATTTCATGTTTTATTTTCAATGCAAGTCAGCTAATAGAAGTCATTATCAAGGCTAAACAAGACAGATTGAAGAGCCTCTGATCGGTTGAGGTCTTTTTGGCAATGTTTTGTCATGTGTTTTCGTGGTTTTTTTCCATGATGATTAATCTTTGAAAACGATTTTTTGTGTGTTTTGACATATAAAGAAAGACTGATAAATCGTCCTTTTCTGAGGTAAATCTAGTACAGTATTGAAAAAAAAAAAAAACTGTTAAAAATTAATTGTGAAAAGGATACTTCACACTAGATTATTGCGTTATATGACTTCGGGTGTGTCGATAGTCCCACAGCCATACTGATACCGGCTCTTTAATTAACATCTTGAATTTATAACCCATAACTGATGACTTTAAAAGTCCCAAAATGAATTAGCTTGGTTTTTATTTGATTATCCATTTCGGCCGACGACAAGCTCTGCTCACAAATTATACAGACGATCACTTTGCTAAGACAAAGAGGAAGCACAACCGCTCGAAATTTGAGAGGAAAAAAAAACTTGTGGTCTAGATTAGGTTGGATATTTTTCATAACATGTTCCTGTTTCAGGACTGTTATTATAGGAGCTTGTTATTATAGGAGCTGGGTTCTTTGTTTTTGCTTTACAAAACTCCACTTCGCTGCATATACGCGAGGCGGTTGCTAAGAAGTTAACATGCTATTTTTACGACGTGTAAACCAATAACGGTTTACAGCCAGACAATTGAGTCTATGCATGAATCGATTGAAAATATACGGACGCAGTCTATAGTTCATTCGCCCCCGAATAGTTTCGTACCTACAATACGACAATTGTCGATTTCCTGCTTGAACTGTTGTCAATGCCTGCAAATTTGTGCGTCAGGGAAAACCCTGGCTGATACATCAGACTGTTTTCTTTTACTAGTGTCTAATTGGGAATTCTATTTTATGGAATTGGGAAAAAAATACACTTTTTGCGATTGGGAATGGGGCCGAAATTCGGCCCCTTAGTAAAGGAAGAAAATCCCCTGGTTTTGACCAATTTTCAAGTCAATTGAGCGAAAAATGTGGCCTCTAGAGTACCCACAAGGTATTTCTTTAATTTGACCTAGTGACCTACTTTATGACTCTGGGTGAGCCAATTTCAAGTTTTCTGAGATTTAATTAAGAAAAAATAGGGGGTCATTGTGACCCCTTACTCATAAATAATGGGGGTCATTCTGGACTTTGAGGGGGTCACAAAAAATGTAATTAGGTTAAACATTAAAGACTACTATGTATAAAACAGTGTGTGTTTTTGTGTTTCTTATTCATCCCAAAGCTTTAATATAACCTATTTATGAATTACTAAATGATGTACGATACATTATAACAGTAGGGATTCTCTGTATAGAGGGGCTTACAGTCTCGATAACATCTCTTTCATAGAGTATCTTGTGTATGCTTTATCAAAAGCCTGGTCTTAACAGGCAAAAAAATGCTCTAGCTGCAGACAAGCTGTCATTTATTTACGTAATTTCAATCTTTGAAGGGCATCAATGTGACCACAGTGTTTTTGGGACGAACGTTAGAGTTGAATTGCGCAAGTTTGTGCAGCCACTCTCTGTGGTAAAAGGGTTATTGTGTTTTGTTTTTGTCACAGGAATCAACCGTTTAATTGATACAAATAGCTTGTTGTCGGCCGGATTTGATAACCTCTATTTTGTGGGGGTTTTTTAATAGGGAGTATCCATCCGACAACAAACTATTTTCACCAATTAAACGGCCGATTCCTGAGGTCTGATACGCGGGTCGCATTCATTCCGCCGTTTTCGACAAACAATTAAGCATAGATCTAGGTCTTTCGCCAATTTTCACTAGACCCTCGGGGCCTTCAAATATTTTTCTCGTTACTCGAACCAGGCGATCATCACCCGATCGTTGTTCAAGGTCTCTTTTCCTTGCAGACAGCAGGAATGACGCTAATTTTGACTGAGCCATATTGTTTTCATTAGAGATCGACTGGTTTTGTTCAGACGAGTTTAAAGACCGACCGTATTCTCATAAAATCGATACACAGTCTAGAGTTTCGTCCCATTTTCTTCTCGTACTTAAGCTTTCTTGTGTACTCGCGATGTAACTTTGTCAGTAGCAAAGACGATCGTGAGTAACCTTTATTGAATTTGTGCGTCCACAGTGACGCACTATTGAAAAAAATACGGGTCATTTTCCTTAAAAATGCGTCAAAACGCACAAAATCGTGCGTCAAGGAAAACCATGAAGAAAAACATTCTGACCAATTTTCAAGTCAATTGAGCGAAAAATGTGGCCTCTAGAGTACCCACTAGGCATTTCTTTAATTTGACCTAGTGACCTAGTGTTAGACCCCACATGATCCAATTTCAAACTTGTCTGAATTTTATCAAGACAAACATTCTGACCAAGTTTCACAAGTATCTGACTGAAAATGTAGCCTCTAGAGCATACACAAGGTTTTTCTAAGATCTGACCTAGTGACCTAGTTTTTGACCCCACATGATCCAATTTCAAACTAATCCTAGATTTTATCAAGACAAACATTCTGACCAACTTTCACAAGTATCTGACTGAAAATGTGGCCTCTAGAGCGATTTGACCTAGTGACCTAGTTTTTGACCCCACATGACCCAATTTCGAACTCGTCCGAGATTTTATCAAGACTAAAATTCTGACTAAATTTCACAAGTATCTGGCTGAAAATGTGGCCTCTAGAGCGTACACAAGGTTTTTCTAAGATTTGACCTAGTGACCTAGTTTTTGACCCCACGTGACCGAATTTCAAACTCATCTGAGACTTTATCAAGACAAAAATTCTGACCAAGTTTCATGAAGATCGGAAGGTTTTTCTAAGATTTTACCTAGTGACCTTGTTTTTGACCCCACATGACCCAATTTCGAACTTGTCCGAGATTTTATCAAAACAAACATTCTGACCAAGTTTCATGAAGATCGGACTGAAAATGTGGCCTCTAGAGCGTACACAAGGTTTTTCTAAGATTTGACCTAGTGACCTAGTTTTTGACTCCACATGACCCAATTTCGAACTTGTCCGAGATTTTATCAAGACTAACATTCTTACTAAATTTCACAAGTATCTGGCTGAAAATGTGGCCTCTAGAGGGTACAGAAGGTTTTTCTAAGATTTGACCCAGTGACCTAGTTTTTGATCCTACGTGACCCAATTTCGAACTCGTCCGAGATTTTATCAAGACAAACTTTCTGACCAAGTTTCATGAAGATCAGACTCAAAATGTGGCCTCTGGAGCGTACACAAGGTTTTTCTAAGATTTGACCTAGTGACCTAGTTTTTGACCCCACATGACTCAATTTCGAACTCGTCTGAGATTTTATCAAGACAAACATTCTGACCAAGTTTCATGAGGATCAAACTGAAAATGTGGCCTCTAGAGCGTACACAAGGTAAAAAGTTGACGACGCACGATGGACACAGCACGATCACAATAGCTCACCATGAGCACTTTGTGCTCAGGTGAGCTAAAAACTTGCTTGGCCTGCTGTTTGTGCTCACTAGTTTTGGCGGGACTTGTGAGTATAAATAGCACCCCAAGAACACATCAGTAGAACAGAACAACAATTGTGTAATAGGCAGCGGTAAGATAGAAAAAGAATGTGGATTTAATGGGAATAAAGTTTAAACTGTGACTTATTTAATTCGTGACTTACTCCTTGTGGTAAAGGTGAAGAAAGTCCACCACAAAATCAGTATGGCTTACATGATAGGATTTGTCTTTGACGGGGTAGAAAACATTGTGGATAAAATAATAAAATGCTAGTTACAAGCATTTTCTTATTTGCAGACTTGTCCATATTGAAAGCAATTGCAGACGTCACAATAAACGCGACTTAAAAACTGAAATTGAAAAACTGAAATTTGATTAGGGAAGAAACATTGTGGGAAAAGGAGAAAATGCTGATTACCAGCATTTTCTCCTTTTCCACAATGTTTTCAAAGGCTTTCTTCTTCAGGGTTGTTAAAACTTGGGATTGTGTGGTAAAGGGTTAAGGCCAGTAGTATGTGATATCATAGATTGTTATGAGACATCACAGGTCATTGTCATGTGACATCACAGGTCAGTGTTAAGTGATATCACATGTCACTGTTATGTGACATCACAAATCACTGCTACAGGACAACGCACATCATTGTCATGTGATATCACATATCATTGTTCAGTGATATCACAGGTCATTCTTATGTGACATCACAAGTCATTGTCATGTGACATCACAGATCATTGTTATGTGACATCACAGGTCATAATTGTGTGACATCACAGGTCATTGCTATGTGACATCACAGATCATTGTTATGTAACATCACAGATCATTGTTATGTAACATCATAGATCATTATGTGACATCACAGGTCATTATTATGTGACATCACAGATCACTGTCATGTGACATCAAAGGTCATTGTTATATGACATCATAGATCACTGTCATGTGACATCATAGGTCATTGTTATGTGACATCACAGGTCATTGTTATGTGACATCACAGGTCATTGTTATGTGACATCACCAGGCATTGTTATGTGACATCACTGGTAATTGTTACATGACATCACAGGTCATTGTCATGTGACATCACAGGTCACTGTTATGTGACATCACAAGTCAAAGCAATGTCTTCCTACCTGATATTTCCTGAAACCTGTGACTGCTGGTGAATATCTATGTCAATTCACATATAATCTCCTTCTCATCTTAGATAGAACACTTACATCTGTATGTGACCACACTGGCACAAAAAGGATCTACTTTTTGCAAACAGAGTAAGCACAAGATCAGACATCTGATAACTGAAATTTTATATTTTCAAATCTCTATTTAGCCATTATGATCTATTTATACAGCAGGCCAGAAACATCTGAACACTTTCAAAAGAGGACAACCAATGGATCAATTGTATAAAGATGGACAGAAATTGGCCAAGTGGTCAACAGGGTATGTTGTAAATGAAATTGCTGACAGATGTTGATTTGCAATACATAACACACTATGACACACCCTAAAAGCTCCAAATGAGCTCTTTGTGTGCACTTGTTACTCAAGTGAGCATACAATAAAAAAGATGACTTACATGTACTTTGGGTGTGGGTGGGAGACCATTGCTCAAAGGTCGTAACTGTAAATAGACAGAAATTGCTATTATAAATGTTTAAAAAAAATACAGAAATTTAACAATTTAGAGATTTCAGAAAAGTAATCAAATCACAACAAGCTTTTCTTGATGCCTGGATAGCTCAATAAACAAAACTGACATTTCTGACAAAACTAATATCGCTCAAGTAATAGAGTATAAATATATAAAAGGATAGAAAATGATGTGGAAAAAGACGAAAGTGCCCATCACTAGCATTTTCTCCTTTTCCCCACAGTGTTTTCTAAAACCCGTATTTTCTGGATCACTAAATCTTGATCACTTAGTTAAAGGTCTAGACATGATAACTTACTGTAGAATCATCCTTAACGTTCTTCTCTCTTCTTGGAGGTACCTCAGGAGGCTCTGCACTATCAACAGCCGAACTCTCGCCTCTAGACTCCTCATCGTGTGCTACCATCCCGTTTTGCTTTCGATTAATTTTGGGGGGTAGGTCGGGTGGTTTGTCATACACTTCGTCTGTAAACTCTGCTGGTATATGGGTATCTGGCGTAAGTGTCAACTGTCTGTCAAGTAATTCATTTAGATCAGGACCTTGATCTATGTCACCATCGTCTTCGTCATTAGGCATGTGGTATATACTGTTTTCTTCCTCGTCATTCACGACCGCTCTCTGACTAAGAGGCTGCAAAAGAGCATAGGTAGTTTCTTTTGACTGCAATTTTTTGAGATTTAGTTGTTTTTTGGTGTAGCTGAATGCACTAGCTTTTGACCTACATCTTGGTACTGACAAAGAATGAATAGATGCCAATTTGTGATTGGTCAAAAATTTGCACATGTTTATTCAGCGGGCCCTGTTAGCATATTAGCTCACACATTTATGAAATAAGCATTTCTACAGCTAATCAATCCCCTGGGGCCTTGATTAATTCCATAGCAAAATAACTTAGTACAGAATGATTCTTGTCTTGTACTATTTGCAAATTTAGTATTTTCGTAAGCATTACCCAATAACCCAATACCACTTTCAACAAAATGAAAAACAGTAAGGCAAAAGAGGCAATTGCTTGTGAGGTTATTTTTCATTATTTTACTTCATATTGAGCCACAAAAGAGTTTAAATATTCATATTGCAGTATCTCTCTTTTTTAAAGATACTTCTTGTTTTATCTTTAATATCTCTTTATAGAGAACAATGTATATGGCAACAGATCAGACTGCATGTTTTGTGCAGATGAATCTTTTTCTTTTCTGTCCTTAAAAGCAGTTTCAACTGTGTTTGGTGCTCTTACATTTAGAACAAAGACTGCTCAATAAATGAAATGAATATTTTCTGTTTCGAAAACAAAAAAGTGCTTAACTCTTCCCCAAACAATAAAATGCTGGACTTGTCGGAATCAAATGGATTTGCAGACGACAAATGAAAAATGGCTAAAACAGTGAAAGTTGTCTTTGAAAGGGTCAAAAACATTTTGGTAAAAGTAGAAAATGCCGGTTGCTAAAATTTTCTCTTTTTCCCCAAAAGTTTTCAAAAGCCTTCTTGCTAAAGGTTGTTAAAACCCCAGATTGTGTGGTATAGGTATCAGAGTAATCTGATATTCAGCATGCATTCTCAATTCCTTTCTAAGACTAGCCATTTGACTGGCGTAGATGTTTTGACATAGCCAATTAGATGGCTGGTCTTGGAAATGAAAGTGAAGGTGATAATCATCAACTTACCAAAAACTCAAAGACAGGCGATCTGAATGGCTAAGACATCCTGTCTCAATCAATCAGATGGCTATTCTTTGAACCTAAAAGAATTGGTTTCATTTTCAAAATTATGGTTTAACCCTTTGCCACACAATCCTGTTTTGATGACCCTAGAAATAAAGCTTTCTGAAAACACTATGGGAAAAGGACAAAATGCTGGTATTCAGTACTTTCTCATTGCCTTTATAATTTTTTCCCCTTTCATAGACAAATTCCAGCATCTGAGTCACATTTGTCGTCTGCAAATGCTTTCAGTTTGGTCAAATCATAAGGTTTTGTTGTCTGGAAAAGAATTAACAAAGACCCTGGTGCAGAGGACTAGTAACCCGTTACCACACAATCACAACTTTTAATGACCCTGAGAAGGAAGCCTTTTGAAAACATTGTAGGAAAAGGAATCAAAGGACTGATAGTCCTGAGAGTCGCCTGGATGGTAATGGGTTAGAAGTGTTCACCCTTTTTTGTTCAAATCTTTTAAACGCATTCGAGATACAAAATAACTCAACTATAAGACATCCTAAAATTACAAACATATTAAAATTTACATTAAAACAAATATATGTGGTGAAAATTAAAATTTAGGCACAAGGAACAGGTTTAAAAAGTTCAAAGTCTCTTACCCCAGGCGACTTCATTTAAAAAATTGTTTTAAAAAGGTACAATCAATACAAAACAAGTCATTTCGTTGAAATGATATCCACCTCCGGAAAAGACTTTTTTTTTTTTTTATAGAAACATAATTATAAGAGGTATTTTGTTTTGCATGTAAATGACCTTTTTTGGTGAAAATATACGTTAAGCCCCCTTTTTCCATGATAGGGAATTTCATTAAATTAAAACAAATACTGATTGTCTGTGGCTTATGATAAACAATAAAATATGAATTTTCATAAAATTTTGTCCAGTAGTTAAAGAGATTGGTCCAGAATAGAAATATACATCAAACCCCCTTTTGCTATGACACCGCTTTAAAAAAAAAACAAAATACAACCGAAAGACATCAAGCGCCCTTTTTCCATGAGAAGGCATTACATTTAAAAAAAAAAGTGTATCGGCGGACCATCATGAGGACCACATGTATGAAGTTTCATTAATTTTCGTCAATGATTTTAGAACATATCTGTCTGAATGGACGGAAGATCGGACGGATGAACAGACGGACGGACAGACAACATGAAAACCATATCTCCCCTCCCCCACCCCGAAATTCAACGGGGCGTAATAACTGTCTAAGTTAAATCAATATTTACAGTTCCTCCCTAGCTTGATAATGCCTGTAAAGAATGTGGACAAAAATTATGGTTCTAGTTTGATAAAAATGTTTTTCTAGTGCAGAATCTGGGTGACTTAACTAACATGTATATCTTCATTCTTACACATTTTGCTAAAACAAGCATTCTAAATAATTTCAGTAGAATAGGGAATACATTTTCTCCCCAGATTTAGAGCAAGTTGTTTTTATAGGACACAAATTTTCTAGAATTGGACAACATGGTTATACATATATCGTTTAATTTCAATAATTGTCCTTTCCAAATACAGGATGCTAGATATGAAATTTGGGTATAATTGCTTATACAGTTTCAGAGGCTGTTAGTTTGAAATGTTACTACATGTACTCAGTTCTGAAGCTTCTGTGAAGTTTATAGAAACAGAGCTGAACCACTTTAACAATTTTACAAGAGGACCATTTAGGCAACATTAGTATGGAACTCAATTGAACTCTGTCTTCTGGTATTGGATCTAGTGACAAACTTTTAGACCAAAAATACTCTTTTGCAACTCACCCATATCTAATCTAAGCCTGACAAGTTCCGTGAGTACTGGACTGAAAATAAATGGATTCTACAGTACTAGATCTATTACGGTTCTGTCTGATTTGACCTAGTGACAACCTTTTTCTTTTAACCCCTGGTGACCTACTTTCAGTTTTGTCAAAAATTATTATTAAGACAAACAGCCTGGCAATTTCATGATCATTGGACTGTAATGTCTCTGGAGCACACACAAATATTTGAGTCAGTAATCTACTTGTCCTTTGGAAATAATTTGTATTTGTTGCTATCTGGGTTCAATTTTTGTCCACAGTGGACTCTAAGAATGTGGTTGCTACAGCTCAAGAAAAGCAATATAACCCAATGGCATGATCGTCAGCCTTTTAACTTTGTCTTTGTTTTATAACGTCCCAGGAATTAGTACTGCTTCCACACCAGTTGAAAATTTTAGAGATCTACATGTATGCTGCTTTGGCTTAAACTAAATGTTTGCGGTTCGCTCTAAATTACCCTGTACAACAACCCTTTACAAGATTACAAACACGCCAATAAAGAACTTGTTCGAGTGGGTTAACATTAATATGTTCAATTATATTTGAAATATAGAGGAGTAAAAAGTCAAGTTCTCAGATTGCTGGTTGTTAGAACTGCGTAGTTTCAAGTCGAATTCCCGTGTGAATTCAGATTTTGGCAGTTACGAAAGCACCTTGCATTCTGACACCCGCACTAATAAATTGTTGTTTCATAAATACTAGATCTAGGTTAATCGCACATTAAAAAAAAAAAACAGCAGACTTTTACAAATTCACCTCAAACGAAAAACAATTAATCAAAAAAAGTATACTTTAAACACTCTCTCTGCATGGATCATTAAAGCGTTAGGTCGGTGTACGCTGAAAATAAGGGCCGCTTTGAACAGCGACTGATTCATAAATATGTAAATTTATAAAGAATTCCGTGGTGCAAATGACGTTACACGTCACGTGATTATAAGATCTATATTTGTCGCACAGTTACGTTCCAGAAAGCACCTGCTAAGCGATGACTTGGTACAGCCTAGAACCGTGCGCATTACATACGCTATGTACGATCTCTGTGCACCTAGAATATTGGTGTGCAAAGTATTTAAAGTCTAGAATAAAAAGCTCTGAAGAAGCAACGTGTAAAAATGTTTAAGAAGGCGATGCAACCATTCCAAGTCGTTATGAATTTGTTTTAAAAAAATAGCCAACTGTTGGGAAAAATCTCCATTGAAATCTTCAATGTCAACTCGGTATCGCCTTTCTCTTTCCGACCATAAGTTGAGTGTTGAATTGTAATGAGACTTTTTGCAATTAAGGACAGATTGTGAGATTTAGAATGTACTTCTAATGGGTAATTATCGAACCATTTTCACTGAGAACTGTCCACAAGTAAAAGCGTGTCGTAGTTAAGACGCTTGTCGTCGGAGAGTATTTTTCAGCGTGTCCGCAAACTTGTTTAGGTCACGACGGCTATTTTTAGATATATACATAATGCGCTATATTTAGAGATGACGTCTGTGTAAGCGATAGGATATCGTGTACCCATGTGGACGAAAGATTGTTTCAAAGGTTAAAACCGTTAAAAAGCTAAGTCTTTGTAGACATATTCATCATCACAAAGGCACAATTGTAAGTTATTTACGACAGAAACTGGGTTGTTTACCGAATAATTAGAAAACTATGTTTTATCTCGTAAACCGGAACTCGGCCAGGAAGCAGTACAAGGCCGGAGGTATGCCTACGTCACCCCATAGATCAGGATGATAACAATGAGAGCCTGGTTGCTACGCAACCAGGCGACTCAAAAAATGCTGGTAACCAGCATTTTCTCCTTTTCCCATAATGTTTTCCACCCTTCCCAAAACAAATTTCAGTCTTGAGTCTCATTTATTTTGTCATCTGCCAATGCTTTCAATTTGAACAAGGCTAAAATTTTGTCATCTGGTAAAGAATTAATCTGCAACAGCTTCAAGATATATAGTCTTACCTTTGGTGGAACTGGAGGAGGGTGTATGGGTAAAGTTTCCCTGAAAAGACACAAACAAAAATTAGTGCTAGACAACAGGTTAAGTTAAATAGCATTGCAATCACTAGAATTGACCTGTCTAGAAAGTTCACAGTTTGAATAAAAAGGTATTAAACCCAGTAGATTTAAAATACAGCTGGGCCTGCAAAATTTCTGCAGGCCAATCTTGAATCTATACTGTCAGTAAAAGCACTTTAAGTCTACAACAGTCAACAAAGTTTTAGACTTGACCAAACTGAAAGCATTTGCCATTGGCAAATATAAGAATGTGAGAAAATGCTGTACGAGTAATTAACATTTTCTTCTTTCCAAACAATGTTTTCAAAAGCCTTTTATGTCAAGGTCATTCTATAGGGGTTTGTTTGAAAGTTCAATGTGCATATTAACTCCTTACCAAATGAGAGAATTTTAGACTTGACCGAATTGAAAACATTTGCAGATGAGAAATTAAATGTAGCTCAAATGATGATTTGTCTTTGATAGGGTAGAAAACATCGTGGGAGAAAAAAAAGAAAATGCTGGTTACCAGCATGTTCTCCTTTTTCCAAAATATTTTCCAAAGTCTCCTTTCTCGGCATCACGATTGTGTGGTAAAGAGTTAAATTAACTTTTCTCTGATAACAGAGAAGTATTCAATATTAAATACTGAAATACAGAGAGAAAACATGACATGTTTCATCTACCCTATATACCAATACCACAGCAAAACAACAAATTTACCAAATAAAATTTATACCCACAAAAAAAAGGGATTTTTTAGCAGAAATTAAAATTGTTCCAGATAGTACACTGTAGGGAGAGAAGTGCTTTGGCAATCAACCTTAAAATCTTACCAGTCACTTTCTTATATACTTGAGAAACCTTAACCATTTACCACACAGTTCCAACTTTTAATGACTCTGAGAGAGAAACCTTTTGAAAACATTGTGGGAAAAGGAGAAAATGCTGGTAACCAGCATTTTCTCCTTTTTCCACAATGTCTTCTACCCTTCCAAATACAAATTTCAATTTTTCACTCACATTTATCTTGTCGTCTACAAATGCTTTCAATTTGGACCAGTCTAAAATTTTGTCATTTGGTAAAGAGTTAAAATCCTACCAATCACTTTCTTATATACTTGTGAAACCTTAAAATCTTACCAATCACTTCCTTGTATACTTGTGAAACCTTAAAATCTTACCAATCACCTCCTTGTATACTTGTGAAACCTTAAAATCTTACCAATCACTTCCTTATATACTTGTGAAACCTTAAAATCTTACCAATCACTTCCTTATATACCGGTAAATATACACCTGAAGAGAAATTTTATGCTATAGTATGGAACAAGTCAATACAATCTATAGTCGATTATTTGCACTTAAAAAAGTCTACAGTTGATTGTATGATTACATGTATTCCATGCTGTGAAACATGTAGGTTCACAAAGATGCATAGTCAATACTCAACTCTAACACACTGATGAGACAAGCAAACACAACAAATTTTAATTGTGTTCTCAGATTTCAATAAGACTTTAAGGGTGATGAACATCATCTTTTTTCATGAAAAGTCATGCACATGACATTTTTAAAAATATTAGATAGTAATAACCCTTTAACTCTTTACCACACAATCCCGACTTTTAACGACCCCAAGGAAACAGTCTTTTGAAAACATTCTGAGAAAAAGGAGAAAATGCTGGTAACCAGCATTTTCTCCTTTTCTCACAATGTTTTCTACTCTTCCAAAAACAAATTTCAATTTTTGATTCACATTTATTTTGTCGTCTGCAAAAGCTTTCAATTTGGACTGGTCTAAAATTTTGTTGCTTGGTAAAGAGTTAATACACAATCACGAGTTTTAATGACCGTGAAAGAGAAGGCTTTGAAAACATTGCGAGATAAGGAGAAAATGCTGGTAACCAGCATTTTTTTTCCTTTTCCCCACAATTTTTTCAACCAATCAAAGATAGGAATCATCATTTGGGCTACATTTAATCTGTTGTCTGCAAATGCTTTCAATTGATACAGTCCAAAATTCTGTCATTTGGTAAAGTGTTAGATCAAAATCTGTGAGGATGAAACAGTGAAATTTGAGATTCCATGCTTTTTCGAAAAGGGAGTTTAATGCAGTTGCAAAAAGTTTAGACCATGTCAGCCTACGCAGTCTGCGCAGGCTGACATGGATCTAAACTTCCTATCTCATGATTCAGTTGGTTGTTAGACAAACTGGATTTTTTTTTTTTTTTCCCCATTAAGCCCCCTTTTACAAGAGCATCATTCATTTGAAATATTCAAGCTTTTTTTACATGGCATTGTAACTGATGCAAAATTTCAAATGTTTGAACTTTACGACAGAGTATTACCACAACTGAAATAATTCTTCACAAACACAATATTTTAAAGCAATCTAACCCTGTCCCTATGTATAGACACAAATTTTTGTCATACCATTCATGAAAACATCCAAATACTTATCATCGGCCAGTTTGATAGAGTCATATCTCTTTGAGCACTCTTGTGCATATATATGTAAGAAAACAAACAAGTCTCGCTTGACTAAGCCACATTATCGGAACCTACATGGTGCCTATAACATAGCCAAATTGTACCCAAACCACAAGAAAAGAAAACTGTAAGTAAAAGCCTTAACCCTTTACCAAACAATCCCGACTTTTAGCAACCCTGAGGAAGAAGCCTTTTGAAAACGTTGTGAGAAAAGGAGAAAATGCTGGTAACCAGCATTTTCTCCTTTTCCCACAATGTTTTCTACCCTATCTAAGACAAATTCCATTATTTGAGTCACATTTAAATTGTCGTCTGCGAATGCTTTCAATTTGGACCAGTCTGAAATTTTCTCGTGTGGTAAAGAGTTAATATACTTATTAGACAGGGCATACATGTACTAATGAAATGTGTCTCTATCAGTACAGATGGCTGTCTTGGATTGTACTTCAAATATGATGCTACTGACTCCCAATAACTTGACATTTTTTTTTTTCAATCAGATGCCGTTGTAGTGTATCAGAAAACTGTTGAGAGTAAAGGTTTAATGTGGTGCAATAACATATGAGCCATGTTCTGGCAAAAGGAGGCTTAAGGCATCTCTGCAATCCACGATATCGATCTAGCCATCACATAATTATGGATTCATAATAGCCTTTTTTTGTAACAAACCACTTAATCATGAGGTAGACTGGTCCGTGGACATACAGAAAATTGACCAATAGCGAAAAGTTTTGGCCCAGGTCAGCCTGCGTGGACTGCACAGGCTGACCTGGGTCGATACTTTTTGCAGATGCATTAAGCCCCCTTTTCACAGAGCATGGCTCATATCTAATTTGATGTTCATCTTTTCTGAATAAATGCTGACATATAACAACATATGCATGATCACAGTATCTAAGCTCTAACCTCTAAATTAGGTTTGTAAATTTTAAATCCTGGCTTGGACAAATTTCCTTCAGAGATTTCATGATAGTCATTACAACTAACTCATCTGTCTGTCACCTCTAAATATTTCTTTAAACTTTATGTTGGAAAGCAACCAGTACCTCAGAAACAGAATTGTGTATTGTCCTGGCTAATGTCACAAAAAAAACATGAATAGCTGTACTGGTTGCTGTAAAATAACTAAAAAGGGCATTTTACACAAAACAAACTTCTCACTTACATGCAACTTTCACCAACTCTGTAAAAATTCAAATGTAAAATTCTGTTTCAAAAAATAGAGCCAAAATGATATCAAAGCTAAGGTAGGTGTATTTATATAGGAAACTATACATCCATAAAATGCATGCATTTGGTGAATAATAACTAGGTTTTACTGTTGCTATTTTCATGAAACTTGGTACATTTGTTCCAAAAGTGTATAAAAACATAAAAGCTGCAAAAGTATTTTTGAGGAATTAATCCTCTTTAAACTGAATTATCATTTTGCAGTAATTTGTTAGTCAAGCTTGCACAACAACTACAGATAATTTACAATTTAAATGTCAAACAAAACACCCATTAAAGCCATCTTTCAAAATTTTTTCTTGATGATGACTCAAAAACTTACTTGTACTTGAAACAATTATTTAGGATAAAATAATTTCAACCATTTATATTCTTTGTTGCGTTCACCATCAAATAAATCTAACCTTTTTTGGGAGGCAAAGTGTCTGGAAATTTTTAAACAGGTTTCCAAATTCCTCAGAATTATGACCAAATGTTACCTGGAAAATCTCTAAGAATAATCCAACATTACCTATTAACCTAGCCTGGTATACAGTCTCTGCCTTAGAGGTATGTAATAAACAAGGTAGACATCTACTTTAAAGCTACAGAAGTATGAAGAGTTATACCCCCTTTATCTAAAATACAGGTTAACCCTTTACCACACAATCCCGAGTTTTAATGACCCTGAGAAAGAAGGCATTTGAAAACATTGCGGGAAAAGGAGAAAATGCTGGTAACCAGCATTTTCTCCTTTTCCCACAATGTTTTCTATCCGTCCCAAAATAAATTTCAATTTTTCAATCACATTTATTTTGTCGTCTACAAATGCTTTGAAATTGGACTGGTCCAAAATTTTGTTGTTTGGTAAAGGGTTAATTCAAGCACTGAGAATATTATCATTGTTTGGCAGATTGAAATACTATGATTTTTTTTTTCAATAAAAATAATCCATTTAACCCTTTTACCACAAAATCCCAACTTTTAATGACCCTGAATGACAAGGCTTTTGAAAACATTGTGGGAAAAGGAGAAAATGCTGGTAACCAGCATTTTCTCCTTTTCCCACAATGTTTTCTACCCTACCAAAGACAGAAATCATCATTTTAGCAACATTTGTCGTCTGCAAATGCTTTGAATTTGGTCCAGTCCAAACATTTGTCCTTTGGTAAAGAGTTAAAGGACTGTGATACCAGTCTACCAATGACCATACAAGAGGACCATGATGGTCCTATATCGCTCACCTGAGTACTAAGCAGTACAGGTTAACAATGAAGATAAATACCAAATACTGAAGTTCAAGGCCAAATGATTATGAAAGAGAGACAACTAACAACTTTAACAGAGGTCTAGGCCTTTGGTTACCCAGAAAATTTTCTTATAATTGCACGAAAGATACCTAAGTACAAACGTCTAAGCCCCGCGGCTGGACCTGTAATGATCCCAGGGGCATCTTGTGTGCAAAATTTCTTGAGGTCCACAAGGTGATGCTCCATGCAAAGTATCATAGCTCTTGGCATTTTGGGTTTAAACATAAAGATTTTTCAGTTTGCATTATATATACATGTAGATGCTACAGAGTAAACCAAGTCAAATACAGCAACTCTAATTGAAGGGCAAATAACTCATGTTGTTTGGGTCTAATAAGACCCATAATCAAAACCCATCCAAGATCTTATGGTCATATAAATTTTTACCAGGTTTGGTACTGATTGGTATATATTTGTAGATGCTAGAGTGTAAACAAAGTCAAATATGGAAATTTTGTCCAATTCAAGGGCAAATAACTCTGGATGTTCTGGTTCAATTTGACCCATAACTGAACTCTTCCGAGACCTTATGGGAATATATATTTTGACCAAGTTTGGTACTGATTGGTCAATATTTGCAGATGTTAGAGTGTAAACAAAGTCAAATATGGCAAATTTTCTAATTCAAGGGCAGACAACTCAGTTCTGGTCCGATTAGATCCATAATTGAACTAATCTGAGATCTTATGATCACACACACTTTGACAATGTTTGGTGCTGATCGAGTAATATTTGTAGATGCTAGAGTGTAAACAAAGTCAGATTCAGTAATTTTTGCAAATTCAAGGGCAGATAACTCCTGATATTCTGATTGGATTTGATCCAAAATCGAACTCATCCAAGACCTTATGGGCATATACATTGTGGTCAAGTTTGGTACTGATTGGTCAATATTTGTAGATGCTAGAGTGTAAACAAGAAGATTTTTAAAGAGTTCCCTCTTTATCTCTATGTGAAATCCGAGAACCCACAACATAGGGCCAATTTCAACAACAGCGCCATAATTTGAAGTATTTTGGTAGAGGGCTATTAGATGATGCTACATGCCAAATATGAAAGCTCTAGCCCTTACGGTTTGGGATAAGAAGATTTTTAAAGTTTTTTCTCTTGGTTGCCATGGCAACCAGAGTTCTTCATGGAATTCAAATCTTTGAAGTATTCTGAAAGTGCATCACCTAAGGATCATTTCTGTGAAGTTTCATTGAAATCTGTTGGGCGGTTTCAGAGGAGAAGATTTTTTAAGTAATTGTTCACGAACGGACGGACACACGGACAGACAGACGGACGCCGGACAACGATCGATCACAATAGCTCACCCTGAGCACTATGTGCTCAGGTGAGCTAAAAACTTGAAATGCTGTTTTATTCCTAAGACGTCACCTTAGTTGATTGGCAGGCTTTAATGTGCGTGTAACATTGTGCGTCATTCAGTGTTTGTAATGTTTTCCAATGCATTAACATGACATTCAGATTAACCCTTTACCACACAATTCCGAGTTTTAATGACCCAAGGAAAATGATCTTTGAAAACACTGTGAGAAATGGAAAAAATGCTAGTAACCAGCATTTTTCTACTTTTCTCAAAATATTTTCTAGCCTTTCTAAGGAAAAATTCCTATCTTGTGCAACATTTAGTCTGTCATCTGCAGATGCTTTCAGTTTGGACTAGTCTAAAATTTTGTCATTTGGCAAAGCGCTAACTTGCAAAGAAACCCCAAACAAAGTTAGTCAGATGGTGTGTAACAAGTTTCACTTTGCACCAGCAACACTACAAAATAAAGCTTACTGATTGGATAACTGAAGGTTAATGCTGTGTTCATCCTCCAACATAAGACTACTACGATGACCTCTGAAATAACCAAGGTCATTATTTAGAGAAGGTACGTATTCTTGGTCCATCTTCACCATTTGAATGCCTATCACAATTAAAATTGCTTTGGCAAACAGTGTTAACCAGATTATGTCAGACTACACAGACTGTGCTGTCCAATATCCGGTCTACACTGTCAAACTCTTTTTGAGATGTTCTGTTACTAACAGCCTTGGCGCTGCATTATTTTAGGTTGTTAATAATCTATCAACTGAAAATATCCATTTCAAATCAACAATAAAAGGGGTCACAGTTTAAGGTATATGATGATCTAACTCTTTCAGCACCACATATATGAGCCATGCTCTGACAAAAGGGGGCTTAACCCTTTACCACACAATCCTGACTTTTAACGACCCTGTGAAAGAAGCCTTTTGAAAACATTGTGGGAAAAGGAGAAAATGCTAGTAACCAGCATTTTCTCCTTTTCCCACAATGTTTTCTACCCTTCCCAAAATAACTTTCAGCTTTTTAGTTTATTTTATTTTGTCATCTGCAAATGCTCTCAATTTGGACCAGTTTAAAATTTTGTCGTTTGGTAAAGAGTTAAGTCATCTCTGTGAAGCATCATACCAAGCAAGTCATCACATAATTATGGATCCATAAAATCCATTTTGTCTAACAACCGACTGAATCATGAGGTACACTGGTCCTTTGAAATGCAGAAAATTTACCGAGAGGAAAAAGTTTTGACCCAGGTCAGCCTGCGCGCATGCTCAGGCTGACCTGGTCGATACTTTTTGCAGATGCATTTAGTCCCCATTTCACAGAGTGTGGCTCACATAAACTGGACCTCTTTCATTGGCTGATAATATACAGTCCATTCGTACTCAGATCCAAGATCAGACTGCACATTCTGTACAGTTCGATCTGAATCTATAGAGTCTGCGAAAGCCCCTGATGCTGAGGGTTAAATGTTACGAAAGCATATACAGTATCTTCAACTCTTTTCCAAACAAAAAATTTTGGACTGGTCCAAATTGAAAGAGTTTGCAGATGACAATTTTAAATTTGATGAAAATGGCAGAAAGTTATCAAAAAGGGTAGAAAACACTGTGGGAAAAGGAGAAATTGCTCGTTACAAGCAATTTCTCCTTTTCCCACAGTGTTTTCAAAAGACCTGTACTGCAGACAAGTGAAAACCAGGGCTTGTTTGGGAAAGGGTTAAACCCATTCAGAGACTGATGTGTAGTCTCTAGGGAAGGACAACTTTGTAGAATCAGAACAAAAAGCATAAGTATATTGCATCTTATTCCAGGTGAACAAAAGACATTCATCTGCACCATGAACTACACTATGTGTACTAGCAGTAAAGGAATGCAGCTGATGTACTGATGTCTTAACAAGTAGGTTTATCAGACCTACATGGAAATGTTTAAACCCAGTTTGAAATGGGTTTATGGTACACTAAAAAGTATGATCTAACCATTAAAGATAATCCTTACAACCAGAGACACAAAAACGCTGCTAAATTTTGATAGACTGTAGAATGGGTCAGAATTTAGTCAGCTATGTAAATATAGATAAATAACAATAATATTATATATAGTATAAGGGATAAATTCATATATTGGAAATCTTTAAACAAAATGTCACAACAGTGCCTCCAGATAGTGAAATGCATTTTCTATCGGCCTTAATATATGCAACCTTGCAAACATCAGGGGCAATATTTGGCATGAAGATACAAGAATTATTATAGTTTGATAAAATATAGATGAAATGGGTTAAAAACTGGCTGAAAACGAGTATAAATGTGTCTTTAAAAGGCTTTCCCAATTATAGTTGCCCCTGAGACCAGTGTTGATCAAGATAACACAGCACACCACATACAGTCTGATCTTTGATCTTCACTGACCAATTTGCTGAAACACAATAAACAAAATCAGCCATAAAAATATACTAATTTGAGACTGATATCAAGATTCAAAATGCCCAATGTGGTAATTTGGCAACTTAAGGGTAAAGTTGAATACATACACATTTGGTTACCATTTTTATTAACTACATCACCCACTACCATATACTCTAGCAAAAGGGGGTTTAATGCATCTCCATGATACATCATATCACACAAGTTGTTACACAGATACAGATAAAAAAAAATCCATATTTGTCTAACATCTGACTGAGTAATATGGTAGAATCGGTCTTTGACATACAGAAAATTTACAAACAGCACAAAGTTTCAACCCATGTAAGCCTGCACAGCCTGCGCAGGCTGCAATGGGTCGATACATTTCGCAGATGTATTAAAGCCCCTTTTCACAGAGCACAGGTCAATACATAGATGACATTTTCACATTCCTAACAGAGGTCACTTTTAAAAATAATGTGGTAAAAAGAACAATAACATCTCTGGAATGTGCCTCTGTATGGTACATGTACAACCAGAATCAACATCTAAGCATCATAATACCCTGAAAAGCAAGCTGAAACCTAAACACTAGCCAAAGCAACTATAAGTGAGCCATGCTCTGGCAAAAAGGGGGCTTAATGCATCTCCGTAATGTATGATACCAAGCAAGTCATCACATGATTATGGATCCGTAAAATCCATTTTGTCTAACAACCGACTGTATCATAAGGTAGACTAGTGCTTTGACATACAGAAAATTGACCAACAGCGAAAAGTTTTGGCCCAGGTCAGCCTGCGCGGACTGCGCAGGCTGACCTGGGTCGATACTTTTCGCAGATGCATTAAGCCCCCTTTTCACAGAACATGGCTCAAATGTAAAATAAGATCATACAAGATAAGCGACTACTAATAAATCTGTTATCAATATTAGGACTTGTGTCACCTCAATAATATTATGCCTGTGCAATGATTTATTATTTCAACGAATAATTTCTGCATGCATTTAGGTCATAACAGTTGACCTTCAACTGTACGAAAATACATATTATGGTCAATTACCCAGATGAAGGAATAAGGTAGGTATTTCTGTGTAATCTGAAACCAGAAGTAAAGTACATGTACATGCAAATCATGTTGTTTTCCTGACATTGGAGTACCAAGTCAGCCTTTCTTTTCTAGAGTCAAAGAGTATGGAGTAAATCAGGCACTAAACCCACAATAGACATACCTCAGTCACCACAGCTGCCAAACACTTGTTAACCCTTAACCACACAATCCAAATGTTTAAAGAGCCCTTAGAAAGAAACCTTTTGAAAACATTGAGGGAAAGGAGAAAATGCTAGTAACCATCATTTTCTCCTTTTCGCACAATGCTTTCTACCCTTCCAAGGGTATCACATCATTTAAAATTAAATAACCCTTAAATTGCCTTTCCAACTATAGTTGCCTTTGTGGACAGTGTAGATCAAGATCAGGCTGTGCAAAACATGCAGCCTAATCTTTGATCTACACTGTCCGCTTTGCTGAATAACAGTTACTGTAGACAAAAGCAACCATGAAATTGCAACTATTTAGGTCATATTTCTAGGATGAAAATGTCTGATAGGTTTATTTGGCACTCTAAGGGTTAAATTTGTCATCAGCAAATGCTTTCAAATGGGACAAGTCTAAAATTTTGTTGTTTGGTAAAGAGTCAAGAGGACACAAAAAAGATAAAACTGATGGAAAGGAAGATGTCTATTTTCATGAAATAGAAATTTTGTCACACCCCCTTGAAAAAAAACATTGATGAGAAACAATTTAGGCATAAGTGAAATTAAAACCAAAGATATTAACTTGCAACAGTAAAATAGATTAATTAACCCTTTACCACACAATCCTAAGTTTTAACGACACTGAGAAAGAGGCCTTTTGAAAACATTGTGGGAAAGGAGAAAATGCTGATAACCAGCATTTTGTCCTTTCCCCTCAATGTTTTCTATCCTTCCGAAAACAAATTTCAATATTTGGGTCACATTTATTTTGTCATCTGCCAGTGCTTTCACTTTGGACAGGTATAAATTTTGTCGTTTGGTAAAGAGTTAAGAAGAACATGAAACTCAGAGAACAGTTTAATCAGTGACAGGATAATTTCACACAGCATTTCAAATTACCTATGGCCATTGTATCTTTGTTTAAGCCTGAAATATAATATATTCTGCTTACATAACGATTACTTGAAGCAAGAGCACCGCATGCAGATGCCAAAGCTTGAATGCTTGATTTTCAGTGAAAATTCTAAGTTCAAAATGGGGCATAACTCTGTCAAAAATGCTTTGATGACTACCTGCCCTTCTTGTACTGGTTCCCCTTTGATAATTAACTTGTCTAAATGTTTGAAGCAAATATCTTCAGTAATAACAAAGATATTACAAAATGCCAAAGTTTTCACATGATGACGGGAGAGAATGAGGACAATGGCAGGGCTACGACAACACCTCAACATTTTCTTCAAAAACAGCCGAGCTAATAATAACTTAAATGATTTTTCAGAAAAGTATGCAATATATAGATGGCAAGTACATAATTTTCATAGCAAACATAACTTCAGCAGCTTTTACCAGAATTAGAATGTATCAAAACTGTACTGTTTCATCTAAGTTATACACCATTCTGAAGTCTGTGGCACATACTGGTGTAATAGCCATAAAAGTGCAATCACTTTGGTCCTTTTTACTGCATGAAATGTTCATTTCCTCTTTTCCACTACTAGGTAACAGTCATGGATATACATAAAATATCTTTTTGCATTTAAAAAGGAGCACATACCATTACATATCAGCAAAGTGATATATACTCATATATCAAGTATATGACACACATATTCCATGGTGTTACAGTACAACACAATAGTCTCAGTCTGATGACAATGCACTTTTCATTTAACCCTTTACCACACAATCCCGACTTTTAACGACCCTGAAAGAGAAGCCTTTTGAAAACATTGTGTGAAAAGGAGAAAATGCTGGTAACCAGCATTTTCTCCTTTTCCCACAACGTTTTCTGCCCTTCCCAAAACAAATTTTAATTTTTGAGTCACGTTAATTTTGTCGTCTGCAGGTGTTTTCATTTTGGACCAGTCTAAAATTTTGTCGTTTGGTAAAGAGTTAACAACAAAACACCCGAAAATTTTAATCCTTATTATATGCAAAGAGCAACTAGTCCACCTGAATCCATACAGTATATTTTGTCACATTTTTTTAAAATCTTTAAATTTTCATACGATGTCAAATCCAACTATCTAAAATAGGGAAACAACTCTTGAACAAAACAGTAAAGCCCTAGAATCTTACAACAACATTTACACTTATTAGACATGTTAGGTTGTACTTTTTAGTGTTATGACAAGCACAATTACCTCCCTTGTATGCAAATGTAATAAGCTGGTCAAAGTGTTGGAACATTTGTGAGTATATATATATATACCTTGAGGACTTCTTTGGTAATGACAAATGCCGCAGTCTGTATTTTCAAATTAAATTGCCTCAGATAGGCACCAATATTTTACATTTATTTGTATGGTTGACATCATCAGTAGTTCTGCATTATGTACAATTTGCTAGCTTGTTATTAGTAATGGCATCTAATTAACTTTGGAATCAACAGCAGTAACACATCTTCTCAAGAATAAATTTTCACTTTTAAGGCAAACAGACCTTCAGAATGGTTAACAATTTCTGTCTAGTTTTAAACCTTTGCAAAACAATGTTGTTTTCATGACCCTAAAAATGACTTAATTTAACCCTTTACCAGACGACAAATTTTGGACTGGTCCAAATTGAAAGAGTTTGCAGACGACAATTTTAAATTTGATGAAAATGGCAGAAAGGTCTCAAAAAGGGTAGAAAACGCTGTGGGAAAAGGAGAAATTGCTCGTTACGAGCAATTTCTCCTTTTCCCACAGTGTTTTCAAAAGACTTGTACTGCAGACACGTGAAAACCAGGGCTTGTTTGGGAAAGGGTTAACAGTTGCATGCCAGTATCTGGCACAAGGTAAAGGAATTTTTTCTCTGTTCTCACTTGCAACAAAGAATTTATGTGATTTTCCATACAAGATCTTTTGGTTGAAGTTCTCTAAGACTTTACCAAACAAGCCTGTATTCTAATAACCCTGAGGAAGAAAGCATTTGACAACACTGTGGGAAAAAAAAAAAACAAGGTTGGTAACCAGCATCTTCTCCTTCTCCAATAATGTTTTCTAACCATTCAATGACAAGTCTTCTCAAATGAACTACATAAGTTTTTATTTGTCAAATGCAAATGTTTTCAATAAAGGCTAGTCTACAATTCTGTTATTTGGTTGAGTTACAAGTCCAACAGACATAATAATATTAAACATTGGAATACAAATATGTTATTTCTGAAATAAATAGGTTTTAATTCTAAGTACAGTATCTGTAGTTTTTGGTTGTATCATTTAGAGTATGCAGGATTAATCTAATTTGATGTTCACTTTATCTTTTAGGAACAATCCTTGTTACAGAAGCATAAGCCTTTATATCACAATTCCAAATTTAAACAACCCTGAAAAGTAGAGGTTTTAAAAACATCACCAGAAAAAGAGCTGGTGACCAGTATTTACTCCTTTTCTTCTATAATGTTTTCTACCCTAGAAAAAGAAAAACCAACTGTATGAGCAACATCTAATTTTGGTCCAAGTGCTTTGGATTGGACAAGTCCACAATTTGTCCTTTGGTATAGAGTTAACCCTTTACCACACAATCCCGACTTTTAACAACCCCAAGAAAGAAGCCTTTTGAAAACATTGTGGGAAAAGAAGAAAATGCTGGTAACCAGCATTTTCTTCTTTCCCCACAATGTTTTCTACCCTTTAAGGAACAAATTTTATGTTTTGAGCTACATTAGAAATTTCGTCTGCTAATGCTTTCAATTTGGACTAGTCTACCTTTTTGTCGTGTGGTAAAGAGTTAACTATTCATTACTGTCATTTCTGATGGAATTTCGCTCCTTGTCCCTATACCAGATGACACAATTTTAAACTTGTCCATTCTCAAAGCATTTGCAGACAACAAATTAAATGTGGCTCAAATGATGGTACAATGTCTCTGATGGGACAAAAAACATTGTTAGAAAAAAAAAAAGTACCTAGTTACTTGCACTTCTTCTTTTTACCACAATGTTTCTAAAAGCTTTTTTTATCAGGGTCATTAGAATAAAGAAAAGTGTGGTAATGGGTTCAAAATTCTTTTTCATATAAAAAAAAGAAACAAGAGAACCAGAATGGTCCTATATCACTCACCAGGGCACATTAAAACAAGTTGGAAAGTAATTGCCAAATTTTGGAACCAGAAGCAACATTAAAACACACTTGTGAAAGGACCCATATATTTATTATATACCGATATATTTATTAAAAAAAGAATTGCAAAAGGACCCACAGCTGATGTCATATAGAAATTTCAAAGCTGTAGAACATGCTGTCAGAGTTATAATATAAAATATTACATTAAAAAAAAAAAACAACATGGCCCTCTCTTTCTTTACTCTTCTTAATTTAGGAACATAAACCATGTGAAAAAAAGAACCATGAGATGACAAAAACTACAAATGTCAAAGCAACAGGCCTGTAGACTCAGAAACAAGAGGGCCATTGACCCTAAAGCGCTCACCTGAGTAAGGTCATCCAGGATTGATACGGCTGAAAAGATCCTGGTCGTGATGATGTAAAACACAGGAGTGTACATGATTTACTTTATGACTGTTTAGCCTATTTTTGAAAATCTAATCTGGTTCAAAATGTGGCCTCTAGAGTCACACAAGGGTTTTCTAATATTTGGCCCCGTGACCTTCTTTTTGACCTGATGTGACCTGGTATCATTCCGTTCCAAGATTTCATCCAGACAAACATTCTAACCAAGTTTCATGAGTATAAGGCTGAAAATGTGGCCCTTAAAGTGCACACAAGGTTTGTCTAAGATTTAACACCTTGAACTACTTTTTGACCTGACATGACCCAATTTTAAACTTGTCCAAGATTTTATCAAATCAAACATTCTAACCAAAATTTACGAGTTTCAGGCTGAAAATGTGGCCTCTAGGTTTTTCTAAGATTGGGCCCATGACCGACTTTTTGACCCCATGTCACCAAATTTCAAATTTGTGAGATTTCTTCCAGACAGTCATTTTGACCAGTTTTTGGAATATCAGGCTGAAAATGTGGCCTCTAGAGTGCACCCAAGCTTTTTCTAAGATTTGACCCAGTGACCTACTTTTTGACCCGACATAACCCACTTTCATACTAGTCTGAGATCTTATCAAGAAAAACATTCTGACCAAGTTTCATGAGTATCAGGCTGAAAATGTGGCCTCTAGATTGCACTAAAGCTTTTTATAAGATTTGGCCCTTTGACCTACTTTTTGATCCAGCATAAACTGATTTCAAACCAGACAAACATTGTGACCATGTTTCATGCATATCAGGCTGAAAATGTGGCCTCTAGAGTGCACACAAGCTTTTTCTAACATTTGGTCCTGTGACCTACTTTTTGACCCAACATGACCCAATTTTGTACTTGTCTGAGATTTTATTCAGACAAACATTCTGATCAAGTTTCTTGCATATCAGGCTGAAAATGTGGCCGCTGGAGTGCACACAAGCTTTTTCTAAGATTTGGCCCCGTGACCTATTTTTTTACCCTATTTTTTTACCCCATGTGATCCAATTTTGAAATTGTCCAAGATATTATCAAGGCAAACATTCTGACCAAGTTTCATGAGTATCAGGCTTAAAATGTAGCCTCTAGAGTACACACAGCCAAGCCTCCGTAGCTCAGTCGGTAGCATACAGGACTTGAGAACAGGTCGCTGGTTCGATCCCCGGCTTGGCCAATTTCTTTCCAAGGATTGATGATAGTCATCGCAACAGGATTCATTCCTCTCTCACCGCTGACCATTGTTTCGATGATGGTTATGAGGGAAAGCAGCCAGTGGCTTGGAAATATTGTGCGGAGTACTGGTAAATGAAACTCCAGGAAAGCATGGATAGGTGCACTGGCCATCGTGACATATCTGAAATAATGCTGAAAACGGCGGTAAACACCATGCAATCAATCGATCAATCAATCTTGTGAGCACACAAGGCTTTTCTAAGATCTGGCCCTGTGACCTACTTTTTGAGCCCACATGACCCAATTTCGAACTTGTCCGAGATTTTATCCAGACATTCCGACCAAGTTTCGTGAGGATCTAGCTAAAAATGTGGCCTCTAGAGTGCACACAAGGTAATTGATGATGACTGCATGACAGAGGGCGCACAAGGATGCCAGACACAGCACGATCACAAAAGCTCACCTTGAGCACTTTGTGCTCAGGTGAGCTAAAAATGATTTATTCAAGTTATTCAAGTAACTATTGGTAAATTATATTGAATGGGGAAAAAAAAAATTACAAAAAAAAATTTTTTTTTTGTTTTTGTTTTTGTTTTTTTTTTTTGGTTTTTTTTTTTTTTGTTTTTGTTTTTTTTTTTGGTTTTTTTTTTTTGGGGGGGGGGGGCGTAAATTACAGGAATCCCACCCCAGGACATTGAAAACCCCATGGACATGATATAAATGTAAAACTTTGATACAAAACAAATAAATATTGCTCTATACATAAAAATAACAGTACTCTAGGCTTTGTGAGGTCACATGTTTCATGTAACTCTTTACCAAAACGTAAAATTTGAAACTTGTCCAAGCTGAAAGCATTGGCAGATGACAAATGTTGCTGAAACAATGGTAACCACTTGTGAAAGTGTATAAAACCTTGTGGGAAAAGGAGAAAATGCTGGTTACCTGCATTTTCTCCTTTTCCCGCAACATTTTCGGAAGATTATTTCCTCGGGGATCATTAACACTCGAGATCTTGTGGTAAAGAATTAAACAGACATAATATGAATGCTGAACTTTTATACAGGACTAATAGGTATTGCTCCACACACATATTTCAATTATTGTCAAATAAGCATATTTCAAAAATATCTTTTTGTCAGAAACTATTCTTATTTAAAGTAAGTTCATTGGGGTCAAAGAGCAGGTTACAATAGTTCTTGAGTTCTTGTTAATTCTATTTGCAAATTTATTAGGTAAACTGCTACTAAATGATACAACTCAAAAACATGAATTTCTGAGTATTTTAAAAACAAGCAGGTATGTAACCCAACCCACAATGACAAATTAAACAAAGGAGATAATTCAATCACTTAAGAGTTGCCTACCTGTGTATAAGCTCCTCGTTAACTGACTCTAACAAGCCCCTAAAGAATATAAACAATGCATGAGTATGTAAGCCAAAGCACAACTTTCTATCTTTAACTCTTTACCAAACTATCCCAACTTTTAACTACCCTGATGAAAAGGGCCGTTGAAAACATTGTGAGAAAAGGAGAAAATGCTGGTAACCAGCATTCTCTCCTTTTCCCACAATGTTTCCTACTCTTCGAGAAACAAATTTCAATTTTTGAGTCACTTTTTTAGTTGTCCACAAATTCTTTCGATTTGGGCGAGTCTAAAATTTTGTTGTTTGGTATCGAGTTAAATCATACTTCCACACAGATTGAAATAGTCAGACCAATGTGTTAAAAATTCTATAAATATCAAGGAGAACAATTATTGCTCATTATGGGCAACCTCACAGTGATGAAACATCTAAGTTAAGGAAAATGTCACCATCAGTCATTAAGAAACATGAGGGCCATTGACCCTAAAGCACTCACCTAAGTAAATTCATTTAAGATTAATACAGTTGAATGCAGACATCATCGAGACAAACATTTTGACCAAGTCTCATCAGTATCCGATTGAAAATATTGCTTCTCAAGTGCACACAAGGCTTTCCTACACTTTGTCCCATTGACCTTTTTGACTTGATGTGCCCGAATTTTGAACTTGTACTAGACATAAACAAGATAAACAATCTCACCAAGTTTTATGAGTATCGGACTAAAAATGTGGCGTATAGAATGCACACAAGGTTTTTCTAAGATTTAACCCAAAGAACTACTGTTTGACTCAATGTAACCCTACTTCAAACTTGTGTAAAATGTCATCAAGACAAACATTCTAAGTTTTATGAGTAATGGACTGAAAACGTGGCATTCAGAATGCACACAAGGTTTTCCTTTGATTTGTCCCCATGACCTACAAGTTACTGACCTGACATGACCCAATTTCAAACTTGTTCAAGATATCATCGAGACAAACATTCTGACCAAGTCTCATGAGTCTTAGACTGAAAATGTGACCTCAAGGGTGTACGCAAGGTTCTTATCAAATTTGTTGTGATAACCTAATTTTTGACTTGACGTGACCAAATTGTGAACTTGTCCCAGAAATTATCAGGACAAACATGCTGACCAATTTTCATTAGTATCTGACTAGAATGTGGCATTTGGAGTGAGCACAATGTTTTTCTTAGATTCGTCCCATGACCTACTTTTTGATCTGATGTGACTCAATTTCAAACATGTCCAAGATATCATCAAGACACACATTCTGATCAAGTTTTATAAGTACTGGGCTGAAAATGTGGACTCTAGAGCGCACACATGGTTTTTCTATGATTTGTCCCAATGGCCTACTTTTTAACCAAACATGACCCAACTTCAAATTTGTACTAGATTTCACCACCCCCAGCATTCTGACCAAACTGCGTGTGTATCAGACATAAAAAGTGGCCTCTAAAATGCACACAAGGGTTTTGTAAGATTAAACCCATTGACATACTTTTTGATCCAATGTGACAAAAACTTTGAACTTGTCCAAAATGTCATCAAGACAAACATACTGACCTAGTTAAATGAGTATCAGACTGAAAATGTTGCCTCGAGAGTGCACCCAAGGTTTTTCTAAGATTTGTCCCTGTGACCTACTTTTTGATCTGACCTGACCAAATTTTTTTAACTTGTTGGAGGTATCATCAAGACAGACATTCTTACCTAATTTCATGAGTATCTGACTGAAAATGTGGCCTCTTGGGTGCACATTAGGTTTTTCTAAAATTTCTCCAAGTGACCTACTTCTTGACCAAATGTGATCCAATTTGAAACTTGTCCGAGATATCAAGACAAACATTCTGACCAAGTTTCATGGGTATCAGACTGAAAATGTGGCCTCTAGAGGGTTTTCTAAAGATTTGCCTTAGTAACCTAGTTTTTGATTTGGCATGACCCAATTACATACTTGTCAAACATATTATCAAGACACATCTTCTGACCAAGTTCTTGAGTGCACACAAGGTAATTGGTGCCTGCATGACGGACCACGGGCACAGCATTATCACAAAGGCTCACCTTGAGCATTTCATGCTTCAGAGCCCCAAAGTTGAACATTTCTCCATTGGAGGAACTGCTCAATGTTGTGAAACCATGTTAACTCTTTACCACAAAATAAAATTTTAGACTGGTCCAAACTGAAAGCATTTGCAGACGACTATTCAAATGTAGCTCAAATACTGAAATTTGTCTTTGATAAGGTAGAAAATGTTGTGGCAAAAAGAGTAAATGCTGGTTACCAGCGTTTTCTCGTTTTCCCACAATGTTTTCAAAAGCCTTCTTTCTCTGGGTTGTTAAAACTCGGGATTGTGTGCTTAAGAGTTAATCAACTGAAGGTATACACAGCCAATCATATTGAGAGGTTTTCTCCAAGATTATTTAGTATGTATTCTATTGAAAGCTTTGGCTTAGCTCTATATGCAGAAATAAAAAAAAGTTAATATGTGAAACAACTAAATTCATGAAAACAATATAAAATGTACTAACAAATCTTGTAGAATTGCAGAAGCACATAGTTGATGTACTACTACCAAGTTCCTCAAATTACTTAACCCTTTTACCACACAATCTCATGTTTAACTTTTTAGCAATGGACAAAATTTTGGACTGGTCCAAATTGATAGCACTTGCAAACCACATATTAAGCATGCCGGAAATGATGGAATTTGTCTATGAAAGGGTAGAAAACATTGTGGGAACAGAAAATTTTCAATGAATTGTTTGGGAAAGGCTTAAAAAAAAACTGAATAGGAAATCTTTTGAAAATATACTGGACACAGGAGAAAACGCTGACAACAAGCATTCTGTCTTTTTTCAAAATTATTGACTACCCTTTTAAAGGCTAATCCAACCATTTTAACCACATTTATTTTGTTGTCTGCAATTGCTTTGAATATGGCTGTATCTAGAATTTTTTGTCTGCTAAAGAGTTATCATATCTAGTACACTATGTTAGGGTATATATAACTACCTTTCAACACTATAAAAACATTGTGGGAAAAGGAGAAAATGCTGGTGACCAGCATTTTCTCCCCTTTTCAGCAATGTGTTCTAAACTTTCAAAGACAAATTCCATTGTTTGAGCCACATTTAAATTGTTGTCTGCAAATGCTTTCAATTTGGACAAGTCAAATATTTTGTTGTCTGGTAAAGATCTTATATATTCTGACAAAGAAGAGCCAGTTGATTAATTGAACCATTTCAAAACCAATGTATCGATGTATCCCCTTTCTATCATTCTCCAGCAATGCTGAAAATGTTGCAGCAAATCATTCTTAGCAATATGCACCTAAATCTGTATCTAATCTACTCCTTCTGTAATTATGAACATACATAGCAGCTAGATTTAACGCATGCAGTTTAACTCCTTACAAAACAATCCCATGTTTTAATGACCCTAATGAAAGGGGCTTTTGAAAACATCCTGGGAAAAGGAGAAAATGCTGGTAACCAGCATTTTCTCCTTCTTCCCCACAATATTTTCTATCTTTTCTTCTCTTAATTCTATCAAGTGTGCCAAATATAATAAGGCCTCTTCCTCAGAGACGTTAAAACTCAGAATTGTGTAGTAAAGGGTTAAGGGTTTTAAGTGATAAATATGAATAATTATATTCCTAGAATGAAAATCTCTGTAGAAAATGAAATATTGTTTTTTCAATGACAACAATCATCTGAAGGACAACAGGTGATTGATTGTATGGTGTTTAATGCCATTTCAACATTATTTCAGTTAAATCCCAGCAGCAAGTGCACTTATCCATGCTTTCCTAGAGCTTCTCTAACCAGTACTCTGCAAAATATCCTTTCCAAGCCAGCGGCTGCTTTCCTGTGTAACCAATATCAAAACAAGAATGACAAGGAAACTACCTTCTTTTTTTAAAGGGAACCATTTAGATTTTTATGGTCCCACCACATATAAATATTGACTTATCACTGAATTAAGTAATGTGATAGCTGCTAAATGATCAGTAGTCTTACGAAAAGAAAGTTCGAAACAAATGCATAGCTCAAATATAAACCGCTCCAGCTGGGATTTGAACCTGTGTGCCAAATTTCCTCATTTATCGAGGTTTAACCCTTTCCCAAACAAGCCCTGGTTTTCACGTGTCTGCAGTACAAGTCTTTTGAAAACACTGTGGGAAAAGGAGCAATTTTTCCTTTTCCCACAGTGTTTTCTACCCTTTTTGAGAACTTTCTGCCATTTTCATCAAATTTAAAATTGTCGTCTGCAAACTCTTTCAATTTGGACCAGTCTAAAAATTGTCGTTTGGGAAAGGGTTAAAAGACCAATACACTAGCCACTGAGCTAAAGAGAATTCTCCCTAATACAATTGTCAGGTATTGGTTTTATATGGGAAGAAGCTATGCTGTTAAGGAGGGAGTGATCTCCCATAACAAAAGAAGACAGACATAAGTAAGAAAGTAATTTTTCATTGGTATTTAGTAAATCACGGCCTGACATAGAATCTCAAGTTCGTTCCTGAGTTTCGTAAAGAAGTGCGGGAATGTCACATGTCAGTAACACATCAATTACACGTATTTGTATCCAAATCAGTAAGAATGAGAGCAATTTAACAACCATTCCTTACTTCAAATGCCCAAAACTGCACCCTTTTAACTCTTTACCTAACGACAAAATTTTGGAATTGACCAAACTGAAAGCATTTACAGACGACCAATTTGACATTGCTAAAATGACGATTTCTTTTTTTGACTGGGTAGAAAATATTGTGGGAAAAGGAGAAAATGCTGGTCACCAGCATTTTCTCCTTTTCCCACAAAGTTTTTTACACAGCCTTTTTCCTTAAGGGCGTTAAAAGTCTGGATTGTGTGGTGCAGGGTTAATGAATGTGACTGTATAGTTTCTACGTTTGCAAAAAAACTATATCTTTTTGTATTTATTGGTGTTTTACAAGAAATTTTCATTTTTGGAATGAAAACGGATGGATGGTCCCCTTTAAATGTAAGGGGGGGGGGGGGGGGGAAATGGTCAAAAGAAGTTGGTCATTACAAACTATTTCTCCTTTTTCACAATGGCTTCGAAAGCTGCTCTTGTTTCAAACATTAACCATTTACCACACAATCCCAAGTTTTAATGACCCTGAGAAAGAAGCCTTTTGAAAACAATTTGGGAAAAGGAGAAAGTGCTGGTAACCACCTTGTCCCACAATGTTTTCAACCCTGTCCAACAAAAATTCCATCATCTGAGCCATATTTATATTGTCGTTTGCAAATGCTTTGAATTTCAACTTGACTACATTTTTGTAATGTGGTAAAGGGTTAACCCTTTCCCAAACAAGCCCTGGTTTTCATGTGTCTGCAGTACAAGTCTTTTGAAAACACTGTGGGAAAAGGAGCAATTTCTCCTTTTCCCACAGTGTTTTCTACCCTTTTTGAGAACTTTCTGCCATTTTCATCAAATTTAAAATTGTCGTCTGCAAACTCTTTCAATTTGGACCAGTTTTGTTGTTTGGGAAAGGGTTAACTAAAAACCAGTTGTACTAATGCAGTCCTATCACATTTATGCATCTTCTTTGAAACCCTTTTGATCACAGCATAGTATACTTACCCTTTACCAAACAATACCAAATTTTAACATCCCTCAGAGTCAAGGCTCTTGAAAACATTGTGGGAAAAGGAGAAAATGCAGGTTACCTGCATTTTCTCCTTTTTCGACGATGTTTCCTACCCTATCAAAGCAAAGTTCCATAATTTGAGTCACATTTAATCTGTAGCATGCAACAATGTTCAATTTTGACAAGTACAAAATATTGTCATCTGATATATACATAGTAAAATTAGTGTTGCAACCTCTGTGTTTTTTACCGGATTTGATTTTCTGACGTGAATGGGATAAAATTGGGTCGAAATTAGAATTCGGCTGCTGCATACACCAACAGACTCGTCTTTTGCCCATAAAATGAACTGGTGTGAGGTATCCCTTGACCTCATGGTAAGTGGGAATCTTTTGCCTAGATGTTGCTTTCAAATTTAAGAAAAACGAGAAGTGTTTAAGTTTGGTTAAAACAGGGAATTTAATATCGAAACAAAACTTCCGACAGGTTGAAAGTGACTTGCAGAGAATGGACACACAAAATCAGGCAATATTGCGTACTTCTGCCCGCAGCATGCAAAACATCTTGCAGTTTTTGTCTCACACCTCTCACGAGAGGTTGAAACAGCTTGACCAGTAGCTGCTGCCATGAGGTTAAGGGATACCTCAGTTCATTCCATTTCAGAGACAACAGACTTGTTTGTTCTTGTATACAGCAGCCAGATTCTAATTTCCAACCCATTTCATATCATTCACGCCAGAAAATTAAACACGTTAAAAACACATGGGGTGCAACACTAATTTTACTATGTATATTTTGATCATAATACACAGAGCAGTAGCACAAACCTTCTGCAGAAAAGTTCTCTCACTTCTCTACATCTAAAAACATTCAGCCAAAAGCAGAATTCACTCATAACCATCACTTTCTCCTTTTTGCCCAATGTTTTCCTGTTTTCGTGCATAAAAACTTACTCTTTACCAAATGCAAAAAATAAAGACACATTGGATGCATCTGCAGAAGACAAAAAAAAACAGCTTATAACTCTTTGCCAAACGACAAAATTTTACACCCATCCAAATTCAAAGCTGTTCCAGGCAACAAATAAAACATGGCCCAATTGATGAAACCTGACTCTGAAAGGGTTGACAACACAGTGGGAAAAGAGAAAATGCCGGTTACCAGCATTTCCTCCTATTCCCATAATGTTTTCAAGAGGCATCTACCCCTGGGACATTAAAACTCAAGACTGTGCGGTGAAGGGTTAAAAGAGAGAGGCTGGAAAACATTAGTGGAACAACAAAATATACTAGTTTCCAGCATTTCTTCCATTCCCCGTAATATAAACAATAGGCTTCTTCCTTAGGGTTGCTAAAACTCGGGACTGACTGGTAAAGGGCCAACCCTTTACCAACCAATCCCGACTTTTGACAACCCTTAAGGAGAAGACCTTTGAATACATTGTGGGAAAAGGAGAAAATGCTGGTAACCAGCATTTGCTCCATTTCCCACAATGTTTTCGACCCTTCAATATTTGAATCTCTTCTTATTTTGTAATCTGCAAATGCTTTCAATTTGGACAAGTCCAAAATTTTGTCCTTTGGCAGAGGGTTAAAGTATATGATACACTTTCAGTCAGTAGACAGAAACAGTGAGTAGCAATTTCTAACTAGAATGTATCTCAAAACATTGTGCAGAATAGATTAATGATCAGACAGCAGGTTCTTTGCAGCCTGATCATTGGTCTCGGTTGTCCGCAAACCCACCTTCAACATGCAGTAACACAGCCTCGCATGCTGCGAGTTAGAATTTCTATCCAGAGTGAGCATTAAGCATGGGGTCTAAATCCAAGCTTACTGCAACAATTTTTTTTCCTTTTTTCAAAAAAAAAACATTTGCCTTACTTTACTACAGTCTGGTACAAGGTCAAGACTTTGTTCTATTTCCATTGGGAAGTTTCTGTGATATTAATTACCTTATGTAAAATGGATGTAACCAAAACCTTTTATTAACCCTTATGCTGCTTATCGCAACCCGCCGACCTTTTGCGAACAGCGTAGATCAAGATCAGACTGCATAGAACATGCAGTCTGATCCTTGATCTACATTGTCCGATAAGAAGATATCTTTCCTCCAAAAATACCATTGAAACAGGAAAGTTTTTGGCTTCTACTATCTACTATAAAGTTTCATTTCTTTTATTCAGCAGGATAAGGGTTAAAGGTAAAATAGATCTAGGGCAACTGAATCCATAATAAAGGCATTAAAGTTAATACAAAACAAGAGGACCATGATGGTCCTAAATCGCTCACCTGAGTACCAAGCAGTAAAGGTCTACAATGAAGATAAATACCAAATATCGGAGTGCAAGGCCAAAGCTCTAGGTCTTCTTGGTTTAGACGAGAAGATAATCTTTCTAAACCAAACCCGGTTATATAAATATTTGTGAGAAGTTTGAATGATATTTGTCCAATAGTTGTTGAAAAATAGGGAGAACAAGAAATTTCATCAAAGGAAAATAACTTTGTAAAAATTCAATGAACTGTCACCAAAATATAATGTGCACATTCTTGCTTGGCACCGAGTCTCTCTAAAGTTTAAATGAAATCTGTCCTGTAGTTGTTGAGAACTAGCTCTGACAAGAAAATGCTACAGAAAGACTGATGGATGGATGGATGGATGGACCGACAAGCTGACTCCTATATACCTCCAGAACAGAGTTTTGAAGGAATAATAACAAAGCCCTAGGCCTTTTGGTGTGTGGTAAAAAGTTGTCCGATTTGAATAAACTTAGTAGAGAATGTTTGCCGATTCAAGACTTTCTATACAAGTTGGTATTATAATGTCGTTAAATACACCAACAACTACAGTGGTTGTCCAGGGACATGTTCATGGGTAATTGCTATTGTAAAACACATCAACAATGTATTTACACTTGCAATAGTCTTGCACCAACCTTTCAATGGGTCCAGCTTACAAAAATTTGACCTTCAAGTGTGACATTGACCTTGGCTCTACCTGAACAGATCTTTCAAATGGTACTTCAATTCATGGTGGAGTATATGCCCAAAATCTAGTGGGGGGGGGGGGGGTCCATAAACTTATTTATAAATTAAGACAAACACCACAAACTGAAGAACAAAAATTATAATGACTTCTAAGATTTACAAGATAAAATCTGTGCTACATAGTTAAATGAATGAACAAAAATGAACTCAAAATACAATGAACACAATGTTCAAAGATACATCCTAACAGCCAGAGAGAAAAATGCTGTCAAAGCTTTTAACCCTTTACCACATGGCAAAATTTTAGATCTGTCCAAATTGAAAGCAATTGCAGACAACATTTTCATATTGGCTCAAGTGACACAATATTTCTTTGATAGGGCAGAAAACTTTCTGGGAAAAAGGAGAAAATGCTGGTTACCAGCATTTTTTCCTTTTCCCACAATGTTTTCAAAAGTTTTCACAGAATGTTTCTCATCATGTGACCTAGCGCATATTGTCAAGGTTCTGCAATTTAAAGCTGCATCATGGAAAAAGGGGTCTTCATGTTATATTTCATTTTTCACCAATATCTCGTTAATTACTGGACATATCTCAACAGATTTGGATGAAATTTTCACACATCAAGTGACCTAGTGCATATTGTCAGGGTTTTGGAATTTATTGCTGTGTCATGGAAAAAGGGGGTTTCATGTCAAATTTAAACTGCATCCATCCGTCCTGAATAGATAAAAGGAAAAAATGACCAGGTGGGAATCAAGGCTAGAGGTACGCAAGACAGGATGTTTTATCAGACAGTGTAGATAAAGATCAGACTGCAGTTGGATCTTGGATATACAGTAAAACCTCGATATTTCAGTCTCAAAAATTCGAGAACCCCGCATTATTCGAGGAATTTCCATAGTCCCGGCAAAAACTCCACTATACTGCACCAAAAGCAGATCGATAATTTCGAGTCTCGATAATCTGAAAATTCGAACACGTATGTTGGTCCCTGTCATCATTTTGCTTCTGTAAATTGATTGTTAATTCGAACACAATACTTTCTCACCTCTCGAGTAATACATGGATCCGTGGCGATGAGATAAACCGACTTCCTTGGTTACCGTAACTAAGGGCTCACAAACAAACGCAGTAAATGCATATAGAGTATAGCAGAAAGGCTACTTAAATCTTACTATTATGACTGTTTCTATTGATTAAATTCCTGAAAAATATTCCTTTTCATATGTTTCTGTTGATGATGGAACCTCGGTAAGAAATATATGGAAACTGCAACTTATTTACACAAGGATATGTACAAAAAGTGTGAATTTCAGGGGCTACAGACAATGTAATACCTGTGACAGCAAAGTTTTGAACATCTACGAGAAAGAATGAAGCACCTCATAAACCTCAGTTTTGCTAAAAAATAATAGAATTAAAGATCATTGATATTTTTGTAAAGCTTGTTAAGTTGTCTCAACATCGTATTCGATAATACACTACACTAAATTAGGCTACAAGCATTTTGAAATATTTATAGATTGTCTCATTCAACAGAGAGGTGGAAGTCTAATAAATGTTTAAATAACAAGTTAAGGGAAAATGGTTGCCTGATGAATTTAAAATGTGTAAAGTGTGCTGTCAATAAACAAACTTGTTAATATCATTGGCGGTAGATTGTTTTATCTTGTGATAGGCCTATACTGAAGACAACGGGTGGTCGAGTGGATTGCAGGGGCAATCAAACACACATCCTATCAGTTAACAGTTTGCCGACATACCCTTTGAAATGGCAGATGTGCTAATCCACTTAAATATCGGGGTCCGTAAATATGGCTAAGTCAAAAGCTGATTTAATTAAGTTGCCTTTTGAGCTGAACTTCCTAAACTGTACAAAACAGAACTTAGTCTGTTTCATAAATAAAATCTACACGTACCTTCAGTAAAAGAATACACGTAAATAGACTTAATTTAAGTAGCAGGTGCTTTGAATCCAAGAATAAACTGCTATTTTGCACTCTGATCTGTATCTACACATTCAGCATTCTTCACGCACCAAGGGTTAATGTTAACGTCAAATTGAAACACTGATGACACATGCCCCTTTTTTGATGTGCGGAGGTTATTAACTTCTTACCAAACGACAAAATTTTGGATTTGTCCAAATTGAAAGCATTTGCAGACGATAACAAAAATGTGACTCAAAAATTGTAATTATTTTGTGGAAGGGTAGAAAACATTGTAGGAAAAGGAGTAAATGTTGGTTACTGAAATTTTCTCCTTTTCCCACAATGTTTTCAAAAGGCTTCTTTCTCAGCGTCGTTAAAACTCGGGATTGTGTGGTAAAGGGTTAAACAAGGTTTAGATATTTTAGTGAACATACTTTCTTTTTATGTATTTCATATATTTTACCTTTGTTTTCCACTTAAAACAGTTTTTTTTTTTTCAGAGCGTTTCAAAAAAAAAAAAAAACAACTAACATTAATTAATCCATTGCGTAATATAGTTTTGATCGAAACTCTTTGCTCATGTCCCATTGTCAATCATAATCATAATGCAAACTTGTCATCTCTTCGTATATCTCACGTAAGCCGTACACAATCGCAAAGCACATCTTTTAAACTTTTTCCTAAAATTCAAGCGCTGAAAACACACATACTATCGCACAATTCCAACATTAACAGTCGTTTGTTTGTGAGCCGAAATAGCAGACAGCAAGGCTGGACATCGGGCCAAATAAATGTGATGACCTGATTGGTCAAATATTGATTTCCACGGATCCATGTATTGTTTTCACACTTTTTCTGCTCAAAGGATTTGGCGAGTCGGCCCGTGTACGGTGTGGTGTAAGTTTTACAATCCATGACAATTACTACAGGGGATTCACATTACCCAATAATTTGGAAAGAAATTGACATTGATTTGATGATGAGAGATTAATGATGACAAGTTGTGACAACCTCCCCATCTCATTTAGGTTGTCTGATATATTTTGTCTTATAAAATTCACAAAAGTATTTTATTCCTGATTAAACAAGTGATTTTATCTCCCGACTACAATTTTCTGTAGTATGTTCGTACATCAACGGTTCAAAGTCATTATTGACGCTAAAAAGACAGTTTGAAGCGTTTGTGATCGGACAATGTTTAATTTCTTATCCGTTTTCGTGTCTATCTATTTATAGCATCAGGGTTTTCCCAAGTTGCTTCGTCACAAAATAAAAAAAAAGTCTGATCACATTTTTCCCCATCTTGTTACGATGACGTTTGTTTCAAGTTTGCGTAAATACCACTGGTTTATTTACATGTCACAGAAATTTTCCTGACTTTGACACTGATAGGTTAATTTTATTTTTCACGGGTGTGTAGATATCATGGTGCGTTCTTCTTTCATGGACATTGAAAAGCACCGTGGAACACAGAACCACTTGTAAACGTTTACATGTGTCGACACCAAAATAACTTTTCCTTACATTCTTGAGTTTTAGCGAGAAGTAAATCGCACATTCTCTCTTTTTTAAAATTTTTTGACATCTTGCCCGCGTTCATTCTTCGATCGTTTTCAACTCATTTCTAGTTGCATGTTGCCGTATTCAAATATATTTCAGGGAAACACCAGTGTTGGAGGAAGATATAAGTGTAAATTTTCGAAATTTTATTTTCTAGAATAGTGCAAGCACCATATCAATATTACCTTCTGATGTTTTCTCAGTAAACAAATAAAAGTTTGCATACTTTCCTGTGGGGTGACAGCTAAGTTGGGGGCGAATGCAACAGGCGAAATTTTACGATTTCGTAAAAACTACAGTACCGACCTTCCTGGAAAAAAGGTGACTTAGAGTGATTAATTTCCAAGAACTCATACAATCAAAACACATGAATTTACAAAAATAATCACTTGATGTGATATTCTTTGAATGTTATGAAAAAAAAAAGAACAAAAATTTGGTTGTATTGCTCGGGGAAGTATACTTTGATTGCCGATCTTAAACAGAATGCAACTTTGTTTTCACCGATATTTTGGATAATTCGAGAACTGCGATAATTCGTGCATTTTGCTTGTCCCCGTGGGACTTCGAATTATCGAGGTTTTACTGTATATGCCTTATATTCTGCAAGATAGTATTGGCTACAACACAGTCTTGAAATGCATATTACTTGGTCTATCTTTATCTCTTTACCAAACAAAAATTTTAGACTGGTCTATGATTCAAAGCATTTGCAGACAACAAAATAAATTTGTCTCAAAAAATGAACTTAGATTTGGGATGGGTAGAGAACACTGTGGAAAAAGTTTAAAAAATCCTGGTTACCGGAGTGCTTAGCCCAACTGAGATTTAAACTTGACATCTCTGCATAGCTAGCCCTGTAGGTAATGAGCTAACAGGCTTGGCTCAAATCATTAACAAGCCATTTTCATTCCAGAATGAGTCCAAGATGATAACAACTGTGTGGGTGTCTTTTGTCTGCAGTGTTTCAACAAAGTAGACAGTATAGATCAATGATCGGACTGCACATTTTGTGCAGTCTGATCTTGATCTACACTAGACACAAAGGCAACTATAGTAGTGGAAGGTGCTTAAAGGGTTAAGAATTGTCCAAATTCAAACCATTTGCTGACAACAAAATAAATGTTGACTCAAAAATTTAAATTTGATTTTGGTTGGGTGGAAAACATTGTGGAAAAAGGAAAACATGCTGGTTACGAGTATTTCCTCTTTTTCCCACAATATTTTCAAGAGCCTTATTTCTCACAGGCGTTAAAACTTGGGATTGTGTGGTAAACGGTTAAATAGAACAAGAATTTTAAAGTTCATTCTGTATACCTTTATGTCCCGTTTTGACACAGGGGCATCATTTGAACAAAATTGGTAGAAGTCCACAAGGAAATGCCACATACCAAATATCAAAGCTCTAGGCCTTCTAGTTTCAGACAAAAACATTTTCAAAGTTTGCTCTATATACAATTTTGCCCAAAATTGTGACCTCTGGAGTTAAAGGGTTAATTCAATTCTTTTAACAACTTTGGTAGAACTTCACCCAAGGAATATGCCTGTCAAGTTTCAACATGATTGGTTTACGGGGAGAAGATGTTTAAAGGAATTGTGGAAAGACGGACGCTGGACAACGACAAATCACAATACCTCACCCAGCACTTCATGCTCTGGTGAGCTAACAAATAGGCCTAACCATTGTCTGTGGCTTGTGATAAACAACATAAGGATGAAGTTTCATAACATTTTGTCCTGTAGTTTAAGAGCTATTAATCCATAATGAAAATATATATGAAGCCCCCTTTTTCCATGACACGACATTTAATCAAAAAAGCTAAACTACTGATATTGGTGAACTATCATAAGGAACACATGTATGAAGTTTCACAAATTTTTGTCCAGGATTTTGAGTTGAAGATACATGTATATTGATCCTTAACAGAAATATACATAAAGCCCCTTTTTCCTATGAGACAGTATTTGATATCAAATAGGAAAAAAAAAAACAATAAATATCAGCGGACATCATGAGGAACACCTGTATGAATTTCCATTAGTTTTTGTCAAGGATTTTAGAAGATATCTGTCCTGAAAGATGGACAAACAGATGGTCATTGGTCCATGACGAAATTAAACATCTAGCCCCCTTTTTTCGTGACATGGTGTTTCATGAAATAAAAACAAATAACTATTGTATGTAGCTTGCAATAAACAATAAAAAGATGAAGTTTCATAACATTTTGTCCTGTAGTTAAAGAGATATTGGTCCACAATGAAAATATACGTCAAGCCCCCTTTTTCCATGACACAGCAATAACTGGTCCTATTAGACCTACAATCAAACTCATTCGAGATCTTACTGTCATATATTTTGACCAAGTTTGGTGCTGATTGGTTTCAATTTGTAGATGCTAGAGTGTAAACAAAGTCAAAAGTAGCAATTTTTTTAATTCAAGGGCAAATAACTCCTGTTGTTCTGGTCCGATTAGACACATAATTGAACTCATCTGAGATCTTATGGTCATATACATTTTGACCAAGTTGGGTGCTGATTGGTTAATATTTTGTAGATGCTAGTGTGTATACAAAAGAATGTGGATGGACGGACGGACAGACAACGGACGCCAACGGACGGTGACTGATCACAATAGCTCATCCTGAGCACTTTTGTGCTCAGGTGAGCTAAAAAGCTAAACTAATGATATTGGCGGACTATCATAAGGTACACATGTATGAAGTTTCACAAATTTTTGTCCAGGACTTTGAGTTGAAGATACATGTATATTGATCCTTAACAGAAATATACATGAAGCCCCTTTTTCCTATGAGACAGTATTTGATATCAAATAGGAAAAAAAACAAAAACAATAAATATCAGCAGACATCATGAGGAACACCTGTATGAATTTCCATTAGTTTTTGTCAAGGATTTTAGAAGATATCTGTCCTGAAAGATGGACAAACAGATGGTCATTGGTCCATGACGAAATTAAACATTTAGCCCCCTTTTTTCATGACATGGTGTTTCATGAAATAAAAACAAATAACTATTGTCTGTGGTTTGCAATAAACAATAAAAAGATGAAGTTTCATGACATTTTGTCCTGTAGTTAAAGTGATATTGGTCCACAATGAAAATATATGTCAAGCCCCCTTTTTCCATGACACAGCAATAACTGGTCCTATTAGACCTACAATCAAACTCATTCGAGATCTTACAATCATATATATTCTGACCAAGTTTGGTACTGATTGGTTTCAATTTGTAGATGCTAGAGTGTAAACGAAGTCAAATGTAGCAATTTTTTTAATTCAAGGGCAAATAACTCCAGTCGTTCTGGTCCGATTAGACACATAATCAAACTCATCCGAGATCTTATGGTCATATATATTTTGACCAAGTTAAGTGCTGATTGGTTGATATTTGTAGATGCTAGAGTGTAAACAAAGTCAAATATGGCAATTTTTCTAATTCAAGGGCAAATAACTCCAGTCGTTCTGGTCCGATTACAACCATAATCAAACTCATCCGAGATCTTATGGTCATATACATTTTGACCAAGTTTGGTGCCAATTGGTTAATATTTGTAGATGCTAGAGTGTAAACAAAGTCAAATATAGCAATTTTTCTAATTCAAGGGCAAATAACTCCAGTCGTTCTGGTCCGATTAGACCCATAATCGAACCCATCCGAGATCTTATGGTCATATACATTTTGACCATGTTTGGTGCTGATTGGTTAATATTTGTAGATGCTAGAGTGTAAACAATGTCAAATATAGCAATTTTTCTAATTCAAGGGCAAATAAGTCCAGTCGTTCTGGTCCGATTACACCCATAATCAAACTCATCCGAGATCTTATGGTCATATACATTTTGACCAAGTTTGGTGCTGATTGGTTAATATTTGTAGATGCTAGAGTGTAAACAAAAAAATGTGGACGGACGGATGACGGACAGATGACCGACGGACTGACGACGGGCGCCGACGGATGGTGAGTGATCACAATAGCTCATCCTGAGCACTTTGTGCTCAGGTGAGCTAAAAAGTAAACCTGGTAAAAATGCATGACAAGAAGGCCATGGTAGCCCTATAATGCTCTACTTGCAATCAAAGCCAATGAGCCCTAATTTATATCCAAGTAATTTCAAATGATTTTTGGAGTCAATGTAGATTAAGATCAGTCCGCACAGAACATACAATTTGACCTTGTGATCTACAAATTTCATTTTTTTTTAAAAGATATTCTGACCTTGCCTTGAAATCAGAATATCTATATCTTTTTTACCAATTGTATATCAAAGTCACTTTTTTGGGTCACAAATGTTTCCACCATTAAGTTTGTCATCCATGTAACATAACATAAAAGAGATATTACTATCAGCATGTCAGCATGCAAACTCAATGATCTTTGGCCTCTTGAACTAAAAACATAAAATTATGACATGGAAGTGTGACCCTTTCTTTAGAAACAAGAAACAAACATTGTATGAGAAAAATAAGGTCTGAGTCATTATTGAAATTCGTATTGTGCAATTTTGGGCATTAAAATAACAGGATGGTCGTTTTGAAATCAGTTACTCCACCTATTTTCATTACATCAAATATAATCATCATACTCAAGGTCCAAGAATCTAGGCAATTCAGGCAAAATTGTTGCCGGAAGATGTTTGACCTCGCCTTTTACAGAATGTTGGGCAAAAAAAACTTTGCCCGAAAATCTTGATTGAAAAAAAAAAATCAGTAAAAATTCAGTGTATCAAAACGATTAAGATAAAGTGCCTGACCTGTCATAACTTAGCAATCAGTGTCAATAACTTTTCTTCCATGATCCAATCACCTTCTGTTATGCAATTAATCCATTTGATGCTTCGATGCACACATGTTAACATTGATAATTAGAGATACTGACAAACGCTGTCACTCAAGGTCATGCTTACTGAACCTGTTAGCCAATTGGGTCAGTTTTATTGTTTCGGTCTCCGCCCAGATGTAGACTTGTTATTGGACAAGAGTCTTTGATTGTTTCACCTCTTCAACATTTTTCTACTTTTTTGACAAATTTTGTGCAGCCCAAAATTTACAATGATATCAAAGTGTAAATATAATCGGATAGTCAGGTGTTAATGACAACGATTTGTGAAGTAATTAGGGCTAATATGAAAATAGACAAGGTTTAGAAATGGGCTAAAGAGACTTTCTTGTCAAACATATCTAACATACTGTAATCAATACAATAACTGATCAGTTCAGATAAAGTTATGGGACACTGACAGGCAAATTTTATGTCAGCACTCATTTTACCCCGGAAGAATTTTAGACCCAAATTATCAGGGGTGACATACTGGCTTTAATCCCCAGCTATTATGAGGGAAAGCAGCCAGTGGCTTAGGGGAAAAATAATAATCTGATAATCTGATAAAAGGTACTCAAGGAAAGCATGAATAGATGCACTGGCTGCTGAGACATAACTGAAATAGTGTTGAAAGTGGCTGTAAACACCAAATAAAGATACAAATGCCCCTTTGCACTAGGGGCCTATGCGTTTAGAAAATATGTTCTTTCTGATCATTTTCATTTGGCAATGGAGGTGTCTAGAAACCTATTTGCAGAAATTGCCCCGATCTTTTTCCTGCTTAGCACATTGTTGAAAACCAAAAATTTGAATTACATCTATAAATCTATAGGTCTATATCTTTTAAGATTAGATGTTAATCCAATCCATTGTTGGAGAAAGAGTATTTGCTGCTGAAAATTGTGTCTGAAAAAAGTCATGTTGACACAAAACTTAATAGGTTATAGGTTGATGCTTACAGAATATCAAAATACCAATTTGAACACTGAGAAAAGGATTATGCCCTAGCATATTCATTTGCTGTGGTGTGAATAAGTGAGCACTAACTAATAATAGCCTCAGTGAGGCAATTCAAATGAGCAGCTACATGTTTTAAAGAAAAATGGAGCAAGTCATTTTGGAATTATTCCCAAATATGCATATCCATTTCCCTGATGTGACAAAAAAAAGCTTCTCCCTTGCCCCACTAAACTTCTCCCTTAATTCTCAGAAGGGAGAAGTCACTTCTCCATAAATTTCTGGGTTAGCTTGATCCCTGATACTTATTCAAATACAAACCCTCTGGTGTTATTGATCATGTGACATTCCCACAAGTCTTCGGAAAACTCTGGTGTGAGATCTAGAACTATGGAGTCTATGCAGCCCATATGGCCTGCAATACATGAAAAGGGGCCTTCCGACATATGCGTAAAAGTGTATCATCCCAGATCAGCCTGTGCAGTCCGTGAATAATTCAAGACGACACTTCCCGTTTTTGTGCGATTTTCTGTTTCACAAAAGTCTACTGTATGAAAAAATTTTATGTAGTCGTAAAGTGCTGTCTCGGATTAGAATGCACAGACTGACAGGCTAATCCGGGATGACACTTTAGGTAAATGTCCAATGGTCTCATTTCGCATGTAGCTGGACATATGAGGATATACCCACCCCCCAAATTTCTTTTTTCTTACTTATGTCTTTCTTCTTTAATGATGATTTGGAAGTTATTGCCTTACTTAAGTTGGCAATGAATCAATTTTTAAGTTTGGTGGGATTACAAAAATCTGATTAACTCCCTTTAAACCTACTACACAATGCCCAGTTTTAATGACGCTGATGAAAAAGATTTTGAAAAAATCACGGGAAAAGGAGAAAATGCTGGTTACCAGCATTTTCTCATTTTCCCCAATGTTTTCTACCCTATCAAAGACAAAAATCATCATTTAAGCTATACTTATTTTGTCATCTGCACATGCTTTAAATTTGGTCTAGTCCAAAATTTTCATAACTGCAAGCCATCATTTTAATTACACTATACTGAAATGGGCTAAAACTTGGTGAGTAGTGGTCTGTGATATGAAGTGTAAAATAAATGTAAAAGATACAAAAATGATACAGGTATGAACCCATTATTAGACAGCAATATCATTCACCGACAACCACGGCTGTGAAAGTACAAACTACAAGCATTATAAATCAATCCTGTACTTAAATATGCAACTTGAGCAGATAATTGGATCAGAAAGTTTGTATCTCAATGCTTGTAAACTGCAACAGGATTTTCCTTATTCTTACATTATGGCAGAGACATTGAAATGTGCCGCCACATTCAATTTCTTTGAGTTTACTTTCTACGGTGTTCTTCAGCCAAACAACTCTAGCAATTACATGGGAATACTTGCTGTTTGTGATTGCCCAGGTCAGTATCAATGTTTGATGTTTTCCAGAGAGGCAAATGAAAAAGAACTGGGGGACACATTAAAAACAGTGCTAAAATGTGCAAAACCTAAGCGTTTTTACGGCATTTTTAACTTCCAGAGATTAATTCTAAGCAGGATTTTTGAGGGACAACAACCAGTTGAAAAAGGTGGATGGCTGCTTATACTCAGACATGCAAATAAACTACCAGATCTTGACCCAAAGACTGCTCCATTGATTAAAGTTCTTCATCCACAAGATGCCACTGTTATCACCAAAATACAAACGGGAGAAAATAACACAGAAGCTGAATTACAAAGAACCATTGGAAATGGAGTGGGATATGGAATCTTTTATGAAGATCAGCTTGTAAGCTGGATAATACTGACCAAATATGGAACAATGGGGAAACTGTTCACCTTTCCAGCAGCAAGGGGACACGGATATGGTTCTAGTGTTGCAAACAAGCTTGCGCAACACCTTCTGAGTTTGAGTATCACACCGATGGTATTTGTAGAAGTGAACAACTTTAAATCCTTGGGGCTCTTCTCAAAGTTAGGATTTGAGAAGATTGACAGAATATCCTGGATATCATACGATTCACAAGAACAACAGTAACATTCACTATTACTTTATACTGTAGGAGCAATTTCTTCTTTTCCACACATGCTCACAGATCCAAATAGCGGGAGTGATTTTCATTTCAAAATTTAAAATATTAATAACTCTCCACTAAACCCTATGTTATGGGTACTCAGTAGAATCATCTCATCGAGACAATTCTATTGAGTACCCACAACACAGGGTTTAGAAGAGAAATAATGGATTTAGAATGCCATCACTCCCCCTTATCTGGAGCTCTGCATGCTTTAAAAGCCTTCAGGACTGTTTGGTAATAGCTTAAAATGAAAATTCTGAATTATTTGAGCTGCAAACTCGATTTAATGGACAGCGTTGGTATACCGAAACAAACAACTACCAAGTAAAGCCATTTGTGAATTCTATTTGAGCCATGCTCTGCAAAAAGGGGCTTAACTCTTTACCAAACGACAAAATTTTAGACAAGTCCAAATTGAAACCTTTTGCAGACGACAAACTAAATGTAACTGAAAAATTGAAATTTGTTTTTTGGAAGGGTAGAAAACATTGTGGGAAAAGGAGAAAATGCTGGTTACCAGCATTTTCTCTTTTTCCCACAATGTTTTTAAAAGGCCTCTTTATCTGGGTCGTTAAAAGTCAAGATTATGTGGTAAGGGGTTAATGCACCTCCGTGAAGCATCATACTAAACAAATCAACACAAAATGATGGGTCCTTGAAGTCCAGTTTGTCTAACACCCAATTGAATAATGAGGTGAACAAGTTCTATGACATACAGAAAATTGACCAACAGCCAAAGGTTTCCACCCAGGATTCTTTTTGCAAATGCATTAAGCCCCCTTTTTCATACAGCATCGCTCACATGAAGAGATTATGTTAATTCAGTAAATAACTTACTTACGGATTTAAGTTTTTGCAGTCCACGCAGGCTAACCTAGGTCAATACTTTTTCGCAAGATGTATTAAGCCCCCTTTTCACAGAGTGTGGCTCATTCATATTTAACTCTTTACCATACAAAAAAAACAGACTTCCATAATCAAAATCATTTGCAGATAACAATTAAAAATGGATTTGTCTTTGAAAGGGTGGAACATTTTCTTGGAAAAGGAAAAAAAATATTGGTTACCACATTTTACCACAATGTCTTCCAAAGCCTTCTTCTTCAAAGTTGTAAAAACATTCAGTTGCTTGGTACAGGGTTCATGCTTATAGTATAGCATCTACTTTATAAATGAGCCATGCTCTGGCAAAAAGGGGGTTTAATGCATCTTTCTGATGCAAGATTCCAAGCAAGTCCTCAGAATATTATACATGTACATCCCTTACATTAACCCTTAGAGCGCCAAATAAACCTATCAGACTGTTTCAAACTAGAAATACAACCCAAATAATTACAATTTCATGGTTGCTTTTGTCTACATTGTTTCAACAAAGCGGACAGTGTAGATCAAAGATCAGGCTGCACGTTTTGTGCAGCCTGATCTTGATCTACACTGGCCACAAAGGCATCCGTAGTCATGAAAGGCACTTTAAGGGTTAATTTGGATAACAACCTAACGATTCATGAGGTACACTGGTCCTTTGACATGCAGAAAATTGACCAAAAGCAATAGGTTTCCGCCCAGGATTCTTTTTGCAAATGCATTAAGCCCCCTTTTTCACAGAGCATGGCTTACATGAAGAGATTATGTTAATTCAGTAAATAACTTGCTTGGAGATTTAAGTTTTCATAAAATACATGTGTATAATTTCGTCCAAAAACACCCTTAGTATCTGCACAGAATGTGCTTTAATCAGTATACTAGGACATGTAATTAATTCTGAAATCAGTATCGTTTTAGAACTAAACATACAAACACACACAATTTTCATTAAATACACAAGCATATTTAAAGACAAGCTAATAACCAAACAAAATAAAATAAAGTTACATTTCTTTCAAAACTAGAGATATAACAGAACCAGGGTCCGTATTCACAAACCATTCTTAAGAACATTCTTGGTCTTGTTCTCCAAAATTTTCCAAATTTGAAAGAAGCACACCTTCTGATTGGCTAAACCATTTGGTTTAGCCAGTCAGAAGTTGTGTTACTTTCAAACTTGGAAATCTTGAAGAATAAGTCTAAGAACGTTCTTAAGAATGGTTGGTGAATAAGGACCCTGATCTGCAGTTACTATGGCTGACAGTGTATATCCACAATAAGACTGTAAAAAAACATGTAATATAATCTCGGATCTATACTGCCAGATATGTTACAATTGAGCCATGCTCTGGCAAAAAGGGCTTAATGCATCTTTGTGATGCACCATACAGAGCATGACACCACAGATTTTGGGATCCATTAACCCTTTATCAAATGACAAAATTTTAGACTGGGCCAAATTGAAAGCATTTGCAGACGACAAATTAAGAGTAGCTTAAATAGTAATTTATGTATTGGATAGAGTAGAAAACATTGTGGGAAAAGGAGAAAATGCTGGTTACCAGCATTTTCTCCTTTTCCCACAATGTTTTCAATAGGCTTCTTTCTCAGGGTCGTTAAAGGTCAGGATCGTGTGGTAATGGGTTAAATTCATTATGTCTATCAACCAACTGTATCACAAGAAAGACTAGTCTTTTGATATACCGAAAATTGACCTATAGCAAAAAGTTTCGGCCTAGGTCAGCTGTGCGGACTGCACAGGCTGACCTGGATCAATACTTTTTGCAGATGCAATAAGTCCCCTTTTTACAGAGCATAGCTCAATTATATTTCCATTTTCTATCATACCATTACAACGAAAACAGGCATGAAAATTCAATATTTCAGTCTCTTTTACTGACTAAAAGTGTTGATCTTATCTACCAGTACATGCATTTGACACTCATATGGTAAAAGCAACTACATTTAACAAGCATTTCAGACATATTTTATACATTTGTTTTGCATTTCAACATCCTATATAACACTGCTATTGTAAAACATGCTGCAATATAGAGGACGAATTACACTTACTTGTTACTTGCATCTTCATCTGGCCATGCCCTTGCTGTATTAAACTGTTCATCCTGTAATATAAAACCATTAACTCTTTACCAAACAAAAAAATTTTAGACCAGTCCAAATTAAAAGCATTTGCAGACGACAAAATAAATGTGACTGAAAAATTGAAAATTGTTTTAGGAAGGGTAGAAAACATTGTGGGAAAAGGAGAAAATGCTGGTTACCAGCATTTTCTCCTTTTCCCACGATGTTTTCAAAGCCTTCTTCCTCAGGGTCGTTAAAAGTCGGGATTGTGTTGTAAAGGGTTAATCAATAATCTCTTGAGAAAAACAATATCCCTTGTTTTAATGATCCTAAGGTAGAAGGCTTTTGCAAACATTGCAGGAAAAGGAGAGAATGCCTGCAACCAGAATTTTCTCCTTTTCCTATAATGTTGACTACCCTTTGAGAGACAAATCCCGTCATTTGAGACACATTCAGTTTATTGTCTGCAAACCCTTTCAATATGGAAAAAGGGTAAAACTTTTTGTTGTCTGGAAGAGAGTTACCCAATTTAAATCTAAAACTGATTTCAGAAGATATGGGTTTTTGCTCTTTATACTTGAATTAATAATTCTTCAAGGATTTTAGAGGCTTGAAATTACTTTTTACCTTTTTAGTGCCAAAAATAGCTCTGTTTTGTATACATCAATGATTAATATAAGGCTGTATTGTGTGCAGTCTATGCTTTTCAGTCAAAGCATCAATCATGCAATGCAATTTGATACTTTGTGTAATACTGTAGCCAAAATGCCTTAAAATTTAATGTCTTCCATTGCCCACCCACCTCCCAACAGTACTTCAGAGCAGGAATGTCTTGAATCAAAATCAAAAAGGTTAACATGGTATGATAGGATATATAAGAAAATATTCTGGCATATAAAGGCTTAAGCCTTTATATGTTGGAAAAAGGTTACCTACATGAACAGGAACATTAGTCTACAATAAACCTTTAATAGTTACGCAATAAACCTTTTTGTTTAGATACAAATTAATGTATTCCTGTTGTATGTACCTCTCACAAACAAGTAAGAAAAATCTAATCTATACTAGAAGCAATTAATGAAGCTCTCATATCACTGAATCTTGGAATCTTTTTCATCATATTCATCTGTGTAGCAGACAAGCCGATGTTCTTATAACCCTGAGGAAGAAGCTTTTGAAAACATTGTGAAAAAGGAACTATTCATAGGCAAATCCCATCATTTGCACCACATCTATGCTGTTGTCTAGTAATGGTTTCAATACAAACGAGCCTAAAATCTGTTATCTGGTAAAGGGCTATGCTCCAAACCCACAGAAAAAAGCATTTTATTCCACATGTGAACACCAACAATTCATTCCAAGCTTTGCGTATAAAATGTAGAGGACACAAAAAAGAACAATTGTATGTTTTAACCCTTTCCCAAACAAGCCCTGGTTTTCACGTGTCTGCAGTACAAGTCTTTTGAAAACACTGTGGGAAAAGGAGAAATTGCTCATAATGAGCAATTTCTCCTTTTCCCACAGTGTTTTCTATCCTTTTCGAGAACTTTCTGCCATTTTCATCAAATTTAAAATTGTCGTCTGCAAACTCTTTCAATTTGGACCAGTCCAAATTTTGTCGTTTGGGAAAGGGTTAATTGTAAGGAATACCAGAATCTGGTATCTGTAACTCAAGCAGCTGAGCATAAAATTTGTGACTGTACTCTAGTTCAAAGCAATTTTCTTTTTCTTCCATCTTGCCGCTGTTCCCCGAAGACATTCTGAATCATTAGCAGTTACGGGTACATATAATTGTAGAGTGGAAATAATTAAAAAAAAAAAAGATACATAACATAAAAATTTATATCCATCATTAATCTTTTCAACCATGACTCCAAGATATGGAGTGATAAAATTATTGATGCAGAAGACTACAATACAAGAAAACTTTCAATTAAAAGAGAAAAAAATATAAATGAATAATTTTTTCAAATACCCTTTTACAGAGTCATGAATTTTCCAAATTTCATTCTTCGCAATAGATACCTGCTTCTTTACATAAAGAAATATATACAATAAAATATTCAAGACAACTAATTAGATTTTTTAAGTTCATCTATTTATTTATTTTATTCTATCGTTCATTCAAATATTTACTCTTTATTTTCTTTGCCAAAATGGATTGACATTGTATACTGAATGCCGGTAAAATATGCATGTCACCAACTTTATTTCAAAACACCCAGCAAAGGTTTAATCCTTTCCCAAACAAGCCCTGGTTTTCGCGTGTCTGCCATACAAGTCTTTTGAAAACACTGTGGGAAAAGGAGAAATTGCTCGTAATGAGCAATTTCTCCTTTTCCCACAGTGTTTTTCTACTCTTTTTGATAACTTTCTGCCATTTTCATCAAATTTAAAATTGTCATCTGCAAACTCTTTCAATTTGGACTAGTCCAAAATTTGTCGTTTGGGAAAGACTTAAGCGGTATTCCTTTGATATCTGTACTGTCATACTTGTAAAATTATATGCATGTGTCATATTACTCTGACAATTTGCATGTAATCACCTACAACCCTTTTTGATTATCATTGATTGTGATTGGATTAACCCTTTACCAGACGACAAAATTTTAGCCTTGTCCAAATTGAAAGCATTTGCAGACGACAATTTCAGTGTGGCTCAAATGGTGGAATTTTTCTTTGATAGGGTAGAAAACATTGTGGGAAAAGGAGAAAATGCTGGTTACCAGCATTTTCTCCTTTTCCCACAATGTTTTCAAAAGACTTCTTTCCCAGGGTCGTCAAAAGGTGGCATTGTGCAGTAAAGGGTTATACATATTGGGTAAGTCAAGTTAACATCCTTTTTACTATTGGTCATACAGATTAGCAAAAAGCAGCAAATGTTTAGAAATACATGTATTTATCTATTCTTTATATTCTTCTTGTCAGGTTTTTTTCCTCTAACTGGAAAAACTAAATTTGGTAATTATCATATGTTTTTGTATCATCTACTTTCAAATTAAATACATTTATCTGGTGATCCTTTTTTTTCCAACTACATAAGATACATATAAGCCATGCTCTTGCAAAAGGGGGCTTAATGCATCTCTGTGATGCATGATACCAAGCAAGTCATCACATGATCATGGGTCTATAAAGTCCACTCTGTCTAACAACCCACTGAATCCTGAGGTAGACTGGTCCATGGGCATACAGAAAATTGACCAATAGCGAAAAGTTTCAGCTTAGGTCAAACATGCACGGACTGCGCAGGCTGACCTGGATCAATACTTTTCGCAGATGCATTAAACCCCCTTTTCAAAGAGCATGGCTATATATATATATATATATATATATATATATATATATATATATATATATATATATATATATATATATAATTTGATAAAAGCCTTGGGAATCTGGTGAAATTATTGAATTACACATCAGGCACTGATTATGAAAAAAAAAATCTCTATAAGTGTACTTTGAACACTAAAAATAAGCTCCTTTTTGTTCTGGTAAAAAGATTCATTACAGTAGCAGACAAATGATTTTAAGACATGTTTAGCGAGTATGATTTAACCCTTTCCCAAACAAGCCCTGGTTTTCACGTGTCTGCAGTACAAGTCTTTTGAAAACACTGTGGGAAAAGGAGAAATTGCTCGTTACGAGCAATTTCTCCCTTTCCCACAGTGTTTTCTACCCTTTTGATAACTTTCTGCCATTTTCATCAAATCTAAAATTGTCGTCTGCAAGCTCTTCAATTTGGACCAGTCTAAAATTCATCATTTGGGAAAGGGTTTAAATGTATTACATTATCAAATGTAAGAGATGTAAGGCAGCATTTTTTAACTGACTTCGAAATAAACAAGCCTCTTTTTCAATTTTCAAGTCTATGACTCCAAAAGACATAACTGCCTTCTCTCAAATTGTTCTAATGCTTATTTCAACTCAAATAATTATTTCATTGTTAAAACATCTTCTTGCACAGATCTATTAGCAAGCCATAATAGCATATCATGTGTCTTAGGTTTTTGATTCGCAGACCACTTGACATCAGTAAGAGGTGCCATCACTTGCCAGTCGTTTGGTCGATTATTATATAGATTTTATAACTTGTGGCACTTGCAATGGAACTGAACCAATAATGCAAAGAAGCAGCAGGTGTAAATGAATATTACGATTAAAACCACTAAAATCAGAGGAAAGCGTGTCAGCCGTGTATTATGCAGTCTTAACCCTTTCCCAAATGACAAATTTTGGACTGGTCCAAATTGAAAGAGTTTGCAGATGACAATTTTAAATTTGATGAAAATGGCAGAAAGGTCTCAAAAAGGGTAGAAAACACGGTGGGAAAAGGAGAAATTGCTTGTTACGAGCAATTTCTCCTTTTCCGACAGTGTTTTCAAAAGACTTTTACTGCAGACACGTGAAAACCAGGGCTTGTTTGGGAAAGGGTTAATCTTGGTCTATGCTCTCCACAAAATACACTCATGTTTGCATATGGTGAGATACATGTTGACAATTTTTTTTCACACATTTAAAATGCCTTTCACATCTATAATTGCCAGTATAGATCAAGATCAGACTGCACAAGATGTGCAGTCTGATCTTTGATCTACACTGTCCCCTTAGCCGAGACATTCTGGACAATAGCAACCCTGACATTGCTCTTGAAAGGTTCTTTTTTCTCCAATGGAAATGTAAATTGGGTTTATTTGGCCCACTAAAGGTTAACCCTTTACCAAAAGGCAAATTTTTTTCTTGTCCAAATTTAAAGCATTGCAGACAACAAGATAAATGTGGCTCAAAATTTGAAATTTGTTGTAGGACAAACAGAAAACATTGTGGGAAAGGCAGAAAATGCTGGTTACCAGCATTTTCTCCTTTTCCCACAATGTTTTCGAAGCCCTCATCCTCAGGGTCATTTAAAGTCTACATTGTGTGGTAAACGGTTAAATAAAGATTGTGAGTAAAATTCTTGGATATGAGAGCTTATTATACATCAAAGTATGAAAGCAAAAAATAAATAGAAAGCTCCAACCTCAGACCCTGCCAAAAAAGCATCACAAAAGGTGATATTTACAATAACCAAATAATGAGAAGATAAGGCATGACTACTAACAGAGAAAACATTGCAAGCGAAGGAGCTGAAAGAACCTTAAAATGTCTTTCTTGGTCACCGGCATTTTCTCCTTAACCCACAATGTTTACAAAAGCCTTCTTCTCCACGGTCATTAACTCATTACCATAGACTAGTCTAAATTGAAAGCAGTTGCAGACGGCAATTTAAATGTGACTCAAATAATGGAATTTGTCTTAGATAGGGTAGAAAACATTGTGGAAAAAGGAGAAAATGCTGGTTACCAGCATTTTCTCCCTTTCCCACAATGTTTTCAAAAGGCTTCTTTGTCAGGGCCGATAAAAGTCAGGATTGCGTGGTAAAGAGTTAAACTATGGGACTGTATGGTAAAGAGTTAAAATTATTCTCATTATGAGGACTTTTCTTTACATTTAATGACCATTTATATTACTGCTCTTATTCTTAGTTCATAACCAAGCCTTCTAAACAAATGAGTCAGCTACGAGTAATCTGATTGGCTGGTTTTTTTTTTTAACTTTATTTTGAGTCGTTGCAGAATACAATTTATTTTTCACCTTAACCTTTACAGCCCCAGTGGTTAAAATAGGCTCTTGCAGACACCATAGAATAAGACTGGGCTGCAAATTGCCCCCTTACTTTAGCTGCATTGAGACAAGATGTTAAGTTCTTCAAAGCATTTACAAACTAGTTTGAAGGTTGTAAATTAAGCCTTTACCACACAGCTGTGAGTCTTAATGACCTTGAAAAAGAAACTTTTGAACACATAATGGAAAAAGGTGAAAATGCTGGTAACCAGCCTTTTCACCTTTTCCCACAATGTTTTCTACCCTTCCCAAGAAGAACTTAAATTTTTTAGTTTTGTTTACTTTGTTGTCTGCAGATGTTTTGTGTTTGGACTCGTCTAAAATTTTGTCATTTGGTAAAGAGTTAAGCAAAATAATAATAACCCTATGTACAAGCCCAATTTTTCTCAAAATCTAGGAACTTTGCCAAAGCAGTGATGCTGTCAATCTTCCTAGAATAATTCATTTTGTTACTATCAAAGTACTCCAAACCATCAACAATTTTGAAAATTTTACTTAACTCTTTACAAAATTTAAGGCTGGTCCAAATTGAAAGCATTTGCAGACGACAAATTAAATGTGGCACAAATAATGGACTCTGTGTCTGATAGAATAGAAAACATTGTGGGAAAGGGATAAAATGCTGGTTACCAGCATTTTCTCCTTTTCCGACAATGTTTTCAAAAACCTTCTTTTAACCGGGTCGTTAAAAGTCAGGATTGTGTGGTAAAGGGTTAAACTTTTACAAAATGACAAAGTTTTAGACTTGTCCAAATTCAAAGCATTTTCTCCTTTTCCCACAATGATTTCTACCCTTTCAGAGGCAAATCCTTTTCATTTAACCATTTACCACATAATCCCTGGTTTTAACGGCCCCGAGAAAAAAGCCTTTTGAAAACATAGAGGGAAAAGGAGAAAATGCTGCTACCCAACATTTTCTCTTTTTCCCACGATGTTTTCTACCCTTCCAAAATAAAATTTCAATAGTAAAGTCAAATTTTTTTGTTGTCTACAAATGCTTTCAATTTGGACAAATTTAAAATTTTGTCGTTTGGTAAAGGGTTAATTTGTCATCCACAAATTATTTCATTTTTGACAAGTCTTTAAATTCTGTTGTTTGGTAAAGACTTAACTCTTTACCACACAGCAAAATTTTAGACTAGTCCAATTTGAAAGCATTTGCAGATGACAAAATAAATGTGACCGAAAATTTGAAATTTGTTTTGCGAAAGGTAGAAAACATTGTGGGAAAAGGAGAAAATGCTGGTTACCAGCATTTTCTCCTTTTCCCACAATGTTTTCAAAAGGCTTATCAGGGTCGTTAAAAGTCGGGATTGTGTGGTAAAGGGTTAAGGGACCCAGATCATAGCATCAATAGTCCATTACACAATGGCGCAGTCAGAAATAGTACATTAGTTTTTCACTAAAATCTGTGTTGTGGGTAATCAATGGTGCAGACAATTCTGGTGAGAACCCACAACCTAGGTTTTAGGAGTCTGATAACCCACTCTGTTTCTTTGGAACACCAACTGTAATCATTCTATTTTGTAAAATAACAGTTTCTACAGGTGAAAGACATTAACTCTTTACCACACAATTCTGACTTTTAACGACCTTGAGAAAAAAAGCTTTGGAAAACGTTGTGGGAAAAGGAGAAAATGCTGGTGACCACAATCCTTTTCCCACAATTTCTTCCACCCCCCCCCTCCAAAAAAAATTGCAGTTTTTGATCACATTTAATTTGTCGTCTGTAAATGCTTTCAGTTTGGACCAGCCCTAAATTTGTCGTTTGGTAAAGAGTTAATAATGTGTATCAGTCATGGGCTTGTACGTAGGACTGTATACATCATTATCTAACTGTAATTCTACAAGCAATAGTATATGGGCCATGCCCTGGCAGAAAGGGGTTTCATGCATCTCCATGATGTGTTATGCCACGCAAGTCGTCACATACTTCTGGGTCCTTAAAATCCATTTCGTCAAACAACCAACTGAATCACAGTTAGACTGGTCCTTTGACATGCAGAAAACTGACCAATACAAAAAAGTTCTGACACAGGTCAGCCTGTGCAGACTGCATGGGTTGACATGAGTCAATCCTTTTTTGCAAATGCATTGAGCCCCCTTTAACATCGTCTGCATCAGCATGGCTCATACATGTACAAGTATGTATACGTTGTGATCTCTAATGTGGTGTCTTAGCATATCAGTTAACAGCAGGTCTACATTTCTAAGCAACTATTTCAGGTTGAAATAAAAGATATAGAAGCCATTGCTCTTTTGTCTCCCTGTTTTCCCTATGATTCAACAAAAAAGAAATTCCCCTTTACGTAAAATATGTCTCTTTTGTGTCAACTGCAATGATTTTCGGTTAGTTCAAAAATAATTTATTTAACCCTTTACCACACAATGCCGACTTCTCAAGACCCTTGGAGAAAAGGCTTTTGAAATCATTGTGGGAAAAGGAGAAAATGCTGGTAACCAGCATTTTCTCCTTTTCCCACAATGTTTTCTATCCTGACAGAGACAAATCTCACCATATAAAGAACATTTAATTTGTCGTCTGCAAATGCTTTCAGTTTGAACCAGTCTAAAATTTTGCTGTTTGGTAATGAGTTAAGACTTTCAGGAAAAATTTTAGCCTTTCCTTTATTGAAAGCATTTGCAGAAGACAACCCTAATCTGGCTAAATTAACCCCTTACCATACAAACCCAAGTTTTAACGACCCTTACAAAGATAGCTTTTGAATGTTGCTCAAGTGATGTAGTTTGTATTTGAAAGGGTAGGTAACATAGTGGTCATAGGAGAAAACGCTGGTAACCAGCATTTTCTCCTTTTCCAACAATGCTTTCTACCCTTCCAAAGGTAAATCACATCATTTGAATAAAATTAAATTTGTCATCCGCAAATGCTTTCAATTTGGACAAGTCTAAAATTCTGTCGCTAGGTAAAAATTTGTTTTCAAATATTTATATGTTTTCAATTGGTTTGGAAACATGTAGGCAATAGGACGAAAGGCAGGTTCTTTTTTCACACGTTTTCAAAAGCCTTTTTCCTCTGGGTCATTACAGCATTGTATTGTATTGTTCTGTAAAGGGTTAACCCTATGCCAAATAATCAATATTTGAACATTTTGGAAACATTGTGGGGGTTAAAAAAAAAAGAAAAGGTCATATTCACAAAAACTTTCATACTCTTAACCCTTTCCCAAACAAGCCCTGGTTTTCACGTGTCCGCAGTACAAGTCTTTTGAAAACACTGTGGGAAAAGGAGAAATTGCTCATAACGAGCAATTTCTCCTTTTCCCACAGTGTTTTCTACCCTTTTTGAGACCTTTCAGCCATTTTCATCAAATTTAAAATTGTCGTCTGCAAACTCTTTCAATTTGGACCAGTCCAAAATTTGTCGTTTGGGAAAGGGTTAAATAGTATGGTTTAAATTTAAATGCACTGTAACACCCAAATTTCTTACTTTTGGCCACTACTGGCCCATTAACAATGAAAATAATAAAAATCTATGTATTGCATCACCCTGTTCGAGCCTTCTTTTCCTAAAATCTAAAAAAGCACTAAGATTAACCCTTTACCACACGACAAAATTTTAGCCTTGTCCATATTGAAAGCATTTGCAGACGACAATTTCAGTGTTGCTCAGATGGTGCAATTTTCTCTTGATAGGGTAGAAAACATTGTGGGAAAAGGAGAAAATGCTGGTAACCAGCATTTACTCCTTTTCCCACAATGTTTTCAAAAGGCTTCTTTTCCAGGGGCGTTAAAAGGCGGCATTGTACGGTAAAGGGTTAAGACGGGGGGTTACAGGTAAAAGGTGATATACTGGAAAATGCATATAAATAAGGAAGCCACATGTCACCTTTTACTCATCTCCCCAAATATTGTCGTCAAGTTCTAACTCTTTACCACATGAAAAAAAAAATAGAACTTCTTCATATTGTGAGCATTCGCAGATAAATACGGCTCAAACGATAGAATCTCTCTTCAACAGAATAGAAGACATTGTGGAAACAGGAGAAGATACTGGTTACCAGCATTTGCTGCTTTTCAAACAATTTTTCAACAGCCACCTTTCTCAAGGTCAATAAAACTAGGGATTATTTGGTAAAAGAGTTAAAACAGAAAGACGACACAAAACAAAAGCTTTGCAACAAAATTTGAACTGCACACTCTGATCAAATAACAAATATCTCTAGACAACATGCCTTGCTCCCAAGCATTTTTCTGGAACTGTTTCAAATTGATACTTCTAAATTGTGTCAGGAAAAAAACCTAAGTAAGGATTTTTTTTTTTTTAAATAAGAGCATCGTATATGGATGTCAACACTCGGCTGCAGTTGCTTGATTTTTCAGTGAAACTTCTAAGTAAAAAAGGGGCATAACTGTGTCAAGAATACTTTGATAGTTACTTGTCCTTGTTGTTTGGGTTCCCCTTTTCATAATTAAAAACTTGTCCAAGTGTGAAGTAAATATCTTCAGAAACGACAGAGATATTATGAAATGTCAACGTTTTTGAACGACGACAATGCCGATACAGACGATGCAGGGCTATGACGATACCTAGACATTTTCTTCCAAAATAGCCAAGGTAAAAATGGTAAAAGAAAAACAGAATCCCAAATATGCATATTTCATGACATTATCAAACCCTTTACCACACAAGCCAGAGTTCAAACCACCCTTAGAAAGAAACCTTTTGAAAACAATGTGAGAAAAGGAGAAAATGCTGTTAAACAGCATTTTCTCCTTTTCCCACAATGTTTCCTGGCCTTCAAGGGGTAAACTACATCATCTGGAAAAAAAAAAAAAAATGTCATCTGCCAATGCGTTGAATTTGGACAGGTCGAAAATTCTGTTGTTTGGTAAAGAGTCAATAAACATATCTATTATTTCTATTCAAAATGCCAGAATTGAATAGCAAAACTTTTGTTTTTTTCTTTTGTCAAAAAAAAAAAAAAATAAATATCAACATAATTAAATCCACTCTTTATAAAGCAAAGCAGGATGAGGGCTCCGGGTAAACACTGGTTTTAGGCAAAATTAAATGAAATGCCAAAGAGTAGATAGAGTATCAAATACAGATGATGATGATAATGTACCCGAATATCATCATAGTCCCAGCCTCGTGCACTATGATACGACTCCACTGTCTGGAAAACCAGAAAACATACAAAACATCAATTATTTCTCAAATTAACACTTCACCAAACAATCCCATGTTTTATCGACCCTGAGGAAGAAGTCTTTTGAAAACAGTGCAGGAAAAGGAGGAAATGCTGGTAATCAGCATTTATTTCCTTTTCCCACAATGTTTTCTACCCTTTTATATACAAAAATCACCATTTCAGCTAGATAGAATTTGTCGTCTGCAAATGCTTTCAATTTGGACCAGTCTAAAATTTCATCGTTTGGTAAAGAGTTATACACTTAAACTTTGGCTGCTAAGCACAACTCAATGCAATTTTGCTGAGAGTAAAAAATCAACATCAGACAGCAGAAAATATCTTTGACCTACACTGTCCAATACTGTAATACGATTGCCAAATGACATCACAATAATTATGAAGTCAGATGATCCTTTCTCATCATGTGTAAAATATAAATGAGCCATGCTCTGGCAAAAGGGGGCTTAATGCATCTCCGTAATGCATTATACCAAGCAAGTTATCACATAATTATGGATCCATAAAATCCCTTTTGTCTAACAACCGACTGAATCATGAGGTAGAATGGTCCTTGGGCAAAACTCCTTTGACATTCAGAAAACTGACCGATGGCAAAACATTTCAGCCCAGGTCAGCCTGCACGGACTGCAGGCTGACCTCAGTTTTTTTTTTTTTTTTTTTTTTTTTTTTAGGGGGGTGGGGGGCAGGATGCATTAAGCCCCCTTTTCAGACAGCATGGTCCATTTAATACAAAAATCCATGGTTGTTAAGTAAAAGAAAGATTTCCAATGTTCTTTGATTCCAACAAAATGCATGTGATGATGCCTAAAAAATATTTACATCTTGCCAAAAATCAGCACAAAGGCTATCTACCAGCCAAGACTATCTAGCAATCAATGTCTTGAACAATTCCCTGCAAGAAAACTAACAACATGCATGACACTGTAAACCTAAGATTTGTTCAGCAGTATTACCACTCGGGCAGAAAACCTCATGTTTTAACAAACCTAACAAAAGAGGCTTTTAAAAACTGGGAACCAGCATTTTCTCCTTTTCCCACATTGTTTTTTACCCTATTCAAGACAAATTTCACCATTTGAGTCATGTCTAATATGTCATCTGTAAACACTTTCAATTTTTACATTTTTTTGTCAAGAACATGTCTATTCCAGCCAAGTTTTTATATCAGCTTATTATTAGATTTGCAGCCAAATACAGCACACATCCACAAAAATACCCAAAATCAACAGGACAAAATGGTTTTTTGCTTTATGAAACAATTCCACATTTTCACCACCCTAAGGAAGAAAGCTTTTGAAATCATTATACTGGTAAAGGATTAAAATGTATAAAAAGGGTATGATTCAAAAACACAGAATATATGTAAAATGTTAAAGGTTGCCACATACACAACAAAGGCAGAATTAAGTCTTTACAAGGCTACAAAATTTTAAATTTGTCCATAATGAAATCATTTGCAGAGGACACAGTAAGTGTGGTTCAAATGTGAGATTTGGTCTGTAATATGATAGAAAACATTGTTGGAGAAGGAAAAAATGATGATTTCCAGCAATTTTTTTATTTTTTCAAAAGTTGTCTGCAATAGGATCAATAAAATACAGGATTGTTTCATAAGTGGTTAACTCTTTACCAAACAACAAAATTTTAGACTGGTTCAAATTGAAAGCATTTGCAGATGACAAAATAAATGTGATTAAAAAATTGAAATTTGTCTTGGGAAGGGTAGAAAACATTGTGGGAAAAGGAGAAAATGCTGGTCACCAGCATTTTCTCCTTTTCCCGCATTGTTTTCTAAAGGCTTCTTTCCCAGGGTCGTTAAAAGTCGGGACTGTGTGGTAAACAGTTAATATGAATGAAAAATTGTCAGAGTATGAGGGACATGGAATATATCAGACTTGGATTTTCCAAGCATATGATGCCAGAGATTTGAGCCTTAACTCTTAGGCTGCTAAGCCTGACTCAAGTCTTTTGCAAACAATGTAGATCCAAGATCAGACTGCATAGACCATGCAGTCCGATTTTGGATCTACATTTTCCGACAAGGCAATAGCTTTGCCCAAAAAAGAACTTTGAAATAGCCATAATCAGGATTTTACCATCGGCTTGAGTGTTTCATTAAAGGTATTGAGCAGGATGATATAAGAAAAGGTAACCAAAAAGTTACAGATCTGAATAGAAAGGGTAGAGGATACAGAATGAGGTAAAGATAATATTAAAACCAAAACTTTGTGCAATACTCACAGGACTGATATTTGTTGGTATGTTTACTGAAAATAAAAAAAAAAATAAGAAATCATAATCTATGTTCATAAGATAAAGGTGTCTTTACAGCTGATCAGTTAGAATGAAAATTGCAAGTTCTATTTACATTCAAGCCATATTAATTGAAATATGTAGCAGGAGAGATGAAATTGCTTCTACAGACAGATGGAGTGAGAGTGAGACAGACCTATAGTATCTGACATAAGTTGGCATTTGAGATAAAATTTTATTAAACGAGTCTAGAAAAATCTTATTAACCCTTTCCCAAACGGCACATTTTGGACTGGTCCAAATTCAAAGAGTTTGCAGATGACAATTTTAAATTTGACGAAAATGGCAGAAAGTTATCAAAAAGAGTAGAAAACACTGTGGGAAAAGGAGAAATTGTTCGTTACGAGCAATTTCTCCTTTTCCCACAGTGTTTTCAAAAGACTTGTACTGCAGACACGTGAAAACCAGGGCTTGTTTGAGAAAGGGTTAAGAGAACCTCAGGCAAGCTTCATAACATTTCTAGATGAGTGCCATAAAATTTTACCCCAAATGCCATTGAATGTCAGATTATTTTTATCATAACACATCCATATTTCACAAATTTTAGATAAGAAGATGCAAAGCCTTCTATGCACAAGCAGTAATTTCCATACCCAAAAAAATTACTTCTTTGAAATACATACAAAATTATGTCCCAAATGATGTCATACAATTCCGATAATAAACATGTCTAAGATAAGAAAATTTATAATGGGTATATTACACTGAAAACGAGGAAGGATATGTGGAATAGTGGATAATTGTCTGTTTCGGTGTATGATCGCAATTTCTTTCATCGAGTGAAAAGCAAGGGCTATATTTTCACATGTAAAAACATGGCCTTTTCTTTTCACGAGATGAAAGAAATTTCGATCATACACTGAAACAAACAATTATCCTATTTCTTTATACTCCTCACTTTTTCTTTTCACATCCAGTTTTTGCTTATCGTCAAAAATATGTGCGTTTTTCAAGCAAATATCTATTCGATCTAAATGGATGCAAACTAGCTGTAATAATGAAGGTCATGAGTAATGTTGACTACGTCATAAAAGATGCCATTTCCTCAATAAAAATTCATTCATGTTCTATAAATATCCGTGGCATGTCAGAAAAAAAAGTTATAACATTCACTGGTCAACTGTAACATTCATCAGTGAATTTTATGGATTTAATTCACTGTTAGATTTCTATAAACTACTGAAAACTTTATCCTTGTATTATCCCCCTAGCTAAGGGAAGAGCAGGGATGTAATTTTCTGTATAATGAGTTAATGGGTAAATCTTCCCACAGCATAAAAAGTCACATGTGTACCTGTAAGTTCTATGCTGTTTCTTGCAGCACTGTATCTGTTGGACGATTTGGACGAGGAGATCCGTCGGGGAACATCAGACAGGAACTAAAGGGAAATAAAGAAACAACACTTAACTCTTCATCACAAAATACCAAGTCTTACAATCCTGAGGAAAAAACCTTTTGAAAACCTTGTGGGAAAAGGGGAAAATGCTGGTTACCAGAATTTTCTCCTTTTCCCACAAGGTTTTCTACACTTTCATAGACAATTACCATCACTTCAGCTACATTTAATTTGTCGTCTGCCAATGCTTTCAATTTGAATAGGTCTAAAGTTTTATCTTCTGGTAAAAGTTATGACATTCCTACTGCCGGTCTTGCAGCAGCCTGTCAAGTAAACATTGTGGCAAACAGGAAAAATAGTCATAATGAGAAATTTCCTTTTGCCACATACAATTAGATATGTTTCCTTGAATAAGACCACAATTTAACCTTTACCACACAATCCCGACCTTGAATGACCTTGATGAAGAAAGCCTTTGAAAACATTGTGGAAAAAGGAGAAAATGCTGGTAACCAGCATTTTCTCCTTTTCTCACAATATTTTCTACCCTTCCAGATAGACACATTCATTTTTGAGTCAATATCATTTTGACGTCTGCATATGCTTTGAATTTGGACAAGTCTATAATTCTGTTGATTGGTAAACAGTTAATGGTGATTATCCATACTTTACAAGGATGTCTTCAAGGTCATCTGTTCTAATTTCATGTTAACCCTTAACCTGCCAAATAAGTTCGTTGAAACTTTCAAGTCAATAGGTAAAAACCCAAATATTGCTATTTCAAAGTTAATTTTAGGGGAAAAATATCTCATTGGACAGTGTAGATCCAAGATCAGACTGCATGTTCTGTCCAGCTGAATTTTTGGTATTCTCTGTTGTTTAAACGAAAATTGATTACAGTTTACCAGTTTACCCCTTAACCACACAATCCCAACCTTTAACGACTCTGAGAAAGCTTCTATAACCATTGTGAAAAAAGGAGCAAATGCTGGTAACCAGCATTTTCTCCTTTTTCCACAATGTTTTCTACCCTTCCCAAAACAACTTCAGTCACATTTAATTTGTTGTCTGTAGATGCTTTCAATTTGGACAAGTTTAAAATTCTGTTGTTTGCTAAAGAGTTAAGGACGAATCTGCTGTTTTGACTGCCTTTAGCCGTTTCTAATAAGAGAGAAAATTGGCATTTCATGAATGTCCCCCCACGATACACATACCTCATCATCATCCTCTGCTTGCATGTCGTATGTATGTTGTGGGTTGCGTACTCTATCCAACAAGTCTTTTGTGAGCCTTTGGGATAACTGTCCCTGAACAAATGGATGCTGAAAGATGCAAAAAATATACAGATAGTCTTAAATTTTTCAGTGCAATATATATATATATATATATATATATATATATATATATATATATATATATATATATATATGATCTCTTTTGACAGCTGTATATACAATCAACTAAAACTCAGGGAGACTTTTCTAGCATAAGCTTGACTAAACAAACAAACAGGATCAACCTAAGATCAGACTGCATGCAGTCTGATCTTGACATGCAGTCTGATCTTGATCTATGCAGTCTGCAAAGCTTCTGTGTTCTTCCATAGCATTGAAAAAAAAATTAAAAGAGTAATCATTATGATTACAATTGCATAGGTTTTTTCAAACATATAAACTATACTACTAAAAAACTTCATATAAAGATACCTTCCAAAATGTTCTTAGCTCATTACCTACTGAAGGCAGCATTCTTGTCTTTGGGGACATTTTTGTCTTTGGCAACATGTTCGTCTTTGGCAACATGTTTGTCTTTGGCAACATTTTTGTCTTTGGCAACATTTTAGTATTTCAGCATGCCATTTTTGAAAACAAAGTGGTCCATGTAGCTTACATCCAGTAAATTCTCCTTTTTCCTCAAGTTTTGACATGAATTCAGGATCTAAAATCTTATGTTTGTGATTAGCTCTATCAAAATATTTCTCTCAGGAGAAAACACCTTAACCCTTTACCACACAATTCTGACTTTTAACAACCCTGAGAAAGAAAGCTTTTGAAACATTGAGGAAAGAGAAGAAAATGCTGGTAACCAGCACTTTCTCCTTTTCCCATAATGTTTTCTTCCCTTGCCAAAAAAAATTTAAAAGTTTGAGTATAATTTATCTTGTCCTCTGCAAATGCTTTCTATTTGGGCTAGTCTCGGATTATGTCATTTGGTAAAAACTTAAATGAATTAGACAATCAGCTCACATTTTATGTCATCCATTTTTTAAGTTATAATTTACAAAATCTTTGACCATCTTGCAAAAGGATCATGGGCTTCTCTCAGATTGTCACCACTAAAGGGCTGTATGTCTGCACTACATATGTGTAAAAATTAATTTAATCCTATCACTGTTTAGAAAAGCTACAGAGGTGTTCCACAAACTTAAAATGGATCTCTCATCATCAAAATAATGTCAGCCTCTACATAAACAAAATAGATAATCCAAACAAAATACAATGATCAATTATATATCTCAAACTTTATCTTACCTCTAATAATTTATCTGCCGGTGGTCTTTTCTTCGGATTTTTTGTAAGAGCAACTTTAATAAAATTGTGAAATACTGGTGCCCTATAGAAGAGAAATAAACAAGAAAAATGGGTGTAGACTCCTTCCCTTTTGCTTGAAAAAAATCAGCTGTGAAATAAAATGTTCATACATAACCACCTGCGTAAGTTATTGTACATGTACATGTATATGGGATTGCAAAACTTGAATTCATGAATTCATCACAAATACAGCTGGAGCAAATTTAAAGTTACTCAAAACCAAAATGATATTTGTATTTTTGTTTTTGACAAGCAAATCTAAAGGAGGACATTACATGCAGGTACAAAAGCACCTCTGCTGCTGCCTTTTTGGTGAAAATTCTAGGTCTGAAAAGGTGCATAACTGTGTATAGAACATTTTTAGGGTTATCTGATCCCTCTGGTATAAGTAACCCTTTAGACAGCAATTTGCCCAAGTCTAAAGAAAAGAATCTTCTGTAATGACAGAGATGTGAGAAAAGTTCAAAGCTGTTCCAGAATGATGATGCAGATAACACAGACGACAACATGGCAACAAAAATACCACAACATTTTCTTCTAAACAGCCATGCCAAAAATCAAGGAAAATCTATTCATAAGTAAACAATACTAACCATTTTGTTTTGTCTTTCAACTGTGGAGGTTTAAAACCGCTTTTTGACATTAAAAACAGGGCCCTGCAAAATATATCAAATAAACGACCGTATTTTGACCCATTGCCACAGAGATACAACTCTCAACATCGCTTTAGGTTTTAAAAGCATTGAGGGAAAAAGAGCAACTGCTTGTAGCAAGCAACTGATCCCTTTTCGTCAATATTTTGCTTACAATTCATGAAAAGTATGCACATAAAAGTATACAACACAGATACAACTACCAACAACTCTATATGATAGGTTTTAAAAGCACTGACAGAAAAAGGAGTAATTGCTTTAACCCTTTATCATACAATCCTGTTTTTTAACGACTCTGAGAAAGAAACCTTTTGAAAACATTGTGGGAAAAGGAGAAAATGCTGGTAGCCAGCATTTTCTCCTTTTCCCATAATGTTTTCTATCCATCCCAAGCCAAATTTCAAATTTTCAGTCACATTTATTTTGTCCTCTGCAAATGCTTTCAATTTGGACTAGTCTAAAATTTTGTCGTTTAGTAAAGACTTAACCCTTTCCCAAACGACAAATTTATCACTCTTCAACATTGACAGCATCAGCAGATGACAAATTTGATTGAGGTACAAATGAACTGGAGGTATCAGATAAGGTAGGAAGCATTCTTGAAAAAGGTTTTCTACCCGATAAAAGACAAAGTCCATCACTTGGATTGCGCAAATGCTTTCAATTTTAACAAGTCTTTTTGTTTGTGATCTCAATGCTTTTTTCTAAGGCCTTTCAGCATATCATGATGAGCAATCATCTCCTTTTGCCATACAGCTTTGTGCACTGGTTGTAAAAGGTCATCTGCATGTGGTAGTGCAGTAGGTTAGGAATGACAAAAGCTTTGATAAACCTTTGCCACACAATCCACAGTTTTAACAACACCAAGAAAGAAAAACCATTTGAAAACATTGTGGGAAAATGAGAAAATGCTGATAACCAGCATTTTCTCCTCTTCCAACAATATTTCCTTTCTATTCGAGGACAAAAACTATCATATGAATAGCATTTGAACTGTCGTCTGCAAATTCCTTCAAAATGGACAAGTCTAAAATTTTGATGTGTGGTAAAGGGATAAGATTTCATGCAGCTTACCTCATTGGATGTAAATCAAACATTGGAGGCTGGAGCTCAGCAAACTCTATGGCTGTAATACCAACCGCCCAAATATCACATTGCTGATTGTAACCTCCTTTTCGCTCCACCGCAGCAACTTCTGGAGCCATCCTGGAAAGGTGAAATAAGATATGTGCCCTCAATAGCAAACATAAGATCATGACGGTCCTATATTGCTTACCTGAGAAAATATCAAGAGCAATGCCTACAGTTGCCAATGCTCCGCTGCAGTTGCTTTCCATGAAAATTCTGAGTCAAAAATGGGGCATAAGTACTGTAAAACTGGAATTGTTCACGTCATGGAAATCTTTGCCATTTACGTGTACTGAGAAAAATCGTGAAGACATCCGCTGGCGTAAATTTACATTAATGTAATTGGGGAAAAAAATTTCAACCTTTCTCCTTTTACTACATTTGATTTTTTTCTGTCCTAATAAAATCATCTGCTGAAAACGTGTAGCAGAAAAGTGGTGATTGACGGACAGATCATCACATCTGTACACATAGATAAAAGAATGTCTTTACACCTGAAACAATAATTATCAAAATGTTGGTTAATTTGTGTGAAAATCGTGATTGTAACAATTTAATGTCGTTTTGAGATTAAAATTCTTTTGTATGTACAAGCTACTGAAAATCGTCTGCTGAAGATGTGTAACGGAAAAGAGGTGACTGTCGGACAGAACATCACACCTATACACATAGATAAAAGAGTGTTTTTATACCTGATACAGTAATTATCAAAATGTATGTTAATTTGTGTGAAAATCAGTGTGTATTACACATACAAGATCGATAGCTAAGTTAATCTTACAATATGTATTTCACATGCATGATCGCCTGTTGCAGGTCTCGCGAAAATTAAAACACACGTTAGGTCAGAATTCAGTCAGAATTTAGTAATTCGTGAAATTTTTGACCCGTGACAATATCCACTTTTACAGTATGTCCAAAATATTTTGATGGTTACCTGCCCCTGTTATAGTGATTCCCTTTTTGACAGTTAACAACCAGTCCAAGTTTGAAGTAAATATCTTCAGCAATGACAGAGATATGATAAAATGTCAAAGTTTTTGAAAATGTCAAAGTTTTTGCATGACGCAGCCAACAGCAGAGACAACACCAAGGGCTGCTTGGTAGAGGGTAAACCACTGGCATAATCTGAACATTTTTAACAGCCCCCAGATGACGCTAGCTACAAAAATTTCAAAGCAAAAGCTTTGCAGTGTCATAGTTTTATTGAACAAGGCAAGTATCATAGGAGGAAAATATATCTGAAGATTTCTTGACAACTCATCACATACAAGGTACTACAATCTGATGCTGTACTGTGGTCTTTAACCCTTTTCCACACAATGCTGACTTTTAACAACCCTGAGAGAGAGGCCTTTTGAAAACCTTGTGAGAAAAGGAGAAAATGCTGGTAACCAGCATTTTCTCCTTTTCCCACAATGTTTTCTACTCTTCCCATATCAAATTTTAATTTCTGGGTCACATTTATTTTGTCATCTGCAATTGCTTTCAATTTGGACAAGTCTAAAATTTTGTCGTTTGGAAAAGGGTTAACAAAAGCTCCTTGGGTTTGCAGCAATTTCTCCTTTGGCAAGAATGTTTTCAAAATTGCACTATTGCATGATGAAGAGTCTCACCTGCAAGGGTAACAAGTATTGTGGTCAAAGGTCACCTCTTGACTCTTTACCAAACGACAAAATTTTAGACTGGTCCAAATTGAAAGCATTTGCAGACGACAAAATAAATGTGACTGAAAAATTGAAATTTGTTTCAGGAAGGGTAGAAAACATTGTGGGAAAAGGAGAAAATGCTGGTTACCAGCATTTTCTCCTTTTCCCACATTGTTTTCAGAAGACTTCTTTCTTAGGGTCGTTAAAAGTCGGGATTGTGTGATAAAGGGTTAAATCTTTACCAAATGAAAAAATTTTAGACTGGTCCAAATTGAAAGCATTTGCAGATGACAAAATAAATGTGACTGAAAAATTGAAATTTGTTTCAGGAATGGCAGAAAACATTGTGGGAAAAGGAGAAAATGCTGGTTACCAGCATTTTCTTCTTTTCCCAAAATGTTTTCAAAAGTCCTCTTCTTCAGGGTTGTTAAAACTCGGGATTGTGTGGTAAAGGGTTAACAAAGCCAAAAGCTTTTATTCAGCTGTCAACGATAGTAACACACTTTACTTACCAATAAGGCGTTCCTATGAAAGACTTTCTTTTACACATTGTTTGAGTTATTTGTGCTGACACCCCAAAATCAGCTGAAAAACAACAAAAAAGACTCTTATTAACCCTTTCCCAAACGACAAATTTTGGACTGGTCCAAATTCAAAGAGTTTGCAGACGACAATTTTAAATTTGATGAAAATGGCAGAAAGTTCTCAAAAAGGGTAGAAAACACTGTGGAAAAAGGAGAAATTGCTCGTTACGAGCAATTTCTCCTTTTCCCACAGTGTTTTCAAAAGACTTGTATTGCAGACTTGTTTGAGTTATTTGTGCTGACACCCCAAAATCAGCTGAAAAACAACAAAAAAGACTCTTATTAACTCTTTCCCAAACGACAAATTCTGGACTGGTCCAAATTCAAAGAGTTTGCAGACGACAATTTTAAATGTGATGAAAATGGCAGAAAGGTCTCAAAAAGGGTAGAAAACAGTGTGGAAAAAGGAGAAATTGCTCATTACGAGCAATTTCTCCTTTTCCCACAGTGTTTTCAAAAGACTTGTACTGCAGACACGTGAAAACCAGGGATTGTTTGGGAAAGGGTTAACCCCTAAAGCCTTGGAACCAGTTTGAGTTGTTTTTCCAAAAAAGTGTGGATTGAGCAGTCTGATCTTAGATCTACAGAAAGTAGATGAAGAAGAAAATACTGAAAACACTGCTTCCCAGCCGTTTCACCTTTTCCCACAGTGTCTTAGCTTTATACCAAATGACAAAATTTTCAGTCGGTCCAAATAAAAAGCATTTGCAGATGACATATCGGATGTGACTCAAATTTAAAAATTTGTTTTGGGAAAGGTAGAAAACATTGAGGGAAAAGGAGGAAATGCTGGTTACCAGTATTTTCTCCTTTTCTCAAATTGTTTTTCAGAAGCTTTCTCTCTAAGAGTCATTAAAAGTCAGAACTGTGTGGTAAAAGGTTAAAAAGCCTTCTTTCCAAAGTCGTTACAACTCCCAATTATGTGTTAAAGGGTAACAGGTTAATTTCAAAAACACAACTTATATATGGCAAAAAAGCTTATTTTTCATTCCTGATTATCATTACTAAATACTGCCTCACAATTCTGCCTTTCAAGGCTTTGAGTCCTTTGATTTCAAAATGTTTTCAAAATTAGGGGGTTTTATAAGTCTTATTTGTATAGATTAGTTAAGTTTTTATGCATTAACAAAGTTGTATACTAGCAAAATTCAAAGCACTTGACAGACAATAAGTAAAATGACTCATTTGTTGGAAATTCTCTTTCTTAAGTTACAAAATAATGTGGACAAGGGTGAATAAAAAGCCTCTTCACGGTTGTTAAAACTCAAGATTATGGGGCAAAGGGTTAAAAAAAATTGCTCATACCTAATTTTACAGCTCCATCGTCTGTTAATAAAATGTTTGCTCCCTGAATAGATAAAAACATTGTTTACAAATAACATTTCATTTCTAAAACAATGTGAAAAGTTGATTATTTAAATGAACAATAATTCAACTGCCTCATTAAGCTTTAACCATTACAAAACAATCTTGCGTCTTCAAGAACCCAACAAAACATGGTTGGTTAAACATTGTGGGAAAAGGAGAAAATGCTAGTTACCATCATCTTCTCCATTTCAACCAATACAGTATTTTCAAAGGCTTACTCCTATCATAAAGAACAGAATTGCTTGGTTTAGGGTAGAGGGTACATCTATACAATTAACTCTGCCAAATGACAAAAACTTAGACTTGTCCAAATTGAAAGCATTTGCAGACAACAATTTGTAAATGTGACTGGAAGGAGGAAATTTGCCTTTGGTAGGGTAGAAAACCGGTTACCAGCATTTTCTCCTTTTCCCATAACTATTTTCAAAAGGCTTCTTCCTCAAGGTCGTTAAAAGTTTGGATTCTTTGCAAAAGGGTCAATAAAAATCAGGAAGTTATCACTTCATTCAATCCATCATAGATAGTTACAAAGTCAGAGAAATACTTTAACCCTTTACCAGAAAACAAAATTTTAGCCTAGTCCAACAAAGCGCTGAAAGCATTTGCAGACGACAATTTCAATGTGGCTCAAACTGTAGATTTTTTTTTTTAACCCTTTACCATACGACAAAATTTTGGACCAGACCAAGTTGAAAGCATTTGCAGACGACAAATTAAATGTAACTTAAATGATTATTTGTCTTCGTTAGGGTAAAAACACTGTGGGAAAAGGAAAAAATGCTGGGTACCAGCATTTTCTCCTTTTCCCACAATGTTTTCAAAAGGCTTCTTTCCCGGGGGCGTCAAAAGGCGGCATTGTGCGGTAAAGGGTTAATAGGGAAGAAAACATTGAAGGAAAAGGAGAAAAGGTTGGTCACCAGCATTTTCTCCTTTTCCACAATGTTTTCAAAAGGCCTCTTTCCCACGGTCAATAAAAGCTGGCATTGTGTGGTAAAGGGTTAATACAATTTACTCTTTACAAAATGACAAAATTCTAGGCATGTCCCAATTGAAAGCAGTAGCAGACGACAATTCAGACTTGGCTTAACTCTTTACCAAACAACAAAATTCTAGACAAGTCCAAATTGAAACCATTGGCTGACCAACAATTTAGATGCTGCTAGAGTAGTGCATTTTTGCTGTGAAAGGGTAGAAAATATTGTGGGAAAAGGAGAAAATGCTGGTTACCAGCTATTTTTTCCCACAATGTTTTCAAAAGCCTTCCCTATCAGGGTCATTAAAACTCGGGATTGTGTGGTAAAAAGTTAAATGATCGGATTTCCTTTTCAGTTTGCAGCAAAGTGTGTGGAATATGGAGAAAATGCTGGTTCTCCTTCTCCCACAACATTTTCAATTGCCCTCCTCCTCAAGATCATTAAGACTCTGGATTGTGTGGTGAAGGGTTAACCCTTTACCACACAATCCCGAGTTTTAACGACCCTGAAGAAAAAAACCTTGTGAAAACATTGTGGGAAAAGAAGAAAATGCTGGTAACCAGTATTTTCTCCTTTTCTCACAATGTTTTCTACTCTTTCCAAGACAATTTTCTCCATTTGAGCCACATTAAAATTGTCTGCAAATGCTTTCAATTTGGTTCAGTCCAAAGTTTTGTCGTTTGGTAAAGTGTTAAGCCTTGTAATGCCAAATAAATAAATTGGACTTTACTCAGTCAGTGCTAAAGATGCAGATATTGCAGTTTCAAAGCTATTTTTTGTCAAAACCTGGCAAAAAAGGTGGACAGTCTCGATCCAAGATCACACCGCATGATCTGTGCAGCCCGATATTGATCTACGCTTTTCACAAAATTATGCTATTCACTCCAGGTTCACTGTCACAGGGCCCTTCTTTCCAGGAAATAAAATTAGAGCAGAATAAATGAAACATATGTATATAGAGAAAAAAGAAAACTTTTTGAAATATGGAGAAGTTCATGGTCCATTTATCCTTCTTCCACACAGTTTCAGATGTATTGAAATTCGAAGGTATTAAAACAGACCTTTCCTGAAGGATTTCCATACAAGAAAAAAATTGAGAAAACCGTAAATGTCTTTGACTAGTTTCCCCAATTTACATATCTATTCATGTGACAACAGATTGCAATGGCTGAAAATTTTCATAAAGTCTTTACCATATGACACATAACAATCCTGATGAAGAAAGCTTTGGAAAACATTGTGAGAAAAGGAGAAACCAGTATGTTATCCTTTTTCCCACAATGTTTTCTACACTATTTAAGGCAAATTCCAACATTTGAGACATGTTTTAGTCATTGTTAGCTACTTTCAATTTGGACCAGTCTAAGTTTTGTCATATGGTAAAGAGCCAGGGCATGTATTTAACCCTTTACCACACAATCCCGAATTTTAACCACCCTGGGGAAGAAGCCTTTTGAAAACATTGTGGGAAAAGGAGAAAATGCTGGTGACCAGCATTTTCTCCTTTTCCCACAATGTTTTCTACCTTTCCCAAAACAAATTTCAGTTTTTGAGTCCAATTTATTTTGTCGTCTGCAAATGCTTTCAATTTGGAAAAGTCCAAAATGTTGTTGTTTGGTAAAGAGTTAACTTCCTGAAATTTATAAATGAGCCATGCTCAGTGAAAAGGGGGATTTATGCATCTGCAAAGAGTATCGACCCTGGTCAGCCTGCACAATCTGGCCAGGCTGAGCCGGGCCAAAACTTTCTGCATGTCCAAGGACCAGTTTAACTCATGATTCAGTCGCTTCTTAGACAAAATGGATTTTCTGGACACATAATTATACGATGATTTGCTTGGTACAACGGATCACTGAGATGCATTAACCCTTTACCACACAATCCCGACTTTTTTGATGACCCTGGGGGAAAGCCCTTTGAAAACATTGTGGGAAAAGGAGAAAATGCTGGTAACCAGCATTTTCTCCTTTGTTCAACAATGTTTTCTACCCTATTACAATTAAATTTCATTATTTGTGCCACATTCAAATTGCCATCGGCGAATGCTTTCAATTTGGAGAAGTCTACATTTTTAGTCGTTTGGTAAAGAGTTAGGCCCCCTTCTGCCAGAGCATGGCTCAATCTTTATGTCTTTATATCCTCACTTAACCCTTTCGCAAACGACAAATTTTGGACTGGTCCAAATTGAAAGAGTTTGCAGACGACAATTTTAAATTTGGTGAAAATGGCAGAAAGATCTCAAAAAGGGTAGAAAACACTGTGGGAAAAGGAGAAATTGCTCGTTACGAGCAATTTCTCCTTTTCCCACAGTGTTTTCAAAAGATATATACTGCAGACACGTGAAAACCAGGGCTTGTTTGGGAAAGGGTTAAATTTGAAGCAGACAACTTAAACTGACTGTATGGTGTTATATGCCCCTTTCATCAACATATCTGGCGCTTCATAGCCACAGCCCAGTTATTCGTGTGTCCTACTGTTTCGCCAGAACTAGACCAGAGACCTAGGGTGTTTTGCCAAAGGGGACTCTCACCAAAAGATCAAGGGCATAGATTGTGGGTCAAACCCAGGGCCTCTTGATAAAAAGTCCTAGACATTTACCACTGAGCCAGGCACACAATTTAACCCTTTCCCAAACAAGCCCTGATTTTCACGTGTCTGCAGTACAAGTCTTTTGAAAACACTGTGGAAAAAGGAGAAATTGCTCGTACGAGCAATTTCTCCTTTTCTCACAGTGTTTTCTACCCTTCTTGATAACTTTCTGCCATTTTCATCAAATTTAAAATTGTCATCTGCAAACTCTTTCAATTTGGACCAGTCAAAAATTTGTCGTTTGGGAAAGGGTTAACTCTTTCCCAAACGACAAAATTGTGGACTTTTACAATTTCAAAGGATTTGCAGATGACAAAGTAACTCAAAACATAAAAATTTGTCTTTCATAGAGTAGAAAACATGGTGAGAACATGCTGGTGACCTTTTAATCATATTCCCACAATGTTTTCAAAAGCTTTCTTCCTTAGGGTCACTGGAAGTCAGGATTGTATGGTAAAGGGTTCATAAACATCCTTGTAGTTTAGTTTAACTCTTTACCAAATGACAAAATTTTAGACTGGTTGAAATTGAAAGCATTTGCAGACGACAAAATAAATGTGACTTTAAAATAGAACTTTGTTTTCGGAAGGGTAGAAAACATTGTGGAAAAAGGAGAAAATGCTGGTTACCAGCATTTTCTCCTTTTCACTCAATGTTTTCAAAAGAGTCCTTTCTCTGGGTCGAGGAAGGTCGGGATTATGTGTTAAAAGGTTAAACATTTTTATTTTACATCGACTGAGAAACAAGTTCTTGCAATTTATACTTATCTCTCTTAGTTCTGCTTCCTGGAAACTACACCAGTACTTGCGCCAAACGTGTGGGCCAATGAGCAGGCCAAAGGTTGACATCTGCTCCCTTGTATCGAATTCGGGACCTTACGGTTTCGAGAACGACGCTCTATCTCATGACCACAGACACCACACAATGTAAAATATGGAAATGGATATGATTTAATTCTTCACCACAAGACAAAATACTGCCTTTGAAAGAGCTGAAAACATTGTGGGAAAAGGAGAAAATGGTGTTAACCAGCATTTTCTCCTTTTCTGACCATTTTTCAAAGCCATATACCTCAAAGCCCTTTAAAGTAGGGATTGTGCTGTAAAGGGTAAAGATTCAAAACATGAAAATACAATGCATGTAAAACATTGTTGTAAAAAGAGAAATTGCTCAAAAAAAATTTTTTTTTATCAATTTTTCTGCTGCAATAAAAATACAAGAAGAAAAGTAAAGAATATCCAAGACTTTTGTATTCTTGCTGTAAAATATCCTATACTGTATAACACAGTATAACCATATAACAAGGGATAAATACATTTCAAACACAGATACAAAAGATTACCGGCATCTTCTCCTTTTCCCAAGATGTTTTCAAAAGCCCTCTCCATCAGGGCTACTAAAACACTGAATTATTTGATTAACCCTTCAACACATGACAAAATTTTACACTTGTCCAAATTCAAAGCACTTGCAGACCACAAATTAGATATGGTTCATATGGTGAGGTTTGCCTGCAAGAGAACAGAAAACAAAGTGGGAAAAGGAGAAAATGCTGGTTACCAGCATTTTCTCCTTTTCCCACAATGTTTTCAAAAGGCCTCTTTCTCAGCGAAGTTAAACCCTGGATTGTGTGGTAAAAGGTTAAGGGTCGAAAAATAAAATAAAACACCGACCAGAAACAAGAGCATCGCACGCGGGTGCCAACGCTCAGTAAGTTATTGCAGTTGCTCGACTTGCAGTGAAAAGGGGCATAATTGTCATAAATAATATGATGGTTAGCTGCCTTTGTTGTATGCCTTCCCTTTTTGATATTAACTCTTTACCACACAACAAAATTTTAGCCTTCTCCAAACTGAAAGCATTTGCAGACGACATTTTCATTGTGACTCAAATGATGCAATTTGTCTTTTATGGGGTAGAAAACATTGTGGGAAAAGGAGAAAAGCTGGTAACCAGCATTTTCTCCTTTTCCCACAATGTTTTCAAAAGGCTTCAGCATCGGGGTCATTAGAAGTCGGGACTGTGTGGTAAAGAGTTAAACAACTAATCCAAGTTGGAAGTAAATATCTCCAGTAACAACAGAGATATTACAAAATGCCAAAGTTTTTGCACCATGATGACAACACAGACGACGACTGGGGTATTACAATACCTCGAGGTTTCCTTTGAACAGCGAAATCAAGAAACCGGTAGGTTATCCAACATTTCACCATTTCTGCTTTTTTTTTTTTCCCCCCAATGCATTTTGGGGTTTGAAGTCATAACCTAAAATTCCAGAGACAAACTCTCTAACTGCAACACCAAATATTGTGGTAAATGCTTCAAATAAATTCTCATTTGAATATTTGCTACTACCATCAAGATCTGCACCCTCATTTGAAATTTGTTGACTGTAAAGAGTAAGGTAACCATTAACCTGCTAAATATGAATTGTTCATTATTATTAAGATAGATTTCATTAAGTTTATCGGAACTGAATTTGGTTCACTCGCCAAAAAGTACTGATAGGGCAGCTAAGAGAAGGGAACAAGATCAGACTGTACTTATGTGCAGACAGATCTTGCCTTACACACTCTGCAAAATACATCTAGAGTTGCAAACTGCGAGAGTAGGGTCAACAATTACTTCCTGTAAACTTTCAGTCAAGTATTTCCCTCCACTACTTCAGAGTATTGTCACAAATGTATGCCAAGGTAATATTACAAGCAGGTAAATCATTAGAATAATCAGAGCTTTAGACAGAGGGAGTGGTTTTGACTTTGAAATTAAAAATATTAATTATTCTCCACTAAACCCTATGTTATGGGTACTCATTAGAATCGTCTCATTGAGACGGTTCTAATGAGTACTAACAACATAGGGTTGTGAAGAGAAATAACGGATTTAGAATACCATCACTCCCTCTTATCTACAGCTCTGAATAATACAACCCTAGTAATGTTACAAGTAGTCAAACTTTTACCACTGCTTTCGAATTTCAACTCTCTCTCTCTGTAATATTAATCACAAACATTGATTAACTCTTTACCACACAATCCTGACTTTTAACGACCCTGAGGAAGAGGCCTTTTGAAAACATTGTTGGAAAAGAAGAAAATGCTGGTAACCAGCATTTTCTGCTTTGCCCACAATGCTTTCTGCCCTTCCCAAGACAAATTCCAATTTCTGAGTTGCATTTAATTTGTCATCTGCAAATGCTTTCAATTTGAACTGGTCCAAAATTTTGTTGTTTGGTAAAGAGTTAAGTGTCTCTGAAATACTTCCTCCATAACTGAGAACCAATCTATGGACCCTGTACTGGAAGTAACAACCTAGTGTATTAACCCTTTACCACACAATGACGCCTTTTAGCGACCTTGAGAAAGAAGCCTTCTGAAAACATTGTGGGAAAAGGAGAAAATGCTGGTAACCAGCATTTTCTCCTTTTCGCACAATGTTTTCTACCTTATCAAAGAAAAATTACACCATTTGAGCCACAATGAAATTGTCGTCTGCAAATGCTTTCAATTCGGACAAGGCTAAAATTAGTCGTCTGGTAAAGGGTTAACCAATTTCCCACCACCTCACTGAGGCAGAGATCAAGCTTTTATTTGTACTATGCAAGTCAGGAACAGAAGGTACAAATATTGTTGAAAAAATATTGCTTATTACAAGCAAGTGTTGCTTTTTCCAAAAATTATTTCTGTATCCATTTAACCCTTTCCCAAATGACAAATTTTAGACTCTTCCAAACTGAAAGAGTTTGCAGACGGCAATTTTAAATTTGAGGAAAATGGCGGAAAGTTCTCCAAAAGGGTAGAAAACACTGTGGGAATAGGAGAAATTGCTCTTTACGAGCATTTTCTCCTTTTCCCACAGTGTTTTCAAAAGACTTGTACTGCAGACATGCGAAAACCAGGGCTTGTTTGGGAAAGGGTTAAAACAAGAGCACTGCATGCCGATGCCGACACTTGACTGCAGTTGCTTTTAGAAATAGATTACATTTTCAATGAAAATTTTAACTCTTTACCAAACAACAAAATTTTGGATTTTTCCAAATTGAAAGCATTTGCAAGCGACAAAAAAAATGTGATTGAAAAAATGATATTTGTTTTGGGAAAGGTAGAAAACATTGTGGAAAAAGGAGAAAATGCTGGTTACCAGCATTTTCTCCTTTTCCCACAATGTTTTCAAAAGCCTTCTTCTTCAGGGTCGTTAAAACTCGGGATTGTGTGGTAAAGGGGTAAGTCATAAAAGGAGCATGTGGCATAACTGTGTCAAAAACATTTTGATGGTTACCTGCCCTTGTTGAACAGATTCCCCCTTTGATAGTTAACAACTTGTCCGACTTGAAGCAAAAATCTTCACTTATGACAGAGGTATAAAACATCAAAGTTTTTGTACACAACTATGACGACGCAGACGATGACGGGGCTATGACAGGGCTCGATGTTTCTTTGAAAGCAGCCAAGCTAAAAACTGATCTTTCCTTTAACCCTTTACCACACAATCCCAACTTTTAATGACCCTGAGGAAGAAGCCTTTTGAAAACATTGTGGGAAAAGGAGAAAATGCTGGTAACCAGCATTTTCTCCTTTTCCCACAATGTTTTCTACCTTATCTTCGACAAATTCCATTATTTGAGTCATATTTAAATTGTTGTCTGCAAATGCTTTCAATCTGGATCAGTCTAAATTTTCCTCGTGTGGTAAAGAGTTCACTATTTTTCACCTTTGTGCTACGTGATAATGTCCTAGATTTTGGAAGGTGTGAAATCAGCCTGGACAATACATTGGGTTAAATATAGTACCTTTATATCTCTGTGCATTTTTCCTCGACTGTGGAGATATTTCAATCCTTTCAAGGTTTCTCGACAGATAAAGGCAATCTGCATCTCTGTCAGTGGTCCAGTGACTGAAATATAGACAAGAACATTGTTCAGAATTTTTGAAAAAAAAATACAGACAAAACATTGCGCAGAATTTGTGTCTTCATAAAACTACTGACAGGAGTATCAGTATTAGTTCCCCCAAAGACTTTCTATGGCAGCTAAATCTTATTGCAAAATATGCAGTCTGATCTTGAACTTTACTGTCCAACAGTTTATTTGACATTCTGGACAAAAACATGAGCCATGCTCTGTGAAAAGAGGGCTCAATGCATCTGCAAAAAGTATCAACCCAGGTCAGCCTGCGCAGTCCACGCAGGCTGACCTGTGTTGAAACTTCTTGCTATTGGTAAATTAGCTGTATGTCAAAGAACCAGTCTATCCCATGATTCAGTCATTTTACAAAAAGGATTTTATAATTATGTGACAACTTGCTTGTTATCATGTATCATACAGATCTGCATTAAAACCCCTTTTGCCAGGACATGGCTAATATCATTTTCAAAGACAGAAATCATCTTCTGAGCTACATTTATCATCTACAAATGCTCACAATATGGTATGATCTAAATTTTTGCCATCTGTTAATGAGTAAAAATTAATATTCTCAAAAAAAACCCACTGTACAGCTGCTGACTAAATCAAAAAGGACCTATAATGTAGACAGGAGGCTAGTGATTTTTCTGCCACATATATCTCCCAGTACAGGTGTGCAAATATGCAAGATATTATTTTACAAAGGTATTTGCAACAAAGTGGGATAATCCACAAAATCTATTTATATACATTGTAAACAATTGATTTCGAAAACAAAGTTTGTATACTGTTCCAACAAACAATTCGACCAACACTTCATCCTTTATCAAATAATCCCGTGCTTAACACTTTACCAGACGACAAAATTTTAGCCTTGTCCAAATTGAAAGCATTTGCAGACGACAGTTTCAATGTGGCTGAAATGGTGCAATTTTTCTTTGATTGGGTAGAAAACATTGTGGGAAAAGGAGAAAATGCTAGTTACCAGCATTTTCTCCTTTTCCCACAATATTTTCAAAAGGCTTCTTTCCCAGGGGCATCAAAAGGCGGCATTGTGCGGTAAAGGGTTAAACAACCCTATGGAAATACACTTTTGAAAATATTATAGAAAAACAAGAAAATGTTGAGAACAAGCATTTTCTCCATTTCCCACAATGTTTTCTGCCCTTTCAAAAACAAATTTTGTCTAATTATAAACCACATTTAATTTCTCTTGTGTAAATTAGTACAATACAGGCAAGTCAAAAATTTCTTTGCTTAGTAAAGAGTTAACCCTTTACCACACAAAAAATTTTGGACTGGTTCATACTGAAAGCATTTACAGACGACAAATTAGATCTGACTCAAACAATGGGATTCATCTCTGATAGGGCAGAAAACATTATGGGAAAAGGAGAAAATGCTGGTTACCAGCATTTTTTCCTTTTTCCAAAATGTTTTCAAACGCCTTTTTTCAAGGGATTGTTATGACTCTGGATTGTGTGGAAAAGGGTTAACAGGTGTTTGCTTTCCCTCTCTCTTTTCATCCTTCTTTTCATTCCAACAATATTTTTCCACCTTGTTTGCGAAATACTCTGTGCTTTGATTGGCTACAAGCTGACCATATCAATTTCTTTACACCATTGCAATTTTTTTTGTTTACATTAATATCATCAAATCTAATACTGACATATTAGCCTTCAAAGTGATTCTCACACCTATACATGTACTTTGTGCCAGTGTAGATCAAAATCAGACTCCACAAAACATGCAATCTGATCTTTGACCTACACTGTCTGCTTTGCGTAACCCTTTACCACACAACCCTGAGTTTAATGTCTTTGCATGAGAAGGCTTTTGAAAACATTGAGGGAAAAGGGGAAAACGCTGGTAACCAACATGTTTCCCCTCTTCTCACAATGTTTTCTACCCTTTCATAGAAAGTTTTATCATTTGAGCCACACTTAATTTGTCGTCTGCAAATACTTTCATTTTGGACTGTGGGAAAAGGGTTAAACATTCAAAACAAAAGCAATCTTGATATTGCAGTTGTTCTGGTCTTATTTCTTGACTGAAAATGTCTGTTGGGTTTATCAGGTGCTCAAAGGGTCTCTGCTTCCTTCAAATGACACTGAAAATACTTGTAACGTATATACACGTATCAGTCTAACCCTTTACCGCACAATGAAGCCCTTTAATGCCCCTGGGAAAGAAGCCTTTTGAAAACATTGTGGGAAAAGGAGAAAATGCTGGTAACCAGCATTTTCTCCTTTTCCCACAATGTTTTCTGTCCTATCAAAGGAAAATTGCACTATTTGAGCCACATTGAAATTGTCATCTGCAAATGCTTTCAATTTGGACAAGGCTAAATTTTTGTTGTCTGGTAAAGGCTTAACTCTTTAACCAGACAAAAAAATTTTAGCCCTGTCCAAACTGAAAGCATTAGCCGACAAAAATTTCAATGTGGCTCAAATGGTGTTTTCTTTGATAGAGCAAGAAAACATTGTGGGGGAAAAGAGAAAATGCTGGTTACCAGCATTTTCTCCTTTTCCCACAATGTTTTGAAAAGGCTTCTTTCCCAGGGTCGTTAAAAGGTGGCATTGTGTGGTAAAGGGTTAACTTGAGCACAAATGGAAAATACATTTCACCAGGACAGTTTTTCATTTCAAAAGCCTGCTTGAAACATAAAACAAAAGCATCCTAGGCAGATCCCAAAGTTAAACTAGAGTTGCTTTTTCTTTAAAAGTCAAACACGGGGTATAACTGTGTCAAATATATTTTGGGGGTAACCTGGCCTATTTGTTTTGATTCCATTTGACAGTTGACACAATGGTTTCAAAGGTCATTTATTTCCTTAAGGTTCTTTAAACTTGTGCTAGCATGGTAAAAGGTTTACTCTTTACCAAACGACAAAATTTTACACAAGTCCAAACTTAAAGCATTTGCAGACAGCAACATAAATGTGACTCAAAGATCGAAATTTGTTTTGGGGAGGAGAGAAAACACTGTGCGAAAAGGAGAAAATGCTGGTTACCAGCATTTTCTCCTTTCCCCACAATGTTTTCTAAAGCATTCTTTCTCAGCGTTATTTAAATTCAATATAATGTGGTAAAGAGTAATTTCAAATCTCAGCATATGTGTAAATGATGTGCTGACCCTCAAATATGCCATATACTAGCAAATATACTTTGTAAGTGTGAAAATTCCAACTATTACAAATTTGGCAGTTATTGTCAAATCATTTAACACAAGATCAAACTGCACATTTCATACAATCTGATCTTGATCTACACTATTTACAAAAGCATCGAAAGCTGTGCTCAGGATTTCTAAGGGTTTCACTTAGATACAATTTGCAATGTTTCCTCATTCAGAATACACAGTTTATAATTTCACACAAACAATTCAAGCTCTGGTCAAATTTCCTTTTCGTCCCACGATTCATTCAGTTGCTTTACCAGATATTTCCTTACACAGACTATACCAATATCAAAATTTAATCAACATTTCGTTTCATGTGTGTTACTGGTAACTTTGCAGGTTGACAAAGATACAACAACCAAGAAAAAAAGGCCTTTTCCAAAGGGTCATAAAAACACAGCATTATTTGGTAAAGGGTTAACTCTTTACTACAAGCCAACAATGTAGAGTTGTCCAAATTTGAAAGCATTTGCAGACAATAACTTAAATATGGCTCAAAGGATAAAATTTGTCTTCGATAGGGTAGAAAACACTAGAGCTATCACTAAACGTGATCATACCCCCCAACAGCTCCTTGTCACAAAACAGATTAATGTCACAGGAATGCAAAATAAGTGACTGGAGAGTCAATTATACCAGAGCTATCACTGAAGGTGATGAATATCCTGCAATGGCTTCTTGCCAAAGAATTACTCTTTGTTACAGACTGAAGACTTGGAGAGAATAAAACTTACTTGATACATTTTTTTTTACCAGCTGGACAAATTGAGACTGGTTTAAATGAAAAGGTTTTGCAGACAACAAATGTCTTTTCATGCAATGTTTTTGACCAGACTCTACATCTTACTTATACAGTACGGAAACTAACGAAAGCAACCTCCAAACCGAATCGCTCTTGGAAATTTTATTTAATTAACTAAGAACAATTTATGATATGCACATCTTTGCTGAGTGCAAAGTCTATCCATGAAGTTTGAAAGAAATTTGTCCAGAATCATCAAAGGGCCATAACTCCATGAAACCTAAATAAACCATAACCAAAATAGGATATGCACATCTCTGCTTGATACTGAGTCTATTTGTATAGTTTGAACCAAATCTGTCCAATAGTTGATGAGAAAAAGAGCGGACAAGAAATTTCATGAAAGGGCCATAACTCAGTGAAAAATCAATGAACCATAACCAACATTTCATATGCACATCTCTGCTTGATACTGAGTTTACCTGTGAAGTTTGAATAAAATTCGTCCAGTAGTTTATGAGAAATAGAGCGGACAAAAAGCTACAGACCGACCGACGGACGGACAGACCGACCGACCGACAAGCTGACTCCTATATACCCCCCAAACAGAGTTTTGGGGGGGTATAATTATAGGAAAAGGAGAAAATGCTGGGTTACCAGCATTTTCTCCTTTTCCCACCACATTTTCAAAAGGCTTCTGTCTTTGGGTCATTAAAACTCGGGATTGTGCAGTAAAGGGTTAAGGCACAATTAATCTTTCATCTGCAAAATGCTTTCAATTTGGTACAAGTCTAAAGCGGCCCACACACTATCAATATCATTGACAATAATATTGTCAATAAACGGTATTGACAATATTATTGTCAGTGTGTGGAAGATATTGAAGATTGATCAATATTATTGATGAATACTTGTGATCTCTGAAATATTTTCTTCAATATTTCACGACCGTCAATAATATTGATAGTGTGTGGGTTCCGTCAATAATATTACACAATATTTCATTAATTATGAAGTCATCGTAGAATCTCAGGTCTTCAAATATATTTCCAGTAGCCAAAAAACACAATGTGGCTGATAATCATTCCACCGGTGGTACTGCATTGCCCAGCTTTGTGTCTTTTTTTCTATTAACCCTTTCCCAAACGACAAATTTTGGACTGGTCCAAATTGAAAGGGTTTGCAGACGACAATTTTAAATTTGATGAAAATGGCAGAAAGGTCTCAAAACGGGTAGAAAACACTGTGGGAAAAGGAGAAATTGCTCGTTACGAGCAATTTCTCCTTTTCCCACAGTGTTTTCAAAAGACTTGTACTGCAGACACGTGAAAACCAGGGCTTGTTTGGGAAAGGGTTAAAGGTGTAACTAACTGTAGCAGCTCTTTAACCCTTTCCCAAACGACAAATTTTGGACTAGTCCAAATTGAAAGAGTTTGCAGACGACAATTTTAAATTTGATGAAAATGGCAGAAAGGTCTCAAAGCGGGTAGAAAACACTGTGGGAAAAGGAGAAATTACTCGTTATGAGCAATCGTTATGAGCAATTTCTCCTTTTCCCACAGTGTTTTCAAAAGACTTGTACTGCAGACACGTGAAAACCAGGGCTTGTTTGGGAAAGGGTTAAATGAATCTTCATCCATTCGAAGAAAGTTTCTGAAATCATCAGGTTGATTTATCCGGAGTTCCTCCATAAGGGCACCATGACCAAATGTGGGTCTTTCTAAAAACCATTGTTTAGTCCAACAGTTCTTTTTGTCTTTCATTATCCAGGGTCAGCACCACGCCTAAACCCACAACTGGGTCCATGTTTACAGCACGATTGCAGATGAAGAAATGAACAAAAATATTGAAAAAAATATTGAGTAGTTTGTGCAAAAAAAAATATATTGTCAATATCATTGACTCAGTTTTATTGTCAATAATATTGATAGTGTGTGGGCCACTTAAGAATATGTCCTCTGGTAAAGACTTAGTTCCTTGGCTACTCAGTGTAAGCAAGACATAGTTAATGCATTTAACCCTTTCACCGTGTATCATCGACTCCGGAACTTGGTACCAGCCGAGTTGACATAAAAGGTAGTCATGGCACGTAGTGGGGTGAGTCAATAATTTTTTTGAATGGTTTTTAATGAGTGTTTATCAACCAAATGATAAGCATCGGTGTTTAAAGATGTCTAACTGTAACAGTTGTCCATGAAATCCTACCAGCTGGTACTGCTCAAACCACCATATCCTATTTAAAATCGTTCTTTTTGCTTTGTTACAAAGCTTGTTACCCTTGGTTTTTAATATCAAAATATTCCGGACATTTGGAATTGACTTCGGTATAAGTTTCATATGCAACAAGGAAGATTTGATTGAATTATTCTCGAAAACAAGAATCTTTGGGAGTACGGCAATTTGCAAGGTTGGTGTACGGCAACATGAAAATTTTAGTAAATTAACTGTACTGCAACTTGCATCGGTATGATACAGCAAAAGTGGCTATTTTGACGCATTTGTTTATCCCTTTGTAGATTCTAATGCCCTTCGCTAGCGGATAAATATACCAAGAGGCGTCTACATTAGGACAAATAACATATTTAGCGTTTTGACATCGCAGAAAGGCAAAAATAGTCCGGTTACAATATAGAATGGGACTACCATGAACCGCAGCAGTAATGGATATAGAAAAGTAATTAGAAATATCTTTAAAAAAGATAGACAGCGTAAGAGATACTGGAATATGAATATTGAAACTCTTTTGTGGCTCAATATTAAGTAAATAATGAAAATAATGAAAAGTAACCTCACCAGCATCCTCGTTGACCTAGTTCCGATGTATTCCGTAAACTACATTCATCGCCCCTGGGTTATCTCGCGTATGTTTTCTCGCTCTCATGAATTATTCATGAGGCACTTTGACTGGCAATCTCAGTTTTTCAGTGAGAAAATTTAATTTATTTTTATCAACCATATGCCATCATTTCTAATTTTACGTCATCTACAACCAATCAATCGATGCATGTAGCTTACGAAACACATCGGAACTGGGTCAACAAGGATTACGTCACCCCTGCTACATACTCCTATGGTCGCAACAGCACGCTGTATTTCTGAATATTTGCCTTTGTATACAAGGATTTGTCATGTCTGCCCTGGATTGTAGTAGGGCAAATGCCACAGAAGGAAGGCCCATCGGCCGCCACCATATTCGTTGAAAATGATGTGGGTTTTACCCAGTTTATTCATAACAACGGAAGAAATGTGATTATCCTCCACTACAAAAGAGTATCATTATGTCATCGACAATTCGATTGGCTGTTGAGTGTAATTCGCAATCTTATGAATATTCATAGAAACGACAGTTTCGCAATTGAATGTCCCTGGGGTGATGAATGGTAATACTTCACACCTGGGTTAACGAGGGTACCTCACGAGCAGTTTTCCCCTTTCTCTTCAGTGATTTTAATTTTGTTAAAAAGTAGTATCAGACTATTGGGTAACGCTCATGAAAATATTTAGTTTCCAAATAGCACAAGAAAAGAATTATTTCCTAATACATTAGTTTGCTATGGTATGAATCAAGGCCCAGGGTACCGATTAGCAGTGGCAACACTTGTTGATAGTGGTTTCATAAACCGTGAGGAAATATGCCAGCAGGGGCCCGCCGAACATGTGAACATATATTATCAATCGCAAATGATCACCTATTCATTCTTTAATAATACCAAGAAGTAGGTCAAAAGCCAGCGCATTCAGCTACGTCGGAAAAAAAGGTTGCATTCTCGTGGCATTAAGCAGTTGTCCGCGATTCATGGTGGTCGAAGATTTTAGGTGGTTGGACGCTAATAAATGATCCGGAGCACAACAAATTCTACTGTTTACATGTGCATCCTACCAAGATGAGCCTGTTCATTTAGATCAGTGTCTTCAATGACCACTCTGTTGATAGCTAAGGACCCGACCCTACTTCAGGCGACCAGCGAAGATTCTGACCAGACTCTGACTATATAGATACGGAGGCTGAGCTGATGTATTTGCTGGGCGCGCATATTGGTTGTGTGAGTTACTGCGGTCTGGTACCAGGGCCGTTTGAAAAAGTTCATCTGCAGCGATTGCAAGGAAACCATTCATATTTGATATCATTGTAAAGATCAACAACTACACTTTAATTTAATACGCAATTCGTATGCATGCACCTGCTACAAAATTCAATAACAAGAACATAATTATACTGTTTTTATACTGGAAACTTGAATGGTCAGTTACCACACCCACCCTGTTCAGAAAACGGGAGGGGGATTGAAATAATTTGAAATAATGTTTCTGCTAGAAAATGCCACATACTGAAAATTTAAAAACTAAGGATGAGTCGCAGGTCGTCACAGTGTTCTGCTTTAAGAAATATTTGCTTTCCTTTAGTTTTTTGGTCGTTGTAGGGTCAACAGTAGAGATTTTATGCAATCATATATACATACCCGGAAACAGAACATCATGCATGGAAACAGCGCGTGTGAGTCGTCAAGTAATGCCATACTTAGTACGACAGTTTCTTTTAAGAAAACTGATTAACTTTTAAAGTACAATTTCAGGGTTCCCGCTGGGCTTCGCATTTGGCGCCATTTGCGATAGATTTTGTGATGTGGTGCAAGAAAAAGCCAAATGGCGAAAATGACTGGCGCCGATATTTTTGACATCGGGGTGCCATACATTTTGATACTGGTCCCCATCACCTCAATGCATGAAAGCGTATCTATAACCGAAAAATCGATAAGCAGTTTGTAAATTGTCGCCTATACACCCACATTCGGCATACCTCGGGTGATCCGGTGATCAAATCCCTCGGCTGTATCACGTAGCTTGATATGCACCTACACGGTACATTTCGCACATCTCCGGAAGCACGCCGCTTTACCGTTATTGAAATTGTAAGGCTCCTCTTTAGAAAGAACGCATGAGTAAATTTTCTATCGTTATCTTTCTAAGATTGTTTCAGTCGGCAAACAGTTCGTACATTCAATTTTTAGCCTGGTTTATCAATTCCGTTAGGAGCTTTCATCGACAGATCGATAGAAGTGAATAACTTCACATTGGTTGTTCATGTCGTTGCTAAGCGATCTACAGGGGGGCCGCCATGTTTAAGATCATGTGATTGGTAGTTCAAAATGGAAGCCTCCCTTATACAGACGAGGTTAGATGTAGGTACAGAATCGGCCGAGTTGTGACGAGTGATACACCCAGTCACGGCAGGTGATCTAAATAACAGTCTGTATATTACATGGGATTTGTCTAGTTACACACAATACACACATATACACCTTGCAATGCTAATAATCAATCAAATGTCAATTTCGCCACACCCCATCTGCATCCAAGGGTGTGAAAACAGAATTTTTACACAACATGAAGGACTGCGAACCAATCAGGAATCACATACGAGATTTAGTCGCCGCCCATAATTTCTAAAGCCACGCCTTGATTCTGTGTTATATGCATGATACATGAAGGGCATTATGGTTCGTATTTAGCTACGACCACATCATTTTTAGATGGATTATGCATAAATTCGGTAATTAACACATCGGTTAAAGAAGATTGGACCTCGGGATAACTGATTTGTCGGCTCGCCACTTATGTTTGCAACCTGGAATTTTCGCGATCGATTATTCCTTTCTCAGTTAAAGAAGTCAGTCACTATTTTTTTTTATGTAAACAGTGATCGGTAGATTACGATTTTGATCTTATTGCCCATTAATGTTTTCTACCTTTCAAAAGACAAGATTTATCACTTGATCTATGAATAACTCAATAATTTCTTGTCAGCCAGAGCTTTCAATACAGACAAGTCAACATTTTTAGCTCGGCTGTTTTTGAAGAATACAACGTCAAGTTATATTGCCGTAGCCCTGTCGTCGTCGTGCAACAAGTTTGAAATTTTTGGATACCTCTGTTATTACTTAACTCTTTACCATACAATCCTGACTTTTAACGACCCTGAGAAAGGAGCCTTTTGAAAACATTGCGGGAAAAGGAGAAAATGATGGTTACCAGCATTCTCTCCTTTTCCCACAATGTTTTCTACCCCTCCCAAAACAAATTTCAATCTTAAAGTCGCATTTACTTTTTCGTCTGCAAGTGCTTTCAATTTCCACCGATCTAAAATTTTGTCGTTTGGGAAAGAGTTAAGATATTTACTTAAAACCTGGGCAAGTTAGTAACTATCAAAAGGGGAACCTATACAACAAGCAGGTAACAATCAAATCATTCTGAAGCACAGCCATGCCCCTTTTTCAACTTGGGATTTTCCCTGAAAATCAAGCACCTGCTGCCGAACTATATTCACGCAATGAATATAGATATGGGTTAAAAAACTAATCAAATGGAAAAATGTTTTCTCATTTATTTCAATGCTCATGATACAAACAAAGAAAAGATATTTTATTAACCATTTTTTTATCCTGGCCGACCCCATGTACTTTCATTTTAAAAATGGCACCAACTGGCTCCAATTATTTTAATGTGGCGCAAACTTTTCTCATTTGGCGAAAGTGGTGGCGCAAGAAAAAACATGGCCAGGGGGAACCCTGACAATTTCATTATTGAAATAGCTCACTTTTCTACAATATGTACTCATGATCATCTGATACAGATAAGGCATGGCTCAAATAGTAAAGCATGGCTCAAATAATCTCAAATAATACCACCAATATTGTTGCAGACTGTGACACATTTTATTGCCCTAAATTCATGCCAGTGTCCATGATACTATTGTGTTTTTTCCCCATCTTTTTAAGAAAGGTTCAAACTTTCCTTTATACGAGTTCACCGTTTAAAACTATGTCTCTGCTATAAACACAATGTACCCTACAAAATTAATGGCCCCCGTATAAATGAATCCATCTTTAGCTCAAGATACTGGAAATATTTCTCTCGGGTAATATTTCCCGAATTACAAACTTATTGTCACAGGCCGATGTACGACTCGGTAGTTTTGTGGCTAGACTACTCGCACGGCCTGCGAGGGGGAACTGACTTCCAGTCGAGCCGTGTGCTTTTTTCTTTCCATATGACCACACTCAAACAAATAAATTCTCTTTTAACTAATGTTGGCAACTGTGAAAATGGTACTAATTAGGAAATAATACCCTTTCGCGTGCTACATTGCATTAAATTGTATTACTTTCACAATAAATTGCCATACAGTTAGCTAGCAAGATGCCGTCCAGTATTTTTATGCAGTGCCTCAAGTTGCCGTACTCAAGCCTTCCGAGTTTTATGATGTTTTTATCGAGTTCCATTATTGTTTTCAGAAAACTACTGATTATATATAAGCAGCGGTGATGGGAATGCATATGCATAATAATGGACTGAAATTTGTCACAGCCATTTGTATGATAAACAGGTGGGTTTTGACGAAGACACATAATTTCGGCAGTACCAGGCAGCTCGTTTTACAATAAAAAGTCAACTTAAAATCATTTTAATATTATTTCTAGGTGTGCAATTCAAACAAAAATATGTTCTGTAAATGGAGACATTCTCATTGACGCATAATATCGCGACATAACATCAAAATAAAGAATTTTCTTAACCTGGACACGACCAGTTTTTGTTTATCACCGCTTCAGCTGGTACCAAGTTCCGGAGTCGATGATACACGGTGCCTTTCCCAAACGACAAATTTTAGACTCTTTCAAATTCAAAGCATTTGCAGACGACAAATTCAAAATTGGTACAAATGAGCTAAAGGTCTCTGATAGGGTAGAAAACATTGTGGGAAAAGGAGAAAATGCTGATTACCAGCATTTTCTCTTTTTCCCACAATTTTTTTGAAAGCCTTCTTTCCCAGGGTCATAAAAACCCGGGACTGTCTGGTAAAGGGTTAAATAAAAGAATCAGCAGTATCTGTGGCCCCAAAGAATGAAAAGAAGTTTCAGATTTGCTATTGGAAATGAATCTTGGTCGGGGAAAATTAAGTCCAGTCAAAATTGTTAACAGTGAGGGAATCGCGTTTGTTTTTTTGCTAGAGTCATTTGCATACCCCTATCTAACAGCAGAAAACCACTTGCTGTTTCAACACAGGAAATGAGGCAGTTGTCTATTTGTAGGGTTATATCTTTTTCCTGTCTTTCAGCAAAAACGCTAAATGTTAAGTTATACATTTGAAATTTACATTTCTCCAGTCTTTGAAAGCATTCCACTCCACTCTCGACATAAAACTCTGACATCCTTGTGTAAATTGCTGCTAGGTTCTTGAGACATATGTTGTTGCAACAGTACACCTGTGTAGAGTATCTCGACTGAGTCAACTCTACTTTCCAGCTGCATAAAATGCAAGGTGAAGGTTGTACACAGTCATGTGACAAGCATCATGCGATATCCTCAATTGAACAAGTGGATGGGCGCCAAGTCCAAAATTGCATTGTCTATCTGTCGTAAACCTATGCAATCTTGCAATAACCAGCTGTAATATTTGTCATGAAGCCACAAGAATGACTACAGTTCGGTAAAATATCAGGGGAATGGGTTATATTTGGCTAAAAATGAGTACTGATTATGAGGGAACTTTAAACTGATTTGAACCAGGACATATCCTGTCACATTCATTATCCTGAGAAACACATCCTTGTTTAAAAGAGATTTCTCCCTTAGCTGCAACCATTTAAAAGTGGCCTTCTGCAACACAAAACAGTTGTCTGCTGAATTTGAACCCTTTCACAAGCAATCCTGAGGAGTAAGGCTTTTGAAAACATTGTGAGAAAAGGAGAAAATGCTGGAAACCCAGCATCTTCTCCTTCTCTCCCAATGATTTCTACCCTAACATAAAAAATACCATTCACTGAGTCTTATATAGTTTGGTATCTTCAACAGCTTTCAATTCTAAAGAGTCCAAAATTTTGATATCAGGAAATGAGTTAATCTTTAACCCATTCCCACACAATCCCAAGTTTTACTGTTCCCAAAGAACAAGGCTTTTGAAAACACTGTCGCAAATTCCCACAATGTTTTCTACCCTATCAAAGACAGAAATCATTGTTTTAGATACATTTAATTTGTAGTCTGCAAATGCTTTCAGTTTAGTACATTCCAAAATGTTGTTGTATGGGCAAGAGTTAAAGTGCCTTTTACAATTTTTGTTGCCTTTGCAGCCAGTGCAGATCAAGATGAGACTGCACAAAGCATTCAGTCTGATCTTTGATCTTCACTGCCTCATTTGCTGAGACATTCTGAACAACAGAAACAGAAATGGCAATTAACAGTGTCTTATTTCTAGGCTTAAAATGTCCTCAAGGGTTAACCCTTTACCACACAATGCCACCTTTTAACCACCCTTGGAAAGAAGCCTTTTGAAAACATTGTGGGAAAAGGAGAAAATGCTGGTTACCAGCATTTTCTCCATTTCCCACAATTTTTTTTGTCCTATCAAAGAAAAATTGCAGCATTTGAGCCACATCGAAATTGTCGTCTGCAAATGCTTTCAATTTGGACAAGGCTAAAATTTTGTTGTCTGGTAAAGGGTTAATTAGCGCTGTAGGGGTGAAGTGTGTTTACTCACTATGATAAATATCTTGCATAGAGCCCCCTCCACAATACTCCATACAGATCCATAACTTGTCTCTCCTGTAAAAGAGAAAAAAAAAAGAAAATGGTAAAAGATTTCAAAGTTTGGGGAAGAAAAAATTGCAGATTTTGTTACTAACATGCCTTTCTTCTACTGTACAATGAAAATGATTTGAAATTAGAATAATTAAATTTTTTCCTCGTATTTGTCATCATTTCTTAGAAAGGCAAGTTGCTGGTTTATGAACCATTCTAAAATTTAGTCTAATTCAATATTCTTTAACAAGTTATTCTGTTTCAGCCAATCAGAAGACTCCTCATGGTTGCTGGTTTGATTCCCAAGTTCAGCCAACTTTTTTCCAAGGATAAAATCTTTACCAAATGACTAAATTTTAGATCGGTCCAAATTCAAAGCATTTGCAGACAACCAAATAAATGTTGATCAAAAATTGAAATCTGTTTTTGGAAGGGTAGAAAATATTGTGGAAAAAGGAGAAAATGCTGGTTACCAGCATTTTCTTTCCCCACAAAGTTTTCAAAACATTTTCCCTCAAGGTCCATGAAAATCATTATTTTTTGCTTGATATTATAAAGACAAACAACCTGACCAAATTTTCATGAGTGTTGAATTGAAAAAAATGACCTCTAGATGTTTTTGACGTGGGGTTCAAAGCATCCCAGCTCAGATTTTCCATGTGAGAAATTGAACCTAAAAAATCTTATTCTGGGGTACCTAACATTGCAAAATCATTACCTGGAAAAAAATAGTACTATTTAGAAAGCATTTTATTCACTTTGGCATCAACGCATGACTAAAACATAAGGGAACTTACACGACTTGGACGATAAATATGTAAACAAATACACCATTATCATAACACAATTTAATCAAAGTACTGAAAGTACTGACAGACTAGCAAATTTGATTGATTGATTGTTCGTATGGTGTTTAACCCTGTTTTCAACATTATTCCAGTTATGTAACAGTGGCCAGTGCACATATCCATGCTTTCCTGGAGTTTCTTTTACCAGTACTCCGCACAATATTCTTTCCAAGCCACTGGCTGCTTTCGCACATAACCATTGTCGAAACGTGGGAGAGAAATGAATCCTGTCGCTTGGCTATCATCAATCCACAGAAAGAAATTTGCCAAGTCGGGGATCGAACCAGTGACCTCCTGTTCTCAAGTCCTGTACGCTACCGACTGAGTTGCTGGGGCTATGCGTGCTATTGGTTAACTATAATCCAGTTAAGTTTAACCTTTAACCTGCTAACAATGTTAAATGAAACTTTCAAGCCAACGGTAAACATGTGAATATTGCCATTTCAAAGTTACATTTTGGAGAAAAAATATATCCTCTTGCCGGACAGTGTAGATCCAAGATCAGACTGCATGCTCTGTGAAGTCTGATCTTAATCCACACTGTCCTCAAAAGGTCATTAAGTCGCAGTAGTGTTGGTAAAAGAAACTCCAGGAAAGCATGGATAGGTGCTCTGGCTGCCGCAATTTCACTGAAATAATATTGAAAACGGCACCATACACCATGCAGTAAGTTAGTCAATATCCAAAAGCGTAACAGTTTACTATTTAACTCTCTTTATAAAAAGAAAAATTTCACACTTGTCCAAATTCAAAGCTAAGGAAACCTGATTCCAAAAGGGCAGAAAACAATGTGGGGAAAGGAGAAAATAATGGTTACCAACATTTTCTCCTTTTCCCACAATGTTTTCAAAGGGATTTTCCCCAGTATCAATAAAACTATCAATAAAACTTGGGGTTGTTTGGTAAAGGGTTTATATTCAAGACGTAGAATAACAGTTTAGCATAACAGTTTAACTGTACACAACGATCTCAATAATGAATGACTGAAGGAATGACAAGGGTTCCCTGTCCAGTGAGGGTTAATATAGCTGGGATTTGCTACAAGTTAACGTAGGTGTATCTATTAATAGATTCATTCATAATGTTACAGTGGTGTAGAGATAAGTGATTCTCTGCTTTGCACAGATCACTCAATTTACATATAAGCAAAGATCTTGTACCTTATAAATGACATCTTGTTCAGTTTATTACTTTGTAAGACGACATGGTCAACTTTGAGTGGTAGAGATTTAGTGCTTTTTGTCAAAACTGTCATATATAACAGAATTGAGATTTCTAACAGAAAGAACTGTGGGGTTTTTTGTTTACTTTGACTCTAGGTCAATCTTGATGCCTACAGACTAAGTTCACTAGTCTAAAAAAAAGAGCGTTAGAACAGACTACCGTGAGGCATGCATAGGTATACGTGTTTATGTATCAGTTCCACCAAAGTTAATCAAGAAGCGTCAACAAGTGCGATGGAAAGCTTAGAAGCATCATGATAGCTCTTGTGCTAATTTCTTTGAATAGGATTGCTTTATTTGTCTAGATATGGCTTAATAATAATTCTCACGTCATTTCATTTTGACTTTCTATTGAACCCCCCCTCCCCTCACAAACACACACAAAAAGAGAAATTTGTTTGTTTGCTCCGAGATTTATAGGTGTAATACCTCTCAGCTCTTTAAATGACTGCTTGCTTTAAGCCAATTCTTTCTAGTAGCGCTATGTGCTTATTATTTGGTACAATGCACCCCACCTCAGCAGTGCTTTCACCGCTTTGATTTCTAAGATTTGCTTCATTGAGCTACTTTTTGACTTGACATGCAGTCCTCTGAGGTATCATCAAGGTAAATATTCTGACCACTTTGCATGAGTATTAAACTGAAAATGTGGCCTCTTACAGTGCACGCAAGGTTTTTCTGAGATTCATCCCAGTAACCTTCTTTTTTACCCCGTGTGACTCATTTTCAAACTCATTTAAGATATCAAGACAGATATTCTGACCATTTTTCATGAGTATCGCACCAGAAATGTGGCCTCTTGAGAGCACACAAGGCTTGTCTAAGATTTGTCCAAGTGACCTACTTTTTTTACCAGAGGTGATTTCCCATACTTGTTTCAGATATTCTCGAAACAATAATTCTGAAAAACTAAAATAGTATTGGACTAAAACTGTGGCCTCTAAAAGACACCTCACGTTTTTCCAAAGTTTGTCCCCATGCCCTACTTTTTGATCTGATGAGACCAAATTTCGAACTAATCAGAGATATTATCAAGAAATATACACATTCTGACAAACTTTTATAAATATCGAACTCAAAATATCGTGCCTGGAGTGCACACAAGGTCTTTCCAGGATTTGTCACAGTAACCTTCTTTTTGCCTGACATGACAAAATTTCAAACTCATCATAGATAATATCAGAGCTCCAGATAAGGAGTGATGGCATTCTAAATCCATTATTTCTCTTCCAAACCCTATGTTGTGGATACTCATTAGATACTCGAGACGATTCTAATGAGTACCCATAACATAGGGTTTAGCGGCGGGTTATTGATATTTTCAATTTTGAAATCAAAATTCACTCCCTCTATCTGGAGCTCTGAGATATTATAAGAATAAAAATTATGACAAAGTATCATGAGTACTGGACTGAAAATGTGGCCTCAAACAAACTACAGTGAACTCATTTTTTATCTAAGGTAACCCAATTTCGAACCTAGTCTTATATATCATCAAGAAACGCATTCTGACATACTGTTATAAATACTGGACTCAAAATGTGGCCTCTAGAAAGCACATGTTTTTTTGAAATTTTTTTCTCTGGTGACCTTTTTTTTTTCACCCAACATGACCCAATTTAAACTCACACAAGATAATATCGGGATACACATTCTAATCCACTTTCATTCCTATCGAACTAAAAATATGTCCTTCACCGTGCAAACAAGGTAATTAACACCCAATCAACACAGCATGACAAAAGCAGCTGCTCACCTTAAATTTTATGCTCAGATGAGCTGAAAAGATTCTAGCCATACAAGAGAAATGAATCCTGTGTAATTGATGTTTCATCATTCCTCTGCAATAATTTTTGCAAAATAGAGATTCAAACCCACAACCCCTCATTAATTGTCCATTCATTGGCCCAACATTTGGCACAATTACTGGTGTAGTTTCCAGGAAGTAGAATTGAAAGTCATCAGTGTAAGGTCCAAGAAATTGTTTCTCAATCGATTTAAATTAAATTTGTTTAACTCTTTACCAAACGGCAAAATTTCAGACAAGTCCAAACTGAAAGCATTTGCAGAAAACAAAATCAGTGTGACTCAAAAATTAAAATTTGATATGGGAAGTGCAGAAAACATTGAGGGAAAAGGAGAAAATGCTGGTAACCAACATTTTCTCCTTTTCCTACAATGTATTCAAAACCTTTCTTTTTCAGGGTCGTTAAAATTCAGGATAGTGTGGTAAAGGCTTGGTAGTTTTATGTTCTTCTAAAAACCTTACATGATATTTACTAAAACAATTTGTCTAAATCAAGTACATGTAATTTGTATCATCAGTACCCACAGTATAGGTGTTTTTCAAGGAAGACAAAACCATAATTAAAAGGGACATAATCTGATCAAGATGAACTGTACAGGTGACAACAACCCTGACACAGTGATTGACAATGACCTGAATCCTTACATATATAATACTATACAGCATTCCAGTATACAATGACAATGAAAAAATATCATTTCAACATCCTTCCACTGACTAAAAGAAATGGGCCATCCTCTGTAAAAAGGGAGATTAATGCATCTACAAAAAGTAACAACCAAGGTCAGTCAGCGCAGACTGCCAGTTCCCGCATGCTAACCTGGGCCAAAACTTTTGCTATTGCTAAATTTTCTGCATTTGAAAGGACCATTCTACCTCATGATTCAGTCAGTTGTTGGACAAAATGGATTTTATGGATCCATAATTACAGTTATGATGATGGGTCACTGGAAGTGCACTAATCCCCATTTTGCCAGAGCATGGCTCAAACACATTCAGGATGTAATACAGACAGCTTTGGATATACATGTACAGCAAAATCTGTTTCAGTGGCCACCTCGGTTAACTCTTTACTAAACAACAAATTTTTAGGCTCAAAAATCGAAACTTGTTTGGGGAAGGATAGGAAACATTGTGGGAAAAGGAGAAAAAGCTGGTTACCAGCATTTTCTCCTTCTCCCACAATGTTTTCAAAAGGCTTCTTCCCCAGGGTCATTAAAACTCTGGATAGTGTGGTAACGGGTTAATTTTTTACCTGTCCCAATTGAAAGCATTTGCAGATGATAGATAATTATAATGGTGGCACGAATCATGATATTTGTCCTTGATAGGACACAAAACTTTGTGGGAAAAAGAAAAAATGCTGTTACAAGCATTTTCTCCGTTTCCTAATATGTTTTGAAAAGGTGTCTTTGTGAGAGTTGTTAAAACTCAGGATTGTGTGGTAAAGGGTTTGGCAAGTAATCTGTATTTCTCAGTCAGAATATTTTATAGAGTTCACAGACCACTCAAGTATGTTTAAATGCACCTTTACTGTCCAAGCAGCTGTTTACCAGACCACTAAATCTTAACTCTTTACCAGATGACAAATTTTTCAACTAGTCCAAATTGAAAGCACTTGCAGATGACAAAATTAATGTAACTTGAAAATTGAAATTTGTTTTGAGAAGGCTAGAAAACACTGTGGGAAAAGACGAAAATGCTGGTTACCAGCATTTTCTCCTTTTCCCACAATGTTCCCAAAAGCTTTCACTTTTGGGGGTCGTTAAAAGTTGGGATTGTGTGGTAAAGGGTAAAACTAAACTGTATTGAAATAACTAGCAGACAGCAAATTGGTTGAGGCTCAAATTATGAGACCTGTCTTAACTCTTTACTAAATGACGAAATTTTAGACCAGTCCAAATTGAAAGCATTAGCAGACGACAAAATAATTTTGACCTAAGAATTGAAATTTGTTTTTGGAAGGGTAGAAAACATTGTGGGAAGAGGAGAAAATGCTGGTTTCCCACAATGTTTTCAAAAGGCTTCTTTCTTAGAGTAGTTAAAAGTCTGGATTGTGTGGTAAAGGATTAAAAAGGCTCTAAAAAATTTGGGGAAAAGGCAGAAAATGCTTATTACTAGCACTGTTTTCCTTTTCCCAAACAGTTGTCATTAGGGTTTTTTTTCTAATGGATTTAACTCTTTACCACACAAAAGAAATATAGATGAGTCCAAATTGAAAGCATTTGCAGATGACAAATTCATTGTAGCTCAAATGATGGAATCTGTCTTTGATAAAGTCGAAAACATTGTGGAACAAGAGGGCCATGATGGCCCTGTATCGCTCCACTGGCTTATAAATATAAACCATAAATACTAAACATTTCAATTCTGAGCCAAATGGTTTCAAAATGAAGACTTACAAAGTTTTCTCTGTAAAAGCCCATGTGAAAGTTGAGACCCGCAAGGCAAAGCCATTTTTGATCCCAGAGCTATAATTACTTGAACCCTGGTAGAGGTCCACAAGATAAAGCCACATGCCAAAATAATACAAGTCTATGCTCTATGGTTATAAATAAGGTGATTTTCAAGTTTTGTCCATATGAAGCCTCTGTAAAACATAAGACCCCTGATGCAAGGCTAATTTAAAAAAAAAAAAAATCAAAACAGGAAGATTTCTTAAGTTGTCACTATGTAAGCCCATGTAAAACTTGTGACCCCTGTGGCGGGGCCAATTTTGACCCCAGGGCTAAAATTTTGGCCCGCTTGGTAGAGGCCCACTAGATATAGCAACATGCAAAATTTGGTAGCTCTAGGCCTAATGGCTAGGTACAGGAAGATTTTTAAAGTTTTCTCTATATAAGCCTATGTAAAACTTGTGACCCCTGGGGCAGAGCCAATTTTGACCCCAGGGCTATAATTTGAAGAAACTTGATAGAGGTCTACTACATAAAGCTACATGCCAAATTTGGTAGCCCTATGCCTTATGGTTTCACACAAGAAGATTTTTAAAGATTTCCAATATTTTTCAGTTTTGTTGCCATGGCAACCAGAGTTTTTGAAGGAATCAAATTCTTTCAAGAAATTCTGAAGAGGACCATGGCAGGATCATTTCTGTGTAGTTTCATGAAAATCGGATGGGTAGTTTCAGAGAAGAAGATGTCTGAAATAAAAGTTAACAGACGCACAGACGCACGGACTGACGCACGGATGCACGACGGACACCGGGCCATGACATAAGCCCGCTGGCCTTCGGCCACTGGAGCTAAAAAAGGATAAAATACTGGTTACCAGCATTTTCTCCTTTTTTCCACAAAGTTTTCAAAAGGTTTCTTTTTCAGGGTCGTTAAAACTCGGGATTGTGTGGTAAAGGGTTAACCTTTTAACACACGAAAAAATTTTACACCTGTCCAAATTGAAAGCATTTGCAGGCGACACTTTCAATGTGCCTCAAATGATGCGGTTTTTCTTTGATGGGTAGAAAAGGAGAAAATGCTAGTTACATGCATTTTCTCCTTTTCCCGCAATGTCTTCAAGAGGCTTCTTCCTCAGGGTCGTTAAAAGTTGGCATTGTGTGGTAAAGGGTTAAACTCTGGATTGTTTGGTAGTGGGTTAATTAGAGATCCATACTCTATACATGCCTGGTTGGTAACCCTTTACCAAACAAACCAGTGTCTTCATAACCTTAAGGACAAAGACTTTTAAAACATTGTCGGAAAAGGAGAAAATGCTGGTAACCAGCAACCTTTTTCCCTTTTACCCCAATGTTTTCTACCCTTTCAAAGACTAATCCCATCCTTCAAGCACACATTTAGTTTGTCATATGCAGCTGCTTCAAATGTGGACAAGTCCAAAATTTTGTCATGAGGTAAAGGGTTAAGCCGTTACCAGACGACAAAATTTTAGTCTTGTCCAAAATGAAAGCATTTGCAGACGACAATTTCATTGTGACTCAAATGGTGCAACTTTTATGTGATAGGGTAGAAAACATTGTGGGAAATGGAGAAAATGCTGGTTACCAGCATTTTCTCCTTTTCCCACAATGTTTTCAAAAGGCTTCTTTTCCAGGGGCGTCAAAAGGCGGCATTGTGCGGTAAAGGGTTAAAGGATTACTTTGATGCACCAACCTCAACACATTACTTATGCAGAAACCATTTTTTTCCCACCTTTACACTTAGCAGCATTTATAAACATTGCAAGAAAAACAGGTATTTTAGTTTACACGCACTCAAAATGTTTTCTGCATCTTTCAACCCTTTACCACATAATCGCGAGTTTCAAAGACCCCAATAGAGGAAGCTTTTGAAAACATTATGGGAAAAGGACAAGATGCTGGTGGACAAGATGCCGGTAACCAACATTTTCTCCTTTTCCCACACAACGTTTTCTACCCTATCAGACAGCTTAAATTCATTTGTACCAAATTTGAACTTATTGTTTGCAGAGCTTTTGAATTTAAAAGTCAAGTGTCATTTGAGAAAGGGTTAAACTAAGTCTGGAAAAAAATACCATGTTTCTATTCTTTCACTGCCAAAAAGAATAATTCCTGCCGCATCTAAGTTATCATCTGCAAATGCTTTCAATTTAGACAGCTCCAATTTTTTGTTGTTTGGTAAAGAGTTAACCCTTTCCCAAACGACAAATTTTGGACTGGTCCAAATCGAAAGAGTTTGCAGACAACAATTTTAAATTTGATGAAAATGGCAGAAAGGTCTCAAAAAGGGTAGAAAACACAGTGGGAAAAGGAGAAATTGCTCGTTACAAGCAATTTCTCCTTTTCCCACAGTGTTTTCAAAAGACTTGTACTGCAGACACGTGAAAACCAGGGCTTGTTTGGTAAAGAGTTAAGAAAGGTCCTCTTCATTTGCTTCCAAAACTTCCATGTGATATATGACTGCACTCTGTCACTTGTACTTGTCACTTGCTGCTGGTATCTCTAAAAATACTCTCTATGACTTGTAGCTTGAAAGCAACTACCGGTACTCTTTTTCCTATAATAGTTCCCCAAGTCTGTCAAAATCAAGGGCATATACAGTCATATTTATATCTTAACCCTTTACCAGACGACAAAACTTAGCCTCGTCCAAATTGAAAGCATTTGCAGATGACAATTTCAATGTGGCTCAAATGTTGCAACCTTGCTTTGATGGGGTAGAAAACATTGTGGGAAAAGGAGAAAATGCTGGTTACCAGCATTTTCTCCTTTTCCCACAATGTTTTCAAAAGGCTTCTTTCCCAGGGGCGTCAAAAGGCGTCATTGTGCAGTAAAGGGTTAAATGTGTACAACAATCTATGAGTTAACCCTTTAAATACAAACCAAGAAACAAACCTGAAACACAACACTTTTGAAAACAGTTTGGGAAAAGGAGAAAATGCTGGTAACCAGCATTTTCTCCCTTTCCAACAATGCTTTCTATCCTTTCAAAAACAAATTCCATTATATGGACCACATTTAATTTGCCGTCTGCAAATGCTTTCAATTTGGTCTAGTCAAAAATGTTGTTGTTTTCTATGGAGTTACATGTATATCTTTTACTCTTTACCACATGACAAAACGTACACTTGTCTCAACTGAAAGCATTGGCAGGCAACAATTTTAATGTGACCAAAATGATCCATTTTTTCTTTGATAGGATAGAAAACATCGTGGGAAAAAGAGAAAATGCTGGTTACCAGCATTTTCTCCTTTTCTCACAATGTTTTCAAGAGGCTTCTTCCTCAAGGTAGTTAACAGTCATGTGGTAAGAGATAAGGTGTATTTACCTGAGATAGCTCCCATAATATGCTACAATATTCTCATGTTTACAATCTTTCATCATCAGTATCTCTTGCTGGATAATAGCAAAGTCATCTCCAGGTTCCAACTTGATAATTTTGATGGCAGCCAATTCACCACTGTTGCGTTCCCTTGCCTAAAATTACAGAAAATCCATGTAACAACAAGCACATGCAAATGTAAAAAAAAGAACAATAAACAATTTGAATTTTACTATGGCAACTGACAAAGTTCTGCAATACTTGTTACTGCATAAAATAGCAATCATATTAATAATTCTTTAACACACAAACCTGATCTTTAATGGCTTTGGACAGGAAAGCTTTATAAACACTGCAGGAAAAGGAGAAAATGCTCCCAATTCATTGTCTTCAAATGCTTCTTAATTGGACAGGACTAAAGTTTGTCAAGTGGTAAAGAGTTAACAAACAAGAAAGTCTTCTGTGAAGGAATAATATTCTTCACTCTTAAAGACCACTGGCAAAGACAATGGCAAAAAACCTATCTAGGCACTAAAAAGGCTCACTTTTTAAATATGACATACAGTTATTTTATTCATTTCATCAGAATGAATTTAATAACTTTCTTATTCTTATCTATGTGTTAAAAAAGAAGTGATTACAACAGTAGCGTTTGTGGGTTGTGCTATGCATTCTTGTTCGATGCTTACTTAATTATCAACCCCTCCCCTATTCTGTTCTCATGATGAACATACAATTCGCCTTTCTTCCGATGCTGTTTGGGTTCATTTTAAACTTTGATCACTTTCTTTTATGTACAAACAAAAACGAGGAGAAAGACAGAGACATTGTGGATAGGATTTCGAGATGGCAGTGTTTCTCGGTACTAACCATATATACCCTACATCTAGCCTCAGAGGTTACAGGTATGGTATGCACCTGAAGGATAGGGATATAGTACTATACCTGGAGACAATCCTGGAAGGAATGGCTCGGGGCATAGCAAATAAGTTATCAAGTACTTGTATCTGACTAATTTCCGTCAAGTCAAATGCCTTTACAACCTTCCATATCCCAATTTTACCATTTTATAAAGGGAGTTCACTCTTCAAGTAAGTCATGTTAAAAGGTGCAGATCTTATTTAAGCTGAAACAGGGATGGCAGAGCTTAAAATCAGATAAACAATTATTTTACAGGACAGAAAAAAGCAGATCTTTTTCTTGTTGTACAGCTTCTGTGTACTGTGGCAAAAGGGGAGATTAGTGGTTAAGACAACCTCTCCATCAGGTCTCAGGGTGCCATACCCCTAACCTCTCAGGCTAGAGGTATGGTGCTGAAGTAAATCAGGGGAGAGTAGTGTGCCAGACGTGGTACTTGAACCCAAGATCCCAAAAACACTAATACCGCAACTCTACCAACTGAGCTTGTCGGGCAACTGAGCTGTGAGTCTACCCAACATCAACTGCAACATAACACTCCTCCCCCTCCTGACTTTCTGGGAGTCACCAACTCCCCCTTTGGTCCCCACAGACCACTGGTGTTGCCCACCTGCACTCAACAATTGATCTTGTTGCCAATAAAGTAAATAAGGGGAGAAAAGTGTGCCCACGTGGGACTCGAATCCCAGAACACTAGTACCACAGCTCTACCAACTGAGCTAGCTGAGCAACTGGCCTTGAGTCTACCTACTATACTTAGCCACACTTCCTTCAAGAATGTCTCTATAAATTTGTAAAGGAAGACCATCTAATTCAGACAATGAAAGTTCAGATCATTACTGAACTGTATATAAATAACTGTGTGATAAAAGTAATGGTAAATGTACAAGTTCAATACTTTTTAAAGCATTACAAACAAGCGTGCCGTTTTGGTAATGGGCCATGTTAACCCCCATCCTTTAGGATGTATGCCATCCACTAGTTTGATCAAGCCCAAGATAAAGTCTCTTCTTATCGTCAGGGGATTGTATTTTCACAATCGTAAGAGGATAAGTTTATTAACTTGGCAATAAAAGAATTGTGCAGATTTGAATTCCCACCCATTCTGAATTTCTGTTACAGTTGGGTACCTTCAGGTGACTAGCGTGATGACCACTGTATGAATCTAAAAGGATAAAATTTTAGACATCAAACACGAGATCAGGAATCGTAAACCATTTTCCCAAATACAGACATGCATGTCTACAGGACTGTGGCCGCCATCAGGGTAGAAATAAGAATGATTCATGTTCACAATTGTCTGTGTGACATTGTGAGTTGAACTGTCAGAACATACCCTACCTTATAAACATCGCCGTATGTGCCACTTCCGACTCGCTGAATGAGATCAAAATCTTCTTGAGGGTTTCGACGTAAAATATCTGCCGACATTTTGTAATCCAGACCCAGTTAAATATCTCAGGGTCTCACAAATTTAAAGAATGATTAACTACATTTTTTCTAATCCAAACTTCTGAATTCGTCTACAAACCCACTTCCGTCATGCGTAATCGAGGCTGGGTGATATACCGGTTACCTCCCTTGATATGGGGGAATTTGAAATCGTATCTTTCGTCATTCACTTTTCAGGGTGCTTCGGTGCAACTTGAGATAGAAACCGTGGCCAGGAAACAATCCCTTTTCTTAATCCCTCCAATACAACATTTGTACTTGATTGAAGTTTATAGTCATTATTATTCACAGCATTTGATAAAAGAAATGCACTTGAATGTCGGGGACTTTTTCTTTCAAGACGTTAAATGCGGTTCTAGATCTTGATTATACTGGTACCCGTTGTATCTCTCGTAACCGTCCGATAGACGATACGAAGATCGATAACAGGCTGCCAGTTTCGATCTTGATATGAGGCGGGAAAACGTGAATTCAGCTTGATATTTTAGCAGACGATACTAAAATCTATTCCGTATTGAACAATGACACAGAACAAAATCATCTGCAAAATAACCTGCACAACCTTGAAAACTGTTCTCAGGAGTGGTTATTCAAATTTAATCCGGAGAAACGCATTCATTTGATGCATTATACCTAGTCAAACCATCACATAATTATGGATCCAAAATAGTCACTTTCCTTAACAACCGACTTTACCGTGAGGTAGAATGGTCTTTGGACATGCAGAAAATATTGACCAATAGCGAAAAGTTTCGGCCCAGGTCAGCCTGCGCAGGCTGACCTGGATCAATACTTTTCGCAGATGCATTAAGCCCCTTTTCACAGAGCATGGCTCATAGACACTTGGGCAAAGCTATTTAGAGACACTGATAGATCTTTAAACTATGAAACATTTAACTATCAAAAGCACAAAACCAGAAAAAGATCTATGCATAATCGTTGACAACAATCTGAATCTCAAGAACATATTGATACAACAGTTAAAAAGGCGCACCAAATGCTAGGCCTTTTAAAAACCGGTAATTTTTCATATCAGTACACACACACCAAAAAAATGTTAAGGAATCTTTACACATGTCTGGTCAGACAACTTGTAGAATATGGCAGTTCAGCCTGGGCACCAAAATTCTAAAACGGTAAGATCAAAATTGAAAATATTGAATGCAGAGCTACGAATTTACTCCCAGAACTTAATGCTCTGCCCTACAAACGGTTCGCTTACTTCAAGAACCGTTTGTCTGCCTACGTTACTTTGGAGTATAGAAGGAAACGAACAGACATCATTGAAGTATACATGATCCACAAAGGAACTGATAAAGCTGACATTAAAAAAAAAAAAGCTGTTTTTAAAAGAGAAAAATCAAACATGTAATACCGCTAGAGGACAGTACCAAAGGATTTTTGAAAAGCATTGCCAAGCCAACCTGAGAAAAACTAATTCTCTCAAAGAGTTGTCGATAAATGGAATAGTCTGCCCGAAGATGTAATTTTAACCTTTGTACAGGACGTGCAATCTGATCTTGGATCTACAGTGTCCGATCAGGAGATATTTTTCACCAAAAAATACCTTTGAAATAGCAAAATTTGGGTTTTTATTGTCGGCTTGAAAGTTTCAATTCATTTATTTAGTAGGATAAGGGTTAAGTGAAAATGTAAATACATGTAGTTTTAACCGTAATTTTAAACAAATTTATGGAAAAAAAGAAAATACCGGTCAAGTTTGAAACCGGGTGCTGTGGATCTGAAACCCTGTTGGTAAGAAATATAATTAATACAAACGGATCCAAGGGGCTGACGCTTTTAAAAGAAGATGTCAACAACAGTGTATTTAAACAGCGTGAATCTTTCTTTGTACGAGAAAATGTTGCCAAATTTCGTTGATATACGATTATAAGCTACCCGACCGAGAATCAATCCCCTTCTTACATTCTACGTTGAACACAAACACAGGAAAATCCTCAACCTATATTCTCTCACTGAACCTTAGACTCCCAAGCGCGACTCAGTGACCTTTTGCGGACAATGTAGATCAATATCAGACTGCACAGAACGTGCAGTATGATCATGGACCTACACTGTCTGGTAAGAGGATGTTCTTCTCAAAAAATAAGTTTAAAATGGCATTATTTGGGTTTTTACTATCGGCTTGAAAGTTTAATTTAACTTATTTAGCAGGATAGGGGTTGAGGAAGTGATGTAGAAGATTCCTGCTTTGGGTGAATACTATGTACTAGACCCAAGACTTTGCCTGGTTAACCCTTTACCACACAATCCCGACTTTTAACGACCCTCAGGCAAAAGCCCTTTGAAAACATTGTGGGAAAAGGAGAAAATGCTGGTAACCAGCATTTTCTCCTTTTCCCACAATGTTTTCTATCCTTCCAACACCAAAAATAATTTCTGTGTCGGGTTTATTTTGTCGCCTGCAAATGCTTTGAATTTGGACCAGTCTAAAATTTTGTCGTTTGGTAAAGAGTTTAACAGCAGAACAATGACATTAAATGATAGATTGGTGACAATTAACAGTCAACCAACCAACCAACTAACGAATGGTATAGATCCAAGACCATACTGGGCGTTCTGTGTGGTCTCACCTCGGCCAATGCCATCGATAAACAAGAGGCCCTAAAGCGCTCACCTGAGTAAGTTCATCTAGGACTGATAAGGCTAAAACGATCCTGGTCATGATGATGTAAAACGCATGAGTGTAAGTGATCTACTTTTTTACCGACTTGACCTATTTTTCAATTTTGAACCTGGCTCAAAATGTGGCCTCTACAGTGCACACAAGGTTTTTCTAGGATTTCGCCAAGTGACCTACTTTTTTATCTGACGGGACTCAATATCAAACTTTTCCGAGATTATCATCAAGATAAACACTATGACATTCTGTTTCATGAGTATTAGACTGAAAAAGTGCACAAAAGTTTTTCTAAGATTTGGCCCAGTGACCTTCTTTTGACCCGACGTGACCCAGTTTCGAACTTGTCCGGGATTTTATCCAGACAAACATCCTAACTAAGTTTTATGAGTATCGAGCTGAAAATGTGGCCTCTAGAGTACATACAAGGTTTTTCTAAGATTTGGCTGAGTGACCTTCTTTTTGACCCGACGTGACCGAATTTCGAACTTGTACGAGATTTTACCCAGACAAACATTCTGATTAAGTTTAATGAGTTTTAAGCTGAAACTGTTGCCTCTGGAGTGCACACAAGGTTTTGCTAAGCTTTTGCCCCTTGACCTACTTTTTGACCAGACGTGACCGAATTTCGATGTCGTCCGAGATTTTATCAAGCCAAATTTTATGACCATGTTTCATGAGTTTCAGACTGATAATGCAGCCTTTACAATATTTTTTCTAAGATTTGGGCGAGTGACTTATTTTTTGACCCGACGTGACCCAATTCGAACTTGTCCAAGATTTTATCAAAGCAAACATTCTGACCAAGCTTTATGAGGATCTGGCTGAGAATGTGGCCTCTAGAGTGCACACAGGTAAGTATTGACAACCGCATGACGCACGACGGATGCCGGACACAGCACGATTACAAAAGCTCACCTTGAAAACTTAGTGCTCAGGTGAGCTAAATGCACATTTTCGCCTACGGCGCACCAACGTGTAAAAATGATTGATGATATAGACATTGGTTGATTGGTTGGTTTGTTGGTTGGTTGGTTGGTTGGTTGGTTGGTTGGTTGATTGATTGATTGATTGATTGATTGATTGGTTGATTGATTGATTGATTGATTGATTGATTCATTCATTCATTCGTTCAGTCATTGATCTACTGACTGAAGTTGTATATGGGTGGATGTAAAGACCAATAGAGAGAGTGGCAAACAGACAGATAAACGCTTATTTCTGAATGCCATAATGACTGAAAGACGGGGCTGGCTGGCTGGCTGGCTTGCTGGCCGGCTGGCTGGCTGACTGACTGACTGAGCTACGGACTTAGCGACTGACTGGCTCACTGCTATACTACTTTTACAGATCGACTGTGTGACTTGCTGGCTGGCAGACCGACAGGCTGATTGACTGACCGACCAACCGACTGATAAACAAACACTACGTTTATCACATATAAATTTGCATTTTTCATATCCGTAATCGGAGTTTCTACCTGCAGCCAAATATATTCAATAAATTAAATAGCTATAAATTTCCTTCCTCTTTACATGAACCAAGCATTGCACATGGATCCATGCCTGATTATGGACAGAGTGTTTTGCCGATAGAGAGTCAATTCGTCATGAGCATAAACTTTCTAGGGGGACCTCGGGTATTTTTCCAACCATATTACATAAAAGCAATATGATTTAATACTTAAGTGGACACCGACTATATAATTTACGTGTACATTTGGTTTGTATAAAAAAAAAAACCTAACATTTTGATCAAATGCATTAAAATGAAGCAACCTCTTCAATATTTCTTTGATACAACGTTATTTAATTTAAGGAAAAAAAAAAATCATGCAGAAATCAATTTTTTCAAAAAAAAAAAAAAAAAAACATACTCAATTTTATGCTGTTTACTAGATCTATAAAACTTTATAGTAATAGATCTATTGAATAGCACCTAGCCACAGAGGAGTGACGGACAGTTGAACAACAGCGGCAAGTTCAGTCTGTTTTTGCAAGAATGTTTCTTGAAAGTGGCTGTATCAAAAAATATGTCTGTGTAAGGATAACTTTTAATGAACCCAGTTTTTCAATATGCTTGGCCTCGCACATGTAGATGTTTTTTTTTTTAATTGACCGCGGGATAGTAGGCCTAAGCTGTTCTATTTGTTGCAGTCTCTCCACCATTTTCATATGTCAAAATTAACATTCGGGTTAATGGACAAAATCAAAGATAAAATTTTCGATTTTAAAAGTTAAAAAAAAAAAAAAAAAAAAATCTCTGGTTGTTTTTGTAAAATAATCAGATAGGTACATCTACAAAGAAATTTACAATTTTTAACAAATTTTAGATCTGGATGATTTAGAGCCAAATGTTAGTTTCATACCAAACAAATAGTCGATCTAAGAACTTATTCCGTTCGATCAGGGATCGTAAATTATATACGATCCCTGGTTCGATCGATATTGTTACTGGATAAAATTAAAATCTTCACCAGACGACAAAATCTTACTCTTAGACTTGTCTAAATTGAAATCATTAACAGACGACATATAAAATGTGACTTAAATGTCGAGATTTGGCTGGCGTCACTAGAAGGAAAAAAAAAAATGCTGGTTGCCGGTGTAATGCAGAGAAATGACCCTCCCCTACAAAATGACCCGGCGCCTGGGGTCATTTCTCTGCGTAGAATAATGACCCGGGTCATTCCTCTACGTAGTGAAATGACCTATGGGTCATTTTGTTGGGGAGGGTCATTTCTCTGCATTACACCGGCATTTCCCCTTTTCTGGCAATGTTTTCAAAAGTAGTGTTTCTTCAGTGTCGTGATTTCAAACACAGGATTGTTCGATTAAGGGTGAATAGTACATCATATGTAGATCTTGTAGATATAGATCTAATTGTTTCACGGTAAGACAAAAAAAAAAAATCCAAAATTTAACGATGACAGAATCATAAATGTAGGTTGAAATGGGTTAATCCACCGTTGCTGTTGTTTCGTAACCCCTCCACCACCAACCCCTACGCAAAATCGCAAAAATAGATCCAGAGATTTAGTCTATATTGAATAAATCTAGATAAATTAGAGAGCTCTTTTAATTGCAGATCTAGATCTAATTCAAGAAATACTTTTTTTCCAGAAAATTTGTCCTCAAAAATTTACTGGATATCGTATCAGTTGTCCATAAACTGAATTTATACAAATCAATCTAGAATCTAGATCGACTGACAAAGGGGCCATCCTTCTGAAATGCGCATGCACAAAGCCCCAGTTCTAGATCTTCCTGGACCATAATTCAGTATTTCGATGGATCGGTAGCTATGTCCGTTACGTCGGTGTTGTATTCGCTATTCGTGATTCTTGTCATCCGGGTACTTTCGCAAAATCGCAATATCTCGCACTCAGAAATTTTTACTCGGTGATAAACTTACTGTGTACACATAATAATCGGACACTGCATGTAATTGGACACTGTCAGCGTCTCTATAGATGCGTGTTCAACCCTTTACCAGACGACAAAATTTTGGCCTTGTCCAAATAGAAAGCATTTGCAGATGACAATTTCAATGTGGCTCAAATGGTGCAATTTTCCCTTGATGGGGTAGAAAACATTGTTGGAAAAGGAGAAAATGCTGGTTACCAGCATTTTCTCCTTTTCCCATAATGTTTTCAAAAGCCTTCTTTCCCTGGGTCGTCAAAAGTCGGTATTGAGCGGTATAGGGTTAACAGGGATCGAATCTATGGAACATACATGTATACATGTAATTTACTATCCCTGGTTTAAGGGAACATTTCAAAGATGGTTCTGTAACTATTCGAGCCTAATGCCACAATTAAAAAGGAATGCATGGCGAGTACGACAGAATTTTAATGCTTTTAACAAGTACGGCTTCTTCTTTAGAAAAGCTTTAAATTTCCGCCTTAATTTTTTGACAGAATGGTCACATGACTCCCATGTGATATCAATCTCGTTCAAGTGGGCACCTGCGATGTTTCAATTTCCCGAGCAAATCATCAATATTGTACAATTGTAGTATCCCCCTCTGCGCAAATTGGGTTTATATCGGCTATATAAGCATTTCAGAGCTCAGTTGCAGTTGGCTTCTCTGAAGTCCACACCGTCGATCAGGGTTGGGCTACGGTCAGATGAAATTGAAACTAGGCAATAATGGCAGGCCAGAATATGTCAGTAAGTCTGTAGTTAGTTCTGGGTCAGAAAACACTTCATGTATCTAAACTTTAATGTTTCTGTGTTCAACAACGATTTCACTCGCTCCACGCGGAGCCAGCCATCTTGCCAGAAGAATGGTTTACCTACGTCGAAGTCCACTGTTTATACTGCGCGCATTCAATGTCGAAAACGATTTACTTTTAGATTTACTCATATTTCCACTATATTGCGGATATAACAACTTAGTCGGCGTGAAGTAGAATTCTTTCTTCTTATGCATGAGACAGGTAAAACGTAATTTACGCATGTCCTTTTGAAAAAAAAAAGGCCACCACCCTTTTCGAAGTTTGTCACATTCAAATTGTTCTCAGCAAATGCCTTCTGTATGAAAAATCCCAATATTTTAACCTCTTATACAGTATAACAGGTAATATTTTACCTCACAACAAAATTTTAGACTTGCCCAAATTTAAAGCTTTTGCAAATGACAATTAAAATGTGGCAGAAATGATATTTGTATCAGAAAGGGTAGAAAACATTGTGGAAAAAGGAGTAAATGCTGGTTACCAGCATTTACTCCAGTTTCCTCAATGTTTTCCAAAGCCTTCTATCTCAGGGTTTGTTAAAATGAGGGATTATGTGATGGTATAAAGGGTTATAGGATAGAAAACAATGTAAGAAAAGGAAAAATGGTGGCAATTTCCCCAATTCCCTATGTTCTCGAAATCCTTTCTCAGGGTCCATCAGAGTTCCAGATAGAGGGAATGATTTTTATTTCAAAATCAAAGATAGTAATTAATCTCCACTAAACCCTATGTTACGGGTACTCATTAGAATTGTCTCATCGAGATGATTTTAATGAGTACCCACAACATAGGGTTTGTAAGAGAGATAACTGATTTAGAATACCATCTCTCCTTCTTATCTGGAGCTCTGGTCCTTAAAACTCTGGACATTTTGGTAAAGGGCTAATGCAGATGGCCTTGGGAAATAAGCTTTCATGAACATTGGTTTGATTATGATTAATTTCTTTTTTTTTTTTACTTTTAGACAAAGATTTATATGAGTGTTGTTGAAGATGTAATATCGAATGTCCGAGAGTCATTCCTAGACGAGGGAGTAGATGAGCAAGTCTTACAGGAACTTAAACAGGTATCGCAAAACAAGTTATGTTTACGTAGTGGAAATCTTGGGGATTTTCCGGTGTTGATAAAAATAAAAAAGATAACCGCCAGCATAAATTTAAGCTACATTAACTCTTTATCACAAGACAAAATTTTAGACTTGTCCAAATTCAAAACATTTGCACACAACAAATCAAAAGTGGCTTAAATGATGGAAGTTGTCTTTAATTGAATAGAAAAGATTGTCAAAAAAAAGAGAAAATGCTGGTTGCCAGCATTTATTTTTCTCCTTTTCCCACAATGTTTTCTTTTTCACTTTCATTCAAATCCGGGACTGTTTGGTAAAGGGTTATGGTATATTTTACCAAGATACAAGGTCATGTAGGAGTGATTGACTGGGGCCCTTGTCTACATCAATGAGTGGCTTTTTTTTCATCAGTCGAACAGAATACCAGTCTAGTAGCAGTTTATACTGCCAATTAAACACATATATCAAAGTAAAAATGGAGATGTAAGATGGTCTGTTGCAGAGGTAGCAGAAATTAAAACATGCGTAAGGTCAAATTGAGTAATTCGTGAAATTTTAGTCCCGCAGTAATATCCAATTTTAGAGTATACATTGTACTATTAAGTGAGGTAGCTCAGTCAATAATACACAGGGCTTAACCCTTTACTACACAATCCTGAGCTCTAATGACTTGTAGGAAGAAGGATTTTGAAAACATTGTGGGAAAAGGAGAAAATGCTGGTTACCAGCGTTTTCTCCTTTTCCTACAATGTTTTCTGTTCTTCTGAAAATAACTTACACCATTTGAACCACATTTGATTTGCTGTCTGCAAATGCTTTGAATTCAGAAAGGTCCAAAATTGGTAAAGAGTTAACTCTTTACCAGAAAATAAAGTTTCCCATCCATCCGTATCGAAAGCATTTGCAGATGAGAAATTAAATTCATTCATGATTTGTCGTAGGAAAGGTACAGCGGGTGTACCTATTACCAATTGATTGATTGTATGGTGTTTAACACTGCTTTCAACATTATTTCAGTTATATCAAGGCGGCAGCTATTACGGAACACCTAAGCTGCATTTTTGATTGTTGGTTAACTCTTTACCACACAATCCCGAGTTTTAATGACCCTGAGAAAAGAAGAGTTTTGAAAGCATTGTGGGAAAAGGAGAAAATGCTGGTAACCAGCATTTTCTCCATTTCCCACAATTTGTTCCACCCTATCAAAGGCAGAAATTATCATTTGAATCACATTTATTTTTTCGTCTGCACATACATTTGAGTTTGGTTGAGTCCAAAATATTGTCGTGTGGTAAAGAATTAACACAACCACCCACGCTGAACTGCTTGTCGCCCATGACAACGTCTCTGCATATAGCACATTTTTATCATATATTGATGCCATTACATGATATCTAGCGGTAGATATGTGCTACGGAAAGCCCGGTGTAAATGGTTGCTATTCCGAACGATGGTTTTAAATCCGAACACTGGCGTTTGTAATTCCAAACAGTAATTGTTTTTGAAAAGAACAACACTTACGGTCAGAAATAACAACTAATCAATGTTAGTCATAGATTTAAATGAAGTTGTGAAACTTGGTTTTGATTAAATTCTTCGATGTAATTTCCAAAAGAAGCTTACATGTGTTCAGCATATTAAGTGGTTGTTTTAGCGAACAGTCAAAATGCAGCTTTGTTGTTCGTGATAAGCACACCCGCTCATGCCTGCATTTACTAGCAAAAACAAACGTGAATATAATTGTAGATTGAAGCCTCACTTTTAAATCAAATTTACTGCTCTGTAGGTCTACTGTAATAAGATCAAATTGCACCAAATCACTGCCAAGAATATTAATGTTCAGAAATAAAACCCAAAAGAAAAATAGTGGTTCGAATTCCGAACCCCCTATATTGCACTAAATATATGGCAGGGCTTTGAGGTCAATTTAGAATTCGATGGGGCAACATCAAAACATTGGGTAAAAATGATTAACATTAGAAAAAGCAAGCGCCACTGTGCGAAGAGAATCTTAAGAAACGTTCATGGTAATATTGTGTCTTGTATAATTTTTCTTTCCTTGATGGTCTAAATTAATACTTTAGATCATAAGTCAGTTAGGAACAGCATGACACCAAACAAAATGGTGAGGTCGAGTAAGATGAACACCTAACATCACAAAAATCTATTTCACTCTCACCATCTCACCACTGATCATTGTTATGAGCAAAAGCCAGTGATTATGGGAAGAAAATTGTGAAAAGCAATGGTAAAAGACAATCTCAGTCTGGGAAAGCATGAATTGGTGCACTTGCTGCCATGGTATAACTGAAATTATCTATTTATAATTATCTCTTTACCAGATGACAAAATTTTAGCTATGTCCAATTTGAAAGCATTTGCAGATGGCAAATGTTACTCAAAACATAAAATTTGTCTTCTGGTTACCAGCTTTTCTCCTTTTCCCACAATGTTTTCTAAGCCTTCTTTCTCAGGGCCGTTAATAGCTGGCATTGATGGGTAAGGGGTTGAAATGTCAACAAATGCCATACAAACAAACAAATAGTTGAACTCTAATAGCTCAGACAATAGGGTACAGGACTTGAGAACAGGAGGTCACTGGTTTGATCCCCGGCTCGGCCAATCTTTTTCCGAGCATTGATGATAGTCATTGTGACAGGATTCATTCCTCTCTTTCTGCTGACCATTGTTTCGATGATGGTTATGTGGGAAAGCAGCCAGTGGCTTGGAAAGAATATTGCACAGAGTACTAGTAAAAGAAACCCCAGGAAAGCATGGATAGGTGCACTGGCCACCACAATAGGACTGAAATAATGTTGAAAACGGTGTTAAACACGTACTAGATTTAAAACAAACAAATACCTAGGAACCTAGCATTGCTGGGAATTTAACTTGAAAATTGCTTTTTATTTTGACACTTTCCCAAACAATAAAAGTTGGATTCTTCCAAACTGAAAGTATTTGCAGATGACAAAAGCTCAGCAGCTTTGTATACTTTTCTAACAGTGTTTTCTTATCCCTCCAAAGGAAAATCTAAAAATATATCATTTGAGTAACATTTCATTTATTGTTTGCAAATACTTTTTAATTTGGATCATTCTAATTTTGTCATTTGATATAGGGTTAAAAATAAATTTAGAAAAAAAAAATGTCCAAACCAGGCCTAGGCAGGACAGTAGTGTGGGAACAGCTAGAATAGGGACAAGAACTGTCATTTTGTTAACTCTTATCCAATGAAAAGGATTTGGACTTGTCCAAAATGAAATCATTTGCTGACCACAAATTGGCTGTGGCCAAAATGATAGGACTTTGCCCTGAAAGCATAGAAAAAATTGTGGGAGAAGGAGAAAATGCAGGTTGACAGCATTTTTTCTTGTCACCAAAGAGTTTTTGAAAGCCGTCTCCCTTGTGTTGTTAAAACTGGGGATTGTTTAGTAAAGAGTTAACCCTTTACCAAACGACAAAATTTTAGACTGGTCCAAATTGACAGCATTTGCAGACTACAAAGAAATTTTTACCGAAAAATGGAAGTTCGTATTGGGAAGGACAGAAAACATTGTGGGAAAAGGAGAAAATGCTGGTTACCAGCATTTTCTCCTTTTTCCACAATGTTTTCAAAAGGCTTCTTTCTCAGGGTCGTTAAAAGTCGGGATTGTGTGGTAAACAGTTAAACAGCATTTGTTGTATGGTACCCCATGTAATTGTATCCTATATTTTACAGCTATGGGAAAACAAGCTGCATTCATCAAGAGCATTAGAACCTGCAGAGGTAGAACATACACCACAAGGGAACATACAATATGTGGTCCAACCACAAACACAACAACACAGTATGTGTCAGGATTTTTTTCTTTTAATTGCATCTCAACCCAACCACAAACACAACAACACAGTATGTGTCAGGATTTTTTCTTTTAACCCTTTACCACACAATCCCGACTTTTAATGACCCTAAGAAAGAAGCCTTTTGAAAACATTGTGAAAAAAGGAGAAAATGCTGGTAACCAGCATTTTCTCGTTTTCTCACAATGTTTTCTACCCTTCCCAAAACAAATTTCAATTTTTCAGTCAAATTTATTTTGTCGGCTGCAGATGCTTTCAATTTGGACTGGTCTAAAATTTTGTCGTGTTGTAAAGAGTTAATTGCATCTCAACCCAACCCCAAACACAACAACCTTTAGAGACTTTTTTTTTTAATTGCATCTAAACTCTTAAGGCATCTTTTAGTATTTCTTTTGCATTTTGCACGCAGTGTAGATGGATATCAGACAGCTCAAAATGTGCAGCCTAGTCCATGGTCTACATTGTCTGCTTTGCTGGGATAAATTGGACAAGAATAACCTTGAAATTGCAATTACTTTTTTCCCCAATTCTAGATTGAAAATTTCCACGGGGATTATTCTGCATGAATTTTAACAGCCTTGTGGAAGAAGCCTTTTGAAAACATTGTGGGAAAAAAAGAAAATGCCAGTATCCAGCATTTTATCCTTTTCCCACAATGTTTTCTGCCCTTTCAGAGACAAATTCCACAATTTGTGCCAAGTATAAAGTTGTGTCATTTTTTAAAGAGTTAATATTCTTGTTTTAACCCTTTCCCAAACAAGCCCTGGTTTTCACGTGTCTGCAGTACAAGTCTTTTGAAAACACTGTGGGAAAAGGAGAAATTGCTCGTAACGAGCAATTTCTCCTTTTCTCACAGTGTTTTCAACCCTTTTTGAGAACTTTCTGCCATTTTCATCAAATTTAAAATTGTCGTCTGCAAACTCTTTCAATTTGGACCAGTCCAAAATTTGTCGTTTGGGAAAGGGTTAAAGATGCAGGTTTTGCAATGTCATGGCCTTTTGGTTACTTTGGGAAAGATGTGCATGATGCAGATCCAAGATCAGACTGCAAGTATGGTGTAGTTTTCATCTTCACTGTCTGCATAAGGGTCAATTTTACTGACTCTATAGCCCATGCAAAATGTGCTACAAACTGCAAAATGGGCAAGTACTTTATAATGTTTTTAAGAGTATGGAAATCATTGTGGGAAAAGATCAGTTGCTTGTTACAAGAATCTGCTTTTCCTACAGTTGTTTCCAAGCTTTTTACTGCAGTGACATAGAAGTCACATTTGCACAACAGGGTTCATTGTAGAGCACGCCTTTGCGCCATGGACGCATATTTTTTATCTTTGGCGCATCAGAAATCTTACCTCAGGCGGAGCTGGTGCATGTTTTTTGTAAGGTCTTAATTTGATGATGAGAATTCATTCTCAGGTTCACACTTATTGAAGAATTAACTCCAGCCAACGTATGACAGGTGAATTGTTACAAGGGCTCTTATTGGTTATTTCTGTGGGTGTGTCACCCATATCATCTGGTCAGAAAAGGCATACTTTACATGGATACCTCATAAAACTATATGCTTCCATCGTACAGCAGACGTATCAGCTGATATTTTTTACACATTTGGGCCCAAATAACAAAAAACATATTGCCAAGATAACACTGACAACCAAATTCCTCTAGTTATATACAAGAAGTTGCTGGGAACAAAATTAGTGACAGGTAGAAATTGATATATAAATCAGCCAGTACACTAGAGATTATGTCATTGTCAGTATTTTGTGCTTTAGACTAAACACAAAAGACAGACATGCTGACATAACCTTATACAATATCTGACATGCACACATGTGTGGAATTCAGAGGGAAAGGGTCATTAGGGCACTAATGGAAGAAAAATTTACATTTTGGTGCAAGGGTAAAATTAAAATCCATTAGTTAAGGTAGTTTTCCCTTGGCCCCATAAATTTCTCTGATGGCCCCAACTTTTTCTAGTGAGGGGGCCAGTTGGCCCCATAGATTTTATTTCTAGAATGAACCCTGGTACAGTAAAGGATCAAACTGTCAGCTAATGATCAAAGGTGGTAATGTGAGAAACTTTAAACAGAAATACATAACCATGTAGATGCAAAAAGAAAACAAACCAACTTGAAAAAAGTTAGACAGAACAGGTTGAAGCTGAAAATTGATTAGAAATCATGGTCTGACCTTTGCCCCCTGCTGTTAGTAAGCTGTCTCTAACAGGACCACATAAATGTTGATTTATAAAGTTAACCCTTAAAGCGCCTTTCACGACTATAGTTGCGTTTGCGGTCAGTGTAGATCAAGATCAGGCTGCACAAAATGTGCAGCCTGATCTTTGATCTACACTGTCCGCTTTGCTGAATCACTGTAGACAAAAGCGACCATGAAATTGCAATTATTTGGGTCGTATTTTAGGTTGAAAATGTCTGACAGGTTTATTCGGTGCTCTAAGGGTTAAGGGCTTACAAATTCGTGTTGCAAGGTAGTACTTTTTCCTACATGCTGTAGAACCAGCATTTTTAGCTTTGCTGTTTTCAAAGAAAGCATCGAGGTATTGCCATAGTCATTGTGTGTGTGTTGTCATGCGAAAAATATGACATTTTATAACATCTGTGTCATTACTCAAGGTATTTACCTCAAACTTGGACTAGTTGTTAGCTATCAAAAGGGGAACCCATAGAACAGGGGCAGATAACCACCAAACTAATTTTGACAGTTATGCCCCTTTTTGGATTTAGAATTTTAAAAAATTTTGACATTTTATAATATCTCTGTCATTACTTGGGATATTTTCTTGACTCTTTACCAAACAACAAAATTTTGTACCCAACCAAATTGAAAGCATTTGCAGACTACAACTTCATTGTTGCTAAATGATGATACCTCTTTTTGATAGGGCAAAAAACATTGTGGGAAAAGGAAAAAAATGCTGGTTACCAGCATTTTCTCATTTTCCCCACTATGTTTAAAAAGCCATCTTCCTTAGGGTCGTTAAAAGTGGGGATTGTGTGGTAAAGGGTTAAAACTTGGACTCATTGTTCACTATCAAAAGTGGAATCCATACAACAAGAGTAAGTAACCATCAAAATACTTTTGGCACAGTTTTGCCCCCTTTCTGGACTTAGAATTTTTCACTTAACTCTTTCCCAAATGAAGAAATTTTAGATTTTCCTAAACTGAATGCATTTGCCAACAACAAGTGAAATGTATCTCAAATGGTGGAACTTTCCTCTGAAAGGTTAGAAAACATTGTAGGACAAGGATTTTCTCCTTTTTCCACAGTTTTTTTTCATAAGCGTCTTTCCACAGGTCGTTGAAACTCAAGCTTGTATGGTAAAGGCCTAAAACAATTGCAGCCAAGCATTGGCACCTGGATGAGATGCTCTTATTTCCTACAATATTTTCTACTCTGTGAAAGACTCATCCTGTACTTTGAGCCATAATCAATTAAATTTTGTCTGCTGCAATTTTTTTTCCAATGTGGTCCTGAAAAATATATCATCTGTTAACACTTGTAATGACCCTAAAGAAAGAAGCCTTTTGAAAACATTGTGGGTAAAGGAGAAAATGCTGGTAACCAGCATTTTCTCCTTTCCCCACAATGTTTTCTGCCCTTCCCAAAGCAAATTTCAATTTTTCAGTCACATTGATGATGTCGTCTGCAAAAGCTTTGAATTTGGACTCTTCTAAAATTTTGTCGTTTGGTAAAGAGTCAAAGACTAAATTCAAGGTATTGTCAATTTTCAGTGGTACAAGGGACACCAATACAACACCAGATTCCAGTTCCAGTACAGATTGCTGCAGACGGGCAGATTGTAAGTCTCATTATGAGCAAATTCTTTGTTTGCCAGAACATTTTCAAAAGGCAAGCTAAGTGATAGTTGGTGTCAATGTGCCTGTAACCCTTTAACACACAGTCCTGTGTTTTAATGACTTCAAAGAAGAAGGGCTTTGAAAACACTGTGGGAAATGTTATCTACCCTTCCCAAAGTAAAATTCAATTTTTGAGTCACATCTTTATTGTTGTCTGCAATGTTTTCAAATTGGACAAGTCTAACATTTAGCCTTGTGGTAAAGAGTTGATTACACGTATTTGCACATCTAGGATCCATAATGTTTCTTCAGCATTCAACAATATTCAGTGAAGTCTGAAAAAGTGTCACAGAATGTCATATTTGGCCATTCATGGCTTTGGCAAGATAGTTTTCAACCAAATTTTGTTTTTTACCAAATTGTTTTCATTGAAATTCCATAGATCATTTACTCTTTTTTTTTCTACTAGATCAATGTTGCAAGCATGTCTTTGCATGCCCAGGCAGGAATGTTTCCACAACCTTCAGTCAGCATGAACCCTGGTCAGAAGAAAAAGTCTAAAAAAGTGTAGCAAAATGTCACATGTGGCAAATTATGGCTTTGGCAAGATAGTCTTCAACCAAATTGTATGTTTAGGTCTGCTGTTTTCAAAGGTTACATCAAGGTTTTGCTATTGTGCAAGATCTTTGACATTTTGTCTCTTATTACTGAAGATATTTACCTCAAATTTGGACTAGTTAGCTATCAAAAAGGAAACTCAGAACTAGGCAGGTAACTGTCAAGATATTTTTGACACAGTCATGCTCCTCTTTTGAAGTAGAATTTTCACTGAAGATCAAGCATCTGCAGCCAAGTGTTGGCACCCACATGTGGTGCTCTTGTTTCCAAATTGTTTTCAATAAAATTTTACAGTTCATTTATGTATTTATTTATCTTTTTTCTTTTAAACTAGAGCAATGCTGCAAGCATGGCATTACATGCCCAGGCAGGAATGTTTCCACAACCAGTACAAGCTCTAGTCAATATGAACCCTGGTCAGCAGATTACCTTACAGCATACAGGTAAAATAGATGTTTCAGTGTCTTTGTCAGATGACAATTCTAACTTAAAACTTGTCCAAATTCAAATTAGTTGCAGCCGACAAATCGAACATGGATTGAATGATAAAATGTCTTAGAAAAGGTTGAAGACATTATGGGAAAAGCAGAAAATGCTGGTTACTGGCATTTTTTTATTTCCCCAAAATGCTTGCAAAATGCCCTTTTATGCAAGTTTGTTAAAGGAAGTCCAAATCATATAGACAACAGTGTCTATTCTAGAAATTGAAAAGTGGGGGAGGGATTTTCCCCCTACATCTCAAAAATAGGGAGATTTTCAAAATATAGGTGAGAAAATTCTCAAACAGATAGAAAACATATAGCTCATGAAACAAACATTTATTTCTGTCCAATTCTATATTGTAGACTTACTGATCTGTGTACATGTCAAAAACAGCTTGTGGAATAACCGTCTCTAGAAATAAAATACATTTTTATGTAGCACTGTCATGCCTAGGGTTTTAGGTGGGATCATAAGAAAATTACTGTGAATGGTGTAATTGCGCATCCTAGAATAGACAGTGACAGACAATAGATTTCTTATTTTTGCAGTTTTTATGATTTTTTGTCAACAAAACATTTGTTTGTCAACATTTAAACCCAGAAAATGCAAGATAGAAAAAGCACTTTTCCTCCTTGAGCTGAACCCAATCCTGTCACAAAAATAGAGCGTATCTCCTCCTGCAAGCACCTGTTTTTTGTCACATGATCAAAACCAGGGTCATCTGCATTTGTCATCTCCTCCAGGTTGTTCAAGTTGTTGTCTTGTAAAAGGTATTGCTGAATTAACCTTTTGCCATGAGCAAACATTTTGGGGGTCGACCATAGTGAAAGCATTGGCAGACAACAAACTAACCATGACTCAGATAATTTGGTTTGTCTCTGAAAGGGAAGATAACATTGTGAAAAAAGGAGAAAATGTTGGTCACCATTGTTTCCGAAAGTGCTCTTTTTTGGCATCATTTAACCGTTTCCCAAACAAGCCCAGGTTTTCATGTGTCTGCAGTACAAGTCTTTTGAAAACACTGTGGGAAAAGGAGAAATTGCTCGTAATGAGAAATTTCTCCTTTTCCCATAGTGTTTTCTACCCGTCTTGAGACCTTTCTGCCATTTTCATCGAATTTAAAACTGTCGTCTGCAAACTCTGTCAATTTGGACTAGTTCAAAATTTGTCGTTTGGGAAAGGGTTAAGCTTCTTACAGTGTGATAGAAGGTTAATGGTAAAAGTGTGTAAACTTAATTGAATTAAGAATTTGGGCATCGAAATGCAGGCAAATTCAATTTACGCCACTTAAAAGTATGAAAAATACCATGATGCTGACAATGTGTTACAGTACACCATGTCAAAGTTCATGTCGCTGGCAGAAATACGAATTGTAAAGCTAGAATTGAAGTTGGCAACTATGCTTTCTAAGGCAAAATCATCATTTGGGCTATAATTGATTTGTTTTCTACATAACTTTAACTCTTTACCAAATGGCAAAATGTTGGGCTTGTCAAAATTGAAAGCATTTGCAGACTGCAAAATTAATGTGACTCAAAAATTGAAATTTCTTTTTGGAAGGGTTAAAAGCATTGTGGGAAAAGGGTAAGATGTTGGTTACCAGCATTTTCTCTTTTTCCCAAAATATTTTCATTACGCCTCTTCCTCAAGGTCGTGGAAACTCAGGATTGTGTGGCAAAGGGTTAAGAAGGACAAGTCTACAGTTTGTGATGTGGTGTGGTAAGGAACCAACCCTTTATCAGATTAAAAATTTTAGACTCGTCCAAATTCGAAAGTGCTGGTGGAGTACAAATTGGATGTAGCGCAAATGAAAGGATTTGTCTCTGAAAGGGAAGAAAGCATTATGGGAAAAAGAAGAAAATGCTGGTTACCCGCATTTTCTTCTTTTCCAACAATGCTCTCAGAAGCCAGAAGCCATCTTCTGCAGAGTCACATTAATCTTTCACCAAACAGTCTCGGGTTTTGACGCCCCTGGGGAAAAAGCCTTTTTAAAACATTATGGGAAAAGGATGAAATTCTGGTAATCCGTATGTTCCTAGAATATGTCAACCCTTTCAGAGACAATTCAAACATTTGAGCCAAATTTAAACTGTTATCTGCAAATGTGCTCAATTTGTACAAGTGGAAAATATTTTCTTTCGGTAAAACAAGTAATTGTGAGTGTGAAGAGTTTAGGATTATGTACTTTTTAGCTCACCTGAGCACGAAGTGCTCAAGGTGAGCTTTTGTGATCGCCCAATGTCCGTCGTCCACAATTTCTTTAAACATCTTCTCCTCCTAAACCACTGGGCCAATCTTGATGAAACTTGGCAGGGATGTTCCTCAGGTGAAGCTCTACCAAAGTTGAACAAGAGATTGAATTCCACCCATAACTCTGGTTGCCATGGCAACCAAAAGGAAAAAAATAGCAAAATCTTTGAAAATCTTCTTCTCTGAAACTAGAAGGCGTAGAGCTTTGATATTTGGTATGTAGCATCTCCTAGTGGACCTCTACCAAGTTTTTTCATATGATGTCCCTGGGGTCAAAACTGGCCCCACCCCGGGGGTCACAAGTTTCGAACATAGGAACAAAGAAGGAAAACTTTAAAATTCTTCTTCTCTGAAACTGGAAGGCGTGGAGCTTTGATATCTGGCATGTAGCATCTCCTAGTGGACCTCTACCAAGTTTGTTCATATGATGTCCCTGGGGTCAAAACTGGCCCCGTCCCGGGGGTCACAAGTTTCGAACATAGGAACAAAGAAGGAAAACTTTAAAATTCTTCTTCTCTGAAACTGGGAAGCATGGAGCTTTGATGTTTGGCAGGTAGCATCTCCTAGTGGACTTCTACCAAGTTTGTTCATATGATGTCCCTGGGGTCAAAACTGGCCCCGCCCCGGCGGTCACAAGTTTCGAACATAGGAACAAAGAAGGAAAACTTTAAAATTCTTCTTCTCTGAAACTGGAAAGCGTGGAGCTTTGATATTTGGCATGTAGCATCTCCTAGTGGACTTCTACCAAGTTTGTTCATATGACGTCCCTGGGGTCAAAACTGGCCCCGCCCCGGGGGTCACAAGTTTCAAACATAGGAACAAAGAAGGAAAACTTTAAAATTCTTCTTCTCTGAAACTGCAAGGCGTAGAGCTTTGATATTTGGCATGTAGCATCTCCTAGCGGACCTGTACCAAGTTTGTTCATATGATGTCCCTGGGTCAAAACTGGCCCCGCCCCTGGGGGTCACAGTTTCAAACATAGGAACAAAGAAGGAAAACTTTAAAATTCTTCTTCTCTGAAACTGGAAGGCATGGAGCTTTGATATTTGGCATGTAGCATCTCCTAGTGGACCTCTACCAAGTTTGTTCATATGACGTCCCTGGGGTCAGAACTGGCCCAGCCCCAGGGGTCACAAGTTTCGAACATAGGAACAAAGAATGAAAACTTTAAAATTCTTCTTCTCTGAAACTGGAAGGCGTGGAGCTTTGATATTTGGCATGTAGCATCTCCTAGTGGACTTCTACCAAGTGTGTTCATATGACGCCCCTGGGGTCAAAACTGGCCCTGCCCCGGGGGTCACAAGGTTCGAACATAGGAACAAAGAATGAAAACTTTAAAATTCTTCTTCTTTGAAACTGGAAGGCGTAGAGCTTTAATATTTGGCATGTAGCATCTCCTAGTGGACCTCTACCAAATTTGTTCATATGATGTCCCTGGGGTCAAAACTGGCCCCACCCTGGGGGTCACAAGTTTCAAACATAGGAACAAAGAATGAAAACTTTAAAATTCTTCTTCTCTGAAAACGGAAAGCGTGGAGCTTTGATATTTGGCATGTAGCATCTCCTAGTGGACCTCTACTAAGTTTGTTCATATGATGTCCCTGGGGTCAAAACTGGCCCCGCCCCGGGGGTCACAAGTTTCGAACATAGGAACAAAGAATGAAAACTTTAAAATTCTTCTTCTCTGAAAATGGAAGGCATGGAGCTTTGATATTTGGCATGTAGCACCTCCTAGTGGACCTCTACCAAATTTGTTCATATGATGTCCCTGGGGTCAAAACTGGCCCCGCCCTGGGGGTCACAATTTTCAAATGTAGGAACAAAGAATGAAAACTTTAAAATTCTTCTTCTCTGAAACTAGAAGGTGTAGAACTTTGATATTTGGTATGTAGCATCTCCTAGTGGACCTCTAACAAATTTGTTCATATGATGCCCCTGGGGTCAAAACTGGCCCTGCCCCGGGGGTCACAAGTTCAAACATAGGAACAAAGAAGGAAGACTTTAAAGTTCTTCTTCTCTGAAACTGGAAGGCGTGGAGCTTTGATATTTGGCATGTAGCATCTCCTAGTGGACCTCTACCAAGTTTGTTCATATGATGTCCCTGGGGTCAAAACTGGCCCCGCCCCGGGGGTCACAAGTTTCGAACATAGGAACAAAGAGGGAAAACTTTAAAATTCTTCTTCTCTGAAACTGGAAGGCATAGAGTTTTGATATTTGGCATCTAGCATCTCCTAGTGGACCTCTACCAAGTTTTTTCATACAATGGTCCTTGGGTCAAAACTGGCCCTGCCCCGGGGGTCACAATTTCTAACATAGGAACAAAGAAGGGAAACTTTAAAATTTTTCTTTTCTAAACCTTGAAGGCATAGAGCTTTGTTATTTGGTATGTAGTGAACCTGTTCTAAGTTTGTTAGCCCACCTGAGCACAACATGTTCAGTCAGTTTGAAATTTGGTCACCTGGGGTGATAAACTAGGTCACTAGGTCAAATTAAATAGATACCTTGTGGGCACTCTAGAGGCCACATTTATAGCTCAAATGACCTGAAATTTGGTCAGAATGTTTGTCTTCATAAAATCTCGGATGAGTTTGGATTTAGGTCACCTGGGATCATAAACTAGGTCACTAGTTCAAATTATAGAAATACCTTGTGGGCACTCTAGAGGCCACATTTTATGCTCAGTTGACCTGAAATTTGGTAAGAATTAAAGGAATTCCTTGTGGGCACTCTAGAGGCCACATTTTTGGCTCAAATGACTTGAAAATTGGTCAGAATGTTTGTCTTGATAAAATCTCACATGAGTCCGAATTTGGGTCATGTGGGGTCTTAAATTAGGTCACTAGGTCAAATTAAAGAAATACCTTGTGTGCACTCTAGAGGCCGCATTTATTGTTCAATTGATTTGAAAATTGGGTAAAATGTTTCTCTTGAGGAAATCTATGATGAGTTCAAAAGTGCGTCACCTGGGGTCATAATTCAGGTCACTAGGTCAAATTAAAGAAATACCTTGAGGGCACTCTAGAGGCTACATTTCTTGCTCAATTGACTTGAAAATTGGTCAGAATGTTTGTCTTGATGAAATATCAGATGAGTTTGATATTGGATCACCTGGGGTCATAAACTAGGTCATTTGGTCAAATTAAAGAAATACCTTGTAGGCACTCTAGTGGCCACATTTATTGCTCAAATGACCTGAAATTTGGTCAGAATTTTTGTCTTGATAAAATCTTGAATGGGTTTGGATTTGGGTCACCTCGGGTCATAAACTAGGTCACTAGGTCAAATTATAGAAATACCTTGTGGGCACTCTAGAGGCCACATTTTATGCTCAGTTGACCTGAAATTTGGTAAGAATGTTTGTCTTGATAAAATCTCAAATGGGTTTGGATTTGGGTCACCTGGGATCATAAACTAGGTCACTAGGTCAAATTAAAGAAATACCTCGTGGGCACTCTAGAGGCCAAATTTTTTGCTCAATTGACTTGGAAATTGGTCAGAATGTTTGTCTTGATAAAATCTCACATGAGTCCGAATTTGGGTCAACTTGGATCATAAACTAGGTCATAGGGTCAAATTAAAGAAATACCTTTTGGGCACTCTAGAGGCCACATTTATTGCTCAATTGACTTGAAAATTGTTCAGAATGCTTGTCTTGATAAAATCTCCTGAAAAAATCTAGGATGAGTTTAAAATTGGGTCACCTGGGTCATAATCTTGGTCACTAGGTCAAATTAAAGAAATACCTTGTGGTCACTCTTGAGGCCACATATCTTGCTTGACTGACTTGAAAATTGGTCAGAATGTTTGTCTTGATGAAATATCGGATGAGTTTGAAATTGGGTCACCTGGGGTCATAAACTAGGTCACTTGGTCAAAATAAAGAAATGCCTTGTGGGCACTCTAGAGGCCACATTTATTTCTCAATTGATTTAAAAATTGGTCTAAATGTTTGTCTTGATAAACCCTACATGAGTCTGAATATGGGTCATGTGGTGTCTTAAATTAGGTCACTAGGTCAAATTAAAGAAATACCTTGTGCGCACTTTAGAGGCCACATTTATCATTCAATTGATTTGAAAATTGCTTAAAATGTTTGTCTTGATGAAATCTAGGATGAGTTCAAAATTGGGTCACCTGGGCTCATAATCTAGGTCACTAGGTCAAATTAAAGAAATACCTTTAGGGCACTCTAGAGGTCACATTTCATGCACAATTGACTTGAAAGTTGGTCAGAACGTTTGTCTTGATGAAATATTGGGTGAGTTCGAAATTGGGTCAGCTGGGTTCATAAACTAGGTTACTGGGTCAAATTTAAGAAAAACTTTTAGGGCACTCTAGAGGCCACATTTATTGCTCAATTAACTTGAAAACTGTTCAGAATGTTTGTCTTGATAAATATTTTGATGAGTTCTAAATTGGGTCACGTGGGGTGATAAATTAGGTCACTAGGTCAACTTACGGAAATTCCTTGTGGATGCTCTAGAGGCCACATTTTAAGCTCAATTGACCTGACAATTGGTCAGAAATTGGATTATGCACGTTGAGTGAATTTCGCCTATTGACTCAGGTGAGCGATCCAGGGCCATCATGGCCCTCTTGTTATATTTTTCCAGCAAATGGTCAATATATCTTACATGCTGTCCCATCTGGCGTGACACAAGGACAGGTGGTCAACTTACCTCAACAGACCATTTTACAGAGTCAGCAGATCAATCAAGTACAGGTTAGATTTACTAATTACCATTTACCGTTAGGCTGCTAAGTGCCAATCAAGGACTTTTTGTGGACAGTGTAGATCAAGATCAGATTGCACAGAATGGATCCACACTGTCTGATCAGGAGCTATCTTTCCCCCAAAAACACCTTTGAAATACCAAAATCTTGGGTTTTAGCTCACCTGAACTCGAAGAGCTCAAGGTGAGCTTTCGTGATCGTGCTTTGTCTGTCATGCGTCATCTGTTTGTATTGACCGTCACGTCTTGTCGGGGTGGTCAACTTTTAACTTGTGTGCACTCTAGAGGCCACATTTTCAGTCAGATGGTCATGAAACTTGGTCAGAATGTGTGTCTTCATAAAATCTTGGACAACTTAGAAATTGGGTCATTTTGGTCAAAAAGTAGGTCACTGGGCCAAATCTAAGAAAGAGCTTGTGTGCACTCTGTAGGCCACATTTTCTGCCTGATGCTCTTGTTAAACATGGTCAGAAAGTTTGTCTTAATAATATCTCGCACAAGTTTGAAATTGGGTCATGTCGGAACAAAAAGTAGGTCACTGGGCCAAATCTTAGAAAAAGCTTGTGTGCACTCTAGAGGCCACATTTTCAGCCTGATACTCATGAAACTAGGTCAGATTATTTGTCTTGATGATATCTCAGACAAGATTGAAATTTGGTCACATCAGGTCAAAAAGTAGGTCACTGAGCCAATCTTAGAAAAGCTTTATGTGCACCATAGAGGTGACATTTCAGCCTGATACTCTTGAAACTTGGTCAGAATTTTTGTCATGATGATATCTTGGACAAGTTTGTAATTTGGTTACATTGGGTCAAAAGGAAGGTCACTGGGCCAAATCCTAGATAAACCTTGTGTGCACTGTAGAGGCCACATTTTCAGCCTGATACTCATGAAACTTGGTCAGAATGTTTGTCTTGATGATATCTTGGACAAGTTTGAAATTTGGTAATGTTGGGTCCAAAAGTAGGTCACTTACAGTCATGTGTTTTACATCACTGAAACCAGGATCTCTTCAGCTTTATCAACTGTTGATGACTTTACTCAGGTGAGCGCTTTAGGGCCAGTGGCCCTCTTATTACTTTTTAGCTCCACTGGCCGAAGTCCAGCAGGCTCATGTCATGGCCCAGTGTCTGTCATGCGTCGGTCCTTCTGTCTGTTCGTCCATGCTTGCATGCGTGAGTGCGTTAACCTTTTTTCAGACATCTCTGCAATTAACCGTCCAATTTTGATGAAATTTCAAAGAAATGATCCTGCCATGGCCCTCATAGAATTCCTTGAAAGAATTTGATTCCAGTGAAAACTATGGAAAATATTTAAAACTATTGAAAATATTGAAAATATTTAAAAAATCTTGTCTGATACCATAAGGACTAGGGCTACCAAATTTGGCATGTAGCTTCATCTAATATACCTCAAAAGTTTCACATGGGCTTATAAAGTGAAAATTTAAAAATCTTTTTTCTGAACCATAAAGCATAGGGCTACCAATTTTTGCATGTTACGTAGCATCATCTAGTGGACTCCTACTTACATTATTCAAATTATAGCCCTGGGGTCAAAAGTGGTCCCACCCCAAGGGTCACAAGTTTTAGATGGGCTTATCTAGAGAGAACTTCAAAAAATCTTTTGATCATGACTGTAAGACCTAGGGCTACCAAATTTGGCATGCTACTTCATAGAGTAGACCTCTACCATGATTGTTCCATTTTTAGCCCTGGGGTCAAAACCAGCCCCACTCTGGGGGTCACAAGTTTTATGTGGGCTTACAAACTGAAAACTGTCTGTTTCTTACTGAGAAATCTAGGCTTACAAAATTTTGCATGTTGCTTCATCCAGTGGACCTGTAGCAAGACTGTTAAAACTATAGCCCTGGAGGTAATACATTTTACAAAGGCTTAAATAGTGAAAACTTTGAAAATATTCTTAATATTCTTTAAGTATTATGAATTAACTATTTAAACTTTTGTGTACTGAACAAGGGAAATAACTCCTGTGATAACAGATATAAATTTCATTACCATTTACCTCTCTTGATTATCACACTGTACTACTAATACATGATGTTGAGTATTCAAGTTTTTTTTTCAAAAAAACTGTTCAGTTTTTTAGTGATAGCGATTTATTTCGATGTTTATATTTATGCTCAGATGAGTGTAATATTTAGTATAAATTAAGATTCTGGGGTTTTATCATTCAGTTTTTTGTTCCAGAACTTTACCATTCATGCCAATGGAAAATTGATTTCTGCTTCTTAGATCTGGAAATGTTCTTGTCGTTAGAGTACACTAATATTTGGTATAAATGGTACTTGATTAGACCTTCTTGTATTCATTGACATCATCTTTGCATTTGAAAAAAGTACAACTTTTTCATGCTGTTGTTTTATGCTGTTGTTTGTGGTGGTGTATGTGTGTGTGTGGGGGGCTAGGCTATTTCTTCAGTGCATGTTTTAAATCTTTATCACTCTACAAAACTTTAAACTAGTCAAATTTGGAAAGCATTTGCACAGGCAACAAAATAAACGCAATATAAAAATTGGAATATGATTTGGGGAAAGGTAGAAAACATTGTGGAAAACTTAGAAAATGCTGGTCACCTGCATTTTCTCCTTTTGCCATGATGCTTTCAAAAGCTTTCTTTGTAAGGGTCCTTAAAATTTAAGATTTTGTGGTAAAGAGTTAAAAGCCAGTGGAGTAATACAGGGCGATCATGACCCTCTTGTGGGTTAAAAAAAACAATCCCGGGTTTTCACGACCCTGGGAAAGAAGGCTTTTGAAAACATTGTGGGAAAAGGAGAAAATGCTGGTAACCAGCATTTTCTCCAGTTACCACAATGTTTTCTGTTCTATGAGAGAGCTTAAGCTCATTTGTACCAAAGTTGAATTTGTTGACTGCAAATGCTTTCAAGTTGGTCTAGTCTAAAATTTTGTGGTGGGGTAAAGGCTTAAGTGGGATTTACATCTTTCGAGTTGTCGAAAAAATATGTTATTTAGCTATCAAAATATGTACATACCAGTTGAAAATGTGAAATCTTTTTTTCAGTAACATCTATACATAGTAATTCATGCATAATGCACAGAAGCCATAGCTGAAGTCAATGATTTGGTGTCTACAGATTTCACTGTCAACAGAATTAAAGACTTGTTAAAGTTGAAAATACATGTATTTGCAGATGACAGAACTTATGTTGCTCAAATGACGAAATTTTTCTTACAAATGGATAGAAAGCAATATGGGAAAAGGAGGAAATGCTGGATACTCCTATTTCCTCAATGTTTTCAAAAAGATTTATTCCTCAGGGTTGTTAAAACTCAGCATTGGTTATAAAGAGTAAAAAAAAAAATGACAACAGCTTGTAAAATTTGGAAGCGTTTTTAGGCAGTTACAAAGCATACTGATGGATATTTCTCTATGTTAAAGGCCCACTAGCAGCAAAAAGTGAAAAAATAAGGAGACAAAATGCAGGCAAAATTAATCTACACTATTTAAAAGTATCGATATTATTGTGAGTCTGACTGTGTGTTACAGTACCTTCTGGCAAATTTCCTGTGGCTGACAGCAAACTTTTACCTAAAATAGAATTAAATTTGCCAACTTTCATGCTGGTTTTATACGTCTTTTTCATACCAGACAATAGAACTTTGATAAACAGCCAGTACTTGGTCCCTCATGAAAATTTTATCTCTTAATTCTTTACCAAATGACAAAATTTTAGGCTGGTCCAAATTGAAAGCATTTGCAGACGACAAAATAAATGTGGTGAAAAAATTGAAATTTGTTTTGGGAAGGGTCGAAAACATTGTGGAAAGAGGAGAAAATGCTGGTTACCAGCATTTTCTCCTTTTCCCACAATGTTTTCAAAAGGCTTCTCCCTCAGGGTCGTTAAAACTAGGGATTGTGTGGTAAAGAGTTAATAGAATTGCTCCTATACTACAAGACAAACTGCAAAGAGTGTATCTGTTACTCACCATCTGATTGGTGTATATGTTACAGGAAATCTGTGAAACTAGGAATTTCATGAAATTCCTGAAAAATTCAGGAAATACGTGAAATGATTGATTCACTTAGGGATTTCACGAAATGCCTAATTTTTAGCTCCACTGGCTGAAGGCCAGCGGGCTTATGTCATGGCCCGGTGTCCGTCGTGCGTGCGTTGGTGCGTGCGTGCGTGCGTGCGTCCGTCCGTGCATTAACTTTTATTTCAAACATCTTCTTCTCTGAAACTACCCATCCAATTTTCATGAAACTTCACAGAAATGATCCTGCCATGGTCCTCTTCAGAATTTCTTGAAAGAATTTGATTCCTTCAAAAACTCTGGTTGCCATGGCAACAAAACTGAAAAATATTGGAAATCTTTAAAAATCTTCTTGTCTGAAACCATAAGGCGTAGGGCTACCAAATTTGGCATGTAGCTTTATGTAGTAGACCTCTATCAAGTTTCTTCAAATTATAGCCCTGGGGTCAAAATTGGCTCTGCCCCAGGGGTCGCAAGTTTTACATAGGCTTATATAGAGAAAACTTTAAAAAATCTTCCTGTACCTAGCCATAAGGCCTAGAGCTACCAAATTTTGCATGTTGCTATATCTAGTGGGCCTCTACCAAGCGGGCCAAAATTTTAGCCCTGGGGTCAAAATTGGCCCCACCGCAGGGGTCACAAGTTTTACATGGGCTTACATAGTGACAACTTAAGAAATTTTCCTGTTTTGATTTTTTTTTTTTTTGAAATTAGCCTTGCATCAGGGGTCTTATTGTTTTACAGAGGCTTCATATGGACAAAACTTGAAAATCACCTTATTTATAACCATACAGCATAGACTTGTATTATTTTGGCATGTGGCTTTATCTTGTGGACCTCTACCAGGGTTCAAGTAATTATAGCTCTGGGATCAAAAATGGCTTTGCCTTGCAGGTTTCAACTTTCACATGGGCTTTTACAGAGAAAACTTTGTAAGTCTTCATTTTGAAACCATTTGGCTCAGAATTGAAATGTTTAGTATTTATGGTTTATATTTATAAGCCAGTGGAGCGATACAGGGCCATCATGGCCCTCTTGTTTCAGGAATTTCGTGAAATGACTGAAAATCATGATACTTTTTTACACGGATATCCTAAAAGCCAGTTTCACAGATTTCCTGTAACATATATAGCAATAACATTGATAAATCAGTTGTTGCCTGTTGTCTATAATTTATGACTGCTTCAGAAGATACAACAGGTACCAGTTGAAGAGAGGGGGTGGGGATGGTTCTGTGGCTTAGTGGTTTTGGCACTTGTTTTTGGCAAATTTCGCCCTCAATAACCTAATATATATAACAAGGTCAACAGTTACTGTATTGTCTGCTGAACATGACACCCATTCATTTGTCAGTATTTTTTTTATATATTTTTAAATTTGAACAGAAAGGTTAGGTACTTTATTGTATTTTGTGGGAATTTAACTTTGTTCTAGTATAAGTAGTAGTACAAAAAGAGTTATACAGGTTGAAAATTCTAGGTGGACAATTTTCTCTCATCCTACAGTGAAATGAAAATTTCAATACCATGCTGAATATATTGAACAGGTCTGATTGGTCGATGAAGCTAGCAATCAGCCTATGAAATAGGTATAAGTAGCCAAAAATAGTACATGTATAGACCAATTAGATTCCATCAGTATACATGTATTCACAATGGTATTAACTCTTTACCTAACGACAAAATTTTAGACTAGTCCAAATTCAAAGCAAACTTTTACCTAATATAGAATTAAAGTTGCCAACTTTCATGCTGGTTTTACATGTCCTTTTCCTGCCAGACACTGGAACACTGATAAACAGCACATTACTTTGTCTTTCATTAAAATTTTATCTGTTAACTCTTTACCAAACGACAAAATTTTAGACTGGTCCAAATTGAAAGCATTTGCAGAAGACAAAATAAATGTGGCTGAAAAATTGAAATTTGTTCTGGAAAGGGGAAAAAACATTGTGGGAAAAGAAGAAAATGCTGGTTACCAGCATTTTCTCCTTTTCCCACAATGTTTTCAAAAGGCTTCTTTCCCAGGGTCGTTAAAGTCAGGATTGTGTGGTAAAGGGTTAAAGTTTACATGGATTGGTAAGGATATAAATAGTTTTAGACATAATGCTTTCATACTTGACAGTCCTCACAAGGTATTCCACAATTAGACGGCACATACGATGAAAGTGTATCCTGCTCCACAGAAACACCGACAGCTCCGCCTTGTTGTAGAAGTTTGACATCACTTAAAGGTGATCAGACTCGAGAATTTGAAATTGAAATAGACTTGTCAAATATTGATAAGAGAAAGTTGAGACGGAAGAGCAGAAAAAAGCAGAAAGATATACTGCCACAGTTTGATGGGAATCAAGATACAAGCTCATCGGAGGAAGATAATTTTGATGATGATGACGACGACGATGATGATGACAAAGAAGATGCAGATGAAGCAGGGGGCGAAGATGAGGTAAATGACTTGATTTTGTTCGTTTCTTCGTTTGTGCGATGTTTCACACTTTACCAGACGACACATTTTTAGACTGGTCCAAGTTGAAGGCATTTGCAGATGACAAAATAACAGTGTCAAAAATTTAAATTTGCTTTGGAAAGGGTAGAAAACATTATGGGAAAAGGAGAAAATGCTGGTGACCAGCATTTTCTCCTTTTCCCACAATGTTTTCAAAGGCGTCTTTCCCAGGGTCGTTAGTAATCGGGATTGTGTGGTAAAGGGTTAATCCAAACAAGCCCCAGTTTTAAGGACTCTGTGGAAGAGAGCATTACATAACATCCGGAGAAAAGAAGAAAAATTCTTCTTCCCTTTCATAAACAAATCTCACCGTTTCAGTAATGTTTAATATCTCTAATGCAAAAGCTTCGAATTTGGACCAGTCTTAAATTTAGTTTTCCAGTAAAGAGTGATAACAATTTTTAATGATAATTTCAATATAATGATGGCCAGTGCACCTATCCTGTCCTGGAGTTTCCTTCGCCAATACTTTGCACAGTATTCTTCCCAAGCCACTGGCTTTTGCTCATACCCATCAATGAAACAGCAATCAAAGGTAAGAATAGAATCCTGTGTTAATGACTATCACCAAACCTCGGAAAGAAATTTGTTCAGCTGGGGGATTCAAACCAGTGACCCCTGGTTTCATGCCAAGTATATTACTGACTGAGCTGCTGGATTCAACTAAAATGATTTGATAGCAATTCTACTGAATGTAAACCTTTATGAAATAATTCTTCATTTTTGGCTCGGTTGTTTTCGAAGAAATGTCGAGGTATTGTCTTAGCCCTGGTGTCCTCGTCGCCTTGCAAAAACTTTGACATTTTATAATATCTTTATCATTACTGAAAATATACTGTTCAAACTCGGCTCAGTTGTTTACTATCATAAGGGGAATCGATACATGAGAGGCAGTTAACCATCAAAATACTTTTGACACACTCTTTCGACAAAGAATTTTCACTGAAAATCAGTCATTTTCTAAAAGCACCAGCATGCGGTACTCTTGTTATGGCTCCTAGGAAAAAGGAGTTTCTCGCACAAATAATACATTTTACTTCAGTAAAGTAGAGAGCTTTTGGAAACATGGACGGTAAAGGAGTAATTGCTAGAAACGATGTCTTCCATCCATTCAAAGAAAAGTTAGTGTAAATGTTGCTCTTTTTGTGTTGCTTGACCAATTTTTGATTATCGTAAACTCTGTACAGTAATTATCACTGAGACAAGCTTACCTGGTATAAATGGTACCGGTATTTGATGCTAAAGGTGACATTACAACATTTGCAGATGGTGTAGGTCAAGATCAGATTTTATGCTCTAATCTTTTATCCATGCTACTTGATTCTATACTTTGAGCAAAAACTCTCCCTATTAGCTGTGAGATCTTGGAGGACAGAATGAAAGTTTCTCTTAACTCTTTACCAAAAACAAAAATTTGGACTTGACCAAACTGAAAGCATTTGCAGATGGCAAATTAAATGATACTCAAATGTTCAGATTTGTCTTTGATAGGGTAGAAAACATTGTGGGAAAAGGAGAAAATCATGGTTGCCTGCATTTTCTCCTTTTCCCACAATGGTTTCAAAAGGCTTCTTCGACAGGGTCGTTAAAACCCAGGATTGTTTGGTAAAGGGATAATAACCCTATTGCAAACAACAAACTGTGGACTCATCCTAAATGAAAATAACTGCAGACAAAATATTTGAAATTTGTACAAATGAACTGTAGATATCTGATATGGTAGAAAAAATTGTTGGAGAAGGAGAAAAAATTGTTGGAAAAGGAGAAATGCTGGTTGCCAGCATTTTCTCCTTTTTCCCACAGTATTTTCAAAAGGCTTCTTCCAAAGGAACGTTAAAACATGTGATTGTTTGGTAAAGGGTAAGTTACAAAAAAAAATTGAGCCATGCTCTTGCAAAAGGGGGCTTAATGCATCTCCGTGATGGATTATATCAATCAAACCATCCTGTAATTATTGATCCGTAATAGCCACTTTTTTCAACAATCGACTCAATCATTAGGTAGACGGGTCGTTGGACATACAAAAAATTGACCAATAGCGAAAAGTTTCGGCCCAGGCCAGCCTGTGCGGACTGCGCAGGCTGACTTGGGTCGGTACTTTTCGGAGATGCATTAAGCCTTCTTTTCACAGAGCATGGCTCATTTATATGTCTTTTAAGGAGCCGTTGAACTCGGATGATGACGTAAGTGAGGTAGACCCGCAGGAGTTATTTGATACAGATAATGTTGTGGTGTGTCAGTTTGAAAAGGTAACTGTCTTGATACAGTTTTTTGTACCCTTAACCCTTTCCCAGACGATAAATTTTAGACTGGTCCAAATTGAAAGAGTTTGCAGATGACAACTTTAAATTTGATGAAAATGGTAGAAAGTTCTCAAAAAGGGTAGAAAACACTGTGGGAAAAGGAGAAATTGCTCGTTACGAGCAATTTCTCCTTTTCCCACAGTGTTTTCAAAAGACTTGTACTGCAGACACGTGAACACCAGGGCTTGTTTGGGAAAGGGTTAACTCTTTACCAAATGACAAAATTTTAAACTTGCCCAAAATGAAAGCATTTCCAGACGATATATCAAATTTTGTCCTGCAAAAACTTTGACATTTTACAATATCTCTGTTATTACTGAAGATATTTACTTTAGACTTGGACAAGTTTTTAACTGTGAAAAGGGGAACACATACAAGAAGAGCAGATAACCATCATAGAATTTTTGACACAGTTATGCCCCTTTTTCGACTTGGAATTTTCACTGAAAATCAAGCAAATGCAGCCGAGTAGTGGCTGCCGCATGCGTAGGTCTTGATTTAGCTATATCATGGCAATAGTTTACATGTTCATGTTGTTGCAGGAGATCACTCCTTCCTTATGGCATAGGTTCTTCACATATAAAATCAATACCTGACAACTGCAGTAGGAAAAATTCTCTTTAGCTCAGGGGTTAGTGTATTGGTCTTTTAAACCTCGATAAACGAGGATATTTGCCACACAGGTTTGAATCCCAGCCGAGGGGGTTTATATTTGAGCTATGCATTTGTTGCGAACTTTCATGTTCGTAAGATTGGGACTCGTCCGGGATTGGCCATTGAGCCATTTGTTGCCCGTGATTGGCCTTTGTGCCATTTGTTCTCTAATTAATAGACTTCCTGCGTAATTAGTAAGGCTTTCCGTCATCAAAAATGATGACTTCTTTTAAGAGGGGGTGTGTTGCGGGAGATCACTCCTTCCTTACGGCATAGCTTCTTCCCGTATAAAGTCAATACCTGACAACTGCGTTAGAAAGAATTCTCTTTAGCTCAGGGGTTAGTGTATTGGTCTTTTAAACCTGGATAAACGAGGATATTTGCCACACAGGTTCGAATCCCAGCCGAGGCAGTTTATATTTGAGCTATGCATTTGTTGCGAACTTTTATCTTCGTAATATTGGGGCTCGTCCAGGATTGGCCATTGAGCCATTTGTTGCCCGTTATTGGCCTTTTTGCCATTTGTTGTTCAATTAATAGACTTCCTGCCTAATTATTAAGGCTTTCCATCATCAAAAATGATGACTTCTTTTAAGAGGGGGTGTGTTGTGGGAGATCACTCCTTACTTACGGCATAGCTTCTTCCCGTATAAAATCAATACCTGACAACTGCATTAAGAAGGATTTTCTTTAGCTCAGGGTTTAGTGTATTGGTCTTTAAACCTGGATAAACAAGGATATTTGCCGCATGGGTTTGAATCCCAGCAGGGGCAGTTTATATTTGAGCTATGCATTTGTTGCGAACTTTCATGTTCATAAGAATGTATTTCTTGTGCTTCATCAGTACTGGGCTAGGGCTCTGAAGTGTCTTGCCCAACTGGCAAGGACACTCCCATGAAAATTCCAGTGTTTCTAGTGAGGCTTGAACTCAAGCATTCCAAGTAAGAGGTCCTATACTTTACCACTGAGCCTCACATGACCCAAACACCCTTGAGGAAAAAGGCTTTTTGAAACATTGTGGGAAAAGGAAAAAATGCTGGTTACCAGCAATATTATATGCATGATTGACAGTTTTAGAAGTGAAATTTAAGAAATTAGAAAGCTTTTTTTGGGGGGCATGGATTCTACCATGTAGTTGCATACAGACAGGTCATGGCTGTGTGCAGTTCTGAGAAATGGCTCAGTATGGATTCATTTTTTTGTGATCTTAACCTTTTACCAAACGATCTCTTGTTATTATAACCATGAGGAAAAAGGATTTGAAAACATTTTTGGAGGAGAAAATGCTTAACCCCTTATGGAACAGACTTTTCAAAATATTGTGGGAAAAGGAGAAAATGCTGGTAACCAGCATTTTCTCCATTTCTCGGTATGTTTTCTATCCTTTTGAAGACTGATCTGATAGTTTCAGCTACACTTAATTTGTCATCTGCTAATGCTTTTAATTTGGAATAGTCTGATATTTTTCCGATTGGTAAAGAGTTAATTCTATCGTTCTTTTTTCTCTTCTTGAACAGGTTGGCAGAATTAAAAACAAATGGAAATTCAACTTAAAAGACGGTATTATGAATCTTGATGGAAAAGATCATGTATTTTCGAAAGGAACAGGCGAGGCTGACTGGTAGCCTAGACTTCAGTTTTTCCATTCATTATTTGATAGCATTTGCATCTGTGATTGTGAACCAGTCAACAGTCATTGTCATTTTGTTCTTTCAACCCTTGACCAAATGATTCTGTATTTTTAGGCCCGGAGGAAGAAAGCTTTTTAAAAGGTTTGATGATAAAGAGGACATACTGCTAAATAGAATTTTCTCTTTTTTTTTGCCACTTTTCTCAACCAGTCTATAACATATCCATAATTTGAGCAATAGCAAATTTCCCATCTGAAAATGTGGGTGACCCTTTCTCAAACAATCCGGTGGTTTCATGACCCTGAAGAAGAGGCCTTCTGAAAACATCATCAGAAAAGGAGAAAATGCTGGTAACCAGCATTTGCACCTTTTCGGACAGTGTTTTCTACCACGTCAAGGAACCTCAGTCCATTTGTACAGCTTTCAGATTTGTTGCCTGCAGATGCTCTCTATTTGGAAGAGTCTAAATTGTGTCATTTGAGAAAGGGTTAAATTTACATTAACAAGTCTAAAATTTTGTCAACCGGTATAGAGATATAGATGATAATTGTCTGTTTTGGTATATGATCAAAATTTCTTTCATCAAGCGAAAAGCGAAGGCTATATTTTAATGAGTGGTGAAGCCATGAGTGAAAGTATGGCCTTTGCTTTTCACGAGATGAAAGAAATTTCGATCATACTCTGAAACAAACAGTTATCCTATTTCTTTTGTACTCTTCATTTTAACCTTTCTTTTCATGTATAATTTTTGCTCATCATGAAAAATATGTGCATTTTTTCAAGCAAAACAGATCTATTTAACCATTTCCCAAACAAGCCCTGGTTTTCACGTGTCTGCAGTACAAGTCTTTTGAAAACACTGTGGGAAAAGGAGAAATTGCTCGTAACGAGGAATTTCTCCTTTTCCCACAGTGTTTTCTACTCTTTTTGAGAACTTTCTGCCATTTTCATCAAATTTAAAATTGTTGTCTTCAAACTCTTTGAATTTGGACTAGTCCAAAATTTGTCGTGTGGGAAAAGGTTAATTTAGTAGGGTATGGACTAGCTATAATAATGACGTCAAGAGTGATGTTGACTACATCATGAAGCGTGACGTTCACCTGCTTAAAATTAATTCATGCTCTATAAATATCCCTGGCATGTCAAACATAAAAGTTAAAACATTCACTGGTAAATTATAACATTCATGAATTATGAGGATATAATTCACTGTTAGATTACTATAAACTACTGAAAAGCATAAAAGAAAATTAAGTTCCTTTCTTCAAAAAACTAATTTTAGTTATTTCAAATTTTACGTCCAGACTCAATTTTTGTGATATGGACTTTGTCATTTTATTGTGAATTTTGTTTAGTAAACCTTTTGAGAGCAGAAAAAATACAATGAATAGGGAATTAATGTAGAATATTGTGTTAGAGCAGCTTGAGAAAATTTGATACCGCACAAGACTGAAGGTCAACTCGGCAATATAAATGTACTTTCTTGGTGCTTGTGTTTTCTTGGAGTAGTGTGAGAGATACCGTGCAAGACTGAAGGTCAGCTCTGCAAGATAATTGTACTTACCTTGGTTAACTCTTTACCACACAATCCTGAGTTTTAATGTCCCTGATAGAAAAGGCTTTTAAAACATAGTGGGAAAAGGAGAAAATGCTGGTAACCACAATGTTTTCCACCCCTTTCCAAATCAAATTTCCATTTTTGAGTCACGTTTATTTTGTCGTCTGCAAATGCTTTCAATTTGGACAAGTCTAAAATTTTGTTGTTTGGTAAAGAGTTAACAGACTTAAGTCCAATATTTTGCAAAGTTGGGTTTGAAACGTTGTGTCAACTCAGGATTTGAGAATGTTACCAAAGTCTGTTAATGTTAGTGAAATGCATCTTGAATAACAAACTCAGCTTAAGTTGAAAATTGAGTCTGTTAACTGATTTGAGCAAAATAAGAGACTTAAATTTTTTCATGAAATTAAGCCCTGGCATCACATTCAAAGGCTTGATAATTCTCTAACATGTGGGAAATTGATGTCAGTTATACAATATCTCAACATTTCATTGTATTTTTCAGTATCTTTAGCTCCACTGGCTGAAGGCCAGCGGGCTTTTGTCATGGCCAGGTGTCCGTCGTGCGTCCGTCCGTCCGTGCGTCCGTCCGTCCGTCCGTCTGTCCGTGCATTAACTTTTATTTCAAACATCTTCTTCTCTGAAACTACCCATCCAATTTTCATGAAACTTCACAGAAATGATCCTGCCATGGTCCTCTTCAGAATTTCTTGAAAGAATATGATTCCTTCAAAAACTCTGGTTGCCATGGCAACAAAACTGAAAAATATTGGGAAATCTTTAAAAATCTTCTTGTCTGAAACCATAAGGCATAGGGCTACCAAATTTGGCATGTAGCTTTATGTAGTAGACCTCTATCAAGTTTCTTCAAATTATAGCCCTGGGGTCAAAATTGGCTCTGCCCCAGGGGTCGCAAGTTTTACATAGGCTTATATAGAGAAAATTTTAGAAATCTTCCTGTACCTAGCCATAAGGCCTAGAGCTACCAAATTTTGCATGTAGCTATATCTAGTGGGCCTCTACCAAGTGGGCCAAAATTTCAGCCCTGGGGTCAAAATTGGCCCCGCCGCAGGGGTCACAAGTTTTACATGGGCTTACATAGTGACAACTTAAGAAATTTTCCTGTTTTGATTTTTTTTTTTTAAATTAGCCTTGCATCAGGGGTCTTACGTTTTACAGAGGCTTCATATGGACAAAACTTGAAAATCATCTTATTTATAACCATACAGCATAGACTTGTATTATTTTGGCATGTGGCTTTATCTTGTGGACCTCTACCAGGGTTCAAGTAATTATAGCTCTGGGATCAAAAATGGCTTTGCCCTGCGGGTCCCAACTTTCACATGGGCTTTTACAGAGAAAACTTTGTAAGTCTTCATTTTGAAACCATTTGGCTCAGAATTGAAATGTTCAGTATTTATGGTTTATATTTATAAGCCAGTGGAGCGATACAGGGCCATCATGGCCCTCTTGTTTTAATCATCTCGATGCCAGAACACTGTTTAATGTCGCAGTGTGATTTTCTGACCTAATATTGTTTCGAATTTGAAATAGTATGGTATTTTACGTGGCTTAACTCTTTACCGGGCAATCCTGTGTTTTATTTACATAAGGGAGAAATGCTTCTGAAAACATTGTGAGAAAAGGAGAAAATGCTGGTATCCAGGTATCCAGCTATTTCTCCTCTTCCCACAAGGTTTTCTACGCTTTCACAGACTATTACTATCGTTTAACTCTTTACCACACAATCTCGACTTGTAACGACCCTGAGAAAGAAAGCTTTTGAAAATATTGTGGGAAATGGAGAAAAAGCTGGAAACCAGCATTTTCTCCTTTTCCCACAGTGTTTCCTACCCCTAACCAAGTCAGTTTTAGTTTTAGTCACTTTTATTTTATCATCTGCAAATGCTTTGAATTTGGACCAGTCTAAAATTTTGTCATTTGGTAAACAGTTGAGCTAAATTTGATATGTCCTTTGCAAATGCTTTCAGTTTTGATCACTCTAAAATTCTGTCTTTCGGTAAAGAGTTAAGGTAAATAAAATGAGTTGTATTTGAACTTTTCTTTGTTCCTCCTAGCCATTTTTCTCCTTTAAGCACTGCATTCTCAGTTCTGTATTGATATTCAGTATTGTCAAAGTAAGTTTGTTTCGCTTTTCTTTCTTGTTTATTAGAATCATGGACAATTTTGTAAGTACTTCTTGTGAAATTAAGAAGGCATGGACCAGTATCTTCAGGGCCAGGTTTAGGTCTCCCTTGGCCCCATAATAAACATTCATGTGTTTTAATGGCCTCATCAAGTAATAAAGGTTTTGAAAACATTGTAGAAAAAGGAGTAAATGCTGGTAACCAGCATTTTCTCCTTTTCCTACAACGTTTTCTACCCTCCATCTTTATTCCATCTTTGCAACCCAAGTTAATTTGCTGTCAGCAAATGCTTTCAATTTTGTTCAAGTCAGACATTTATTGTATGATAAAGTGCCAGTGCTTGAATTACATACAGAACCTTCATCATTTATATATGTCGACACAATGAGAAAAAAAAATGATAAATGTTGCTCAATGGATTGTTTTTGTTTTTCGAAAGGAAGATCGTTTATGTTTTTAAAAGGAAAAAAAAAACAAATATGGGAAAGGGAGAAAATGCTGGTAACCAGCATTTTCTCCTTTTCCAGCATGTTTTCAAAACATTTTTTCGTCTGTATGGTTTGTTAAAACGCAGAGTTGTTTGGAAAAGGGTACCTTGGTGCTTGATATTGTTAAATCAATGTGCTAGATCTGTGTCTGCTTCTTATGTCAACTCGTAAAGTGCCTCACGCCTTAAGTCCTGCAAGTGTCTTTTTTGGCAGTTTAGATCACGATCAGACTGCACAGAACATACAGTCAGATCTATGTTCTGTACTTTCCACTATTTTGTGAGATAGTCTGGCCAAGTTAGTTTTGAAATGTTTCGATCTTTTGAAAACATTGTGGGACAAAGAGAAAATGCTGGTATCCAGCATTTTCACCTTTTCCAACAATGTTTTCTATCCTGCCCGATATAGATCACATCATTTTGGTGGATTTTTATTGATTGTCTGCAAATGCTTTCAATTTGGAGAAGTCATAGCCCTTACCCTGCTTGATGAAAGAAATGAAATTTTCAGGCCAATAGTGAAAACCCGAATTTGGTTATTTCAAAGGTACTTTTGGAGGAGAGATATCTCCTTATCGGACAGTGTAGATCCAAGATCAGACTGCACGTTCTGTGCAGTCTGATCTTGGATGTACGCTGTCCGCAAAGAGGGCAGTGAGTCGCACTTGGCAGCCTAAGGGTAAATTTCTTTGGTTTGGTAATGAGTTAAACTGTTCATTTCTCTAATTTGGCACTTTATGTGTTAAATCATGTTTCTTTTCGCACAAGTACAGAAATATGTGCTACAATTTTTTCTAAATGGAGATCTATAATTATATTGTTATTTGTAAAATTGAAAAGTAAAATGTCTTTTGAAGAAAATTTTGCTTGTTTGTAATTGTAACTTGAGATCTAGTTAACGCTGTACCATACAACCCCGTGTTTTAGTGATAAGGAGAAACAAGCCTTTTGAAAACATTGTGGGAAAAGGAGAAAATGCTGGTAACCAGCATTTTCTCCTTTTCCCACAATGTTTTCTACCCTATCATAGAACTTTAAGTTATTTGTACCAGTTTTGAAATTGTCTGTACAGATGTCTTGAATTTGGAAGAGTCTAAAATTTGTCGCATTGGAAAGGGGTAATTCAGTGATTGATCGTTTCGTACCATTTTGCTGCCTATTTACACCAATGATGCAACCATCACTATTTGAGCAAGAATTACCGTGAACATGGAAAACATGGGATGATAAACAACGGAATTCAATATGATTTCGTTTCTTTGTATGGGGTTTAACGTCGTGTTCAACATTATTTCAGTTATATCGCGGCGGCCGGTGCACATATCATGATTTTCCGCGGGAGTTTCTTTTACCTGTACTTTGCACAACATTCTTACCAAAGCCACTGGCCGCTTTCCCACATTATCTATCGTCGAAACAATGACCAGCGGTGAAAGAGGAATGAATCTGTCGCAATGACTACAGTCAAGTAGTCAACATAATGCACTGAAATTATCTCAATGGGAATTATCAGTTTATAACCATACCGATACTTGCTTAACCCTTTACGGCACAATGCCGCCTTTGAACGACCCAGGGAAAGAAGCCTTTTGAAAATATTGTGGGAAAAGGAGAAATGCTGGTAACCAGCATTTTCTCCTTTTCCTACAATGTTTTCTACACTATCAATGAAAAAAAAAAAATGCACCATTTGAGCCACAATGAAATTGTCGTCTGCAAATGCTTTCAATTTCGACAAGGCTAAAATCTTGTCGTCTGGTAAAAGGTTAACCATATTGATACTTGCTGTCAATAGAGACTAATCCTTTACCGAACAATCTCGTGCTTTGACGAACATAAAGAGGGGAAAAAGAATGAAAACATTATGGGTACAGGGGTAAATGCTAGGTAACGGTACTTTTTTCCTTTTTTCACGATGATTTCTGCAGCCCTCTTATTCAGGATTGTCACAGCTGGGCCTTGTGGCCCAGTCGGTAACATACAGGCCTTAAAACCGGAAGGGGGGAAGGGTGCTGAGTCGAATCCCTACCCCTCGAATTTCTTGCCGGGGATTGGTGATGGTCGATGTGACAAGATTCGTTCCATTCTCATCACTGATCATTGCTTAGACGATGATTATGTGGGAAAGTTGCCAGTGGCTTATGAAAGAATATTGTGCAAAGTACTGGTAAAATAAACTCTAGGAAAGCCTGGATAGGCGAATTTGCCACCGCGATATAATTGAAATAATGTTGAAAACGACGTGAAACTTAAAGCAGGTTCTCACGGAATTACTTGGTAAACGTGTAACTATTTCACTGCCAATAAATGAGCCATGATCTGTGAAAAGGGAGCTTAATGCATTTGCGAAAAGTATCGACCATTGTCAGCCTGCGCAGTCCGCGCAGGCTGACATGGGTCGAAACTTTTCGCTATCTTTAACTTTTCCGCATGCCAAAGGATAATTCTACATCATGACTCGGTCGGTTGTTCGTCAAAATGGATTTTATGGATCCATAATTAGGTGATGCCTTGACTTGGTATCATGCATTACGGAGATGCATTAAGCCCCCTTTTCACAGAGCATGACTCAACAGCCGCTGACACACCTCCGCTGCGAGAACCAGTTCGGTCATTATCTAGAATGAAAAAGTGGACAGTGTAGACCATAGATCAGACTGCACGTTCTGTGCTTTCTGATCTTGATCTGCACTATCCACAAAAGCTTCTTGCATCGTCTACAATAAGGTAAGAGTTGAGGTAGTAAATCTGTCTTTTTTCCATCAAATTTTATCCTATCCACAGCATAGAAAACCTCTCTTCGCCAATTTAGGGGCTACAGTTGTAGACTGATTGATTGTATGGTGTTTAACGCCGTTTTCAACATTATTTCAGTTATATCACGGCGGCCAGTGCACCTATCCATGCTTTCCTGGAGTTTCTTTTACCAGTACTCCGCACAATATTCTTTCCAAGCCACTGGCTGCTTTCCCACATAACCATCGTCGAAACAATGGTCAGCGGTGAGAGAGGAATGAATCCTGTCGCAGTGACTATCATCAATCCTCGGAAAGAAACTGGCCAAGCCGGGGATCGAACCTGCGGCCTCCTGTTCTCAAGTCCTGTACGCTACCGACTGAGCTACGGGGGCTTGGCACAGTTGTAGAAGAGTCACATATAAGATGAAAACATTGAAGGAAAAAGGACCATAAAACACCATTTATTAAACCATTAGTGTCACAACAAATACAGATAATGAAAATGAGTCATGCTCCGTGGAAAAGTGGGCTTAATGCATTCTGCAAAGTGTTTCGACCCAGGTCAGCCTGCGCAGTACGCGCAGGCTGACCTGGGTCGAAACACTTTGATATTTGTAAGTTTTATGAATGTCCAATGACCATTTTACCTCCAGATTCAGTCGGTCGGTCAGACTAAATGGATTTTAACTACCTAAATACGATTGTAATGACTTGCTTGCGCGATGCATCAAACCCCCTTTTGCCAGGGCGCCGCACAAATAACCTGAACATGGGGTCCACTTGTTATCTTGTGGTTATTTTGCTTCTTTGGGTACAACAACAAAGGCACAGGCAGTGCTTGTGATCTAGAGGTTCTGGGCTCGCACCCAGACTGTGCCAATCTTCTTCCCGAGGATTCTATGTTAGGTGTAAAGAGAGAATTTTTACCTGTTTGCCCTTATTTTTTGTGTGAAAGAGGCCAGTGGCATTGCTAAAGAAATTACCGGAATACATTGATAGGTGCACTGGCCACTGTGATAGAAGAGACAATGTTTTCATTTTTAGCTCGGCTGCTTTTGAAGAAAATGTCGAAGTATACAGTCACAGCCTGTTGCCGTCTGCGACATAGTCGTGCAAAAACTTTGAGATTTTATAATATTTCTGTTATTACTGTAGATATTTACTTCAAGCCTAGTTGTTAACTATCAAAGAGGTAACCCATAGATAACCATCAAAATATTTTGATGCAGTTATGTATCTTCTTCAACTTAGAATTTTCACTGAAAATAAATTTGTTTCTAAAAGCAACTGCAGTCGTGCATTGGCACCCGAATGCGGTACTGTTTTTGCGTTATCTGTAGTCTGGTACCCCGCCGTGTTTCAAGAGTACGTCCCGATAACGTTGTGTTAAGGGCCAGGTAATCCAGACTACTTTATCTGTATCACATAGGTGCATTTTTACGTCAGTAGGGGGAGAACTTGAAAACATTTCGTGAAAAGAAACAGCTGATTGTAACGAATAAATCGCACCGGCTTCATCCACTCGTCACAACTCGGCCGATTCCGTACCTACATCTAACCTCGTCTGTATTAGGGAGGCTTCCAATTTGAACTACCAATCATATGATCTTAAACATTGCGGCGCCCCTGTAGATCGCTTAGCAACGACATAAACAACCACTGTGAAGGTATTCACTTTTATCGATCTGTCGATGAAAGCTCCTAACGGAATTGATAAACCACGCTAAAAATTGAATGTACAAACTGTTTGCCGACTGAAATACTCTTAGAAAGATAACGATAGAAAATTTACTCATGCGTTCTTTAAGAGGAGCCTTACAATTTCAATAACGGTAAAGCGGTGTGCTTCCGGAGATGTGCGAAATGTACCGTGTAGGTGCATATCAAGCTACGTGATACAGCCGAGGGATTTGATCACCGGATCACCCGAGGTATGCCGAATGGATAACGTAGTGTTAGGGCCAGGTAATCCAGACTACGTTATCTGTGTCACATAGGTGCATTTTTACGTCAGTAGGGGGAGAACTTGAAAACATTTCGTGAAAAGAAACAGCTGATTGTAACGAACAAATCGCACCGGCTTCATCCTCTGTGTTTTCCTTTTAATCCTTTTTGAACGACCCTGATCAAAACGGTTTTTGAAAACATTATTGGGAAGGAAAAATGCTGGTAAATAGCATTTCCTCCTTCTCCCACAATGTTTCATTTCCTTTTAAATCTTTTCTGACATTTAGGAAGCATATGGTTTATAGTCTCATTGTCCGTTCAATGTGGACGAGTCTAAGAAATTGTTGCTGTTAAACACTTACAGGGTTACCACTGACCTTTAAATTTTTCTTTGAAACAAAATATGAAATATTCTTTACCAAAACAAAAATATACTCAACATTATATTATACCACTTTTAGAATTAACAATGACAATAAAACAACTATAAAGAAGACAAGCACACTTTACACAATGGGACACAGACCAACGCAAAGTTAAAAACGTAACTAAAGCTTAATTCTGTTCATACGGAAATTTCGCCATGCACTGATATTGAAGAATGAAATCCACTCTCTTTTGATCTGTCAGTCTTTAAACTACCCTCCATGTATGGCAGCTCTATTTCATTACCATAACTACTTGTGGAGGCTCTACGTTGAGATTCTCTCTGAAGCAAACATGTCTCGGCGTTTTCTTCCAAGCTGCTCAACGAGGGGCTTCTAGCAAATCTATATCTATTGCTAAAACTAGAATTATTTACACTTTTCTGTGGACTTCTGTTGTTTGAATCGCGTCTAAAATTCACCGAGTTTATTATGTCATCTCTCAGAAAACGCTGGAAATTTTCATCGTCCTCTAGGTCTATCCCATCTGACGCAGTGTAACAGTTTTTATGGGATATACGTATCTCGTCATCCTGCGGATAAATCAAACATGTAAATGGTCGACCTTTGTAGGATTCATCGTCTATATCCACTAGGGGCTTATCAGGCGCGGCGTCAACGCTGTCACGTATTTGCCAAACGTCTTCATTCATGTGTGAAGCAGCATCACTTAGAACTTCCATAGCGCTGTCAGTTCCACTACTTATGTAGGTAGATGTAGTTTCTGTGCTCATACGTGTTCGTGTAAAGTATCTGCTAGTGTTGTCTTTCTTACCGTTGTATCCAATATAGTCACTGACACTTCGAACATACGGTGGATGTTCATGTCCCTGTTCCTCAGATTTCCAGACATCAGCTTTTGTGTCATTATTAACAGTGTTATCTCTTCGTGTCCCAAACTCTTCTTGGCGTTCAGCACGTGACTTTTCGAAAAAGGTATCCTTCTGTGATCGCTGGCGACATGGATGTACCTTTGGAGTGCTGTTGACGGAGCCTCTGGAGCCGTTGTTACTATCGGGGATATTTGATAGTCGCGAAAACAACGATTCTGTCCGTTTGTGGATCCCGTGTAGCGTCATTTCTTTGTGACCACGCGAGTGTGACATGGAGCGAGAAGTGAAAGTTCCGCGATACTTGTTGGCCTTTTCAACGCATATGCCGTATTTCCCGAGGAGAATGAAAACATCCTTTCGAAACTGCTTCGTGAGAATGGCGTACAAGAACGGATTTGCACAAGAATTTAAAGGGTAAAAGAACACGAGCAAAATCTTTGAGTTTGTGATGTCAATTAACGGCATTCCAGCGGAGGCCGTAAGTCCAAAAAAAGCAATTGGTGCCCAACAAGCAAAGTTTGTGAAAACGAGTATCGCCATTCGCTTGGCAATAGTTGCGTCATTGTTTCTCGCTGAATTAGCGTTACCTTTTACTTTCCAGTACATATTCAAATAGCAGAAACAGATGGCAAGGAACATCAGTCCATTCATTACAAGGAGTGAAACAACATATCCGACATCTAAACTGTTCTTGGCTTGCATTGGTAAACAAATGCTGACATTGCCATATCCGCTCACACCAACAAGGGGCAGAACTGCAAGGGAAACGGCAAAAACAAATCCGAAACACATCAGCAGGACAGAATGTCTGAACTTTAGACGTTTATTCAAGTGGATGGCATGGCTGATTGCGTACCATCGTTCCAAAGTGAGAATCGTTAGGGTAAAGACTGAAAACTCGCTAGAAAACACGGATAAAAAACCTGCAACCTGGCAACCACCGCCGTTTTGCCATTGCACAGCGTAATTAAAATATTCCCCTAAGGTGTGGACATCGATTGACGCTATCAGAATGAGGTACACTCCCATGACAAAATCGGCGAAAGCAAGATTGCACATCAAGAATTTCGGCACACCAAACTTACTTTTACTTGTTATCAAAACAAAAAGAACGATACTGTTTCCGAGCAGGGCGGCAAGAAGGACGAACCAAATTGTTACACGTAGCCAAACATAACCCATAACGTCTTCGCATGGGTTGAAGGCGTCGGGTTCCGGCGTGCAGGTGATATTTCGGTGAGGAACGTATATTTGCCCGCAAGAGCTATTCTGTATCTGGTTAACATCAACAGGGCCATCATGGAAACCTCCGTGGGTGATTTGCTTACCAGAGTCATCGCCTTTCCCACTGAAGTTTCCGAAACCCGACGGCCTGATAGCAAAGTTGGGAACAAAGACGCCACCATGGGATCCATTAAATGGGTCAATGATGGGTTCAACAAAACTACCTTCAAGCCTTCTGGCATTTCGGCGTATTCGTGGGTTTCCGTAAGTCTGTCGGATATCAAATGGTATTGTCGTGGTCAAACGTTTGCCAAAGTCAGTTAACGGTATATGTTTAGGCGCAGCGACCGTTGGGGTTGTTGTGGAACAGTCCCTGTTGAGTTTTTCTTGCGCTTGTTTCAGTTTCCATGCGACCGGGTCCTGTTTTTCTGGGTTGTTGAAAGCGCAACAGTGATGGGGGTAATATAACTCCGCCTTCTTGATGTTTGGAAGTTGGAGAACGGAGGGAAAATGTTTTAGTGATGGCGTGTTCTTAAGAATAAGGTGTGTAATCTTCTTTAGTCCGATGGTTGGTAGGTTAGTTATTTTTGAGTCGGAGAGATCCCTGAAAATACACAGCAACATACGAATTACAAAGAATAATTTGCGCTTGCTGGTCAGTACCGAATGGTTCTCGTTGTGCTATTTCAAATGTGAATAGTATGGAGTGTACCTCTTATCATAGTATTATCATTGCTTCATATTGGTAAAACTTATCATTCCTTTCAACGGGACGGGCGAAAATAGGGGCTTTTGCAGACGGCAAAGATCAAGACCAGACTGCTAAGAACGTGCAGTCTGATCTTGGATCTATACCGTCCGCTTGTTAAGTTAGATGTAATGAAGAATCTTTATGAGTTTCAATGGATCGTATGCTTTTCGAAAGAGGTTGATTTTATATGTTTTGCGCTTAAACTCTGTACCAAGGGCCTTGTTCTGACTGAAAAAAATTGCGGGAAAAGGAGAAAATGTTCGTTACCAAAATTTTCTCCTTTTCCCACAATGTTTTCAAAAGCTTTCTTCCTTGGGGTCGTTAAAACTCGGAATAGTGTGGTAAAGTCTTCAAAAGTCAACCCTGTACCAAACAAAGGTATCTATTGAACACCCTGAGGAAAACATTCTTGGAAAAGAAGAAAACGCTGGTAACAAGCACTTTAGATTGTTCCCACGGTGTTGTCTACCCTTTCAGACACAAAACCTCATTACTTGAGCAATAATTTTAATTTTTCAGCTGCAAGTCCTCTTGATTTCGACAAGGCATTTTGTAGTCTGCCAGAGAGTTAAAGGGCAAGCATAACATTAAGTGTTCTTTATTAAAACAAAAGCGAATTACCTTTGAAATGGGCTTATCTGTTCATGCCATTGCCTCCTGAGACAAAGTCACAACATTGTAGAGGATGACTTTGAAAACGTTCATGTTAATTCTGTAGCAAACGACAAAAGTTTGGACTTGAAAGCATTTGCAGACGACAAATTAAATATGGCCAAAGCGATGATTTAAACTTTTGAAAGAGTAGAAAACATTGTGGGAAAAGGAGAAAATGCTGGTTACCAGCATTTTCTCCTTTTTCCACAATGTTTTCAAGAGGCTTCTCCCTCTGGATCGTTAAAGCACGGGATTGTCTGACGCAGGATTAAATAGGGAAAATCCACACGAATTATAGTTTATTACAAGAGTAGCCTACACAGGAAAGCCTTGTGACAAAGGGAGAAGTTGCTCGTAAGAAGCGGATTGTTACATTTTACCACAATATTTTTAAATTTTCCCCATAATATTGAAAACACAATATGAGCACAACGTAATCATCAACTCTTTACCACACGACAAAAATATAGACTTGCCTTAATTGAAAGCATTTACAGACAACAATTAAAATGTGGCTCAAATGACTGAATTCAATTTGTCTTTGAAAGAGTAGAAAACTTTGTGGGAAAAGGAAAAAAAGTTGTCCGCTTGCAGGACGAAATCAGTTGTCTGCAGGAAAGCCGGAAGTTTGTTGAAACTTACAGCGTCTCTGTAATGTCGGCTTCTTCAAACGCATCAGGGCTGATGGTGGTCAACTGTATATTTCTGTTTAGTGTTCTGAAATTGTTGAAAAATGAAGATTTTACGTAGTCATTTTCATCAATCATATCGACATCCATTAAACTCTACCCGACGACAAAATTTTAGACTTTTCATTTTGAACACATTTACAGACAACAAATTAGATGTGGCTGAGTAATTAGATTTGTCTTTGAAAAGGTACAAAACATTGTAGGGGAAAAGGTAAAAACGATGTTCCCCAGCATTTGCAGACAACAAAATAGATGTGGCTAGATGAATGTATTTGTTTTTGAAAAGTTGAAAAAAATATTGTGGAACAGGAGAAAATGGTGTTTTCCAGCACTTGTAAACAATAAATCAGGTGTGACTAGACCATAGTATTTGTCTTTGAAAAGGTGTATTTCATATTTCCTGTCTTATTTCGTCTAATTTATTATTAAATTCGACATACGTTGAGATTCACTTTGCTCAAGATTGATATGTGAATGAAATACATTTTGATCCTCCAACAACACTGATCATTCCCATTCGATAATCTATGTAACTGTCTGCTTGCATTCTATTCAAGTACTATCACTTTAGCATGAACAATTTTTATATATACGAATTTTTTTTTTTGGCAAACAGGTTGCCATGACACTGTATGTTGCTCGGTATTTTGTAAACAGGGCCACAGGCCTATATTACAACACTAAAGTGTGGTGGTATTATGTTGTGTTATGTAGTGTTATGTTGTGTTGTTTTATTGTGTTATGTTATTTTGCGTCATGTTGTGTTATGCTTTGCTGTGGTATGCTGTACTATGTTGGGTTATGTTATGTTATGCTATGTTATGTTATGTTGTAAAAAGGGGTTACTTACAGACTGACTATGAAGGCGTCTTTAAAGGCCTTACTCTCTATTGTCGTTATTTTATTCTGTTCCAGCTTCCTGAAATGATAGACAAAAGCAACAGAAAATGAGCCATACTCTTTGAAAAGGGTATTTATGCGTCTGCAAAAGGTATTGATCCAGGTCAGCCTGCGCAATTTGCGCAGGCTGACCTTGATCGAAACCTTTTGCTATTGGTAAATAGTCTGCATGTTAAGGGACGTTCTACCTCATTCTACCTTATAGTTACTCGGTTTTTAGGTGAAATGGATGTATCGTATCCTATGCGACAAGTTGCTTGGTATAGTGCGTAACAAAAGTTGCATCAAACCCCTTTTCACAGAGTATGGCCCAAAATATTTTGACTGATACGACCCATCTCTCTGCCTCACGTTTTCCCCAAACTGTTCACAGACCCCTGTAACCTCCCTTCATTTATATGAGTGCTGAGCAAAAAGTTCTTGGAATTTCTTGACAATATTTGAATTTGATGCTTGATTGTTTTCAGATTTTTATTTGTGTAATCATGGTCTTATATCAATTCCCAAGTCAGAAATCACCAGTCTGATTTTACTTTGGATATTTTTTTCACCCTAACAAGCACAAGGTTTGCTGCCTCGGAGTATGCCGTAAAATCACTATTGTCGTGCTTTTAAAAACCATCAAATGTCAAAGTTAGCTGATTCAAATCTCCTGAAAAATTATGCCAACGTAATGGACGGCACCATTTGACGTTCTGTGCTAAATTTCTAATGTCACTCTCAAAAACCAACGTAATTGCGATAGTTTTTGTGACGGCGACCCGGAGCACATCATAAAATGACGTTAACGTCATGGCGTGCTCCGGATAGCCGTTATGATCGTTGTAAAAGGAGTCATAGCAACTACGTTTATAAATCAACTTGTCTGAAACTTTACATATTTTGACATGCAGAAAATAGACCGATAGCAAACAGTTTTGACCCTGGTCAGTCTGCGCGGACTGCGCAGGCTGGCTGGAGTCGATACTTTTTGCAAATGCATTAAACTCCCTTTTCACAGGGCATGGCTCAAATCTTATATTTTGGGTTATAGAGGACGAACTTAGTTAAGATCAAAGCGCCTTTTATATCAACCTAGTGAACGATGGTGACAATTATCAGATATTTTAAGAAAAACAACAACAACAACTTACAGTGTATACACCTTTACTCCACCGAAGGCATTTGTCCTGATTTTTTCTATCCTGTTGTTATGTAGGTCTCTGCAGGAAAAGAATACACACATCAATAAAAAAACAAGTAATATTCGGATTCTTTTAATGTGAATAAATGATAATGTAGGTATGAAATTTTCTCAATAAATTGTATCGATAAATATTGGTTTGTTAGTTTGGTGTTAACGATGTTTTCACAATTAGAGTTTCATATTAAGGCTGCCAGTGCACCTATCCGTCGTATGTAATTTTAAAATTACAATGTAGCTATAAAGTTTTGCAATCACTGACCCAGACAAATGACTGATGTATAGAAACTTGCACTTACATTTCGTCCATAAAACCGTCGACCTTACGGTTCAGGGTATGAAGCTCCGAGAAGTCAGGCACCGTAACCAGTCCGCTTCTGTATATATGTCTGAAATAATGATAAATTCGAGGTCCATATTCACCAACCATTCTTAGGAACAATCTTAGTCTTTATATCTAAGATTGTCTAAATTTGAAAGTAACACAACTTCTGACTGGCTAAACCAAACGGTTTAGCCAATCAGAAATTGTGTTACTTTCAAATTTAGAAAATTCTGGAGAATGAGACTAGGAATGTTCTTAGGAATGGTTCGCGAATACGGACTTAGGTTAAACGCGATTTTAGCAATTTTGTGTATTTTGCGGACAGTGTAGATGAACATCAATAAAAATGTGATGTCATTTTTGTTATCGTTACTGTATCACGCACATATTGTACATGTCGTGGTGAATGAAGCATTACCCTCGCTACAAGCAATCGAATTTAACGAGTGATTGATGTTTTTTTCCCATATTGTTTCCCATGTCATCAAGAACTACCACACTTTTCCTCTATCTAAAATAATTCTTCGTAATATCATTCGAAGGTGTGACTATATTAGCCTGACTAATTTCTTAGATTATTGCTGAAAGAATGAAAGAGACGTCATCAAGGTTCTTTGACATTAAAGACATATGACAAATAACAACAGCAGTTCGGTATGATGAAAAATTGACACAAATACCATCGTAAAGCAGGTATCCACCATTTGCTCCTCTTCCAACAATGTTTCCTACCCTCTAGGTATATTCTATCATCTGAGCAACAATTAATTTATTCTCTGCATTCTTTTTCAATCCGGAAGAAGTTTAACATTTAGCCGTCAGTTACAAAAGGTCCTGACGTCACTTACAAGGTCTGTAGACTTTGAAATGTACCAAACACGCCTGGTAGAACGGAGGTTAGGCGTCCGCATCCAATCATCCCTCTGTCAAAATAAAATCAAAATACGGTGTTTGAGTATCATAGATTTTTCATCATTTAGAACTAGATCTTCTTGCACCCTCTTTTCCCCAACAATGTTTTTGTTTTCCTCTTTTACAGACAACTTTCAATAACACGATCTTAAACAGGGTGGGTGCAGGCGGCGAAAAATCAATTATCAACGACAACAACAAGTACAGTGACCTTATTCAGTCTTTCGGTGAAAGCTGCCGATGAAATTGATAAATCACGTTAAAACTGGATTTACGAACTGTTTGTCAACGGAAATGTATTTAGAAACATTTCCATTGAAAACTGTGACTCGCGTATTCTTTTTGTAGTGGAGTCTTAAAGTTTTAAAAGCGGCAAACTTTCGGAATGGAAGGCATTGGTGAATATGACCCATCGTAATACAGCCGAGGGATTTGATCAACAGATAACCTGAGGTTTGCCGAATATTTAACAATACTCATTCCTTTCTCTTCGCTTAAAAAAGTTCGACTTTGTTTATGTGGGAACGAAGCCAATGGCTTTGAAAAACTGTCTAAAGTAGAACTGGTATCAGAAACTCCAGAAACGCATGATTAAGTGAACTGGTCGTTTCGAAAACACCCTTAAAAGCGTCCAAAAGTAAACAATTCACGCATCAAAAGGCAGGCAATGGCTTTGAAAAACTGTCTAATGTAGAACTGGTATCAGAAACTCCAAAAACGCATGGTTAAATGAACTGGTCGTTTCGAGAACACCCCTAAAGCGTCCAAAATTAATCCACGCATCAAAAGGCAGGCAAATTTAATTTATACCATTCAAATGTATACTTGTATATATTATTATGAGTTTGGTAATTATTGCTGCAATGCGGTCTGTCCAAGTTCCAGTCGCTGGCAGAAGAACATATGGTAAAACTATACATTAAGGTTAGCATGTTAACCCTTTCCCAAACGACAAATTTTGGACTGTCCAAATTGAAAGAGTTTGCAGACGACAATTTTAAATTTGATGAAAATGGCCGAAAGTTATCAAAAAGGGTAGAAAATACTGTGGGAAAAGGAGAAATTGCTCGTTACGAGCAATTTCTCCTTTTCCCACAGTGTTTTCAAAAGACTTGTACTGCAGACACGTGAAAACCAGGGCTTGTTTGGGAAAGGGTTAATTATAATTTTATAATTCATATCCAACTTATCAGTGGCATGAAATAAATACTCTTGTATTTTGACTCCCGAATTATTTACTTTTGGTCGCTAATTAGCCTTTAAACTCCGGGGATACCTTTCACTAGACTGTGTAGATTTACGCAAAGATTTCGGGATTGACTATACACATATACGATCCTTGCTTTTCCCAAAGGAATGAACTGACGTAAAATTCTGCAAATATTTATTCAAATTTTAAAGTTACGCTGTTTAGTGAAACTTGTTGTCAGACCTGATGCTTGTATACCTAAACTGCATGCGCAAATTTTGTGCGAACGCCGTTTCGAAAAGGGTCGCACAGACAAACATGACCTCTGTGCATTGCTGTAATGTACTTTTGAGACTATCTAAAGGCTGCCATAATTCGATGACATCAAATGGGAATCTACGAGTTAATCTAGTCTTTTTGGCTCGACTTAATTACATGGATATACTCTAAATAACAAGCTTCCTCCGCTTTTTCCTTGTATGTAACGAGTTCAGGGGATAGTTTTCCGTGTTTTTCGCTTCCTTAACAAGAAGGAAAACAGTTTTAATCATGCAATTTATGACCTCAGTGCTTTTATGTAGTCTTTTCTCTCTAAACCCATTATCAAACTATCTCGAGTCTTAACGTCATTTGCAGAGAAAGCTTTTAAAAACATTGTGGGGTAAAAGGAGAAAATGCTGGTAACCAGCATTTTCTCCTTTTCCCACAATGTTTTTACTTTTTCAAAAATAGATCCTTCTATTTTAACCACAATTTATTTGTCGCCTGCACATGCTTTGAAAATAGACAGGTTTAAAAAAATTGTCGTTTGGTAAAGAGTTAATCATGCAATCTAAGACCACAATGCTTTTATGTATTCTTTTTTTGTCATAACCTGTTCCTTCATGACAAAAAAAAAAAAAATGTTGCCGACGACCCTAAAAAAAACACCAGAATTTAGGATGGTTAATCATTGATATTTCAAGGTTTAATGTCTCCTATAAAACAAAACTTAGTGTTCTAACGTTGCGAAGAACGGAAAATTTACTTTTTGTCGATATTTTTCTTTTCTTTCGCCACACTGTCTTTAAAAAGTATTCTCATGGTTACATCATTGTTTCAACACTGGCTTTATGGAAAAGCAGCCAATGGTTATATGGGAAAGCAGCCAGGAAGTGTCGGCTATTATGCAAAGTATTGGAAAAACCAGGTAAACGAACATCTGGAAGGCATAGATGGGTTCAATGGCCGCCGCGCTAAAACTGAAATAATGATGAAAACTGCGATAAAGACCATACAAGATAAAAACAAAAACATACATGCATTATTTTTATGTTAAATTCATAAAATACGTTACAACAAAAGGATAATTTTACTTTTTACTAGATTTTTTTTTCTTTCCCCAAATTATCTTTAAATTTTCGTCTGCTGCAAGACGGGAAAAAAATGTCGTCTGCATCAGACAATGAATCGATGAATCTGTGTCAGTGTTTTCGACATTTGACGTTCAAGTCTCGGTCACATTGTCTGGTTTTTTTTTTTGTTATCTTCACCGACTTTTTCTTCGAAAAATGTGAAATATTTTGACAACATAAGCTGAAATTTTATAATTTTAACACCTAAAAGGTTTCACCATACACTGGAATTAACTTTGTTTGTTTTCATTTCAATGTGGTTCCTGATTTTTTCCTTTATTTTGCTCACATTTAAAAGGGGCCTATTAGGTTTTTTATGTCGTAAATAAAGATTTCTTGTAAAACATTGAGATAATTTCCTTTGCAGTCGTATAGAAACTGCAGTGTAACCTTTTGTCAAAAGGTGCAATTTTGTGAGTTTGAATAAAGGGACGGCCTCTCTGCGATCGGCAACTCTTTCTATTTTATTTCATCAAATATGACGTCATCGTAGTGATGTGAATAAGAATCCCATTCGGCATACCTCGGGTGATCCGGTGATCAAATCCCTCGGCTGCACCTACACGGTACATTTCGCACATCTCCGGAAGCACACCGCTTTACCGTTATTGAAATTGTAAGGCTCCTCTTTAGAAAGAACACACGAGTAAATTTTCTATCGTTATCTTTCTAAGAGTATTTCAGTCGGCAAACAGACCTCGACCGAAACTTTTCGCTATAAGTCGATTTTCTGTTTGTCCAGGGACCAGTCTACCTCATGATTCAGTCGACTGTTACACAAAGTGGATCTTGGATCTAGAGATATTCAACCCTTTACCAGACGACAAAATGTTAGCCTTGTCCAAACTGAAAGCATTTGCAGTCGACAATTTCAGTGTGGCTCAAATAGTGCAATTTTTCTTTGATAGAGTAGAGAACATTGTGGGAAAAGGAGAAAATGCTGGTTACCAGCATTTTCTCCTTTTCCCACTATGTTTTCAAAAGGCTTCTTTCCCAGGGGCGTTAAAAGGCAGAATTGTGCGGTAAGGGGTTAATGACATGCTTGGTATAACGCCTAACATTGATGCATTAAGCTCCCTGTTGCTAGAGCATGGCTCATTTGTATGTGATTCCCAGCCCTAACAGCCTAAATGTTACAGTGGATTGGCCGTTTCCTTCTGAATGAGATTGCCCATTTCCTTTAGAAATAGCATAGGGATGACGATTTTTATGTTTTTCTTAAACCTTTACCAAACAATCCCGTGTTTAACTCTTTACCAAACGACAAAATTTTAGACAAGTCCAAACTGAAAGCTTTTGCAGACGACAAAATAAATGTGACTGAAAAATTGAAATTTGTTTTTGGGAAGAGTAGAAAACATTGTGGGAAAAGGAGAAAATGCTGGTTACCAGCATTTTCTCCTTTTCCCACAATGTTTTCAAAAAGCTTTTTCCTCAGGGTCGTTAAAAGTCGGGATTGTGTAGTAAAGGGTTAAAGGATCTTAACGTGGACAAGGCTTTAGAAGACATTATGAGGAAAAAAACAGGAGAAAATGCTGTTTTCTGTCCTTCCAAAGACAATTTTCGTTTTTGAGAGTGGCATTTAATTTGTTGTTTGTAAATACTTTCAAAGTGGAAAAGTCCAAAATTTTGTCGTCTAGTAAAGACTTACGTCATTACCTCGTGAATAATCTAACAGTTGTTTATCTGTGGTGCGGGGCTACTATATCAGGATTTACCCAATTCCATAATTATCCGTTTTATCCATTAGCTTGCGGGCAAAATTTTGTGTTAACCCCCCTCCAATGCTGGTAACCAGCATTTTTTCCTTTTTCCCACAATGTTTTCTACCCACCCCAAGTCCAATTACATCATTTACGTGGAATTCAGTTTGTCGTCTGCAAATGTTTTCAATTTGGACATGTCCAGCATTTTGTCGTCTGGTAAAGAGTTAACGTTTGGAGGGTCAAGACGGAATGGTTGTCATTGTATTTGTACGGTTGATTTCTTTTTGTTTGGCATTTATTGGTTTTGTTTGTTTGTACAGTGTTTCACGCTGTTTTTAACGTTATTTCAGTTTTATCGCGGCGGTAAGTGCACCTATCTATGCTCTCCTAGAGTTTCTCTTACCAGTACTTTGCACAACATTCTTCGTAAGCCACCAGCACTTTTTCCTCATTACCTTCATTAAAACAATGATTAGCAGTGAGAAAGGAACGGATCATGTCGCAATGACTATCAGTCCTCGGAAAGAAATTGGCGAGCTGGGGGTTTGAACAAGCGACCCGTGGTTCAAGCCTTGTACGTTATCAGCTGAGCTGCCGGGTTCGGCCCCTCGGTCGTAAGTAAAACTCTGTTGGATTACCACTTGTGTTGTTCATGGCAGAAACTTTCTTTGGTATTTGCTTTTTATAGTTACCTCTTTACGGTTTTTCATCATTATGATTGTGCAAAGCGTCGACAAGTCAAAATTTGAACCAGAACCAGTAACATTGTCCAGATATAAGCAGACAAACAAATTTATAAGAAAACTACATGTATTTGATTTAACTCCTTATCAAACTGCAATTTGAAATTTTTAGATTAGTCCAAACTTAAAGCAATTGCAGACTGCAAAGAAGATGTGGCTCAAGCACTGGTATTTGTCTTTGAACGTGTAAAAACATTTCGAAAAAAGCAGAAAAAATTAGTTACAAGCACTTTCTCCTTTTCCAAAATGATTTCCAAAGCTTCCTCATTAAAACTACTTACATACTGGATGTTAGGTAAATAGTTAACTCGTTACCAAACAATCCCATGTCTTAAGGACCCTGTTGAAGAGGGCTTTTGAAAACATTGTAGGAAAAGGCAAAAAATGCTGGTAACCAGCATTTTCTCCTTTTTTCCCACAATGTTTCCGAACCTTTCAAAGAAAAATCTTACAATTTGAGTCACATTTATTTTCTCTTCTGCAAATGCTTTCAATTCGGATAAGTCTAAAATTTTGTCGTCTGACTGAGAGTTAAGGAAATTTACTGCAGACAGAAGTTAAATAAACGAATAAAGAAGAGTCGATAACCAATGACACTGAAAGGACATTAGCAAAAAACAGAATTAACGAACAACATTTCAAAAAATCAACCCTTAGGCTGCTAAATGCGACTCAAGAACCTTTTGCGGACAGTGTAGATCAAGATCAGACTGCACAGAACGTGCAGTCTGATCTTGAATCTACACTGTCCGACAAGGATATATTTTTTACCAAAATAACTTTGAGCAACAGTTGGGATTTTTTCCTGTCGGTCTTGAAATTTTCATTACTCTTATTTAGCAGGTTTTGGGTTAATCCCTGAAAAACAAACAGGCTGGCATTAGTATTTTCAGCTTTCTTTTAGGCTTATGTTGTCATTGTTATTTTGGTTGTTTATATCCAAAATAAGGCTTATCGGTTTTCCATGGTAATCATGCTATGAACTTTTCGCCAGACGACAAAATTTCTGACTTGTCCAAATTGAAAGTATTTGCAGACGACCTATCAAGTATTGTTCACATAGCGAGATTTGTCTATGAAAGGACAGAAAACATTGTGGGAAAAGGAGAAAATGCTGGTTACCAGCATTTTCTCCTTTTCCCACGATGTTTTCAAAAGCCGTCCTTCACGGGGTCGATAATTTTTTTTTTTTAAGGGCATAAGATGCTTATTTGTATGACGTTGCCATTAGCGAGGTGGATTAAAATTTTTTGTCGAAAATTCAGGACGTGACCTATGTAGGTAGAAGATGTATGTAAAATATGGATTGTACAAAGAAGATGCGTGGTTCTAATGAATAGCTATCATCTGGTATGGTTTTAACGCCACTCCTAACTTTTTCTTTTGTTAAAAATACAATGTAATACAGATACAGCTTTTTATACCCAATATCAGATACGTTTTCATAACATTTATTGCTTACTGCATGTAGCTTCTGCTTTTCTCGCAATGTTTTCTATCTAACGAATGAAAGAGATCCTGCTTTTCTTTAAATGTTTCCTCTTTATTTGTGTCTGTCGTATCACTATATGGCATGTTTTGAATACCTTGTTGATTTATTGGTCAAGTCCCAAATTACCTCCCTTTAATGAATGCAAATGAGAAAGGCTATACAAAGTATTCGGATGCTTGTGTAGGTATATCAGTTGAGGCTGAAGCATTTTTATTGAAATTTTAAGTGATTGGTCGGCCGGATATACTTAACTGGTAGAGAAGGAGATTTTTAATCTCTGAATACGTGAGTTTGTGGGTTCGATTCTCAAGGCTGACCTTTTAAAATTTTACACCGAGCACGTTAAAGAACGATGCGTAACTTAGGGTAGGTTTCGTCGTGTATCTTACATTTTTCCCATCGCCATAAAAACAAGGACCAACAGCCTCCAAGAGGCGTCGCCGATATTGGCAACCAATGGCGACGATCAATTAGCTAAAAATAACACACATTTGAGCGGCGCTCTGTGACAAGAGGGTTTCATGCATCTTCGTAATGCATTGTTACGAGCAATTCATCGTGTAATATCGATTCTTCGTATAATATCGATTAATTTTGTCTAAGATCCGACTGAATCACGAGGTAAAATGGTCCTTTTTCATGCAGAAAATTTATCCATTGCAAAAAGTTTCGACCCAGGTCAGCCTACGCTTATTGCGCAGGCTGACGCAAATCGATAATTTTTGCACGTGTATTAAAGAACCTTTTCCCAAAGCATGACTCCTTTTTATTGAAACATCGGATATTTCGGGTTGCTTGTCTGCTTTGAGTGCCCCAGCCAGGCGCTATCGCCGTATTTGTATGATTTGCATCATTTGCTCTTTGTTACAACTTTCTAGTCGGGAAAACTGGGGATTGTGACTTGCTTGAACTCATTTATGTCAAAAAAAAAAAAGGTTCGTACTTGATGTCAAGAGGCATTAGTGTATGGTAAAAAAAAAAACTACTTCTTCATTCAAATCGAGAAAAACAAAAACTTTACGCCAACAAAATGTTGACCTCTTCAAGTAAGGAAAGTGTAATTTGTAGCATAATTATCCCCCTTTAAGAAATGCAAATTAGTTCGAGTCGGCGAAGTGTCGGGGTGATTGTGTACATAGATAAATTGAGGCTAAAGCAACTTTACTGAATTGCCTGATACGTCAGTCTGGTTTTTTTTTTTTTTTTTTTCATTAACCCTTATCCCGGTAAATAACTTAAACAAAAAATCAAACAATAATAAAAACTCAAACAATGATATTTCAAACTTACTTTTTTGGAAATCAATATATCCTTATCGGACAGTGAAGATCCAAGATCAGACTGCACGTTCTGTGCAGTCTGATCTTGATCTACACTGTCCGCAAAAGGACAGTGAGTCGTGCTTAGCAACTTGAGGGCTAAATGATCCAGCCAGGCTGAATCGCCGCACTGTTCTACTATTGGCAGGAGGTAGACTCGCGGTCCTTAAATACCAACCGTGAGGACACGGTTACTACAACAGAAAATATTTTTTGTATAGATAAAAAAGATAGACTTACAAGGCAATGAGGTTCCGCAGTCCGTAGAACACGCCTGGTTCAAGGTATTCGAGTTCACAGGCTTCCGATGCTGTATCTCGAAAAAATCTGCATAGGAAAAAGTAATTAAGCTTGTTAAATTTCATTCCCGTAAAAGTCGTACAGAAAACTCACATTAAAAAAAATCCTTGAATCCTCGTGGCTGAAAACTGAGCATTTTTATACATTAGAGTCATGCTTTGGCAAAAAGGAACTTAATGCATCTCCGTGCTACACTGTACAAAACAAGCCATCGCAAAATTTTGGATCCTTAAATTTTGTTTTTTCCCAGCTGCATTCTGGAGGTAGATTGGTCTGTGGTCTGTAAATAAAAGTCTGTGACCATGGTCACAACAAGGTATACCAATCATATGACGTAATTATCACCTCAGTTGATATTTATCGCAGACACAATTTTTGGATGAAAACTTAACTTTTTAGACGACAAAATGCTCTCTCAGTTTAACCAGGTAGACTGGTCTGTAAATAAAAGTCTGTGACCATGGTCAGGACAAGGTATACCAATCATATGACGTAATTATCACCTCAGTTGATATTTATCGAAGACACATTTTTTAGATGAAAACTTAATGTTTCAGACGACAAAATGCTTTCTCAGTTTAACCTTATTAAACAGAATGAAATCTTTTTTTTTAACCTTAAACGACAAGGCTAAAACAATGTTTTCCTTGAATAGAAGATAAAATGAAACAGAAAGACGAACAAAAAAAAAAGATACACAAAAAAGTTGCGTAAGAAAGTTGGAATTCCTAATTTGCGCCGAACAGGTCTAGAAATCTAGAAAAAAAAAACGTTTGATTGAACACTGAATAAAATTTACGACTACAAGTATACGCTAATTTAAAAAAAAAAAAGTAATGTCGGAAAAGCATAACGTCATTATTAGTCATAAAAATACTTTTAATATTGATTGTAGCAGACCACTTATAAACCTACAAGCATTATGCCTAACCATACATGTCAATTTTAGATCATCAAACGATTCAAAACCATGTACCAAACGCATTCAACAACCATTCTAAATTACATTTGAGCCGTGCTCTGGCAAAAAGGGGCTTAATGCATCTACATGATGCGTGATACTTATCAAGCCATGACACAATTACGGATCCATAATTGCCACTTTTTCTAACAACCGAATTAATCATGAGACAGAATGGTCCTTGGCCATACAGAAAATTGACCAATAGCGAAAAGTTTCGGCCAGGTCAGCCTGCGCGGACTGCGCAGGCTGACCTGAATCAATACTTTTCGCAGATGCATTAAGCTCCCTCTTCACAGAGCATGGCTCATTTTCATTTCTATTTCAAAACCAGCGATTTGATTGGTTGACATGCTCAGTGACAGTAAATATCTCAGTGGTTGCACATTAGAGCACTTCGAATAGTTGTACCATAGATTAGTATACATTTTTCAGGGGCGTAGCTTGACCTTTTTTGAACTTACACAAATGTTGAAGAGGGCCTGATGCAGTAGGGGGTGACACCCCCCCCCCCCCCCCCCCCCAAACACACACACCCTCCCCGGGAAGAATTTTAATTTGGGCATTCTTGAACTTAAAAAGTTTTAATCTTTTACGAGGAAAAAAGTCTGCGTGTTTTTTTATTTTTTATCTATTAGTTCATTGGTTCAACTTTTTGTAAATCGTTATTTTCTTTTTCAATAAAAAGCATGCATGGGATTTCCGGATGTTTCGCATTTGCGTACATGCGTATACCTGGCTACGCCACTGTTCGTATTGACGTAGATTCATATGCATTAGTATGAACCTTGAATATGTACTGTAGCATCATGTACATTAGTACGACAATTCATAGAAATTTCGAAATAGTGTTTCGTCGAAATCACGTATGCTTTAAAATACCAATTGCTTAATTCCTAGATTTATTTCATGAAAACCTCTGCCTGGGAGGAAGATTTGAGTCACAATTCGTCTGGGTTAGGGTAAGTGTCAGGGTTAGGGATCGTTTTCGATGAACGTGGTTTTGGACGAAATGTCGTGGATCCTGGGTCACAACAATTTACCAAGGATTCAGATTAATTAGTATGGCCAAGTATTATGAATCTGCACTGCCACTTGTAAATTAAGCCCATCACAGCCTAGGCGGCATGCCCAAAAGAAGACACGGTTCTGAGGCAGTCATCTGTAGTTATGTTTTTGCAAATCCTGTTGATATAATTCATTGCCTCCCTTCCTCTTCCTCCTCCCCCACTCACCTCAAAACTCCCTGATCTACTGAACAGGTTAATTTGTATCGAATAATATCATTAAAACAAAATTTTCAAAGACGGCAAAAAAGTCACAAATATGGGCAGCATTCGGAGCATTGACAGAATTATCAAGGAATCTGATACATTTTGAGTAATTCCTTGACATATAGTTTGACCTTCGCAAGTCAAAACTTCTGTCTGTCGCGTATACGAATAAATAGTACAACAATGCAGGAACACGTGAAACATGATCAACGATTATTTTGGTGTCGAACGTGTGTTCCACCGTTGAAATAAACAAGTCTCTCGTGTGCTGCCCTAAAAAAAGTTGTGAGCACTAGGTGAGGTGCTGATTAATACAAAAAAAAAAAGGGGGCGCCTGAAAAAAGAATATAATATTACGTGTTAGTTGATTTTGTTACGTTGAGTGCGATGCGAATTAAAGTGATTTGAAAATAAGTGTGATCTGAGATACAGTTTGGATTTAAATGACAACTGTATTGTGTTTTTGTTGAAAAGCCGACAAGAAAGTACGTATTGTCATATTTATATATTTTTTTAAATATCATTACTAATGCTTTCGTTTTAACCCTTCACCGCACAATGCCACCTTTTAACGACACTGGGAAAAAGCCTTTTGAAAACATTGTGGGAAAAGGAGAAAATGCTGGTAACCAGCATTTTCTCCTTTTCCCACAATGTTTTCTACTCTATCTAGAGAAAATTGCACCATTTGAGCCACATTTAAATTGTCATCTGCAAATGCTTTCAATTAAGACAAGGCTGAAACTTTGTCGTCTGGTAAAGGGTTAAACCATTTCAGTCTGAATCACAAGAAAACGGCTTAATACCGGCAACTCCCCACCACTATACAGTTCTGTGCATATATGTGGCATTGCTTTATGTGTGAAAAGATAGGAAATTAATGAAATTTGGAGCTTCATTCCGGCGGTCAATTTAGTGTATTTGATGTATACGGAATGAATCCATAAAATATTGCAATGTTTTTGACTCATAATTTTGATTTTCATGGGTTTTCGCGATATAGTACTAGGGAGTTGTCGGTAATATGCAAAAGTTTAAAACCCTTAACAAAAACGATCTTGATTCTTCACGATGCTGAGCAAGAAGGCAAAAGAAAACGTTGTGTAAAAAGGAGAAAATGCTCCAGAATTTTCTCCCTTTTCCACAATGTCAGTACCATTCAAGACAATTCTCGTTATTTGAGCATTTGTTAACTTTGTCGGCTGCAAAAACTTTCAACATGTACAAGTTTAAAATCTGTTGTCTGGCAAAATAGCAGTTTGTTGTCTGAAATGCATGCAACGTGGACACGTCTAAAATTTTGTCGTCTTGTAAAGCTTAGTGTCGGCGTCGCCATAATTATAGAATTTATACTTCGGGAAAAAAGATCTTCCGAGAAAAAATGACTAAACTAGGATCAGACGCATTATCTTCCAACGTCTTGTTCCCAGTCTATTTTCCCAGTGTCCACAACATGCATTAAAAGGTTTAAATGAGTGGCAATTACACGCAGATATCTTTAAGTTGTATGCATGCTTTGTCTACATATAAAAGATGTAATCGCAATTTGGTTACATTTTTATATCAACAGGTCAATATTTAACCCTTATCCTGCTAAATAAGTGAAATGAAACTTTCAAACCGGTAGTAAAAACCCGAATAATGCGATTTAAAACTTATCTTAGGGAAAAATATCTCCTTATAGGACAATGTAGATCCAAGATCAGACTGCACGTTCTGTGCAGTCTGATCTTGATCTGCACTGCCCGCAAAAGGTCAGCGAGTAGCGCTTAGCAGTCTAAGGGTTAAATTACTAGATTAAAATGAGTTGTAATTACAGACAAATATCTCAAGTTGTATGCATGCTTTGTCTACATATATAATCGCAATCTGGGTCCGTATTCACCAACAATTCTTAAGAATGTTCTTTGTCTTGTTCTTCAGAATTTTCTACATTTGAAAGTAACACAACTTCTGATTGGCTAAACCATTTGGTTTAGCCAATCAGAAGTTGTGTCACATTCAAATGTAGAAAATCTTGGAGAATAAGACTAAGAATATTCTAAAGAATGGTTGGTGAATACGGACCCTGGTTACATTTTGATATCAGCTGGTCAATATTTAATTGAGCCATGCTATAGGGGGACTTAATGCATCTGCGAAAGGTATCGACTCAGGTCAGCCTGCGCAGTCCGCGCAGGCTGACCTGAGCCGAAACCTTTTGCTATTGGTCATTTTTCTGCATGTACAAGGACCAGTTTATCTCATGATTACGTCGACTACAAATAAAAGTGGCTTTTATGGATCCATAATTATGTGATGACTTGCTTGGTATAATGCATTACGGAGATGCATTAAGCCCCTTTCGCCAGAGCATGGCTCGATCACTGTTTCGCCACACATGTTGCTTTAAATTGGATACCGTGTTATCTATGCGGTATTTTTACTTTACTTTCGCTATACTCACAATTCGGTTAAATTCGGGTACCGGCTGAAGTCTCCTTTGTAGATTTTGCTGATTCCCGTGCCACTCAAATACCTGAAATGATAAAAGATCTTCATCATCTGTTTTTGTAAGGAAATCGTGTATGCGTAACCACTAACAGATAAATCAAATCTTTTCGTCCTGTAGCAAATCCTTGGTCATACTTTGCAAATGTTATGTTCGCTGTCCGGGGTTCACCAACCACTCGTATGAATGTTCTTTGTCTTATTCTCCAAGATTTTCCATATATGAAAGCAACACAACTTCTCATTGGCTAAACTAAATGGTTTAACCAATCAGAAGGTGTGTTACTTTCAAATTTGGAAAGATTGGTCCTGAGAATGGTTGGTGAATACGGGCCCTGAATATAATCGGAAGTCTCAGTTTTGCACCACGTAAACTGAATCTTCGTTTTTTTTTGTCTTTTTGCAGTCATCATCATATAAACAGTACATCTTTCAGCAGCATACAGCGTTTAGTCTTATTTACCCCATTTTCGAGTGCCTGCCAATTCGAGATTGTTTTACAGGGTGAAGCAAACTTTTTCTCTGTAAGACTGCAGAGCTCTAGATAAGAGGGACTGACGGTATTTTAAATCCATTATTTCTTTCCTAAACCCTGTGTTGTAGAGTACTCATTAGAATAGTCTCATTAGATTCTAATAAGTACTCATAACATAGGTTTCAGTGGAGAATAATTAATATTTTCAATTTTGAAATCAAAATCACCCCCTCTGTCTGTAGCTCTGACTGACTCTTACAAAGGAAAGGAAACTTGATCGAAAGGAAAATATACTGTTGAATTACAGTGCATTGCAACAGTTTCGATATTTTGCGGTATTGTTTCCAGAAGTGATTTGCTACAAGAAGAAATACTGCGCACGTAACAATGTCCCAATGTATACGTTTAGCTATCTGTAATTGTTAGAAAGATCTCATGTATTACTGTCGAAGTATGAAGGCAAGAAGATCTGAAACATTAGATTGCCATGCACGACTCTATCTATGGACCAACATCATACTGTTAGAATGTGCTGTAAGTGTGATCTTCAATCCACACTGCTAGGTACTGTGCGGGTGCTTTTTTGTTTGTGTGTGGGTTGAGGGAAAGGAGGCGGCGTGAGAAAAAGAACTTCGGAATCACAATATTTTGGCTTTTATCATTGGCTAGAAGCTTTGATTGATCAGGCAGGTTAAGGGTTCGAAATTATCGACATTACAGCTCTTTGTTGAATCATTCCAGTCAACGTTTTTATAACTGTATCTACATCCAAGTGATATTTCCCTTAGTGGGACTCTTCAAGTCAAAGGCACGTTTAGACCTACTACCGGAACCATGCAGAAACAAAAATCAATGGTATCATACATGAAGTACAATCAAATGCAGCCATCTATACCAACGGAGGTACCGTTCATTTTAAGTGTCTAATAAGAGTATTAAGGCTTCCATTTCTCATTTTCTTTTCCCGATATGAGCTAATAAACGATTTGGATAAGTTACAGGCACAGTGTAGGTTCCGATAATATCACACTGTCTCGTGAGACTTGTTTATTTTCTTACCATATATCCAAAAGAGTGCTCAAAGAGAGGTAACTCTATCGAACTGGCAATCAAAGTGGAAAATTCTGCTTTGTGATACCGCTTTACATTTAGAATAGTACAGAACAGCACGTGAACCATAGTGGTTAATATATCACGTAGAAAGTGACCGAACCCTGTGAGATATTAACGAGAACGTGCTTTTGGCTGAATCTAGCATTCTGAAAAATTTCTATCAAGTAATTTCACCAAATCAACGATAGATTTTAGTACTGCTTTGTGAAAAGAGGGCTTAATGCATTTGCAAAATGTATCGACCCGTGTGAGCTTGCGCAGTCCGCAAACGCTGACATTGATTGATACCTTTTGCTGTTTGTGAATTTCCTAAATGACCACATAGATTGGAAACAAATATGAAATCTAAGTAATCTTGGGGTTAGAGAAACAAAAGCAGTGGAATATTACAATAATGGTGCGATTGGGTGTCACAAGCAATTGTACCGTTTCTCACAAAGTGGTCCGTATTATTCAAAACATTATTTTTTTTCCTTCAAAAATATCTCCTTTATTCCAGCAAGTTTTATAAGTTAAAATAGTAATTCTAAAAGAAAACCTCTCTAGTATAACAGGGATGGCGAATCAATTGATAAGGTTTGAACTAAATGGTTTTTCAATAGCAACAGAAAAATCAGAACATAATTAAATCTTAAAAAAAAAACCCCGAAAAACTACATTATTACGTATACACATATAAACTGAACGCGATGAGATTGCAATCCACCTGGATCGATCAATCAAACCTAAATCGCTTCATAGACAGTCCTACGACATGACCACTGTACCATGGTAACAGATATACAGCTGGCAGTGTGAAATAATAACTATATTCTCAACTTATGGCCTCTGTTTGTTTTCAATGAGTACTGGTAAACAAATATCACAATCATCGCGTTCGCATTATACAATAATTTCGAAGTTCATAATATATCGCTCTCACTCGGTAAACCTTTCATTATCAGTTTATATTATTGTTTATGTTCTGGATAACAGGTTTAAAATCACGTACCGTGACGAGATGATAATATAAATCCAACTCGATAACGTTTACATTATCTCGTCACGGTTCGCGGTTTTAAACACGTATTCCTAAAAACAAACAATAACATAAACTGTTAAGGAAAGGTTTATCGAGTTAGATTTATACTTAAACGCCGGTATTGTGTCAGTTGTGACACTTGTATTCAAGTATAAACAATCCAAAACAACAACACAGAACGGGTATTATGAACTGTTTTCTAGTTTTATTTAAGCAATTCTACTCAAAAAGCCTCTGTTTTAACCCAGTTCAAGTGACACACTATCGCCGCTGTACTATACTCTTCCTGTTGTTTTGGATTATTTGTGTATGTACAAAAGATAAACCGAGGCATATCTCTAACCCGATAAACCTTTCATAAACAGTTTATATTATTGTTTGTTTTTTGGGGAATACATGTTTAAAACCACGAACCATGACGAGATTACATAAACGTTATCGAGTTGGGTTTACAAATTGTCTCATCACGGTACGTAATTTTAAACCTCTTATTCCAAACATAAACAATAAAATAAACTGATAATTTAAGGTTTATCGAGTAAGGACTTTAGAGTAGATTGAAAAAAAAAACTTTATATATTTCAAATAATCTAAGAGTGCAACGTAAGTGCTGTCGAGTAAACTGTACAAGGGTGCACGATAAAAGTATATCTTATTTTTCTTAGACACAATGTACAAAAACTTTTATTACTTATTTTGTGTTGACAAAATTGTATGGAATAGTTCCAAAAAGGAAGAACTTCTCCGTTATTTGAATGAAAACTGCTTTCTGTTTGATAATCTAACGGAGCGCCTTTTAACAAATGAAACTGATTTAAATCAATGTATGACTGAATTTTCACAATTAGTGTATGCTACTTCGTTCGCTTTTTGTGGAAAAACAGTACATACTGTTTCACATGAAAAGCATTATAAACAACAATCATCATGGTTTAATTATGAATGTAAAAATGCAAAATCTAAATTTCATACAGCTAAAAGAAATTTTTTGAAAAATCCCACGGATGAAAACAAACACTTATTTTTAAAAAGTAGATCAGATTTCATAAAAATCAAAAGAGATACAAAGTGTAAATTTGATTTTAGAGAGAAATGTAGACTTAGTAATTTGAGCAAAGAATCTCCACGGCAATTTTGGAAATATATTAATAAGTATAAAAGATCGGGGTCTGCAATGCCCGAATTATCAGCAGATGACTTTGCACCATATTTTTCGAATTTGTCTGATGCAGTGCGAACGGATAACGTTTTCAATGAAAATGAGATCGGCTCGCATTGCATCGATGAGTTGGACAGACATATAACTGTGTATGAAATTGAAAAGGTGATTTCTTCTATGAACAGGAACAAGAGTTGTGATCTTGAACATAATGTCGCTGATTTCATTATTGAATGCAAAAGTTTTATATCACGTTATCTTTGCACTATTTTTAATCATATTTTTGATACATGTTCCTACCCTGATGCATGGACTAAGGGAGTAATTGTTCCCCTATATAAAAAAGGTGATCCTCAACAACCTGAAAACTACAGAGGCATAACTCTTATGAATATCACTGCAAAAATGTTTTCTTTAATTCTTAGAAATCGCATTAACTCATGGTGCGAAGGACAGCAAATTTTCATTGAAAATCCATTTGGATTTCGTGATGGCCATTCCACTGCCGATGCTATTTTTATTTTGCATTCTTTTATTCAAAAGGTTTTATCAAAAAACCGTAAGCTCTGGTGTATTTTTATAGATTATAAACGTGCATTCGATACAGTGGATAGGGATCTCCTTTGGTATAAACTTTTACAAACTGGTATTAGTAGTAAAATGCTAAATATGATCAGATGTATATATCAAAAAGTCCAATCTTGCGTAAAACTATCAGAAAAGTCTGATTTATCTTACTTCTTTGATGTTTCGTTAGGCTTAAAACAAGGAGAACCTCTCTCACCTATTCTCTTCATACTTTTCATTAATGATATTGTAGAAAATATTGATTTTGAATCGTTAACGGACATGGATTTAGAACTGTTAACGAAGTATATGATTCTTTTCGCGGATGATCTTGTTTTATTTACCACTAGTCCAGTTAGTTTACAAGCTCAGGTTAACAGTATTTTGCGTTACTCTGAAAAATGGGGATTAATTATTAATGTTGATAAGACTAAAGTATGCGTCTTTGAGAAAAGAAAGTCAAAACATGATTGTGATATTTTTATTAATGGCAGAAATGTTGAAATAGTTGACAGTTTCACTTATTTAGGTCTTAAATTTTATTATACAGGCAGTTTCATACATGCAGTCCGTGCTCTGAATGAACAAGCACAAAAAGCCTATCATACTTTACTTAAAGTCTTTGATAAAGTTTCATTAGACATAAAGACAAAAGTTTCGCTTTTTGATTCTTTGGTTTTACCAATCTTATTATATGGAGCAGAGGTTTGGGGAGTATATAGTTTTAAAGACATTGATAAGCTACATGTCAGATTTCTGAAGTACCTTTTAGGTGTAAAACAGCAAACACCAAACTTTGCAGTTTTAGGTGAATTTGGTAGACTCCCTCTTTCTGTTCTATGTAAGCAACGAGCACTTAAATTCTGGTCTAAAATTATGTCAAACGATCAATCACCTTTACATGATTTATATCTAGATCAATGTAATAATGTTGCTGGAAATTGTTGGTCAAAAAGAGTCCATTCAATCATTGATCACTTAGGCTATACTAATATTAGATTAAATTTTAATCGGGAGTTGAATAATTTCTATGCTTTGAAATTACGATTAAGTGATCAATTCGTTCAAGATTGGCACCATATCATTAATAATTTACCAAAACTTTCATGTTACCGTTCATTCAAACGGAAATTTTGTTTTGAGGCGTATCTTGACAAAATCCAAAATCAGAAAATGTTGAAGAGTTTTGCTAGATTTAGACTAAGTTCACATGAGTTAGAAATCGAAACAGGACGCTTCAGTAATATTCCACGTGACGAGAGATTTTGTAAAATGTGTAATAGTGGCTACATAGAAACCGAATTTCACTTTCTTTTATGCTGTCCAAAATACAATGACATGAGGAGGGAATATTTTGGTAACAACTGCCGGCCAACCCAATCTAAATTCATAAGTTTAATGTCATGCAGTAGTAAAAAGATAATTCTTAATATTTGCAAGTACATTTCAACTTGCTTAGATTTTCGCGAAGCGATCTATAATTCTAGTGAATCGTAACATTTTTCATATAATATTTGTGTTCAATAAAATAGCCCCTACTTTCCTATTGTATTAGAATGTGTACTTCTTATATTTCCAATAAGCTACATCGTTTTTACTCACATATTGTACTTTATAACTGAACTGATATAGTTACTTTCATTTGCATTTGCCATATTTCGTTTATTTGTAAATGGCCAAAGACATGTGATGTGTCGATATTGCCAATAAATGAAATGAAATGAAATTATAATTAAAACCGGAGACAAAGCGGTAAGGGGACCATTAGCTGGCCTGTCAAACACGATTATATTTTACGTTTACAGAAACCTTACGTCGACCAGGGGGAAGCCTCGTGAGCGGTTATAGGCTTTTAAAAAAGACGTGCTTACTCAAGAGAAAAACACTTTTTCGTTCAGAAAAATTCTCCCCTTCAATTAGGCATCCATTTTTGTTACCAAGATTACGTGCTTTTACAAGGATTCATCGTAGGTTGTTGTTTTGTCTTTTCCATTCCCAAACTACACAATTTTAGACACTTCCAAACTGAAAGCATCTGCAACGTCAAAATCGAAAATTAGTGTAAATGAACTTAAGTTCTCTGACAGGGTAGAAAGCATTGCGGGAAAAGGAGAAAATGCTGGTTGACAGCATTTTCTCCTCTTCTCACGCTGTTTTCAAAAGGCTTCGACCACCTGGTCGGTAAAACACGGGATTGTGTTAAGGTTAAATTTGCCAAAGAAAAAGAAAAAAAAAAAAAGGGGGGGTGGGTGTACAAAGAATGACAGCGTGTATCTGTTCGGGTAAACAATTGACGTTGTTCGTTTTTCGAACTGTAATGAATGCAAAGTTACGTATAGAAAGTACACAGAAATCCGTTCTTATGGCCACCTCCGTTGGGTAATTAACCTGTATTTAAAAAAAAAAACATAGTACACTGTGATCCCAGTTGATGCTAATATGTTTAAATGCACCTGCACTAAGCAAGTACCTGTCTTTGGCAAGCACATTTTGCGTGTCCCCTAAGGGGCTTGGTTAAAGCCATACTGACAGCCAAACATAAACAATTCGTGGGTCAAAAATGCAGACAAATTTAATTCATACCTTTTTAAAGTATGGATATAATTATGCCTCTACTAATTTGTTACAGTAGAATCTGTCAAAGTTACAGTCGCTTGCAGAAAAATGTACTGTAAAACTAAGGTTAGAGTTGGCAACTTTTGCTCCAGTTTTACATTACATTTTTTCTTCAAGTGAATGGAACTTTGACAGACTGCACTGTAACACATTATCAGATTCTTAATGTATAGAGGATATTTGTTTTTTCTTTTTTTCGGAGAAAGATCGAAATTTATTTCATTGAATGAACATCATTGGTAATATTTTCACTAGTGGCTGCTCCACGAGTGAAAATATTACCGACTATGTTCACTCGATGAAATATATTTCGATTTTTCACCGCAGCCACTCGTGAAAATGTTACCGATGATGTTCGCTCGATGAAATATATTTTGATTTTTCACCCCCAAAAAAATCCATTTTATTTCATGCTCATAACCATATTTTTGTTGGGACTTTCATCAAAATCCAGTACAGTTGTTTTCTGGAATTTCCCGTGACGTACACCGGCCCCCTCTTATAACAACGCATTACATGATTACGTAAAGCGTCAGAAATATAGGATTAATGCGTGTAAATGACGTCATATTTCCCACTGGTTGAATGGCACGCGCTGTTTTCCTAGGTAACTAGTGCGTAGAAACTACTGTTTCCGCCTTCAATTGAAGAGTTAGAAATATGAAATCGGTATTTTTCATTGGTCGTAACCATGAAATATCAAACCATAATTCACCATTATTTCTCGATAATCAACCGAAAATCATGAATAATACCCACACTTTGATGATCTAGACTTTTCAAAGGAATGAATCAAAATTGTCTGCAATATGATCCTCGAATCGTTTACATTTGGCAGTGGGGCTGTAGGCAAACAAGCTGTATTTTACAAGTGTGATAGGCTGTATTCCCAGATGATGCAAGTATGTTGAAATATGCCTGCATTTAGCAAGCACATGTCTTCAGCGAGCACATTTTGCGTGTCACATGCTTACTTTAACCTTTACCAAACAGTCTCGTGTTTTGACGACCTTGGTGAAGGACGACTTTTAAAAACATTGTTCGAAAAGGAAAAAATGCTGGGAACCAGCATTTTTTTCCTTTTCCCACGATGTTTTCAACCAATTCAAAGAAAAGTTTTGTCAATTGAGCCCTATTTCAGCAGCCACCATGCAAAAACTATCAATTTGGACAGGTCTAAAATTTTGTCAATGAGGTAAAGAGTACATACAGGATGTACTGTTCATGTATTTATGAGATAGCTTCTTTTAGAAATTCTTTACAAAAAGCCTATGTTGTGGGTATTCATAAGGGAAAGTGTTGTCTTGCGCGAACAACACTAATGAGAAATGTTTTCAAAAGGCTTCCTCTCTAGAAGCGTGAAAAGACGGGATCGTTTTGTGGGCGAATTTTTCTCCCTGAGGAGAAAAAAAAAAGAGGAAATGATCATCGTATTGTTTTTTTAATGGTTGTAAAAGAAACAGAAGATCATCTGGTAAAGGGTTTAATTAAATTCTGTGTATTGACACTTCTTATTCCCTACGCCAGAAGTGTAGAGGAAGGATCAGCCTATATATCATCGCCGTCTGATCTTCGTCTGACCTAATTACCCCATTAACCCTTTACCACACAATCCAGACTTTTAACGACCCTGAGGAAGAAGCATTTTGAAAACATTGTGGGAAAAGGAGAAAATGCTGGTAACCAGCATTTTCTCCTTTTGCCACAATGTTTTCTATCCTATCAAAGACAAAAACCATCAATTTACAAACATTTAAATTGTCGTCTGCAAATGCTTTCAATTTGGTCCAGTCCAAAATTTTGTCGTTTGGTAAAGAGTTAACCATTCAGGGGTCCTGCGTGTCTCAGTGGTAAAGTGTTGGACTCGTGACCTTGAGGCCTCGGGTTCGTGCCTCACTGGATCCACTGGGGTTTCCGCGGGAGTGTCCTTGGGCAAGACACCTCAGAGCCCTAGCCTAGTACTGCTGAAGCCCAGGAAATACATGAATATGTGAGCTGTCGCCGTGATATGACTGAAATAATGTTGAAAGTGGCGTAAAACATCATTCAATCAATCAATCAATCAATCAGTCAATCAATCAATCAACCATTAACCATTCAAGCTGTACTAATCCCATTTATCATCATCATCGTCGTCTCCAACAATGACTACGACAACACGTATAAAATATGAACAATACTCAGAATATTTAATTTTCAGCATCGATTGAACTTGACTTATTTACCATGTATGCAATTTGTATCGTATTTTTTTTTAACCCTTTACTTAACAAATCCGAGTTTATACGGCCCTGAGGATTGATTGATTGAAATGTGTTTTACGCCGCTTTCAACATTATTTCAGTCATATCACGGCGACAGTTTACATTTTCATACATGTCCTGGATGTCAGCAGTACTAGGCTTGGGCTCTGAAATGTCTTGCCCAAGGACACTCCAACGAAAACCAAAAACCTAGTACTTCGGGCGGGGCTCGAACCCGGGGCTTCCAGGATGCGAGTCATACACTTTCCCATCAAGCCACGCATGACCTTTACGACCCAGAGGAAGAAGTCTTTCGAAAACAATGTGGGACAAGGATAAAATGCTGGTAATAAGCATTTTCTCCTTTTCCCCACAATGTTTTCTCACCTTTAAAGACACATCCCATTATTGGAGAGGTCATCAGACCTCTCCAACAGTGGTGAGTTTAAAACGCAGACTGCCACAGAATTCGCTGTCTAAATCCATTTTTCTTGCGAAATTAGTATGGTACTTAGTCTGTTTCGTCATGGTTTCGTAAATAAAGCGAAATCAAAAAACCGAAATAACAAATAGACGTGGTTCTATTTTTAGGAATGACAGACAACTCGCCCCAAAGACAACTCGCCCAAAAGACAACTCGCCCCACAAAAAAAAAAATCGTCGTGTAGTTTTATAAATACATTCAGGTGATAGTAATAAGAGCGGGGCGAGTTGTCTTATATGTGGGGCGAGTTGTCTCATAACTTGGGGCTAGTTGTCTTCTGAAGGTGAGTCGAGTTGCCTTGTGGCGAGTTTTTTTGGGGGCGAGTTGCCTTGGGGCGAGTTATCTTTGGGGCTAGTTGTCCTGCACCCACTTTTAGATATGACGAATTTCAGAAAAGATTTGTTACATTAATTTGCCATGATTCAAATGACCTCTCAAATAACTTTAATTCTTCATTAAGCAAATAAATCTAAGCAGAAGAAAAAGTATGAAGAATTTTGTCAAAAAAGAGAAAGAAGACCGCTGGACAAGATCATACGACTTGAGAAGGCGGAAAGAAGATCAAATGACCGTCATGTAAAGCAAAAGAGGTTGAAATTAAAGGCCAATAAACTATTTGAAAACACTAACGCTGACCTCTCCTGGCTTCTTTTTGAAAGAAGCCAACTTGTCTGATCCACGTTTAGTATGTCGTCTGCAAATGCGTTCGATTTGGAGAATTTGGTCGTCTGATGAAGAATTAAAATTCCAGGTAAGACTTATTGGTAAGAATTTCCGTTGGAACTTTCGTCATTGAATCGGACCTCCCCCCCCCCCCCTTTTCAGAGCCCGAGCAAAGAAATCTCGCCATTTCATCTTCTGTCCATTTCGTCAATCAGTGCCAAACTTACTTTCATGTATAATGAAATTTTCAATTTAGAGTCAAGGAGAGTTATTTGATTGCAACGGAACAACCCTTTTTCAACCCTTTTGAAATCGAATCAATGCACTTTTGCTAACAGCGTAGTTCGAAATCAGATTGCACAGATACTGTGAGATTTTCCGGCAAAAAGAACTTGAAAATTGCAGTGTACGATGCATATACTTGAGGCAGAAAATTTTGAGTTCTGTAATAAATACGGGTATAGGTATACGCCACAATCCATAACTGTCGTTGCTCTTCAAGTACTCCTGGGTCCTTATTCACCAACCATTCTCAAGAAAATTCTTAGTCTTATTCTCCAGATTTTTCCAAATTTGAAAGCAACACACCTTCTGATTGGCTAAACCAAATGGTTTAGCCAATCAGAAGTTGTGTTGCTTTCATATTCGGAAAATCATGGAGAATAAGACCAAGAACATTCTTGAGAATAATTTAATATCAGTTGTTTTCATGAATATTGGCGAGTTCTGATTGGCTGAATTTTTTTTTTCATAGCTCCATGAAAAAAAAAATCACGTTGTGCCGGAACTACTTTAGCTGTCAAACTAATGTAAACAAACATGTATACATACAATATTCCACATTTTTTTTTAAGAATTTTATACAGAGTCCCAAGTTTATTAGTTAGCTTTTTTTCTGTCTGTAATATTAAATTACAAGGAATGAAGAGAATAATTTTTTTTCATGGAGGTATGAAAAAAAAAACCTAATCACACTTTTGTATGAAACCGCTTCGCGGTTTCATACAGTGTGATTAGGTTTTTTTTTTCATACCTCCATGAAAAAAAAAAATTCTCCTCATTCCTTAAACGGTTGGTGAATACGGACCCTGATAAAGTTCAAGGCTACATATACAAGGTCAGTCAACGACAGAAGCAGAACCAGTATTTAGCCAAACATTCTAAACTGCTTTCTTTAGAAAGTAACACAATTTCTGACAGGCTAAACCATTTGAACGGTGCTCTGGCAAAAAGGGGCTTAATGCATCTCCTTTATGCGTTATACCATGGAAGTTATCATAAAATTATGGATCCTTAATATCCATTTTGGTGAACAACCGACTTAACCCTTTCCCAAACAAGCCCTGGTTTTCATGTGTTTGCAGTACAAGTCTTTTGAAAACACTGTGGGCAAAGGAGAAATTGCTCGTGACGAGCAATTTCTCCTTTTCCCACAGTGTTTTCTACCCTGTTTGAGAACTTTCTGCCATTTCCATCAAATTTAAAAGGGTTGTCTGCAAACTCTTTCAATTTGGACCAGTCCAAAATTTGTCGTTTGGGAAAGGGTTAATCATGAGGTGGACTGGTCCTTTGACATGCGGGATCACTGTTTCGACGATTATTATATGGGAAAGCAGCCAGTGGCTTGGGAAGAATATTGTGCGAAGTACTAGTAATAGAAACCCCCAAGAAAGCATGAATAGGTGCACTGGCCACCGCGATGTATTTTAAAACCAAGATAACGTTGAAAACGGCGTTAAACACCTTACAATCAATCAGTCAATTTAACATGCAGAAAATTGTCCAAGGGCAAAGAGTGTCGAGCCAGGTCAGCATTCGCGGACTGCGCAAGCTGACCTGGGTCGATTACTTTTTGCAGATGCATTAAACCTGTTTTTCACAGAGCATGGCTCATTCGGTTTGAATTTCCCATCGTCAAAACAATTTTCAACTGTGAGAGTGGAACGAATTTTGTGGCATAGACTACCAACGATCCTTGGAGAGAATTTTATCGAGCTGTTAATCGAACTCGTGACTCCCGGATTTCTCTGTACGTTACCGACTGAGCTACTGCCTGGGCTCGGCTGTTTGCAAAGAACAAGATACAAGTGTAGATACGATACGAAGACATGAAGACATTTGTCCATCAAAGATGGCGTCGAACATTCACAGCACTGGGATTGGTTCTGTTTCACTTCCTCTCCATTATCACCATTTTACCGGAAACCTTACGTGTGTCACTCAAGAAATCGACATAATATTAGAATCCTGGCACCGTTTCATTAATGTTGTTATCGTTGTTTGTGTGTTTGTTTGTTTTTCTTGCGGTGAAGACAGTCTTAAACGTACATTTTGTTTTAATTTGTTTTCCACGCTTAGATTGACTGGTTGTTTATTTTCAAGAAATATTTTGTTATTTTCTGTCAATGAACAGACGTTAAAATTGTAAACCATTAGTTCCAGTGCTATATAACAGAGCCATGCTCGGTCAAAAAGGGGTTTAATGTATCTGTAAAAAGTATCGACTCAGGTCAGCCTGCACAACCTGCACAGCTTATCTGGGTCGAATGCTTTTGCTTTTTGGTAAATTTTCTACTTGTCTAAGGACGGTACTACTTCATGAGTCAGACAAGGTGGGTTTTATGGATTTAGAATTATGTGATAACTTGGTTGGTTAAATGGATCACGGAGATGCATTAAACCCCCTTTTTTCCAGAGCATAGCTCAAATAAATTGACCTTTATCCGTCAGTATGTAAGAAGACATAATACTGTGTCAATGCTGTTATCATCAAATTACATGCATTTAGAAGAGTATCGGGTTGTATAGATAAAAAATCAGACTGCGCTTTCTGTACAGCCTGATCTTGTTCAACAACGGCTGCAAAAATAGCTTGGTACATGTTCAGCATTTAAGATGTATATAATAATAGGAAAATAAACCAGCCTATGGGTAGCGTTTGCAGATAGTGTAGATTAAGATTGGACTTCACAGTATATATCGTCTTATCTTAGATCTAGAGAGCCTTTTGTACTAGAATCCAATCTAGGTAAAAATAATATTCTTGACCATAGAAAAATGTCCAAAATATTGACATACCGAAGTTTCTCAAGCCGAATAAATCACACAGAATCGGACGGTGTAGGTCAAAGATCACACTGCACGTTCCGTGCCGCCTGATCTTGATCTAAATTGTCCGCAAAAGTGCAATGAAATGTAAAAGTTCTTAGCTGAGAAATAATTGTCTCGGAGCACTTTTTACATGATTTAGTGTTACAAGTAAATTGTGTGGCAGAAGTCCATAGCCGAGGATTTATAAATCATACGTGGCAAGGAAAATTTGTCAACCCTACGGCTGCTACGGCGACTCACAGACCTTTTGCGGACAGTGTAGATCAAGATCAGACTGCACAGAACGTGCAGTCTGATCTTGGATCTACGCTGTCCGATATGAAGGTGTTATTCTCCAAAAAATAAATTTAAAAATAATATTATTCAGGTTTTTACTTTAGGCTTGAAAGTGACGTTTATTTAACTTGTTTAGCAGGATAAGGGTTAACCCTATACCAGACGACAAAATTTTAGCCTTGTCCACATTTGAAAGCATTTGCAGACGACAATTTCAATGTGGCTCAAATGGTGCAAATATTCTTTGACAGGGTAGAAAACATTGTGGGAAAAGGAGAAAATGCTTGTTACCAGCATTTTCTCCTTTTCCCACAATGTTTTCAAGAGGCTTCTTTCCCAGGGGCGTCAAAAGACGGCATTGTGCGGTAAAGGGTTAACACCATGTTGCCTCTATACGTCCACCCTTTGGTACCCTGGGCAATATTAGTTGCTTGTTTTCATAGTACAGGTCAAGATTAGATTGAACAAAACCCGTGGTCTGGTCTTGTTTACATCATCATTTTTTTTAAAATTCTAATTGATGACTAAAATGTCGCGTTATTTGTACAGCAATTTTATCATAAGTTTATCTTTATAAATATGGATCTCCAACCAGCAGAAATCGTCTTTATGAGGCGCTAAAAAGGTAGGAAAATTGGCTTTTAGGTACGATTTCGGTTAAGATCAGACGGCATAAAAAGTGCAGTCTGATCTTCTATCTTAACTGTACGCTTGTGTAACCTAAATCGTGACCAAAACACAAAAAGTAATCTACCTTTTATGCACTTAGATTTTATCATAGAAGAGGGGACTATTTTTCCGCGTAGAAAGGATATGGCGCAATCATTCAGTTAGACGTGAGTGTATTATTATATCTAAATGCGGTTATTTATCTTCCGCGGAGTGTCGAGTCAATGCATTAAAATGATTGACAAATGGTGGTGTTTTTGTGTTGACCCAAAATTTTTGTATCAATTTTCATTTCCCGAGATTTTGTTTGAATCGTTGTTTATGTGGCTGATTACTTGAACCAATTTTAGTGCTGTGCACACTTTTATTTTTTGTAGGCAGTGTAGCTCTAGATTACAATGTCTCTTGCGGACAGCGTAGGTCAAGATCAGACTGCACGTTCTGTGTAGTCTGATCTTGATCTACACTGTCCGCCCTTTTGTACCATATCCTTGCACTACTTTGGTCTATAAGCATCTTCGCTGACCAAGGGTGACGATCACTACCTTGGTCTATTCACCCATTGGCTAATCGAGTCCAAAGTTGTAATCTCCGCGATACGCCACCTACTGGATTTTTGGTAATTATTGCCCCTTGAATTACATCATAGAAAACCAATCAAAGGTCGCGTAACATAACTTTCAGCAAAATCCACATATTTTGACAGCTCAGCAACTGGTCTTGGAATGTATCCTGAAACGTGATTTCACTGATTTGTTACAATGAATGTTGAAGTAAATATTGTTCGTCTGTATTTTTGTTTGTTTGTATTCCCAGCAAATCCGACAGTTCTCTCCTGCGATAGACAGTTTATTTACGTTTTGCTTATGGCGGATAGCAAATGTAACGCGCTATTTGATTGGCGCTTTTAGAACAGACTGCAACAAATGATTACGCATATCGGGGATTACAAATTTGGACTCGATCGGCCAAGGGCGAATGGTGCAACATAGTGGTCGTCACCCTTGGCTGGTGAAGATATTCTATAAAACATATTTTATTTATTTTGCGATTCAAGGGATACAATATCTTGATTTTCTCTTTACTTTTTTTAACGGTCACCTAGGACTTCGCCATGACTCGGTGGTTAGGGTGCTGTATTTTGTAATTTGGAAATCCGTATTCAATCTTTGGCAATGTAATTTGATCTTAATCTACGCCGTCCTCAAACGCTACTAAACTCGCCATTGACAATAGAAAGTTCAATCCATTAAAACAGACCATTTCAGTCAGGGTGAAAAAAAAAAACTTTAATTTTAGTTTAAACATATTTTATTCATCAGTATATAACAATCTACAGCAAACAATATAATATATTACACATATACTGAAGAAATAGATCAGAACGGAAGCTGAAGCTTATAAAGTTCAACTTTAATTTTGAAGGTTGTTCTTTTCCGAATATTTTAAAAGGTGTAGAAGAGTGTAATTAAGATCGGCAGAACAGGACCTGTGACATCCTGACCTTTCATCTGAATTGTTCTGACATGTTATAGTGGTATACCTGCCAAGACAAAATGGCTTTAAATCAAAGCGTTGAAAACACTTGTGTGGCATTTGTCAAGGGAGCCATGGTGTGGAATTAATAATTTGAAAAAAAAAAACAACAGGAATAGTTTCAAAATATTGGCTTGAAAGTCAACCAACTATATAGTCATGCAAAATCCGATAGAGAAGGGTGTAATCTTGTGGGACGAACAAGTCCGGGCGAATAAGCCCTGGGTCGGATAAGCCCAGGAACGAACTGGTTTTGAAACGAACAAGCACGGTATGTGTGTATCATTACGCCACTATATAGAAGGCCATAGCAGATCAAGCTATTTTCGATAAAAAGGAAGTATTTCCATGATCGATGGCCTTATCCAATGTTTTGTAATACGCCATTTTCAATTTCATATCTGAGTGCAATCGAAACGCTTATCTCAGAAAAATTGATTTTGATTGGGTTTTCAACAAACTACGATACATGATTTTCAAAATGCCGTATTGAACTCAGAGTGGCATTGTCTTCGACAAATGCCACAAAAATTAATGTTTATTGAAAATTTTGAATTATTTAATGGAAGCCCGAAGGTTGATAGCGTCAAATTACAGCTTAGTATTAACTCTTTACCAAACGACAAAATTTAAGACCAGTCCAAATTGAAAGCTTCAGCAGACGAAAACATAAGTGTTATTCAAAAATTGCAATTTGTTCTGGGAAGAGTAGAAAACTTTGTGGGAAAAGGAGAAAATGCTGGTTACCAGCATTTTCTCCTTTTCCCACAATGTTTTAAAAAGGCTTTTTTCTCAGGGTCGTTAAAAGTCGGGATTGTCTGGTAAAGGGTTAACTACTTCATTTACAGTACAGCACTATTTAACAATTTACCACACAATTCCAATTTTTAACGACCCTGGCTGGAAAAAAGCTTTGAAAACATTGTGCGAAAAGGAGTAAATGCTGGTAGCCAGCATTTTTTCCTTGTCCCGCAATGTTTTTTACCCTATTATAGAAATGTCACATCATTTGAGCGACATTTTACTTGTCGTCTGCGAATGGGAACGCCAGAAATGTCTTGCTTTACACTTTATTCAACAATCCAATATCCTCAGGAAGAGGCATTTTGAAAACATTGTGTGAAAAAGAAAAAAATGCTGGTATTCATCATTTTCTCCTTTTTTCCCCACAATATTTTCTACCCTATTAAAAAACAGTCAATGATTTAAGCCACATTTATTTTGTCGTCTGTAAATACTTTTAATTTGGACTAGAACAAAATTTTGTCATCTGGTAAAGAGTTATTCAGGCTGCTTACTCACTAGAGGTGACCACGTAGAAAGGTAACCTGTGTCTCGGAGGCTTCTGTCTTGCAGGACCTTACAACAGTGTGCTCTGTGGAACATTCACTGTCCTCTATTCCAACAAAGCATAGATCAAAGAATGGAAAATGTTACAGTGACCAAGTATTATAAAATCGAGTCTGATTGACAGCTGACCGAATCCAGTCCAATTTCAAGTCATTATTAACCCTTAACCTGCTATATAAGTGAAATGAAACTTTCGAGCCGACAGTTAAAACCAAAATTTTGCTATTTCAAAGATATTCTTTGGGGAGAAATATCTCCTTATCGGACTGTGTAGATCCAAGATCGGACTTCTGATCAAGATCACTTTCTGTGCAGTCTTATCTTGATCTACACTGTCCGCAACGGGTTTTTGAATCGCGCTGAGTAGCTTAAGGGTGAACTGAGTAATTAACCAATAAGTCTGTTCAGTTATATCGCGAGGTTTAGCGCAAAACCGTTGTTAGTGTATATAAATTATACAGACACTTACAATTGTATTGTGCTAAACTGTCAATAAAGGCTGGTCTCTCTTTCGTAAGATTTCGTCCGGGAACCAAATAATTCCATGCCTTGTGGAGCTTGATTAGGTTTTACTGGAAAGGGAAACCATACTTGGCCGTTGAGGAAACCTTTTATGTGACATTGCTTTTTAAATCTTTATCAAACAACAATATTTTAGACTCTCCCATACTGAAAGCCTTTGCAGACAACGAATTACATGTCGTGGAGCCCCGTTGGCGCTATCGGTAGCGTACAGGGCTTGAGAATAGAGCTCGCGGGTTTAGATCTCCAGCTCGGCATTTTTTATCCCGAGGAATGATGATAGTCACTGCGACAAGATTCATTCCTCACTCATCGCTCATCGTTGTTTCGAAGATTGTTATGTGGGAAAGCAGCCTGTGGCTTGGGAAGACTATTATGCAAAGTACTGGTAAAGAAGTCATGAAAAGCATAGATAGGTGCGCTGGCCGCCGCGATATAACCGGAATAACGTCAAAGTGGCGTTAAACACCAATCAATCAATCAATCAATCAATCAATCAATCAGTCTATCAATCAATCAATGACCATGAAGGAACAAAATTTTGAAAACACTGTGAGAAATGGAGAAAATGCTGGTAACCAGCATTTTCTCCTTTTCCAACAGCCGGCTTGGGTAGCTTAGTGGTTAGCATATCCGACTCGCGACCTGGTGGTTGCGAGTTCGACATCCGGTTGTTGCAAACTTTCTTTTCGGCGAATTTTCGCCTCTCACCTATGATGCATGTGAGAAAAGTAGTAAGTGGCTTTGAAAAGAAAGTTGTACCAGTACTGGTGTGAGAAAGCCAGGAAACATACGGGTGCGCCACTGACCGCCATGATGTGACGTGAGCGGTTATAATGGCGTTAAACGCCAATACAAACCAAATCTTTTCCAAAAATGTTTTCTACCCTTTCATCGACAGATATCATCCTCTGAGCCATATTTATAATGCTGTCTGCAAATGCTTTCGATTTGGACAGGTCTAAATTTTTGTCATACGGTGAAGAGTTAAATCTTTATCAAAAGACAATATTTTGGACTCGTCTAAATTGAAAGCAATAGGTCGCAGACCACGAAATACATGTCTAAAATGATGGTTTTGACCTTCATGCATTATCAAACAATCCCGAGTTTTAACGACCCCGAGAAGAAGAATTTTGCAAACGTTGTGGGAAAAGAAGTGCTGATAACCAGGCTTGAAAACTTAGAAATATTTTTTTTTATCAAAAGCACAAAAGTTTAGCTTTTGAATAACAGGGTCTGGTAAAAAAGGTCAATCTATCTCAACCAGATTTCAATATCAATTATTTCAGTAATCCGAGGACATATAGGGGGGGGGGGGAGTTCGAACCATCCGTGTTTACGGATTATCCATCGCGTTCGAGAAATATCATACCTGCAAAATACTTTGACCCTTTTCCAAACAATCACAGGCTCTAACGACCATTAGGAATAAGATTTTGGAAAACAGTGTAGGAAAAGGAGAAAATGCTGGTAACCAGCATTTTCTCCTTTTCATACAATATTTTCTATCCTTTTGAAGACAAGTTTTATCGTTTGAGTCACATTAAATTTGTCGTCTGCTAATTAATGCTTTGACTTGTCGGTTGGTAAAAAGTTAAAAGAAAAGTTCAGATTTTATCAGGTAATTATTTTTTTATGAATATTTATGCTGCAGTACAACAGCGCAGTTTTGATGACACGAGCCATGTAAACTACCCTAACAGTGTTTTGCCTAAGCATGTTTGTTCCAAATGATAAATAACCGATATTTTCAAATTGTTGCATGTTTGAATAATCGAGTTTTCATATTAGTCGGGCGAAAAAAGAGGTAAAAAAAATGGCCATAAGTTTTATTGGATTAGAAAAGAGAAATGGGTTCCCTAAGGATGTCGTGTACAAATTTGCATAATTTAATTATAACTTGAAGACGTTGTTAGAATCATTTCTTTTAAAGAACCAAACTTCTTAAAATCTTTGTCGGTTTTCACCATAGCGTCGTTCGAAGGAAGACTTATTTGTTCGTGAATTAGTGTCTTTACTTAATAATACTGAACAGAAATTTTTATCGACAGTATGAGTTACTAACAAGTCAGGCAATTAAGTTATAATCAGTTGGTCAACGTTTTTGCCTCAAAACTTCAACAATACCGAAATAGGAAGAACGATGACATCTGTCATGACGCCATATTGATTGTATTCCAGACGATGCTATGACCGACTTGAATTTATACTATTGCTGTCTTGTTCATCTACATGTTTCAGAGCATGAGGAACATGTCTAGCCCACTGACTTCTACATCATTACAGACACAAACTCAGGACATTTGATTTCAAATATGACATCTTAATTGGCATAATTACTTTTTTTTTTTTATAAAAGAAAGTTTTGTAAAATACTGTTAAATACAACTAGATTTTTTTTTCTTATTGCAGTTTAAAGAAACTGGACGTTCACTTTCAGGAAAAAGGTACAATTTTGGTTTTGAATAAAAGGATAGTCGTTTTGCAATAGGGAACTCAGTCTATTTTTAGGAGACCTGGGACCGTATTTACCAACCATTCTTCAGACCGTTCTTAGTTTTATTCTTCAGAATTTTCTAAATTTAAAAGTAACACAACTTCTGATTGGCTAAACCATTTGGTTTAGGCAATCAGAAGTTGTGTTACTTTCAAATTTGGAAAATTCTGGAGAATAAGACTAAGAATGTTCTCAAGAATGGTTGGTGAATAGGGACCCAGATGTGACGTCATTGTACATAAACACGACTACTATCCCACATAATCGACGGGCATTATTGACCACGTCACATTCTGTAAAACCATCCAGAAATTCCTGCACAAAATCAAAAAATACGGGAAGAGGCTCCATATCAATATATAAGGAAACACCGTTGCAAAATATATATTTTTTTTCTGTTACTTCTCTCTCTTGTTTATTGCTGGTTTGTAAACAATTACCCAGCTGAAATTAGCAATAAAACATTTTTAAAGTTAGGTATGAATACAAAAATCCGACCAAAAAGCCTTACAAAAATAGCACCCCATTAAGCAGTAGGTCAAAGAAGACCCCCGTGCTAGGCGAACGTCTCTACCTCAAACGTACCAAACTTAACCTCCACAAACATGATTATAGCAACATAGATGTCTCAGACATATAGACATAATTCTCTCCCCTGATTCTGGTGGCGTTTCCTCGATGTCAGACCTAAATAAATGAGCCACGCTCTGGCAAAATGGGGCTTAATGCATCTCCGTGATGTGTATATTGTACCAATCAAGCCATTACATACTTATGGATCCACAATAGCCACTTTTTTTAACAACACCCAATCATGAGGTAGACTAGTCCTTGGACATACAGCAAATAGATCAATAGCGAAAAGTATCGGTTCAGGTCAGCCTGCGCGGACTGCGCAGGCTGACCTGGATCGATACTTTTCGCAGATGCTTTAAGCCCCTTTTCACCGAGTATGGCTCAGACGAATGAATTCAAGAGAATTCAATCACATTTCTATTTGATATTCGGCGAGACGATCATTTCGACACAGTTCGTTATTAGCTATTGTCAAGGTGATGGACAGTTTGATTTTTTTCCCTGGAACTTTTACTCTTTACCTCACAATCATGTATGTGTTTACACCCCGGCTTATCAAGGCACCGAAAACATAGGTGGAAAAAAGAGAAGATGCTGGAATCCAGCATTTTGTCCTTTTCCCCAAGACGTTTGTTTCTTCAGAAGAAAATGCCATAATTTAAGCCTTAATCAATTTGTCATCTGCAAACCCCTTAAATTCGGACAAGTCTAAAATTTTCTCATCTGGTAACGAGTTAAAGAGGTCGCATCTCCGCTTGTATGACCCTTTTCTCTGTCACATAGGGACATTCAACCCTTTACAGGACCACCGAATTTAGGACTTAGAAGCATTTGCAGATGACAAATGATGGGATTTGTCTATAGAAAGATAAAAGATGCGGTGAAAAAAATGCTGGTCTCCAGCATTTCCTACTTTTCCCGGTGTGTTTTCAGAAAGCGTTTTCCCTCAGGGTCGCTTAACCCTTTATCCAAAGGTTTATGGCGTCAAATCAAAGTAATAGTATAAACTTACTTACGGTCTGTATTTACTGCACTAACCTTTGACCACGCAATCCTGCAGAACCCCTGTAGCTCAGTCGGTAGCGTACGGGACTTAAGAACAGGAGGTCGCTGGTTCGATCCCCGGCTCGGCAAATTTCTTTCCGAGGATTGATGATAGTCATTGCGACAGTATTCATTCCTCTCTCACCGCTGACCATTGTTTCGACGATGGTTATGTGGAAAAGCAGCCAGTGGCTTGGAAAGAATATTGTGCGGAGTACTGGTAAAAGAAACTCCAGGAAAGCATGGATAAGTGCACCGGCCGCCGCGATATAATTGAAATAATGTTGAAAACGGCGTTAAACACCATACAATCAATCAATCAACCACACAATTTCGAGTTTTAACGACCCTGGTGGAAAAAAGCCTTTTGGACACACTGTGGGAAAGGAGAAAATGCTGGTAACCAGCATTTTCTCCTTTACCCACAATGTTTTCTACCCTTCCAAAGTCATTTTTAATTTTTGAGTCAAGTTTATTTTGTTGTCTGCAAAAGCTTCGAATTTTGACTAGTCTAAAATTTTGTCGTTTGATAAATCGATAAACAAGGAAATGTTTGAAGGTTAACCCTTAGGCTGCTTATCGCGACTCGCTGACCTTTTGCGGACAGCGTAGATCAAGATCAGACTGCACAGAACGTGCAGTCTGATCTTTGATCTACACTGTCCGATAAATAGAGTCTTTCCTCCAAAAATCCCTTTGAAACAGGAAAGTTTCGAGCTTATACAATCGGTTTTAAAGTTTCATTTCTTTTATTCAGCAGGACAAGGGTTAAAATAGACATAAGTAAATGCCAGGAGGGGTTCATTCTTTCAGTGCTTTGAATGGCAGTCTATGCTTTAAAGCAATGAGCACAAGTTTTCTTTTTTAGTCTATGTAAATCAAAATAAGACTGCAATTTATGGGCAGAGTAGCTCAAAATCAGACTACAGAGAGCTTTCAGTCTATTTTTGGATCAACAGTGTCGGGTTTTTTTTATGAAATATTCTGAAAAAAAAAACATTAAAATGTAATGCTTAGGTCTTTTTTCCCCAAAAAAATCTACTAGTATTTCACTTACTGTTATTGTTTAAAGAGGTGCTAAATTTCATTTATTTGACGTTTAAAGATACATTTGTACTCGTTTTCAGCCCATATCATCTTTGTCTTATACAACTATAATCATTCTTTTTCTTCATGCTAAATGTTGCCCCTGACGGCTGCAAGGTTGCTCAGATTACGAGGGATAGAAAATACATTTCATTTTTCTGCAGCCTTTAAAGAAATCACTGTTGTCGCTTTCGGTTTTAAACGAGGACAAATCACTTGAATTTCTCTATCCCTTACACTATATGTATTGACGATTTATCTATGGTTACACAGCTGACCAAATTCTGGGCCATTCTACACACTCTCAAGTTTTAACAACGTTTTTTCTCTGGACTGTAAGGGTATCGGTATATCTTTAATTAAATTGTAATACGATAAACCTCGTGTATTTGGTTCTTCGTTGGTAAAGAGGTTCGAAAGAACCTATTGGGGGAAAATGGAGAACCAGACAGGAAATTGTGCTCGACTTTTCAAAGGATAGGATATGATAAGACATTTGTCAAATCGAACATGAACGTTAAAAGGGCATGACTTCCTGATTTGGCTATGTTTTCTTAACCCTTCTCTTGCTAAATAACTTATATGAAACTGTCAAGCCGACGGTAAAAACCAAAATGTTGGTATTTCAAAGTTATGGAGACTCGGGAAACATCTCCATATCGGACAGCGCAGATCCAAGATCAGACTGCACATTATGTGCAGTCTGATCTTGATCTATGCTGTCCGCAAAAGGTCAGTGAGTTGCGATAAGCAACCTAAGGGTTAACTATTCCGAGGACAAGTGAATAATCAAGTCTCTAGCGAGGATGAAATACTGTCAACCCAGATAAAGCGACTCCCATCCAATAGTTTAGAATGAAAAAAAACGGACGACGTAGGTCCAAGATCAGACTGCAAGTTTTGTGCAGTCAGATCTTGGAGTTACATCGTCCGGAAAAGCATCCAATGTCACTTATGGCAGTAAAATTCCTGATGCAGTCAAGGCTGTCAGCATTCAAAATGTTTATCAAATTTCAACAAAGCTTCAACAGGAATTTATCGTATTACTGGAGTGAGATTTCTACAGGAAATATTAACGATGCATTCATTAATCATCTCGTTGCCAATTGCTGTAACATGCTCTTCCTGTTGTACATCGATGGGCTCAGCATAGCTTCAGCTGTTTTTGCAGACAGCTGATTTTGCGGACTATGCAGATTAGGAACAGGTATCATAAAAAGTGCAGTCTGACCTGCATCTACAGAGTCCACAATGTCGAGTTTTAATGGCCCTGAGGTAGAAGGCTTTTGCAAACATTGTGAGAAAAGGAGAAAATGCTGGTAACCAGCATTTTCTCCTTTTACCACAATATTTTCTACCTTTTCCAAGACAAATTCCATCATTTTCTAAAAAAAGAGATATTCTTATTCAAAGTGTCTTATTTTATATAATTTTAAGTCTCTTTTTCTTAATACTATATATAAGTCCATTTTACATCAAAGCTTTCAAGTGATATACTTTATTATGAGGGGGTCCTGTGTGGCTCATTGGTAAAGTGTGGGACTCGTAATATGGAGGTCCCTATACCTGATCCGCTGAGCTTTTCGTGGGAGTGTCCTTGGGCAAGACACTTCAGAGCCCTAGCCTAGTACTGGTGAAACCCAGGACTTACATAAATTAGTGAGCTGTAGCTGTGATATTACTGCAATAATGTTGAAAGCAATGTAAAACACCATGCCATAAATCAATCAATGTACAAAACATTCGGCGGTTCTGGTCCTCCCGTCTCTCCGCCATCTTGCGTCCTTTTAATGAGACAGTTCGAGGGTTCATTCGGGTTTTTGGATTTTTGACCAGAAAATCTTGGTTTAGATCCTGCTGGCATGACACACTGCTGGAGTGTCTTTCAACAAGACACTAGCGCTCAGCTAGATCCCTTTACCTACTTCGACAGAAGCCCAGCAAAAGCAAAATATGTGAGCAGTCACCTTAACCCTTTACCACAGAAGCCCGACTTTTAACGACCCTGAGGGAGAAGCCTTTTGAAAACATTGTGGGAAAAGGAGAAAATGCTGGTAACCAGCATTTTCTCCTTTTCCCACAATGTTTTCTTACCCATCAAAAGTGAATCTCAAATTTTGAGTCACATTTATTTTGTCGTCTGCAAATGCTCTCAATTTGGACAAGTCTGAAACATTGTCATTTGGTAAAGGGTTAATATTGGTGCAATTCCGTTGAAAACAGCTCGAAACCCACACCAAACATTGAAAGGGCACCAGTTTGAGATATCCTATGATAAGAATGTTTTAACTTTTACCAAACGATAAAATTCTGGGCTCGACCAAATTGAAAGCATTTGCAGATGACAAAATAAATGTGCTTCAGAATTTGAAGTTCATTTTTAAAATTTGTAGAAAACATTGTGGGAAAAGGAGGAAATGCTGGTTACCAGCATTTTCTTCTTTTCCCATAATATTTTTAAAAGCCTTCTATCTCGGGATCGTTAAAACTCGGGATTGTGGGGTAAACGGTTAAAAGGTTTATCTAACTCTTTACCAAACGACAAAATTTTAGACTAGTCCAAATTCAAAGCATTTTGCAGACGACAAAATAAAACCGACGCAAATTTTATTTTTGTTTTGGGAAGGGTCGAAAACATTGTGGGAAAAGGAGAAAATGCTGGTTACCAACATTTTCTCCTTTTCCCACAATGTTTTCAAAGGGCTTTTTTCCTGAGGGTCGTTAAAAGTTGGGGTTGTGTGGTAAAGGGTTAAGATAACTTTACCAACAACGCCACCACCAACAACAACATGTTGATAATGTTCCAAACACGCGACAACCAAAAGTGCAAATAATTTTTCCAAATTTATGGCGTCTGTGTGCGAAGGACTGTTGAAAATTCGATTAGGGGACATCTTTCGGTCCATCGGTTCAGTGGCAGTTTTAATACATGTACCGTTTGACCTTGGAGTATTTATGGCAACTGCAGTTGCTATTGCTGACAGTGTAGATCAAGATCAGACTGCACAGAACGAGCAGTCTGATCTCTGATCTACACTGTCCTTTATATCGTAAAGTACTTTGTCAAAAAACGGCCTTCAACTTGAAATGCCGAGATCATTTCTTTATTTCTGAAAATGTCCATTTCACTTTTTTGGCCCTCTTGGGGTAAATGACACCACGCCAAAAGAAATCGCGATTCACTGGTTACTCTTTGTACAAAACTCGTTGCCAGATACAGATACCAGAGTTCTCGTTGCCTAGTCTGCCACTGAAACGGCTAGAAACCTAGGGGGTGCAAGTCAGATTGTAGACTACAAATGACCCATGCTCTGGTAAAAAGGGGGTTAAGTGCATCTCCGTGATATATGATACCGAGCAAATCATCACAATATTATCGACCTATAAAATCCATTTTGTATAACAACCGACTGAATCATGAAGTATAACCCTAACTCGATAAACAGTTCATATCATTGTTTGTTGTTTCGAAATACATGTTTAAAACCACGAACTGTGAAGAAATAATACAAACGTTATCGAGTTGGGCTTATAGATTATGTCCTTACGGTACGTGATTTTAAACCTGTTATCCCAAACATAAACATTAATATAAACTGATAATGAAATGTTTATCGAGTGAGAGATATACACTAGTGCTTTGAAATGCAGAAAATTTACCAAAAACAGAAAGTTGAGACCCAGGTCAGCCTGCGCAGACTGACCTGAATCGACACCTTTTGCAGATGCATTAAGCCCCCTTTTCACAGGGTATGGCTCAAATATAATGTGCCTTAAATGATGGCGTGTGTCAGTAAAAGGGTAGAAATTATTGTTGGAATGGGAAAAAATGTTGATTCCCAGCATTTTCTCCTTTTTCATTTTTTACTTGTCAAAAGCTTTTCTTCTTTTGGGTGTTTAAAGCACGAAATTGTATGGTGGATGGTCAACGCAGCAGTAATGGAAAGATCGTGCGCAATTATCTGCCTTTAGCTGGATGGAAAATGAGTGCAGTTCTGTCTTTGCAACAAATCAGAAAACCGTTCCGTCTTGCCATGCTTCCCATTTATCTTACTGCCAGATTTCGGGGGAAACATGCCCTATCGGCCATCTTTAATTTGCCTTATCTAGCTACTGCTTGTTTGCCGAGTGGCCATTTTCACACCATCGTAGCGGTAATTTGACGTTCGCAAATAACGTCTTGTGCAGTGAATAACGTTATTTTTCAGACTGTCTTCTGCCAATTTGACCAATAATGCTTTGTAATGGAAGAGCTAACGGTTAAGACAGACATTTTCCATATGCGAAAATTGAAAAAAATGTATAGTAGTGACGGCCAATAAATATTACTGACGTCATCGTCATGCGTAAGAACTGTACATGTTGCAGCAGAGATATATTCTGTTGACAGTTATACGTCATTCTCATCCGGTTCACCTCTATATAAAGTAGGCTCGAGCATTTCCCCTAACACTTTGTTCCATAAGTGTCATTGCACAATATCTTGATTAACTCCGAATGTTTCCCTCACTTTTCTTAATTCTTATTGATACTGTATGGCGGTGAGATTCATTGTTGAATGTGGGCTTATGTTCTATAGTGACACACGGTGACACGAACATGCGTTTATAAGAATATCTCGTTTGACCCTTTACCTAGCAACCATGTGTTTGCTTACATGAGCACAAGGGAACAAAGGTTTTGAAAATGTTGTGGAAAAGGTAAAAAATGCTTTATCAGTATTTCTCCTTCTCCTACGATGTAATCTACTATTTCATAGAAAACCAACATCATTTGCGCCAGAGCTGATTTGTCCACTGTAAATTCTTTCAAATTGGACACGTCTAAAATTGTGTAGACTGGTTAAGGGTGGAAATTTTCAGCACCGTCTTCGGTACTAATAATACACAAACATATGAATAAATGGGCAATGCTCTGGTGAAAGGGGGCTTAATGCATAGCCGTGATCCATGATACCAAGCAAGCCATAATACGGTTGTGGATCCATAAAGTCCATTTTATCTAACAACCGACTGAATCACGACGTAGAGTGGTCGTTTGACATACAGAAAATTGACCGACAACAAAAACATTCAGCTGCGCGAGCTGCGAGGGCTGACTCGCAAATACAGTAAGCCCCTTTTTCGCAGAGCAAAGCTCAAGTGTATTTTACCGTGATTCAAGAGGAGATGCAGAATCTAAATGGGAGAGGAGTAAATTAGATGTCTTGTTGCCGTCTTCGGGGAATATTGATGGACATTGTTAGGTGATACGGAACCGCTGTTTTCTCTTCATTAGATTTAACGAGATAGTTTTCGGCATCACTCGGGAGTCACACGAGACTTGCATGTGACTGCCGAACATTACCGAAATTTGATTTGTGGTTTAACTGGGGTTTTAACTCTGTCAGCGAAAAACATACAAACTCGACATATTCGGAAGGCTGAAAAAGTCAGTTCGCTAAAACTCGAACAGATATTTATCTTAGAGGCTTGATTTAACCCTTTACGAGACGACAAAATTTTAGCCTTGTCCAAATTGAAAGCGTTTGCGGACGACAATTTCGATGTGGCTCATATGGTGCAATATTCTCTTGATAGGGTAAAAAAAAAAAAAACACTGTGGGAAAAGGAGAAAATGTTGGTTACCAGCATTTTCTCCTTTTCCCACAATGTTTTCAAAAGGTTTCTTTCCCAGGGTCGTTAAAGGGCGTCATTGTGCAGTAATGAATTAAAGATACTTGTACATCCAAACTCGTTTTTAGCCAGTTTTTAACCAGTTTCATCCTTATTTTATGAAACTATAATCATTCTTGTATCTCCATTCCAAATGCTGCCCCTGACGACTTCAAGCTTGCACAGATTACGACGGATAGAAATTGCATATCATTTTTTGGCAGCTTTCAAAGAAATCACGGTTGGCGTTTCTAGTTTTAAATGTGGACAAATCCCTTGAGTTTCTCGATCCGCTCCTCCATGCATATTGGTAATTTCTATAGCTGACCAAATTCTGAGCCACTCTACACACTTTCAAGTTTTAACACTGTCTTTCTTTTTCTCTGGCTGTAAGAATGTATCTTTAAAAGCGGACGGTATAGGTCCAAGACCAGACTGCACGTTCTGTGCAGTTTGATCTTGATCTATGCCGTCGACAAAGTACCTGTTTTCGTCTTTATCGCTGAAAGGGTTAATGGTTTAGTTGAACTTGGGAGACGGATGTATTCAGCGTTAACCCTTTCAGCGCCATAGGTGAAAACGGACTTTTGCGGACGGCATAGATCAAGAGCAGACTGCACAGAACGTGCAGTCTGATCCTTGATCTATGCCCTCCGCTTATTTGGTCATACCCATATGATAAAACTCTTCTTGAGACCCAGTGTATTGTATTTACAGGCATCAAAAGAAGATAAGTTTGTTTATTTGGCGCCGAAAGAGTTAAGTAATATTCGGTATCATAATATTCCCATTGATAGAAGAGTAGATAATGCATGATTAATGAGCCGACGTTTATCACTATATTGTGCAAGTTTTAAATATTTCCACATGGACTATTTGTAGATAAACAACAAGTGGTTTTCGATCGTCTGATTGTTTAAATCTTTGAGCACCAAGTACGTAAACTCAACCTCTTTCGACGGTAGATTGATTACCTCCCCTAATACAGCGAGAGTAGTAAAGGAGGGTAGCAGCGGGACACGGCACCACCGTGTCCCGCTGCTACCCTCCCTGGCGTCCGAAACTGGGGTATTTTGTCCCGCTACCGTCCTACCACGAATTTTGGTAGGACGGTAGCGGGACAACTTCCCCCCCAAAAACGTCAAAAATGGCCAAACCGGAAGTGGACCTTGCCCCCCTCCTCACACCACTGCAAAAATGCGCGCGCAGAAGAGGAAACCGGAAGTAGAATTCCTAGCAAAGAGTGGTGTGCCACCGTGTTTGTTCGGGCTGATCCTGCGTTTTGATTGGTCGAGACGTTTTCCCGCCAAAAATGGAGATGTGTGACACCACTGACTGGGTCGAGGGATGGTGGCACATCTCACCGAATAAAGACGGAGAAAAAAGACTAAGTCCAACACGGTAATAGAGAAAGTCTAAAACGAATAAAGACGGAGAAAAAAGACTAAGTCCAACACGATACTAGAGAAAGACCAAACAGAGCGAAGATGGCGGCACACCTTCTTCGTTCACCTCTGTAGGACTGAGCCATTTCTCTGTCCCCGTGTTGGACTTAGTCTTTTTTCTCCGTCTTTATTCGTTTTAGACTTTCTCTAGTACCGTGTTGGAGTTAGTCTTTTTTCCGAGACAAAGATCTTGTATCGGCCTTAGCAATATTGACAATTTGGATAAGTAGTCTTTCTAGGGTATTGGTTAGTCCTGAAAAGGACTGTTTTGTTTTTTGTGGTTTTCTGTCTTTCTTTTTGCTGTGTTTTTCTTATCTTTTCTCATCTAATGAGAGCTCTTCTTTGTTTTCTTTTGGTGCTTTTTTGAGTTTGAGTTTTGGGATCTTGAAGTTCTTGAAGTTATCAATGTTTTTTCCATGTTTTCCCAAACCTCTTTTTGGTGAAATTGTATAATCGTGATCGTATCGTTGTTTTTTGTTAAGCTGGGTATCATCGTCTTTCTCTATTTTTCGTTTGATTATTCTTATCTTTTCTAACTTTTGATGTTGGTGTTTTTCTGGTTTTTTTTCCTTTGGTTGTTGATCTTTCTCTGTCTGTGTTTCCTTTGAGTGTTGATTTTTTTCTAACTGTTTTTTGTTTGATTGTTCATCTTTTTTTGCTCGGTTTTCCTTTGACTGTTGTTCTTTTTTTACAGTAGTTATGATGAATTCTGTTAACTTTTGAATACTGGTTTTATCGAAGTTAACCAGTACTGGGATCTTTGCAGGAGCTGATGAATTCTGCTGATTCTGTTGACTCTGTTGGGTTTGCTGGCATAACGTCTCAATATTTTTACTGAGTTGGGTCGTATTTGTGTTCAAACTCTTCACCTCGTCTAAAAGCTGAGCCATTACAGAATCTTGTTTTGAAATCATCTGTCTCATTTCTTCTTCAAATCTATTGTTTGATACTCCCATTGGGTTGATGAATGTTGAATTCATGGTTGAAGATAAAATATCTCCATTGTTTTCAGGTTGTGGTAAGGAGTTGTCTAAGATGTAATCAGCTAAGTTGAAATCCATTTTCCGTTAACAGTTTGTTTTACTCGCACTACTCGAGAAACGAGAGGCGAATGGTTGTAGAGAAATATCGTCAGCGTTTTATAGATTGGTAGGGGATTGACCTACTTCGATACAGAATTAAGAGAGCGCGGACCCGGTCGAGAGCATGTAGGTAGAACATAACAGCTAGAGAGAAATAATGGAAATCTTGGTTGTTAACTAACCGATTGATCTGTTCTCTATTGTGAATGTAACATATCCTATGATTGAACGAAACAGTTGAATTCTAGTCAAGCAGAGATTATATTGTCTTTCATTTCTCCTACATAGTTATAATGGAGATGATAATTTCCTTAGAGGAAATACTTTTGACTTGACTTTTGTTTGTTTTGACAATTTTGAAAAGGTAGAAAGTCTTTTTTCACGATATGGGCTATATACCGTCTCAGCTTGACTCAGGCAGACACCATCGTTGAACTTAGGTTTTTTTTCTCTATTATTGTTGGACTCAGTCTTTTCCCATAGGACTTAGTCTTTTCTCCATCTTCGTTCGTCTCTGTAGGACTTAGCCATTTCTCTGCTTCCGTAGGACTTATTGTTGGACTTAGTCTTTTTTCTCCACGATAGGTCTATATGGGTACTGGTAGGTCCTCGGGGAAAAACATCGTGTTGGACTTAGTCTTTTTTCACGATATGGGTTATATTCCATATCGGTTATGGTTCAGGCAAAAAGAACAATCGATGGACTTAGCCTTTTCACCGCCTTTGTTCACCTTAGGCTTTCTCTATCACCGTCGGACTTAGTCTTTTCTCTACCTTTGATCGACTTAGGCTTTCTCTATCTTCGTGTGGCATGGGAGGAGGAGTATGGAGGAGTGAGGAGGAGTGAAGAGGAGGAAAGGAAGAGTGAAGAGGGCTTGTTGGACTTAGTCTTTTTTTGAGTTTTGGGGTATTTGGAGTGTAACTCTCTCTGTTCGCTTGGAAAACAATCGTGAAATTGACATTTCTCAAAAGATAGACTTTCTGCATATTGGATAGTCCTGAAAAGGACTGTTTTGTTTTTGGAGATTGTACTGTCTTATTGTCTTTTCTGCGTTTTGTTCTTTCTCGTCTAATGACAGCAACCGAAATTCTCATGACAGATGCGACAACTCCCAGTTCTTTTTGTAATTGTCATTTCCCCGTCATTCGATGTGATCTTTCTCCCAAATTTAACATCAGCCAATCTCGTCTTGGTATACTTTTTGATTTATTCGTGCTGCTCGAGAGTCGAATGACTATAGAAGAAGTTCGCTGGTTTTTGGTGGAGGGATTGACCTACTTTGACTCAGAATTAACGTTAGCCAATTAAGAGAGCGCGGACCCGGCCGGAAGCATGTAGACAGAACATAACACTTAGAGAGAAATGATGGAAATCTTGGCTACTAGCTAACCAATTGATCTGATCTCTATTGTGAATGTAACATGTCCTGTGATTGATCGAAGCAATTGAATTTTAGTCAAGCAGAGATTATATTGTCTTTTCGATTTTTTACATAGTTATATTGGAAATGGAGATTTCCTTAGAGGAAATACTTTTGCCTTGACTTTTTGTTTTTTGACAATTTTGAAAAGATAGAACTTTTCTTGTTGAATGTTAGCCCTGAAAAGGGCTGTTTTTCGAAGATTGCATTTTTTAACCTCTTCGTCTATCTCTCATGGCCTCTAGTTCATCAAGTAACCTGACGAGTGCTAGTAGATCACGACGCATTTGTCCTTTTCCTCGCCAGTCCCCGGGTTAGCTACCCAGAGAGGGGTTATATACCACCTCACGATGGTTCAGGCAAAGACTCTGTTGGACTTAGTCTTTTCTCCGACCTCTCTGGTCTTGGTCTTTTTTCCCACGAATTGGTCTATACATCACCTCAGAATGGTTCAGACAATATCCGTGTTAAAGTTAGTCTTTTTTCTTCGGTGCGGAGAGTGTAGATAGAACATATAGAGCGTTATGTTCTATCTACGTGCTTTCGTCCACGTTCGCGCTCTTAATTCCGACGCAAAGTAGGTCAATCCCCCTACCAAGCTATAAAAACCAGCGAATTCTTCTATGGATCATTTTCACGATGGAGCTGTCCGAATTCTGCTGTGGGTTGTTCTGTGGAAGAGGGTTGAGAAGAGAAAACGGCAGGAGTCGAGAACCCTCTATCTTTTCTCTGATTTTGGAATTAACTTGCTCAGATAGTTAATTTAATTTCAATCCAGAGAATGGTAAAAAACACCTCTTTTCAGGGTTAGCCAATACCAAGAAAGTTCTATCTTTCAAAAATTGTCAAAACAAAAAAAGTCAAGTCCTATGCATATGTCGGATACCGTTGATATTCTGAAATGCTGATTTCCTACAGGTTTTAAAATATTTTTTACGTTTAATTTCCTCATCGATGGATGGGCCTGTTTAAATGCTCGATATCTGATCTATATTTTGTCCTGTACGTGGTTCTTTGTTTTTGGTAATTTGATTTTCAATGATGTTTTGTGCTGCCAACGTAAACCGATTTTAAAATTTCTTCTTGTATTCCTGCTTTCAGCATAGATTCTCTTTCAGTCGCTTTGTTGACTTAAATCTCACAAATAGCTAAAAAACGAAGCTTATGTGATAGTAAAGCCCTGTTTTACTCACAGTCGTTTTCCCAAAATCAGTTCATTTCAAACGGCTTTTTTAGAGGTGACTCCTCCGCCTCCTCATCAGTGTCACACAGACCGTCGACATGAACACATGCAATATATGCGCTAAACAGTTTAAACGGAGGGATAATATGCTGCGTCACAAAAGAAGCGTTCACCACCAGGACCAAGATTCTGACATGAAACATTCCGAGGATATGGAGCAACAGACTTACGAAAGCACTGACAAATCAGAGAGTGACGAACCAGAGAGTGACGAGCAACAGCCTTACGAAAGCACTGACGAATCAGAGAGTGACGAACAAGTGACAAAATACGACCCATGGGATATTCTCATACAAGAGGCAACTGAGCAATGTCGGGAGGCTTTTGAGGAGACGGTTTCTAAACTTACCCGACACAACAGATTAGGAATAACGGATGCAAGGCACAAAGCATACGAAGATTTACGGTCATCTTATCGGAAAGCACTAGTTAACGTCTTACAGAGCAGGATGGTGTGGTTTAATGCAATGAGGAAGGATCCGGTATACAAGAGTATGCGCAAAAAAGTTAGCGATCTGATGAATACGGAGAATTTCACTAGAGACGAAGCTTGGAAATATACCATAAGCAAACGCAAATATTTCTTTGATTCCATCCTCGATGATTTTGGTCCTCCGCCAGTGGAAACAATTGACAATAACCAGGAAAAAGTGATAAAGTGGCCATACCAGAATTTAACTCCTATTTTAAAGAGTTAAACCAATAACATTATATTCGAGTCTTTTGCTGTTTCAATTTAAATCGTAATAAAAATAATATCTATAACACACATCTGTTTTTCTTTTTACACAACCATTCTTGCGATCTGTAATCCGACTCCTCGAAGCTGATCATCACCTAAAACCTGAATCCTCTTCACTCCGCTAGTCTCCTCTTTTCCGACTTCAAAATGAAATAACTCAAAAAAAGACTAAGACCAACATGGCCTTTTAACCCTAAAGCTACTTAAAGATCGAGTCCACCTGTATGTCCACCAAAAAGTGTACAACGATCAGGATTTCGTACTATAAAACACCGCTGAGCGATTCTGAGCTGGCGTATAGCACAATTCCAACAGATCATATAGACAAGCTACAAAGCAATATGCTCTATAACCCTAAAGCTACTTAAAGACTGAGGCCACCAGACAATGTCCAAAGATCATGCTGGTAGGAGTCAAAGAAAAGACTAAGTCCAACATGACGTTTGTATGGTATGGATTTGTGCTATAAACCGTCTCTGACCAACTCAGAAGATAGCGTATAGCACAAAGGGAGACAAATCTTGTCTAATTCAGCCATGATACGGTATATAGCTCATATCGTGGGGGAAAAGACTAAGTCCAACGATGGTAGAGAAAGACTAAATCGAACGAAAGCAGAGAAATGGTTAAATTGAACGAAAACGGAGAAAAGACTAAGTCAAACAGTGGCCTTTGGCTGAACCAGTCTGAGTCGGTATATCGTCCACATCGTGGGAAAAAGAATAAGTCCAACGAAAGCAGAGAAAAGCGTAAGTCCACATCCCTAGAGAGGAAGGGGTATAGCCTATATCGTGGAAAAAAAGACTAAGTCCAACATGGTAGAAAAAGCCTAAGTCCAACAGGGTCTTTGCCTGAGCCAGCGTGAGATGGCATATAACCAACATCGTGGGGAAAAGACTAAGTCCACCAGTCTGAGGGCATGGGTAACCGTAGTATGGGTACAAGCTTGTCCACATGTCTAGAGAGATCACTCCTCTTTTCCTCCTCTTCACTCCTCCATCCTCCTCTTTTCCTCCTCCATCCTCTTCTTCACTCCTCTTTCGGCATATAGCCTATCCAAAAAAAGATAGAAAAGACAAAAAAAGACAATAAAACAGTACATTCTCCAAAAACAAAAGTCCTTTTCAGGACTAACCAACAGCCTTAGAAAGACTACTTATCCAAATTGTCAATATTGCTAAGTCCAATACAAGATCTTTTGTCTCGAAAAAAGACTAAGTCCAACACGATGACGGAGAAATGGTTAAGTTGAACGAAAGCAGAGAAATGGCTAAGTCCTACAGACGGTGGCACATCTCACCGAATAAAGATGGAGAAAAAGACTAAGTCCAACACGGTAATAGAGAAAGTCTAAGCCGAACAAAGACGGAGAAAAAAGACTAAGTCCAACACGGTGACAGAGAAATGGGTCAGTCCTACAGAGGTGAACGAAGACGGTGGCACATCTCACCGAATAAAGACGGAGAAAAAAGACTAAGTCCAACACGGTAATAGAGAAAGTCTAAAACGAATAAAGACGGAGAAAAAAGACTAAGTCCAACACGATACTAGAGAAAGACCAAACAGAGCGAAGATGGCGGCACACCTTCTTTTCCTCGACCCAGTCAGTGGTGTCACACATCTCCATTTTTGGCGGGAAAACGTCTCGACCAATCAAAACGCAGGATCAGCCCGAACAAACACGGTGGCACACCACTCTTTGCTAGGAATTCTACTTCTGGTTTCCTCTTCTGCGCGCGCATTTTTGCAGTGGTGTGAGGAGGGGGGGCAAGGTCCACTTCCGGTTTGGCCATTTTTGACGTTTTTGGGGGGGAAGTTGTCCCGCTACCGTCCTACCAAAATTCGTGGTAGGACGGTAGCGGGACAAAATACCCCAGTTTCGGACGCCAGGGAGGGTAGCAGCGGGACACGGTGGTGCTGTGTCCCGCTGCTACCCTCCTTTACTACTAGCGAGGTTATCCGTAGGCTGTATGTACTACGGGAACCAGTTAATTTCGACGGCCGTTGTCTGCGCATGTCATATTCTTCGAGGATTGACCTGTCTGCTATGACGCATCACTTGATAAGAAATGGACATATATCAATACGCGGTGCGTAAATTGCCGCTCAAAAAGTGCATGCGAAAATGAAAATAGATAATACGCCTGTAGAAAATCAAGCCAGATTTTCGGTACAATTTCTTAGAAGACGAAATGATTTCAAACGGGGAAAATACTTTTTTAGAATACCAATTGTTTACTGCAAATCTCTGTCAACAATTTCTAAATATAGACATGGGGAAAACCAGGATTTGTGCAACAGACTGACAACAAAAATAACGTAGTCACTTTGCTGGGCTTATACCGGGGCTTTAGAAGCTTAAGTTTATAAATGGATGGTACATAGGTATATGCTAGCTAACCATGGCTGGATGAATCGTACAAGGTAGCTTTTAGAGATTAAACGGATATTTTATTTTGAAATTCGTTGCATTGATTCCCGCTTTGAAAAATAGTCCGGTTCTGTACCCAGAATGCCCATATCAGATAGGGTGTTGTTCCTAGCGGAAGACAATGTTTCGACAGCTGAAAATACAATCCACTGATACTTATCTTAGAGACTTCACATTGCAGGACCGGAAGTGTACAGTGTTTATCAAAATAGATGAAAACGCACCCGCTTGACTTACCCTGCGAACACAATTTTTAACGCCCAAGTGACAGATAATTACTGTACAGAATTCCAAGTCACATCGAGGGGTTACTGGTAAAAGGGGAATCTGCATTTTTCAAAACTTTCGGGAAATTGAAAAAACAACTTTGAATCGAACCAATAAATCAGGTTTTTCATCAATCAAAGTGATATTCGGCAGTGTTGTAGTGTATAATCATATCTTTTGATTGCAAGTCAAAACAGTCTGAGAAAGTCCACAGTTTACGTATTAATGGGCAAAAATGTAGATAACGCCTTTTACCAGACATGATTTGCCCATCATTTGGGTTGCAAATTGTATGGTATAAGGAGGTATCTGCACACATAGCACCTTTTACCTCTGGTCCAGTGATAAATTGAGTAACATAGTTCAATGAAAAGGGTGATATCTAACACAAATCTTCTTTTACCCCATTTGTTTAGAACAATTTGAAGAGCAGTATGAATGGGAAAAAAATGACATTCAATACTTTATTCATTTCAACATTTGCTAGTGTTTTTTTTTTCAAACTGAATTCTCATTTGTTAAAAGAGAAGCATGTCCCCAGCAATTCAATATTTATATTTCATTTATAACTCAGGTACTGTGTAACCCTGAAATAGGAATTATAGCACTTAAACTGCAACATTTATCTAGAGGAAGTACTTCTTTGGAATGCACTATCAGAATAACTTTTAAAGTTTTCTTGTATAATCTCATATAGCACATTTGAAATACATGTACTTGATGCAATGCAATGTCTTATGACTGCCCAACAAACAGAAATGATGGAACTTTGCTTTTGTTTTCACTTCATTAACATTTTACAAACAAAAATTGCAGCAAAATGTAGATTTATCAAGACTTATGTTTCTGAAGTTTCAATCAAGAAGGGCATTCATACAGGAAGAAGAATATCAAAAGTTCTGGGGCAGACATTGTTTAAGTTTCATGACTGAAAGCATGGTAAAGGAAGCATTTAGTCATTTTGTCGACCATGCAAACTAGACTGTACAGAGAAGACTGTCCTAATCTACACTGTCCAATATTTTGTTACAGACAAAGCCCCACACTTCCATGATTAATATGAATACATTGTACATTAATGTAAACCAGCATGCTTACAACGGAAACTATTCTCAACAATATTATGGCCATAGATTGTTATTTTTACTCATCATAAAACGACAAAATTCCAGACTTTTCCAAGTTGAAAGCATTTGTCACAAATTAAAGGTGGTCCAAATGACAAAATTTGTCCTTGATAGGGTAGAAAATGTTACAGGAAAAGGAGAAAATGTTGATTATCAGTATTTTCTCTTTTTTCCACAATGTCTTCAAAAACCTTCATCCGTAGGGTTGTTAAAGTCAGAATTGTATGGAAATGGGTTAACATAATGTATTTCCTTCGAGATATTTACCAGCAGAATAGGCCTTACATGAGAACTTCTCATGTTTAGACATAAACATATTTTGGCCAGACTGGTTATTTTTTTACTTTACCAAAATGTTATATAAGAAGTGATATTTGATATTAATTATCACCCAGGAGAAGAAGTAAACATTCACACAGAACAAAATACATCAGTCGCATACTCTCTGTCCGGTAGTATTTGTTTATTTTTACTAGTTACTTTTTCAGATATCCTCTTTTACCATTAAATTTTTAGATCCCCGAAAAAATATTGTAGCGGAAAAAGGCAACATCTGTACATATGAAGTGCAAAACGAAGCTGCTCGGATAGTTACCGGTTGTACTAAACTTGTTGCCATCGCTGATCTTTATCGGGAGGCTGGTTGGGAATCTCTAAGTCAAAGAAGGCGCAAACACAAGCTTATTCTCTTCTATAAAATGTTAAATGGACTTGCTCCAAATTATCTTAATAATCTTGTTCCGCCAACGGTCGACGATTCTTCAACTTATAATCTTCGAAGACCAAATAATCTGAGAAACATTGCATGTAGAACCAGCTTGTATAGCAATTTATTTTTGCCAACTGTAATCAATGATTGGAACAACCAAATAAATGAAATCAAAAACGCAGAATCTCTGTCATCTTTTAAATACCGTTTGAATGTACATAAACCTATTCCACGAAAGCTTTACTTTTTTGGAGACAGGAAAAATGCAAGTCATTCATGCTAGGTTACGTAACAGATGTAGCAGTCTTAATGAGCATCTGTACTGAAAAAAATTGGTGCAATCACCTCTCTGTAGATGCGGTGCTGTCGAATCGGCGCAACACTACTTTTTGGACTGTTTATTTTATCGTGACTTATGATTTAGTCTAAATCATAGCCTATATGGCATTACAACACTTAATCTTCGAACTATTCTTTTCGGGGATGAAAATCTTAGCCTTCTTGATAATCAAAGAATATTTAGTGCGGTGCATACTTATATCCGTAACAGTAGAAGATTTACTTACAATACGCGAGTTTTATGTTTTCGCATTAAAGTTGAATATCTACCATTTACTTTCCCTCTTTTCATTTATTGCGAAACCATGTTTGTGCATTATCTTTTATTCGTTTTATTTCAGTCCAGTTGCGTATTCTCCAACCATTCTTAATTTCATTCTAAGTCTAATCCTAGATTTAGAAAGTAACACAACTTCTGATTGGCTAAACCAAATGGTTTGGCCAATCAGAAGTTGTGTTTCTTTCAAATTTAGAAAAATTCCTGCGAATAAGACTTAAAAATGTTTTTAAAAATGGTTGGTGAATACGGACCCAGGGTAACTGTAAACCCGGGAAAATATGGCCGATTATCATTTTCAACAGGTGACTTACATGTGGCATGATTTACTGAAAACTTCTGAATAGAAATTGTCAGTTTATGACCACAGTGTTATTCGCAGATGACTGCTTTCTTCTGGCATACCATTTGTGAGAACATGCCATAAAGAGAGAAACTGCTCGTCGTGAGCAATTTCTCTCTTTGGCGTGTTTTCATGCATCAATCTTGTATTAGGTTTTTCACGAATTATCGATTAAATATAACTATCGCGCGGTAAACCTTTCATTATCAGTTTATATTATCGTCTGTGTCTGAAAATACAGATTCAAAATTCACTTACCGTGAAGACACAAGAGAAACATTATCGAGTGGGGTTTGTAATTATCCCTTTCACGGTTAACCCTTTCCACAAACGACAAATTTTGGACTGGTCCAAATTGAAAGAGTTTGCAGACGACAATTTTAAATTTGATGAAAATGGCAGAAAGGTCTCAAAAAGGGTAGAAAACACTGTGGGAAAAGGAGAAATTGCTCGTTACGAGCAATTTCTCCTTTTCCCACAGTGTTTTCAAAAGACTTGTACTGCAGACACGTGAAAACCAGGGCTTGTTCGGGAAAGGGTTAAGCTCTCACTCGAATACTTTTCGTTATCAATCTATATTATTGTTTATGTTTGGGATGACAGGTTTATATCACGCACCGTGACGATATCATTTATAAACCCAACTCATTAACGTTTATATTATCTCATCACGGTTCGTGGTTTTAAACATGTATTCCCGAAAACAAACAATAATATAAACTGTTAATGAGAGAGTTATACGTGATTTTAAACCTCTATTTCCAAGCACAAAGAATGATATAAACTGATAATGAAAGGTTTATCGTGTGAGAGCTATACGTCTCCTCAGAATGTTTGTTTAAAAAAATAAAGTTATATTTGGCAAATAATAAAAATAGAGCTGAGGCAAACAATCAACAAATCCTGTCCAACGCGTCAAATGTATATCACCTGTCAAATATCTTTGAAGCGAAACCAATTCGCCAGAAATATCTCCCGGCCATTTCCATAAATAGTGTGATAGCGGATAAATTTAGCAGTGGCCCAGACAGGCGTAGTATACTTCGCCGAATATAGAAGTTTCCCAAGCGACGTCTTTGTTATAAAACCAGGAAAATACAGAGCATCGAAAATATAATCTTCACAAAGAGAGCTGCACTTTGCTTGATCAGTGGGTCTTTGATCTCAAAAATAGAAATTTACTGCCACGGTCATTGCCGAGTTGGGCGTAGGATAGCGTAGGAAGGTTTGCAAATTCGGGGGCGGGCTAGCTGCTTTTTTAAACCTTTCAGAAAGGTGTCAGAACGTACGCAATATGTTAGTGGGGATTTTCTTCAACCCGTCAACAAGCAATACCATGCCTCTCGGACAATGAATCTTTTAAAAACGTCGTGTTGGAAAACAGAAAATGTTTGTAAATGGTAGTAAGCATTGTAGGCAATACAGAAATTGTTTACGACTCGCCATTTCTTTTTTTCCCGAAATGTTTTCGAAAAACACTTCATAGCATAGTATTGTTTGTTGCCGGAATGAAAACAAGCCTCCCGTCCATAGCGTATACCTTCTTACGCCTTTGACGAATGAGTGTACTGCTGCAGCAGTTTAGTTCCCTCTCACTAAACAGTTCCGAGTTTTGACAACCCTGGGGTAGAAAGCTTTGAGAAACATGGTGGGAAAAGGAGAAAATGCTTGTTACTAGCATCTTCTCCCTTTCCCAACAATGTTTTTTTTTTCTTACCCTTTCAGAGACAAATCCCACATTTTGACCCACATCCAATTCCTCGTTTGCAAATGCTTTGAATTTGTACAAGTCCAAATTTTGTCGTTAGGTAAGGCTTCAATTACCTCTCGACACGGCATTTTCAACGAATGAAATTGAGCCATGCTCTTGAAAAAAAGGGGCTTAACGAATTTTCGTGATGCATCATACCAATCAAGTCATCACATAATTATGGATCCATAAATCCATTTTGTCCCTGCTAACCGATTGGATCATAAGGTAGACTGGTCCTTGGACATACGCCAAGCCCCCGTAGCTCAGTCGGTAGCGTACAGGACTTGAGAACAGGAGGTCGCTGGTTCGATACCCGGCTTGGCTAATTTCTTTCCGAGGATTGATGATAGTCATTGCGACAGGACTCATTCCTCTCTCACCGCTGACCATTGTTTCGACGATGGTTATGTGGGAAAGCAGCCAGTGGCTTGGAAAGAATATTGAGCGGAGTACTGGTAAAAGACACTCCAGGAAAGCATGGATAGGTGCACTGGCCGCCGTAATATAACTGAAATAATGTTGAAAACGGCGTTAAACTCCATACAACCAACCAACCATCCTTGGACATACAGACGATTGACCACTGGCGAAAAATTTCGGCCCAGGTCAGCCTGCGCGGAGTGCGCAGGCTGACCTGGGTCGATATTTTTCGCAGAGGCATTAGGCCCCTTTTTATAGAGCATGGTTCAAATGCATGTTATACAGAACTTTTTTAGTCAAAAACAATGGCACCATTTTCAAATAATTTTAAAGCCGGACCTATCCACATGAATGGCAGAATGAAGAACACTATTTATCACATAACCGATCTTGTTTTCAGTGTAATACATCCTAACGATTTTTATTGTCTTAAACTGGTTTGAGAAAAGCAAATAGTGCCATATTTGGTCAGAGTTTTGTAATCATACACATGATTTCTAAAACATTGCTGACCACATCACCTGTCAAAATTGATGATTCTGACAAAGCTGCGAATTATATCATCTTTAGATCGATGACAAAACCATTATTAAGCAAATAATGGATTAGTCGGTAATAATTTCGTTTTTATGAATCGCGGATGAATATCATCGCATAACATTTTGAAAGATGAAATCGCAAATCGAAGCATGTATATTCCGTGCTTGAGATACATCATCATACCATATCGGGAACCCTGTTTGACACGATGTAGATATGGATTTTTCTTCTGTCGCGTGCGATATTCTAATGAAATATTCTATTATAATGAAAGATTCTATTATAACTTCAACTCGATAAACCTTTCATTAACAGTTGATATTATTGTTTGTTTTTTGGGAATACATGTTTGAAACCACGATCCATTATGACATAATATAAACATTATCGCATTGGGTTTATAAATTATCTCGTCACGGTACGTGATTTTAAACCTGTTATGCCAAACATAAACAATAATGTAAACTGATAATGAAGCATTTATTGAGAAGAAGCTATAAGCTCGTAGTCAAAATGCTATTAGGCTCGACAAAGGCTCGCTTTAAATAATATTTTTTTCTAGGCTCGTTCAATAAATTTATCTCAAATGGCGGCTCAGATCGTATATACATAAATCTGTGAGCTTTGTGTTTTAATCCTTTACCACACAATGCCACCTTCCAACGACACCGATTGAGAATGCTTTTGAAAACATTGTGGGAAAAGAAGAAAATGCTGGCAACCAGCATTTTCTTCTTTTCCCACAACGTTTTCTATTCTTCCAAAAACAGTTTTAAATTTCTGCGACATATTTATTTTGTCGTCTGCAAATGCTTTCAATTTGGAAATGTCTAAAATATTGACGTGTGGTAATGGGTTAATCCTTTGCGATCTTTTATCCAAACGATTCTGAGTTTTTTATGACTCAGAGAAAGAAAGCTTATGAAAACATTGTTGGAAAAGGAGACAATTCTGTTAATCAGCATTTTCTTCTTTTCTTACGATGTCTTAGATTACTCTTTCAAAGACAAATCCCTTCATTTTAGCCACATTTGATTGAACGTCTGCAATTTCTTTAAATTTTAATAAGTGTAAAATTGGTCTTCTGGTAAAAGTCAGTCAAACAAACGTGGAGTAAAATGGAGATATAACTCTAACTCGATAAATCTATCATGAACAATTTATATTATTGTTTATTTTTGGGAGTACATGTTTAAAAACCACGAACCGTGATGAGATGATATAAACATTATCGAGTTGGGTTTATACATTATCTCGTCACGGTACGTGGTTTTAAACCTGTTATCTCAAATATAAGCAATAATATAACTGAAAATGAAAAGTTGATCGCGTGAGAGCAATACTGCATGCATTCGAGTATTCGATCAGTTGCATAAAATTCAAGATGTTACTAGAATTATAATGAGCATGGTCTAGTCGTGATCTGCACCGTCCGATCTTTTTAAAATATTCTATTAGAGCCGATTAGAGTGTTGGAAAAAGAAGAAATGGTAGCCAGCATTTTCTGTTGCATGGTGACCAGAATTTTTTACTTTTTCCACACTGTTTACAAAGGCCGTAGTTAGAACAGTTAAAACACGGGATTGTTGGGTAAAGAAGATAAGTGCCCGTCACGAAACTCTTATTAAGCTCTTCTGTTCAGATAAAACCTGTGAAAATGGAGGAATCGCTTTTGTGCGTGATACTCTCACATCACGTACAGGGTTTAACATACAGTCTGTATTTGTAGGCAATCCCTGTCTAATTATGGTGCATTAATTTATTTCCGGTATTGGCTAAAGCTAAAAATAATCATCGCTCTCTCCTTAAATTTTTACTAGACGACAAAATTTTAGACTTGGCCAAATCGAAAGCATTTGCAGACGACAAATTAAGCATGGCTCAAATTACAGAATTTGTAAATGACGAGATGGAAAACATTGTTGGAAGCAGAGAAAATGCTGCTATCCTGCATTTCTTCTTTTCCCGCAATGTTTCCACACACCCTTTCTCAATAGGGTTTGTTAAAACACGGAACTGTTTCTCTAACTTGTGTTAACCATCCTGCAGACGACTTTCTTGCATTGCAGCTGTCTGTATATGATGATGTCAAATTGATTCTAATGTTTGTTTCATAGTGCATATGCACCGACAGTTCGGATTCTGCCAGACAAATGATACTGCATCAATTCATTTCCGGTCCTGCCTATGACCCGAAACAAATATTGTGTTCTCCTTAATTGCTTACTCTCATCTGAACCCGTTCTTTTTTTTTCTGCCGTACAGTGATACTTCCGCCATTGGCTTCGGTCGAAGCTAACAAAGTACGGTCAGATTTGTCAGTTTCATGAACTTGATATTTTTTAAGAATCCGTCCGTCGGTCCGTCTTTCCTCCCGGATTTCCTTTCCGTCCGAAGCTTCTGATGCTAACCACATTGTCTGATTTCACATACATTTCTCATATATGTTAAACTCAGTGAGCTGATGCGTAGGTTTCAAGCACCATACCTCAAGGTCAAGGTCACAAAAGGGGTTAAACCCTTTTCCAAACGACATACTTTTAGACTGTTCCAAATTGAAAGAATTTGCAGACGACAAATTGAGCGTATTTCAAATGACAATTTCCGTTTCTGATAAGGTAGAAAACGTTGTGGGAAAAGAAGAAAATGCTGGTCACCAGCATTTTCTCCAGTTTCCACTTTTTTTTTTTTTTTCAAAACCTTTCTTCTTCAGGATCGTTAGAACCCAGGATTGTGTGGTAAAGGATTAAAGGTCGAATGCTCATTAATTTTGTCCTATCCATATCTCTGGATTGCCTAGTACATTTTTTTAAGAACTGTATCTATTTTGAGTAGACCAGCACACAGGTTTCAGGCGCTTATTTCTAGGGCAAGGTCAAGCAAGAATTTAGAGGTCAAATGCTCTTACATTTTGTGCCGTGTACATCTCTCTAATGCCTATATCAAAACTATTTCGCACATATGTCTACCATAATGAACAAAAATAGAAAATGGTGGTTTCATTCAAGGTCAATGTCACAGCTTCTGTTAAAAAATCGCAGATATTCTTTATACGACTGGTGCTGCTCAACCCCGGGTCTGATTTACAAAGATGTTTCACACATGTTGTCCACTTTGACGAAATGACATAAAGAAAAGAGGTTTCAGGGTCCGTATTTACCAACCATTCTTAAGAATATTCTGTCTTATGCTGAACAATTTTCTAAATTTGAAAGTTACACAACTTCTGATTGGCTAACCATTTGGTTTATCCAATTAGAATTTGTGTTACTTTCAAATATAGAAAATTCTTGAGAATAGTTTAAATATAGTTTACACGGTTTTCCATCTGGAAGACACAATATGCAGAGCGGGCGTTTCAAACGTCGAGGGTCGAGGCTCTAGGGTCGAGGTCACTGCAGTGGTTCAAATAATATGCAATGAGCTTGTTACAGAAATAACCTCGCTTTACATGCAAAGCTCCATACCCCTCTAAAATAGTTCCATTAAAAAAGGACTCCTTCGGCGGGGGATTACATTTCAACGTAATAAGCTGTTTCATTTCCGGTATTGAATATAATTGAAATCAATTTACCGAAGGAACTAATAGAAGGTGATGGTAGAAATTTGCTAGCAAGTGGGTTTGAACTTTGGCCCATCCCATTAAAAATTCATTCATCTGACGGCTGATTTTTTTTCTAAGACTGATAGTACTGTATCATGACTATTTTCTATAAAGTCGTGTTTCTTGGAAGCGTTTTGCATGCGGTGTTAGTTGTTACGAAAGTGGTTTGGGGTGTACTGACAGCGGTTTTGGATGCTTTTCGAGTGGTTTCAAATGTTTTTGGATATTTCTCTTACTTATTCATCCGCGATGTAGACTTAATAAACTGGTTCATGGAAAGGAGGCTTATTTCAAATCTAGAGCTAATTCTATGACATTTAACTCTTTAGTGCATTCTTTGTGTAATTGGTTTAAACAGTTTTTCTGTCTGCATGTTATTTTCACATATCAAATGACACAGACGCGTCTGTTCATTGATCTATGAGGACCTAATGTTCTTAAAAGAGAGGGGTGATTCGTCGTCACAGGATTTCAGCTTGACGGGTTATGTAAGAAGGTGAGACCTGAAAGGTCATAACCTAATAAGGAATCACGTTCTCCTTATATCCCGGAACAAATTTGAAGTAGGCGAGTTTTTAAATATGTCTTTTAATGTTTGTAAACGTGTGAAAACATTGTACGTAAATACATGTGACATACTGTTTTCAGCATTGGTCTTGCACTGCAAGACACAAAATTTCGTCAGTAGGAAATAAAAAGTGGAGCCATTCAAGTACTCAAATTTACTACTTGAGCGCCAAATATGTGAAACTGATATTTAAAGCGAGTATAAAAAAAGATATGGCGTTTTTTGTAGTTGTTTTTTTTTTTATAGAACATTAAACAGTGTAACTTGATGAAGTGTAGTCTTGACACTGTTCTAAAAAGAAATCCAACTGGCATTGTCGAACCGACCTAATCGAGGCACAATACACGGTATGTCACAACTACGTAAAGAGGAGTCAGTGCATGAGATTGGGAATATTTTGCTGATTTATTTTTGAATTTTACAACTATTCCCTCCCGTCATAAAAAAAAAACAGTCTTTGGTTTCTCTCTCTCTCTCTCTCTTTCTCTCGTTGTATCGATGAACTCAAGTCAATCTGGAGACATTTACAGAACAAAAAGAGGAAAAATGAACAATATGACAGACAAGAAAGTACAATGCAAACAACATACTTACATAAAATTGAGGAGTTAGCACGAAAATATTGCAAGTGTCTTCACAAAGCGCAGCACCTTACAACAGTTTCGCGCCACCTCTTTGATAATAAAACGAGATACACAGAAAGCATGCATTACCATCCTTTTGGGCATAATATATCACCTCAACAGTATGGTGAAACAGGATACAGTTCGTTGTGTATATTTTGCAGTAATTTGCTAAAACGCATTCTTGTTACAATTTGAAATACCATAGCCTTGTTTATCACAAAGACCTCAAAATAAAAATATTTACGGTTCTCAAGTGCCTTGTAAGTCTATACAACTTACAACACGCAAGCAATTCACTTTGAAAATGCCCGATGAATGATATCGTATATGGGACGGGGCATTGTGTATAACGTAATATTGTGACTTGAAATATAGACTAAAGTTAAACCCCTTACATTGCCAAGAATAGCTATCGCTCTTTTTGATGACAGCAGCCCCGGTCGGTAGCTCAGTCGGCAACGCATAGGGCTAGGGAACCAGTAACCGTATTCACCAGCCATTCTTAATAACATGTTTAGTATACTTTTCTTAATTTGAAAGTAACGCAATTCCTGATTGGCTAAACAACTCAGATTAGCCAATCAGATTTTGCGTTACTTTCTCGTAATCTAGAATAAGACCGAGAACGCAGATCAAAACTTGATGAGTACGATCCTAGGGGTTATAATTATGCAGTTCGATCTTGAATCCACGCTGTTTGATATTTTGTCTGATCTTCTGGCCAAAAAGACTTGAAATCGGAATATCTCGGTGTATTTTACTGAAAATATCCATCGCTATCGGTTGATGTTTAACACGTTACGGTTGGCTGTAAAAAAAAAAAATCAACAATTGTTACTACCCACGTGCTTAAATGTAAACGAACCGGAAGTTTCGGTGCTGTCTTGATTCCGCCTAAAGCTGGCATGAAATTGTGGAAACGGTAGGCAAAATCTATATTTAAATCAGAGAAAAGAGTGAAGTATGCAATGTGCCAAACCTAGGTAGTTGTTCTATGTTTCCAAGGCGAGCTAGATGTCGAGATACATAATGCAAAAACAAAGGCCATCGTAACCACTGGTGCGTTATATCGATACTTAAAAATACTGCACACAGTGCGTTGTAATGGAAACTTATCGGTGTAAATCGGTCTATACAAATGTCATTAACCCTTTCAGCGCCACAGGCGAAAACAGGGACCTTTGCGGACGGCACAGATCAAGATCAGACTGCACAGAACGTGCAGTCTGATCTTTGATCTGTACCGTCCGCTTAATTAGTCAAGCCCCTACGATAAAACTCTTTCTGGGTCTCTGTGGATTGCATTTCCAGCCACCGAAAGAAGTTGAGTTTATTTATTTGGCGCCGAAAGAGTTAAGATATAAATATGGATAAGGAATCATTTGTTTATTGCTGATTCATGGTAATGCGATAATAAATGTGCTTGAACAACAATAAAAGATGAGGATACCTCGTCTTTGAGCGTAACTCCAACGTACCAATCATCACACTCCAAAAGCTGTACATAGCCGATGTACCGGCTACGCTTTAGCTCTTTATCATAGAATACATTACCATGAGCAAAAAAGGCTTTTGAAGACATTGTGGGAAAATAAGAAAATGCTGGTAACCAGCATTTTCTGATTTTCCCACCATGTTTCGAATCCTTTCAAACACAAATCCAATTATACTAGCTGCATTTGATTTGTGGTTTGCAAATGCTTTCAATATGGACTAGGCTAGATTTTTGCCGTATGGCCAGGAGTAAGACTGAATCCGCAATGCTATGTTAGGACCACTTTTGTAATAAAACGGCTTTTTGCAGGCTGACATGAGTCGATACTGTTTGCAAAGACATTAAGCTCCTTTTCACAGAGCATGGTTCATATCTTCGTGAAAACGTCTAACAACATAAAGTTGCGAGCATTTCTATCTGCGGAAATGTCTAGGTTTATAGCATTTCATCGGTTCCTCTAATATTTCAAATACCTCACCTCTGTCACGGGTGCCGAACCCCGGTAGCTCAGTCGGTAGCGTACAGGAATTGAGAACAGGAGGTCGCTGGTTCGATCCTCGGCTCGGCCAGTTTCTTACCGGAGACTGATGATAGTCATTGAGACAGGATTCATTCCTCTCTCACCGCTGACCATTGTTTCGACGACGGTTAAGTGGGAAAGCAGCCAGTGGCTTGGAATTAATATTGTGTGGATTACTGGTGAAAGAAACTCCAGGAAAGCATGGATAGGTGTGTTAGAACCTCTTTTGTAATAAAACGGCTTTTTGTAATAAAATTTCAATCTCACTCTATTCCTTCAATATTCACCCAAAGAGTTGAAAATGAACGTATTCGTGTAATTTTAACTGAATTCTTTTTGGAAACATCATGAAAGCTGGAAAATATGCGTTTGAAAATTCTGTTGCAAAAGGCCGTTTTATTACAAATGTGGTTGGATTCGGAGAACAGCAAATGTAACAAAAAGACGGCTTTTTGCAACAAAATTTCAATCTCGCTCTTTTCTTTCATTGTTCACCCACAGTTTAACATAGATATATTTGTGTAATTTGAACAGAATTCTTTTTTGAAATATGATGAAAGGTGGAAAAAATGCATTTGAAGAAAAAAAAAAAAAAAAAATTTCTACCAGATTTTCAAGTTCGCTTTATTCCTTGAATATTGACCCATATACTTCAAAATGACTACCTATGGATGATTTTCACCCCAATCTTTACAGAAACATCATGACAGGTGGAAATTATGCATTTGAAAATTTTGTTGCAAAAGGCCATTTTATTACAAAAGTGGTTAGATTCGGAAAACAGCAATTGTTACAAAAAGCCATCGAATCCATAGCGAAAAGTTTCGGCCCATGTCAGCCTGCTCAGACTGCTCAAGCTGACATGAGTCGATACTTTTCGCAAATATATTAAGCCCACTTTTCACAGAGCTTGGTTCATGTTTTTTTTTTACTCTCATTGATTGAAGAAAAGCACAACATTGTAGTTAACTTTTACATGTTGGCTGCTCCTGCATGTTTTTCTTTTTGGTGTAAATATTGAATAGATTTCATATGCTGACACATATCCTTTAACGTTTGTCTCTTGTATTTCTTTATAAAAATGACCATATACTATTTTATGTATCTTTGATATTAGTAGTGACGTATACTGTTTTTTAGCCTTTGTTGCTGTCTGCTGCTCTTCCGGTAGTCTCGCACGCGGTCTGTACATATTAGATCGATTTTATATAAGTAAGAAATAAATAGACATATAACACAATAAATATATTACTATACAATTACAATGGGTAGGTAAACATGTGCAGTACAGACAGCAAAAATACCGAAACACATTATGGTATAGAAAAAACCTATATCATCACAAACAAGTAATTAGTTACATTTACAGAACACCTGCTTTGTTGGCTGTTCTCTTTTTGTTAGTTGCCCAATTTATGCCATATAAATGCTGCAAACTAGGCTACACATGTCAGCATTCTTCAGGAAATATAACCTGTGTTAACAACGGGCGCAAAATTTCATTTTCAAAGACCTGCAGCGTTGCAGGGGATTTAAGCGTAATGCCAGAATCTTTAAGGTGCGAAATTTATGGGGTTTTCAGGGTTAGTGGGTTTTAGGCGATAGGGTTTTGATCTCACAGACTTGAAAATAGATCAATTACAGAAAACAAATAACGGCTGTGGTTTTACTCTCAACCAGACGACAAAAGGTTAGACTTGCCCAAATTGAAAGCTTTTCCAGACGATATATCAAATATGGCTTAACCCTTTACCACACAATCCCGAGTTTTAACGACCTGAGAAAGAAAGCTTTTGAAAACATCGTGGGAGAAGGAGAAAATGCTGGTAACCAGCATTTTCTCCTTTTCCCACAATGTTTTCTATCCCTCCCAACTCAAATTTCAATTGTCGAATCACATTTATTTTGTCGTCTGCAAATGCTTTCAATTTGGACAAGTCTAACGTTTTGACGTTTGGGAAAGAGTTAAATCAAGTTTTTTGTCATTTGACAGGGTAGAAAACATTGTAGTAAAAGAAGAAAATCCTAGTATTTCCTTTCCAAAAATGTTTTCAAAAGCCTCTTTCATCAAGGTCGTTAAGACTCTGGCATGTGTGGAAGGGTCTGGAGCTCATTAGGCTGCACTTGCATGGAGCGATTGGCTTTTTTCGGCCCAAGAAATGCTTCAGGATTTTAACGTAATGCGGAACAGTTATCCAAGATTTCATTTCACAACGCCGTCTTTGTTTTCCTTACCCTAGGCGCTCTGAACTCTTCACCACACAATCCCGACTTTTAACGACCCTGAGGAATGAAGGATTTTGAAAACATTGTGGGAAAAGGAGAAAATGCTGGTAACCAGCATTTTCTCCTTTTCCCACAATGTTTTCTGATCTATCAAGGGCCGACTGCATCATTTGGGCTACCTTTAATTTGTCGTCTGCAAATGCTTTCAATTTGGACCAGTCTAAAATTTTGTCGTTTGGTAAAGGGTTAATAAAAGAAATGGACAATCGGTCAAGAAAATTAAACGGTCCAAATATCGAGTTTTAAGCGTATATTTTGGGCAGAAGTATCGGAGAATGTAGATTTGACGGATTAAGCTGCAAGTTCTGTGCTGTTTTATTCTGATCTAAAATGGAGGTCAGGTGTCATATGCTCTCTAAAGGTAAGATTAAAGAGAGCGAGAGAAATGAAAAAAAATCAAATAATACAAAGAATGAAAGATTTTTTTTTTGCCAGTCATGGAATCAAGCATTTAACAAAAATCTCTCGTTCAACAAAATTGAGAAAACGCTGATTGCTATTTAATTTTACAACTTTTCCTGTCAATTAAGGCGGGAAACCCGTCCGCGGTTTTTCTTGTGCATTTCCGCTATTTCCCCGCCAATAATGCAGTGTAAATGTAATTCTGTTATCAAATCAGAAGCCAAAGTTAAAAATAGATCTTAGGGACAAGAAAACTACATTTTCTTTTTTTTATTCCTTGCCACCTATGGAAATGGGCTGTTTGCAATGGAGTGAGAAACTTTCTGAAGACCTATTTTTACTTGCGAAAGGAACTTCTATGGGTAGAAGACACCGAAAAAAGAAAGACTTGAAGTCGTTCATCCGATAAAGTCACTCTTCTGTGCTTAGTCCTGTTTCACTTATCATTAAGCACAAAATGTAATCTGCTCTTCAGGCCAGTTGAACTCTATTTCATTTCGCGGAATTCACGACTATCTCTAAATCGCACGTAAACGTATAAGCCATGCTCCGGCAAAAGAGGGCGTACTGCAAAAGATGGCGTACTGCAAAAGAGGGCGTACTGCAAAAGAAGGCGTACTGCAAAAGAGGGCGTACTGCAAAAGAAGGCGTACTGCAAAAGAGGGCGTACTGCAAAAGAAGGCGTACTGCAAAAGAGGGCGTGGTGCATTATACCAAGAAAATCATCACATAATTATAGATTTATAAAATCCATTTTTTCCTAACTATTGACTTGATCATGCGGTAGAATGGTCCTTTGCCATGCAGAAAATGACTAATCGCAAAAAGTTTCGACCTGTGTTGGCCTGCGCAGCGCTATGTCAGCCTACGCGCACTGCGCAGGCTTACACGGGTCGATACTTTTTGCAGATACATTAAGCCTCCCTTTTTTACATAGCATGGCTTACAATTTCGTGTAAACGTATGTTAACATAAAATTGCGAACATTTCTATTTGCGGAAATGTCTAGGTTTATTGCATTTTATCAGATAAGATTCTCTCATAGATGAAATACCTCACCTCTGTCTAGGATAATGCAATAGGCCAGTAATTCAGGGATTTTTTCTTTCGTATTTCGGTTCCTTCGAAACTCTTTCCGAGAAATGATGAAAATCATAGCAACAGGATACATTTCATGGCATAATTGGTCAATAGTTTGGAAGAGAGTTGTGCTTATAGGACGGGTCAAAACGACGGTATTAATTCAGCATGCTGTTTTCCTGGACCATACAGGGCGTCGCATCGACTATTGGGGATACAATCACGAAGCACAATACTGCAGACAAAAGTTGCGTCGTTTTCCATTTTCTATCGTTAACTCTTTACCAGACGACAAAATTTTAGCCTTCTCCAAATTGAAAGCATTTACAGATGACAATTTCAATGTGACTAAAATGGTACAGTTTTTCTTTAATAGGGTAGAAAACATTGTGGGAAAAGGAGAAAATGCTGATTACCAGCATTTTCTCCTTTTCCCACAATGTTTTCAAAAGGCTTCTTTCCCAGGGGCATCAAAAAGCGTCATTGTGCGGTAAAGGGTTAAAATGTGTAGATCCCATAAAAAGAGGTTTCTTGAGACATTGTTAGTTCTGATTGTTCGTCTTAAAATCTCCCTGTAACAAATTCATCAATCCGTCAATTCTGAATGCTGACGAACTGGAGAGATTTTAGTCTGTGCTTCTTTTGCAGTTTTCTTTTGCTTATTATTTCCCTCGATATACTTCTCTGTTACTTGCATAAGTATTTCGGAATGGTTTAGCATTTAAGAAATTGTATTTCTTTCTAGATACAGATTTATAATACAACTAAGATTGCAATATAGAATGGATTGTGAATTATTTTTTCACTATAAATAGATAAAATACCTTTTCTGGGTCATTTATCGACAGAAAATATCTATTTTATTTAACGGAGTGACTATTTACAGTTAACTGTAAATAGTCAAAAAACGTTAAAATGGCTATTTACAGTTAACTGTAAATAGCCAAGTCGACGTTTTTTGTCTATTGACAGTTAAAATTGTATAATTTGGCTTAAGTTAACATACTACATGTAATTATGAATAGATAATGGCAGTTAACTGTAAATAGCCCCTGCCTTTGTGTAATCAACACTCTAAATGTTCAAAGACGACACCATGGAAAACGGACGGAAACGAATTAATGCATCCTAAAATGTGAGGGAATTCGTAACGGTTACAAGCGATAGACCGCTCTATCTAAATGCATAAGCGACTGTCCTTAACGCGTTACCAGACTACAAAATATCAGATTTTTCTGTATTGAGAGCACTTGCAGACGACAAATTATAAGTGGCTCAAAATTATGAAAATTGTGTTTGATAGGATAGAAAACATTGTGGAAAAAGGAGAAAATGCTGGTTACCAGCATTTTCAACTTTTCCTACAATGTTTTCAAAAGCCTTTTTCTTCAGGTTCGTTAACCAACGGGACTGTTTGGCAAAGGGCTAATCCATTTTTGTATAAACAAGACTCTGTATGCGTACAGTAGACTTTTGTTTTTTCGAACATTAGTGAAAAGAAGCGGCTGTATGGAAAAAAGTAGCTGATCCTTTTCCGTCAATGTTGACTGCATTTTTTCTGTTCGTCCAGTGTTTCTGCCTTGCGTCACTTGATCCAGCTTTCTGGTTGATCCGGTAAAACTTAAATTGTCCCGTAAGGTAATGGGTCAAATGTAAGGTATACACGCATTTAAATCATCTATTTGACAATATTGGCACATTTGCGACGTTTTGACCCTAATTACAAAATGGTGTAGCATATTAACCGTAATGTCCATTCGTTTGCGACAGCAATGAAACTGGCAGTTTTGCTCGTTCAGTGCTATCTGACCATTGTCAGCATTTCCGCAGTAGGTAGTCTCTGTAAAATAGTTTCTATAGATAAATGAGCCCTGGTCTGTGAATGGGGAGCTTAATGTATCTGCAAAAAGTATCGACTCAGGTCAGCCTGCGCAGTCTGATCTTGGATCTACACCGTCCGCTACCTGATGCTACCCTTTGACCAAACTTAGCGTCAAATGCTACGAAAAGAGACTTATAGGCCTTGAGAAAAGTCGAACCCATGATAGAATTTGTCTTTGATAAGGTAGAGAACATAGTGGGAAAAGGAGGAAATGCTTTTCCCTCAACGTTTTCAAAAGCCTTTTTCCTGTTGGTCGTTAAAATTCGGAATTATTTAGGAAAGGATGAACTCGAATGGTGTCTATGGATGGTTTCATCACATGTCGCCACTAGCCATACAGATAAGCCAGTCTGCATATAATGAATTTTAACACCAGAAGGCAATATAAGCACCGTAAATCTTTGCAATGCGTTGAAATATTGACAGCATTGTAGCATTTTTATTTTTTTTTTTAATTACAACAGTCTATTTCATATCAGTTAAAAACAAAACGTTAACCCCTAGTGTGCCTATTTGTAAGTCTATACCTCCACTTTTTGCCAATATAATGACAATAAATTGTCTGTAATTCTAGAACGATCAAGATGGCTGTGAAACATTTTAAAAAAATGGTGACTGTAGAAACCTCTCCTGATGAAGACTGTAAATCAAAAACAAATAATAAGTTGGGCAAATACTAGTGCTTAAATCCAGTTCTTGTCCTTCTGCGGCTCCACAAAAAAGTTGGGTGAATTCGCAGGGTCAGTTCGGAAGGGACCGAATTACCAGATCGATATTAAAACTATCCATTTTTGTGGCATTTGTCGAAGACAATGCCACTATGAGTGCACTACGGCATTTTGAAAATCTTGTATCGTAATTTGTGCAAAACCGAAGGAAGTAAACCCAGTTAACTCAATTTTTCTCAGACAAATAAGTGTTTTAATTGCACTCAGATATAAAGTTGAAAATGGTGTATTAACATGAATTAAGCCATCGATCGTGGAAACACTTCTTTTTATCGAAAATAGCTTTATTCGCTATGGCCTTCTATGATACACACGATCTTTGTCTTCTGACCAATCGATTCCGTGCTTGTTCGTCCCAAAACCAGTTCGTTCCTGGGCTTATTCGTCCCTGGGCTTGTTCGCCATGGCTTGTTCGTCCCACAAGGTTGCACCTACTCTATTGGATTGTGCATGACTATATAGTGGGTTGACTTCAAGCAAATATTTTAAAACTATTACAGCTGTTTTTTTTTTTCAAATTATTAATTCAACACAATGGATTCCTTGACGAATGCCACACCAGTGCTTTCAACGCTTTGATTTGTTGAAAAAATAAAACCCAATTTCCTGCATAGGTGTTTACATTTATTCTCATGGGTCATTCCAGCAGGATGTATGTACATGCATAGTTCCACTATAAAGGGGAATTTAGTCTTCCTCAATTTTTTTTTTTTTGGGGGGGGTGGGGTGGGGGGGTGGGGGAGGGGCTGAAGTTTCTCGGGGAATAGTCATTCCCGTATTTCTCTGCCGATATGGTGAATTTTCTCGGCGTCGAGTGAAAACAGGGTGGTGTTATCAACATAGTAATAGCAGATACTTCTGCTTGGTAGGAATGTTTTAAGTATTCAAGTAGGATAATGAGTGTGGAAAATTCTGAAATCTGGTCCGATCCTGTCTTTTAAGTCCGGTCCGGTGAAATTACCCACTACTTTAGAAAGGTTTACAATCCTCATGAAATTTATTCATTTTCAAAGTACGTTTACCGTCCATCCTCCCTGAAATTGACATGATTTCCTCTTTACTCGCTGGCAGACAAAGTGACAGGCTGTTTCCGGTGAAACCATTCATGATCTGGAGTTTTGGTTGTATTGTAACTGATCTCCTTTCAAAGCGCCGTAATTTCTCTCGGGAAATGAAAAATCACCCATCAGTAATTCCGTAACATTGACACAGTTGGAATATATATTAGGTTCACATAAGTATAATTCATTCAGCAAGATCCTGATTTTGTAAAAAATATGGGTTGTATCAAAATCCCATCAAGTAAAATATCGGATTATTACCCAAGTGCCTGTGTGAGGACTCATCAAGGGCAGATAGTGAAGGGATATGGCAGGCTGACAGGAACACTAAATAAGAAATAACTCTTACGGTACCAAATATATGTGCCATGCTTTGTGAAAAGGGGGTTTGATGCATCTGCAAAAGGTTTCGACCTATATCAGCCTGCGCAGTCCGCGCAGGCTGATATAGGTCGAAACCTTTCGCTATGGGTAAATTTTCTGCATGTCTAAGGACCATTCTACTGCATGATTCAGTCGGGTGTTAGACAAAACGGATTCTATGGATCTATAAGTACGTATGTGATGACTTTCTTGGTACAAATGGTATAAAGCAACACGGAGATGCACCAAATCCCCTTCTGCCGGAGCGCCGCTTATATAAACTCATACTCGTTCGACGACTTAAGGTACAATCGAATGAAACTCAGAAAGACTTCAATCATATAAGCTTGACTAGGCAAGCGCATGGTATGGATACAAGATCAGATGGCGAGTTCTGTGCAGTCTGACCTTGATCTATACAGTCCGTAAAGAACTCTGTTTTAGCCCTTGATGCTCGAATAGCTAATATCAAACTGTGCATTACGCACCCTCTGATTGCGTTCACAAATGGACTGCATATCCGTGCTTTGTGATCTTCGTCTCTACTGTTCGATACCAAATTTATTGTTTAACCCTTTACCTGCTAAATAAGTTAAATGAAAATTGTGAGCCGATAGTAAAAACCCAAATTTTGCGCTTTCCAGGGTATTTTTGGGTGAAAAATATCTCCTTATCGGACAGTGTAGATCCAAGATCAGAAAACACGCTTTGTGCAGTCTGATTTTCATCTTACATGTGCATTGTCCGCATAAGGTCCTTGAGCTGCTCTTAGCAACCTAAGGGTTGATCCATTACCGCACAAATCCATGTTTAAACGACTCTGAGAAAAAGAATCGTTTTTTTCAAACATTGTAGGAAAAATAGAAAATGATGGTTCTCACTTTGTTTTCAGAGTTCTGCTTATACAGGGTCATAAAAGCAAGGGATTGTTTAGCAAAGGATTAATTCGACTGAAGAAAGGATACCTCGTTGGCGAACAAGCGCCTCGGAACAAAGCAATATGGCTGACAGCCCGTATCACAATACCATGGCGGACAAACTACTGATAAACCATTGGAGATCTAAATTAGTGGTATTGATAGGTTCTGTTCGGTGAAAAAAATAAACAACACTTTTTATATTCAAATGTTTATCTCTTTACCAGACGACAACATGTTAGATTCGTTCATATCGACAGCAGAATTTGTCTATGAAAGGGTGGAAAACAGAGTGGGAAAAGGAGAAAATGCTGGTGATCAGACTTTCTCCATTTTCCACAATGTTTTCAAAAGTCTTCTCCACCATGGTCGTTAAAGGTCAAGATCATCTGAAAAAGGGTTAAGGCTGGCACGGCTTGACCTTATAACACGTATCTTGTCTAGACGAATATAAAGAAAGAAATCCAATTAAAGGTCACAAAGGGGTCAACTCATAATAGTTCCGTATGTTTCGGCACAATCGTATTATCCTTACAACTGATATGCTTGCCTGTCTTCGTAAACTTCTTACGAGAAGATTTCAAGCTTGAACATACTTATAATCGAAAGAGAAGAAAATCTTCATTTTAAACCCTTTTATTTTACATCCAATGTTGAACAAAGCTTCAGGTCGGCTATTTTCGAATTAAACGTAGAGGTATTTTTAGTCGTCTGCACCTTCGTCGTGTGCTTCTTCGTCGTCATCATGCAAAAACTTTGATATTTTATATCTCTGTCATTACTGAGGATATCGGCTTCAAATTCGGACTGGTTGTTAACTATCAACAGGAAAAGCCATATCAATACGACAGGTAATCATCAAAATATTTTTGACACAGTTATGTCCCGAGTGTTTGCATCCGCAAACAGTTCTCCTTTTACAACTAATGTCACTGACTCTCAATGATTGCCTACTAGAAACCTCAACCAGTTCTCGTGCCATGATTTAGGTACTTCCAAAGTTTAGCTCTGCTCATCAAGAGATTACAACCCGGAATCTTTGATGTGAGAGGCAGATACTCTACCCCTGTACTCCTGTCTCCCACAAGAAAATATTTCAGAAAGGGGAGAAAATCCGGGTAACCAGCATTTTCATACTTTTGTCAAGGACATTTTTCAGAAGTCTTTCGCGGGATCGTTGAAACATGGAATCGTTTGGTAAAGATATTAACCCTTAGGCTACTAAGCACGACTCAAGGATCTATTGCGGACAGTGTAGATCAAGATCAGACTGCACAGAATGTGCAGTCTGGTGTTGGATCTACACTCTCCGATAAGGAGATAATTTTCCCCCAAAAATAACTCCGAAATAGCAAAATTGTAGTTCTTAATATCGGCTTGAAAATTTCATTTTACTTATATAGCAGGTTAAGGGTTAATCAAGCTCAGAATGACTTTGATTTTGAGAGAAGAAGCGGAATAAAGTATCGTTCACGTAATACGATCCCATAATAAAGTATTGGAGGAATTATCTTTGTCTCAAGGATTTACAAATAGCTCTGTTTGTTTATTTTCAGATTATACTGTAAATAATGAGCAGGTCAATTGTAAATAGCCATTTTTTTTTAAATTGGAATTGCTTCTATCTATCAGTCACAAATCCCTAGTCAGCGTGCCAGCTTCAAGGGGTATTTCCACGAATAGGAACACAGTTTAGGCCTAACACCAGGCGTTATCGAACAAGTAGATTTATCTACAAAATCGAAATATAATGGTTGTCTTCAACTGGTGGAAAATCAGACGTCGTTCGACAGCAAACATATATATATGAGCCCAGTGAAAAAGGGACTTAATGCATCTGCGAAAAGTATCGACCCAGGTCAGCCTGCGCAGTCCGCGCAGGCTGACCTCGACCGAAACTTTTCGTAAATAGTCAATTTTCTGTATGTCCAAGAAGCAGCGTACCTTTTGATACAGTCGGTTGTTAGACATAATGAATTTTATGGATCCCTAATTATGTGATGTCTTGCCTGTTATCATGCATCACAGAGATGCATTAAGCCTCTTTTTCACAGAGCATGGCTCATTTCGGTGTGTCATGAGTTGGCGTCCCGTCATATGATTGCGTCCGCTTCGGTTGGCCCATGTTGTATTTCCTCTTTCATGAAAATACTGATTTCATATGCTAAATTGTAACAATGAAATGAAGGAGGGAAAAAGCAGGCCAAAAAGATGCATTAAAAACTGTTAATGTCGATTTTGATAAAAAAAAAAAATACGACAGCAGGCCTTAATATTGGTAGCCATGATGGAAATACTTTAGATTTACCTATACTTCAAAAGCACTTTAACCATTTTGTTGTAATCGATAAAAAGATGGGGTTTGATCTTTTCAGCGCGGATAAGTATTTGATCAACTTCGTTACAAAGTTTAACGTCAAGGTACACGGATGATGACGTCACAGGGTAGCCATTATGCTGTTGCATTAAGCGTTATCGTAGTACTCGCAAGTGATGGATGAGTTGTTAAGGAGACCTCATATCCAGACTACTACTATAATGGAAATATTTTTTCTTTCAATTTTTATAGCGTGAGCATTTTCACGAGACCGTAAGCACTGTAATGAAGAACTTTGACTTTGTTATCGCCCAATGTAAAAACTCGAACTCTTTCGACGGCTGAAACAACACTCCATTGAAACTCAGACACGGTTTTATCATGTGTGCTTGACGAAACAAGCGGACGGTGTAGATCCAAGATCAGACTGCACGTTCTGTGCAGTCTGATCTTAATCTATGCCGTCCGAAAAAGCCTCCTTTATCACATATGACTGTATAAAGGGTCGAGACATTTCAATTCATATCTTCCAATTTATTCCCGGATTCTAATGACAAATTGAAAATGTCAAACACAGGAGCAGTCTGCAGTAACAGAGGCCAAGGGTAGAGATATCATTAGACATATTGGCAGCGAATGTCACAAGAAATTACTTAGAAAACCCAAAGTAAAGTACAAACACAGGAAATAGATTTCCACGTGAACTTTTTTTCTAGGGTGAACGATTTGGCCATCAAGGAAATGTGTGGGGGAGGACTTGGCCTCTCCCTCCTGTCTACTATCTGTGAAAAGAGGTTTAATGCATCTGCAAAAAGTATCGATTCAGGTCAGCCTGCGCAGTCCGCGCAGGCTGAACTGGGCCGAAACGTTTTGCTATCGGTCAATTTTTCGTATGTCCAAGGACCAGTTTACCTCATGATTCAGTCGGTTGCTAGACAAAGCAAAATGGACTTTATGGATCCATGATCATGTGATGACTTGCTAGGTATCATGCATCGTGGAGATGCATTAAGCCCCCTTTTTGCCAGAGCATGACTTATCTTTATTTGCAGTGTTTACTACCGGAGCCCTGCTTTTAAAATTTGAGTTTATGCTAAGCTGATTCCGTACTCAACTTCAAATTTCATTAATGCCGTATACAGTGAGAAAGTTTGGGAAAAGATATTTAGCTAAGGAGAAGAAGGAAAGAATTTCTCTTAAAGTCCTGAATTTACTTCATTAGTTGTATCAAGTTCTATTTATACAACTTCGAAAGTCCATGTTCAGCTCAACTCAGCACGAAAATAGTTTTATAAGTACTGAGCCTGTTTTCCGTTTAAAGATACATCTATACTCGTTTTCAGCCAGTTTTTTTTTTTACCCATTTCATCTTTATTTTATCAAACTGTAACCATTCTTGTATCTCCATGCCAATTGTTGTCCCTGGCGGTTGCAAGGTTGCAAAGATTACGACCGATAGAAAATGCATTTCATCTTTGGGGCCATCAAAGAAATCACTGCTGTGACATTTCCGATAAACGTATTTATCAGTTACACCATAATACTGTATACCGGTAATTTATCTATGTTTATACAGCTGACTAAGTTCTGAACCATTCTATAGTCTATCGAATTTTTTACAGCGTTTTCTCTCTCTGGCTATAAGGGTGCATCTGTAAATTACATTTGAATAGGAAAGTGCGTGAATTTATAACACAGCCATCGTATCGTGAACCTAGATGTCCTTCGCAAAGAGACTAATGTAGGTCAACTCTCCCACAAAGGTCAACAGGTGCTTATTCACCATCCATTCAATTTGTTAACCCTTAGGCTGCCAAGCACGACTCACTGACCTTTTGCGGACAATGTAGATCAAGATCAGACTGCACAGAACGTGCAGTCTGATCTTTGATCTACACTGTCCGATATGGTATTTTCTTTTCAGTGAAATCAACTTTGAAATTGCGATATCTGGGTTTTTTTCTATTGTGTGGAAATTTTCGTTTCATTTATTTAGCAGCTTAAAGTTTAATCCATAACTCCAACACAATTTGCGGACCTATCATTTGTTGCTTATCCAGAAAGCTTCTGTAAGCAGCAGCGATCGTTCCAGCCTGTCAGAATATTTGTCTTGGCTCTAAAGACCCCATCACAACAATATTTGCTGATGCGGCCTTTTACGGTTGAAATCAGACTGCAGCAAATGTGCAGGTTCATCTGGAATCCGCTAAGCTGAGGCACTCTGAGACTCCCTGTCTGGAAACTGCAATTACTGCTATTTTAGTAGGTTTTTGTTTTGACTGACATTTTCGGTTTCAAACCCTTTACCAAATAGTCCCGAGTATAAAGAGTCCGATAAAGAGGCCTTTTGAAAAGACTGAGTGAAAAGGAGAAAATGCTGGTGACGAGCAATATCTCCTTTTCCCACAATATTTTGACTCTTTCACAGTCAAATTCCATTATTCGAGCAACTTTTTGTTTGCTGTCTGCAAAAGCAATCAGTTATGGATGAACCTAAAATTTGGTTGTCTGGTAAAGAGTTAACTCTTTACCACACAATCCCGACTTTTAACACCCTTGAGAAAGAAGCCTTTAGAAAACATTGTGGGAAAAGGAGAAAATTCTGGTAACCAGCATTTTCTCCTTTTCCCACAATGTTTTCTACCCTATCAAACAAAAATCACGTCATTTGAACCACACTGAAATTGTCGTCTGCAGATGCTTTCAATTTGGACTGGTATAAATTTTTGTCGTCTGATAAAGAGTTATGGGTTTAAAGGAAAATAGGAACGATATTTAAATGATTGAGCATGTTCTGTGAAAAGGGGGCTTAATGCATCTACAAAAAAATATCGATATCTTCCCCGCAGGCTGACCTGGGTCGAAACTTTTTGTTATTGGTCAATTTTCAATGACCCACATATTTTATAATTCAGTCGGTTGTTGTACAAAATGGATTTTACAGATCCATAATTATGTAATGATTTCCTTAGTATCATGCATTGCGGAGATGCATTAAACATCCTTTCCCCAGAGCATGGCTCATAATATTGAACGTGCCGAGGGCACGAACATTTTGTTTTTAACCTAAATATGGGAAGATATAAAAGAAACCGGGCCGATCCCATGAAGTGATGTGTAAATATCACGGGACAGTATAAAAAATGTCACCGAAAGCCAAATATTTATATAGCAAAAATGTGTTTTTCTGTTTCCAGTTATTCGACTCAACTTTTTAATAGCCATGGGTAAAGTTAGCCGAATTTAAGGTTGACTTAGATCGTACAAAACGTGCAGTCTGATCCTTAATCCACGCCGTCCCTGACGGCATTCCAAACAGCGACGAAAAAGCCTCTTTATTTAATTGAATAGAATAATTTTCGAAGCCCTCGAAAAAGCTTTTAGTTATTGACTTTGGAGCGAAACAGTTAATCTTGACACATGTACTTTTCTGACAGCTGTTTGCGTGGAACTGTCATTCACAAATCAATAACCCAACTTTACATATTAGCTATTGCTTCAATTTCTTTCAATTCATTCCTCAAATGTTTGAACTGGGTCAAGAATACATTTGATTCAGTTCACCGTCAAAATGTAGAAATCCCACCAGTAAACGTTTTGGATAAGGATAAATACTAGAAATATGAATAACTTTTCGGTATCGTCTACTTTTCCAACATTGTTTTTTATCAAACCAAGAAGAAATTTCAACTTTTGAGGCACATTTATATTATCGTCTGCGAATGCTTTCAATTTGGACAATCCTAAATTTCTGTCGTTTGGTAAAGGGTTAAAGGTAAAACCAAAATTGAACATTATAACCTGTTTATGTATCTATAGTATGTATAACCGTTTAACCCTTTCCCAAACAAGCCCTGGTTTTCACGTGTCTGCAGTACAAGTATTTTGAAAACACTGTGGGAAAAGGAGAAATTGCTCGTAATGAGCAATTTCTCCTTTTCCCACAGTGTTTTCTACCCTTTTTGAGACCTTTCCGCCATTTTCATCAAATTTAAAATTGTCATGTGCAAACTCTTTCAGTTTGGACCAGTTCAAAATTTGTCGTTTGGGAAAGGGTTAAATACCTTTACAATCCCGTTTTGGAACGACCCTAAAAGTGAAGACTTTTGAAAACATTGTGGGGAAAAGGAGAACATGCTGGTCAACAGCATTTTCTCCTTTTTCCCTCAATGTTTTCTACCTTTCAAAGATATATTTCTCTCTTTTAACCATATTTAATTTTTCTTCTGAACATGCTCTCAATTTGGATAAGTCTCTTCTGGTAAAGAGTTCATAATTTCAAATTATCCAGTTTTTTTTTCCGTTGCAGCTACGTAAAGCAGACGTAAATATACTAGATTAAATCAAATTCGGGAAAAAATAATAGATTATAAATTGTTCGATGTGATCTCACTATAACGTGTCTACTCACGCTATTTAGAGGCTAGACAGGAATCCGACTGAGCTGTCCGTAATGTTACTAGCATTTTTCTGAGAAATTTTGTGATATGATAGTATGCAACCAGACTAAATGAAAACACGTGAGCTATGCTCTGGCAAAAGGGGCATTAATGCATGTCCCGTGATGCAATATTTCAAGCAAGTAATCATATAATTATGGATCCATATAAATACATTTTGTACTTAAAGCGATAAGTTTTGTACCAAAAGCGATAAGTTTCGACCCAGGTGAGTCTGCGTGGACTGTGCAAGCTGACCTGGGTCGAAACCTTTTGCAGATGCATTAAATCCCCTTTTCACAGAACATGGCTCATGTATGAGAATGAAATATAGTATAAAATTTAAGTCGTGTCTTAGAAACAAAATAAATAAATGATTAAACCCACGAAACATTTTCCTTTTCTTAAAATATCTCTGCTTTGCATTACTTGTATATGTAACTGAGCCATGCTCTAGCAAAAGGGGGCTTAATGCATTTCCGTGATGCATTGCACAAATCAAGCCATCACATGATTATGGATCCATAATAGCCACTTTTTTAACATGGGGTGGAATGGTCCTTGGACGAACAGAAAATTGACCAATAGCGAAAAGTTTCGACCCAGATCAGGCTGCACGGACTGCGCAGGCTGATCTTAGTCGATGCTTTTCGCAGATACATTAAGCCCCCTTTTCACAGAGCATGGTTCAAAGATTAGTTGTGCATCTCGAATTATGGAGACTTTATTGCACTTGCAGTGCGAAGACTTAATCGTTTCCCATGTCTGGTCCCCCATTACTTGATAAATAACAGAAACGGCTTCTGTAGACAATATTTCACGTTATTACTTAAACAATAAATATTAGATTGACATCACAAATTGCGTCTTCTCTGTGACCGCAGATGACTCACTTCTTTACCAAACGACACAATTATAGACTTGTCCATATCCAAATCATGTGCAGACGACAAATAGAGAGCGGCTGAAATTGTGGAAATTGTTTTTGAAATGGTAGAAAACCTTGTGGGAAAAGGAGAAAATGCTGGTTACCAGCATTTTCTCCTTTTCCCACAATGTATTCTAAAGCCCTCTTCCTAAAGATCGTTAACACTCGGAATTGAGTTGTGAAGGGTTAAAGGGCTATTTGAACGGTGACTGGTTATGATATTTTCTAGTTAGAAAAAGGTGAACGCTAGTAATTTTTTTTTAATCATGAAATCTATATATCAGTCAACCATAATTATAGGGACAGAAGCTCTGTCGTCATCGGGCCCTGGCCGCGCAGTCGGTAGCGTACAGGACTTGAGACGGGGGGGGGGGGGGGGGTCCGCTTCGAATCACCCACTCGTCAAGTTTCTTTCCAAAGATTGATGATAGTCATAGCGACAGGATTCATTCCTCTCGCAACGCTGATCATTGTTTCGGCGATGGTTATGTGGGAAAGCAATCAGATGCTAAATAGTGCCAGAAATAGATAAGTCCCTGTCACATTAGTTTGCTAGAGTGTGAATAGAGGCCGCAGAGTATCCATTGTATATCAGTGTCATAAAAAGTGTGGGCAAATAGGCTAGCAGGTGCCCGTAGAATAAATATGTGCTCATTTTTTACCAATCGCAAACTTCCATCTATTAAATTTACCAAGAAGTAGGTCAAGAGTCGACGCATTAGCTACGCCGAATACCACACGTGTTATATGTTGACTCTGTATTTGCAAAGATTTCTCTTAACCCTTAAGCCGCTGAGCGTTACTCAACTCAGGACCTTTTGTGGACAGTGTAGTTCAAGACCAGACTGCACTGAACGTTTATCATGATCTTGGATCTACACTGTCCGTAAAGGAGATACCCCTCTTCCAGAATAACTTTGAAAAAGCAATATTGGGCTTTTACTGTCGACTTGAAAGTTTCATTTGATTTATTTAGCAGGCCCGTTAAGGGTTAATATCGCGGACGATGGCTCCCTGGTCGATCTACAAAGAAAACGAAGTCCGAACTCAATCTCCGATGTCCGTAGAATAAACCTAAAATGTGTACGCTGCAATATTATGAATGACCATTTTATTTTCGTAGAACATCATTTTTCTTTAATATCACTGATAACTATGTCACGCTGTTGCTTCTAAAGAGTTATTGCCCCGTACAAGAAATCAGGTTTCTTCGTACTTTAATTGAAATGCTTTTCCCCAGAGACATGTGTACATGGCAGCTTCACGAAGATCCATTTTGCGTTGATTTACTATGCCCGAAAGATCTAATAGTCTGTAAGCCCGAAGTTTAGTGCATGAGAAAATGATAAACAAGCTGAACATTCTACGGAGCCCAGTAGGTGTCATGCTCTACACATTTTTTATTTCGAAATAACGAAATCCTAAATCGTTCAAACGAAATACTATTTCGAGAAAACGAAATACTAAATCGTTAAAACGAAATGCTATTTCGAGAAAACGAAATACTAAATCGTTAAAACGAAATGCTATTTCGATAAAACGAAATGCTATTTCGAGAAAACGAAATGGGTATGTTCGGAACACTTTGTTGTAATCGCCCGCCATGGCTATGTGAGATGAGTGACTACACAGTCTGTACGATAAGAATTTATTAAATCGGCAACAATTTTCTTTTAAACCTATATCGTTATGGATTTTATGGCCTTTAATTTTTCTTAATCGTGACTTCGTTTTAACGATTTAGTATTTCGTTCTCTCGAAATAGCATTTCGTTTTAACGATTTAGTATTTCGTTTTCTCGAAAAAGCATTTCATTTTAACGATTTAGTATTTCGTTTTCTTGAAATAGTATTTCGTTTGAACGATTTAGGATTTCGTTATTTCGAAATAAAAAATGTGTAGAGCATGACACCTACCGGGCTCCGTAACATTCATAACCTGCTACGGTTTCTCTCAGAAAATGCACCATGTGGTTGAATATATTGGTTCTGTTGCTCTGTGCTGAAATTTTTACGATCGTAATGATTCTGTTGCTACCGTAATTGAAAGCCCTCACAAAAATAGAGAAAAACATCGCCATCTAGACATGCTCCTTTGTGTGTGGTCTCTGACATGAATTGTCACTTAAGACGCCGTTCTTACTGTTAGACTGTGACATGAATAAGATGGGCATTGTCACTCAGCAGAAAGTATCCTAATATTGTGAATTCACTGGTGTTATGGCTTGACCATCTCAAGTTGAGCCACGCTCTGACAAAGGGGGCTTTAATGCATCTCCGTGATGCATTTTACCAGGCAAGCCATCACATGGATGTGGAGTCATAAAATCCTTTATGTCTACCAACCGTCTGAATCCCTAGGTACACTGGCCCTTTGAAATGCAGAAACTTGACCATCAGCAAAATGTTTCGACCCAGGTAAGCCTGCGCGGACTGCGCAGGCTGACCTGGACCGAAACATTTTGCTGATGAATCCCTAGGTACACTGGTCCTCTGATATGCAGAAACTTGACCATCAGCAAAATGTTTCGACCCAGGTCAGCCTGCGCGGACTGCGCAGGCTGACCTGAGTCGAAACATTTTGCTGATGAATCCCTAGGTACACTGGTCCTCTGATATGCAGAAACTTGACCATCAGCAAAATGTTTCGACCCAGGTCGGCCTGCGCGGACTGCGCAGGCTGACCTGGGTTGATACTTTTTGCAATTGCATTTAACCCCCTCTTCACAGAGCGTGACTCAATTATATCGACATCAGACAGTACATCCTATGTCGTCTGACTTCGACTTAAATTGCCCACAAAAGGAACTGTAGTTGACTTTTGCATGCGAAGCTTTGATTTACCGTTTATCAAGTTCTTCTAATCATACAGAACATGCCTTAATCTGGGTTTTCATTTCACCCTTTACCACACAATCCCAAGTTTTAACGGCCCTGAGAAAGAAGCCTTTAGAAGAGGAGAAAATGCTGGTAACCAGTATTTTCTCATTTTTCCCCACAGCATTTTCTTCCCTATCAAATTCCATCATTTGAGTCAAATCTAAATTGTCGTCTGCAAACGCTTCCAATTTGGATACATCTACGTTCTCTATTCTCTATTTACCCGTATGTAGTTTTGTAAGAAATTGGAAATAACTCGATGTTAAAGATACATCGCTACCAGATTTCAGCCAGTTTTTAACCCATTTCATTTCTATTTCATGAAACTATAATCATTTTTGTACCTTCATACCAAATGTTGCCCCTGACTGCTGCAATGTCGCATTTTACGGATAGAAAATACATTTCATTTTTTTAACGGTCTCCAAAGACATCACTGCTGCCATATCCTGTTTAAATGAGGACAAATCCCTTGAGTATCTCTATCTTTTAACCACAGATATTGGTGATTTATCTATGTTTACACAGCAGACCAAATTCTGGGGTATTCTACATACTTAAAGTTTTAACAACATTTTTTCTCTCGGACTGAAAGGATGTATCTTTAAGAAACATCGTAAACTTCAAATGGATGGCACCAAATGTTTTTCTTAACAGCTCTCATATAACTTACTTCGAACAATTTAATTTGACAAAAAAACTTTAGTCCTTGCCCATCAGCAAAAGTGACATTCATATGACGATAGTCATGGCAGATACATGTAAATTTACTTCCTTATTTATTCGCTTTTTAAATGCTTCTTTAAAGGTAAGAAAGCATAGTAATGTTATGTAAATCCTTAATGTTTGGAATTGGTCATAAAATATCCTATTTAACCCATAGCCTGATACGCGACTCGGGGCGCTTTTGTGGGCAGTGCAGATCAAGATCAGATCTTGGATCTACACTGTCCGATACAGTACTTTTTCCCGGTGAGATAAACTTTGAAATCGCAATAATTTAGGTTTTAGTACTGGGTGGGAATTCTCATTTATCAAGCAGCTTAAGGGTTAAAAGAATTCGGAGGTATTTGGGAACATTTATGCGTTTAGAATAACAGAATCCCGTTTAATACAGAAAAATATCAACTGATACGTCACTTTAGGCTCATTAACGAGGATGAGTTGTCCTGCCCACTTAGGAGGTGTCTTTATCCAAAGTCGTACGCGAATGAAGCACCCATAAAGTCACTTAATTCAAAATTCCTTTCGATTTATTTGTTATATAGTGATTTCTACAGTTATTCCTACAGTTTCGATTATACTCTTACTCTACATGGGAGATTTTACCGATACAGATGGATCTATTATGGCCGTAAAGGTTATAGACACCTATGACGTCATCAGGGGAAAGAGCCGCACCTGTTTTCTCATTATGTGATGTTCACAACGACAAACAGTATGTGACCTGTGTGTATAAAAATGTATTGACGGAATATAAAAGGTTATTCTTGTCAGTACTGTTCGTGGTATTTGATACCGTTACCAAATGACGTATTACCCCCCTTTCGATACCTTTGGCGAAATAGAAACATTTGTGGATGGCGTAGATAAAGATCAGACTACATTGAACGTGCAGTCTAATCATTATCAACAGTTATCCGCTACCAGAGCCGATATTGTGACCAAAATGTCAGTTCATTTGAGATGGAATTTTCTTCTCAGCCTCGAACAAATGACGTGTTTTCACCGGGCGGAAGAGTTTGGTGCGCTTGTGAATAGACTAGTTATACTATTGCTTGCGCTGAATCTTTTTCTGAGCGTGTGTCTCGTACTTTCTTCCGTCTTGCCATGTTAGATACATATCAGTCGATAGCGTTGACACTAGAAGTTACGAAAAATGATATATGAATTGGTAAATAAATAAATGAATAAAGAGATCATTAAAATGGTAAGAAAAATGAATGAATGAATGAACGGACGGACGAACGAACGAGTGAATGAATGAGTCGGTCGGTCGGTCGGTCAGTGATATAGAAGAAAAATGTTACATAATTAACTTTTGTCCGTTATCATCTAATAGTGCTCGTACACACTTTACCACTGAAGTTAAGTGGTCAGGGACATTAGAAACAGCTACCTTAATTATGTGAGGAAAAAAGTTATAATTTTGGAAGAAAATGACATTTAATAAAGATCGTCAGGCCAACGGTCCCTTTCATTAACTTTTATAGCATTGTCCCTTGTCTGCCTATTTACTCTATGATTAGTGAATAGTTAGACATATAAGTTAACGTACAGACAGTTTAATTAAATATCAGATAGCACATTGTTTGCTGTCTGATCTTCTCTACTCTCTTTGATGTCCTGTTGTATATTCTGGACAAAACAGTTGAAGCATCTGGACCTGAATGTATCTGTTAAGCCTTTACGAAACAGTACAGCGTTACAAAGACCCCGACTAGGAAGGCGGCTTTGGGAGAAAAAAATGTGTGAAACACAGAAAATGCTGGTCATCAGCATTTTCTACTTTTCCCACACAGTTTTTTTCGATCATTACAAAGACAAATCAACATTTGAGCCACATTTGATTTGTCATTAGCAAATGCTTTCAAACTGGACAAGTCGAAAATGTTGCCATTTAGTGGTAATAATATTTTTGTTGCGTTTTACTGCACACTCCTGTGTGACTTTCTGTCTTGTTCTGTCAGAAATACCGCTGTGTTCTGATTTCATCTCCTCGGCCAATTTCTTTCCGAGGATTGATGATAGTCATTGCGACAGGATTCATTCCTCTCTCACTGCTGACCATTGTTTCGACGATGGTTATGTGGGAAAGCAGCCAGTGGCTTGGAAAGAATATTGTGCGGAGTACTGGTAACAGAAACTCCAGGAAAGCATGGATAAGTGCACTGGCCGCCGCGATATAACTGAAATAATGTTGAAAACGGCGTTAAACACCATACAGTCAATCAATCTGATTTCATCTCAATAGTAAAGATCCTATTAACGTGTGGTCAGTAAATAAATGACTTAATTGTAACTGCCCTTGGTGAACGCCATCAGGGTCCGTATTCACCAACCATTCTTAAGAACGTTCTTAGACTAATTCTTCAAGATATTCCAAATTTGAAAGTAACACAACTTCTGATTGGCTGAACCAAATGGTTTAGCCAATCAGAAGTTGTGTTACTCTCAAATTTGGAAAATTTTGGAGAACAAGACCAAGAATGTTCTTATGAATGGTTGGTGAATACGGACCCAGGTCTCAGGTTTTGACTCTTTCGACGCCTTTTCCTCCTTACCACACAGTCCCGAGTTTTAATGACCCAGAAGAAGAAAGCTTTGAAAACATTGTGGGAAAAGGAGAAAATGCTGGTAACCAGCATTTTCTCCTTTTCCCACCATGTTTTCTATCCTATCCAAAACAGAAATAATTATTTTATCAACATCTAATTTGTCGTCTGCAAATGCTTTCAATTTGGTCCAGTCTAAAATTTTGTCTTTGTTCTTAATTCATGGACATTTCGTTGATGGTTTCTTTGATTATCTTGCTACAAGAGACAGATAAGTTATTTTCAAATTCTGTGCGTGTGCAATGGTTGCAAAATTGTATTAGTATCTAGATCTTAGTTCACATCGGTTTGGGATTCCTATCGAACGGTGTTGAAATTTCGAGACGTACCGATTGATGCAACTCGCCGTAACTCTTTACCACACGGCAAAATTTTAGCCTTGTCCGAACTGAAACCATCGCAGATGACATATTGAGTCAGGCTAAAATGAATGTATTGTCTTTGATTGGGTAGAAAACACTCTGAGGAAAGGAGAAAATTTCCCAAAATGTTTTCAAAAGCCATTTTCTCAAGAGCGTAAAAACAGGATCGTGTAGTAAAGATAAGAGATTTATCATGGGTAAATCAAAATCGCTAAAGGAAGCAATCAAAGAACTCAAAGTCCTGGAAAGCGGATTTGTGGAGTGACATAAAGCTGTAATATGTTGTAATAAAAATATAACATCACATGCAACACATGCGCAATCATTTTAAAATTGAGTTAGCATTGCAATGGCAGGGAAAATCAAAATTGTTCTGCCGAGCGGGCGGGGCTGTAAATGTTATTCTACACACTGTTTAAATAAGGAGTGGTAAGTTGATCTGTCAGTCTTCTGCAGCTTTCTGCTGGCATTAGATTTCGGAATAAATATATGTGTGGGACAGTATACGGTAGTGACAAAAGCGAGATTGACGTGATTAGCTCTAACTGAAAGTAGAATGGGTAGAGCGCAAGCGTCAATGACAGTATATTTGGTTCAGGTCAAACCGATATCACAGTACAGTGTGAGCGCGCATGTGTCGTTACGCATGATGTATTTGGTTCCGGTCAGAACGATCACAGTAAGCGGATTTGCTATACAAATCCGCTAAAAAGGGGTAGGGTCATTCGGTAACGGTATCAGATACCATGACAAGATTATCCTTTTATTTTTTGTCAAAACAATCGGATAGAAAACATCATGGGGAAAGGAGAAAATGCTGGTAACTTTCCCAAAAAGTTTTCAAAAGCCATTTTCTTAAGGAGCATTAAAACGGGATCGCGTAGTAAGGGATTTATGAGGAATTTAGGGGTTTATTATTTTTCATTACAATAAAATTCAATTAACTCTTTACCACTAAATCCCGACTTTTAACGACCCTGAGGAAGAAGCCTTTTGAAAACATTGTTGGAAAAGGAGAAAATGCTGGTAACCAGCATTTCTCCTTTTCCCACAATGTTTTCTACCCTTCTCAAAACAAATTTCAATTTTTCAGTCACATATATTTTGTCGTCTGCAAATGCTTTCAATTTGGACCAGTCTAAAATTTTGTCGTTTGGTAAAGAGTTAATCATTCTACCTAACATGCACACAAATGCGTGCCTCTCATCAGTTACATACATATCGTTGATATCTTTATTGGTTCTGATGTTGTTTTTTCCCCACAGGAATTTTTATCTCATTTTCTAGATAACATTCGAACTTCCGAAACAAATTCGTGGCAGGCGACTTTGAAAATAATCTTGTAAAATATGTGTATGGAAAATAAAAATGAATCGAGTCTAAATGAATGAATACACGTAATAACGTTGTGGCAAACAAGGGAGACAATTTCTTTTTTTTTTTGCTTCCAAGATTTCAATAATAGTGCCTTACTTTTTCCCAAACGATAACATTTTAGACTTGTCTAAATTAAACGCGTTTGCAAACGACAAAGGGAACGCCAACTGGAATATGAAATTTGTTTTTGGGAGGGTAGCAAACATTGTGGGAAAAAAGGGGGAAAAAAGCTGATTAACCGCATTTTCTCCTTTTCCAACAATGTTTTCAAAAACCATCTTCCTACAGGTTATTGAAACTCGGACTGCGTGGAAAAGGGTTAAAGACGCAATGATATAAGCCGCACTCTGGCAAAAGGGGGCTTAATGCATCTTAAAGCAAGTTATCATGTGATTATTTTGTCTAACAACCTACCGTATCATAAGGTGGACTGGTCCTTTGACATACAGAAAATTGACGAATAGCGAAAAGTTTCGGCCTAGGTCAGCCTGCGCGGACTGCGCGGGCTGACCTGGGTCGATACTTTTTGGCAGATGCGTGAAGCCCCCGTTTCACAGAGCATGGCTCATATATTAAAATGCAAAAAAGGACAAAACAGTCTATACGTTATTTTTCTACAATTCTGCTGAGGTCTTATCCATTTTAGATATCAGCGAAAAATATCAATGGAAAATTTATAGCAGAAGATGTATTAACAATTCATTGTCTGCTTGAACATTTATAGTTATTCCCCCAATCGGCAAGGAATGAACCCGTCCAAAAAGAGGAATAAGATTGTCCATTCTAGAGTTCACAGGTGTGTGATGACAAAGTAAGCCATTTGCCACACAATCCAGCGTTTTAACGATCCTGAGGAAGAAGCCTTTCGAAAACATTGTTGGAAAAGGAGAAAATGCTGGCAACCAGCATTTTCTCCCTTTCCCACAATGTTTTCTACCCTATCAATAACAAATTCCATCATTTGAACTACATTTAAATTGTCGTCTGCAAATGCTTTCAATTTGGACCAGTCTAAAGTATTGTCGTGTGGTAAAGCGTTAACAGTCGCAGATACATTGATACAGCATCGTCTGTTTCGATTCAAAGATCTTTCCCGATTGGTAACGAATGACCTTGTCAAAATAGGCAGATCATAGATTTTTCATTGAAGAAATCAGCTGTATTTCGTTAGAGAATTTAGAGCAGAAGATGAACTGATATTCTAATGATTGTGTGAGTAATCACGTAACCCAAGATCAGTAATGAATGGACAAATTGGGGGAAAAAAATGAAATGAATTCGCTGGCTCGACCAAATTAAAAAAAAAAATGTGCATGAAATGAATCTGCTGGTTCGATCAGATAGAAAAATGCGAATGAAATGAATTCGCTGGCTCGACCAAATAGGAAAAATGCGCATGAAATGAATTCGCTGACTCGACCAAATAGGAAAAATGCGCATGAAATGAATTCGCTGACTCGACCAAATAGGAGAAATGAGCATGAAATGAATTCGCTGACTCGACCTAATAGGGAAAATGCGCATGAAATGAATTCGCTGACTCGACCAAATAGGAAAAATGCGCATGAAATGAATTCGCTGACTCGACCAAATAGGAAAAATGCGCGTTAAATGAATTATCTGACTCCCGTCTACAGCGTTCTAATTGGTTGCCAGTGTATACCCCAAATGGGTTCACCAAAAGAAACTGGTTATTTCTAAATTCAAGGGCATGGATATGCTCTCCGTGAAAGAAATACCTGCCGGTATTTGAAAACTCAACTTCTCTTTTCAAGCCTGTACAATTGAAAGTGGATGTCTGTCATCAGAGGTGGCTGAATACTCAACTAAATGCTACGAAGGAGAGGACAGAAGTTAAGACGAAGATTCAATAAAACACAGGTTATAGACTAGAAATTAAGCGGCGCTCTGGCAAAAGGAGTTTTGATGCATCTCCGTGATCCATTTCCCACGTAAGTCATCACATAATTATGGATCCATAAAATCTAGTTTGTCTGACAAACGCCTCGACCATGCGGTAGAAAGGTCCTTGGAAATGCAGAAAGTTGACAAATAGCAGAAAGTATCGATCGATGTCAGCCTGCGCAGACTGTGCAGGCTCACCTTGGTCGATACTTTTTGCAAATGCATTAAGCCCCCATTTCACACAGCGTGGCTCATTTGTAGACGACGACTTAAAGTTGGCTAAATTCATGGAATTTGTATTTAAACGGGTTGAAAATATTATTGGAAAAGGATGAAAAGGCCGGTTACCGGCATTTTCTCCTTTTTCAACAATATTTTTCACAAGTTTACTTCCCTAGGGACGTTAAAACCCAGGATTTTAGTAAAAGGGTTAAACGTTTTATGTGTAAACGCATTAGAACGTGAAACAAATTTGCAACAGATGATCGAGAAAACAAAATCGTATGAACAAAAACCTAGCATTAGCCATATTCTGTGAAAAGGGGGCTTAATGCATCTGCAAAAAGTATCGATCCAGGTCAGCCTGCGCATTCCGTTCAAGCTGATCTGGGCCGACACTTTTTGCTATTGGTCAATTTTCTGCATCATGCAAAAGGACCGGTGTACCACATGATTCAGTCGATTGTTAACCCTTTACCGTACAATGCCGCCTTTTAACGCCCTTGGAAAAGAAGCCTTTTGAAAACATTGTGGGAAAAGGAGAAAATGCTGGTAACCAGCATTTTCTCCTTTTCCCACAATGTTTTCTACCCTATTACAGAAAAATTGCACCATTCGAGCCACACTGAAATTGTCGTCTGCAAATGCTTTCAATTTGAACAAGGCTAAAATTTTGTGTCTGGTAAAGGGTTAAACAAAATGGATTTTATGGATCCAAAATTATGTGATGACTTGCTTGGTATCAATGCATTACGGAGAAACATTAAACCCTTCTTTGCCAGAGCATGGCTCATATTCCTAAAAGAATACACCTGAAATCATTGTTACAACAGGTGAACTTGCCCTTCCACCAATTTCTCGTTTTGTCACATTGTTTTTGAAAGCGACTTGGTATGAGACGAAATAAGACGTCTGGATGCGACCATGAATACTCGTAATAAACAACGTTCCGTCTTTTCCAGTAGCCTCTCTCACCGCTGACCATTGTTTCGACGATGGTTATGTGGGAAAGCAGCCAGTGGCTTGGAAAGAATATTGTGCGGAGTACTGGTATAAGAAACTCCAGGAAAGCATGGATAGGTGCACTGGCCACCGCGATATAACTGAAATAATGTTGAAAACGGCGTTAAACACCATACAATCAATCAATCTTTTCCAGTAGACAAAGCTTTAGAAACTCTAAACTGAAACAAGTTACGGACGACAAACAAAGTTGTGATTGAAAAGATCAAATTTGTCTATGATAGGATAGAAAACTTTTTAGGAAAGAAAACCTGCTGGTAAAAGTTCAAAGGGTGCAGCGATATTCAAGAAAATATTGTGGCAGATGGGAGACAATTCCTCGTCGTCTGCCAAACATACGTTAAGCTATTAAGTTATAAAAGGCAGGTCAACGCAGACGTCGAATATTTTTGTCGTTATGATGGTGGATAAGAAACGTATTATTCTAATTTCTTCTCTTTAAATCTTATCTTTTAATTAAAAAGTTATTGCCGGGCAACGGTATTTGATTACGTCAGCTTGAAAATAAAAGAATGGTGAAAAAAATCTTGTTTAACTCTTTACCACACAACAAAATTTTAGACCAGTCCAAATTGAAAGCGGTTGCAGACGACAAATAAAATGGGGCACAAACGACAGTACCCGTCTTTAAGATCGATGAAAACATTGGGGGAAAAAAAGAAAATGCTGGTAACCAGCATTTTCTTCTTTTCCCACAATATTTTCAAAAGCCTTTTTCTTCAGGGTCGTTAAAACGCTGGATTGCGTGGTAGAGAGTTATGCACACGAACGTCTGAATCTTGCAGCAGACACTTTCAGTTCTATACTAATGAGGATCTTTATGTCGGCTCATTGTGGAAAAAGGAGAAAATGCGGGTTACCCGCATTTTCTCCTTTTCAGACAATGTTTTCAAAAGCCTTCTTCCTCAGGGTCTTGAAAATTCGGGACTGTGTGGTAAAAGATTAGAAAACTTAAAGTCAGCTAAATGAATTTTGTTCAAATGATCGTTTTTTTTTTTTTTTTTTTCTTTCTTTCTTTTCTATGAAACGGTGAAAAACATTGTAAGGAAAGTATAAAATACTGATAACCACATTACTTGCATTATCCCTCAATGTCTTTAAAAGCCTTCTTCCTCAAGGTCTTGAAAATTTTAGACCATTTTGTAAGGGTTTAAACCATTTAGGGAAATTAGATTATCGGACTCGAAAATTTATCAAGCCTTATTGACCCCGTTATGTAAATCAAATCAACATCTTCAGTGAGTGGTAATGACCCAATATTACAATCAAGAGAACGTTTTGTCCGAAAATATCCCTCGAAGTCTGGTCCTGGATTTATACTGTACGCAAAAAAACCATACGTCGCGCATGGCAATCGTAGGGGGCATTGGTTTACTGTCTGATTGTAGCATTTGTCGAAGACAATGCCACTATGAGTTCAATACGGCATTTTGAAAATCATGTATCATATTTTGTGCAGAACCGAAGGAAGTAAACCCAATTAAACTCAATTTTTCGAAGTCAGATAAGTGTTTCGATTACACTCAGATATGAAAATGAAAGGGCGTATTAAAATAAATTGGATTAAGCCATCGATCATAGAAATACTTCATTTTTATCGAAAACAGCTTGATCCGCTATGGTCTTCACGTACTGATACACACAATATTTGTTTCCTGACAGCCCGAATCCGTGCTTGATCGTCCCAAACCAGTTCATTCCTGGGCTTATTCGTCCCTGGGTTTGTTCGCCAGAACTTGTTCGTCCCACAAGATTGCACCCTACTCTATTGAATTGTGCATGACTATATAGTAGGTTGACTTTCAAGCGAATACTTTAAAATTATTTTTAAGGTTTATTTTTCAAATTATTAATTCCGCTCCCTTGACAAATGCCACACCAGTGCTTTCAATGCTTTGATTTTTGTAATGTATCGATAATTCGAGAAGAGAAAGAAATTGGTCGACTTTTGAGAGAGTATTAAATTTTCGATCCCAGCTGTCTGTGGTCACGTGAATTATTTGCTGGAAAGGTACAGCCAATCAACGGTCAAGTACATTTCAAACATGGAAATACATGTATAAAAGGGTTTAAACAGAAAGGGAGGAAGGAAGGAAGCGATAGGTTGATTGGCTGTCCAATCAATGCAATTCAGATCAATCATTTAATAGATCCGATCCGATGCGATCCAATCCAATCCATCGATCGATCCAAAATGGCCTTAACAGTAGTTTTGCTTGTTTTTGAAATTGCGAATCTATTACATCTAATCATTCTAAAGCCTAGGGTTAAAGATCTAACGAAAAACATCAAAACTGTTTGTTTTTTCCTGCTACTTTATGGGCCCTAAACATTTGATTATTCAGAGAATTTCCAACTTTAATCCCAAATTCAAAACTGAAAGTGCAGAATATGAATTTTAAAACACTCCTAAATAAAAAACTTTATGTAAATATGATGATTATTGTTAGCATTATTGCAACATTTGAATGAGCTATTGATACGCTTTTTCATCAGTTTTCAATAATCAAAGCACTGCGAGTTCCGATAATAGATTTGAGTTACGGCAAAGGTTTTGCACCATAAAATTAACCTTTAACCCTTAAGCCGCTAATCGCGACCCTCTGACCTTTTGCGGACAGTGTAGATCAAGATCAGACTGCACAGAACGTGCTGTCTGATCTTTGATCTACACTGTCCGATACGGTATTTTCTTTCCGGTGAAAATCAACTTTAAAACTGCAATCTTTAGGCTTTTAGTATTGGGTAGACATTTGCGTTTCATTTCAGCAGCCTAAGTGTTAACTAACAATCCCGTGGATGAACTGCCTCGAGGAAAGGGCTTTTAACCCGTAGGCTGCTAAGCACGACTCACTGACCTTTTGCGGACAGTGTAGATCAAGATCAGACTGCACAGAACGTGCAGTCTGATCTTGGATCTTCACTGTCCGATAAGGAGATATCTTTCCCCAAAAAAGATCTTTGAAATAGCAATTTTTTTTTTTTTTTTTTTTTTGGTGGGGGGGGGGGTTCTATCGGCTTGAAAGTTTCATGTCATTTATTTAGCAGGATAAGTTTTAAAAACATGGTGGGAACAAGAGACAATGCCGGTAACCAGCATTTTCTCCTTTTCCCGCCGCTTTTTTTCCTGTCGTATCTAAGATAAACACCTTGATAGATGCCAATTTCAATGTGTTGCCCGCAAATGCTGTTAACTTGGATAAGTCTAATATTTTGTTGTCTGGTAAAGAGTTCGTCGAATTTCAAAAATACTATGGGTAACAGAATATTTTCAATTTAAATCAAAAATAAAACCAAATCTTTTACGTAACATGTGATTATTTATTTTTCCGTTATCTCCGGGACGTTTTGTCGATTTCAACAAAGGATGTTTAACCTTTCAACAATACAATATAGATTCTGCTGACATTTAACTCGTTCAACTGTAGTAGGCAGTATGAATAGCTGTTATAGATGGGATAGATCAAGATTCAAATGCGCAAAGCTTGTAGTTTAAACATTAATCAACACGACCCACTACTTCATTTTAGATATGAACCATGCTCTGTGAAAAGGGGACTTAATGCATCTGCGAAAAGTCTCGACCCAGGTCAGCCTGCGCACTCCGCGCAGGCTGACCTGGGCCGAAACTGTTCGCTACTGGTCAATTTTCTGTATGTCAAAGGGCCAGTCTACCTTCTGATGCAGTTGGTTGTTAGACAAAATGGATTTTATTGGTCCCTAATTATGTGTTGACGTGTTTGATATCATGCATTACGGAGATGCATTAAGCCCCCTTTTCCAGAGCATAGCTCATTATTATACAATGGATTGTCCTTTAACCCTTTCCCAAACGGCAAATTTTGGACTGGTCCAAATTGAAAGAGTTTGCAGACGACAATTTTAAATTTGATGAAAATGGCAGAAAGGTCTCAAAAAGGGTAGAAAACACTGTGGGAAAAGGAGAAATTGCTCGTTACGAGCAATTTCTCCTTTTCCCACAGTGTTTTCAAAAGACTTGTACTGCAGACACGTGAAAACCAGGGCTTGTTTGGCAAAGGGTTAAGCCGGTCGAAGAAGTTGAATTCATTTATTTGGCAATGAAACACTTAACCCTTTACCAGACTACATATCTTTAGACTTGTCCAAATTGAAAGCATTTGAAGACGACATGATTCATGGTTCAAATGACAGGACTTTTTTTCTTTTCAAAATGGTTGAAAACCGTATGGGAAAAGGAGATAATTTTCTCCTTTTCAATAATGCTTTCATAAGCCTTTTTCCTATTGGTTGTTAAATCGAGGGATTGTGTGGTAAAGGGTTAAAATGTTATCAAATCGATATCTGACGAACAAATACAATAAAGTGTGCAACAAGTTGTTTGATTGGATCTCCGCCATACTGTATGGAATTTTGGTGAAAAAACTCGAGACTGTATAATAAGTGTAGTTACCTAACGGACCCGCAGGCTTATTTTGGACTACACTCCTCGCATAAGACATCAGGCATCAGGCAGTACACTGAGATGCAACAACATAAAACCATCGGAAAATGATTTTGATCGAGCAATTCATTTGAAGTACTTCTTAACCTTCTCAGCCAAGCCCCCGTATCTCAGTAGCGTACAGGACTTGAGAACAGGAGGTCGCTGGTTCAATCCCCGGCTTGGCCAATTTCTTTCCGAGGATTGATGATAGTCATTGCGACAGTACAGTATCAATTCTTCTCTCACCGCTGACCATTGTTTCGACGATGGTTATGTGGGAAAGCAGCCAGCGGCTTGGAAAGAATATTGTGCGGAGTACTGGTAAAAGAAACTCCAGGAAAGCATGGATAGGTGCACTGGCCGCTGCGATATAGCTGAAATAATGTTGAAAACGGCGTTAAAGCACTATACAATCAATCAACCATAACCTTCTCAGGAGTTCTAGACTACTCCAAGCATGGTGCTGTCCTAGTGCTGGTAAAACCCAGCAAAGACTTGACAAATTAAGCTTTCGCCGTGACATGACTGGTGGAAGCGGTTGAATCGATTCCCACTTAGGATGTTTTGTAATGACTACCAATCAAAATAAGCCAAAACTTAGTTTGCAGTGATCATTTAACCCTTGAACTGCTAAATAAGTTAACTCTTTACCAGACGACAAAATACCAGTTCCAAATTGAAAGCATTTGCAGACGACAAAATAAATGTGACTGAAAAATTGAAATTTTTGGGGGGTAGGATTGAAAACATTGTGGGAAAAGGAGAAAATGCTGGTTACCAGCATTTTCTCCTTTTCCCACAATGTTTTTAAAAGGCTTCTTTCTCAGGGTCGTTAAAAGTCGGGATTGTGTGGTCAAAGGTTAAGTGAAACTTTCAAGCCAATATTAAAAAAACCCAAATATTGCAATTTCTGTGCAGTCTGATCTTGATCCACGATGGCCGCGAAAGCGCGTTGAGTCGCGCTTAGCAGCATATGGGTTAAGAGGGTAGGACCTGAACTCAGCATAGCACGATATGGTCATCTCAATATCGCCTAATAGGAGTACGCCTTATACAAAGAACTCAAAAGTCCTGAAAAGTGGATTTTTGGAACACTAAAAGGCTGCGATACGGTATATTTTCCGTTGTCTGCGCATGTCATATTCTTTTTTGGTTATTTCCGTTTATTTATCGTCGCTACCGGTTGCCCATCTGAGCGACGCCCCCAGAAGACGGTTAGTTGTTACGGGGGATAGTGCAAGGATACAGGTCGATACTACTGAGAGCTTCGCCTGGTTCTTTAACGTGCTCGGCGTATAGCACCGTCACACGGGACCTCGGTTTAATGTCTCATCCGAAAGACTATTAGTAATTTTTTAGTTGGCCAGCCGGGGATACGAACCCACAATCTGTAGGACATTGTGTTCACAAGTCCTACGCTCTACCTACTGAGCTATATCGGCTGGTATCATATTCTTCGAAGATTCGACCTGTCTTATATGACGCATCACCCATCCCCCGTATACCGGGGAAAAGTAGGGCTTATATTGAAGCTATTAGCCTATTACTAAAGCATGTAGGGGCTATTTTAATAAATGGTCGGTGCATAGGTTACATGTTAGCCGATCATAGCTGAATGAATGGCACCAGGTAGCGTTTTATTGAGTAAACGTTTATTTTATTTGAAATTCAAAGTCACGGTTGTTGTTTTGAAAAATTACTCCGCTTCTGTACCCAGGATGCCCAAATTAGATGGATGTGTATTTGTAGAATGCCATCTAGCGGGGGATAATGGTATATTTTCTAAAACATGTAATGTGCATGTACTTAGGTAAGGGGTAAGCAAGGGCAAGGAAAGGTCGAGGTCGGGGTGTACTCATCCTCGTTGACCCAGTTCCGATGTATTCCGGAAACTACATTTATCGCCCCTGGGTTATCTCGCGTGTGTCGTCTCGTTCTCATGAATTATTCATGAGGCATTTTGATTGGTAATCTCAGTTTTTCAGTGAGAAAATTTAATCTATCTTTATCAACCATATGCAATCTTTTCTATTTTTACCTCGTCTACAACCAATCAAATCGCTTGTTTTTTCAGGTCTTTTCAAGCTTTGTTTAGTCTTTTGTGTTTTACAGACTGGTGTAGACGACGTTGAATTTGTACCTGACATTTTTTGCAGTTCACTATAAATAACCTGCACATCGTGTTCACATATTTGTTGTTTTAAGAGGATGTCAGATTTCAAATTCACGATTTTGTTCAGTTTATTCGCGTATATACAACAGACCTCCCCCCCCCCCCCCGCTACATACTCCTAGGGACTGCAACAGCACGCTGTATTTCTGAATATTTGCCTTTGTATACAAGGATTTGTAATGTCTGCCCTGGATTGTCGTAAAGCAAATGCCACAAAAGGGAGGCCCACCGGCGGCCGCCATATTCGTTGGTAATGATGTGGGTTTTACCCGGTTTATTCATAGTAACGGAAGAAATGTGATTATCCCCCACTACAAGAGAGTATCGTTATGTTATCGACAATTCGATTGGCATTTGGGTGTAATTCGCAATCTTATGAATATTCATAAAAACGACGATTTCGCAAATGAATGTCCCAGGGGTGATGAATGGTAATACTTCACACCTCGGTTAACGACGGTGGAGTGTACCACGTAAAACTGAAAGTAAATATAGCAAAAGCGTGTATGACACTATTTGGTTCAGGTCAAACCGATTACATAGTACAGACCAAGTCAGCGCGCATGCGTCGTTACGCATGATGTATTAGGTTCCGGCCAGTTCGATCACAATAAGCGGATTTGCTATACGAATCCGCTAAAAATACTTGCAGTTTTTTCTTTTTTACTAAGTCGAAATTTATGTAGCACGAATAAGATTCCGCACAATTCGACAGGAAAGAGACTACTATACAGACAGACAGATCAATTATCTCATCTCACTTTGCGCAGCTTGCGACACGCTGTTACAGACAGAAGCAAATCAATCTTTGCGCTTTAGTGAACACGGTTCGTTCTGCACGCACAAACGATAACAATTTATCACGTTAACTGCTACAAAATGCAGCTGCTTTTTCTAGAGTTCACATTTTGCACTGTCTACAGGTCTTTATCTTACAATTAATAGTCCTTATACCAACACGTGGTAGTCTCCCCTGGGTTAGCTGTCATTGCGTCAGTAATAAGAAAAGAGTACTGGTCACAACACTGAGCTGGGTTCGTATTCACCAACCATTTTTAAGAACGTTCTTAGTCTGATTCTCAAGGATTTTCTTGACACGAAAGTAACACAACTTCTGACTAGCTAAATTAATTGGTTTAGCCAATCAGAAGTTGTGTTACTTTCAAATTTAGAAAACCTCGAAGAGTAAGACTAAGAATATTTTTAAGAATAGTTGGTGAATAGGGACCTCTGATCTTTATTAAGTGGTATTTAGCTATATAGAAAGGATATTTTTCGTTCTAAAAGCCTGTATATGAGCTTTATTTTTGTTATGTAAGTTGTCATAGAGCAGTACGGAACAGTTCATAGAGATAAACTGCCATTTTTTTTTCCGGCTTAGTGGAGTGTTTGACCTAGGTATGGTTTGGTGCGCACATCTCCTTATCGGGAAAGCAACATGCTTAGTGTTCAGATGGGTGACCAAGCCATTTTATTTTACTCATGTATTTTCAGACACTAGCAGCAGTAACTGCCCCTTTTTTCAAGTATGATAGTGTTTATTTTGGAAAAAAAAAAACACTTTTCAACAATTTGAAAAACAATAAGGAAAAAGAGGCAACTTGCTGGCGAGGTTTATTTTCTTTATTTCTCTTCATACTGAGCCACAAGAGTTGTAGTATTTATATTCCAGTACCTTTATGTCATTTCCCTTGTTTTAACCCTTTCCCAAACGACAAATTTTGGACTGGTCCAAATTGAAAGAGTTTGCAGACGACAATTTTAGATTTGATGAAAATGGCAGAAAGGTCTCAGAAAGGGTAGAAAACACTGTGGGAAAAGGAGAAATTGCTCGTTACGAGCAATTTCTCCTTTTCCCACAGTGTTTTCAAAAGACTTATACTGCAGACATGTGAAAACCAGGGCTTGTTTGGGAAAGGGTTAAAGATATTTCTAATGTGTTTCGTACCCTTATTTTCAAGGTTAAATACGCTTATGGCCTATAAATATTTAGTGACGATATAGGGACGCCCCACGAAGCGAGTAGCGAATTGTAATTTTATAGTAAAACGCACTTTTTGGGAAACAACTTATCTCGGCAAGCTTTGGGCATATTACATGATTTTCAAATACTGTCAATTAATCTCAGACCTAGCAGACTATTAGGGTATGGTATCTGATCTGCACTTTCTCTGTGTATCCTACCAAAAATTACCAAATGACTGCAGTGTTTGAGACAGTTGTTAACACTGTTGGCGCCGAATAAGTGACATCGACATATTCCGTTAGTAAAAGATACGAGAGGTTGTAGAATTTTTCATTGCTTTTTTATTGGCGGTAATATCTTTGCGGTTATTTGACGGATTAAATCCAAATTCCATAACAACAAAGAATTCGATAAAAATGCATTTATTTTTTTACTTGATTTTTTACAAGATGGCAAAGTTTTAGACTAATCCGAATTATAAGCATTTGCAGACGACAAATGAAATCTGACTCAAATGATGAGATTTGCCTTTAATAGAGTGGAAAACATTGTAGGGAAAGGAGAAAACGCCGGTTAACGGCATTTTCTCCTTTTCCCACAAATCTTTTTAAGTCTTTACCAAACGACAAAATTTTAGACTGGTCCAAACTGAAAGCATTTGCAGACGACAAAATAAATGTGACTGAAAAATTGAAATTTGTTTTGGAAAGGGTAGAAAACATTGTGGGCAAAAGGAGAAAATGCTGGTTACCAGCATTTTCTCCTTTTCCAACAATGTTTTCAAAAGGCTTCTTTCACAGGGTCGTTAAAAGTCGGGATGGTGTGGTCAAGGGTTAAAGGCCATCGACCTCAGGGTCGTCTAAACTCAGGATTGTTTTGTAAACGGTTAACTCTTTACCAAACGACAAAACTTTAGACTGGTCCTAATTGAAAGCATTTCCAGACGACAAATCAACCGTGGCTCAAAAATTGAAATTTGATTAGGGAAGGGTAGAAAACATTGTGGGAAAAAGAGAAAATGCTTGTTACCAGCATTTTCTTATTTTCCCAAAATGTTTTCGATAGGCTTTTTTCTTCATGGTTGTTAAAAGTCGGGATTGTGTGGTAAAGGGTTGAGCTATGCTCATCCCATTTTATCAAACACAACCTTTGGGAATCCTTTCTCGTTTGACATTGTTCGGGCAACAAAAATGCTTCACAGCTGTTAATATCCGACATTACACAACAGACTGTCTGATATCAGATGGATGCGTTTTATCAACGGTCGTGGCCTGATTTTTGTCGTGCGATTATCAACGATTATAACTGTTCCCGAATGCGACTTCGGTGTTTGACGGGTCGCACCCGAGTACAGAATCGATCGCGAAAAAAATGGCGAAACCTTAACGCAGATTTTGTGCGCACGTTTAAACTCTCATATTTTCACAAGTTGCCGACAAAACTAGAATTTGAACATATCTGTTGCTTGCGCATTCAATAACCCTTCGATTCAAATACAACTGAGGCATGCTCTGTGAAATGAGGGCTTGATGCATCTGCAAAAAGTATCGACCCAGGTCAGCCTGCGCAGAATGCCTTGGCCGAATCTTGTCGCAATTGGTCAATTTTCTGTATGTCAAAGGACTAATCTACCTTATGATACAGTCGGTTGTTAGACATAATGAATTTTAAGGACCCCTAACTATGTGATGTCTCGCTTGTATGGTGCATAACGACGATGCAGTAAACCACTTTTTGCCAAAGCATGGCTGTTTTTTTTTTTTTTTTTCAATTTAAATGATATACCCTAGACATTAAAACAACAGTTTAATTCATCTTTTACTCGAGATGTTTTCTTTTCCCAAAACATGATACAAAATGGCCGCCAAACACGATAAATTTCGATAGTTTTTTCTAGATTTACATGTTTTAAATGGGTTCTAAAAGCACTTTAGGTAATGAAACGTTAATGATTCGTCCTTTTTTATGTGCGTCACTATCAATTAATTGCATTTCGCTGCATTACAGATTAACCTTTTCCCAAACGACAAATTTTGGACTGGTCCAAATTGAAAGAGTTTGCAGACGACGATTTTAAATTTGATGAAAATGGCAGAAAGGTCTCAAAAAAGGGTAGAAAACACTGTGGGAAAAGGAGAAATTGCTCGTTACGAGCAATTTCTCCTTTTCCCACAGTGTTTTCAAAAGACTTGTACTGCAGACACGTGAAAACCAGTGCTTGTTTGGGAAAGAGTTAAAGCGACGAAACAGAGAGTCAGTACAGCGCTGTATAGCTTTTCGCTCGGAAAATTCACGATGAACTTGAGATGCTAAGGTACACAATTAACGTCCAAATATGAAAAGAAAAAAAAAAAACTTCTCATGAATGAGACTACGTGGATTACCATCAATCCATTCACCCTTAGACAGCACTCGTCACAACTCAGCCGATTCCATACCTACATCTAACCTCGTCTGTATGAAAGAGGTTTCCATTTTGAACCTCCAATCGCAATATCTTAAACATGGCGGCGCCCAAGTAAATCACTTAGCAACGACATGAACAACCACGGTGAAGTTTTTCACATCTATCGATCTGTCAGTGAAAGCTCCCGACGGAATTGATAAACCACGCTAAAAATTGAATGTACAACGTGTTCGCCGACGGAAATATTCTTGAAAAGAATATCGATAGGAAATTGTGACTCATGTTTATTTTTTAAGAGAAGCCTTACAAGTTTAATAACAGTAAAACGGTGTACTTCCGGGGAAGAAATATACCGTGCAGGTGCATATCAAGCTACGTGGTACAGCCGAGGGATTGATCACCGGATCACCCGAGGTTTACCGAATGCCTGAGACAGATCATACGATTTTCGCCTATCAATCATTGATTGATTTTCCGTTTATTTATCGTCGCCACCGGTTGCCCATATGGGTGACGCCCCCTTATGGCTGATAGCTATGTCACGTGGATAGTGCAAGATACAGAACGAAACCCATCCTAAATTACATCTGGTTCTTTAACCTGCTCGATGTAAAGCATCTACACTCGGGATATCGGTTTATCGTCTCATCAGAAAGACCATTAGTAATTTTAGATGGCCAGCAGTGGGGCTCGAAGCCACACCCTCAAGTGACCCGAGACTTTGATGTTTACGAGTCCTACGCTCTACCACTTGAGCTATTCGGGCTGGTAAGTTGCTTATAAATCGTGCGACATCTTTATCTAAACAGGCGTAAGTTTTATCGATCGACAATTCACAGATAAAATTGTACGATTAGATTTTCATAGCCGTGCGATCGTTGATAAAACGCACTCCTAATCCGCAAAGTTTACTACTTGTTTGTAACAGAATATTTCAACAGAGACCCCAAACGACTGCTGTTAAATTCTTTACATTATTTCATCACTTCCAGCGTAAAGAATGACATGAAATTTAATAGTCAGTGAAACGGGCTATAAGTGAGCCATGCTCTGGCAAAAGGGGGGCTTAATGCATCTCCGTTATGCATTGTACCAACCAAATCATCCCATAATTATGGATACATAAAATACATTTTAGTCTAAACATCGACTGGATCCGGAAGTAAAATGGTCCTTTGATATGCAGAAAATTTACACACAGCAAAAAGTTTAGGCCCATGTCAGCCTGCGCGGACTGCGCAGGCTGACATGAGTCGATAGTTTTTGCAAATGCATTAATCCCTCTTTTCTCAGAACATGGCTCAATTATATTGAAATTATAAGGCATTTTTTGCGTTTTGTGCTCACTGTATCTTACAAGTTTTCAGATGGGTAAAGTTCAAATTCTACGAGTACAATCAAGAACCCTATAAAATGTCTGTAATGTTCTAGTTTCAACTTATTTTATCATTTGCAACCTTCAGGTATCATTTACCAGTATAACAGACAAGTCCGGAAGGTTTAACGAGATTTTAGAAGAACGATTTGGAAAACATTGTCGGAAAGGATCAAATGCTGATAACCGCCATTTTCTCCTTTTCCCCCGCATTTTTTTCTACCTTTTAATTTCTCGTCTGCAAATGTCTTCATACATGCGCGATTCTAAACTTCTGTGGTCTCATAAAGAGTTAAAGTAATGTGTGCAAACATTTGTCTGCTATAGATATCAGACTACATAGAGCATACCGTTTGATATCTGAGATAGACTGTTAACTGTTCGACAAAATGTCCTTGTCTTAATCATTAGGCTACTGCGTGCGACTCAAGAATCTTTGCGGACAGTGCAGATCAAGATCAGACTGCACAGAACGTGCAGTCTGATCTTGGATCTACACTGTCCGACAAAGAGACATTTTTCCCCCAATTAATACCTTTGAAAAAGAAAAATTTGGGTTTTTACAAGGGCCTTAAAAGTTTCATTTTACTTATTTAGCAGGTTGAGGATTTACTCCCAAATGACTTATTGTTTTAGGCGAATAGATGACAAAATAAATGCATAGGTATTTAAAGTCGATAACAGATACCCCCATATACGGTGGCACTGAGGTGACATCTGCATTTTTTTGTATTTATCTCGTTCCCACGAGATAATCATTCGTTTTCTCGATTTTTTTTTTTTTTTATAAAAAGTTATGCAAAAAACAAAATTCGTTTTCTCGATTTTTTTTTTCTTTTTTAATAAAAAAATTATGCAAAAAACAAAATTCGTTTTCTTGAGTTTTTTTTTTTTTTTTTCACACAAGAATTATGCAAAAAACAAAAATCGTTTTCTCGAGTTCTGAAAAAATCGTGGATGCAAACTACCATGTTGAATGAAACTATGAAGAACATGGACGCCGTAAAAAAATAGGAATTAGTACGAGGAATCTGATTGGATGATCATGTCGTGAGCACGACTTATTATCTCGTGCGAAAGACATAATGGATGACTTGGATTGGCTGATTATCTCGTTCGAACGAGATAGTATTTCGTTTTTTGCATAATTTTTTATATGAAAGTAAATCGAGGAAATGAAAGTTTTTTTTTTTTTTTCGCAAAATTGTTTATTTAAAAAAAAAAAAAAAACCGAGAAAACGAATTTTGCTTTTTGCATAATTTTTTATTTAAAAAAAAATCGAGAAAAACGAGTTTTGTTTTTTGCATATTTTTTTATATAAAAAAAACAAAACTTGAGAAAACGAATTATTATCTCGTGGGAACGAGATAAATACAAACAAATGCACATGTCACCTCAGTGCCACCGTACCCATATGATAGTTTCATTTTTTTTTCTGTGGGTAGGGCCTGGGGTGTAGATGATATCATGATACCCCGGAAAATATCACACTGTTCAGATCTTAGATCAGACCGCTTTTTCTGTGCAGTCTGATCTTCAGCAAGAGTATATAAAAATCGCGTTTTGATCCGAAAAGGTTTTACTATTGTACAAACTTTGAATAAAACACGTTTAAGCTAAGTACGTTTTAGCCCAAAGAAACACGACATACAATTGCTCGAAACTTGACATTGGTTTCATGTCATTTCTTATCTGAATTGGATGAATAAATTTGATTTAGATAGAGTACATTTTCGTTCAGTTATGCGATTTTACTCGTTTGTTTGTGAGATAACATTTCGATTGACAAGTGCGTTTTAAATTTTAACCCTTATCCTGCTAAATAAGTTAAGTAAATCTTTCAAGCCGGTGGTAAAAACCTAAAAAATGTTTTTTCAAACGAACAAAAATATCTCGTTATCGGACAGTGCAGATCCAAGATCAGACTGCACGCTCTGTGCAGTCTGATCTTGATCTACACTGTCCGCAAAAGGTCATTGAGTCGCTTTTAGCAGCTTAAGGGTTAACCTTTTACCATACGACAAAATTTTAGAGTTGTCCAAACTGAAAGCACTTGCAGACGACAAATAAAATGTGGCTAGAAATGACGAGATTTGGCTTTGAAAGTGTAGAAAACATTGTGGGAAATGGAGAATATGCTGGTTAACGGCATTTTCTCCTTTTCCCACAATGTTTTCAAAAGCCATCTATCTCAGTGTTGTTAAAACACGGGATTATTTGGTGAAGGATTATGGGTACTCTTGACATTCCTTTTGCAATGTTCAAAACATCAAACTCGGGGCACTTTGATTATTCTATAATATCAAGTACCACACAAATACAACTCTTCACGCACCTACAGCAGTAAATATAAGAGCCATACTCTGGGAAAAGAGGGTTTAATGCATCTCCGTGATAAATGGTACCTAGCAAGTCATCACATACTCATGGCTCCGTAAACTCAAGTTTGTATCACAACCGACTGAATCATGAGGTACACTGGTCCCCTTTACATGAAGAAAAACTGACCAATAGCAAAAAGTTTCGACCCAGGTCAGCCTGCGCGAACTACACAGACTGACCTGGGTTGACACTTTTTGCATATACATTAAGCTCCCTTTTAACGGAGATGGCTCATATATAGTCTTAATTCAAATCTATTCAAAATACTTTATTATGCCCAAATCCTTATAACAAAATATATACATGTAACTATTACAAAATGGTCACCCCTTTGTTCAAACGCCCAAAATTGTAATATACTAAAAGTAGCCATACAGTTTATACATAACGAAGAAATATATGTCATGTTGTATTTAAGGGTGTTTTGCAAGAAACACTGATATACGACATAAAATCTAAATAACCCCCTTTAATGTGTTCGCAGATAAAAACCGCCCCGCTTGTTTCCGCTATGGATGCCATTGTTCTGAAATCGTGACTTTACCGAAATTTCTTAGTTCAGTCATGCTCTGTGAAAAGGCTTTCATACATCTGCAAAAAGTATCGACCCAGGTCAGCCTGCGCATTCCCCGCAGGCTGACCTTGGACGAAACATTTTGCTTTCGGTACATAATCTGCATAGTCCAGGGACTATCCTACCGCATTATTCATTGACAAACTTGACTTTATGGATCCATAATTGTGATGACTTGCTCTGGAAAATGCATCACAGAGATGCATTAAAACCACTATTGCAAGAGCACAGCTCATTTCTGTTTGACAACCGGTGTCGTAAGTTTTGGGTCTTAGATTTAATAACGAGAACTGCAGTCTCCTTTCTGGTGAAAAGTTTCACAGAAAATCTTTACGGAAAATGTGTCGATTCATCATACACCCCCACAGTTTATATTTCAGTTGACTCCTTTGATGAATTACTGTTCGAAAACAATTATATTTTTTGTATGATAATATATATGATTGCAATTCGTTACAGGAACAAATTACCATATAGGTTATTTTTAGATATGCCACTAGATGTCACATGGGAGATGGATATGTTTCAAGAAATAGAAACTGCTTTTTGTAAATGACTTAAATGCTTACTCGAAATTAGCAGTTGCATGCAAAAAGTCATTTTGTCACATAACTACCCTTATTTTCAGCGTAACACAGCTATTACGAATTTTCTTATCTTACACACGCTTGCGATAAGCAAATAGTGCCGTATTTAATCAAAGCTTTGTATTCACACGCCTCATTTCTACATAATTACTGACCCAGATTTCTCTGAGTAACTAACTTCCAAACTTGGTGGTCGTGACAAAGCTACCAATTTTATCATTTTTAGATTCAAAACAAAATCATCATATACAAGTTTCTTTGGAACTTTTTTTTTGTCCGTGATATACACACCCGTCAAAGAAGCAAATAGGTTTCATGTAAATTTTCAGTATATGTAGGCCCGTGCTTTAACACATAATGAAAGATAATTCTTGAGATACAGTTATGCAAGGAAATCTGACATTCGTTGGACATTTAGGTTAAATTTTAAAACTCGTCATCAAAAGTGTTATGTAGCTCGCCAAAGGCTTGCCTACAAACATTTCTTTTTTCGACTCGTTTGATAAAACTTTAGCTCAAATGCCAATAAATGTCAGATTCCTTTTATGACATAACTTTATCTCAGATGCCAACTCATGTCAGACCCTGATACAAGCCCGTTGTCCCCGATTTTCAAAGATTGTTCTGTTTTACAGGCATAAAAAAAAAAAAATGTTCTGGGTTTTTTCCCATACTGTTGGTGTGAACGTATTTCGGCATTTTTTTTTCAACAAAATTTTATCAAGATATATTATATGTATTTAGGGGTTTGTGTTTATTCCATTGCTGTACAGGTTATTTCTCTTATACTACAAATCTGTTACTAGTCACAAAAAGGAGAGAAAAATAAGAATATATAAATAAACAAGAAGATAAATAAATATCAAAGGAATACATGATTGATTGATTGACTGTATGATGTTTAACGCCGTTTTCAGCATTTTTTCAGTTATATCACGGCGGCCAATGCACCTATCCATGCTTTCCTGGAGTTTCTTTTACCAGTACTCCGTACAATATTATTTCCAACATAACCATCGTCGAAACAATGGTCAGCGGTGAGAGAGGAATGAATCCTGTCGCGATGACTGTCATAAATCCTCGGAAAGAAGTTGGCCGAGCCGGGGATCGAACCAGCGACCTCATGTTCTCAAGTCCTGTACGCTACCGACTGAGCTACGGGGGCTTGGCAAGGAATGCTTGAAAGATGAAAAAACATATTTTTGAATGACATTAAAACATTGTGTGGAGGAACGTTCTCTACTTACATGCAATCGCCTTTTTTCATTATTATATCATTTAACCCTTTACCATACAATCCAGACTTAATTCAGGGATCCGACGAAGAAAGCATTTGAAAACATTGTGAGAAAAAGAGAACATTTCGTAACCAGCATCCTTTGCTTTTCCCACAATATTGCTGCAACTCTTGGTTCTTGTGCGGACAGGGAAGATCAAGAGCATACTTCATTAACTGTGTACCAACAATCCCCAGTTTTAATGACCCTGAGAAAGAAGGGTTTAGGAAACATTGTGGGAAAGTGAGAAAATGCTGGTAACCAGCATTTTCTCACTTTTCCACAACGTTTACTAGCCTTTCAGGCACAAACCCCATCACTAGAGCAACATTTATTCTGTCATCTTCAAATATTTTCTTTACGAGTACAAAATTCATCGTCTGGTAAAGAGTTACAATCGTCATATGCAGTTAAAAGCCCAATGATTGATACTGTGATCTGATTGGTACATTTGTAGGTGCTTCTATAGATCAAGATCAGACATTTTTAACTCAGACACTTTCCGATTTTTTAAACGATATTCTGACCCAATGCAGACTCAGAGCAACCTTAAAAGTGCATACCTTGTTTTATTATGACTGAACATGACTACATATGAGCCGTGCTCTGTGAAAAGGGGGCTTTATGGATCTGAGAAAAGTTTCGGCCCAGGTCAGCCTGCGCAGTCCGCGCAGGCTGACCTGGGCCGAAACTTTTCGCCATTGATTAATTTCCTGTATGTCTAAGGACCACTTTACCTCATGATTAGGCCGGTTGTTAAAAAAAGTGGCTATCATGGATCCATGATCATGTGATGACTTGCTTGGTATCATGGATCACGAGGATGCATTAAGCCCCCCTTTGCCAGAGCATGGCTCATATATTTGTTCATATTGTATCTAATCCATATACTCGTACTTTTAACATTCAACAATTAGTATGTACAACTATATAAAATTTGCATAAAACAGTATATGGCCATTCTTTCAGTATTTACCTTTACAAAAAAAAGAAAAAAAAACGAGTTTTAAAGACCCCGAGGTAAAAGGCTTTTGAAAGCATTATGGGAAAAGGAGAAAATGCTGGTAACCAGCATTTTCTTCTTTTACCCCATAATGTTTTAGAACTATCCTCTCGGAGACAACTCCCATTATTTTAGCCATATATCTTTTGTCGTCTGCAAGTGCGTTCAATTTGAATAACTCTGTGTTAAACCGTTTTGTAAAGGGTTCAACTTTGAAGAGACAAACTAGTCTACGAGTATTGGGCACTCAAGATTAATTATAAGTTATGACTTAGGACAGTATTTTATAACCGATCGAAACCCTTTCAAAAGGTCCCATTTTCTACGACCCTTTGAAATCATCATTAGAAAAGGAGAACATGTGGTTTTCCATTTGTCTTTTTTTTCAGTTCTTTTTTATTCTTTCAAAGGAAATTGCAATAATTTCAGATATATACAAATTATAGATTGCAAATGTTTGAATATGAACATGTTAAAAATTTTGTCGTCTGTTGAATTGTTAACTTACATTTTTGTTGTATTTCTGGGTAGATCTTGTGGTACCGTGTCAATGCTGTGACCTTTACATGTTACTTTCACATCCTCTGCAGTTTCCTCACAGGTGCAACTCGTGTCACAATCACCGGAAATACATGCACTTGTCGTAAAAAACACAATTATGAATGTCGTAAATCGAAAGTTAGCCATCGTTACGATTTTTTTTAATGCTGGTAAAGATCGTTCAGTTCTGCTGCTTCTGTTGAAATTTTACCGTCGACGTAACTAGTTCTGCATTTGCGAATGTTTTTCAAAAGCAACAAGTTATCTGTTTATCATGTATATATAGGTATTACACGTAAATGTATTTATTTGGTCTTTAAGATCCATGTTAGAACTTTGGTCTGTTATCAAAGTACAGGAAGTCGTAAAAGATCAACTATGTGCCGGTATCCTGCTGTACGGCAGACGACCAGAATATCTAAATAGCTGTTGCTTCAGTAATAAATTTCATTTCACTTGCATCTTATGTAAATCATTTTCATATTATGAAAAATGCATGACAAAAATTTGCTCTGCGGCAGACAACAATAATTATTCCAGCATAATAAATATAAGTTGATTATAAGGTTTGCAAATCTATTTTTATCACGAAAAATGCTAAACTAAATTTAGTTAAATGGTGGTGAACACGCAAATCCACAAAAGTACTTCTTCACCCGACTATAATCTTTGACGGAAAAATCCCAATACTTTGTGATTATCAATGGGGTTCTCATATCTTATATTCCTTCCCTGTCGACACAAAACTTTCCCTTCCAAATAATTCTTAAATCACTAGTTGAGAAAAGCACAGTACGTCACAAACAATTCGCCTATACTGTCTTAAAGGAAGAATTTTGCTACCATATGCAAATTTTTATTACATACTTTTTTCATATTATTTGAAAATCAGTTTTCGTTCACTGAAATGGTGTAAAAATGTGCTCGATGAAGCCAAGTGAATAAAAACCCAATACTCTCAGTCTTGCTTTACGATAAACAGGGACCTTACTCACCCACTATTCTTAACCCTTAGGCTGCTAAGTGCGACTCAAGAACCTTTTGCGGACAGTGTAGATCAAGATCAGACTGCAAAGAACGAGCAGTCTGATCTAGGATCGACCTTGTCCGATAAGGTGATTTTTTTGACAAAAAAAAAAAACCCTTTGAAACAGAAATATATTTTTTTTATTTGTCAGCTTGAACAGTTTCATTTACTTATTTAGCAGGTAAAGGGTTAAAAATATTCTTAGTCTTATTCTCAAAAGTTTTCTCGAATGTTAAAAGAACCAAACCTCTAAATGGCTAAATCTTTTGGTCTAACCAAAAGCATCATCCAATTAGAATTCGAGCTTCTCTCTGAATCTAGAATGATGCTAGGAATCTCATTAAAATTTGTTGATGAATACAGGCCCTATTTTATTTTTGTAAATCGTCGGCTCCCCTAAGAAAAAACTAACATATTGTAAATCTAGTTTTGAAATTTCCATAAAACTGAAAACTTTTTAGATACACTGTCGACTTGTAACATCAATATAAAGTAGGGATATTCCACACTAATTTACCCTTATCCTGCTAAAAAAAAAGTTAAATAAAACTTTCAAGCCGATAGTAAAAACCGGAATAGTGTTCTTTAAAACTTATATTTTGGAGAAAATAGCTCCTTATCGGACAGTGTAGATTCAAGATCAGGCTGCACGTTCTGTGCAGTCTGATCTTGATCTACGCTGTCCGCAAAAGGTCAGTGAGTCGCGCTTAGGCACTTAAGGGTTAATTTTTTATACATAAATGCATCTGAAAACAATATTGCTAAAGGAGAAACTATTCTTTACGAGTAAGACGAAAAAGAAATGGCGCTGATCGAGGTTATATGCTTGACGGCCATTATGGCTAGTCTTAATATATCAGAGGCCCAATAGCGGCCAAATGGGAACACTTCTGTGCATGGTGATTATCACAGTCTGACGATCTGTTAAAGTAGAGTTGGTCAAACTTCCAGACACTGGCAGAACAATGAATATTAACCGCTACCCTGCTAAATAAATTAAATAAAACTTTCAAGCCGATAGTAAAAACCCGAATAATGTTTATTGCGAACTTATCCGTTTGGTGAAAAATATCTACTTATCAGACAGTGTAGATTCAAGATCAGACTGCACGTTTTGTGCAGTCTGATCTTGATCTACACTGTCCGCAAAAAGGTCAGCGAGCCGCGCTTAGCAGCTTAAGGGTTAAAACTGGAATCAACGCTGCCAACATTTTTGAATGCTTGGATCGTCTGGTGAAATTGGTATCAACTGTTACCAAAAGAAATTGATAGTTTACTTTAAATTACTTGGTCTCTTCAGTGCTCCTTCACTAATTTTTTTTTTTTTTTGAGGGGGCGGGGTGTGTACGGGGGACAGGAAGACGAGATCTTTTCTTGTACCTTAAGGAGCCGTCACACCATGACGTTCTGGTCAACGTTTTCTGACGTTTGAGGAAACGTTGGTAGTCGCCCATGGTCGCTGGGATAGCGCCAGAAGAGCGTTGTGTGAACGCTAGTGAACGTCGGTGATCGCCGGGAATCGGCGGAGAACGCTGGTCCGGAAAAAAAGTTTTGAACATGCACAAAAGTTCTCACTGACACCAGCGTTCTTCAACGTTTAATTTTAAACGCTGACGAACGTTTAAGAACGTTCGTGGAACGTTTTAGTAACGTCCACCGAGCATTGCACGCGTTCGGCTATCGTTAGTCAGTCGTTACTCTAGCGTTACTTGGTTGTTACTAATCGTTTGCTTTGCAGTGAACGACTCACTGGCGACCTGTCAACGACCGCTGAACGGTCCCTAGCGCACGCAGCGTGTGACTAAATCGTTCGTCGCTCGCCAGTGGCACGTTAGCATACGATAATGGTTTTCAGGGGTATCTTATTTGGTCGCTGTTACACGCTTCTCGTGCGTAAGATACACGCTAGTCATGCGTTAGGCACACGTTAATAACACGCCAGATGTGCCATCCTCATTCTAGAAAGCTAAAAAATCGAACGATTGAAATGTTCAGAGAACGTTGACCAGAACGTCATGGTGTGACGGCTCCTTCAGACGTATCAACTATGGACTTTGATGGCATCTTCTATTGACAGGAACATTTTCACAACGTTCAAATTGTCCACATTGTTTGGAAGTCCCCATCTTCGCAAGCCAAGGATACTAAGGTAGTACCCTTGGCCGCTCGCCTCTTTAAAAAATCCAAACTCCCGCTGCGCCATTTCATTGGATGCGCTCAAAACCCATCGCGTCCAATCAGACCATCCGTAACAAGAAATCTTCCGCGAAACAGAAAACAATAATGGCGGCGCCCGTCAAAAACGAAAGTTGTAGTGTTTGTGACGAAAATTTGCCAAAAAAGAGTAGACGATCGATATTTAATGAGTTTTTTATACTTCATGATCAACTATGTGAAATATTAGGACGGGTTCCACAGCCAAATGATTGCGAATCATCGTATGTCTGATTAATTTCAGAAAATTGTGATGAATCCGAAAGCGCAGCCATATTTGATGTATAGCCTAACAAATTTTATTACGAGCATTTTGACTGGTCAGAAATAACATCAGCAAAGGTTACGCAACTCGTGATATTCGATAGGTGGCGCAGCGGGAGTTTCGATTTTTAAAGAGGCGAGCGGCCAAGGGTACCTAACGAACAAAGTGGAGTTAGTATCCTTGGCTTGCGAAGATGGGAAGTCCCTTGAAATATAGCTGCCAAAAGTAAACAAAACAGGTGTTAAAATGCATTCAAATTTAAATCATACCATTTAAAAGTATGGAAATTATTGTGAAGATGACAAACTGTTACTGTACTGTCGGTCCAACTGTTAGTCGCTGGCAGTAAAAATCAATTTCAAAACTACATGTAGTTTAAATGCTGCCAGGTCACTCTATCTTTTGTTTACTTTTTGCATGATTTTGAAATTCATTTTTCTGCCAGCGACTAACACTTGGACTGACCTCACAATAACAGATTGTCATCTTCACAACATTTTCCATAACTTTTAAATGGTATGATTTAAATTTTAAATATATTTTAACACCTACATTGTGTTTTTGTCCGCTGTTGGGCCTTTAATAAACGACGTACAGGATATAGCCCACAACATGCGAAATAATACCTTCGAACATTTGCGTAAAGTGTCGTCCCGGATTAGCCTGCGCAGTCCGCGCAGGCTAATTCCAGACGGCACTTTACGACTACATAAGATTTTTTTCATACAGTAGACTTTCCTGAAACAGAAAATCGCACAGAAACGGGAAGTGTCGTCTCGGATTAGTCACAGACTGTACAGGCTGATCTAGGACGACATACTTTTACGCATATGTCCGAAGGCCCCTTTTCGTGTGTTGCACGCCATATAGCATACGGGGTAAAATATTAAGTTTTCAGGTAAGAAGAAAAAATATATTAGACAAAAGAGACACATTGCTAATAGATGCTTCTTATCACAGAACGGGTGTTAAAACGCATTCAGTTTAAATTATACCATTTAAAAGTATGGAAATCATTGTAAAGATGACAATCTGTTACTGTACGATGTAAACGGTATGTAAACGGTAGGGTCTATAACCTTCTTTAACCCTTTCCCAAACGACAAATTTTGGACTGGTCCAAATTGAAAGAGTTTGCAGACGACAATTTCCAATTTGATGAAAATGGCAGAAAGGTCTCAAAAAGGGTAGAAAACACTGTGGGAAAAGGAGAAATTGTTCGTTACGAGCAATTTCTCCTTTTCCCACAGTGTTTTCAAAAGACTTGTACTGCAGACACGTGAAAACCAGGGCTTGTTTGGGAAAGGGTTAACCATATGAATGATAAAAAGTGTGTTTATGATGGAATGTATTTAACTCTTTACCACACGACAAAATTTTGAACTATACCAAATTGAAAGCATTTGCAGACGACAAAATAAATATAGCTCAAATGATGGTTTCTGTCTTTGATAGGGTCCAAAAGATTATGGAAAATGGAGAAAAGGCTGGTCATCAGCATTTTCTCCTTTTCTCACAATGTTTTCAAACGCCTTCTTCTTTAGGACCGTTAAAACACGTGGTTGTGTCGTAAACGGTTAGACACGTCGGACAGAATAGATCTAAGATCAGATTTTCGCGTTTAGTGCTGTCCAAGCTTTGATTTACATTGTCCGAAAGGCAAACCCCCATGATACCCTCTGTATTCTAAAGGCTCGATGTTTTGTATATACACTATGTCACATATATTTTCCCGTATCTTGATAGAGACTGAATTCAAAGCGTTTCTTTCAAAGCGAAATTGATAAGGGCAAGATACCTTTGTTTCTGATTTGATAATTTATGAGTTAAGAACATTTAAAAAGCGTTATATTGCGATAAACAGAGGTGAAAAATCCCCCAATATTTCATTACCAATGGATGTGTGTGTTTGCTCGTTAAGCCAAGGTCTCGTGTGACGGTGCTATACACCCAGCATGTTAACCCTTTCCCAAACAAGCCCTGGTTTTCACGTGTCTGCAATACAAGTCTTTTGAAAACACTGTGGGAAAAGGAGAAATTGCTCGTAACGAGCAATTTCTCCTTTTCCCACAGTGTTTTCTCCCCTTTTTGAGAACTTTCTGCCACTTTCATCAAATTTAAAATTGTCGTCTGCAAACTCTTTCAATTTGAACCAGTCCAAAATTTGTCGTTTGGGAAAGGGTTAAAAGAACCAGGCGTAACTTGGGATGGGTTTCGTCCTACATCTTGTACTATCCCCCATAACAAAATTAACAGCCTTCAGGGGAGAGGGGGGGGGATCGCCCATATGGGCAACCGGTGGCGACGATAAATAAACGGGATTTCAAATCGATCAATAAAGCGAAACGACGCGTAGCACTCACAAAGAATTCGACACATGAAACGAAATGGTGTCTTCTGGGAAACTATTCTTGAAGTTTACTTTTACTAGTATCAGATCCTATGTCCGATAATGAAATATGATTGTAAGACCAGTAAAAAATAGAAGAGTTAATTCTCCACAAAGTTCCGACATTTTTTTTTTTCCCAGTATAAAGCCCACCTTTGGCAACATTTGGCAATGTGAATATACCAGAAATAAAATAGACGATTGAAAATGCTAAAATATCTGGAATAATTATCAGGAAAAAACTAGGTCGGAAATTATATGTGAAAACACAGGCGATTCTAAAAGGCATTTCCTCAATCAACTTAAATTGAACTCCGCGAAAAGATTTATTGAAAGTGAAAAACTCAGAGAATTCATCAAACGACTGGTGAAATATAAACACAACTTCACGCCTGTTACCGCGGATTTCTTTCTTGCTGTGAGACTATTTCATTAGATTGATCCGGAAGGGAGACAAGTGCTTTCTTTCTTCACATACATGTAACTCATTCTTACGTCAGTCTTACCGAAGTATGCAGACTGGTTCACCAAAGAATTGCGTTTCGTTTTTGGCGTAGTAATCTATCTCACGTTTGACATATTTACAGGACTATTTAATTTGTTTGATAAACTGACGTCATCAAACTTGTCCACAAGCAAGCACTTGCTGAACCCTTGAATTCTGCTCAGAACGGTTGGTATTTAATTAAACTCTGTAAGACACAATCCCGAGTATTAACGACCTCGAAAGTGAGAGGCTTTTGAAAACATTGTGGGGAAAGGAGAAAATGCTGGTAACCAGCATTTTCTCCTTTGCCCACAATGCTTTCTATCCTGCCAAAGACAGAAATCATCATTTTCGGTGCACGACATTTCGTCGAAAGGGTGTTTCGTCGAAACCCATGTATCTTTTAAAATACCGATTGCTAAATTCTTAGATTTATTTCATGAAAAGCTCTGTCTGGGAGGAAAATTTGAGCCACACTTTGTCTGGGTTAGAGTAAAGGTCAGGGCTAGGGATCGTTTTCGACGAACATGGTTTTCGACGAAATGTCGCGGATCCCATCATTTTAGCTACATATAATGTCTTCTGCAAAGGCTGTCGATTCGGTCGAGCTCAAAATTTTGTCTGTTTGTAAAGGCTTAAAACTACATGAGGAACTTGTATGCTGCAGTTTTAAGAAATGTTTTGGGTGGAGTATTTCACGAGAAACTTGACAGTGTCTGATCAGAATCCTCGTTCACTAGAAAGGTCGGAGTCACATTTACGTAATACACTAAACTCACTGGGGCCACTGGTCACTTTGGATTGTTCTAAGGCAAAACACTACAGATTCCTAGCCCAGTAATGGTGAAACCCAGCAAGCAATGAATCAGCGAGCGTTCACCGCGCTATCACTGGGAACATCACTGAAAAGGCGTAAAACTCTACGCTAACAATTCAGTTCAATCTTGAAGGGTGGTAGAATATTTGAGACATGCTCTGACAAAAGGGGTCTTAATGCCTCTCAGTGATCCATGAGACCAAGCAAGTCATCATATAATTATGGATCCATAAAGTCCATTTTCTCTAACAGCCGACTGAGTAATGAGGTACGCTGGTCCTTAGACATGCAGAAAATTTACCGAAAGCAAAAAGTTTCGGCCCAAGTCTTTTTACAGACGCATTAAACTCCCTTTTAACAGAGCATGGCTTATAGACTCTATATGTGGAAGACAGCAGTGTGGTGGAAGAGCTTTGGCCTCTCACAATAGAGTTTCTGGGTTCGAATCTCCTTATTAGCGAGACCAACCTTGCTAACTACCCAAATCACTGCGTTTGCTTGGTCAGACATCTTTGATTTTTAGAAAGACCATGTTATAATATTGTGCTTTATTATAACTCTCAGGCTTCTAAGCGCGACTCAAGGGCCTTTTGCGGACAGTGTAGATCAAGATCAGTCTGTCCCCAAAATGAATTTAAAATAACAACATTTTAGTCTCATACATTAGCAAGTATTTATATGCAAATTCGCGGCTAGTGACAAAACATAAAAAAAAAAAAGAATCTTCATACCTTCCGATTCCGTTACATTTTTTTGTATATTCTTTAGGGATGGTTATCCTTTAAGAAAATCGTGAAAGAAAAACATTTGTGTTGCTATTCGTTTTGGGTCAAGCCCCAAATACATGTATCATTAATTTGACTGGACCGTTTGGATTTTTACTCTCGGTTTGAAAGTTTCAGTTAGCTTATTTAGGAAGTTAGGGGTTAAAATGAAATCATGTCTTTCTTATCTGTAGATCGTTTATAGAGAATTATAGAAAATCAAAAGATGTTTACTCAAGTTGGATATAAACATATGTAAGGTGTCAGCAAGTGTAATTTTATCAAATCAAAACCAAGGTGTTGAAAGGTTTATCAAAACTTTAGAAGTTGTTTAACGTTGGTGGTCCCCCTATGCTTATCGGGTATTTCAACCCTTAGGCTGCTAAGCGTGACTCACGGGATCAATGAAGAAGATTTTTAGACGACTGTTTTATATTCTGGCAAAGATCATCGGAAGATCTAGTTTATTTTTGTTGGTCCCTAAAATCTCTCCATATAGATGTAATGTTTAATGCCTGGCGTCCACTAGGACTCGGAGGGGACAAGGAAGCTTCGCGGTAAAAATAAATTGATTTCGGCATACCTTCCTGTGAGAAAATATCGATTCAGTACAGAAATGTATTTATCCCCGGACTGTCCGCGGACTTCTTGCTAGCATACTTAGGATTGTCCGCGTAAACAATCCGGAATGGTACCGAATGTTCAGGCGTGAAAGCGGATCGTTTCAGGACAGCGCGGACACGTTTAAGATTACACCAGGAAACGTATGGGACAACCAGTTTCAATGCACGACACTAGGCGGAGACGGTACGGAAATGCAGAGGTTGCATGTACCGAATTTATTTTCATTCGAAAAAGTTCCATCATGGAGGTCGGACGAATACAGGTAGCTATATTGCTGCAAATAGAATACTTAGTAGTATCTTTGCTATGGCGTACAACCGTGATTGCAATTCAATGAGGGCATCGAAAAAGGCGTAAATAGGTTGTCCACAAAGTGCTTATGAACAATATGGTAACAACTACCTAGTAACGATACAACGGTCATATATGAAACACAAAACCCTAACAGGCAATTTATAGTTTATATTAGAGCGCTTGGTTCTCTCGTTCCATAGACTGACATCGACAAATTTGCAGTGTATCAGAGAAAATAACGTCGCTCTAGACAAGCAAGAATTAGAATTACCACAAACTCCAGTCGCCTGTGTTTTTCCACCGTCGACTTTTGTTTTTCTTTTTTGTCTCGGCATATTGTGTGCAGGAGAGATTAAAACACGTCCGCCCTGTGTAAAGTCAAACTGCGAGTGACAGAACGCTGATTTTGATATGTGAAGGGAGTAGGTTGCCTACATACGAAAGTCATGTGACATTTACCCCGTGTTCAGGGAGCATACCGCGACCGCTCTAAACGTTCAGGAAAGGTTCCGCGAACCTTCTGTATCGATTCCTCTTAGCTTCCGTACATTTTCCTGAGTGTCCGCAAGCTGTCTGCGTCGCTGAAGCTTTCGGGAATATACACGGAAGACTCGGGATGTCCTGACGACAACGCGGACAAGATGCCGAAGGTGTAAGGAAATTCATTTCCGCATCCAAATTTTGCTCTCGATCAAAATTTCGACGCGGACAAAATTGCCGATCCGGAAGGCTCCGAATCAGGCGGAAGCATCTAGGACAACAATAAGAAGCCATCAGGAAGATGCGGAAGCTTTTCCGAATATTAAATTCGTTGTCCGCATGCTATCCGCGTATTGTCCTGGCCCTAGTGGACGCCTGGTCTAAAAGGCAAACCAATGATTATCAGTTACCGTTTCTTGATGCTATAGTCATCAAAATGAATACTTCTTTATCCACCGACATATGAGCCATTACAGAAAATTGACCAATGGCGAAAAGTTTCGGCCCAGGTCAGCCTGCGCAGCGTGCGCAGGCTGACCTGAATCGATACTTTTCGCAGATGCATTAAGTCCTCTTTTCACAGAGCATGGCTCATAAATTTTAAGTCTACGGACTCTAAACAGTATTTGAATTTAAGTCATGCAATCCTAAACACATTAAAATTAATAACCCATTTACATTGGCTCGTAGAATATGCACCATTGTTTCTGATATAGGTATCCATATTGCCCGTAAAAAGGAATTAGCTTCATCATTGAATGACAGAAAATATCCAATTCAGATGATAATCAAAGTGTTGAAAGCACTGGTGTGGCATTTGTCAAGGGAGCCATTGTGTTGAATTAATAATTTGAAAAAATAAACAAACAATAATGTGGTACGAACAAGCCCGGACGAACAAGCTAAAGGACGAACAAGCCCATGGACGAACTGGTTTTGGGACGAACACAATCAGGAGAAAAAGGTTGTGTGTATCATTGCGCCAATAGAAAGTCATGGTGGGTATAGATATTTTCAATAAAAAAAGACGTATTCTAATGACCGATGCCCTAATCCAGTTTATTTTAATACACCTTTGTTATTTATATATCTGAGTGCTATCGTAACACTTATTTGTCTTAGAAAAATTGAGTTTAATTGGGTTTACTCCCTTCGGTATTGCACAAACTAAGATACGTGATTTTTAAAATACCGTATTGAACTCATAGTGGCATTGTCTTCGACAAATGCCAAAAAAAAAAAAAAAAAAAATCGGGATTTACAAAAGCATTAAAAATTCCAAGGAGCAGTCTTTTAACAGTTAAAGAAAAGAACGAAAAACCTATTATACCGTACGTATCCACCCACAATCCTAAAAACATAGAGGTATTCGGATTGCTAAAATCTTTTCTAACTTGACCCTTGTAAAAAGGGATGAAGAAATGAATAGTATAATCACAGCCACTAAAATCATAAAATATAAAAGACAGCTCCCGAATCTTAACCATTAAGCCGCTAATCACGACTTACTGACCTTTTGCGGACAGTGTAGATCAAGATCAGACTGCACAAAACGTGCAGTCTGATCTTGGATCTACACTGTCCGATAAGGAGTTACTTTTTATCCAAAAAGTAAGTTTGAAATAACATTATTCGGCTTTTACTATCGGCTTGAAAGTTTTAGTTCACTTATTTAGCAGGATATATATTCAGAATTTACCGGCGTATACTAGAACCGATGTTTGTCTTGGTCTAGCCGGTGTTTTACCTATCGAATCTGAGGTCGATTATAGGAAACTTTTATTTCTGGGCCAAATTTGTCGTACCCCGAGCTTACACGTATGTAAAAAGTTGTTTAATTATAGGCTCTTTTCTTTTTTTTATGCGTGGTACTTCCGTTAAGCTTGGGTTTATCCCAGATATTCTAGGTATTCTCCGCAAGTATTCGCTGGAAGATTATTTACAGCGTTACATGGCCACAGGCCTTTTTCCTACAAAAGCTCGATGGAAAAGAATTTCTCGCAATGTCATTAATGGGCAAACAAGTACTACTTGGTTAACCAGGGTTCAGACCGACAGTCATCTATCGAGTTTCTTATACATCAAACCACAATTACTTCTCCATAGTGAACTATGGGAATTAAGTAGGTCTATCTCCTCTCCAGTGATAGCCAAGCACTGCAACAATTGTCTTAAGATGATAGCTAAATTTTATAGCGACTCATTTACAAATTTCTGTCATTACTGCAAAATTCATTTTTCAGTATCGTTATGTGAACATGTTTTATTGCAATGCCCTTCTACAGAGAGCTTGAGGATTGAATTATTTCACTCTATCTCAATGGAGACAAATGAATGCATCTATCAGAGGTTTAGGAGCCTGAGTAATAATGGTATTGTTGTAGCTCTATTCTTAGGTCTTCGAAACATATTGGATGATAATGATATTAATCATAGGCTTTTGCTAGTTTTTATACCTATCCTTGGAAAATTTTGGAACTATTTCCTCGTGTAATAGCTCTATGCTCTATGCATCACAGCTTTAAGTTATCATCTTAATTCCTTCAGCCCCTATGCCCAACCATCTGTGACATATCCATTTTTTGCCTCTCTTGTCTCGTTATATTACTGTGAATTTTTATTTATCTGTCGCTAACTCGAGCACTTTTTTTTAATCGATTGATTGAATGATTGTCTGGTTAATTCTGCTATAGATTTATCCACTTATTTATTCAATCAATGGATTTACTCTAGGCGTCTGCTTATTAATGCAAGCCTTGATAAGATTAGTTTCTAATTAATGTGTGGCTCATGTTTGCCTTGCGTTTCGTTTTCGTTGCAAGGTTCCCCTCATTGATTCTTATTTTCCTTTTACTTATTTTCAACTATTCACTTTTGTACTCTGGGTTTATAACAATGTGCTCCCGCATACTGACCAGGGAAGGGGCTTTTGCATTTTCGTCTTTTTAATGCAAGGGTCTTTTTCGGGTCGGAGTTTGGTCGTAAATTGGTTCTCTTCCTTTTGACATACACTTCATACTTTTTTTTTTTTCTTTCTTCTTTCTTACTGGTTTTTTTTTTGTATTATTATTGTATAATGCTCGCCATTTTGGCGGAAAAACAATAAAATAATAATAATAACCTCGGGGCGGACTGTGCAATTATCTTATCGAAAGTAATAACATCAAATTAAATGATAAAACTTTCTATGCAATAGAAAATATGGACTGTACTGTTAAAAATGTAATTTATGTTTTAATTTGTAACCCAATTTCATATTATTCACGTAAGAAAATTAAACCCGGTAAAAAACACGGGGGGGGGGGGGGGGGGGGGAGGGGCGCAACACTAAATTTACTACATGTATGTATATTTGTTGCTTTGGAAAGGGTAATGAGGAAGTAGCGCGATCATGTGAAGCTGAAGTGCACACTGGTTGACGATATATCATAAACTTTCTCTGCTGTATTGGAAAATGAGTCCTGCGTGGCTCAGAGGTAAAGTGTGCATAGGACTGGAGGCCACGGGCTCGAGTCTCACTGGACTCACGGGGTCCTCTGTTGGAGTGTCCTTAGACAAGACACTTTAAGGCCCGACCTACTACTGGTGACACCTAGGACATACATGAGTATGTGAGCTTTCGTCGTGAATTGACTGAAATAATGTTGAAAGCGGCGTAAAACACCACTCAATCGATCAAACTGTATAGTAAAACAGGATAGGATAACAAACAGCCTGATCTACGTCGTTATTTTTCACGAAATGTCCTAAACAACTACAACTATGGAAAGGCAATAATTTTGGGCTGAGCCCAGTCGGTTTGTTGGTTATAGATACAGCTGGTACACCAGAACTGTAAGCTCGAATCCCTGCATGGTCATGCTCTTACACAAATGTCCATTTCTACAAGGCAAACCGATACTCAAAGAGATTTTACGGACATAGTTAATCAATCAATCAATCGATTGACTGATTGATTGATTGATGGATTGATGGATGGATGGACGGATGGATCGGTTGGTCGGTTGGTTGGTTGGGTTGGTTGTGGTTGGTTGGTTGGTTGGTTGGTTGGTTGGTTGGTCAGCCGCGGTCGATCGATCGATCGATCGATCAATCTTTTGATCGATCGAATGATTGATTGATTGATTGATTGTATCGTGTTTAACACCGTTTTCATTATTATTTCAGTTACTTCGCGGCGGCCCGTGCACCTATCCACGCTTTTCTAGGGTTTATGTTACCAGTGCTTCGCACAGTATTCTTCCCGAGCGACAGGATACGGCAATTTCCCACATAAACATCGCCGAAACAACGATCAGCGGTGAGACAGGGATGAATCCTGTCGCAATGACTGCAATCAATCCTCGGAAAGAAATAGGCCGAGCTGTGGACTATAACCACCCATCCTCTGGCTTAAGTCTTTACCAAACGATAAAATTTTAGACTGGTCCAAATTGAAAGCATTTGCAGACGACAAAATAAATGTGACTAAAAAAATGAAATTTGTTTTGGGAGAGGTAGAAAACATTGTAGGAAAAGGAGAAAATGCTGGTTACCAGCATTTTCTCCTTTTCCCACAATGTTTTCAAAAGGCTTCTTTCACAGGGTCGTTAAAAATCGGGATTGTATGGTAAAAAGTTAAGTTTTGTTCTCTACCGACTGTGCCCGACTGGGCTACCGGGGCTCGGCAAAAAGTTAATCAAGATCAGACTGCGTCGAACAGGCTGTCTTTTCTCAGATCTAAAGTTTTTGGCGAAAAGAGCTTTAAAATTGGTTGGTATTTTTTTTTCTCGCCTGGATATTGTCATCATTTATATAGCATTTTAAAAGTCAAAGTTTAACTTTTGTTTTCATATATGAGTCATGCTCTGGCAAAAGGCAATCTAATGCATATTCAAGAGGCATGATATTAAGTTGTCACATGACCCTAGATCCATAAAATCCATTTTGTCTAACCGACTAAGATAGAATGGTCCCTTGGCGTGCAGAAAAATTACACAAAGCAAAAAGTATCGACCCATGTCAGCCTGCGCAGATTGCGCAGTCTGACATGGGTCGATACTTTTTTGCAGATGCATTAAGCCCCCTTTTCACAAAGCACGCGCTCACATGTTTACCCCGGACTTAAAACGTCATCATATCCTGAATGAGATTGTAGAGGACAACAACATTGTTTTCCCTAAGAATGAAAGTCATGTTACTTAAAACATCATTCATCTACAATTATAGATACGGTACTTGAAAAATATTACAGGGACTTCCCCCTTTTTTTATTTTTCGAGAGCTCTGAGTCACGACCCTTTCATCGCCTTAGGCGAGAACAGGGGATGTTGAGGGCGATATAGATTAAGATCAGGCTGCACACAAGGTGCAGCCTGATCTTGGATCTATACTGCCCGTTTATTAATTTAAGCATATAAAGTAACAAATATTCTAAGGTTAAGTAAATTGTGTTTTTTCAGCCATGGAAAATTGATTGATTGATTGATTGTATGGTGTTTAACGCCGTTTTCAACATTATTTCAGTTATATCGCTGCGGCCAGTGCACCTATCCATGCTTTCCTGGAATTTCTTTTACCAGTACTCCGCACAATATTCTTTCCAAGCCACTGGCTGCTTTCCCACATAGCCATTGTCGAAACAATGGTCAGCGGTGGGAGAGGAATGAATCCTGTCGCAATGATTATCATCAATCCTCGGAAAGAAATTGGCCGAGTCGGGGATCGAACCAGCGACCTCCTGTTCTCAAGTCCTGTACGCTACCGACTGAGCTACGGGGCTCGGCCCATGGAAAAAGCTTGAGTTGTATGAGGCATGCTCTGCGAAAAGGGGATTTATTGCATCTGCCAAGAGTATCGACACGAGTCAGCTCGAGGAGTCCGCGCAGGCTGACCTGGGTCGATACTTTTTGCTTTTGGATAATTTTCTGCATATCCAAGGACCATTCTACCTCATCACTTTGTAGGTTACCAGACAAAATGGAATTTAGGGATCCATAATTTATGTGATGATTTGCTTTGTATAAAGAATCGCGGATATGCATTAAACACCCTTTTTCCAGGGCGTGGCTGAAATATTTGGCGCTGAAAGAAATAGTCAAACCATCGCACCAGGATACTTTCTAATATCCCGAACCCAAGATGGAATCTTACGATCTTTCAAATATCCCGTGATGCTCTAAATATCCCGTGATGCTCTAAATATCCAGTGATGTTCTAAATACTCGTATCCCGTGATGCGCCCTGATTTGGGAGTTACATGATAATATTGATAATGTTTTTTTTTCATTTTCGACGATGTTTCATTCTTTCCAAAAAAATCACGACCTTCCGTGGCGAACAGGGTGGCAGACCGAGATAAAACTGCACGTTGGAACAGTTTGATCTTGATCGACATTATTCAATAATGTGTTTATTGCTCATAAGGAAGTACATCCTGAAAAATGTCCAGACGCCTGCACTTCGATGAAACGAAAAATAAAGTGCAATAGCATGTGATCTAATTATTAATACATCTTGTGAGCTATACATCTCAAAGTTTGCTAGGCATAAATGTTTCGTTCAGCTTTGTATGTTTGCCTGAGATATAGGAGTAAAATAGTTCTCACTCGATAAACCTTTCATTATCAGTTTATATTATTGTTTATGTTTTGGATAACAGGTTTAAAATCACGTACCGTGACGAGATAATTTATAAACCCAACTCGATAATGTTTATATTATCTCGTCACGGTTCGTGGTTTTAAACATGTATTCCCCAAAACAAACAATGATTCAAAATGTTAATAAAAAGGTTTATCGAGTTAGAATTATATAAACCCAACTCGATAATATTTATATTATCGAAAAATATCATTTTAGTAATACAAGCATGCATACGGTTATTTCAGTAACTAATTCAATTGGTATAAACTAACTTCTCACTCTAAAGTAAATTATCTCGTCACGGTACGTGATTTTAAACCTGTATACCCAAACACAAACAATAATAGAAACTGATAATGAAAGGTTTATCGCGTGAGAGTCATACCTTTATTGGCTATTGTTCAGTGATGTATTGAGATGTCCCCCATTGTGCACATAGGGTGAACCCGTTACTACAGAATCACGACCCTAAGGAAGAAGTTTTTTAAACATTGCAGGAAAAGGAGAAAGTGCTGGTTACCAGCATTTTCTCCTCTTCCTACAATGTTTTCTATCTTTCCATATGCGATTTTCTATTTTTGGGTCACAGTTAATTTGATGTCCACAAAAGCTTTCAATTTTGGCACGTCTAAAATTGTGTCGTTCAGTAAATAGTTAGAGATATGATATACCCCTCGATTTTTCACAAGCCCCCCCCCCCGGGTAGCTCAGTGGTTAGCGTATCTGACTAGTGACCTGGTGGTTGCGAATTCGATACCCGGTTGAGGCAAACTAACTCTCTGTCCGGCGATTTTTCGCTCTCACCTCTGATGCATGTGAGAAAAGTAGTCAGTGGCTTTTGAAAGGGAGTTGTGTTAGTACTGGTGTGAGAAAGCCAGGAAACACATGGGTACGTCACTGACCGCCATGATATGACCTGAGCTGTTAAAATGGCGTTAAACTCCAGTACAAACCAAACCAATTTTTCACAATAATTTGCATGTACTCAACATGATTTTTTTAATAAAAAAAAAATCATGTACCCAACATGTGTAGGGAAATCAGTCTTCACTTCAACGCGAAAGTTTTATGAATGACACAGTCATGGGCAATGTAAATGTAAGAAAACATTTAACGGAAACCAAAATGACGCGGACAAATCGCTACCAGTTTTCATGTTAGCGCATCTTCGCTAGCCAAGGGTGGCGATCACTAAGTTGCTCTATTCATTGGAGAGGTCATCAGACCTCTCCAACAGTGGTGAGTTTAAAAGGCAGACTGCCACAGAAATCGCTGTCTAAATCGATTTGTTTTTGCGAAATTGTTCTGATACACAGTCTATTTCGTCATGGTTTTATCAAGAAACCGAATTTAAAAAAAACTGAAATAGGAAATAAACGTTTTTATTTTTTTTTATATGACGGATTTCCAAGAAGATTTATTATACTATATTGATTGTAAACGATCTCTCCAATTTTCAATTTTTCATTAAACAAATAAATCTAAGCAAAGAGAAAAAAAAATCGTTAAAAAAAGAGAAAGAACACGGCAGGAAAAGATCACGTGACTTGACACTAACTGGAGAATTCGTACCCTGGAGAACTCGTACCCTAATCTCGAGAGCACGAGTTCTCTGGAGAACTCGTACCCCACAAATAGATATCAATAGGTTGATCAGTATGTTTTCAAGTTTTATTTTTCAAAACTGACTAGACTCTGGCTTTTTTTCTCAGTTTTATACAAAAATTCTATGGATTTATGATGATAATTATAGATTTGATGAAATAACACACAGAGTTGCTTCTATTATGCGGGATTGCGAGAATCCCGCGAAAATCAACTTATGAGCGGAAAAAAAGTTGTGCCTCTTCGCCCTACGTACTGCACACCTCAAAAGAGTCCGTGGTCCTTTGGTTTTGGGTGGATTGCGCAGGCTGACATGGGTCGATACTTTGTTGCAGATGCATTAAGCGCCCTTTTCTCAGAGCATGGTTCATTTATCTACTTTCTTAAATTTTTAACGTTTAGACAAACAACCTCTTCATTTTACATGTCTGCAGCAGACAACTTTTCAAAATATTGTGGGAAGAGGAGAAGCTGCTAGTCACTGCAGTTTCTCCTTTTGTCACAATGGTTTCCATCACATCAAAGCACCATCTTCCACATTAATTATCGAAATTTGAATTGTTGTCTGCATGCTTTTTCTGTTTGGGCCAGTCCAGAAATTGTTGTTTGTTAAAAGATTAAAAAATGTTAAATTTATTTTTAACATGTTTGGTACTCAAATTATGTATAGGCCACCTTTATTTATTGTCATCAGTTAAGATTCTTGCCCATTCAGCGGAATTAGCATATTGTATCAAATTTTAATTGAACGATTTCTCCTTTCCAAAAATATTTTGGCTTATCTGAGCACACATTACAAACATTCATTAGAGGTTTGTTCCTTTTGAAAATGAGCAAAATTGGATCATCATCTTCAGTTTTGTGTCCTTGAATTTTGAAAACAAAATATGCATTTCTGAGCATGTTAATAGCATATGGCCTACAATTCCTAGAATATTATACGAATGTGGAACATGTACTGTTTTGTGCCTTAACACCAGCAAAATTGAAAAAAAAAAATGTTTTCTCTCATTCATTAATGCCTAACTTGTTTGTTTACATGTACCAAATATATATTGAGATCAAAAGCCAATAAACTATTTGAAAACATTGATGCCGACCTCTCCTGGCTTCTTTTTTAGAGAAGCCAACTTGTTCACCCATGGCCGATCGAGTCGAAATTTTTAAATCCCTGCGATACGCGTAATCACTGGTCGCAGTCTGTTCTAAAATCACCAATCAAATAGCGCGTTACATTTGCTATCCATCAGTAGCAAAACGTAAATAAAAATGCCGTTAGTAGGAGAGAATTGCCGGGTAGGCCGGGGACCATTACCACAAAAATATTGACGAACATTCACTTCAACACTCACTGTATAACTCCACCTCGATAAACGTTTCATTAACAGTTAATATTATTGTTTGTTTTTTTGGAAATATATGTTTAAAATTGCGAACCATGATGACATATAAACATTATCGCATTGGCTTTATAAATTATAAATTATCTCGTCACGGTAAGTGATTTTAAACCTGTTAGCCCAAACATAAACAATAATATAAACTGATAATGAGTATAGCTCACACTCGATAAACCTTTCATAATCAGTTTATAGTATTGTTTATGTTTTGGATAACGGCTTTAAAATCGCATACCGTGACGAGGTAATTTATAAACCCATCTCGTCACGAGTCGTGGTTTTAAATACATGTATGTATTCCCAAAAACAAACAATTCTATAAATTGTCAATGAAAGATTTCTCGAGTTGGGAGTTATAAGAGCTACAACAAATCAGTTAAATGAAGTGTTTGGATACATTCCAACACCTGATGGTTGTCAAAACGCATGTGTGGATTTTTCCGTAAGGGTTATTTTACGGGACACTTAACCCCTGGGCTGCTAAGCGCGACTCGCTGACCTTTTGCGGACAGTGTAGATCAAGATCAGACTGCACAGAACGTGCAGTCTGATCTTGGATCTACACTGTCCGATTGGGAGATATCTTTCCCCCAAAAATGCCTTTGAAAAAGCAAAATTTGGGTTTTTACTATCGGCTTGAAAATTTCAATTCAATTATTTAGCAGGATACGGGTTAATTGATGTTTGATCATGTCATTCTATGGGTGATAACAATCAAACCCCACCAATCACCCATCTTCGCAAGCCCAGGTGACGATCACTACGTGGATCTTACCCCTGGGCTGATCGTGTCGAAATGTGTTAGCACGGCGACGCGCCACCTACTGGATTTTGATTGTTATCACCCTTTTCGATTAGATTTACGTCATCAAAAACCAATCAAACGTCGCGTAACATAACTCTTTTGGCTAAAGACTAGACTGGTATCAGTCCGTTAAATAGAGCATTTTCATTTTGTGTACCTTGTTTATTAGAATGACTCAAATGCAGGGCCTGAATGCCAGGCTAGCTAAAGACTTGTTTACCTTTCTAATTGTTGGGCTATGATCTGTTAAGGGCTTCGGTGTTGTTTTAACGGGGGTCCTTGACAATTTGCCTCTAAGGTTTGGTCCAATTACAGTTTGTTCAGCATGCTTTCTCCGTAATTCGCCAACAATTGACTGCTTTTCAGATCGCAAACTTGACAACCGATTTATCAAGTCAAAATCTATTTTCGAAATCTTAAGTTTCGCGAAGCAAAAGCCACACACTTACTTTGACAGTCCATCATCTGGAGTTGGGATGTGTCCTAAAACTTCATTTAATTGATTTGTGACAGTGAATGACTGTATTTTGTTGGTTATAATTACCAGCTTTCTCCTGAGGTAATTTTTATTTACGTTCTGCTGACGTTGGATAGCAAATGTAACGCGCTATTGGATTGGTGCTTTCAGTCCTGACTACAACCAGTGATTACACGTATCGCTAGGCTAACAAATTTTGACTCGATCAGCCAAGGGGTAAGATCCACGTAGTGATCTCAGTCTCAATTTTCGGACGTTTAATTACTAACATAAAGTAATATATGTGGGTAATGCCATTTTAAAATAGTTCCGATAGAAATGAACTTTCAACTTGTTTTTGTCAGCAACAATTTTCACATCTTTTTCACAATGAGAACAAATCAGACGTTAAAAGATAAATAGAATACGTACATGGTGTTGTTGTAAACCAAAAATATCTAACTCGGTTGTGAGAATCGATAATTGCCCCGTCAAGGCTCCGTTGTCTGCGCATGTCATATTCTTCGAAGATTCGACATGTCTGCTATGACGCATCACCCATCCCCCTATACCTGGGAAAAGTAGGGCTTATATCGAAGCTATTAGCCTATTACCAAAGCATGTAGGGGCTGTTTTAATAAATGGTCGGTGCATAGGTTACATGCTAGCCGATCATAGCTGAATGAATGGCACCAGGTAGCGTTTTATTGAGTAAACGTTTATTTCATTTGAAATTCAAAGTCACGGTTGTTGTTTTGAAAAATTACTCCACTACTGTACCCAGGATGCCCAAATTAGATAGATGTGTATTTGTAGCGGGAGATAATGGCCAAGGCTCAACATTGTATACGTACTCTCGACATCTTTCAACTAACTGGATACCCATGCAGTAACACCTACGCGATATTTATTTTTGATATACCACGGATATTTATAGAACGGTAGATTGTAATGTTATGTCGGGAACGAAAAGATGACCAAATTTGATGACGTCCAGCTACACTTGCAAGTGTAAACATCAAACAACAATGGTAAATGGTAGATTATCGGGATGGACACCGTATAACAATATATCTATCAAGTCTAGATCCATGAAGTCAAAAGCTTTGTTTATAAGATGTTTTCCCACATAACCATCATCCAAACAATGATGAGTGTTGAGAGGGGAATAAATCCTGTCGAAAATGACTATCATCAGTCCTCGCAATAACTATCATAAATCCTCGCAATCACCATCATCAATCCTCGCGATGACTATCACCAGTCTTCGCAATGACTATCATCAATCTTCGAAATGACTATCATCAATCCTCGCAATGACTATCATCAGTTCTTGCGATGACTATCACAAGTCCTCGCAATGACTATCACCAATCCTCGAAATGACTATCATCAATCCTCGCAAAGACTATCATCAATCCTTGCAATGACTATCATCAATCCTCGCAATGACTATCTTCAATCCTCGCAATGACTATCATCAATCCTGGCAATGACTACATCGATCCTCGCAATGACTATTATCAATCCTCCGAACTTGGAATTCGAACCAGCAACCTTCATCAGCAAAAGGAGGGCTGACATTTGCTGGGCTGACAAACCGAGGGCAATGCCATGTACATGTTTCCATGTGCGAAATGGTCAGGTGATATATCGATTATGTTCTCTGTATTAAAAAAAATTTCTTGCGACAGTTTCTATACTTTGCCCTTTGTCATATTGTAAATATGAGTGACGCTACGGAAAAGGGGACTTTAATGCATTATTGCAGAGTCTAATATCAAACAATTCATCGCAAAATTATTGATCTAATTTCTAAAAATGGACCGAAACATGAGGTAGAATGGTTGTTTGAAATAAAAGAGTTTCCATTCAGGTCAGCCAGCGTCATTTTTCGAAACCTTTTGCAATAGATTAAAGCAGTTACACAGTGCCTAATTCGGTTATCTGATTCTTCAAACAAAATGAAAGGTAGAATATTTATGTGAGCTGTGCTCTGTGAAAGGGGGTTTAATGCATCTGCAAGAAGTATCGACGCAGGTCAGCCTGCGCAATCCGGGTCGAAACTTCTTGCTATCAGTCAAACTTCTGCATGTCGAAGGACCAGTGTATCTTATGATTCAGTCCGTTGTTAGACAAAATGGATTTTCTGGATTCATAATCATGTGATGACTGGCTTAGTATAATGCGTTACGGAGATGCATTAAGCCCTATTCACAGAGCATAGCTGGTGTATATTTAATTAGACAGTGAGTTTATGCTAGATTTATAGAGAATGTTCGTCTAATAATTAGCATCAACTATAGTTAACCGGTTGTTCGATTCTCCGAAAGAAACAACGGGGCTCCTGCAATGGATAAAATTGGAGTCGAAGATTTTTAATTGAGCCGCGTTCTGTCAAAACGGGGTGTAATGTATCTCAGCCATGCGTTATACCAAGCAAGTTATCACATAATCATGGATCCGAAAAATCCATTTTGTCGAAGAACTACTTAAATTTTGAGGTAGACATGTAGAGAACTGACAATTAGCAAAAAAGTCTCGACCAAGGTAAGCCTGTGCAGGCTGACCAGGGTCGATTTTTTTTAAGATTCCTTAGACCTCCTTCTAAGAGAGCATAGCTCCTTTTTTTCCCCATTTTCCTCCAGCCATGCGAATCGCGGTTCCGATCAATAGGTTTTGTGCCTGAATTGATATTCTGGCGAAACAGGAGCACTCCGGATTTCGAACAGAGTTTTAAAAAAGTTGAAGACGACGTTCAGCTTTTTACTAATTTTTTCTTATAATTCTGAAAAAAAACAGCATAAATTAAAACATTTTTACAATTACTATATACAACATTTAATATGTCAGCACCAAATATATACTCACACGCAAAAGAAACTATGTATAGAATTTTAGGTTACTTTCCCAGGGATCCATGAATGAAAGTATATGTATATAAGTTTGGTACCTAAGTCTAGCCTATCTAATTTCCTAGAAGATGGTATAACTTTTTTTTCCAAACAGCGATTTATATAGACTTGTGTTAATCGTTAAAGTGTAGTAGGGGTCAAAATAAAAAAAAAAACACACACACACGCAAATAGTGATACTGGTGTTATTGTGAGTAAAATTAAGGTTACAGACTCCGTATTGCGTAGTTGCGATAATTTCACTAATATCAGGTATGATCTCCATTACCTGTACCATATGAAGTCTCATGGAATAGACGTAACGTTGTACAGTGTGCGGAGGAATGTTATCCCATTCGACCTGCAGAGCGTGCTCTAGCTCCCGCAAGTTGTTTACATGATGCCTTGATCTTACTCTACAACCAAGAAGACCCTACATATGCTCAATGGGATTTAAATCTGGGGAAACTACAGGCCAAGGCAAGACGTTAACACCATTTGCATTCAGATATTGTCTCATAGTGCGAGCCGTATGCGGACGTGCATTGTCACGCATCAATGTGGCAGGAGGAGGATGGCGGATAAATGACACAGCTACAGGTCTTAACACCTGATTTATGTACCCAGCAGCATTGAGATTGCCATTCACTATTACCGGGTCGGTTTTCCCATTCCCCTTTATCCCACCACACACCATCACACTGCCCCCGCCAAACCTGTTTCTTTCAACAACCCAGGCGATAGCAAATAGCTCTCCTCTCCTTCTAAACAACCACACTCTACCACCGTGGTAACTAAGATTAACCTGAATTCGTCAGAGAAAACAGTTTCATTCCGCTGACGCGGAACGGAGATGTTGCCGTGGCAGGTTCAGACGAGCAACGCCATGACGTCCAGTGAGTATGCTCCCCCCGACATAAGGCCGTCTTGGTCTTATGGGCCGAACACATTGACGAAGACGCCTCAAAACAGTGTCCCTGCTTATTTCGTACTGTCTCGCTGTAACGGTAGCCATTTGGAATCGGCGCCTGGTGTGCGTCAGTTCCAAGTGGCGGTCTAATCTGACTTCAGTAACGCGAGGTCGGCCGCTTCGAGGCCGATCCGCAACTGCGCCTGTTTGCCTGAACCTTGCCCGCCGATTAGTGATAGTGTTGCTGTGGCAATTAAAAGCCTGCATAACATCATCAATAGAGTCGCCTCTATTGAGCATCATCAACGCACCAATTCGGTGACGTTCAGATCGTCTTGGCATTGACAGTTTTGATTTTTCTGTAATCACTGTGTGTTTTTCTTACTCCTTGGATTCGCAAGGAAGAAAAGAGAGTTCATTTGACCTATTTCGCATTTGACAAGCAGTTGCACGGGCAAATCTTGCAATTTGCCTGTTTTGGGACGTTACGTAAGATTTAACCCGATACTGGCCGAATGTGACAAGTATTTGACAAAGCGACCCACGTGCTTCACATGGTACAAAAATGAAATGCCTTTGCCCAACGTAACTGAACCATGCTCTGTGAAAAGAGGTGCTTAATGCATCTGCGAAAAGTATCGACCCAGGTAAGCCTGCGCAGTCCGCGCAGGCTGACCTGGGCCGAAACTTTTCGCTATTGGTCCATTTTGTGTATGTCAAAGGACCCAGTCCACCTCATGATGCAGTAGGTTGTTAGACAAAATGGACTTTATGGATCCATGATCATGTAATGACTTGCTTGGTATCATGCATCACGGAGATGTATTAAGCCCCCTTTTGCCAGAGCATGGCTCAACCATAGTTATCCAAACTAGAAACGTGCACATTTCTTTTTCATGGGAGTATATAAACTCGACCTCTTTCGAGGGATGAAAACACAATCCTCTGAAACCAAGATTTTTTATCTGATTGGCTTGACTAATTAATCAGACGGTATAGATTTAAGATCAGACTGCACGTTCTGTGCAGTCTGATCTTGATCTATGACGTCTGCAAAAGCCCTTGTTTTTGCATGTGGCTCTGAAAGATTTAATTAAAGACGATCGCTACAGTTTCATTATTTTTAAAAAACATTTACAATTTCACGAAATTTTGTTTAGTGATAGTACAAAAATCTACAAAAATATGAGATAAAAACAGGGGGTCACCAGCTTTGGAGAAAATTCTATGAATATTTCTTTTAATACATCCTGTATTGCGGTAGTTCAGAATGAATTTTCGCCTACGAAAACTAAGTCTAGATATATATTTTTCTAATGATTACAATTATGAACAAATTTTATCTCATTATATTGGCAAAACATCAAAATTTAATGAAACAAAATGATATAAAGGTATAATGAGTATCAATCCATTTGAAAATAATTTTATTTGTGGCTAGAACACACCTTCATTTCGAAAAACCCAATAAAAAGCGTATTTCTTAAACTTTATATTTTTCAGTGTTCAAACATTCAGATTTTTCTATTTTCTTCCATGAATAATATTTAGATACTAAACTACAAGATTCAGGCTTACAACAAATAGGTCACAGGCCTTATTTTTTAAGAAAATACATTTTAAGCTTGTGGTTGTGGCACTTACGAATTAGTATTGTCCCCGAGACATAGACATTATATAAAGTACAGTATTAAAATTTTTTCAACAATATGATAATATTGATAAGAAGCAAGTTTGTTGCTCACAATAAACCAATACACAGCATATAAATGAAATACTAATGTAAGCATTTAACCCATTACCAAACGACAAGTTTTAGACTCTTAAATTTAGCCAGTTTGCAGACGAAAACTTAAATCCTAGAATTCATGAATCGCAGTTCTCTGACGGGTTAGAAATCATTGTGCGAAAAAGAGAAATTGATCATTATGATCGATTTTTTCCTTTTTCCTCCATGTTTTCTATTTTTTCTTGCTGCAGACTCGTTAACACTAAGGAATTGACTGGTGAAGGAGTAAGAGTTACAGCCCCTTGTTTTCTTTAATTTTTCGTTTTTACCCTATTATTACAGATTTATTTTACATGGAAGATTTCAAAACATGTAGGTCACTTGATTTATGCGAATAATTATGAAAATGTGCAATAGTCTAAAAATTTAACTCTATTGGGCTTTATATTCCGAGTTATTGTCCTTTGATAGCCCTTGACCTCATGATTATTTCATTTAGATTCCATCCAACATGATTATCAAATTTTGCTTGTTTGCACTTAAAGCAAATATTATTTCATGCTTTCCGGTAGGATATCGAGAAATAGCAGTGAAAATATTTTTCGATATTACACGGGTACGACCAGTGAGAATACCGATTTCATGACGAAGCATGAAATAAATAGAATATTTGTTTTTTTCGGTGAAAGGTCGAAATTTATTTCATCGAGTGAACATCATCGGTAATGTTTTCACGAGTGGCTGCGCCACTCGTGAAAATATTACCGATAATGTTCACTCGCGCCACTCGTGAAAATATTACCGATGATGTTCACTCGATGAAATAAATTTCGATCTTTCACCGAAAAAATCAAATATCCTCTATATATTACTACCATAACCAACAGAATCAGCTCTATAATATTTTATAAAGAAACAGTGCAGACCCAGATCAGAGAGCTCCTGCCAGAGCTGACTGACCAGGATAAGTTTGGTTTACTATTTTGTACAATATCATAGATCTGATTTCTCTCTATTGGTTATGGCCATAACTTCTTTGTTGTATAATACTGAACATAAAACCCACTCATCGACACACTCCTTTCCCACGTAGAAAAGACTTTTGACGGATCTGCAGTCGACTACTTATAAAAAATATTATGGGAAAAGGAGAAATTGCTCATAACGAGCATTTTTTTCCTTTTCCCACAATGTTTTTTCACACGCATACTCTCCATTCACCAGATCTATATTTTTACATTTTTGAAGCTCGCAAATTGACCCGTTGATTTCCCTTTGAACGATGTCTTTTTACTAGGTTCTAACTTTTTTGCTCTCCTCAGTGCATTTTATTTGCAACATTGAACCCAAACCATAATGTCTTTCTACAACAGTATTTTCAACTCATTTCAACTGATTTAACTCTATACCAAACAATCCCGACTTTTAACGGCTCCGGGGAAGAAGCCTTTTGAAAACATTGTGGGAAAAGGAGAAAATGCTGGTAACCAGCACTTTCTCTTTTTCCCACAATGTTTTCTACCTCTCCCGAAGCAAATTTCAGTTTTTGAGTCACATTTATTTTGTCGTCTGCAAAATGCTTTCAATTTGGAAGCGTCCAAAATGTCGTTTGGCAAAGAGTTAAAAGATGCGTTTGCTCAACAACGCATCTGCTAGTGGCATAAATTTTTGTCCATCTTTACTTGTTTGGTGACCTACTTTCGCTTTCAGTTTGATCTTTTGAAACCTTTACCGCCAGATTCTTGACTCGCATGTATAATGCTTGATTAAAATAAATACTTTCGTGTTTGGTGTTTTGCTGACACGAAACGCCCAGTGTTTGTTCTTAGTTTATCCATTACTGCAGATTGACAAGTTTAACAGGACAGACTGTGATAAGTTTGAATTGGTCCCCGTTGTAGATATACATATTACAACTGGCACAGGCTATTGTGTCGTTGCTTTCCATTGGGCCATCACAGAATGGCCAATCAGAGAAGCTTACACATTTCCAATCTGGCTGTATAGGTAACACTGCGATATTTTGTACAATTTGAAATTGTTAATCGAAACTAAAAAGAATATTAGCAGACATAAACATTAAAGGTGATACCAAAAATACAATTCACTTACTCGTAACGTCAAAAATATTGGAAAATCCCCTACTCAGGAAGTGAGAGTGACCTCCCCTGAATCTCTAATAGTCTCGCGACATGGCTGTTCTAAAAACAGACGGGCAGAATTCTGCCCGTTTTTAATAGCCTGTACACTTGCTGTATCACGGGAGGTAACCAATCTATGAAAAGTTTGGGTTCGAGTAACCGGTGAGCGTGATAGTTACACTAGCGTGATAATGGAAACTGTCGCGATCGTCATTAATTCCATTTCTGTGACTTTCTAGCCGAAATCTTTCACGCATGCGTACTGTTTAACACTGAATGTAGGATAACTTCTCTAGAGGCACTCAGTTCAAGGCCGCTTAAGGTAATATTTATTACCATGATTATAAAGATTGCATTTCTGACCAAAACATTTTTGCTAGACCTGGCTTCACAAAATTCATCAAAACACGGTTTCTGGGAAATGAAACCAGCAAACATTTCCAAGTCAAGTGCGTCAGTTTCATCCTGATCGACAGCGCTTACTTTCTTTTTATTGTCAGGCTCATCGACTGAGTTTGTGTTACATGCTCCCTCTTGCGTCTTGATGACGTCATGTCCATCGTCCAATTCATCAAGATTGTCATGCTTTCTTTTGTAAAGTATTTCGTATGTACCGCTTTGTCCTTGTGAGTTACGAGTCAAGGTAATAGCTTTATCAGTCCCATCTTGGGATGGCGTCTCCTCTTCTGTCTGTGATACAGACCTCCCAACTGATTCCGGCAGAGTTCTAGACCGTCTTTTGGGTTCTTCCTGTAAACTATCGGAAATTTTCTGGTTGAAATCTCGTTCATCTTTACAAAAGTGTATGAGAACACAGCCAACAACGATCTGCAGAACTATTGACAAAATGACGAGCACTAAGGCCAGAATGACCCTGACGTTGAACTCGGGCATTTCTGACAGGAACCTCAGTTGAGATACATTAGCTATCAAGAGTGCAACGTCCATGAAGCATGTTGCGCGGGTTTTATCGCTTGCATACTGTAAGGTCTGAAAAATAAAAGAGAAAGATTTTCTTTAAGTCAAAAAAATGTTAGACAGCCTAAGACCCACTTGATATAGAGGATATATTTTTTTTTCGGTGAAAGATCGAAATTTATTTCATCTCGCGAACATCATCAGAAATATTTTCATGAGTGGCGCACACAGATTGAAATTTATTTCATCTCGTGAACAGTGAACATCATCGGTAATATTTTCACGAGTGGCGCATCCACTCGTGAAAATATTACCGATGATGTTCACGAGATGAAATAAATTTCGATCTCTCACCGGAAAAAAAAACCAACAAATATTCTATTTATTTCATGCTTCTGACCTCTTTTCTTGTTGGTACTTTCGTAAAAATCCAGTGCAGTTCCTTTCGGTAATTCCCCGTGGCGTACCCCCCTCACATAGCAACGCATTACAATATTACGTAAAGCGCGAGAAATGTAGCGTAAATTACGTCATATTCCCTCTGGTTGAATGGCAGGCGCCATTTACATTGGTAACTAGTGAGCGGGAACTACTGTTTCCGCCTTCAACTGAAGAGTTAGCAAATATGAAATCGGTATTTTCACTGGTCGTAACCATGAAATATCAAACCATAATCCACCATTATTTCTCGATAAACAACCGAAAAGCATGAAATAAATATGATTGTTTAAACTCGTTTGTGGTTCAATATGGAGAGAAATAAAGAATAGTAGCCATGCAATTAATTGCATTTTCTTGCCGTTGTCATCGTTTGTGTTGAAAAATGAATTTTCAATTGGACGCGAGCCATGCTCTGACAAAAAGAGGTTTATAGCATCTCCATGATGCAGTTTACCTAGAACAAGTAACTGTACCCAAAGGCGATTTAGGTTTTTGATTGGTCACCTCCGGGTAAAGAGACGATCGCGAAAAAAATAGTTGAAATCTGCGCACAAGATTTGAAACTCGAGATCTTATTTTTACAATTAGAGGACAAAACTAAAATTTGAACATACCTGTCGCTTTATGTATCCAATAATCCCTCATTTTAAATACGAATATTTTCATTTTAAACGCTAAACATATATAAAAAAGCTTAATTGATCTGTTACTTGAGGTGTTTACGTTCGAGAAAATACACACAAAATGGCCGCCAAACACGAAAACTATTTAGTTCTTTTGGAGATTTACGTGTTATAAAAGACCTGTACGAGCGCTTTAGGTAATCAAACGTTTAATAATTTGTCCTCGGTCATGCGTGTCACAAAAAGTCAATTGTATTTTACGTCAATACAGATTAAACCGACGAAACAGAAAAATCAGTACAGCACTGTAACTTTGCAACTGGAAAATTCACAACGGACTTGAGACTGTGCGGTGCACAATAAATGTCCAAATAAGAAAAGAAGCACTGTAAACGTCTCATTACTGAGACTAGCAGTATACCAAGCAAGTGATCATAAAATTATGGATCCTTAAAATCCATTTTGTCTTGCGAAAGGCTGAATCCCGAGATAGAATGGTCCTTACACACGGAGACAATTTACAAAAGCAAACACTTTCGACTTACCTGCGCTGACGGCGCAGATTGACCTGTGTCGATACGTTTTGCAGATGCAATAAACTACATTATTATTTTTATATTTTTATTTTTATTTTTATACTGCCCATTGGCCCATTGCCACACAACACTCTTTATACTTCTCCTAATTAAGGGGGTTGAGAAATATTGTGGGAGAGGGAGACGGTGCTGATTACCTGGATCTTTTCCTTTTTCCACAATGTTTTTAATAGCACCCTTTCATCAGCTTTTCGGTAAGAAATTTTGTGTGGTAGTGGGCTAATGTCTTGGCATGTTTCATTATGTAAGTATATTTTTTTTCCCTAAACTAGACCAATGGCGCGCTCATAAATCGTCCCAGTATCGATTATTATAAAAAAGATATTTATAACTTTTTTTTCTTGAACCGTGAGGTATTGCTGTCTGTTAAAATATATAGATTCCAAACAAATAGACGTTTATTCTTAGTAAAGAACCAATAGCTGCTCGCCGCATGGCGAAACGCCGCATGGCGAAATGCCGCATGGCGAGGGTAAACAAACCCAATGACGACGACTACATTTTCTCAGAGCATGGCTCAAATATTTTGCAAGATTATGTGTTATATCTAATCCAATTCATTGTTGGAAAAGAAACAGTTCTTGCTAAAAATAAAAATACATGTCTGAAAATACATGTACTGTAATGGGTTATAGCGTAATGCATGAAAAATATAAACTTGCCAATAATGGGTACGAGGCAAGTACTATCCCTTATCATATCCACTGGTGAGTGAGTGAGTGAGTGAGTGAGTGGGTGGATGAGGTACGAGTCCTGTCGCAATGACTATCATCAATCCTGGGAAAGAAATTGGCCGAGCCGGGCATCAAACCAGCGACCTCGAGTTCTCAAATCCTGTAGGCTACCGACAGAGCTACCGGGCTCGGCATATAGTGAATAAGTGCCGCGGAATACCAGTTAGCGGAGGCGACCCTTGTATATGAGCCGTGCTCTGTGAAAAGGGGGCTTAACACATCTGCGAAAAGTATCGATTCAGGTCAGCCTGCGCATTCCGCGCAGGCTGACCTGGACCGAAACATTTCGCTACTGGTCAATTTTCTGTATGTCAAAGGACCAGTGTACCTCGTGATTCAGTCGGTTGTTATACAAAATGGATTTTATGGATCCATGAATATGTGATGACTTGCTTAGTACCATAAATCATGGAGATGCATTAAGCCCCCTTTTGCCAGAGCATGGCTCATACATTTGCTTCCGGTCAGACCTATCACAGAAAGCGTTTCGAGCAGTGTCTCCTTTTGCCACAATGTTTTAAAATAGATCTATGTTTCAATTTGTATCATGGAATTTGCCGAAATCTTACCAAACTTGCGAGAATGTTTTCCTAGGTGTTTCGATCCTATAGAAGCGGTTCCCAACAAGCATGATGATGATGACGATGGTGGTGGTGATGATGATGACGACGACAATGATGATGATGATGATAGCATCAAACAGCATAAAAGATAAATAGACACTCACCTTTTGTGTCATCTTTGAGTTGTTGCGTTCGATTCTCGACATTTTTTTCAAAGGCACTAAACTTGAAAATTCCGTTGCAATTATTAGTTGTTGCTTACAGTTAATATAGTTTTTCTACGTTGGCTATTCAAACACAAACCATATTTATACTTTTTCTCTGACTCAATTGTATTGTTCTATACAAAAATTCCAGTCACAGGACAGTTCCCTAAACACTGCACTCAATAAGCCTTTACCATACAATCCCATCTTTTAACGACCCTAATGATAAGGACTTTTGAAAACATTGTGGGAAAAGGAGACAATGCTGGTAAACAGCATTTTTTCCTTTTCTCACAATGTTTTCTACCCTTCCAAAGACAAATTTTCAAGGTCTGAGCCAAATTTGTTTTATCGTCTGCAACAAGGGTGAGATTTTGACGTTTGGTAGAGTTTAAGAAGCTTATCGTGAATAACAAGTTTACAGGAAATAGACACTTTTGCCGCCAAATGGATATAAGCCCATTCATCTTGACTATCAACACTTAGGCTTCTAAGCGCGATTCACTGACCTTTTGCGGACAGTGTAGATCAAGATCAGACTGCACAGAACGTGCAGTCTGATCTTGGATCTACACTTTCCGGCAAGGAGATATTTTTCTCCCCCCAAAAAAAGTTTGAAATGGCATTATTCTGTTCTTTTACTATCGACTCGAAAGTTTCATTTCACTTATTTAGCAAGATAAGGGTTACATTGTGTTTAGTTTGAAGAAAGTTTTGGGTTTTTTTTTGGTCCTGGTTTGGTATCCGGTGACAACCGGGGTAGATCCAGTATCAGACTGCAAGTGTTATACCGTTTGATCTATGATTTGTTTGTTTGTTTGTTTGGAGTTTAACTCCGTTTTCAACATTATTTCAGTTATATCGCGGCGGCCAGTGCACCTATCCATGCTTTCCTGGAGTTTCTGTTACCAGTGCTCCGCACAATATTCTTTCCAAGCCACTGGCTTCTTTCCCATATAACCTATGTCGAAACAATGGTCAGCGGTGAGAGAGGAATGAATCCTGTCGCAATGACTATCATCAATCCTCGGAAAGAAATTGGCCAAGGCGGAGATCGAACCGGCGACCTCCTGTTCTCAAGTCCTGTACGCTACCGACTGAGCTACCAGGGCTCGGCGTTTGGTCTATGAGGGTCGCCACACAGTGAACCTATCTATGTTGCTCAAAGCTGTGAAACGGTACTTGACCTGTTTCTTCTTACATACGACACATTTGATTATAAGGCAAATCACTCTTGACAATATTTTGCCAAAAAGAGAAAACTGGCCACGAACCAGCCATTTGTCGTTTTTTCGCAATGTTTTCACATCCACTTACGTATTGCGTATTACGTATTAAACTATGATTCGTCCATTCCTGGTGGCGCAGTCGGTAGAGCATAGGACTTGAGAACAAAGGGTCGCTGGTTCGAATACCCAGGTTCGCGAATTTCTTTCCGAGGACTGATGATAGTCATTACGACATTGGGATTTATTCCTCTCTCTCCGCCGACAGTTGTTTCGACGATGTTTTTTTGTGGGAAAGAAGCTAGTGGACTGGGAAGAATATTGTCCGAAGTACTGGTAAAAGAACTCTAGGAAAGCCTGGATGAGTGCGCAGGTAGACACGATATATTTGAAATAATGTTGACAACGGCGTAAAACACCATACAATTAATCAGTCAATCATTTGACCACGATTCATGTTGATTATTCATACTCTACTGGGCTGCTTTCGGTCTGTTTAATATCTTAGGAGGTAACTGGCTAAATCTTTATCAGAAATCACAAAAGTCGATACTTTTCGCAAATGCATTAAGCTCCCTTTTCACAGAGCATGACTTATTAATTGGCAGTTTGAAATAGTTACAGATTAGATTAGATTTTATTAATTACTGATGCATACACATGCATTTCGTAATATACTCATATATAATACAAATCAATTAAGTTATACCAAATCGGAAGCTGATGCAGATGACAGGTTCATTGTGGCTCAAATGATGGGAATTGTGTTCTACAATGTTTTGAATAAAACATTATGGGAAAAGGAGAAAATGCTGGTCACCAGCATTTTCTCCTTTTTCCATAATGTTTTCAAAAGCTTTTTTTTCATCAGGGGCTTTCAGAGACTAGGAATTGTTTGGTAAAGAGTTCAGGCATGTCATTCTGATTGTCCTGATTTAACCTTTCACCTAAACGATCACGCGTTTTAATGACCCGGAAGAAGAAGGATTCCTGGAAAAAAAAAAAACTCGTTGGATAAGGGTATTCAACAACATTTTCTCCTTTTCCCAAAGTATTTTCAATTTTGTTTTTATTATCATTTTTATATAATTTATTTCCTCATAGGGTCGTATCTTTCGAAAATAGCCAGGACAAAGTTCTGTTTTCTCAAACGAAAAAATAAAACAGAAACGTAACAATAGTATTTCAAGGGAAAAACACAACAGCGGGGTATTGTGCAGCCATGTTAACTTGTCACGTGATGAATATCCCGTCCTATTACGGGAACTATTTTTATTTCATGCTTTCCGGTAGGATATCGAGAAATAGCGGTGAAAATATTTTTCGATATTACACGGGTACGACAAGTGAGAATACCGACCACGGGGAGTTTGTACTGATTTTTATGGAAGTCTCGACAAAAAAAATGGCGTTAGAAGCATGAAATAAATAGACTATTTGTTTTTTTCGGTGAAAGATCGACATTTATTTCATCTCGTGAACATCATCGGTAATATTTTCACTCGTGGCTGCGCCACTCTTTAAAATATTACCGATGATGTTCACGAGATGAAATAAATTTCGATCTTTCACCGAAAAAAACAAATATCCTCTATATACATGTATATGGATCTCCGATATAATTACGGTTTTATAGAACGTTTACCTCGGGATCATGTATCCTGGTATTTTACCTCTACGTAATATACACGGCGACAAAATTAGTTTATTATACAATCTTATCCTGCTAAATAAATTCAATGAAACTTTCAAACCGATAGTAAAAAACAGAATAATGCCATATCCAACTTATTTTTTTTGGAGAAAAAATCTTCTGATCGGACAGAGTAGATCCAAGATCAGACTGCACGTTCTGTGCAGTCTAATCTTGATCTACATTATCCGCAAAAGGTCAGTGAGTTACACTTAGCAGCCTAAGTACGGATAGGAAACTTCATATTCGGAGCCAATGGCTCCGACGAGAAAATGTTGTGTTGGTCTTCCGGTTCGGCTCAAAAACAACTGAAAAACAGGTAAGCTTGTCATTCTTTGTAATTATGTGGTCTTATGTCTTTGAAATTCCAAAAAAAAAAAGGTGAATGTCATGCAATTCTCAAGTCTTTCAACTTGTTTTCTACACTACGGAAAGCTGTGGAATGTGTACAGTACTGTCTGAATCATTTGTGCCGTGGGTTGACCGTAGCCGAAATGATACGTCAAGAACCTAGATTCAGTCTGTTATTGCCGTTAAATTAGCAAATAAGAGAGAGGTTTGCTGTCCTAAAAGCGTGAATTAGTATTTTGAACTGCTATAATCGCTGGTGGTAAACAGTTGAAAAGAAATAGCGCAAAAATGATAAAAACAAAGAAGGGCTCCGATTATGTGGACCGGCTCTGAATATGTTAGTCTGCACCGATTGATGATCCTGTTAGGAAATTAGTTTTTTTTTTATGATAGAAATTACGACAAAAGCATTTCAAATGTAACATATAGACCATTTGGTTAATCAAAAGCTACACAAAAGTATTTTCAAAATTTAGATAGACTAATTTTAGACAGTATTTTTCAATTGTGACAATATCAGTCCTCTGTATTGTCATAAATTCGGTCACGTTCCATCGAAGAAATGTATTAAATTTTGGACTGAAGGGTATTTCCGGAAAAACAGAGCTTATGTATTAACCCTTTCCCAAACAAGCCCTGGTTTTCACGTGTCTGCAGTACAAGTCTTTTGAAAAGACTGTGGGAAAAGGAGAAATTGCTCGTAACGAGCAATTTCTCCTTTTCCCACAGTGTTTTCTACCCTCTTTGAGAACTTTCTGTCATTTTCATCAAATTTAAAATTGTCGTCTTCAAACTCTTTCAATTTGGACCAGTCTAAAATTCATCGTTTGGGAAAGGGTTAAATAATCTTTCAACGACTGAAATACAACCTACTGAAAACCAGACAGATTTCTACCTTACAGACAAACAAGCGGGTATAGTAGATCCAAGATCAGACTGCATTTTTTTGCGTTCGCACTCTGCGCTGAAAGGGTTAAACAACTTTAGTTTAAAAAAAAAGAAATCTTCGTAGTGGTGGGCGGCGAGGGCAGATTTTTTTTTCTTGAAAAGTCAAGGTTGTCCTGAGAATCTTGTATTACTCAAACGTCTACTTGGATAATTGCACTATTTCTTTTATTCTTTATCGGGAGCTTTGATATACTTTATCAGTTATTGTCAAGTATTGCGTCATACGATATATATATATGATATATTGATAGCTTTCAAACATGGTTGTACATTGCATCGACACTGGGCGCCGACTTCACCAACGCGAGCTGGTATTTGACACGTTTGAGAAGCATCAATTTATTACCAGACGTCAGTAGATTAAACTTTTAAAAATTGAAAGCGTTGGCAGACGGTACATTAAATATGGCTCAAATGCCGGAATTTGTGACAGTGTAGAAAAACGCTATGGAAAAAGGAGAAAATGCTGGTTACCAGCTTTTTCTCCTTTTCCCGCAAGGTTTTCGTAGGCTCTCTCCCTCGTGGATTTCTTTTTTTGAAGGGAAACTTTTCAACTGATAGAAAATTCTTAATTTAGATGCATTGGAGTTTTAGGGCTAGCAAATTCAAGGGAGCATTTTTTTCCGACTTAAACATGTCGGGATACTCAAAGTTTTACATTTTCCGTCTTAGAGTTCTGGATTTCTTTGTGCACCTGTAATAACGGTCTCAACTACAAGGTTTCAATTTGCACTTGCAATTTTCTTCACGCCGTGTCTGTCATGACCTCTGTTGTCCTTTGCAAAGACAGTAGACAAAGATCGTTTTTGCACGTGCACACAGTCTGATCTTGTTTTACACCCCTCGATGCAGAATTAGTTGTAAAGCTGCAATCTATCTAATAATAAGTCAGCATTAATCCTTTCCCAAACGACAAATTTTGGACTGGTCCAAATTGAAAGAGTTTGCAGATGGCAATTTTAAATTTGATGAAAATGGCAGAAAGTTCTCAAAAAGGGTAGAATACACTGTGGGAAAAGGAGAAATTGCTCGTTACGAGCAATTTCTCCTTTTACCACAGTGTTTTCAAAAGACTTGTACTGCAGACACGTGAAAACCAGGGCTTGTTTGGAAAAGGGTTAAATCTGAATCGGGATCTAATTCTAGGAGACAAATAATTCACGGCAGATCACCATATCCCCAGAGTGGTAGTATGCATATTAAGAGTTACGTCCCTTGCTTTATAAAGCAAAGAATCTATGATTTATCAAGTATATATGAGCCGTACTCTGTAAAAAGAGGGCTTAATGCGTCTGCGAAATGTACCTATTCAGGTCACCTGCGCAGTCCGCGCAGGCTGATTTGTACCGAAACTTTTCGCTATTGGCCAATTTTCTGTATGTCCAAAGACCAGTCTACCTTATGTTTGAGTCGGTTGTTGCAGATAGTGGCTATTATGGATGTGATGGCTTGATAGGTATAATGCATCACGGAGATGCATTAAATCCCCTTTTATCAGACCATGGATCGTATATTAGCGCGGCCTCTTTCAACGTTTAAAAATACAATCCAATAAAAATCAGAAAGAGTCTTATCTTGTGGGCTTGACTGAAAAAGCGGTAGGTAAAGATCCAAGTCGCAACTACAGCTGCTTTGAAGTAAAAAATATTGTCACCTGCCATAGACGTAAACTTTAATTCATGTTATTTTTACCCTATTTCGCAAGAATGTAAAAATGTTCCATAGAATTTCTTTTAAAGACGTCAGACAACTTATCTCGTATATTGATCTTTGCCAAACATTACGCAATGTGCTAAAGCAAATAGGTTTTTATTTAAAAAAAAAAACTAGGCCAGGGATTTCATAATAGCCCTGTTTGTCTAACTGTCGTGATCATGTACAGTAGTGGACCTGATATCATTGATATGAGTCATGCTCTGTGAAAAGGTGGCTTAATGCATCTGCTAAACGTTTCGACCCAGGTCAGCCTGCGCAATCCGCGCAGGCTGACCTGGGCCGAAACTTTTCGCTATTGGTCAATAATCTGTATGTGCAAGGGACATTCCACTTCATGATTTAGTCGATTGTTAAAAATGTAGCAATTATGGATCCATGATTATGTGATGGTTCGATAGGTATCATGCTTCATGGAGATGCGTCAAGCCCCCTTTTGCCAGGGCATGGCTCCTATATACATGTATTATTAATTCAAATATAAAAACTGTGACAAATAGAGAGTTTGCTCACAATGAATGAGTTTTCTTGTTGCCACATCGTTTTCTCTGCGAAAAATATGTTTAAAGCATGCTGATCATTGGTGTTTTCAGCGACGCTGATTATTGAAGACATGTCACTGAACAGATTCCACGCAACGGGCAGTCTAACATAAGCTCTGTGCTGTACAGTTAGATATGTAGAATCTGACATAAGTTTTCATATGAGATAAAATTTTTATCAAACGAATCTAGTAAAATGTTATTATGCTAGCCTTGGGCGAGCTGGATGATATTTGTTTTTGTAGACGAGTTTAACAAATTTTTTATCTCAAAATCCAACAAATGTCAGATGATTTTTTATCACAGGACAATATTTCACAAATTGTTCGTCAGAATATGCAAAACTGTAGATACACTTGTGGGAGCTGCCATGAATAAAAATCCAACTCACTTCATTATCTTCCGCTGGGTGGTATTTTTCAAATACATCACCTATCTCATATGGGCATTCTGGATAGAGAACCGGACTATTTCTTAAGGCGGGAATCAATGCAACGAATTTCAAAATAAAGTATTTTTTTACTCTCTAAAACATACCTTGTGCGATTTATCCAGCCATGGTCAGCGAGCATATAACCTATGCACCAGCCATTTATAAACATAAGCTCCTGTAAGCTTGGGAAAAGGCCCCGATATAGGCCTAGCAAGGCGGGGACGTTATTTTTGTTGTCAGTCTGTTGCACAAATCCCGGTTTTCCCCCATTCGGCATACCTCGGGTGATCCGGTGATCAAATCCCTCGGCTGCATCACGTAGCTTGATATACACCTATACGGTACATTTCGCACATCTCCAAAAGCACACCGCTTTACCGTTATTAAAATTGTAAGGCTGCTCTTAAAAAAGAAAACATGAGTAAATTTTCTATCGTTATCTTTCTAAGAATATTTCAGTCAGCAAACAGTTGGTACATTCAAATTTTATCGTAGTTTATCAATTTCGTTGGGAGCTTTCATCGACAGATCGATAGAAGTGAATAACTTCATCGTGGATGTTCATGTCGTTGCTAAGCGATCTACAGGGGCGCCGCCATGTTTAAGATCATGTGATTGGTAGTTCAAAATGGAAGCCTCCTTTATACGGACCTATACGATGTAGGTACGGAATCGGCCGAGTTGTGACGAGTGGGTTTTCCCCATGTCTATATTTAGAAACTGATGACAGAGATTTGCAGTAAACGGTTGGTATCGTAAAAAAATATTTCCCCCGTTTGAAATCATTTCCTCTTCTAAGAAATCTGTAGCGAAAAACTGGATTGATTTTTCCACTGACGTATTATTTATTGTCATTTTCGCCTGCACTTTTTAAGCGGCAATTTACGCACCGCGTATTGATATATGTCACTTCTCTGAAAGAAGTATAAAATGACGTCATAGATGGCGTCACATAATGCTTACCTCAAACATGTGAAGGATAAGAAAATTCGTTATGTCTGTAGTCTATTACTATGAAAAGTTGAAAACAAAGGAGGTTATGTGATAAAACCACAACGAGGTCAGATTGGTATACTGGAGTCCTCCTCCCCCAACCACAATTTGGCTGAAATTTAAAGGAAGCCCTCTTACCATGGAAACTGCACCTGTAAATTTGATTACAATTGGCCAACTTTTACAGGAGTTATGGTCCTTTAAGTTTTTTCTTGATCGAGTGACAAGGTGTGGGTTTGTGTTGGAGTTGGGGAGGTATTCATCGGCTCCCTATAGTTCCAATTAACACTTTTCCACATAATTCCGACTTCAAACAACCTTGACGAAGAAGGTTTCTTAAAACATTGCGGGAAAAGGAGGAATTGCTCGTAACCAGCATTTTCTCCTTTTTCCCGCAATGTTTTCTTCTCTTCAACCATAAATTTAAGTTTTTGATTCGCGTTTAGTTTGTCGTCTGCAATTTTTACCAATTTCCAAAATGATTATAGCATAAAGGTGCTTTTACGCAGTTCTCAATAACCTTTATACTGTTCAATCAATAAGTTCAGAATCTTAAGTCGTTAGTAAAGACACCAGTCCATTGTAACCCCCTCGTAGATCTGACAAGAATTTCTCACAAAGATATCTGACAGCGTAGATTCAAGATCAGACACCTGGTTCATAGCTGTCTAATCTTGTTCTACACTGTCCGCAAACGATCCAACTATAGTATCATGAAGCATTTTGTTTCAGCTTCGAGATTTAGAGATACGCAATTACGTACACTTTTAACTTGTCATCATTTGTGTCATTATGATGACACGGCGACATTATCACAAGTCTTTAATATTTTTTCTCCTGCGAGATTTAAACCTTTACCACACAATCCCGACTCTAAACAACTCTGAAGAAATAGGATTTTGAGAACATTGTGGGAAAAAGAGAAAATGTTGGTTTCCATCCTTTTTTTTTTTTTTCCGAAATGTTTTCTAATGCTTTCCCTTTCAATGTCATGAAAACTCGGCATTGTGTGGTAAAGGGTTAAATTGTGTTTTTTCATGCTGCTTTCAACATTTTTGGGGCAACGGCTCGCCCTATTTGTTTGTTTCACGGAATGTTACTGGCGACTGAGCCTGGCCCCCAAATCTCCATGTAAAAAGACGTGAGGATCGAGTCCATGGTCTGTATTCACCAATCAATCTTTAGTACATTCTTCGTCTAATTTCAGATTTAGAAAGTAACACAACTTCTGATTGGCTAAACCATTTGGTTTAGCCAATCAAAAGTTGTATTACTTTCAAGTTTAGGAAATTCTTGAGAATAAGACGAAAAATTTCCTAAAGAATGGTAGGTGAATACGGGCTCAAGACCTCTTTAGTACAACTCCAACACTTTAACCACTAAGCCACACAGGACCCAATTGGGCATGATTTTATGAGCTTTGGTATATCACTGTCGGGGTTTCATCCCACGACATTCTCAATACGGCTGTTAAGATCGGGACCCTTAGGATGTTATCTTTTAGTTCTTGCATAAGTTGACTTTTAACCTTTAACTACGATATAAAACAAAGACAAAACATGAAGTCGATAGTAAAAGACGAAAACGTGCAATTTCAAAGCTTTTTTCCCAGGGAAAAAATTTCACCATACCGGAGAGTGTAGATTGAAGATCAGACTGCACGTTTTGTGCAGTCTGATCTTCGATCTACACTGTCCGCCAAAGCGTCTTAAGTCGTACTTACCGGTCAAAGGGTTAAGCTAGTCTGCTTGTCGACTTGTAAAAGACCCAAAGGCAAAAAAAAGGTATGAGAACTTGACCTTTTGAAGAGATGATGACCTAGATATTAAAATTTTATCTAAAAGTGATAACGCAATGTAAGGAAGAAATTTATCTAACATAAAAACTGTATTTACTGTTTAGTTCTTTTAATATCATTAAGAAATGCAGATGATGAACGGTAATCAAGGTTCCATCGTTAAATGCACGAGCCATGCTCTGGCGAAAGGGGGCTTGATGGATCTCTGCGATGCATGGTACCAAGCAAAACATCACATAATCCTAGATCCATATAATCCATTATGTCGAAGGACCGACTGAATCATGAGGTAGACTGGTCCTTTGACATACAGAAAATTGACCAACAGCGAAAAGTTTCGGCCTAGGTCAGCCTGTGCGGACTGCGGACTGGCCTTGGTCGATACCTCCCCCCCCCCCAGCATTAAGCCCCTTTTCACAGAGCATTGCTCAAATGAAATTAAACGAGCGACAACCTGAGGCAATATATATATACGTGTGTGTGTGTGTGTGTGTGTGTGTGTGTGTGTACTGGTAAAAAAGACATTTTCCAGCCATGAAATGAAAACGTATTGACAAAATGAAAAAAAAAAATGTTGATCACAAGCAATAACTCCTTTTTCAGCAGTGCTTTTAGATGGTGACGTGCTGTAGCACATAAATGTCTAGTGACAACAAACTTAACGCTTTATTATTTAAGTCAAATCACGGCTGTCAGTAAACGTAATCATTCGTTGATGAAGTGTCTTTTACCATTAACTTGCATAACAGGAGCGTTTTCAAAGTCATATCCACATTTTACAGAAGTGTTTTCAAAGTCATGTTTACATTTTAAAGTGGTGTCTCCAAAGTCGTATCTACATTTTAAAAGCCTTTTTCCAAAGTCATGTCTACATTTTACAAGGGTGTTTCCAAAGTCATGTCTACATTTTACAGGTTTTTTTTTTTAAATCATGTCCACATTTGAAGGGGTGTTTTCAAAGTCGTCAGCTTTAAATTTGTTTCAGGAGGTCATAAACTATGGTCCAAAATTCAGTACAAAAACGTCGTTCGATTCATTGATTGAATGATTGATTAATTGAATGACTGAATCGTATTTGGACTTCTTTCAACGTTTATTCATTCATATCAAGGTGACAACTTACTTATTCCTGTGTTTCCATGCAGAACTTGGCTGGGACTCCGCAGTGCCTTTCTAGATGTCACTTTCCCGAAAAATCCAGCGCCTCGGATGAGGATTGAACTGAGAATACCTGAACTATCGTAAATCAAACCTATAGCGAATTGATCCAGCGTATACCAGCCGTCGGAGACATGGCGTTCTCTGAATTACATGTACCGGAAGTCGTTACCTCTTCCGTCTATTAGTTCTTTGAAGTACGCGTACGTTGTTCGATTAGTGCGTCGACACTTTTTGTGCGTTCACAAATTTCCGAAGTGTGCCAGCAAATAAGCAATACGACGTGGGTTTGTTAGAGAAAAGCAACACGAACAGTTTGTTCGTCTTCAGTACGAGAACAGTTCGTTACCTCTACGGCGGCTGTCATCCAACCAAATTCTTCAACCAACTTTTCACGTATAAATAGCAAAATAAACAACGTTATTTCAACGTTCTGCATACTAATTGATTTAGAGCGCACACAGATAGCACGCGCAACACGTTAGACTGAGATCGTTGACATTCGTTGATATCCGTTTAAATTCGCTCTGGTACACTAGATAATATGTCGTTACTCATACAATACAATACTTTTTATTTGCTTCAATGTGAACAATCTACATGACGCAAAATACGTGATGAACGCGTTCTGGTATCTTTTCGATTTTCTTTTTCAGTCCTTTATGATTACGCCTTAATGAACAAGTTCGTTGGGGGGTGGGGGGGCGTTGTGTGTGTATTTGTGCCTATTTGAGCTTTCCAGTACGTTCACGACACGTTCCCTCAATTTGTCACCGTAAAAGCGCCTTTAACCACTGAATCACACGGGACCCCCGATTTTTTTAATTCGCCACGCAACAGATGACAAAATACGAAATAAACGTGGTGTGAATGAATCCTATTTAACCCTTTCCCAAACAAGCCCTGGTTTTCACGTGTCTACAGTACAAGTCTTTTGAAAACACTGTGGGAAAAGGAGAAATTGCTCGTAACGAGCAATTTCTCCTTTTCCCACAGTGTTTTCTACCCTTTTTGAGACCTTTCTGCCATTTTCATCAAATTGAAAATAGTCGTCTGCAAACTCTTTCAATTTGGACCAGTCCAAATTTTGTCGTTTGGGAAAGGGTTAAAGGATATATGACATTATATTAAGTCTTTCATTACTGACTCAAGACATGCCACTTTTTTTTCGAGGTCTAAAAGAAGATTCCCACTGCTACTGAATATGAATTGTGTCATAGTCTAGCATCGGGTGGCGGATGGTATAGATCAAAGATCAGACTGCACATTCTGTGCAGTCTGATCTTGATCTACACCATCCGCAAAAGCTACTAATGTCGTCAGTAGCAGAGAAAGAGTTAAAGTCTATTTTACAACAAAACGTTACATCTTTACTCCATAATTCGCTACACGTTTAGTAGAACACATTTCGAATTCACATAAAAACATTTCCAGTACGATTTTGGCTTTTGCTCTCCGATAATTTTGACAGTTTTGAAAACAGGGAGCAATTGCTTGAAACAAGCAAATGTCTCTTTTCAAGCAATGTTTTTCATATTGATTAAAATGCATTTTCCTGTGTAATTTGTATTAATTTCGGTACTTATAAGCCTAATAAAACAGTATTTGCAGCAAAGAAGTTATACAAAGCATAATGCATGGTGGGTTTTTGAAAAGTCACGTGATTAACAGTTTTATTTATAATGTGTATAACACCGTTTTAACATTATTCCACTGATATCGTTGAGGCCAGTGTACTTATCCATGCTTTTCTGGAGTTTCTTTTTCTATTACTTAGCACAGTATTCTTCCCTAGCCACTGGCTGCTTTCCAACATAGCCATCGTAGAATTAACCATCGGAAAAAAATGGTCAATCTGGGGACTTGAACTGGCGTCCTGTAATAGGACTTATGATTTCTAGAAACAGAGCTATTGCGCTAAATCTGTTCATCTGTATCAATTTGATCGACGAGTGTTCGCTCGTGCGGACACACTAAGGCAACACAGACATACTCCTGTACCCAATATTCGAATACATGTACATATTGATAAATTGAGAAAATGCTCATTGCGGTTTCTGCTTATACCATCATGTTTAGTATGACCGAAATGAGATACAGGTGTCATTTTCTTCTAACACACTTCCTGTTTCTTTTTAATTTGAAAATGATACGTAATGTTCAGAGGGCGAAAGGTAACCTGTAACTAAAAGGATGTTGTGAATGAGATATGAAATTAGATATGATTTCCTTATGTCATCACGGCTCCCTTCACCCTTATCACATAATCCCAGTTTTTGTCAACCCTGAGAAAGAGAGCTTTTGAAAACATTGTGGAAAAAGGAGAAAATGCTGGTTACCAGCATTTCCCACAATGTTTTCTACTCAATCATCGGCAAGTTCCATCATCTAAGCCACTTTTAATTTGTCGGCTGCAAATGCTTTGAATTTTAACAAGTCTAAAATTTTGTCGTGTGGTAAAGAGTTAAGCTTAACGACAAAATTTTAATCTAACCCCAATTGAAAGCATATGCAGACGATAGGTTAGACGTAACCTAATTATTGATATATCTATATGATAAAATAGAAAACATTGCGGGAATAGGTGAAAATGCTGGTTTGGGAAGGTGTTAAGCAAAGATATAACGAGGTACACCAACCCAGCGCATTGAGAATATTAAAATTTGGTTTATGGTAAAAATTGCCTTAAAGCAGCTAATTTTTAAAAATGTTGTAGTAACAGGGCGTTCAATATCTGTTTTTATCGCAATCTGTTGACATGTGTAAGTCATTCTCTGTGAAAAGAGCGTTTAATGCATCTGCAAAGAGTATCGACCAGGTCAGTCTGGGTTTTGATGATTGATTGGTTGATTGATTGATTGACTGATTGATTGATTAACTGATTTTTATGCTGTTCAACGCTGTTTTCAACATTATTTCAGTTATATCGCAGCGGCCAGTGCATTTATCCATGCTTTCCTGGCGTTTCTTTTACCAGTACTACGCACAATATTCTTTCTAAGCCACTGGCTGTTTTCCCACATAACCATTGTCGAAACAATGGTCAGTGGTGAAAAAGGAATGAATCCTGTCTCAATGATTATCATCAGTCCTCGGATAGAAATTGGCCGAGCCGGGGATCGAACCAGCAACCCCTTGTTCTCAAGCCCGGGTTTTGCTTTTGGTCCATTCTCTGCATGTCCTGAGGAGAGATTTCATTTGCCAGTCTTCAAGATCACAGAAAGGGCTAAAAGGTGACATGCACTGGAATCGTGTCCAGTCCATATCTTTCTGTCGGACTTTATAAAACATTTGACACACGTTCTCCCTCGATGAAACGACACGCGAAGCAAAGGTTTCACTTTCCAGTCCTTAAGGTCAAGGTCACTGTAGAGGTTCAAAGATCACATGTACTAGTATCATATCCGGTCCGAATGTCTTCAACAGCCGGACCGATTTTGATATCATTTCATATTTCTCAACTTTGATGCAGATCATAGGTTTCGCATACCAGATTCCAAAGTCAAGGTCACAGCGGTTCAGGGGTCAAATGACTAGAATAATGCTAGTCCCATTTCTCCTGAAATCCTTGTCTGATTAAAAGAAGTGTTCTTCACTTTCGTACATCTTGGCTACTTGACAAATAGAGTGGAAATTTAACATACCATTTGCAAGGTCAGAGTGTTAGGTTGGGGTTAAGGGTCACATGCAGTTTTCTTTAATTATTACATCGATAGAAAAGTCTTAAGGTATTTGGGTGAGATACCTGTTCTCGGTTAAGAAAAATGTATAGAGGATATTTGTTTTTTTCACGAGTGGCGCAGCCACGAGTGAAAATATTACCGATGATGTTCACGAGATGAAATACATTTCGATCTTTCACCAAAAAAAAAAACCAACAAATATTCTATTTCTTTCATGCTTCTAACCCCTATTTTGTTAGAACTTTCATCAAAATCCAGTACAGTTACCAGTTACCGGTCCGCTAATTCCCCGTGGCGTACCCAACTCACATAACAACGCATTGCAATATTACGTAAAGCGCGAGAAATATGGCGTAAATTACGTCATATTTCCTTCCAATTGAATGACACGCGCTCATTTTACCTAGGTAACTAGTGCGCGGGACAACTGTTTTCGCCTTCAATTGAAGAGTTAGAAAATAAGAAATCGGTATTTTTACTGGTCGTAACCATGCAATATCAAACCATAGTCCACCATTATTTCTCGATAAACTACCGAAAAGCATGAAATAAAGTGAGTTATTTTTGCAGTGTATTTGTTTATCGTGAAAGAAGACCTGTTCTGTAATAAGTACCATGTATTGCGACAAAAATAGGTCTCATTTCCATACATGTCATGATAATCCGAAATCCCGAAAAATCTCAAATAACAGATTACTCCTTTTCCCATAGTGTTTTCAAAATGGCTCCAGCAAGAGGAGGAAATGGTCGAACACATTGTCACTTACATCTTGCAGATCAATGATGTAAATATTGTGACAAATGGAGAAATCTTTCATTACAAACAATTTATCCTTTTGCCATAGTATTTCGAGTTGTATTCACGTATCAATCTTTACCTTTATTATATTTAATTCCAAAGGATGTTTTCAAAGTGGTATCCTGGGTCCTGCGTGGCTCAGTGGTAAATTGTAGGTCTCGTGACCTGTAGACCCAAGGTTCGAGCCTCACTGGATCCACTGGGTTTTTCGTGAGAATGTCCTTGGGAAAGGCACTTCAATGCACTAGCATAGTACCGGTGGAACCCAGGAATACATGAATATGTGAGCTGTCGCCGTGATATGACTAAAATAATGTTGAAAGCGGCGTAAAACACCAATCAATCAATCAAGCAAAGTTGTCCGCAGCAAATTTCTTGTAGGACCTAGTAAATTTACGCTTAACCATACAATCCTCTGCTTTATTCATCCTTAGGGAGACAGCTTTTGAAAACATTGTGAGAAAATGAGAAAATGCTGGTAACTAGTATTTGTTCCTTTTCCCGCAACGTTTTCTACACTTTCAAAGACAGAAATCATCTTCTGAGTAACATTCTATTTCTTGCCCGAGGATGCTTTCAATTTGAAAAGTCTGATTGATTAACACTTAAGCTGCTGAATAAATGAAACGCAAATTTCTACACAGTCCTAAAAGCCCAAACATTGCGGTTTCAAAGTTGATTTCACCGGAAAGAAAATACCGTATCGGACAGTGTAGATCAAAGATCAGACTGCACGTTCTGTGCCTTCTGATCTTGATCTACACTGTCCGCAAAAGGTCAGTGGGTCGCGATTAGCAGCTTAAGGGTTAATTTTCCGTTTACACGTATTTATCGTTGCCACCGGTTTCCCATATGGGCGACGCCTCCTGAAGGCTGCTAGTTTCGTTACGGGGGACAGTGCAAGATACAGGACGAAACCCATCGTAAGTTACGCCCGGTTCTATATCGTGCTCGGTTTTTAGGACACTCACACGGGACCTCGGTTTAACGTCTCATCTGAAAGACTATCAGTAATTTTAGATGGCCCGCCATGGGGCTCGAACCCACACCCTCAAGCGAACCAGGACTTGACGTTTACAAGTCCTACTTTCTACCACTTGACCTATGCGGGCAAGTCGGACGAGCCTAAAAATTGTGTCATCTGGTAAAGGGTTAAGCATTAAGTAAACGCGGTACATCAACCCCAATAGAGAGTGTATGTATTTATAATTTGGGTAAATGGTAAAATTTGCTTCATAGTGCATTTCGTCTCCTAACTCTAAAATCTATTTAAAAATCGGCGTATGCCCTTATTTAGTAATATTCAGGATTTTTTAACTGAGATTGTTTTTTGTTTTGACTTACCATATCAAAACAGATAGTGTTCATATTTTTTGGTCACCATCGGCGTTTTGTGTTGATTAATAGTGTATTCTCGCTTTAGGATATACGAGTTTATCTCTTATAGACAAGGACGAGGTAAGTTTAAACATTATATAATGTAATACATGTACAGTTCAGATATCTAATTGATTACACACACACACACACACACACACACATATATAGATATATATATATGCCATGCTCTGTGAAACGGGGACTTAATGCGTCTGCAAAAACGATCGACCCAGGTATGCTCTGTGAAACGGGGACTTAATGCGTCTGCAAAAAGTATCGACCCAGGTCAGCCTGCGCAGCCCGCGCTGGCTGATCTGGGCCGAAACTGTTTGCTTTTGGTCAGTTTTCTGCATGTCCAAGGACCATTCAGAATTCAGTCGTTTGTTAGAGAAAATGGATATAATAGATCCATAATTATGTGATAATAAAGATCCATAATTATGTGATGACTTGCATGGTACCGTGCATCACAGAGATGTATTAAGTCCCCCTTTGCCAGAGCATGGCTCATATATGAGCGGCGACTTGGGAAAAAAGGGGGTTTAACCCTTTACCAAACAATCCCGGGTTTTCACGACCCTGAGAAAGAAGCTTTTTGAAAATATTGCAGAAAAAGGAGAAAATGCTGGTAACCAGCATTTTCTCCTTTTCCCACAATGTTTTCTGCCCTTATCAAAACAAATTTAAATTTTTGAGTCACATCAATTTTGTCGTCTGCAAATGTTTTCAATTTGGGAAGGGCTAAAATTTGTCGTTTGGGGAAGGGTTAATACTTCATGTTAATGCTTTATACCAAGCAAGTCGTCGCCTGACATGAATTCATTTTGTGTAAGAAAAAAAACCTGTTTGATTCATGAGGTATCTCTGGGAAAAGTAGGTTTAATGCAACTTCGTAAAGCATTATATACCAAGCAAGTTGTTGCATGATATGTATTGAGTTAGTCCAAAAAACGCCTCAACCATGACGCAATTCCTGGAAAAGAGGTTTAACGCGTATTCTCTATGCATTATACCCAACAAATCGTGCCATAAAATCGATTCATTTTTGTCTAAAAACTGGTTGAATCATCAGACAGAATCATCCTTCGAAAGGTAGAAAAATTACCAGTAGCAAAAAGTCTCGATTCATGTAAGCCTGCACCAACTTTGCAATCCGACTTAGGTCGATACTTTTTGCAGAGGCATTAACTCTTTACTACACAATTCCGAGTTTTAACAATGCTTACAGAGAAGGCTTTTGAAACACTGTGGGCAAAGGAATTTGTTGTCTGCAAATGCTTTCAATTCATACGAGTCTAAAATTTTGTGGTGGGGTAAACAGTTTTACCACCTTTTCAAAGAGCATGTAATAGATGGTCTCCTTCGTTGCTCCGTGGTTTTGATGCTGGATTTATGATTGGTAAATTCGGGTTCGATTCGGCCTCTAGTCACGGGGGAATGTCTTTTCGCAGTGCCGCGCGCCAGACTTTGTTCTTGTAAAACCTGGGGATGACAAAGTGAGCTATACGAGATAAATAGTGACGTGACTAGAATATTGCCGTAAGCGGTGTAAAGATATATACAACAGGCAAATGTGACAAAGTTGTCAAACGTAGGGTAGCAAGTTCAAATCTAGAGTTGACAAAATTTTGTCCGAATGATATATGGCTTTTATTACGACAGACCTGTTTTCTTTGTAAGCGTGAAGAAAGAGGAGCATTACATTCTATGAAAAAGAAAGTGCAGTTCTAGGGTTTACCTCTTTACCACACGACGAAATTTTTGACAGGACCAAATTGAAAGCATTTGCTGACAACAAATTAGATGCAGCTGGAATGATGATTTCTACCTTTGATAAGATAGAAAACATTGTGGGAAAAGTAGAAAATGCTGGTTACCAGTATTTTTTTCCTTTTCCCACGATGTTTTCAAAAGCCTTCTCTTTAATAGTTGTTAAAAGTCGGGATTGTGCGGTAAAGGATTAAAAAACGGTTTCAGCGTTTTGTAGTCGGGAAAAGTCACAATCTCTTTTTCATGAAACCAGATGTGACGTCATTTTGCTAATTTGAATATGACCCAGCATATGGACACGTGTTATTAACCATGTGACATTTCCACGTTGCCTTTGCTAAATTTTTGGCGCGAAATCTAAAAATAATCTAGGCGACACGAATAATTTTAACTCTTAGGCTGCTAAGTGCGCCTCACTGCCCCTTTGCGGACAGTGCAGATCCAAGATCAGACTGCACAGAACGTGCAGTCTGATCTTGGATCTATACTGTCCGATAGGGAGATATTTTCTTCTAAAAAATGATTTTGAAAGAGCATTATTCAAGGTGTTACTATCGGCTTGAAAGTTTCATTGAAGTTATTTAACAGGTTAAGGGTTAAGAAAATGCCATTTAACCCTTTAGCTCACAATCACAAGTAGTAATTTAGTAAGTAGGAGGCTTTTAAATACATTGTGGGAGAAGGAAATTATGTAAACCATCATTTTCTCCTTTTCTCACAATGTTTTCTACCATTTTAAAAACATAATTATTCCTTTTGGAGCAATATTTACTTATAATTTGTCGACTGCGATTGCTTTCAATTTAGTCTAGTCTAAAATTTTGTCGTGTGGTAAAGAGCTTTTACGCTTCTCATTCTTATCTATCGAGCGTTTGTCGGCTATTGCACTCTAAAATTCAGCATTAACACATTTTTGGCCTTTGGTAAGATTTTTTTTTTCCTTTTGGAAAAAAAAATAGAATTGGACCTTTAAGCTGAAATACTTTATTACGTTACTCATATTTGCGTCAAATCTATTTTACTTTAAAATTTTATGACCTTTTGGATTTAGCAAAAAAAAAAGGTTCATAAGCGCAGAGCCATGTCAGAGTTGTTAATATGAATGAATGAATGAATGAATGAATGAATGAATGACTTTATTGACTTATACATCCTCTACAGAGTCAGTTACAATCAAAATAATTTTCAAAGTGTCCCACGTGATACAATTCTCTCTCTCTCTCTCTCTCTCTCTCTCACTCTCACATTTTCTATCACCGCCCTTTCGCTCTCAAAATTACATCATGATTGTATATTTGATCAATTTACGAATATAAAATATTCAAAGTACTCTGTCTGTCGGACAAATTTATTTATATTTAACTCTTTGCCAAGGGACATAATTTTAGACCGCTCCAAATTGAACATTTTTACAGACGACAAATAAAGTAAGACTTTAATGATGGGTTATATCTTTAAAAAGGTAGAAAACACGGTGGAAAAAGTAGGAAACGCCAGTTACCGGCATTTTTTCCTTTTTTCCACCATGTTTTCAAAGTATGAAAAGTATGAAAAATATGAAAAAGTTACCATGGCCTCTGAAAGGCTATCTTTGGAAAGCAGCTACTGGCTTGGAAAGAATGGTGTAAGTAGCATTTTTACAGAAAAAATGCGCAGGATGAACGCGGTTTTGACCTTACCTAAATGGGAAAGTAGCCAAACTAAGAAAGAATGTTGTGTGTTATACTGGTTGAAAATACCAAATACCAACGGGAAAGTGCTGTCAGTTAACTAAAATATTGTTGAAACAGTGTTAACAAGAATAACCTGTACCGATACTAAGTAACAATTACATTTATACAGTAACTTGCTTGGACATATGTGTCATTTGATCTTAGTTCACCGCGAACCACATGTCGAAATTCTGTCAAACATACGAACGGCTAACCCTTTAGCGCTTAACCCTGTACCGCACAATACCGTATTTTAACGGCCGCCGAGGAAGAAACCGTTTTGAAAACATCGTGGGAAAAGGAGAAAATGCTGGTAACCAGCATTTTCTCCTTTTCCCACGAAGTTTTCTACTGTTCCACAAACAAATTTTATCAATTCAGCAATACAGCCTTTGAGTCTGCAAATGCATTCAATAGGGAAAGGTCTAAAATGTTGTCGTCAGGTAAAGGGTTGACTCCTTACTTCTGAGGTTTACTGTACGAGGGTTGTTCTGGAAGTTCGTAGAATTTTTTTATAGGACAAGTTATAATCGCAGTTTAATAAAATAGAATATACGGGCACAAATTTCAGATTTTATTCTATCCATTCCCTGTGTATTTTTCTAGTATCTTAAATAGCAAAATTTTCCTAACAGAAATAAAACAGCATGTAAGTCATACCCGGAGCACGCCGACGTCATAAGTAACGTCAAGCGTCATTTAAGTCCAACGAACGTCGCACTTTCTCCACATAGTCACCCGCAAGATCCACGCATTTCCGATGCCTGCTTATCCACTTAGTGTACGTTTCTACATACCACTCTTCAGAAAATGACGACACAACTGCTTGGGCTTGTTTAGTAAGGTCGTCAGCTGAATCAAACCGTATTCCGCGTAACTGTGCCTTGAGCTCCGGGAACACGCGAAAATCCATGGGGGCGAGGTCAGGACTGTATGGTGGGTGCTTCAAGACCTCAAAACCCAGCAGAGTGATCTCTAGCTGTGTAGATTCCGCTCGGTGTCCCGGTGCATTATCCTGGTGTAGTATTACTTGGTCATGGTTCAAGTGGGGCCGTTTCTTCCGTATCGCGTTAACGAGATCCCGCCTCAGAACCTAAAGAAAGAAATGCACGGTTCATTAGGTTTGCGTAAATCAATATCTCATTTTTTGTTATTTATTTGATTGATTTATTTATTTATTTATATTTGTTTATTTATTTATTTATTTATTTATCATTTACCTTAGAATAGTATGCCGCTGTGACTGTTTGGCCCTCTGGAATTCGGTGCTGTAATAGCATCCCGTGCCGGTCCATGAAGTAAACGAACATCTGTTTTCCTGCGCTTTTTTGGACCCGAGCCTTTTTTGGTGGAGGGGTACGCGGGGTTTTCCACACCGATGACATGCGCTTAGTTTCCGGGTCAAAGTGGTGCAGCCAGGTCTCATCCGTGGTGATAATCCTGTCTAAAAATGCGTCTCCCTCTGTTTCGTAGCGGGTAAGAAACTCCTGTGAACATCGCACCCGGCATTCTTTTTCACTTTCCTTGAGCAATCGGGGCACCCAACGCGCACTAACTTTAGACATGCCCAGTTCATCTGTTAATATCCCATGCACCGTGGATACCGAAACATCGAGTTCATCTGCAATCGACCTGACAGTAATTCTCCTATCACAATTTACCATGTCTTTCACTCGATCCCTAACTGAACACGCTACGACGGCCGGCCGACCAGATCTAGGATCGTCCTCAATAGAATCACGTCCGCTTCTAAAACGCGCATGCCACTTATATACAGTAGCTGGGCTGCATTTTTTATATTTTCCTGTAGATTTGATCATGTTCAGCGTTTCTGTTGGTGATTTTTCCAGCGCGACACAAAATTTCACAACACTTCGCAATTCGACGTCGCCGGTAGACGTCATCTCTTCCGGTCAGCGACTTTTTGATATCTCCTTCAAAATCGTGTAGCTCGTTTGAAAGAACCGAAAACGTTATGAAATTTGCAGGAAATGACGTCATGACGTTGTGTTAACGATTGACGTTTTCGCGCCATTTTGATGCCAATAGAAAGTATAAAAGATACAATGTAAAATCTGTTATACTATGTTATACATTGTTAAGAAATGGACTGCTCCGGTATCCCGATATTGTGTTGCTAGGGTTACCGCTATTTTCGGTTATTGTTGATATTTTCGAATAATCTTTTGGAAATGTAGTCACGGTATGTTTAAGTACTTATACCTTGATATTTACCTATAAATTACAAATAATATGGATTTTAGAGCAAAATTCTACGAACTTCCCGAACAACCCTCGTACAACTATTGATTGGTTGATTGTATGGTGTTTAACGCCATTTTCAACATTATTTCAGTTATGTCACGGCGGCCAGTGCACCTATCCATGCTTTCCTGGAGTTTCTGTTACCAGTACTCCACACAATAATCTTTCCAAGCCACTGGCTGCTTTCCCACATAACCATCATCGAAACAATGGTCAGCGGTGAGAGAGGAATGAATCCTGTCGCGATAACTATAATCAATCCTTGGAAAGAAATTGGTCAAGTTGGGGATCGAAACAGCGACCTCCTGTTCTCAAGTCCTGTACGCTACCGACTGAGCTACGGGAGCTTGGCAATGTACAACGAAAAAGGACGTCTGTAAACTTAGGGCAAAAAACATCTTGGCAAATGGATAAAAAAAATCGTTCTAGACTATCTTTTTTTCTTTCCAATCACTTTCTCAAAACTAGAATTATTTGGTGGCGTGTATTTATAACGTACAGTTCCCATATAACGGTTTGTGTATAGCGGCGCTCCGGCAAAGAGGGCCGGTGCATCTTTGTGCATGCTTTCCCGGATGTTTTGCAACCAGAGCTTGGCACAAGAACCTTTCCAAGCCACAAGCCGCTTTCACCTATAAACGTATAAACAATGTTCAGCGGCGAGAGAGGGAAGATTCTTGTCGCAATGACTAATATTAATCCTTGCAAAAAAAACTTGTCCTATTCGGGAATTGAACCATTGAGCCCTTGGTTTCATGCTCTGAACGAAACCGACAGAGCTACCAATTTGCTACTTAGCTAAGCTAGTAGAATCTTGGACAAACACGTGGAAACTTCTGTAAGAATGGCGCTCTGGCAAAAAGGGGGTTTAATGCATCCCCCGTAATGTATCATACCAAGCAAATCATCACATAGTTATGGATTCATAAAATCCATTTTGTCTAACAGCCGAGTAAACCATGAGATTGACTGGTCCTTGAACATCCGGAAAATTGCCAAATAGCAAAAAGTTTCGACCCAGGTCAGCCTGCGCACACTGCGCAGGCTGATCTGGGTCGATACTTTTTGCAGATGCATTAAACCCCTATTCACAGGGCATAGCTTAAATATAAGTAGGCATTAAACGGAAGAAGATAGTGATGTGCAGTTTATACCAAGCAAGCCATCATATACTTATGGATCCATAAAATCCAACCGATTTAGACACGAGGAAGACTGGTCCTTTGACATGCCAAAAAATTGAAAGATAGCAAGACGTTTCGGCCAAGGTCAGCCTAAATGGACTGCGCAGGCTGACCTAATTCGATATCTTTTTTCAGATGCATTAAACCCTCTTTTCACAGAGCGTGACTCATTTGTTGATATAGAGAGTGAATTATTTTGGCAGCGTTCTCTTTGGTGACAGGAGCAGTGAAATAAACACGATTCTTTGTGTATAACGTGTGTTAGCTATTTATAACAATCGTAGGATTTTGGTACATAGTTGAACTTAATAGTTGGATCATGCAATAAATCGAAAACATTGGTAATTCGAACGATAGGCTGAAAGGGACAAGTCTCTATTAGATAACAGTGTTCATATATTTGATGATGCTTCTTATAACCAGTATTACGGACATCGCTATTTACAAGCCACTAGCTGATTTTTCGGAGAAAAAAGGTCCACAATAAAAGAGAGGAGAGACTCAGAAAAAAAATACAGACGGACAGACAGACAGACAGACAGACAGACAGAGATCTGTATAAAGTTTTGAATCCCAACGTTTGACTGACAGACATACAAACAGACAGACGGGAAACAAGCGAGACAGAGAAATAAATACATGTATAGGCAGGCAGGCAGAGAAGAGAGAAAGAAGGAGGCAGATAAAAAGATATACGAGTAAACAGAAACACAGACGGAGACAGACGGACGGACGGACAGACAGACGGAGAATCAGAAGGGAGCGAGCAAACGAGATAGATCATAAGAAACAGAGACAGAGAGCTAGTGAGAGACAGAGCCAGAGAGATAGAGAGAGATAGACAGACAAACAGAGAGAGACAGAGAGAGGAGATAAAAATCTGGTTAGTGAAGAGTCCTCAAGTATACCGTATATATATATGTGTGTTTAAGTAATGGTATATAAACGGCTATGAAATACGAATTAGATAGCATTTTATTGATAAAATGTGAAGATTATTTAAACATCATATCGTCTCTACGCTTTTTAAATCCCTCTGCCTATATCGTTCAACGCTTTTCAACCCTTAACATGTTACAGGTGGGTTTTTTTTTTTTTTTTTTGCGGACAGTGCAGGTCCAAGATCAGACTGCACAGAACTTGCAGTCTGATCTTGAATCTACATTGTCCGATATTTCGTTTTCACATTGTGGCCAAAACGGCTTTGAACTTGTAATACATGAGCGTGGTTTTTTCTTTTTTGTAATACTTTTAACCCTTTCCCAAACAAGCCCTGGTTTTCACGTGTCTGCAGTACAAGTCTTTTGAAAACACTGTGGGAAAAGGAGAAATTGCTCGTAACGAGCAATTTCTCCTTTTCCCACAGTGTTTTCTACCCTTTTTGAGAACTTCCTGCCATTTTCATCAAATTTAAAATTGTCGTCTGCAAACTCTTTCATTTTGGACCAGTCCAAAATTTGTCGTTTGGGAAAGGGTTAAGCATTTCATGTACACTAACTGACAGGTCCTTTTATGATCTGTATGTACATGTAAATTTATCTTAACCTTTTTGCGAAAACATTTGCTTACAAATCAGTATCACAGAACTTTGGGATTGTTCAAACTTTCCTTACCTACCATCCCGTCCTGTGTTAACTCTTTCGGCGCCAAATAAATAAACTCGACTTCTTTTGACAGCTGAAAATACAATCCACTTAAACCCAGAAAGATTTTTATCGGATAGGCTTGACTAAACAAGCGGGTGGTATAGATCAAAGATCAGACTGCACGTTCTGTGCAGTCTGATCTTGATCTATGCCATCCGCAAAAGTTCCTGTTTTCGCCTATGGCGCTGAAAGGGTTAAACAGTCTAACAAACTCTTCAACTCTTTGTCAGACGACCAAATTTTACATTTGTCCCAATTGGGGCAATCGCAGACGACAAAATTTTATGCCAATTTCACTTGTATTCCAAAGGGAATTAATTATACACACTTTTAAAATGTTTACTCTTCTTCAATATTTCGGCTTACGCCTTTTTCAAGAAAATTAACATGAAAATAATGCCCTCTACATTTTGTGACAGCTTTCATACCACCATTATTTTCAAACTGAAAATTTTCAGTTTGAAAATAATGGTGGTATGAAAGCTGTCACAAAATGTAGAGGGCATTATTTTCATGTTAATTTTCTTGAAAAAGGCGTAAGCCGAAATATTGAAGAAGAGTAAACATTTTAAAAGTGTGACAAAATTTTAGATTTGTCCGAATTGGAGCAATCAGAGGCAACAAAAAAAAAATGCGGCTGATGGAATTTATGTTTGAAACACACGTACCCTCGATGCATGCTTTAAAACAGAAACCGAACGTGTGCTCGAGCCATGAGAAGGGCAATTCCAAAAGTTGCACCTATTCATCACGGAATTCGAACTGAAAACCACAGATATAACAGGCTTACGCTCTATCCTCCTATACTACTACTGCAGCCAGCATAGATCAAGATCAGACTGCACGTTGTGTAAAGTCTGATCACAGAATTCGATCCCAGAAGCACATATATGATAGGCCAAAGTTCTACCCTCCTATACTACTATCTCCCACAAAGTTACATGTACGTGAGGAACAAGCCACGTGACTATTAACCCTTTTGGAGCCCTAGGCCAAAATGGGGGGGGGGGGGGGCTATTGCGTCCAGTATAGATCAAGATCAGACTGCACAGAACGTGCAGTCTGATCTTGGATCTATACCGCCCGCTTGTCTACTCAAGTTGAAGTCAAGATAAAAATCTTTCTGAGTTTCAAATGCGCTGCATTTTCAACTGTCGAAAGAGGTCGATTGTATATGAGCCATGCTCCGTGAAAAGGGGGCTTAATGCATCTGCGAAAAGTATCGACCCAGGTCAGCCTGCGCAGTCCGCGCAGGCTGACCTGGGCCGAAACTTTTCGCTATTGGTCAATTTTCTGTACGTACAAGGACCAGTCTACCTCATGATTCAGTCTGTCTTGATTGCTAGGATGCCTCACGGAGATGCATTAAGCCCCTTTTTGCCAAAGCGTGGCTCATATATTTGACGTTAAACGATTAAAAATTTTCCAAGCTAGAATGCTGCATATAGTAAAATATGAGAAATACTCTGGCATAAGGGGGCTTAATGCTTAGTCCATGATAACAAGCATGTCATCATATAATTATGGATCCATAAAATCCATTTTGTCTAACATTCTACTGAATCATGCGGTAGAATGGTCCTTGGACATACAGAAAATTTACAGCTGGCAAAAAGTTTCGACCCATGTCAGACTACGCAGACTGCGCAGTCTGACATGAATCGATATTTTTTTGCAGATGAATTAAAACCCCTTTTCCTCAGAGCCTGATTCAAATATTTTTCGGTGAAAGATTAAAAATTTCCAAAACTGGAATGTTGCATACAGTTAAATATGCAAAAATAGATGTTTTATAAGAAGCAAACCGTGCGCAACTTTGTATATCAAGATGGGAAAAAAATAAAGCATTTTATACAACACTCAGTCATCTTTCTGCAAAAAAAAAAATATGCGAAAATTTGAATACTAACAATAAAAGCGAATGTAGTACAATACCCTTGGGTTCAATTTTACATTATCTACGCAAGAAGTTTAAAGATGCATATTTACTCGTTTTTTAGCCGGTTTTTAACCCATTTCACCTTTATTTTATTAAACAATAATCATTCTTGTATCTTCGTGCTGTCGCTGATGGTTGCAAGGTTGCACAGAATACGACCGATAGAAAATGCATTTCATTTTCTGGTGGCCATAAACAGTCACTGTTGTCCTTTCCATTGAGTTTCTTTGTCCCTTACACAATACACATGTATATTGGTAATTTATCTATGTGTACACAGCTGGCTAAATTCTGAAACATTCTACACACTGTCAAGTCTTAACAACGTTTTATCTCTCCGGCTGTAAGGCTCTATCACAACGCTTTACCAAACTATCACATGATTTAACGACCATTGGAAAGAAGGTTTTTGAAAACCTTGTGAGAAAAGGAGAAAATGCTGGTAACCAGCATTTTCTCCTTTTCACACAATGTTTTCAACCCTTTCAAAGAAAATACTATCCTTTGAGCCGCATTTATGATTATTGTAGTCGTTTGCAAATGCTTTCAGTTTGAACCAGTTTTTAAGTAGTATCATCTTGCTGAGAGATAAAACCCAAACATGTTTTTGCAAATATTAAATTCAATGTCGTTACCTCTTTGTATATTACACGTAAGGAACTTGTAACATAATGAGAAATAACACAAAGTTCCAAGCAATTTCTCCTTTTGTCCGAATGATTTTTTATCTCTATATCCAAGTTTTTATTTCTTTACATCAGGGGCAGGGGGTTGTCTTTTTTTTTTTTCAAAAATCTATTAATAAGGTAGGTCGATAAAATCTGTTTTGATACTGCGGCCTTTTGAAATGAAAAAAGTAACAATAATTTGATACTGTCAGGTCCTATTTCGGTAGTATATCCGTTTGCTTAAAGTGCTTGCACGTGCATGGAGTTTAGCTTGGTCATTCAGCACGCAATTTTTAGGCATGTGTAGTTTAACGTTTCCAGAGCTAAATAAAACAAGATCACCCCATGGTTGTGTCAACACTCGGCTGTGGTTGCTTGATTTTCAATGAAAGTACTTTTCGAAAAAAGGGGCATAACTCTGTCAAAGACTTTGATGGTTACCTGTCCTTGTTGTTTAGGTTACCCCCTTTAATGATCAATAACTTGTCAAATTTGAAGCATATACCTACATTAATATCAGAGATATTACAAAATGTCAAAGTTTTCGCACGACGATGCAGACGGCAATGCAGACGATGACGACGCCGCCAGGGCTACGGCACTACCTCCACGTTTTCCTCGAAGACAGCCAAGCTAATGAATAAGATGGACTTTCTCAGTCCATAAAATATACGAAGATATTCCAGCATCAAGGTTGTTTTTGTTAGAATAATTGATCTGCACTCTGGGAAAAAGGGGTTTAACTCTTTACCAAACGACAAAATTTTAGACCAGTCCAAATTGAAAGCTTTTGCAGACGACAAAATAAACGTGACTCAAAAATTGAAATTTGTTTTGGGAAGAGTAGAAAACATTGTGGGAAAAGGAGAAAATGCTGGTTACCAGCATTTTCTCCTTTTCCCACAATGTTTTCAAAACGCTTCTTCCTCAGGGTCGTTAAAAGTTGGGACTGGGTGGTAACGGGTTAACGCATCATGCTGTATGATGCATTATATCATAGGCCACTGAAACTCTATTGGTCTATCACGGGATACGGAATTTTTCATTATCGAACACCGTTACTATAAATAGCACATTGACGACTGCCTCTATATCCTATATAGTAAGATATATATAGACAACATAGAGGCAGTCGTCAATGTGCTATTTATAGTAACGGTGTTAGTGACAATTTCAGTATTCCATTATAATACAGACGATGCACAATTGTCCCTATATAAGTGTTCGATGTTCGATCAAGGAAAATATAAGTGATCCGTGATAACCAATGGAGTTTCAAAGACCTGTGATTATACTAAGCAAGTCATCATATGAATCTTGATCCTTAAAATCATTTTTTAAAGGACTAACCGAATCATGTAGACTGGTCCTTTGACATGCAGACAATTGATCAGTAGCAAAAAGTTTCGACTAAGGTCAGTCTGCACGGATTGTGCAGGCTGACCTGGGTCGATATTTTTCGCAAATGCACTAAACCCCCCTCACAGAGCATGACTCGTATAAAAGCAACATATATCGTGGATCTAAGTTCAGAGTTCACGTCCTTTGCAGGCTGATATTAGCCTACAATGTCTGCAAAAGCAAACAAAACCGGGTTCAGCACTTAGCGGATTCAAGGCTCCTTCGGGAAAACGAAATGATTGAATTCTTCTATCTTGTGTGAAGTGCAGATCAGGGTCCGTATTCTTCAGCCGTTCCCGAGAATAGTCTTTGTCTTATTATCGAGAATTTTCAAGATGAGAAAGCAACACGACTTCAGATTGGCTAAACCAAATAGTAGAACATTGCTACTATCGTTAACTTTGGTATAACTTACAACTGAGCCAGGCTCTGGCAAAGGGGGGCTTAATGCATCCCCGTGATGCATTATACAAAGCAAATAGTCACATGATTATGGATCCATAAAATCCATTTTGTCTAACGACAGAATGAGGTACACTGGTCCTTAGACATGCAGAAATTTGACCGGGCAAAATCTTTCGGCTCATATCAGCCTGTGCGGACTGCGCAGGCTGACCTGGTTCGATACTTTTTGCGGATGTATAAAGTTCCCAGACCATGGCTAAATTTTTTGTTGATTATAGTTTTACCAGACCACAAATGTTGGACTTGAAAGCATTTGTAGACAACGGGTTAACCCCTTAACAGACGACAAAATGTTAGCCTTGTCCAAATTGAAAGCATTTGCAGACGACAATTTCAGCGTGTCCAAAATGGTGGAAACACAGGATTGTGTGGTAAAGGGTTGATAAAAGTTTATAGGAGGGGATGGGAACAGAACTCCTACACAAGTTATTGAAATTTCCTCGTATAAATTGTTGTGTAATACATGATTAATAGAAAATATGAAACAAATTTTATTGCAAACGATTTAGACTTACATGTAGAGGCAATGAGCGTAGATAAATCTCGTATTTGTTGATTTGTTAATTTGTTTGTTTGTTATTTCGTGTTTATTTATCGTCGACACCGGTTGCCCATATGGACCACAGGGATTTTTAGCGTTTTTTATGTTTTACATGTATATATAATACAAGGGATGCAACTGACATTATCGGCAAATTCTACTTGTCATCACAAAAACACAAGTTACTTCGTCAATTTTACAGATAATCACATAAGGTCTACTTTATCTAGCTCATTACACATTTTTCTAGCGAAAAATAACGTGGTTTCATGACTAAACGTTCAATGATTTGTGCTACAGAAGCCGGTTTCTCGACAAATAGGTCGAAATTGTTTGGTCCGACACGGGTTCGTTCAGTGCGCTTGTCAGAGTAAATCTACTATTCTGTACAAGATCATGGCCAAAATACTTATCGGTCTGATAAAACAAGTAAATATCGTTAACCAACCTGCGTTGTTTAATAATAACACGAAGAATACAGCTCCAAATCGTCCGATGTTTAAACGATTCACTCAAATTTCAAAGAAGCAGCCATAATTGTTGTCACGTGATCAAAATGTATCAAGGCATTTCATTGGTCGGATTTTTGGTTCCGACCAATGAAATGCCTTGATACATTTTGATCACGTGACAACAATTATGGCTGCTTCTTTGAAATTTGAGTGAATCGATCAAACATCGGACGATTTGGAGCTGTATTCTTCGTGTTATTATTAAACAACGAAGGTTGGTTAAAGATATTTACTTGTTTTATCAAACCGATAAGTATTTTGGCCATGATCTTGTACAGAATAGTAGATTTACTCTGACAAGCGCACTGAACGAACCCGTGTCGGACCAAACAATTTCGACATATTTGTCGAGAAACCGGCTTCTGTAGCACAAATCATTGAACGTTTAGTCATGAAACCACGTTATTTTTCGCTAGAAAAATGTGTAATGAGCTAGATAAAGTAGACCTTATGTGATTATCTGTAAAATTGACGAAGTAACTTGTGTTTTTGTGATGACAAGTAGAATTTGCCGATAATGTCAGTTGCATCCCTTGTATTATATATACATGTAAAACATAAAAAACGCTAAAAATCCCTGTGATATGGACGATGCCCCTGCAGGCCGTTAGTCTTTTTAGTGGGGAATAGTGCACGATACCATTCGGCAAACCTTGCATGATCCGTTGAGCAAGTCCCGCGGCTGTATCGCGTAGCTTGATATGCACCTTAGATTGTAAACATTTCTTCGCCGGAAATCCGCCGTGTACCTTTCTTATAATTGTAGGGCTCCTCTTAAAAAAGAAAACATGAGTCACAATTTTTGAACCGAAATCTTCCTAAATACATTTCCTTTGACAAACAGTTTATGCATTCAATTTTTAACGTGGTTATCAATTCAGTTTTAATTTTTTAAAAGACAGGTTGATAAATGTGAATGAATACACCGTGGTTGTTTATGTCGTTGCTATCGATTTACATGGGGACCGCCATGCTTAAGCCCATGTGATTGGCAGTTCAAATAGAAACCTTGATACGGACGAGGTTAGATGTAGTTACAAAAACGGCCGAGTTGTGACGAGTGTGCAAGACTCATAACAAAACTCATTCTAAGTTACGTCATTGTAATGTTAACAGAGAAGAAAGAATATGTACATTTTGCTTTTCTAAAAGAAACATAACGATTGTAGAAGATGAATTTCAAGCATTTTTTATCTGTGAACAATATGATGAGATCAGAACTAATTACTTATTTTTTTGGTACAATGGCCGCCCAACAATTGAAAATTTATTTTTACTTTTGTCTAATGATAATTTGAATGTAATAAAAAAGATTGGAATTTATGTGACAAAACTGTTAGAATTGATAAATGCGGGGCATTAACGTAGTATATAAAAACATTTGTATTTATGCATGTATTATAGGCCGGAGGCCTTATTACTGCTTGAACTATATTGTGTTATATTGTATTTTCTGGTTTTCTGACGTGCGTGTTGTATTGCATCGTCACATGTCACAAGTTAAAGCCCCAGTGACGGCAAAAAGTAAATACTTCGCGTGTTAAAATGCATTCAAATTTAAATTATACCATTTTAAAGTATGCAAATTACATGTATTGTGAAGATGAAATCTGTTATTGTAGTATTAGCCGCTGGCAGCGAGAAATGAATTTTAAAACTAGGTTGAAAGTTTCCAGGTTGTTCTATTTTTTGTTTACTTTTTACCTGATTTCAAAATTAATTTTTGTGCCAGCTACTTACACTTGGATCGACCATACTATAACAGATCATCATCTACAAACTCATTTTCATACTTTTAAAAGTTATGATTTAACCCTTTACCTCACAATGCCGCCTTTTAACGATCCTGGGAAAGAGGCCTTTTGAAAACATTGTGGGAAAAGGAGAAAATGCTGGTAACCAGCATTTTCTCCTTTTCCCACAATGTTTTTTACCCTATCAAAGAAAAATTGCACAATTTGAGCCACATTGAAATTGTCGTCTGCAAATGCTTTCAATTTCAACAAGGCTAAAATAAGTCGTCTGGTAAAGGGTTAAATTCCAATGCATTTTAACACCCGCTTTGTGTACTGTTGGTCGCTACTTGTCCTTTAAAGTCTCATCCAACAGACCAGGTCTTTGGCCAGTGTACATCCTCAAGTATCCCAAAGATTACAAATCCCCTTCTCTACCACTTAAGTCAAAGTTACGGACTTAAATTTAATTTTTGGCTTTACTGAAGAAAACTTCTAACTGAACGCCTTTTTTGAACTAAGATATCACGCACACCACAGAGATATTTTTATCTGTTGTTTTGCATGCTACAATCTTGTGGAGCGTCCCTGTGCAGTGTACACAATCTTCGACATAATCTACTTGTAATTATCACTCACGGGGTTGGAGGCTCAAAGCAAAGCTTTGCTTAACCCTTTACCACACAGCACAAATTTTGGACTTGTCCATATTGAAGGAATATACAGACACAAGTAAGATGTTTTTAAATGATAGTGTTTGCCCTTGATAGGGTAGAAAACATTGTGGGAAAAGGAGAAAAATGCTGGTTACCAGCATTTTCTCCTTTTCCCACATTGTTTTCTAAACGCCTTCTTTCTTAGGGTCGATAAAACTTGGGACTGTGTTGTAAAGGGTTTAAATCCCGATGACGAGTTACACGTGCAATATTTTTCATCATTTCTGGTAGGGAAAAAACAATTACCGGTAAAAACGCTGTAAACAGTGTATGACGCCTGTAGACGGCGAACGAGAGGTCGGTTTGCTGATTGTCGGGCTTTCAAAACGACAATTTGGTTTTATATTGTTTAAATTATTGTATTCGTGGGCTAGATTTCGCTTTACACGTCTGTTGATCAGAACACTTATCATTTCGAAAGAACGTGAACACATTTAGTGGCTTAGATTTGCAGAAAGAACCGGGTTCGGGTCCTGTAACGTATACTCGTGATTAACAGAACAGAAGAACAGAACATATATTTATTTATGACTTGTACACAAAATACATCGTCAGTTATACAAATTTGATATTCCAAATATACAGTTTCACATGAGCCATAGCAAGCAAAGGACTATAATAGCAATGACAACAAGAATGAAAGAACCTAAGTCTGAAATAATGTTTTGGAGAGTAAGTCAAAAAGGAAAATTTTACGATACGATGCAAATTAATTGAGTCAGTAATTAATTCTTAATTCTAATTGCAATTTGTCTTGCAAAAAGAATGCTTCCTTAAGGAAGTGAGCAATGCTACACAGTGTTTTCTTCTCTTTAGATTGAAATAGCTGGCATAGTTTATACATAGAAGGTTTTCTGATAAAGGATGCTGGTAGGTATTTTTTTCTTATTTCGACAAAACTTGGACATACACATATAAAGTGATACATATCTTCTCCCTTTAATGAGTTGAGTAACACATTTTTTTTTTCCTCACTATTTATCATCTCTGTAAGTAACCATAACACATTGCCACTTTAATTCATCATGTATTTCTGTGAACCTTTATTTTAGAGTTCAGAACATGTGATACATTTAACCCAGCACATAACTGCTGTTCGGTACATATTTAGCGCATGACTGCAAATTCTGCATCGTTCAACATCTTTCAAATTTGAATGACATTTTTTTTTTTCAATAAGACAGAGCAATTTTTTTAAATATACCATTAATTATTTGAAAAATGTTAAACGATGGTGATTTTGCAGTAATGTATTTAAATATGCACCGAATAGCAATGACATGCTGGGATACATGTTTCACAATGTCATGTGACTCTAAAATAAGATAATACTTGAAAAAATATATCCCCCCCAACCCCAAATTTTGCAAATGTTCCTACGCATATATGACAGTCTGTTTTATCCCACTGGCAGTTAACCCTTTCCCAAACGACAAATTTTGGACTGGTCCAAATTGAAAGAGTTTGCAGACGACAATTTTGAATTTGATGAAAATGGCAGAAAGTTTTCAAAAAGGATAGAAAACACTGTGGGAAAAGGAGAAATTGCTCGTTACGAGCAATTTCTCCTTTTCCCACAGTGTTTTCAAAGGCTTGTTTGGGAAAGGGTTAAAAAGGTATATAATAACGGTTTATTTTTCGGGTGTGATAGGGCTAGAAGGTGAACAACCGACCCCCTGACCTCCGAACTTGCTGTCAGTTAGCCCATCCATCATTCTGGTATTATATGTGGGAAATATACAAGACATTTTACAAATTATACACGTGATCCTTCATCACCTTATTGTCATTTATATTTGAGCCACGCTCTGGCAAAAGGGGACTTAATGCATCTCAGTGATGCATTGTACCACTCAAGCCATCACATAACCATGGATCCATAATAGCCACTTTGTTTTTAACAACCGACTCAATCATAAGGTACACTGGTCCTTTGACATACAAAAAATTGATCAATAGCGAAAAGTTTCGGCCAAGGTCAGCCTGCGCGGAGCGCGCAGGCTTACCTGGGTTGATAATTTTCTTAGATACAGTAAGACCCCATTTTACAAGAGCATGGCTAACTTGATTGTGAGACCTGGTCGGATAAAGCAATATTTATTATGTACATAGACTAAATTTTTTTCATGCCTACAACATGTAAGACTCGTCCACTGGGACACATTTACGAAGAATCCATTGTGGTTCAAGTGCTAGGATTTGTCTCTGAAAGGACAGAAAACCTTGTGGGAAAAGGAGAAAATGCTGGCATTTTATCATTTTTCCACAATGTTTTAATAGCCTGCTTTCTAAGAGTCGTTTAAACTCGGGATTGTTTGGTAAAGCATAACCCTTTACCACACATTTCCATATTTTTTAAGAACCTCACGGAGAAAGCTTTTGATAACATTGTTTGAAAAGGAGAAAATGCTGGTAACCAGCATTTTCCCACAATGTTTTTTACCCTTTCAGTTACAAATATATTTGACCCAAATATAGTTTGTCGTCTGCTCAGGTCTTTCAATTTGGATCAGTTTTAAATATTGTCGTTTAGTAAAGTCTTAATTGGACGTGTTTTTGAATCGACCCAATTTCGGTGTTTAACACCATCCGCACTTTAATATTAATAGTGCTGTGCAGCGGTAATCATAGACAGAACTAGCCTCGGTTCCTATGCGATCATTTTTTTCCCCTTTAATATATTCTGACGTTACTTTGTCGAAAATGACGATATGACGATAACTACAGAACAGTTTAACATCTTATTGTTACAGATCTACCGTATACCTGGTTATTTTTGCGGGTGCAAATTTTTGCGGTTTGGGCCAAAAACGGTACAACTAATGTTTGCGCATTTAATTTTTGCGGTTTCTTATTCACGTTTTCTTCTCATAAACTCTGAGGGTTCCGAGGGCTCATCAGAGAAATCCAATTTTAACTTGCGAGATTTAACTTCGCTTTTGAACGTATCACGTAAATATCTCACTGTGTTTTCCTTCAAGTTAGGAAACTCTTTTTTTAAAGTGTCTCAACGTATCAGCTGGTCCATGCATAGAAGCGTATTTCGCAATTTTTGCCCTGTCGTCTGGTTGAGAGCTAGAGTAAGTTCCATGTTTCTTACTCGAAGATCCCCTCGATGAGTGGGCTGTCGAACAGCTAGACTCATCAATAATTATTTGCGCATTTAAAATTTGCGGTCTAACACCATTCGCAAAATTCCGCAAATACAACATTGCCGCAAAAAATACCAGTCATACGGTGTATAGACCGTGATCAAGAAACCGCCAGAAGGAGCGATTAAAAAAGTTTTTTAGCGCCAGGACAAAAACTAGGACAGATCATAATGAATGAATGAATGAATGTCTCGTGTTTTATCGCCCGTCGACAGACAAAACAGAAACATGCACGCGTGTTTTCGAAATATTCGCGATTTCGATTGCTTTTGATTTTGCAAAAGCAGCATAGTATTGGGAAATATAAGTGACTTATTTGTTTGTACTTCGTTTATCGTCGTTTTCAACATTATCGGTATTTCAGTTATATCGGGGCGACCAGTGCACCCGCCCATACTTTCATGGATTGGTTTTTTTTTAACCAGTGCTTCGCACAATATTCCTTTCAAGCCAATGACTGCTATTCCACCTAACTATCGTCGAAACAATGATCAGCTATAGGAGGAATGAATCTTGTCACAGTGACTATCATTAGTCCTCGGAAAGAAAATGGCTGAGCTAAGAAAGAGAACCAGCGGCCCCTGGTTTCAAGTCCTACACGTTCGAGTGAGCTACGTTAGGTGCTTGGCTAAAATGATGGGATTGAAAATGATTAAAACAATATGAGGCCTGCTTTGTGAAAAGACGTTTAAATGCATCCGCAAAATGTATCGACCATGTCAGCCTGCGCAGTCCGCGCAGGCTGACATGGGTTGAAACATTTTGCTATTTGTAAATTTTCTGCATGTTAAAGGACGAGTTTACCCCATAATTCAACTGGTTGTTAGACAAAATGGATTTTATGAATCCATGATAATCTGATGACGTGCCAGATATTATGCATGACTGAGAAGAGATCTTGCGTGGCTCAGTCATAAATTGCAGGAATCGTATCCTGGGACCCCGGGTTTGGGCCTCACTGGAAGCACTAGTTTTTTCCTGAAACCCTGGACATACATGAAAAAGCGAGCTGTCTCCGTGATATGACCGAACTGGTGTTGAAAGGAGCGCAAAACACCATTCAGTCGATCAGCTAATTTACCACTGAGCCTTTAACACGCTACCAGATAGTAAACTTTGAGATTTGTCAAAATTTAAAATATTTGAAGCCGACGCACTTAATGTGTCTAAAATGATGTGACTGTCTTCAAAAGGAGGGAAAACATATTCGGACAAGGAGAAAATGCTGGTTACCAGCATTTTCTCATTTTCCAAACATTTTTCCAAAAATGTTTTCCTAAGGTTTCCAAATCAGGGTTGTTAAAACTCGAGATTGTTTCGTAAAGGCTCATATCTTTGGGTATCATATACCGGTATTTATTTGTTTTGTATTTTACGCCATTTCAAAAATATTTGGATTACTTTAGGGCAAGAGATTATATATCCATGTTCCTTGGCTTTTTTTTTTTTTTTTTTCCCACCAGTAAACAACCAGTTTCAGTTTTCTTATAACTATAACTCAACAAAACTTTCATTAACGGTTAACATCATTTTTTTGGGGGGTGGGGGAATAAATGTTTAAACCACGAACCATGACGAGATAATACAAACATTATTGAGTTAAGTTTATAAATTATCTCGACACAGTGCATGATTTTAAACCTGTTATTGCAAACGTAAACAATGATATAAACTGATAATGAAGGGTTTATCAAGTCAGAGCTATACAAGTATATACCAACCGTAACCATATACCCCAGTGTATTATACAAAATATGGGATGATCTTCGCCACTACCATAAGTACATTTCCCATTGGCGACGACTTTCTTTTTAATCTTTAGTAGGCGATAAATTTTTATACTTATCGAAACTGAAAGCGTTTGTACACGACAATTGTATCTCAAACTGGACCTGGTTTTGAGAAGTTAAAAATAAGTGGGAAAAGGAGAAAATGCTGGCCACCAGCATTTTCCCCTTTCCTTCAACTTTTTCCAGAAGCTCTCTTCTTGTAACATGCATAAATTTATTTCTTTTACCTGCGACGTTTTCTAACCTTTTCAAACACAAAACTGATAGATTGAGCTACATTGAATTTGTTTTCTTCACATGCCTGCAATTTGGACAGCTCTAAAAATTTTGTCGTCTGGTAAAGAGCTCAGGGGCCGTATTCAACAACAATTCTTAAGAACATTCTTTGTCTTATTCTTCAAAATTTTCTATATTTAAAAGTAATCCAAATGGTTTAGCCAACCAGAAGTTGTGTTACTTTAAAATTAAGAAAAAAAAAAGAACGTTCTTAGGAACGGTTGGTGAATACAGACCCAGGAAGCAATGAGTATAGACAGCTTTGCAAGTTATTTTTTCAGTGAGTTAGCCCTAACAGATTGACATACATTTTAAGACGATGTCAAGCGTTACATTTCAGTTATATACAAAATGACCAGCTTGGCTCCCAGCTGAGATAGCAGTGTGACGTCGTAATTTTCTATTCATCATTAACATTATAAAATTTGTAAAACACATCAGCAAAATGTCATGAGAACCTTTCCTAACAAATTACCTCTGACAGACCACTTTTTTCGTGAAGGCATATTTGAAACAGTGTAGATAAAGAAAAAAAAATCTCGACCGAGCATTTTTTTTTTTTGCTTTCCGAAAATGTCTTCGCCAGTTTGTCATAGTTACAATAATGTCTGTCAGTGTTGGTTATCTATATTTTACAAAGATGTTTTCAAAGCAGAATGAGGTTCCGCGTGGCCTATTGGTAATGTGTAGGACTCGTGACCTGGAGGCCCCGGGTTCGAGCCTCACTGGATCCGCTGAGTTTTTCGTGGGAGTGTCCTTGGGCAAGACAATTCAGAGCCCTAGTACTGGTGGAATCCAGGAAATACATATATATGTGAGCTGTCGCTGTGATATGACTGAAATATCGTTGAAAGCGGCGTAAAACACCATTCAATCAATCAATCAATCGATCAATCAAAACAGAATGCTTTCGAATGTGATAAGATAAGTGCGGTATCTCCGTTCCGCCTCGCAGATCTCTTCTACACAAGAACAGCAGACGAAGTTTTAGAAAGAAGAATTTTGTGAACAAAACCGGGCATAGCTAATTATAAGCAATCCGTGTGCTGTAATGTGCATTATCCCTTTTTCCCGTAATGCTTCCTGTCCTTTCATGGACTATTCCGATCATTGGAGCCACATTTAATTTGTCGTCTGTAAATATTTTCAATTTCGACTAGCCGAAATTTTGTCGTCTGGAAAAGATTTATGCGATACATTCACATTATTGCAATTTGTAGTTATGGAATTACCTTTGCGGTTCTACCTAGCATTGCTGTGTTAGTAGACTGATAAACATGTTTCAAATTTGACGGATGACTATTCCAAGTACGAATTTAATGTAATTGTAGTTACGGTCCTTGTGCACTGATATGAACGGATCAAATTGTCCTTTTTCATAACATTTTACCCTGACTGTGCTTCCATTTATACGATTATTTACGGTTATGATTCCGAGGTTGGGGGTTTTACCAATACCCTGAAAACTGATACTATGACGTCATTGGGTCATGTCGAGTGATTGATCGTCCCATCCTTACTGGGTCATTTAACCCTAGATCAAACTTTTTCAACATTTGATAACACAGATGAAAAAGGCTGTTGAAAAAATCGCAGGAAAAGGGAAAAATGCTCCAATCAAGCTCGGTAACCAGCTTTCTTTTCTTTTCCCACAACATTTTCTACCCTATTAAAGTCAAATCCCACAGTTTTAGAAATAGTTAAACGCATTACATCTTTTCAGACAATGATTAAATCGTGTAATTTAAAAAAAGTCCCAACTTTTCAAAATGTTTATTAATCCTGTTAAACTTAGATGTCTATTTTTGTTGGTTTGTTGTGTTACTTCGAATGTACATAAATAGCGGACGCTAATGTCACAAACTCGTAAGAATATATTTGGCAATCGGAAGATTAAAGATTAAATTATGTTAACTTGAAAATGGATTTCAGTCTTTTTTTAATAATTGACTGAACGTGGTATTCTCTCAAATTCATTAAAACACAATCAATACTTTCATAATTCTGATCTATTTCCATGAACTGATTTCTTTGTGAACTGGTAAATACATTCTTATTGTAACGCGGTCTTATAGGTGAGTGGGATAGGGGAGGGGGAATACGCCGGTACGCCACGTTGAATTACCGAAAACGACTGTACTGGATTTTGATGAAAGTACCAACAAAAAAGGGGCTAGAAGCATGAATACACATTTTTTTTTTTAAGATCAAAATTTATTTCATCTCGTGAATATCATACTGTAATATCTTCATGAGTGGCACAGCCACTCATGAAATAAACTTCGATCTTTCACCGAAAAAAAGAAAACAAACAGACTCTGTATAACTATACTAACGGGTACCTTACTTTCAGATAAGGTCTAAACTCTCGGGATGCAATACACCATATAGACGGCATTGAAGGAGATAGCATGTGCGGTTTAGAAAGATGAGCGGAAAAGATTGAATATCTTTCAGACAACTTACAATATGGTATTAAAAGAATGAGATAAAATGCAACACTATAAGAAGATAGTTATGGAATTATGTACAATGCTGTAAACATGTATATGTAAGGCTGGAAGCGTGATGCATTCGTAAATGAACTAACTGAAATATTGCACTTTCAACTCTGTTACGCTCTCTCTATTACCTCGCATACGCTTAGAGTCCGTGCTTTTAACCCTTTTGACACCATGGGTGAAAACATGGGCTCTCGTGGGCGGCAAAGGTTTAGACCAGACTGCACAGAACGTTCAGTCTGATCTTAGATCTATTCTATCCGTTTGTTTAGTCCAGCATTATGACATAACACTATGTCTGAGTTTCTGTGAATTGTATATTCAAGCATCGAGGGGGGGGGGGGGGGGTGTGTCAGGTAAACATATTTCGGACCTGAAAGGGCAGTAAGTTTGGTTTTGTGAACCGTCTGCTGGGTTTTACTTTAGACAGTGAATGGGCAAGACACTTCAGAGTCCTAACCTAGTACTAAGGACATAAATGAGTACGTGATATGATTGACAAATGTTGAAAGCGGGGTAAAACACGATCCAATCAGCCATTCACACTGTGATCCGTCTCGATTTTCAGCAGTATTTTCGGCGGCCGAACAAAGCCCAAAACCATAAGTTCGAAGGGCTTGTAACCAATTGTTTTACGTTCTTGTGAGTTCGAATCCCCGGTCCAGCCACAAGTCTTTCGGAGTACTTGGATTAACCCCTAGGCTGCAAAGCGCGACTCAGTAACCCTATGCATACAGTGTAGATCAAGCTCACTCCGCACAGAACGTGCAGTCTAAACTTGGATCTACACTGACCGATAAGGAGATTTTTTTTCCGAAAAAAATAAGTTTGAAATAGCATTATTCGTGTTTTTACTCCCGGTTTGAAAATGACATTTCATTTATTACCAGGATAAAGGTTAAAGTCATTGTATTATGATTCATTCCTCTCCTGTCACTGAAAAAACTTCAAGTATATTTGGAAAGAGGCCATTTTTTTGTGTAATTCTATGGAAATATCAAACATGTATAATTAAATGCACCAGAAGACCCAAACTCTTAGACGTCGCTATGCCCCAAACACACAAAATAACCTAATGAAACATGCAAAAGAATTAGCACGAGAAAAAACTTATAATGTAAACAAAACTACCGCCTTACAGCATGTTGCATAAATCGACTGCAGTCGAGTGTAAATAATATTCGCTTTTAATTCGATAAAAATGTTTAAAAAAAAAACTTGTCTATTTATACGAGTCATGCTCTATGAAAAGAGTGTTTAATAAATCTGCAAAAAATATCGACTCAAGGCCAAGAGTCCGCGCAGGCTGGCAAAGGTTTTAAACTTGAACTATTTGTCAATGAGGGCCATTCTTGTAGATAAAATTATTGCCAGATAAAGACTAAAAGTGACCAAATGACAGACTGGTCCTTTTACCTGTATCCCTTTGTTTTTATCCTTGATTCTTTTGGGGATGTTGCGATAAAAATAATTTGATTTATGACATTATGTAAGGTCCCCATGTAATTTCATAGCAAATCATGTTCTCCTTTATTAAAGAAATGCATATATCTCGACTTGTAAAAAAATCTAGCCCGATTTTCCTGAGATATTATCTCAAGAATATATTTGTGTAGTGCAAGAAAATCAAGGATAAAATCCAAGTAATCCCCTGATCAGGACCAATATAGTAATGGAGAGGAATCAAGGGAAATAACTGAAGAATGGCTCTCATTTTCAGCATATCATAGTACCAGTCTACCTTATCTTTCAGTCAGCTGTTCACCTTTAACCCTTTCCCAAACAAGCCCTGGTTTTCACGTGTCTGCAGCACAAGTCTTTTGAAAAACACTGTGGGAAAAGGAGAAATTGCTCGTAACGAGCAATTTCTCCTTTTCCCACAGTGTTTTCTCCCCTTTTTGATAACTTTCTGCCATTTTCATCAAATTTAAAATTGTCGTCTGCAAACTCTTTCAATTTGGACCAGTCCAAATTTTGTCGTTCGAGAAAGGGTTAACTTGCTAAATCAGTCAAATGAAACTTTCAAGCCGATCGTAAAAAGCCGAATGTTTACTATTTCAAACTTATTTATAGGAGAAAAAAACATCTTGTCGGACAGTGTAGATCCAAGATCAGACTGCACGTTCTGTGCAGTCTGATCTTGGATCTACACTATCCGCAAAAGGTCATTAAATCGCGTTAAGCAGCCTAAGGATTTAACAGAATGGATTTTAATGGATCCATAATTATGTGATGACTTGCTGGGTATAATGCATCACGGAGATGCATTGGATCCTCTTTTTGTCAGAGCGTCGCTCAATTATCAGTGTCATATCCATGTAAGCCCTTGTTAAATCTCCTTAACCCTTTCCCAAACAAGCCCTGGTTTTCACGTGTCTGCAGTACAAGTCTTTTGAAAACACTGTGGGAAAAGGAGAAATTGCTCGCAACGAGCAATTTCTCCTTCTCGCACAGTGTTTTCTACCCTTTTTGAGACCTTTCTGCCAATTTCATCAAATTTAAAATTGTCGTCTGCAAACTCTTTCAATTTGGACCAGTCCAAAATTTGTCGTTTGGGAAAGGGTTAACTCTTCGCCGAGCCCCACAACGTTTTTCAAAAGATGTCTTTCTGGTGGTCGTTAAAATTTTGGATTTTGTGGTAAAAGGTTGAATAGGGTAAAAATAAAAGCTGCATGCAAAATTACGCTTTCAATGGTTTTTGAACTCAATTTACCATAACGAAAATGGGAAAAATGCCTTATTAACCCGGACAGTGTAAGATATATGAGCCATGCTCTGGAAAAAGGGGGCCTAATGCATCTTCGTGATACACTCTACCAAGCAAGACATCACATAATTATGGATCCATAACAGCCATCTTTTTTTGTTTAACTCGTCGAGCCCCCCGTAGCTCAGTCGGTAGCGTACAGGACTTGAGAACAGGAGGTCGCTGGTCCGATCCCCGGCTCGGCCAATTTCTTTCCGAGGATTGATGATAGTCATTGCGACAGGATTCATTCCTCTCTCACCGCTGACCATTGTTTCGACAAGGGCGATGTGGGAAAGCAGCCAGTGGCATGGAAAGAATATTGTGCGGAGTACTGGTAAAAGAAAAATTCCAGGAAAGCATGGATAGGTGCACTGGCCGCCGCAATATAACTGAAATAATGTTGAAAACGGCGTTAAACACCATACAATCAATCAATCAGTCAACCTTAAGTCTTCACCAAACGACAAAATTTTAGAATAGTCTAAATTGAAAGCATTTGCAAACGACAAAATAAATGTGATATGAAAATTTTATTTTTGTTTTGGTTACCAGCATTTTCTCCTTTTCCCACAATGTTTTTCTACAGATTTCTTTTTGTGGTTGTTAAAATTTGGGATTGTGTGGTAAAAGGTTGAATAGGGAAAAAATAAAAGCTGCATGCAAAATTACGCTTTCAATGGTTTTTGAACTCAATTTACCATAACGAAAATGGGAAAAAATGCCTTATTAACTCTGTCTGTGTGCTATATATGAGCCATGCTCTGGAAAAAGGGAGCCTAATGCATCTTCGTGATGCAGTATACAAAGCAAGACATCACATAATTTTGGATACAGAAATTCCATTTTGTTTAACAACCAACGGAATCATTAGGTTGACCAGTCCTTTGATCAATAACAAAAAGTTTCGGCCCAGGTCAGTCTGCGCGGACTGCGCAGGCTGACCTGGATCGATAATTTTTGCAGATGCATTAAGCTCTCTTTTCACAAAGCATAGCTAAATTATAAACTCGACAGCAGTCGACAGCTGAAAATTCGATCCATTAAATGTCGTTTTAACGAAATCAACATTACTTAAGTCATATCACTTATTGATTGACTGGGGATTGATTGGATGGTATCTTCGGCTGCTTTCAATATTACGTCAATTATCATGGTGACAGCTCACTCGGCATTCGTGTGTGGCTTGAGATTCGCCGGTACTTGGTCAGGGCAGAGAAGTGTCTTACACAAGGACATTTCCACGAAAGACCGAGCATCTCGAGTGGAGATCTAGGCTGGGACCTCTAGCCTACCAATTTCTACACCTTAACAACTAAGCCACGCAGGACCCTGTAATATGTTCCATGGCTTTTATAACTTAAACCAAATTGTCGAGTCTTCTTTTTCTTTTATCTCATAGATCTGAGAAATTGAAAATGTCTATCGAGTTGTAACTAGTATTGGGTGTAAAACCGGGGAATGAGACGCGGCGCCGTGGGCGAATACGTGGGGAAGATGTGGACGACATTCATCAAGATCAGACTGCACAGACCGTGCAGCCTGATCTTGGACCTATACTTTCCGCTTGTTCAGCCAAGCTTACAAGTCTCTGAGTTTCAGAGGATTCAGTCTATTTTAAGCCATAGAAAGATGCCCAGTTTATAAGAGCCATGCTCTGGTAAAAGGGGGCAGAATGCAGAATGATGGATTATACCAAGCGAGTCATCACATAATTAGCGATCCATAAAATCCATTTTGTCTAACGATTGACTGAATATGGAGGAAGAGTGATCTTTGGACATACAGAAATTGACCAATAGCAAAAAATTTCGACCCATGTCAGCCTGCGCGGACTGCGCAGGCTGATATGGGTCGATACTTTTTGTAGATCTATGAATTAAACCCTTCTCGCAGAACATGGCTCATACGCTTGGCGCTCTAAGAACAAAACCAAAATCACCCAATAATAGATAGATCATATAACTTAGTGTACATGTACTCAACTGCTTACTTTACATTACTTACTGTACATTTAATCACGTGCTTACTTTACATTACTTACTGTACATATACTCGACTGCTTACTTTACATTACTTATTGTACATGTACTCAACTGCTTACTTTACATTACTTACTGTACATGTACTCACCTGCTTACTTTACATTACTTATTGTACATGTACTCACCTGCTTACTTTACATTACTTATTGTACATTTAATCACGTGCTTACTTTACATTACTTACTGTACATTTAATTACGTGCTTACTTTACATTACTTACTGTACATTTTCACGTGCTTACTTTACATTACTTACTGTGCATGTAATCACGAGCTTACTTTACATTACTTTCTGTATATGTATTTACTTTGTCCAAAATCATGTTAAAAACTTGCTCTGCCTATCTATTTGATGATAAGAAGAACTTCAGCTTTTTTTTTTCAGACGGTGTAGGTCGAGACAAATGCCGCCTGATCTTTATCTATATTGGCCACAAAGACACAAGTCCTTTAATTAACTCTTTAAGGGTCCTGCGTAGCTCAGTGGTAAAGTGTAGGACTCGTGACCTGGAGGCCGGGTTCGAGCCTCACTGGATCTTTTTTTTTTTTTCGTGGGACTGTCCTTTGGCAAGACACTTCAGAGCCCTAGCCTAGTACTGTTTGAACCCAGGAAATATGTGAATATCTGAGCTGTCGCCGTGATGTAACTGATATAATGTTGAAAGCGGCGTAAGACAACATTCAGTCAATCAATTATTCAACCGTTTGATCTTTATCTGTATTTGCCACAAAGACACGAGTCCTTGAACTCTGTACCAAACCACAAAGTTTGGACAGACCATATTGAAGGCATTTACAGACGACAAAACAAATGTAGCTCAAACAATGGTTTCTGTCTTAGATAAGGTAAAAAACATTGTCGGAAAAGGAGAAAATGCTGGGTACCACCAGCATTTTCTCCTTTTCCCACAATGTTTTCAAAAGCCATCTTCTTCAGGGTCGTTAAAACTCGGGATTGTGTGGTAAAGGGTTTTGAAAGTTGCAATCTTCACGGCAAAAGTTCCCGTCGGAAGTTTTTCAGACCTCTCCAGTTTTAGACAAACTCAAGTTACGTCTGTTTTCTGTTGGCGAACAGAATTTATGCATGACAAAGTTAATGCACCGTGAAAAAGTGCAACGAGTAATAACATTAAAGATCATAAAATAAAAAATATAAATTCATACAGATAAAATTATCTACATAAATATGAGCCATGCTTTTGTGAAAAGGGGGCTTAATTCATCTCCAAAAAGTATCGATTCATTTTAGCCTGTCATTCGGCATACCTCGGGTGATCCGGTGATGTCACTCGTCACAACTCGGCCGATTCCGTACCTAGATCTAAACTCGTCTGTATAAAGGACATTCGGCATACCTCGGGTGATCTGGTGATCAAATCCCTCGGCTGTATCACGTAGCTTGATATGCACCTACACGGTACATTTCGCGCATCTCCGGAAGTACGCCCCTTTACCGTTATTGAAATTGTAAGGCTCCTTTTAAAAAAGAAAATATGAGTACATTTTCTGTCGTTATCTTTCTAAGAATATTTCAGTCGGCAAATTTTCAGTCTAGAATAACACCAAGATAATTACAATTTTGTGGTCACTTTTCATGTCTGGTGTCTCAGCAAAGCGGACAGCGTGGATCAAAGATCAGGCTGCACGTTTTGTGCAGTCTGATCTTGATCTACAGTGGCCGCAAAGGCAACTATAGTCGTGAAAGGCACTTTAAGGGTTAATAGACAAAGAGTGGATTTTATGGATCCCTAATTATTTGATGGCTTGCCTAGTATAGTGCATTACGGAGATGCATTAACCCAGTGCATGTTTCAAATATATGTGCATACACGTGCATACATATGTACCTTTGACATGAACAGCATGCTTTAGTATCTATTTTACCGGGTGATAAAGCTTTGGATGGCTCGGGACGACTTAACCCTTTACCAGACGACAAAATTTTAGCCTTGTTCAAATTGAAAGCATTTCCAGACGACAATTTCAGTGTGGCTCAAATGGTGCAATTTTTCTTTGATAGAGTAGAAAACATTGTGGGGAAAGGAGAAAATGCTGGTTACCAGCATTTTCTCCTTTTCCCACAATGTTTTCAAAAGGCTTCTTTCCCGGGGGCGTTAAAAGGCGGCATTGTACGGTTAAGGGTTAAGCTATCATCGCCTTAGGTGTAGATAAAGATGTCGTGGGAAATCTGATCATAATCTGCACCGTACGCATTTGCTGAATTCTTATATGTGTCCAATGTTACGCCAAAAGCATTAGACGATAGTGTCCATAATTTTTAAGTAACTCTGTTTAACCCTTTCCCAAACAAGCCCTGGTTTTCACGTGTCTGCAGTACAAGTCTCTTGAAAACATTGTGGGAAAAGGAGAAATTGCTCGTTACGAGCAATTTCTCCTTTTTCCCACAGTGTTTTCTACTCTTTTTGAGACCTTTCTGCCATTTTCATCAAATTTAAAATTGTCGTCCGCAAACTCTTTCAGTTTGGACCAGTCCAAAATTTGTTGTTTGGGAAAGGGTTAATATCTATATGAGGCATGCTCTGGCATTAGGGGGTTTAATGCATCTCCGTGATGTATGATACTAAGCAGGTCATCACATATTTTAAGATCTATAAAATTCATTTTGTATAACAACCGACTGAATCCTTGGACATGTAGAAAATTTACGAAACGCACAGTTTTGACTCAGATCAGCCTGCGCGGACTGGGTAGGCTGACCTGGGCCCGTATTCACCAAACATTCTTAAGAACGTTCTCAGATTTATTCTCCAAAATTTTTCAAATTTGAAAGTAACACACCCTCATGATTGGCTAAACCATTTGGTTTAGCCAATCAGAAGGTGTGTTACTTTCAAATTTGGAAAATTCTGATGAATAAGACTAAGAATGTGCTTTAGACTGGTTGGTGAATACGGACCCTGGCTCGATACTTTTTGCAGATGCATTAAGTCTTCTTGTCACAGAAGATGGTTCATATGTTTTCAATGCGAAGAGAAGCGTAAAATGAAAAATGGGTTATTTATTGGCGTGAAATATATATGGGGCGAATAATACATAATAAAGGGAAAAAAGATATTAAAACTTAATGCTCTCAACGTATTTGGGGCAGATTACCTTATCCGCATACTAAACGGTAACTCCATAAAAGAGGCTGTACAATTAATCATATATATCTCTGACATTGTAGATCCAGATCAGTCGAGCGCAGTAGCTCAGTCGGTAACGCACAGTGCTTGAAACCAAGGGAGTCGCTGGTTTGACTCCTCAGCTCGGAACTATAATTTCTTTCCGAGGATTGATGATTGTCATTGCGACAGGATTCATTCTTCTCTCGCTGATGATCATGGTTTCGACAAATATTGTGTGGAAAAGCAGCCAGTGGGAAGAATGTCATGCGAAATACTGGAGAAAGGTACTCCAGGAAAGCATGGTTAAGTGCAATGGCCGATGCGATATACCTAAAATAACGTTGAAAGTGACGTTCACGCATTTCCGAACGATGTCCTATTTTCACGACCCTGACGGTGTTTCTTTTAAACATTGTGGGAAAAGGAGAAAATGCAGGTAAACAGCATTTTCTCCTTTTCCCACATTGTTTTCAAACCTTTCAAAGACTGATCTCGTCACTTGAGCCGTATACAGTTCCTCGTCCACAAATTCTTTCAATGATTATGGAGAGCCTAAAATCTTATTGTCGAGTAAAGAGTTAGACAGCAAACAAGATCCGTTTATGAAGAACAATAGGTTTATTCTGATCTTTGAAATTGCCGTGAAATGTGTCGGATGCTCTGAAAATATCAATTTTAATGCAGAGCTCGTATATTTGAGTACAAGATCAGTATGTCGTTCATTACATTGCTCACCTCTTTACCAGACGACAAAATTTTAGACTCGTCCGAATTCAATGCATTTGCAGACGACAACTTAGATTTGGCTAGTACGATGGAGATTTGCTTTGACAGGGTAGAAAACGTTGTGGGTTAAGGAGAAAATGCTGATTACCAAGTCAAAAGCTTTCCCCGTCAAGGTCGTGAAAATATAGGTCAATCATTATGATGAAAATGGTTGAAAAATCCGACATACAAGAAGGTTTACTTGGGGAATCGGTTAAGGGTGGATTAGATCTATCTTTTCTTTGTAAAAATGGGTATTTGTACTGTAGGAATATGTGAATGAATTGTATCGTTTGAGAGATATGTGTTATATTTGAGAGACAGAGGGAGAAAGACTGAGGGAAAGACAGACAACAGACAGACGAACAAAGAGGGAGGAAGGGGCGGAAGGATCGAACGACAAGGAAAAAAGCACAGACACAGAGAAGTAATCATTGAGAAATTAAAAGCTTCTTACTGTATGGATTGGTTTAGTTATTTTTTAGGAAAAAAATACTATCAAAAGTTGCACGTATCGTGAGTACATTTCAGAGACTTTAAGGGATAAAACTGTTTTGGACAAACTTTTGTATGAATTGACCTAAATATGCCCGCTACTAATTGATAACCCCTCGGTCTCACAGAGCCCGAACCCCCAAAAAATCGTAGTACTTCAGGAGACAGCGTTTTTCCCGAATCACTATGAAAACGAGCCGTTCAACAGACCTTCAGGGCATATTTCCCGAAGTACAACGATTTTTTTCCGGACGTGCTACGACCCACTACAATATACATGTACTACAATTTACTACTCTTTCACCCCGATTTTCTCCCGAAGTACGCAGAGTCTTGGAGCCCTGGTACTGCAAAGCATCCCGGTTCACACTGACTGTCCCAATTTCTATGTACGAAGGACTACAATGTACAACGAACTACGACGAACTACACCGACAGCTCCGGATCTACTCCGAGTTTCAAACTTTCTCCAAGAATTTACTCCCGAATTTGAACAAAAGACACACCCCAGTATATAAATTCTTCAATTTTCAGTCCAGAATCAGTCATCCTAAAACTTTTGAAGTGACTACATGCCAACCAGAATTGAAGAAGTCATCATTGCCATCTTGTGCTACGTCTTCATCGAAATCGAGAAGAGGGAGAAGGCCCTGGCTGAGCAAATGCTTGTTCGGCAATAGCAAGGGCTGGAATACGAAGAGCACCGGCAACAGCTTAAGCACAAGAAACAAAGGCGATGGTGGGTGCGATTTGGAAAAGACCGAATAATTTGTAAAATCGGCTCGCTTTTTTTACTCTTATTAAATCCGAGGTACTTTGTAGTACATGTACTTCGATATGCTCCGTAGTGTTTCGGAATGAGTTCGTAATAGTTTGTCGCTGTTCGGTGTAAGTCGGTGTACCTCGGGACGCAAAATCGGCATCTCAGAGTTATTATTGGTAGTACTGTAGTACTTCGGTGTGAATCGGGGGTAAATTGGTGTACTGCAGCGTGACTCGAAGTGCTTCTGAGGGGAAAGTACGCGGAATTAGAGCCAGTTTCTCAACGCCCAATTGATTACTACGAAGTTCACCGAAACACTACGACGTAGTACTATGAAGTACACAGAAACACGTCGATTTCTGATCAATTTGGCTCAAACTTTGAATTTGGGAAATAAATTGTGCATGTTGAATTTTTTCTCCCGAAGTGTTTTTGAGCCCGAATTGACGATGATTTGATTCCCGAAGCACTACGAATCTCCCGAAGCTAGCCGAGTTCACCGCGAATTTGAAAATTTCAAATTCGGGATCGATTCGGGGTCTGTGAGACCGGGAGTAACATTTAACCTCGTTTTAAACAGCATCGCAGTCATATCGCGCGGGAAGTGTAAAGCTTTCTGCATCATCGACACGTCAAAATGACTAGGGATGAAACGTAATGGCCCTAGCGAAGTATAGATTACTTTGATACAAAACTAAAGGCGAATATGTAATGCTTTTTGCATCATCGACCGGTTCTCATCGGGTAGAGTTAAAACTATACCAGGTGCCATGGAACTAAAATATTCGTGATACAAAACAAAATGTATTCATATAAGGCTGTCTGCGTCATCGGCCAGTTATAAACAGCTAGATGTTCAAATGAACATGGCTTTGCTGAACTATAAATAACCTTACTGCAAAAGTAAAGACGAAAGTATAGTGCTTTGTATGTCATCGACTGGTAATTTACGCTAACAGTTAAAACTAAACAAGGCTCCATGGAACTTTAAGCGTTTTGACGTAAAATTACCAAATTATAATGCTTTCTACACCATCGACCCATCGTAAAGGGATAGAGTTAAAACTGAACCAGGCTCCTTGGAAATAAAGATATTCTTGATAGAAAGCAAAAGGTGAGCGTACAGGCTTTCTGCGTCATCGATCAGTCAAAAAATGAATGTAGACAAAACTAAACCTTAAGCTGCTTATCGCGACCCACTGACCTTTTGCGGACAGTGTAGATCAAGATCAGACTGCACAGAACGTGCAGTCTGATCTTTGATCTATACTGTCCGATACGGTATTTTATTTCCGGTGAAATCAACTTTGAAACCGCAATGTTTGGCCTTTTAGTATTGAGTAGAAATTTGCGTTTCATTTATTCAGCAGCTTAAGTGCTAAAAGCACAATGATCTTGGATCTAGACCGTACGTTTGTTTAGTCCAGCATATTATGACACAGAAATTTGTCTGGGTTTCATTTGATTATACTTTGAAGCATCTATGGAGGTCGGGTAAATATGTTTTGGTGCTGATGCAAAACTAAAGACGAAGGTACATTATTCTGGTTTCTGCGTCATCGACCAGTCAATAACAGCTAGGGGTAAAACTAAACCAGGCTCTTTTGAACGATAAAGCACCTTAATGCAAAACTATAGACGAAAGTATAAGGCTGTCTGCGTTTTCGACCAATCAATAACGGCCAGAGGTATTACCTAGAGACTCTATGGCACTATAAACCAATCTGATGCATGAACTTAACTCATTACATCCTGCGGTAAACTTCTTTCGTCTTGCAGCCATTCACTTTTTAAATGACACTGGCAAAAGGAGAATTCGCTCGTTACGAGCGATTTCTTATTTCACTACAATGTTTTCATTTGTATTAATGTATAAATTTATTATTATTGTTGATAAGGTGTACTTCACATAAATGTTTTGAAAGTCATCTACTGTAAGTTTTTTTTTTTTTATTAAGCTTTATTTACCACGTCAATGGGTACGTGGGGGTCGTGGTCATCCCCCACCATACCTTACATAAGATGTTAGTAAGCAGTGTTAGTTTCATTTTTAAACATATGAACGTATTTACCAACATTTAAACGTATTTACAATAACTTCATGAAAGAAAACATTTTCTTATAAAAAACATACAATAATATATATGAGACATGCTCCGGCAAAAAGGTGCTAAATGCATCTACTGTAAGTTCGTTCCTGAAGTTTATGAATTTAAGAAAAATCGCTTGGATTCTCTACGTTTGGTTTTTGAAAAAAAAAACCTTCGTGACAAATGGAGAAATTGATCGTGATAAGCACATTCTTCACTCGAAACAGTTTATTTACCCTACTAACCAACAAAAATGGCATACATCCACATGTTTCAATCCGTTCTTGTGTGGTCTGTGTACGCTAACCCCCCCCCCCAAAAAAAAAAACATACAAATTGAAAAAGGCATAAGAGGCGTAAGTATAAATCAACCATGCTCTGTGAAAATGGGATTCAATGCATCTACAAAAAGTATCGATTCGTGTCAGCCTGCGCAGTCCGCGCAGGCTGACATGGGTCGAAACTTTTTGCCATCGGTTAATTTTTCTCCCTGTCTAAGGACCATTCCACGTTAAGATTCAGTCTAGGTCCAAAGGGTCTATCTTGCGTGACGCTTTGCTTGTTGTAACGCATAAACCCCCGTTTGCCGAGTGACCCTCAAATATAGATATCTTTTTTTTTTATCAAATAAAGAGTGGGCAGATGTAAGTGATACTATTACAGTCGTTACTCAACGTCAAAATTTTAGACTTTGGTCTCAATAAAAATTTCCAGATGGTACATTAGATCTTTCCAAAATGATTGGATATCTTTCTACGAGAGGTTGGAAATCAATATGGTAAGAATTATGGGTAGCAACATTTGTCCTTTTTCCACAATATTTTCAGAAGCCTTCTCCTTAAGGGTCGTAAAAACACCGTATTGTTTGGTAATAGGTTACCTCTTTACTGAAAAAGGGTGTTGTGAGACCTGTAAAAATATTACCATTTTTTTTTTAAATCCAAATGTTAAATAAAAAGAAAATATAATATTCAAACAGTATGGTACCGTCGTGCATTTGCTTGCCATGAACTACTTTTCCTATTCCAACAATGTTTTTTAAAGGTTCTGAACGCAATAGTTTGCATAGCATTTTAAACGTTAACCACAAGGTTGCTTTCGCGAATATTTTAGATCATGATCAGACTATAGAGAAGACGAACTCTGATCTTGACTCTACTATGACCGTCATTTTTTGAGACATTTTGACCAAAAAGTCCTTGACATTCCTAAATTCAGTTAACCGTATGAAAATAATTAATTCATTTTTGGCTTCAACTCTTTGCCACATGACAAAATTTTAGAATTGGTTTAATTGAAAGCAATCACCGGCGACGAACTAAATTTGGCAAAAAATTTTTGATTCTTTTCTTAAAGAGTATATTTAAAGCAATTTGGAAAAAGGATAAAAATGCCAGTAATTTTTTTTTTCCTTTTCTCAAAATGTTTTCGAAATTCTTCTTTTTTTGGGTTCGTTAATGCAAATTATTGGTTGGTAAAGGGTACAAGGATTTTGAACTCGGGTGTTAAAAAGCTGTTCAAGATACCCCGCGTAGATCACAAACAATGGAAGCTTTGTAGCTTCTTTTCTGCAACAGAAACGGCGATCTGGGTGGTGAAGCCAACACTTGTGGAACACTGTGACCCAGATTCGAACCGAAAAATAGTGTCGGATCGGTCAAGTGATTTTAAAATTTCAAAGACTATGTCCACCTGCAATTATGTTGATTCATGTCTACTTTTTGTCCTATCGGATTTAATCCTTTACCAAACAACAAAATTTTAGACTTGTCCAAATTGAAAGCATTTGCAGACGAAAAAATAAATGTAACTCAAAATTTGAAATTTGTTTTTGGAAGGTTAGAAAACATTGTGGGAAAAGGAGAAAATGCTGGTTACCAGCATTTTCTCCTTTTCCCACAATGTTTTCAAAAGGCTTCTTCTTCAGCGTCGTTAAAACCCGTGATTGTGTGGTATAGAGTTAAGGTAACCGACTTGCAGCGATTGTAAAATTTTAATTGATTTCTGTTGTAAATTTTTGGGGTTAAATTTCAAACTATTTCTCTGTCTGGATATGAGTGAAATGTCGAGATATTTCGTAGATCTATAAATGAGCCATGCTCTGTGAAAAGGGGACTTAATGCATCTGCGAAAAGTTTCGGCCCAGGTCAGCCTGCACAGTCCGCGCAGGCTGACTTGGGCCGAGAATTTTCGCTTTTGATCAATTTTCAGTATACCCAAGGACCAGTCTACCTCATGATTAAGTCGGTTGTTTAATTAACCCTTTCCCAAACAAGCCCTGGTTTTCACGTGTCTGCAGTACAAGTCTTTTGAAAACACTGTGGGAAAAGGAGAAATTGCTCGTAACGAGCAATTTCTCCTTTTCCACAGTGTTTTCTACCCTTTTTGAGAACTTTCTGCCATTTTCATCAAATTTAAAATTGTCATCTGCAAACCCTTTCAATTTGGACCAGTCCAAAATTTGTCGTTTGGGAAAGGGTTAAAAAGAGTGTCTGTTAAGGATCCATAATATTGTAATGACTTGCTTGGTATCAGGCATTACGGAGATGCATTAAGCCCCCTTTTGTCAGAGCATAGCTCAAATGTATATTATATGCTCCCGAACTGTGCTGAATCATGTCAGTTTTTTATTTCTCAGATTTGATTTAAGATGGCCACCTGGCAACCAGGTTAGGGTTAGAATTTCCGCTTTTTCGTTTGTGTGTTGTCATACCCATATAAAAAAATAATCTTCCAGTTAATTTTCTTTTATAGGCCTCGATCTAAAGTGAACATAGAATGGAACCATGCTCTTTGAAAAGTGAGGATTTTATGGATCCATAATTATGCGATACCTTACTTGGTATCATGCACAACAGAGATGCGGTAAACTCAGCCTGTACAGTCCGCGCAGGCTGACACGGGTCGATACTTTTTGCTATTTGTAATTTTTTTTTTGCATGTCCAAAGGCCATTCTTTCTCACGATGCAGTCGCTTTCCAGACAAAATGGATTTTATGGATCCATAATCACGTGATGCCTTGCTTGGTATCATGCACAACAGAGATGCCGAAAATTCCCTTTTGCCAGTGGTTTGGAAAGAATATTGTGCGGAGTACTGGTAACAGAGACTCCATGAAAGCATGGATAGGTGCACTGGCCGCCGCGATATAACTGAAATAATGTTGAGAACGGCGTTAAACACCATACAATCAATCAATCAACTCCCTTTTGCCACAGCATGGCTCTATTTATTTGCCAGAGCATAGCTCGATTGCATATCATCCACTACCAGATAATGTTTTCTCATCTGCGGGATAAGCTTTTGAACTCTTTATATGACGACAAAATTCTGACGACATGTAATACATTTTGAAAGCACTTGCAGACGACAAAGTAAATGTAGCGCATACAATGCAACTTCTCTTTAAAAGGGTAGACAACACTGTGGGAAAAGGAGAAAATGCTGGTTACCAGTATTTTCTACTTTTCCCATGATGTTTTCAAAAGCCTTCTTCTGGATCTTTAAAACACGGGATTTTTTTTTCTCAAAGGTTAATCGAGTAACAAATCAAGTTTCATCGTGATACCATCAAAATGCCACCCAGGTAGAGGTTTAGTGCGTATCTCACGTTTTATTCAATGTAAAACCGTGTTTTTGAGACCATTATGTACAAATAAAGAAATCGCCAAAAAATTAGCAGCTTCTCCATTTGTTACATCATTTTCTGCAATGCCTTCTTCGTCAAGTTTAAGCCTTGTCATTTGTACAAATTTCACGTTGTTTCAATCATGAAAAATGCCTTGAAATTGAGCTGACAGTGTCCTGACAGTTTTTTTTTTTTTTCTTTTCTGTTAGCACCTTATCAGGTGCAGACGACATTCAGTGTCGACTTGTAGTATGCAACCTTTAAAAACATTGTGGCAAAAGTAAGAATTAAGCTGAAGGAATAATATGAGCAGTGAAAAGGGGGCTTAATGCATCTGCGAAAAGTATCGATCCAGGTCAGCCTGCGCAGTCCGCGCAGGCTGACCTGGGCCGAAACTTTTCGCTATTGATCAATTTTCTGTAGGTCCAAGGACCAGTCTACCTTATGATTCAGTCGGTTGTTCGACAAAATGCATTTTATGAATCCATGATCATGTGATGACTTGCTCGGTATCATGCATCACAGGGATGCATTAAGCCCCCTTTTGCCAGAGCATGGCTCATATATTTTGTTCGAATGAATTTACATCTTTCAAGAGGATTCACCGTATGCTGTCGTGTGGTCGTCTGCTGCTTAGTTGCTCTCAGAAAGTAATTGCCTCAAGTCTTTATCAGACGATAAATTTTTAAACTTGTCTTATTTGCAGTCATCACTGGAAAGGCGAGTATGCTGGGTGGGCACCAGTGCTTTCTCCCTTTTTCGCAATGTTTTCAAATGTCCTCTTCCTCTAATAATGTTTAATCTGTTACCAACCAATCTAGTGTATTTACGACCCAGAGGAAGAAAGAGTTTTAGCAAACATTGTAGGGAAAAGGAGAAACTGCTGGCAGCCCTCATTTTCTCCTTCCCTCCCCCCCTCCCCACAAACGTTTTCTATCCGTTCAGAAACAATTCCAATTATTTTAAGTTATATCTAATTTGTCGTCTGCAACTGCTCTCAATTTGGCCGAACCTAAATTTTGTCATTTGGTAAGCATTTAACTCCATTACTTAATGACAAAAAAATGTAAACTTGTCCATTTGCAGACGACAATTTCGGTGTGACTCAAATGATGGAACTTGTCTATGAAAGGGAAGAAAACATTGTGGGAAAAGATGAAAATGCTGGTTACCAGCATTTTCTCCTTTTCCCAAAATGTTTTCAGAAGGCTTCTTCCTTAGGGTCCTTAAAACTCGAGTGGTAAACCTTTAATGGAACAGTCAAGTGTGTTTCAGTGTCACTGGCTGATGGTATACGTAACGTAATACTTTTATTTCTTTAAATTAAATCTTGACAGTTTACCTACGTATGTTTAAACAGATTTTATCGCCTGTTTAAGAATAATATTTCGCTTTATTTATTCTGCATTAATTGATAATTATCCGCTGGCATTTCTTAAACCCTTCGACTGCTAGAAGCGACTCGATGCTCTATTTCTAACACTGTAGATCCAAGAACGTGCAGTCCGGAACGTGCATTCTGATCTTGGATTTACACTGTCCGATATTGTTTGATTTTTTTCTGTGAAAGACAAACTTTGAAATCGCATTATTTAGCTTTTTTTTTTTTGCTTTCAATTGCCTTGATTTTTTTTTTTAATTTATATATAAAAATATTTAGGTCAATTTTCCTTTTTATGGAAACAAGAAAGCAAAATGTGAGACGAGTCCAAATTGAAATAATTTGCAGATGACTGATTCAGCGTTACTCAGATGGTGATATATACCTTTGAAAGGATAGAAAACATTGTGGGAAAAGGAGAAAATGCTCGGGATTATTTGGTAAAGGGGTTTTTCTAGGTCGGTGACATTTTAACAAGTGCACGTATCTCTAGGTTTGTCAAGGTCTGTTAGGACCACTCTTGTACTACAAAGGTAAGCTGTAAATATACCACCTTCTTTTCCGGACAGCGTAGATATATGGAGACAAAACGATCAATGTAGACCTTAGTGGCAAAGGGGCTGTTAAGTCACCACCTCCTGAAAAACAAATTTACAACAGACGTTGATTGATTGATTGATTGATTGATTGATTGATTTGTTGACTGACAGACTCGAATGGTCGGTCGGTATGTTGATTTGTATATTGGATGGTATATTGCATGGTTGGTTGGTTATTTGGTATGTCGGTCGGAATATCGGTATGTTGGTTGGTTGGCAGGCAATCTGGCTGACTGGCTGGTTGTTTAAATGGTTTGTTGGTTGGTAAGTCGGTCGGTCGGTCGATCGATCGATCGATTGATTATTGTTGTTTTACGCCACTTTCAATATTATTTTAGTCATATCACTGTGACAGTTCACTTATTCATGTTTGGGCTTGGTTTCACTTATACTAGGCTAGGGCTTTAAAAGATTTTTGCCCAGGGACACTCCAACGAAAACCCAGTGCTTCCAGTGAGAGAATCAAGTTCTTTGAAGAAATTCTGAAGAGGGCCATGGCAGGATCATTTCTGTGAAGTTTCATCAAAATTAGATGGTTAGTTAGAGAAAATGTTTGAAGTAAAAGATAACGCACACACGCACACACGGACGAACGAGAGACACCGGACCATGACATAAGCTGGCTGGCCTTCGGCCGGTGGAGCTAAAAACTATAACATACTATAATCTTGCCCGTTAGTAACAACACAGAGAAGCTGTATAACTGAACAAAATTCAAATACAGATATTGAAATGTCAAATTTCTTTCTCACCGAAATATTTCACGATGTAGTCAAGACTTTACTGCACATTCTTAGCAGTGTGATAATGATCTGCAGTGTCTGCAGAAGCAACTATGCTGTTTGGAATTCTTGTGATCAATGCATTGCCTGAATCAGTAGTGTCGTAGACGACTTTTGAAACTTTATGTTTTGTCTAATATATAGCCTAAAACATTTTGGCAAAATGATTTTTGGAGCAATTTCTTCTTTCACAACAACATTTTTAAAATGGTCTGGTCGCTGGTTCGATCCCCGGCTCGGCCAATTTCTTTCCGAGGATTGATGATAGTCATTGCGACAGGATTCATTCCTCTCCCACCGCTGACCATTGTTTCGACAATAGCTATGTGGGAAAGCAGCCAGTGGCTTGGAAAGAATATTGTGCGGAGTACTGGTAAAAGAAATTCCAGGAAAGCATGGATAGGTGCACTGGCCGCTGCGATATAACTTAAATAATGTTGAAAACGGCTTTAAACACCAAACAATCAATCAATCAATTAAAATGGTCTGCTGTAAGTTGAGATACTACGTCTGCCGCAGGTAGAATGTGAACAGTCCCTGGCCTCGTATATGTAAGTGTATGTACTTTAACTCTACCAAACGACAAAATTTTACCCTGGTCCAAATCGAAAACATTTTGCAAACGTCAAATTGAAGTTGGCACAAATAATATGATTTGTCTCACAATAGGTAGAAAATATTAGGGGAAAAGGAGAAAATGCTGGTTACCAGCATTTTCTTCTTTTCCCACAATGTTTTTAACCCTTTCCCAAACGACAAATTTTGGACTGGTCCAAATTGAAAGAGTTTGCAGACGACGATTTTAGATTTGATGAAAATGGCAGGAAGTTATCAAAAAGGGTAGAAAACACTGTGGGAAAAGGAGAAATTGCTCGTTACGAGCAATTTATCCTCTTCCCACAGTGTATTCAAAAGACTTGTACTGCAAACACGTGAAAACCAGGGCTTGTTTGGGAAAGGGTTAAAAGCCTTCATCCTCAAGGTCGTTAAAACTCGGAATTGTTTGGTAAAGGGTTCATGTACTTCATCCCACTCATTGCTGTTAGATAAAATAGTTTACCCCTGTGGGTAAGGGCGCCTTGCCATTCATACTTTGCTTCTCCGGGTTCAAATCTCCATGTGAGCTTTTTTTCATCTTGGTTTTAACGTTGATGACAATGGCGCCGTGTGAAGATCTCAACCTTTGATATGCCTGAGACAACAGCCAAAATCACCTCCAAAATAATGCATGTAGATATGAAGATATCAGCAAAAATCTGAAATGTAGCTCTTTGGTTTTTTTCTATATTAGGCCTTGCCGATTAAATATGAAAGGTTTTGGTGATGCCTAGTCAGTTTTTTAATGCCGCAAATCAAAACTTCTTGCAAATTACCGACAGATACAACTAGATATACTTTTCTTTGCATCCGTATAAATTTTACGGTTACAATCAATAAATAGCAGCAAATTTGGACATTTGAATACCGGGATGGCCGTTTTGCAATTGGTAACTCTGTCTATTTTAGTTACATCAGATATGACGTCATCATACTGATTTGAATACGAATTCTCGTAGTGGACGCCTGTTATTGCACTCGTCACAACTCGGCCGATTCCGTACCTAGATCTAACCTCGTCTGTATAAAGGAGGTTTCCATTTTGAACTACTAACCACATGATCTTAAACATGGCGGTGCCCCTTTAAATCGCTAAGCAACGACATGAACAACCACGATAAAGTTATTCACATCTATCGATTTTTCGAGGAAAGCTCCCAATAGAATTGATATACCAAGCTAAAAATTTAATGTACAAACTGTTTGCTGACGCAAATATAGTTAGAAAGATATCGTTAGCAAATTGTGACTCATGCTTTTTAAGAGGAGCTTTACAATTCTATTAAAGGCAAAACGGTGTACTTCCGGTATACCGTTTAGGTGCATATCAAGCTACGTGATACAGCCGAGGAACTTGGTCACCGGATAGCCCGAGGTTTGCCGAATGCTGTAATTGATCATGAGACATTCCCACAAGTCTTTGCGAAGAACTTGCACGAAATCTAAAAAATACCTGAAGAGGTTACGTAGCCCATTTTAAAAATACCACTGTAAATATTGTTTTCTTACTATTTTGTTTCTTCAACAGTGAAGATATGTCAGCTATCGGATTACTTATTTCTGTGATCAGTTATTTCTTTTTAAGTTTGGTAGCTCTCTTTAATATGCAGACATGAGAGAAATGACGAATATTTGTAAACTTAACGAGAAGTGGGCGTTCGTGCCTCTTATGTAAGACACGCGAAGTGGGGTTTAGGTATTTCTTACATTTCAAACGAAACTCAATCACTGATTAAATATTTGAGACGCTGTGATTTGACAAGTGTATTAAAAAAAAGTTAGTGTGATATGCACATAATTAGGTAAACGGTGAAAGACTTCTAGATTCAGTATGGGCTTTATTCGAGTTTGTAGGTAATATGAGGTTAAAGTAGATTTATATATAATATTATATATAACAGCACAGACCGTACTTGTCCGTTGGCATATTCATTAACCATGTTTATTTCATACGTCCAATAAACTTAAATGTTCAATTGCAATAAGACTTACAATCTGATTGGCTGAGTCGTTCTATCTCAGCCAATCAGATAGCTAGTCTTTTTGAATAAGAATGTGCATTTAATTAAGAATTGTTGGTAAAATACTGCTGAGTTATGTTATCTAAGCTGTACATTAATTATCATATTAATAAGGCCTAAACACTCTATATCCTCAGTCGATTTATAGTTAAAAAAATACCTGCTTTGGTTTTTTTTTTGCTTTTCAACCCTTTACCGTATTTTAAGAACCCAGGGATGAAGGCTTTTAAACCAAACGGTTGGAAAACGAGAAAATGTTTGTAACCAGCATTTTCTACTTTTCCCACAATGTCTGTCTCTCTCTGTCTGTCGGTTTTTCGCTCGCTCTCTCTCTCTCTCTCTCTCTCTCTCTCTCGTCTTTTAAACAGTAGAAAACATTGTGGGAAAAGAAGAAAATACAGAATGCTGGCTACCAGTATTTTCTCCTTGTCTTACAATGTTTTAGATACATTTTTAACGGGGTCGTCAGTACAGGGGACCGTTTGATAAGCATGGAATTGGAGGGTTAACCCTTTACCGCACAATGCCGCCTTTTAATGACCTTGGGAAGGAAGCCTTTTGAAAACATTGTGGAAAAAGGAGAAAATGCTGGTAACCAGCATTTTCTCCTTTTTCCCACAATATTTTCTACCATATCAAAGAAAAATACCACCATTTAAGCCACACTGAAATTATCGTCTGCAAATGCTTTCTATTTGGACAAGGCCAAAATTTTGTCGTCTGCCAAAGGTTTAAGGGTCGTTTTGGTAAGGGTTAGAGGGTTAACGCACCCACGCAATTTATCTGATAATATTTTTTTTTTAATTTCAATTTTGAGACCTCGGAGATTATATGCACAAAAATATGCAAGTTGTTATTCGATAAGATTTTCACTCGAGACGAATTTTTGAAAAATACACTTGAGCCATGCTCTGTGAAAAAGGAGGTTTAATGCATCTGCAAAAAGCATCGACCCATGTCAGCCTGCGCGGTCCGCGCAGGCTGACATGGGTCGATACTTCTTGCTATTTGTAAATTTTCTGTCTGTCCAAGGTCCATTGTGCCCTAATACTGGTAAAATCCAGGAAATACATGAATATGTGAGCTGTCGCCGTGATATGACTGAAATAATGTTGAAAGCGGCGTAAAACACCATTCAATCAATCAATCAATCAACCAAGGTCCATTGTACCTTCAGATTCAGTCGGTTGTTAGACAAAATGGGTCGATAATTACGTGATGAATTGCTTGGCATAATGCATTCGCGGAGATGCATTGAAGCCCATTTTCCCACGGCGCAGCTTCTTTTCCTTTTTTTCAAAAAATTAAACTTTCCATGTATGGAATGGTACTCTGAGCAGCTTTTCACAATGTTTAAGCCATGTCACGGGGAAACCTTACGCTTTTTGATACTTAATCTTTGTTCTGGCATCCGAAGTAACCAGTGCCCCAAAAGAGGGGAACCAGAATCTTGATTGAATACAATTAGAACAGAAGAGAACATATTTCATTATGACTTATACAAAGAACATCGTCAATGTTGCACATAAAATGTACTGAACAACGTGTACAAGTCAAGATTTTACATATAAAGAAGTGTATATGAAAGAAGCAGGTTTTGTGTGAAAGGTAGAAATTCTTCAGCTGAGAAAGTGAACAATGAGAGCCATTCTTCAGTTATTTCCCTTGATTCCTCTCCATTACTATATTGGTCCTGATCAGGGGATTACTTGGATTTTATCCTTGATTTTCTTGCACTACACAAATATATTCTTGAGATAATATCTCTGGAAAATCGGGCTAGATTGTTTTACAAGTCGAGATATATGCATTTCTCTGATGATTGAGAACATGATTTGCTTTAAAATTACATGGGGACCTTACATAATGTCATAAATCAAATTATTTTTATCGCAACATCCCCAAAAGAATCAAGGATAAAAACAAAGGAATACAGGTAAAAGGACCAATCTGTTATTTGGTAACCTTTAGTCTTTATCTGGTAAGGGAGATAATTTTATTTACAAGAATGGCCCTCATTAAAAGGCTATAAATCTGTGATATGCCCATCCTTACAGCGGTAGCAAGTTTGACATAGAATGTAGTTTTCTTCATGGTTCGCAAATAGATGGGCTTCTACGGAAATATAGAGGCAAAGAAGCAAAGTAAATCTGTGTCTAAGTTTGCTGCAGTATGGACATAAAAATAGAGAGTGATACAAGTATCTGCAATGTCTGTTACATCATGTACCGCAAGGACAAAGTCTTTGCGATAAATCCTTTACAAAACGACAAAATTTTGGACTGGACCAAATTGAAAGCATTTGCAGACGACATGAAAAAATGTTGCTCAAATTTTTGTGTCTGTATATATTAGGGTAGAAAACATACTGGGAAAAGGAGAAAATGCTATTTACCAGCATTTTCTCCTTTTTCCACAATCTTTTCAAAAGCCCTTAATTTCAGGGTCGTCAAAACTCTGGATTGTGTGGTAAAGAGTTAAACATCTTAACCATTTAGCCTTGCAGAAACTTTCTTACGCAAATCGAGTCATTTTAACGATCCCAAGTAAGAAAGCTTTTGAGAAAATATTGTAGAAAAGAGTAGAAAATTATTTCTCCACTTGGCACAATGTCTCCAAATGTATCCACGTGTAAACCTATAGTTCATGCTGATAAACCATATTTTCCTTGGATGTTTACCAAATCGTCTGCTGCAAATTGTTTTATCTCCTTACCAAACAACAAAATTATAGCCTCGTCTAAATCGAAAGCATTCGCAGACGACAAATTAACCCTTTCCCAAACAAGCCCTGGTTTTCACGTGTCTGCAGTACAAGTCTTTTGAAAACACTGTGGGAAAAGGAGAAATTGCTCGTAACGAGCAATTTCTCCTTTTCCCACAGTGTTTTCTACCCTTTTTGATAACTTTCTGCCATTTTCATCAAATTTAAAATTGTCGTCTGCAAACTCTTTGAATTTGGACCAGTCCAAAATTTGTCGTTTGGGAAAGGGTTAATTGTTATTCAAAACATTACAATTCTGTATCAAAGCGTAGAACACATTGCGGGAAAAGGAGAGCATGCTGGATACCAGCATTTTCTCCTTTTCACACAATGTTTTCAAAAGCCTTCTTCTTTCAGGGTGACAAACGTTGAGATTATGTGCTACATGATTATGAAGTTCTGGAGGGAAGGAGTTGAATTTCAGCGATGTAAGGTGACATCCCGCGTCATAGGCAAGAACAGGGAGTTTTGGGAATGGCAACGATTAACCCTTTCCTAAACGACAAATTTTGGACTGGTCCAAATTCAAAGAGTTTGCAGACGACAATTTCAAATTTGATGAAAATGGCATAAAGGTCTCAAAAAGGGTAGAAAACACTGTGGGAAAAGGAGAAATTGCTTGTTACAAGCAATTTCTCCTTTTCCCACAGTGTTTTCAAAAGATTTGTACTGCAGACACGTGAAAACCAGGGCTTGTTTGGGAAAGGGTTAAAATCAGACTGACACAAAAACCTCAAGCTATTTATAGCCGACCTTAACCATAGGGATATTTTCCGATGTTTGAAAAAGATAGAAAAAAAATCAATTCGTGAAATTATGCAAGACATTGTACGGTGTAGATCCAAGATCAGAATGCACGTTCTGCGCGGTCTGACCTTAACCTGAAACAGTCCGAAAAAAATTGTGATCATTTTCCATAAGGGTATTTTCCTATATTTGAAGATGATACAAATAATGTATGCAATTTTTGAAGACATTTTCAACGTGACAGAGTAGACCCAAGATCAGACTGCACGTTCTTTATGGTCTGATCTTAACCTGAAGTCCTAAAAACATTTGTGATCATTATTCGTGTGGATATTTTCTGATGTTTGAAAAATAGTTCAAATAATTCATGCAATTTAAAACGACATTGTACAGTAAAGATCGACGATCAGACGCACGTTCTGCGCGGTCTAATCTTAATCTTAACACACCGCAAAAAATGTAGTCGAATTCATACGGATATTCTCCGACGTTAGAACGTGAAGACATTGAACTGTGTAGATCCAAGATCACACTACAACCTTCTATGTAGTCTGAACCTGACAGTCAAAAAAAAAATGTGATCAGTGCCTATTGAATTATTTCCCGATTATTAAATCAAGATATATAGTTCACGCCATTTCACAAGACATTTTCTAGTAACGATGTCAGATCAGATCCATGATCAAAATGCTTGTTTTGTGCTGTCTGATCCCGATTTTCACTAACACTGGAACTCGATCGGTAACCTAAGGGTAATTTACCGATTATAGAAACTGACACATATAGTTCAGGCGTGAAGGGTAAAATTGGATTTGTTATGGTGTTGTCTGGCCAAACGACTGTCACTAAGCCGATGATTTACATAAATCAAATAAGTCGTCTGCTACCTAGATAATTGGGTCATCTTCTGTGAAAAGGGAGCTTAATGCATCTGCAAAAAGTATCGGTCCAGGTCAGCCTGCGCAGTCCGCGCAGGCTGACCTGGGCCGAAACTTTTTGCTTTTGGTCGATTTTCTGCAGCGCAATGGACCAATGCGCCTCCTAATTTAGTCGGCTGTTATACAAGATGGTTTTTATGGGTCTCAGATCGGGTGATGACTTGCTTGATATCCTGAATCACGGGGATGCTTTAAAAACCCCTTTTGCCAGAGTATGGCTCATTTTTCCCCGCCAAGAAGACGCTGACATGGGATGTCTCTAGCCCCGTTACCAAATGACCCGGTGTGTAGTTTCATGTTTCGAAAGACGGCTCTTAAAAAAACATTGCAGGAAAAAGGAAAAAATGCTGGTCACCAGCATTTTCTCCTTTTCCCGCAGACTTTTCTGTCCTTTCTATACCAGCATTTTCTCCTTTTCCCACAATGTTTTCTACCCTTCTCAAAACAAATTTCAATTTTTGAGTCGAATTCGTTTTGTCGTCTGCATATGCATTCGATTTGGACTGGTCTAAAATTTTGCTGTGTGGTCGTCTGCTATCTAGATATGAGCCAAGCTCTGGGAAAAGGGGGCTTAAAGCATCTCCGTGATGCATGGTACCAAGCAAGTCATCACACGATCATAGCTGTATAAAGCCCATTTTGTATAACAGCCGACTAAATCATGAGGTAGACTTGTCTTATGACATACAAAAAATTGACCAATAGCGAAAAGTTTCGGCCCAGGTCAGCCTGCGCGGACTGCGCAGGCTGACCTCGGTCGATACTTTTCGTAGATGCATTAAGCCCCCCCTTTTCACGGAATACGGCGCATATATTTTTTTCCGCCAATAAGACGCTGACATCAGATGTCTTTAAATCCTGTTCCAAATGATCCGGTGTATAAACAATTCTTTCAAGAAAGACAGATTTTGAAAACATTGTAGTAAAAGGAGAAAATGCTGGTAACCAGCATTTTCTTCTTTTCCCAAAATGTTTTCTGTCCTTGTACACCCAAATCCTATCATTTGCGGCACATTTAAATTGTCCTCTGCGACTGCTTTCAGTAAAATTTTGTCGTCTGGTAAAACTAGTTAATGTAATCGAATTAAGAACCCTTTCCCAAACAAGCCCTGGTTTTCACGTGTCTGCAGTACAAGTCTTTTGAAAACACTGTGGGAAAAGGAGAAATTGTTCGTAACGAGCAATTTCTCCTTTTCCCACAGTGTTTTCTACCCTTTTTGAGACCTTTCTGCCATTTTCATCAAATTTAAAATTGTCGTCTGCAAACTCTTTCAATTCGGACCAGTCCAAAATTTGTTGTTTGGGAAAGGGTTAAAGAGAAAATAATAAATACATTGTAGGTCTAGGTATGCTACTTTGCTGATGTCAGTCTTTCACCTTTTTTTGTTCTGCTGCTTGTGTTGCTTTTGTCGGGTTTTTTTTTTTCGACTGACTGCTTTCCGACTTATCAAAATTTCAACTGTGAGAGGAAAAAATCCATAAATAAACTGGGGTGGTTGTTAAATTAATCGGACCCGATCGGATCCAATTGGATCCGATTGGAAAGGTCGTCAAAACCGTTTCACATCTGATTTCAAAACGTTTTCAAATAGTTTTTTTTTTTTTCATGTTTCTATATTTAATATTCATCATAACATTTACATACTCATGTTAACAAAATCTCTGAAAACATAACATTGGCTGATTACAACGAAACCAATTAAACCCGACCCCAAAAAGATTCGACCCCACAGCAAATGTCCAGGGAAGATTTGTCCCCTGCTAAGTCCTATCCGTCCGAGCGGTGAAATTTACCGAACGAACGAACGAACGAACGAATTATTTTATTGACAAAAACTTTGCAGTTTTATAGTCATTACAAACATGAAGATAAACAATGTATTGTCAACGTGACGTAGCTGAAAAAACGTAAATATATAAGGAAATAGCTTATTGTGGCCAAATAAGACGTTTTTTTTTTTTTTAAGTTTGAATGATAAAGAAATCAAGTTAAAGATATGGAAAAAAATGAGAGAGAAAAAAAGAAAACTTTGTTGGGAGATCAGCCAAGCATAGTGAAAAACTGTTGGCAGCCCTGTGTACATGTCTTCTCATAAAATTTTACAACATATTAAGCAGCGTGTATCAGAGATCCGACCGCATGTTTGCGCAATCTGATCTCGACTCACTCTACTTATAGAGGAAATCGTATTCGGTATGCTGATAGCATATGCATGACGTATGAATATTCTAGATATTGCAGAACCATTTGTAGTTTTTTTTTTTTTTGCGGCAGAGCACACCAGTATTAATCAATTTTTGACTTCTAGCTAAAGTAACATGTAGATAACTGGTTAAACTATTCAGCTATAAAAGGAACAATAACTCCTGCAAAAATAACCCGACAAGATATGATAAAAATAATAATAATAATAATAATTAGGTAATAAATGTACCCTTACGTATTTCAAATGCTTGTTTTAAATACCTACACAAATCAACAGTATCCTTTTTAGAATTCGATCTGAAATTTACCCGCTCGATGCATTGCCAGAAATACAAAATCCATAAAAGTGTTAAAACAATATTTTTTTATCCCTTTACTTAATGATCCCCAGTTCTAACGACCGTTGGAAGACGGCTTTTGAAAACATCATGGGAAAAGGAGAAAATGCTGGTAACCAGCATTTTCTCCTTTTCCTACAATGTTTTCTACCATATAAAATACAATTTTGGTTATTTGGGCCACCTTCAGTTTGAGGACTGCAAGTGGTTCCAGTTTGGGCTGGTGCAAAATTGTGTCGTTTTGGTAGAGTTAACACGTATTCAATATAAATCCTGTAAGCATGTTTCCTATTCATATTTCAGAGAGATTCTCGGAGTTGTCAATTATCTGTTTGCTACTGAAAGTAATATGTGATCTTGACGCTTATAAAAGTCACAGAAAGTAAACCCTTAACCTGCTATATAAGCCAAATGAAAATTTCCAGCATATAACAAAAAAATCTCAAATACTGCAATTCCAAGTTATATTTTGGTAAAAAATATCTCCTTATCGGACAGTGTAGATCCAACACCAAACTGTACGGTCGGTGCAGTCTGATCTTGAGCTACACTGGCCGCAAAAGCGCCTTGAGTCGCACTTAGCAGCCCAAGGGTTAACATCGGCGTTCGTAGGGTCAGTCTGTCAGAATGCATGCCAAGTTTGTTCGCTTTTTTTGTTTCGTCTTTAACGCCGTTTTCAACACTGTTTCTGTCATATCATGGTGGCGTCTATCGATATGTCCTGGGAATCATTCTTTTAACAACACTTCGCACCACACTTTCAAACCATTTACTGATGTCTCACGTAGGCATAACGGTGTGAACATAACCTATTAGCATTTGATTACGGTGTTAAATTGAACAAACTAGAGGGATTTTGTCACCAAAGATTAGTGAATAAGAAGGGTGGAAAAGGGTTCTTTCGATCAGCATCTGGTTTCGAAAATACACGTATATGAAGAACGTCTTGAATGGTCAAATTCACTGAATTACCCAAGTACTTCGAAGTTTAAACAAAGCCGGCAAACGCCTTTGTATGCAAATTTGATTGGTCCGAATCAAGGACTGTTCGAGTAGAACCTCAAGTGGAGGCAAGTAGCCTCTGTGAATTTTTCGTTCCAATTGTTCCTTTTGTTGTGTCACTACAATTACCGTCAACTTTTCTGCCTTGTTCATAAACTTCAATCAACCGAAATGAAAACGTAATGAACGTGAAATAATTAATCCGGGTCTTTAATCGATGGAAAATACGGCGAATAATGCATTCTGTACCCTCGCACGATTGCCGTTTTCTTTTTTTTTTGAAACTAAAAACAGGGAATTTGACATGACGCTCCTAAAGTCCTTTTCTTTCTTTTCAATATGCCTGGTTATTACTCATTATTTTTCCTTGTGAAATTTGCACGCGCTTTTCAGCTGAATTAAAAAAAAAATCGCTGAAAGACTGGCAATGGGAAACGTCTTAAAGGTGGCTATATACGATAACGATAATATTTAATATTTTTCTTTCATTATTGAAGCCGTATTTTTTTGTCAATCTGTCAAAACTAAATAGTATCAATTGCTTCTTTTTGAAAAAAAAAAGTTCGAACTTGACATGTCGAAAGCAGACAGGCACAGGGAAATCAGACAGGCGAACACATTGGTTGAGTAGAAATATAGATGTATTAGTGCAAATAGTTCAAAATCGATTGACCTTCTCTTCACGGGGTATTTTTATACACCATAGTTTAACTTTTTTCGCGCCAAGTACTTACACGCGAACCTTCGACGGCTGGAAATACGATCCACTGACGTTCTTTTTGTTACAGACTTGTCCAAACAGGTAGACAGTATGGATCCTAGACCAGACTTCACGTTCTGTGCAGTCTTGTCTTGATCTATGCTGAGCCTCTGTTTTCGCCTATGACACTGACAGGTTAAACGTATTAGAACAATTAAGAGGTTTTTGTTTAGTTACTATTTTCGTCAGATTTTCGGTAAGAGAATTGCGTGAAATTTCATTGTATGCTTAAGTGGAAAAAGGAGCTCATCAAATCAGGCCAACCGTTTGTTGTCATACATACATACATATATACATACATTTTTGTATGAACGATATCTTTTAGAAGTATTCTTGCTCTATTTTGAAAATAGTATTCGCTCTGGCAATAATTCGCATGTGCAAATACCATGACATATTCGAATAGCCATTGCGCCCTCTGCCTGTCTGTCTGTCTGTCTGTCTGTCTCTCTCTCTCTCTCTCTCTCTCTCTCTGGCCATCGCTTTCTCGCTCTCTCCTAAACCTGTTCCTATTTATCCGTTTAGTGCTAAATACAAAAATCAATGCACCTGCTCTATTAACTTCTATATAAAGTTATTGAAAGTTTAAATACATTGGAGCCATGCCCTGGCAAAAGAGGGCTTAATACATCCCTGAGATACATGAAACCAGACAAGTCGTCATATTTTTGTTTATCCATGAATTTCATTTTCTCCAACAACGGACTGATTTATGAGGTACGCTGATCCTTTGACATTCAGAAAATTGACCAATAGCAAAAAGTTTCGGCCCAGGTCAGCCTGCGCGGATTGCGCAGGCTGACCTGGGTCGACACTTTTTGCAGATGCATTAAGTCCCCCTTTTCACAAAGCATGGCCCATTTGTTTACATTCACAAAGTAAAGCCTACTTGTTGACATACTTCAAGTCTACTCTATAATGAACAACACAAACACTTTGAACAAACAGTATTAGAAAACTTTTACAGGCTTTTCTTTTCGCTGGCATCCCTTGGCCTATGCCTGTTTTTATCGTGTATTCCAAACTCTTGATAGTATCACAGTACTAGACCTTTATACCAAGCAGTCCCTGACCCTGATGAGTAAGGCTTTTGAAAACATGGGACAAAAAGAAAAAGAAAATGCCTGTAAGCAGCATGTTTTCCATTTTCCACAATATATTCTACCCATTTCTTAGACAACTCCCATCATGTGAGCTTCAATATTTTTTTTTCTACAAATACTTTGAATTTGTGCCATAGCAAAGAAGTAAACCGAACATTTAATCCTACACCAAACATTGCCGACTTTTGACAAGCCGAAGAACGAAGGCTTTTTGAAAACATTGATAGAAATGGAGAAAATGCTTGTAACCAGCATTTTCTCCTTTTCCATCAATGTTTTCTACTCTATCAAAGATAAATTTTATGTTTTTGAGTAACATTTAATTTGTCGTCTGCAAATGCTTTCAGTTTGGGCAGGTCTAAAATTTTGTCGTTTGGTAAAGAATTAAGGCGAAGCACTGGTACAATGTCTGCAAAAACGAGGTGACAAAAACGTGCATTAACTGGTTCTCTCTCTCTACGATCATTTTCTTATGAAAAAGTATAGCTTCCTCTCACTTTATAATATACATAAGCCACGGTCTTTGAAAAGGGGTCTTAAAGCATCTGAAAGTATCGACCAAGGTCAGCCTTTTTTTCCCAGAGCATGGCTCCATATGTTTTTCCTCGGTGTTATTGGTAACAAATTTCAGTAAAAAAAGCCTGTATGGTGTTTAACGCCGTTTTCAACATTATTTCAGTAATATCGCGGCGGCCAGTGCACCTATTCATGCTTTCCTGGAGTTTCTTTTACCAGTACTCCACACAATATTCTTTCCAAGCCACTGGCTGCTTTCCCACATAACCATCGTCGAAATAATGGTCAGTGGTGAGAGAGGAATAAATCCTGTCGCAATGACTATCATCAATCCTCAGAAAGAAATTGACCAAGCCGGGGATCGAACCAGCGACCTCCTGTTCTCAAATCCTGTACGCTACCGACTGAGCTACGGGGCTTGGCTTAAACACATGTATAAATGAAATACATGTACATTAATTTAATGGATGCTTTCGTGGCCGTCTCGAACAACTAAGAAATGCCTTTGAAAACATCATTGAAAAGGGAGAAATTGAGTACCCAGCATTTTCTCCTTTTCCAACAATGCCTTCTACCATACCAAGGGCAGATCCTGTCATTTGAGCCACATTTAATTTGTCGTCTTCAATTCGATGGGTGAGTGCAACACTATCCTAAATGCCTAGGCACTTAGGATAGTGTTGCACTCACCCATCGAATTGCTTTGAAGGAGTTTGAAATTTGGTCGTCTGGAAAACAAAAACGACAAAATTTTAGACTGGTCCAAAATGAAAGCATTTGCAGACGACATTTTACATGTTAATGGCTGAAATGCTGGTAATTGTCTGAGAACGTGTAGAAAACTGTGTGAAAAAGGAGAAAATGCTGGTTACCAGCATTTTCTCCTTTACCCACAAGGTTTTCAAAATGCTATTTCCTCAGGGTTGTTAAAACTCGGGGACCATATGAAAAACAGTTAACCCTTTCCCAAACGATAAATTTTGGACTGGTCCAAATTGAAAGAGTTTGCAGATGACAATTTTAAATTTGATGAAAATGGCAGAAAGTTCTCAAAAAGGGTAGAAAACACTGTGGGAAAAGGAGAAATTGCTCGTTACGAGCAATTTCTCCTTTTCCCACAGTGTTTTCAAAAGACTTGTACTGCAGGCACGTGAAAACCAGGGCTTGTTTGGGAAAGGGTTAAGCAATCTATTGGTAAACTTGGGGTCCTATCGAAAACCATTGTCTTGAAGAACTGACCTCCTATGTGGACTGTCGCAGTAACGGCATTGTGACGGTAAAATTTTATTCTGTGAACATTTTTTAGCTTTTCTTGTTGTGGAAAATAAATCAAGGAAACGCAGAAAGTTCGAAACATTTTATTATTGGATGCCAATTAAATGTGTTGCAAGATATCGACAGAAGTTTCAGTTCGATCGAAAACCATTGTATTGACACACTGTAAAAGGAATTTCTGAGCACGGATATTGCTACGGTAAGGTTGTCAAATTCTTGAAAGATTTTTATAATTCTTGTTGCTGTAGAAAATAAAATAGGGAAACGAAAAGGGTTGAAATGTTTGATTATCAGAGGCCATTTGATTGGTAGGTACGACAAGTTGGCTTCTTTGAAAAAGATGCCAGGAAAGGTCAGCATCAATGTTTTCAAATAGTTTATTGGCTTTTAATTTCAGTATATTATATTGGTACATGTAAACAAACAAGTAAGGCATTGTAATTATGATTGCCGCTTCGTAGAAACCTCTTATGCATCATATGACAGACACGTGACCTTCTTCCCGCGTTTTCAAGCCGCTTGATCTTTTCCTGCGGTGTCCTCTTTTTTTCACGAAATTCTTTTTTTGTTTGGCTTAGCTTTATTTGTTTAATGAAAAATTGACGAACTATTGGAGAGATCAATTGCAATCAAATCAATATAACAAATCTTTTTTTTGAAATCGTCATAAAAAAAAAACAAACCACATCTATTTCCTATTTCAGTTTTTTTATTTATTTATAAAACCGTGACAAAACAGACTGTCTATCAGAACAAATTCGCAAAAAGACTGGATTTAGACAGCAATTTGTGAGGCAGTCTGCCTTTTAAACTCACCACTGTTGGAGGGGTCTTATGACCTCTCCAATTAAAGTCTTTTGATAAGACTTTGATTCTTGACGAAAGCTATTGTCTTGTAATCCACCTTTATGGCTTTTCTAAGCTCGGATATGGTGACGTTTAGATGCATTATATTGGATTACTTTATCTGGCTGTAGTTCGTGGTTGTAGTATTTTAAACTGAAACATCTGCAGACGACAATGATATGATGAGGCACTCTATCAAAGGATTGAAAACATTGCGGGAAAAGGAGAAAATGCTGGTAAATGCTTGTTACCAGCATTTTCTCCTTTTCCCACAATGTTTTCAATAGTCTTCTTCTTCAGGTGCGTTAAACACAGGATTGTTTGGTAAAAGGTTGAATCGTAAAGTGTTTTGCTGCAGGACAACAATAATCCTGCCATTACATCGCTGTAGCCAAGCCCCAGTAGTGCAGTCGGTAACGTACAGGACTTGAGATTTGGGTGTCGCTGATTCGAATCCTCAACACGGCCAAATTCTTTCCATGGATTGATGGTAGTCATTCCGACAGGGTTCATTCCTCTCTCACTGCTGAACATTGTGTCGAAGATAGGTATGTGGGAAAGCAGCTAGTGGCTTGGAAAAATTATTGTGCGAAGTACCGGAAAAAAATTCAGGAACGCATGAGTAGGCGCATTGGTCGCCGCCATATAACTGAAATAATATCGACAACGCAGTTAAACATCATACCATCAATCATTCAAGCAAAATCGCTGTATTATGTAATAATAATAATAATGATAATTATTATTATTATTATTATTATTATAAATGTAGGGAGAGGGTTTTATTCCCTCTGTGGGTATCCTGCCGTGTAACATTTTGCATGTTTACCTGTCATTTACATCAAAGTTGAAAGTAGTACGTAGTTAACTCGATACCAAGCAACAAGTTAGAAATCGCACTCATTTTTTTCGGCGTAGCTGAATGTGCTGGCTTTTGACCTACTTTTTGGTACTGATAACAAATAAATATATAGAAATCTGTGATTGGTCAAAATTGAAGACATGTTTATTTTGTCTATTTGCTGGCAAATTTACGCCGTCTATCTTTTTTTAAAGATATGTCTTGTTTACAATTCGTCGAGTCCGCTGTTCAGCAAATCAGACCTTTACCCTTTGTACATTTGTAATTGCTTTTGTAGCCAGTGTAGATCAAGATCAGACAGTAGTCACAGCACATTTTCTGCAGTTTGATCTTAGATGTACACGTACCCTGTCGGCTTTGCTGTGTCAGAAGCAACACTGCATAAAAAGCAGTCTTTTTGGATGTTTCTGACTGAAAAGTTTTGATCGTGTTTATAATTTTATCAATGTAAGAGCAAATACGTAGTGATGGTTGTGAAAAATAACAGCCTTTCTTTCTGCAAACTAATTCACCTGTAGCGAACACCGTAGATCAAGGTCAGACTTCAAGGGTGCTATCTGATCTTGGATCTGAAAAGGGGGCTTAATGCGCAGTCCGCGCAGGCTCACCTGGGCCGAAACTTTTCGCTACAGGTCAATTTTCTGTATGTCAAAGGACCAGTCTACTTTACGATACAGTTGGTTGTTATACATAATGGATTTTATGGATCCATAATTATGTGATGTCTTGCTTGGTAAAATGCATCACAGATATGCATTAAGCCCCCTTTTGCCAGAGCATAGCTCATTATTATACAATGGATTGTCCTTTAACCCTTTCCCAAACGACAAATTTTGGACTGGTCCAAATTGAAAGAGTTTGCAGACGACAATTTTAAATTTTATGAAAATGGCAGAAAGGTCTCAAAAAGGGTAGAAAACACTGTGGGAAAAGGAGAAATTGCTCGTTACGAGCAATTTCTCCTTTTCCCACAGTGTTTTCGAAAAGACTTGTACTGCAGACACGTGAAAACCAGGGTTTGTTTGGGAAAGGGTTAAACCCACTTTTGCCAAGCCACGGCTCATTTATTTGGTTACGACACGAATTAAACAGGAAAAGTAGTTGTGAATCAGGCCGATCTGGGTAAAGCGTCCTTGTATAAGTTGCTTTTTTTTCCCGGCCTCGTCCATATAGATTCCCTAGGCGTAGATAAAAGTGCATTGCTGTGATTTATGTTAAATATTCTTGAAAATGGTGTAGAAACCATCAAAACAAATTATCTTCCCACTCTGTAGTTTTGACATTTTCTGGGATCAACAAAAGCTTTTTTATCATTTTGTACAAACAGTAACAGTAATCACAGCAAATTATATTTTTTGATTCTCAAACTTTGACCTTCAACAGCAGGCGAAGTTGAAAACAGCTTTCGGAAAACGGGAATAATCCTCATACAAAGTATGTGGGTTTATACAAGAGCAAATATTTAATGGAAGAAGAAGAAAAAGAAGAAGATGGAGACGAAGATGATGATGATGATGAAGGGAGGAGGAAGAAGAGTAAGAAGAAGAAGATGAGCGGAAAGAGGAAGAAGAGGAGAAGAGTGAAGAAGAAGAAGAAGAGGAGAAGAACAAAAAAAAGATAGAAAAAAATGAGAAACTGATCGCAACAAGCAGTTTTCCGCCTTGCCACGTTATCAAAAGTACCATGCTACAAGACAGTGGTGTTGGAGTAGATGACGACCTCTAACATCAAATGTTCCTGGCTCGAGTGCCCTGATGAGCGGGGGAGGTCACCATTTGGAACCATTGGACCCAACCACAACAGGGTGCAGGTACTGGTACGGTTTCCATGGAGCAATCATCGAGAAGGATTAACCCTTTACTTCACAATGACGCCTTTTGACGCTCCTTGGAAAGAAGCCTTTTGAAAACATTGCGGGAAAAGGAGAAAATGCTGGTAACCAGCATTTTCTCCTTTTCCCTCAATGTTTTCTATCCTATAAAAGAAAAACTGCACCATTTGAGCCACATTGAAATTGTCGTCTGCAAATGCTTTCAATTTGGACAAGGCTAAAATTTTGTCGTTTGGTAATGGGTTAATATAAGTTGTGAGAACTTGTTTCATTATCGTTGTAAAATAAATGGCCATCGCTCTGGCAAAAGGGATTTTAATGCATCTACTTGATGTATTTTACCGAGCAAGACATCGAATAACTCTGGATCCATAAAATCCATTTCGTCGAACAACCGACTGAATCATTGGGAACACTGGTCCTTTGACATGCAGAGAATTCACCAATAGCAAAGGTTTCGATCAGGTCAGAAATTTTACAGAAAAAAAGTATATACATAGAAATATGACATTTCTCCTGTTTTCAGAATGCATTTCTGTCTACGTAT